>CM068580.1:27856250-29129584 GCA_035048485.1 Pteria penguin
AATACTTATACTTTGGATTTCTACGGGTTTGATTTTAGCATTCATTGAAGAGTCACATACGTTGTCGAAATGCGCTTATGTCTCACTGAATTGATACACGTATATGTATGTATGTTTCAAATTTTTTCTATAAGAAGGTGTGCAATAACATTCAGTCGTAAGAATGTCAATAACATATGTTCTTCTCAAATAGGCAAACGACCAATTTTGATGAAAGGTCTCCGTCTATATGTATATTCAGTATTTTGATTCATATTTTATTTGAAAATTGCAAAGTAAACGAAATCTGACTCGGTTGAAAATTATACTCTGCATGGATATTGCAGCGCAACACTATTATACATTAACAAAATAATAATTGAAGTGTTTTATCACGCTGCAGCTGCGTAGCCGATATAAGAACAATCAGTAACAATGATCACTAAAATAGTTGGTTAATCATTTGCTGCAAATCAAGAGCTCTTAGGAAATATATATTTATCTTATCATGGAATAAAGTAAAACCAATGTATGAAACATAAAAAAGAAATCAACAAGAGCTGTAGTGCTATATTTTCTCTGGAAATGAGATAAGATCCCTAACACCACTGATCTGTAGGGTTTCCGAACAGTAGTAAGACGGAAGAACAAGCAATATGTTCCGATACTAAATACAGTGTTTTCCAAAAATAACCAATATTGTGTTACTTATTATAATCTTCGGTGAGATGACAAGCAATAGTTATTATGTTATTCTATTACCATTACCAACAGAAAATATTGTACAGTTCAGTGTAATTACATATTTACTCTTTCATTATTTAAGGAATTATTAAGACGAAAAAGTTATAAAAATAATCATTTAAATGTGACACGTGGGTTGCATAAATTCTTTTAGTCAATTACTAAATATCGAATACTTTTAAGATCAAGTGTATTTTATGTAAAGCAAATTTTGTTTCTGCAATTTATCAGGTTTCTACTCGTATTTGGGCTTTCTGAACTGTTGATAAAATAAAGGAGTTTATTATTTTGAAGAGCATGTACAATATACAATGTAATATACAAAGTGTCCGTTCTGTAACTGTGATACTTTCAAGAACATACCGCGGTAGACTTTAATAGCCCCCAAGAACGAATATTAAAGAAAGGTATGTAGTTAAGCAAGATTCAGATACAAATAAATTAATTTTGCCCTAAACCTTACAAAACTCTTTCTTTTCACTATGCATATGTAATGACTTCATAATTTGCAAGCACTCTTACCGTAGTTGGTCTCGCCTATCTTTGAAATGTTGTTTGGGGAACACCATACCTGGATTGGAGTTGATTGGGAGTGGAAGTCGAATTTTCATGTACATGTCATCCAGCCACCAACTGTAGCACTGAGAGAAAAAAAGGTAATAAAACACTTAGCACATGGCTAGTAAACCAAATACTGGTATGTTATAAACATTCAAAACCCGTGGATAAACTTTCAATGTTGTATTTGGATATTTTTATTACAATGTTCAAAGTGTGACAAGAATTCCTGCTTTCGGTGAAGATCTACTAAAGTCATATTAAAGAAACACATAAAATATAGACCTTTTAGACAAACTACATAAATGGGTCACGTATCTTAGTAATATTTTGAAGTGTATTTTTCACTCCTGCTTATTGGTTAACTTTTTCTGCATATATGGAAAACGCTTCATCAAAGACTTAATAGTGTATCCACTCTATTACATTGTTCCCGTAGTAAGATGGAAGACAAGGCTAGAAATCCAGTCATTTACAACAATGTAAAATTGATTGTTGCAACAGGCCATCCCAAGTGGGAACGTGATCACTTCATTGTGATTTACAAAATATATTTCTGATATACTATCTATTCATTGTCACCCTCACTTTATATTTATTATCTTCTGGGTCAGATTTCATATCCTACCTCTTTTCAACAACGTGACAGACAACGTCCTGAAATAATGTTCTCAAAACCTTAACGGTAGATTTACGTAAAACGTTAACATATTCTTTTTCATTTTTAATGTAACGGATACTTCTTTGTTTTTAAACTCCATCTTAAGTTATTGTAATGTGACAAAATCCCAAACTGGTTTGCATAGATATGTGATGATTTTAGTAAAAAAAAATCTTATATCGTGCTTTTACAGAACTACTTTACATAGTTTCCATCCCGTGCAGTAGTTAGGCGTTTTGTTTAACAAGTTGTTAGCTAGAGCCATGAAGTTCATAAAATATATCTTTATAAATAGATAAATAAATTTCATCGTATTCGTTTATATTTGACAAAACAGTGGATTTACGACAGCGTACTAGCCAAAAAAGGTGAAAATATCCTCAAGTGTACCAGCGCAAGGAAGAAAAGTGTGTACAAATGGAGGATCGGAGGTTTGGTTAATGCTGCCTTGTGTAGATTACTCCTAGATCCCACGGCTCTTATACAAATAAAATAATTATGAGGTACAATAGGACTATCATTTAAATTTCCCATTAAATTGCTCTCATTGATTGTATTCCAATAATAGATATAAGAATCCAAGTCGAGTCATGACACACGGAAAGTGTCTGAACTTTATTAGAGAATGATAAACAAGATAAATACCTAATCTACACGCAAACATACGGGACATTTATATTCCCAAGAAACGATAATGTGTCTGTAAACGTCACAACATTGCATTCTATTAACGGTAAACACATTTAGAGTTATTTATACTTTATGTTCGATAAGTAATAAATGAATTACCCAGTACAAACTCCATAAAGTCAATAATAAATGTTATGGGAATAGTGATATATCATTAGGGAGCGAACATTTATTTATCTTTTTGAAGAAAGCTGCAGAAATGAAACTTTATTCAAATGCTAAATGAAAAGTCAAAATTTCTTATTTCTTGTCATCAAGAACTATCAATTTGAAAATATTTGAGACATGCTGGAAGACAAATGCATGTATTAAATTCTATATACAAGTGTATCCTAGGAAAAACAGGAGCAAGAAAACGAAATTAGACTTAACACAATTTAAAAACTAATGAGTACAGATACAATTATTGACAACGGACAAACGTGTTTCTCTACATTAAATAAATCATGATGGCACTAAAAATTTTGAAAAATGGTAGGGTACTAAATGTTTATTTTAGATATTCCTGTCTGCAAAACATTTATAAACTTGTTTTGATCTAAAACTAAATAAAAAAAGTCTTACGGATTTTGCTATAATATTAGTATGGGTCACTTCATATCTCCCAATTATCATTAAAATTTTTCTAAATGTTTATAATGAAAAAAACATTAAACAAAATTACTAGTACCACATGTTTATATCATATCTCCCCTTTTTATGCCCCCGGATCGATAGATCGGTGGTATATTGTTTTTAACCTCGTTGCCTGTTTGTTTTTGTTTTTGTTTTTGTTCTGTTTTTTTTTGGGGGGGGGGGGGTGTTGGTTGGTGTTTTTTGGTTTTTTTTTTTTTGGGGGGGGGTGTTTTTGTTTGTGTGTTTGTTTGTTTATTTGTTTGGTTATCTGTTGTCAACTTTCGCCATAACATTTGAAATACGAGAGATAAAGACTTGGCATTTGGCAAGCATACTACACTAATAAAGCCCTTTAAAATTACACCAAGGTCATTGACCTCGTAACCTTGACCGTGACTTTTAACCTACATATTAAAATTTGTTGTCGGGGGGGGGGGGATTCGTGTTTCACAATTGTTTGTTTAATGTTGTATCCCGATCCTTTCTAATTACATTTATTGCAATTAAATTGATTAAAACACACAAAAATACTGCATTATAAACAACCTACAAGGAGAAACACAAAGACATTACCAGAAAATCTAAAAGAAAAGAAGCGAAACCGCATTACGATACCGACGTATGACGGTCATTTGATATGACAATAGTCAATCAATTAGTGGAGTTAGCCGGTTTATGGGTCCATCTTCCCAATCACCGTAACAACAGAATAATCAAAGGACACACATTTAGAAATATATAAATTCCTACATATAGAGATCAAGAGTCGACAACTGTCTCAAGTTAAGAGGTCATAAACATATATAAAAACGTATGGTAATGCAGATAAACATCATGGTATCAAAAATAAAAAAGCGACATCAATCTCGCTCTGAAAACGATTTCAAAGAATGCATATTTTCTTTCTGTACTAGGGCCGCCTATAAACAGATTTGAATAAAAACACCAACTCCGCAGTAGTCCAATAGAACGACAAATAATATACTAAGTTTGATTAAAATCTGTCAGATGGTTGTGGAGATGTCAAAAGAAAAATAAGAGAAGTTAACGAAGTTTTTGGCTCCGGTGAGTTTGAAATGACAGACAACAGAATATATAATTGAAATATTGGAGGAAAAAAAACACTTTTTTAGAGGAACATGTATATTTCATGAAATCTAATCGTCATCTGAAATAATGTTACATTCTAATTTATGATTTTATAAGAATATCCCATCTTTGATCTCTATTAAGTCGAATTGAATTACTAATAACAGATGGGTTCTACGAAAGATTGTCTGTTATTGGTGTACAATAAAAATAAGCTACGTTCCGTAGCATCTTTTGTCGGAGTACGAAACAATTCATTTTATTCCAAACTTCTGGCATTCACGTGGTAACACAGTTTGATCGATCGTACAGAAGTTTTGTTCATACTTGTTCACGAAACAAAATGATTGATGGCGTTTGATACAGGTCGATTGCAAGATTTCTATCTATCTTTCAAAATGCAGGATAGTCAATTTACTTAGAAACTACGTCTTTGATTGCCATTATCAATCCTCTGAAAAACATAGAGAATTCCTGAAATCGATCGAATTTCCTCCGCTTTATGACATTCGCTAAAATGAGCACGCTATCATGGTGGCTGATGTGTGAAATGAATTGTGCAGATTTGAAATTTTGCACAATAATCTTGGTCTTGGGGATCAATATCCCTATTTGATTGTATTCATAAGAAATGTTATTAAAGAAGAAATAATCGACTTAAGAGTTATATCGTGTCCAATAGGTCTGTAAACGGAGACGAGTACATAGAGCTCTGTGAAATAGTCCGATACTTGCCACTTCGGCACCTCAGCCTCATAAAAACAGCTTATTGGAGAAAAGATTTAATGTGTAATCAATTCTACAGAAATTCTGATTAACTTTAATCTCTCATAGCATTTGTGCAATGATATACATATGAGTACGTGTTATTGCGTTTCCGGTATGTTGTAATTCATCAAACCAATAACTATATTGTGGTATAATTCATTTATTTTACACATAAAACAATGTAAAGGATTTTCAAATAAAACTACGAGATTTGTTCATGCGGCAATAGTGGTAGGACATAAATGCCCTGAGTCAGATTTGCATCATACATAAGGGCAAAAAATGTCAATGAAATATAGTAAACCGTCAGTTTTAGGTCATATTTATAAATTGTTTAATACTGTTTTCTTTTGCAAGTTCATTCATAAGACGTTGAAGGATTTTGAGAACAAAAGAACTAAGAGGAATTATAAAGCAGAACACAAAGAGTAAACCCATCACTTGTAAAATGTCAGATATAAGGAAATTTACCATTAAGGTGCGAAGATACTTAATGTCCTTCAAATCATTCAAATGTATTGTGTTTTGACTGTAACAAATGTCAAAAAAAATATTTCTGTAACTTTAAAAAAAAGTTTTGGACAATCTAAAAATTTGAAACGGAACTTTTGATTTCCCCTTTGAAAATACAAAAAGTCACACCAATACTTTATAATTCTACAATAATCCACAAGTGTTTAACAACCACTAAAAAGGTCATTCCAGGCTATTAATAAAATTACTGATCTGAAAATACTGAAGTCATAGGAAACTCCAAGAAATTAACAAACTACCAAAGTTTGTTATTTCTACCCTGGATACCTCGCTACCACGTGATTTGATAGAAAATAAAATGTTGTCTCTCATACGCTGTTTTTTCAACAGGTCAAAGACCTTCTTCTGTACTTCGAATAACGCTGGTTGATTGATTATTGTTTTACGTCACTCCACGATTATTTCACGTATATGGTAATGACATCTTCTTGATGCATCGCATAGCTCCCGAAGCAGTGAGGGATCTTTTAAGTGCCACACCTACCGTGACACGACACCTCGGTTTTTACTGTCTCATCCGAAAGACAACAGTGACATGAATCTGGGAGCCTTCAGTCAGGATCCAAACACCTAATCCTTTGATCCACACGGGCTTCGGATAGCTCTGGAATTTTCTATTTCAAACTATACGCAGGGACTTTAAAAACGCCTATCTAATATCATTATAGTTTAATCAACAACTAGGGTAAATAATTGCATCAAACTTGATTTATTTCGAAAATTTGAGTTATATTTGACAATATGATTGATAATATAACACGTTTCTTTTAAAAAATGATCTGATTTCATCAATCATATATACCACGTCCAAAATTTCATGTGTTTTGAAGCGCATCTTCTGCTTCATATCTCGATATACTGCTATCAATTAGTGACCTCTTTCTATGACAAACGTGACGATTTTATTTTCATTATCACCAACTTCCCTTTTCTGAGTAGCAACATACCTTCCTCCCCCACATATGGCATCTTTATTTCTCAACTTATACGCTGTGCCAGGGCATGCTCTAAATACGAAAATTTCGTCCTGAGAGCGAGGCTTCTTGCCACGAATCTATTCTCACAAGGATATATTGAGGAACGTTTGAAATTGTCACTGAGGAAGTTCTATGGTCGTTATAGGGATCTTTTGCAATTTCAGATTCCTCTTTCAAGAATCTAAACCGATATTTTGGGACCTGACCATACCAAATAACCATCTTAACTTTTTGACTATACTTGATTTGACATAATACGTGTATACACGTATATACAGATATTAGTTCACCTGCGTTTCCGACACCGGAATTTCAGGCAGGCAGCATTTCTTGCCTTGAATGGGAAAGCTGACTTCGTGTTCCTGTCTCCTTCGTATATTCATGCAAGTATATTTATGTATTTACCTCCTCGATTTGATAGGTTGTTGCAGGACTTTTGCGACGGGTGTTGCATGTAACCAGGGGACGCTTACTCCTCCCGGGCACCTGGTTTCACCTCGATTTTATTGGGGTTCGCATTTGTCTGAATATGACACTAAACACGATATTGTCCCCTTTATTCCATGGACTATGAGATATGGTTTACCCTTTAGGATTGAGGTCGGGTGAACGTGCTGGGAAATCCATTATTTTAATTATCTGGATGTTTAGAAAGTTTAAGGTAACTCTAGCCGTGTGCCGACGTGCGTTGTCTTGTTGAAACGTCAACGGATTGTTGACAGTTTGATGACGTTGAATTAATGGAAGGAACTCAAGCTGTAAAACGTCATCGATGTAGCGCTTCACGGTAAGAGTGTTCCTCAAAATAACCAGGGGTGGATTTGCCTACCGTGACGACCTATCACATCTCTTGACGTGCTTACGGCTGTCACAAACCTGTCACGTAGATGACGTTGCCTTATGAAAACGTCTTCACGTCTTGCCGTTACGCGTGGCTGACCACTTCGAGGACGATCCTTAACACTTCCTGTGGTCCGATACTACCGTACAAGTCTCGTGATTGTAGACAAATGGACGTTGAAACGTCGTGCGATGATAACGTGATTTACGCCGGCGTCTACAAGGCCAAGAACAGCATACCTCTGTTGCTCGGACAATCTCGGCATTTCGCGCGTTAGTTTTAATGTAGCAAAGTTTGAAATCAGAATAGATAAAACGTGAGAAAAGAATTGATATTTATTGTATTGACGTAAGAATTTTCGTCATTTTAATATTCTCAAATCATTAAAATTAAATTATTAATCACAAACTCATTCACTTAAACAGCTATACTGACAATTTTGCCGCGACGAGATGAAACAACATACTAGAGAGCATAGTCATGCTGATGCATGGTGATACGTTGTCAGTTTTGTTGGCCTTAGTGAACGTGAAAGATAGAAACTATAAGATATAAGATGGACGTTGAAAGCACTGAGCGAATTTTATAAGCATCATTTTTGACAGATGTAATTATTATAATATTACGAAAAACGCAAGTTGAGTACGGTATAACTTGGTTATCCTTATCTGTCTCGGCCAACGAAATGGGGGTGAATTTTAGTACATATGGCACAAGATCAGATTCTGTTTTCACAGCGGACAGAGCATATTGGTGTTACTTTATATTTGTATTCATTTCATAATAATATTCGTGTACATAATTTTATGACCACTTGGTGTTGGTCCATGTTCTTATATATATACAATCAAATCTGCCTCAACGGTCACCTCTGTATACTCACCAAATTGTGTTGCGCTCCCTTTCTCTTATCTTAAAGATATTTCAGTTTATCACGTGACTACAATATTAATTTTGTATAAATCTATTGTATATAGTACACACAAAAAAACCCCAACACTCTCACACACACACACACACACACACACACACACACACACACACACACACACACACCAAGAGATATATAGATATATAAACAAATCATGTAGTATCCATCGGCTATTATGACTGCAAAAAGTACATCAAATGTTGCCTGTTCAAAAATAATAAACACATTTAAGATATTGCTGGAAATGCAAGACATGCTCATTTTGTTTTAGTGTATAATTTTTGTTAAAGACATTGATTACGATGGCAGAGAAACTCAAATTTTCCCTCTGTCTCTTCCTAAATACATCGCCAGTCGCAGAAAAATGGCAATTTCTTCTCTAACGAGGCCTTGATTATACGTTTTCCTAAGGTATTATCCGATTTTGCTCTCATAAACTTCTTAATGAAAGTAGCGATTCCAGAATGAATATCAATAAAGAAATATACAGCCTCTGATGATATTCAATCATCTACCCTAAATGATAGCAGTACATTTAGCCAATCGTTGTCCACTATCGTTACTTAATGGTTGACATCTAACATCTTTATATGTACAAAGCACGGACAATCTGTACCGAGAATGCCGGCAGATTATCAACATCATAATCAATATTTCCAGTTTATCGATTAGATTTCAAAAACATATTTCAGCTTCTTCGTTATTTTAAATGGTTTCATAGGGGTGGCAATGGGGGTTCCTCCTTTTCCATGCAATGCATAAAACACATTAAGATATTGTGCTTTTCAGCCTGGCACTATAAACACAACATTAGATCAGAGAATGTGGAACGTCATACGGCATCCACACTCAACCAAATGTTGCATTATCTTTTTTTTTTTTTGTCTTTTTTCAAAAGTATTATATAATCTTTATTTTTTATTGAGATCATCAAAAAGACTATAGGTCTTGTATTTGGCCCCTCTACAGCCTTATGCAGACTTTTACTTGAACGTTGCACGCTGACTAACAGGGCGGTGGGGACTATATGATGGGCCTTGTCCTAACCTCTTTCAGAGGAGACATGGTCCGGAACCTCGTCCCCTCTGACTGTTAGTCGGGACTCCTACATATCTAGGGTCTTAGCTCGCTTTCAGACTAGCAGAGCACGGTTTATCATGTTGATGTCGCATATATTTTTATACCATTATGTGTTTTACAATACCTTACGTGTTTATATTTTTATGACCTCTCAATATGCGATACCTGTTGACCCTTGTTCTTTACATGGAGGATTATTTATAAATCTTTAAATGTACGTCCTTTGATTGTTCTGCTGTTACGGTGAGTGGGAAGGTGGGCCCGTAAACCGGTTAACCACACCATTTGTTTGACTTTTGTCAAATTAAATGACCGTCCTAAGTTGGTATCGTAATTACACTACAATCAAATATTTTTGTAATGTGTTATATGTTCTAGTATGTTATTCATATTCATGTATTGTATAGCTCCATGGTGACTTCTGCCACATAACTGAGCCAGTAACTCCTCTTTTTTCTAAACAATTTATGTATTGTATTTGTATGCAAGGCTTCCCATCGTAATTGCCTTTGAAATGAAGTTACTTCATACAAATATGGTAATCCTACGTATACTCGCTCTGTACTCTATACGGATGAAATCCTTGATAAAAATAATCATTACAGAGTGCATATAATATATAGACTAAAGATAGCGAATGCAAGTTACCTTTTTATTTAATGGCGTCCTAAACGAATTTTTTCCATTTCCTTTATTATTCTGTGACTGAATATATGCAAAAGCTTATGTGTCAGTATAGGAAGTAACTGACAAATGAGCTTTGATTTAAATTTCAGATGTTTTGATGATGTATTTACTCTTAATAACAAAAGCGTATATAGCCTAACGAACTCGAAATTAAAGACAACAGAATCCAGACCCTATGCTTCATACTTAGATGTTCTACTGAACACTGACAGAAACATTTACTCACTTCTTCAGTGTATGACGAATGTCACCTTTTAAAATTAACTTTTCATAGATTCGAGTAGTATCCCTTTATCACCTGCTTATAGTGTCTATATGTCTCAACTGATCAGATATGCTAGATATTGTTCTGAATATGGGGCCTCCATTACCTATGTCAAGCTATTAAATGAAAAGTTAACATCACAAGGATACAAAAAAACCCCAAACACAAACACAAACAAACATTCAGACAGACAAAACGACATTCCTCAAATTTTGCAAAACAGCAATCGTTGTTTGGTATATGGACTTCTTTATTGATTGTAGGTTTTGTTATATAATTTATCGTGACAGTAAAATATCACACCCTTTCTACTTATCATGACAGTTTACAGTTTGTGACTACGGTTTTACCGTAACCACTTAACGCAATAACGAGTTATGCTTCCTCTAGCTCGCATTGCACCATGGCGGGCGTGACCTGTTCGCGGGGCTTTGTTTCGTTGTTGCCTATATTTCATATTTTGTCTTGTATGACAGAAATTTCTTTTTACTATTACTCGGTATTTAACATTTTACATATATCATCCTAACATTCTTTCGTCCGTAAATGAGATAAGAACAGAAAGATTATGTGATAAAATACTGCAGTGCTATTATATCAATCCTCTGTTGTCGTTTAGACTTATAAAAATATAAATCCAATAGTAAAGAACAGAGACATTTTAACTGTACAAGACGTTTTACATATGGCTATGCATTTCTTCTTGTATGTTATCAGTGAAAATTTCAGACGACAGGAAAGACAAGCAGGAGGAAACCTGTTATTGATTCCTGTATATTTATCTTATTTGATGTAGCACTCCATTGTCTATGCAACAGTGCATATCACCCAGTCACGGCATGACCTGCCAGAGTCCAACATTAAATATAATTTGCATTTTATACTGGAACATACCCCCCCACACACACACACACACTTGTTTTCATGCTTTTGATGAATTATGTGCTACTGGCATCTACTGTTTTGTTAAAACAGTATTAGGCTTTAATATTACTGATAATAGTTTTCTCAGAGCATTTAAGTTTGAGCGGTCTATCTGAAGGTTTATTGCGATAAAATATGTAGCTTCGTTTCATTCTGTCCATTGTGTCGTGGTTATGTTCCTACCGTGTATTACTGTATATACTGCTTACTTAACTAAATTCCATTATATTCATACATTTACTACTCATGTTACATGCCTCTTTTTGTAAGAGGAAAATATCTTAATGATATTACCCCTAACTTTTCAATTTTATGATTGACTTCTAAATTTTAAGCAAGTTTTTCTCACTGATATTTTCAATGAAGTCTTATTTTGATAATTGGCAGTGCTCTATTCAGAAACATAATCTATAGGCCTTTTTTGCCTGAACTAAGCTGTGATAAGTAACACTTTACAAATACATTAGAGTCGTTAAAGTTCTTATACTAGCGTACCGGTAGTACTCTATGTATTTAAATAAATAAATTCTTAGGTATTACTTCAATATTTTCATTTAAACAATGCATTCAAATAAGTGCAAGTTTAAAGAACCAAGCCCCACAATGATTTTCTTTTCGAAAACAAATTTTATTCAATAAAATTATGTTTTAAAAAGCGTCAATCAAACATTTGGAAGATGGGTCTTTAAGAAACTGGCATCTTATAAGGAATATGGGACTGAGTGTTCAATTTGAAAACTTAATATACAAAATGTACATCTCGATCGCAATAAATAGCCATAAAATATAATCTGTGTCAGATTTGATAACAACTCTAATAAGAATCAAAGTACTAATAGGTCATGTAGACGTGACTATTTTACCAATATTTGTCGCTACGTGAATTTGTTGCCATTTTACAACTGAACTTTATTGTACACATAATCGTATCTATTATAGGCTATTAGGCTTCACGGGTGATTTGTTGAGCAGAATGAAAAAAAAACACTGAACTTATCTCGGACCCCAACAATCTACAAACCAAACTTTCTAGTGCAATTAGATAATACAATAAAAGAGAAATACATCTGACCCAATTTAAAAACAGCTATCGGACGTTTCAAGCTCTGTCTTTACTTTTGCGAATGTATTTTGACGATTAAAAATACATAAAACAGAATTGGAAGAAACAACTAAAGTGTACGAATTCATTAAGAAACTTTATTCAGTCGAAGCGAGTGACTTAATTCAGTCATTGCAATGAGATTATCCCACTGTAAATCACATATATAAATACCTAATCAAATGTCCGTGATGTAGGTGCAAGGATATTTCGCTACAAAATTGTCATGAAATATTAACATACATGAGTTCGTTAATGAATACCTACTATTTCTAACTGATGTTACCATACAGTTTTTTTTCAACGAACACCTGAAGTGTAGTTTCTGAACTATATCTCCGGGTAGATTTGAAGTCAGATTTTACCAGGTCGAAACTCGTTATTGAACAGTAACCCAATAGACGGAAACCATTGCACAAGCAATGACCCTGTCAAAAAATCGTGTCAAATAATTGTATAGATTTAGCCTTACCCAATGTTCTTTGCTTTCGGCAAATGCCAATAATTCTTGTTGAAGTTTCTCTCCGTCTCCTCCTCTTTCACCAAATTCTTTAACGATTTCTTTTGTTTTAGCATACTGTGCAGTACTAATAATGGGTTTGATGATTTCTGTATATGTTGTAAGCGTTTTCTGTAGTTCTGGTACAGGTAGTTTTGGTAACGGTTTCTGAAAAATAATTCAAAACAGGGATGTCACTTCAGTGCATAAACTGGTATGGAAGTAGAAATGTGTATAATTAATGACAACATAATGTTTAGGCATCACTTACCTTACTAAGTTATTCGCCTTTATCATTTACATTCCATGTAACTTTTGATTTATTTCAATGTATCTTATTTATCATATTTTTATTGGAATCATAGATCACATAGATTGTACTGTAACATAGATCACATAGGTTGTACTGTAACATAGATCACATAGATTGTACTGTAACATAAATCACATAGGTTGTACTGTAACATAGATCACATAGATTGTACTGTAACATAGATCACATAGGTTGTATTGTAACATAAATCACATAGGTTGTACTGTAACATAGATCACATAGGTTGTACTGTAACATAGATCACATAGGTTGTACTGTAACATAGATCACATAGATTGTACTGTAACATAAATCACATAGGTTGTACTGTAACATAAATCACATAGATTGTACTGTAACATAGATCACATAGATTGTATTGTAACTTAGATCACATAGATTGTACTGTAACATAGATCACATAGATTGAATTGTAACATAGATCACATAGATTGTACTGTAACATAGATCACATAGATTGTACTGTAACATAAGTTGTGCTATAAGATAGATCACATAAGTTGTACTGTAATTTAGGAAATATCTTATATACCATTAGTTGTGGTCAAATCAACAACAATACAATCTAATCCACATACACCTGATCTTCTCCCAGTGGAATGGATAGTAAAAAAAAATATGCACAAAGACAGTAGAGTCGAAATGTTTTCGTTAAAACAGTCTCTTTTTTCCATTCACATTACACTGTCCTTTTTCACTTGCATTACACTGTCTCTTTTCACACAAACTAAATACCACATGCATGAAAGTAGTTCTTACTGCTTAATCTGCTTTTTAATTTAGATATTTAATATGTCAGCTGTGATAAAAAGGGTCACCTGTTTTAGAATTCTTATAGATTTAGTATTGTCTCTTTACAGCTTTATACAAATGATAAAACTTTTATAATCGAGATGTGAATTTTCGTGCAAAAATTGCTTGATTTTAAAGAATTTGATACTGTTTCTTTACACTTGAATTCAACTATATGGAAAATATTCGCACAAAACTTTGTACATATTGTGTTATTTTATTCAAGTTAACGTACATTTCTCCTCGGTGAAGGTCACTCAAATGTTGGTAAGATATAAAATGTTGCAATGGATAAAACTCAATTGTTAATGTGCAAATACATGTATTAAACTTTTTATTCAAGTTTATACAGTATGTTGTGCTCTTTCTCTTTCTCACACATCGTGAAAGATCTTAATTAATCACATAACTCAGCTCACTCCAGGCAATAAAGAATAGAAATAAACACAATAAACAGAAACAAACAATCACAAAATATATTCAATTACATATTGATGGCGCCAATCAGAAGATTATTTGTATATTTTAAATGTGTGTTCTTTGATTGTACATCTTTCGTGGTGAGTGGGAAGGTGGGCCCGCATACCGGTTAAACAAAAGAGACCATAGTCATTTCAATTGACAGTTCTAAGTCTGTACTTAAAACTGCGTAACCTGTTTTTGCAGGGGGAGGGGGAGTAGGAACCAGGGACGGCCCTCACATGTTTTAATTGATCATTGCCCGATTTTTATCACGTTAGGAAATAAAACGAAATTCAAGTTTTGCCCCTCCGACTCTATTTTGTAATGTCTTTTTGTATGCTTATTCTTTTATAACCTGCATTTCCGTGGCGAATTTTCATATACATTTGGGTCGGATGTCTTTGCAGACAGTGACGATCTTAAATATCACTAAACAGACGTAGTGCAATGAATTAATACAGGTATATTCTCGTTGTAAAAGTAAAGGGAAGGATATAGTATGAATGTATACTCACTTTGATGTCCCAAGTAGGGTACTGCTCCTGATCTATGGAGGCGACACGCTTGACATACTCCCTGACATGCTTGCTGGTCATTGTTTCTCCTCCGTAGTATCCTGCCGGCCTCTCTAGAAAGCAAATACCTTACTCAAAACATACGAAAACTTCCAGATATATCTGATATGAATTATTGAATCATGTAATTGCATATTGTGTATATTCATAATAACGTTCATTACCGGATCAAACTATCAGATGTCCATGTCCTCAAAGGAATACCTTAGATAAATGTTAATATACTATTGTTATAACACATACTGAGGATTTCTTTTGTATCCATATCTGCTTTTCATGGTTTTGTGTATTCAACGCGTTCAAATCTTCATCTTTAAATTTCAATGAAAAACATGGAAACAAAATCAATACTTTTATCCATAAAATGAACTGGGAAATCACAAGTGCAAGAGGCAAAGGATAAAATATGAATAATTTACTGTAGATTGTTCAGTAGTATATATTACATGAAGAGCGACTTGAGTTGTGTAGTTTTGACATATGTATTCGTATTTCCAGTACAAAGCATAATCCTACAAAGAAGTCATATCTAATATCAAGTGATTAAAACATGTAAGTTTTAGTTTTTATCGGATGGGATCAATTAAATGTATTTAAACAAGAAAAATCAATGCCGTGTTCTGTTATATGTCAAAGCATTTCCTGAAAGTAAAGATTTCTTACAAGCTGTGTACAATACATGCATTTTAAAAATGTACTAATGATTGCGTTCCATAAAAAATTATTGGCACATTGAACCGAATATATGTATAAAAATGCTTTGAGAGACTGAAGCTCAATTCCATAAAATACTTTATCATTCTTGAAGTTTTTTAATAGTGTATTGTTATTAGAGAGAAATGGACCAATAAATGTCTGTTTGAGACCCAGGAGTATACAGTAAAAAACGAAGAAATACCGAAGGGTAACCCACATCTCATAGTCCATGGAAAAAGGGGGAAATATCGTGTTTAGTGTCATATTCAGACAAATGCGAACCCCAATAAAATCGAGGTGAGACAAGGTGAGACCAGGTGCCCGGGAGGAGTAAGCGTTCCCTGGTTGCATACATCACCAGTCGCAAAAGTCCTGCAACAACCTTTCAAATCGAGGAGGTAAATACATAAATACACATGCATGAATATACGAAGGAGACAGGAACACGAAGTCAAATTTCCCATTCAAGGCAAGAAATGCTGCCTGCCTGAAATTCCGGTGTCGGAAACGCAGGTGAACAAATATCTGTATATACATGTATACACGTATTATGTCAAATCAAGTATAGTCAAAAAGTTAAGATGGTTATTTGGTATGGTCAGGTCCCAAAATATCGGTTTAGATTCTTGAAAGAGGAATCTGAAATTGCAAAAGATCCCTATAACGACCATAGAACTTCCTCCGTGACAATTTCAAACGTTCCTCAATATATCCTTGTGAGAATAGTTTCGTGGCAAGAAGCCTCGCTCTCAGGACGACATTTTCGTATTTAGAGTATGCCCTGGCATAGCGTATAAGTTGTGAAATGAAGACGCCATATGCGGGAGAGGAAGGTATGTTGCTACTCATAAAAGGGAAGTTGGTAATTATGAAATTGAAATCGTCACGTTTGTCATAGAAAGAGATTACTAATGAACCATTGTCACTAACTGGTAGCAGTATATCGAGGTATGAAGCAGAAGATGCGCTCTCTGTAGTATCTTTTATCTCGAGTTCCTTTGGATATATGATGATGAGGTGATCCTCAAATACAGGGTTGTTAATTGTTTAAAAGATTAATTATGAGGTGTTCTATACAATATTCGGATATCAATGTCATGAAGTTCATCGGTCAGTCATATTTCCCCTTCATAGCGATTTACAATACATAACCGAGTTAACTTTGACCACCGGCACACATACTAATGTAATATTTGATCTTATTTTTGTATAACTTCATGGCAAGGTCAATTCACTTGTATGGTGACGGCAACGAGTCGGTGGTGGCACCACCCGGTCATGAGACACACTCTGCTGATTGAGCTTCCAACGTACAACAAACGTATGAATAACGTGCACTAACATAACACTAACGTATCACTACAGAACCACTAACGTATCAATTACGTACCACTAACGTATCAATAACGTATACTAACGTATCAATATTGCACACTAACATACCACCAGCATACCAATAACGTATCCTTATCGTAACAATATGACTTATCTTTGTATGCCATTGAGCAAACATTTTAACCTTTCACGCATATCTATTTGTTGTTCCTAATCACTGCTTTTGTGGCTCCCGATGTATTATTGTGGTTTGTCTGTTTATGTTTGATGTTGTGTATGTATTTTATAATAAACAATATGTATAGTGTATGAAATGAGGTATACAATTTAATATAAATTACTAGAATTACTCACATTCCACAAATTTTCTGCCAACTGGTCTTTTCAAGGGTTAAAATGGTAAACTAAAATTAATGTTAGCTAGCAGAAGGATAATAAACAAATAGTTTAAAACAAGTATGACTGGAAATATGTGGAATGAGAGTGTTTCTAATTATTTATATTACGGACTTACCTTTTTGTTTTGGAGGATTTTAATCTACTTTCTAATTTAATATAACTTGTCGCAAATCATGTGCTTTATATGAAAAAATAAATATGCTTGAAAGAAACGTACTAATGATAAACGAATATTTGTTCAAAAGATTTTTATGCATTGAAACCAAAAACTAAAGAAATCTTCGTTGGCATTTGTAACTTTGTATCCTAGATGATAAGGCACAAATTTCATTCTCGATCACTTAATAATTTTCAAAATTACCTAATTATCTATCTCCTTCTTTTAAAAGCTGTGGACTGAACACAAGTCTTCAAAATAATGACTTTATCATAGATATTACGAGAGAACACATTTATTGGAACTTTGAAATAATTACGGCAATTTTACCTCTCGATTTATTAAGAGATGGAGAAAAAGGGTAATCCCCTAGGATGACTGGCATTGGCGTTCATTATCTTAAATTCAAAGAGAAACCGGCCAAGAAGAAAACAGAAAAGCGTAAACTATGATGCGAAAATTGGAAATGTAAAATTACAATGATCACAAGAACAAAGGATTTGAAATACGTGCGGTGTATGTCATTAACAATGGCGTGTGGTGCATATCATTAACAATGCAATGTGGTGTATGTTTTAACAATTCCGTTTGGTAACAATGCCATAGCAAAGTTTTGTTTTGTCAAAATGTGTGTTCCTTTAATACTACTGCTGTTGTTGTGAGGTGGAAAGTACACCAAATGTCTGACTTTGCTTTTCATTAAAGCAGATTTCTTAATATGCATAAGCACATTGTCATACCTCAATGTAGATCAATCTATTATTGTTGGTGTATTGTTATGTGAAATTTGAAAGCAGATCATGTGTTCAGGTTTGATAATCTTCCATTGTATTAAATATCGGAAAATGTGGGAAAAGTTTATGGCCGCATTTAGTTCCCGTGCATTGTTGTAGCATAGACATTCTCTCCTGCAGAGTCCCTCTCTTTCTTCACCCACTTTCCTCGGAAAACTGTGCCTAGCATAGATCCGGATGCATCATTCTAACATAGATTTTTCCACTTAGAACGTGCCAGCTTAGTTTCCCACCTGGCAAGTTTAGAATTCCCCTCCCACTTTTATATCCGGATTTCATTATTCGGGAAAGAAATGAATATACTTGGTATAACACAATGATATGCAGTTAAGCTACACAACTGACAAAATAAATGCGGAAGTTGAGTATTTTAACTAAAAAATTCCCTTCATTCCTCTAGTAGAATGTTTGTTTGTTTGATTATTGTTTTACGTCACTCCACGATTATTTCACGTATATGGTGACGGCATCTGCCTGATGCATTGCATACAAATTTAGACCTTTGCAACGGACCCATCCGAAGCAGTGAGGGATCTTTTACGTGCCACGCCTACCGTGACACGGGACCTCGGTTTTTACTGTCTCATCTGAAAGACAGAACACCGGTTAGCCCCGGGCGGGAGTCGAACCCGCGACCTCTCGATCAGGAGCCGAGCACCTTATCCACTAGGCCACACCGGCTTTCCTCTAGTAGAAAGAGAAGCTTGCTATATGATAATATATGTAATAATAGGGTTTCTTTGGATCGATACTGAAATGCTTACTACACCAAGGTAATGTAAACATTTTACTTTTTATAACGTAACGATTTGTCTAACACAATACTTTCACAATAAGTAAAGAACTTTTTTCATATTCATGTAATAAACTAAATCAAATATGACGGATATAATACATTTTGAACTACATGTAATTTTATCTAAAGAGCATGGACCTAAAATATGTCTCCATCCCCGGTAAAAGTATAGCGTATAATTTCCCTCTCTACTGTCCGGCCCTCACTTTGTAAACCGAAAAATCTGGATTTTCACTTATTTATCTTTAAAATAGTTTTACAAAATTAATATCAATCGACAGATCTTGTTTGGTCGTAACTTTTGGTGTATGTTATATGTTTCTACGAAGAAGCATTCGTGTTCTATAGGGAAAAAATAATTTTAGATAGGGCGTTTTCTATGTTAATTTTGACGTGACGTCGCCGATGTTTAACATTGAGTCTATTGGAAACTTGGCGACGTCACGTCAAAATTTAACATGGAAATAGCCTTATCTAAAATTGATTTTTCTTTCTATAAAATATGAACGCTTCTTCATACAAACATATAGCATACACCAAAAGTTACGACTAAACAAGATCTATCGAATGGTTTTGCCTTTTTGAAATTATTTTGAAGATGAATAACTGAAAATCGAAATTTTCCAGTCTCCAGAGTGAGTGGCGCGGACAGTAGCATCGAAATTACATTAAAGAACTTGTAATTAAGAGTAAAACCATCCTAGTTCTCCAAAGTATGTTTATATTTTCTGTGCAAAAGGAATGTCGTATGTCTGCATAACTTAGTATTAGTAAGCTTTCAGACTTTTTCTTATATTGATATTTTTTAACTTTATAGAAATAAAGTACCGTGTGTACAATACAACATGTGCGTTTATAGAACAGAACAGCACCCTGGACAATTAAAAATACAAAATTTATTTCGCGATCAAGTTCTTTACACTAGCATAAATTCCATAATATCGGACTTAAACAAATACACTTCATAAGACATCCTTTTAGATCACTCTTCTACCCTCGTTTTATTGATCTATGTAACCGATCTGAAGGTATCACTTGTTGCCTATGTAGCAATGCCTTGGATTCTACCATGACAAATCTTGCCAAAATGCTTGTAGGGGAAATTGAGTATTTCATTTACACCAAGTTTACTTAAAATCTCTTCAGTGGTTCTGAAGAATGGACGGTGCACTATGGCAACAGATCCTTGGAGTCTTGATTTAAGAGAGATAAATATTGGTCGATCGAAATGTAGACCTGAGTAGATTTTGTATACCATTCGGTTTCATGATTTTTGTGATTGAGTTGATTTTGTCCATTACCTTATCATTTCTGATAAATTCAATACGGCCAACTCTGCCTGTATCATTCTTTATATTTCTATATTCAAAAAAAGTTTCCACCCAAAACATTAATTTCTCCGGGTTCGTTTGATAATAAAAGTGGTTTGATATATTTTTTTCAGTTATCGAACTTTACAACGAACATATGGTATTTTACTCTTGGATTTGCTATCAATTATGCTCATTAAATATTGACCAGTATACGCATTTGTCATTTATATGAAAGATTCTGAAAGAATTTCCAATACATGACGCCCAAGACACACAACTATGTTCATTATAACCACAGTTACATCGAATTACTCTCAACTGAATGTTTATTCAAACTCATTGCGTTTATATTAATTCTCTATATTTTGATATACAATTGATAACCCTTATGTAATTTAAGTAATCTTTCGATGTTGAATGACTTATTTTGGTTATAATAAAAGGCCAAAATATTTCAGATTCTGGTTTTGGACCTGATATTCATGTTTACAGCCCATGATTAAGGGGGAAAATGCTACAATTCATCAATCAGACTATACCGGAAGGAAGATGAAATAGAATCTAACAACGCTATTATCACCTGAAATGTCAGTTTCTATTGGAGTGAAGTGATAGGTAACTCTGTAATAGCTTGCACATGATGGGAAGCTGCTGATATTTGTTTTCATATTAATGCTGGGGTGTATTATTGATTTATCATTTTCTGACAGGTCCAAATATTGACAATCTCTACATAAAAGTACCTTAATTAATGGACCGCTTGTTTCCTCTAATCACCGATGAACATAAATGTTGTTAAAAACCGATATACATTTTTTCACTGCACGATCATTGGTAGGGTCATAAGAAATTCTTGGCAACATCTAACAACTTTCATCGGAAAATTGATCTATTTTTCATTTAACACACCTGTTGTATCCCATGTTGTCGTTGAAATTTATTAAATATTTACACTTCCTCTCAAGTTAGAAGTAATTAGAAATCTTTAAACAATCAAATTCTTTGTGATATGTATGTAATCAATTCTATTGGTCTACATGAATCGACAAAAGTTTTCCAAGCGCAAAGAACTATATCATAAGTATGCCAGGTAAAGGAAATTATGTCTTAACTATTGCCGAAGCATGCAATTCTGTCGTTAATTTCAGTTGCAATCTCATTTTATGCTATGATTTAAATGTTTATGAGACTTTCGGAAGCCAGTGCATTTGTCAATACATCCATCAAAGTCCTACATCCGCAGTGAATGTATTTACCGGGATATTATGATACATTGGACTGTGTGTTTGATGGCTGGAGCTAAACTCCATGAAGCGTTGAAGACCTCAGTAGTAAATTATACCAAAAGATATGCTTGGATTTCCTTAGGTCAAAAGTATGTCCGACGTAATCTTCTTGAAAACGTTTTGAACATTTAAACCTCCGATAAATTACATTTAGAATATATATCCTGCCAACACTTTTCCAATATGTTTTAATGGCGTCATAGTGAAGAGATAGTATTTATTTAAATTATGCTTTAGTTTACAGAATAACAACATTTAAGCGATAGCAAAACCATGATTACATTATAGAGGTATATGTATTTTATAAAAGACTATAAGGGAAATATATAATATATGGAACTGTAAAAGCAGAAGCAATAAGAGATCTAGCTCATTTCATGACAGTGTTTTCCCATGCAAATAAATACATGAATTTAAAAATACATAAAAAAAAAAAGAAACGCATGAAAGTCGAATTAAATAATACAAATACAGATTTCTGGAAAATCGAACTATTTTCTGATGACATGGAAGACTAAGAATATCCTGTTGACCGGTCACACCCGCAGCACGGTAAAACCTTTTGTCCGGTTAACCCGCAGCACGGTAAAACCTCTTCACCGGTCACACCCGCAGTACCGTAAAGCCTGCGTTCATGACGTACATTTTACGTATCTTACATTACCGATGAAATATCATACACAGGAAAGTAACGTTTGTGATTTATATAGCTAAAACACATTATAATACATAGGGTAATCATAGAAATGTTTGGTATTTCAATTCCATTGAAAGAATTTTTTCTCAACCCGTATTGTAAAATAATAGAAATTAACATAATATTGCTATATTTAGGAATATTAATTTTTGAAATTGATTTCCATATAAATCACATCAAAGTCCGTGACTGGAATAATTAATTACTTTATTTAACATCACCTACGTCGGCACCTACCTATGTGTTTTTATTGCATTTGCCCGTTGAACAAAGCACCCGAGGTGTTATTCTACATGCCACTGTCTAGCTTGGGTATTTTTTCCTGTCTCAACCGAAGTAAAGAACATTGGCAATACTAATAACCTCGCCAACATTCTGATCCTGCACAGATCATATTTAGATGAACAACTACAATATCTTTATTAGAATCAAAGTCTTTCTTATGCTTGATACACTGATAATTTATATATAAAATAAAAAAAATATGTTTGTTCCTTTATCTTGAAATACGATGAGCGCTTTGTAATGGGAGGAAAGCCTAGTGGAGTTAACTGACGTGAGAAATCAGAGTGCTTTGTAAGGGGAGTAAAACTTAGAAAAGTACGTCTGACTTTGGAGGAATCTTTGCGAACTTAACGGCCATTAAATCTGTAATTATTAAAAATTGTTACTTTTGAAGTGGAAAAGAATGAAGATCATGAAACTAAATAGGTTATAAGGAGTGAATCTATTTTTCTTTTTCTTCGTTGGATGAAAGTATATCACGTAAAAAAGGAGGGGAATCTGCATCATTGCGCGTAGTGCATGTTGCATAAGTTCTCCGTCCTTTTTCTTCTTTTTTTTTTTATTGTTCGTGGTATACCTCCATCCAAAGAAAAATAAATTAGATTCATTCGTTATCATTTAATTCCAAACATGTTCTATAGTCTCAGAAATTGGTACGTTATGTATGCACTATTTCTCAATATCTCAAAATTTCTGACGTGGTGGTGTGAATATTGACGTCACAGTTGAATGTAAAATTAAATGATAAGGAGATCATTCTTGATTTTGTTATTAAAAAGGCAATAATAAATAATTCTAAAATTAACCAAAATGATTACCTATAGGCAATCTACAGAATTTTAGGATTTTAGTATTACAGTTTTAAATATTTCTAAATTGTAATGTTGAAATAATAGAGAAATATCTATAAGATACTGATAGGTATACATTAGCAGGGATATTTCATGAGGATTTTTATTTATTTATTTTGTGGTTATGCTTTTTAATTTGTTTGTAATGATATTTAATTCCCTTGAAAATATGCATATTTTCTATTATAGTGTGGCCTAGTGGATAAGGTGCTCTGTTTGTGATCGAGAGGTCCTGGGTTCCACTCCCGCCCTGGGCACACCGGTGTTCTGTCTTTTGGATGAGACAGTAAAAACCGAGGTCCCGTGTGACGGTAGACGTGGCACGTAAAAGATCCCTCATTGCTTCGGGTGGGTCCGTTGCAGAGGTTTAAATTTGTATGCAATGCATCAGGCAGATGCCGTCACCATATACGTGAAATAACCGTGGGGTGACATAAAACAATATTCAATCAATTAATCAATCAATCTATTATAGATTTTATTTATTCATTTCTTTTTAAGCTCATCTTGGCCAAAGCTTTGAGTGAACTATTGTCATAGTGCTTTGTCCGTCGTCTTTCGTCTTAAACTTTTCACGTTTTCAACTTCTTCTCAACCTCTCGACAAACTTGATGTACTTTTATTAGTAACGGACTTCTACGAAGATTGCGAAAAGAGGTGGTACCACCGTAGAGAAACGTATGCGTAAGAAAGTTTTACTTTTAAAAGTATAATTTTTCAGAAGAGATGCATGGATTAAAAAAGCTTATGGTTTTTCTCTTTTTGATAGAGGCCATTTGTGGCGTACTGAAGGTTCATACCCCGCCGGGGGCAATTTTTTCATTTCATTTCACACCAAAACAACATTTTAGCAGCAGTCAAATAAGTGATATTAAAATACATCAGTCCTTTTTCTCGCATTTCTTTGTCATTTTCTTTACTTGTTCGATATATATATATAGAGAGAAATCATTTAGCATTTATTTGCAAACTTTATAATATCAATTTGAAGTGTTATTTGAAAATTTCATGCCAAAGTCTCTTGGTTTTTATGACATTTTTCTAAACTAGATATATGACACTTGTGGTATGCCGAAGGGAAGCAGTTCAAATAAAAGCAAAGCACCCTTCTTTTACTTCATTTTACATCCAAACACGTGTTTAGATATCACTTATTGAAAAAAAGAAAGAAAAAAGGATCCTGACAATCTTTTTTTTTGTAAATAAGCAAATCGTTCTCAGTTAGACGATATAAGCCTACTTGGGCCTCTTAATATTATCTTCTTTTTGTTTGACGTGAAGCACTTTATCGTTATTATTATTTGTGTGTGTGTGTGTGAGGGTGTGTGTGTGTGTGTGTGTGTGTGTGTGTGTGTGTGTGTGTGTATGTGTGTGTGTGTGTGTAGGTGTGTGTGTGTGTAAGTTTTCGTTATATGATATTTAATTCATGGGGTTGGTGGAAGAGAGGGGGCGGAGCGGTTGGTTGGGGTTAAGTACAGTTATGTTATCCTACCCGACTCCTTGCTTCTTTACGGAATTCAGTTGTCGGGCTAGGGATATGAGACCACCTCATTTAACTCTTCAGCTCTGAGAGAACACGACTTACGTTCGGCACATTTGTTTTCTAAATTCTCATGATTGCATCAACATTTCGATCAAACAATATCACGCCGTGTTACTCTTACCGTTTATGTATCTAATCCTTTATAAGTCCAAAGAAACCTTGCATAATCCACATCTAGTTTTTAGAAGATTTGATTATATTGTCTGCAACCTTTTGGTCACCTGACTGTGAGAACTTCCGGTTACAACACTTTCTATGTTTTCCATCTTTGGAAAGAAACTTCTAATATGGAATTATAAGTGTTGAATCGTGTGTACATCGTGCGCGGAATAGCTAGAACCTTCACTTAGACAAGGGAGTCCGATGTGTCATAAATATAGTAGGTACCTTCATAAAAAGCATACTATTTCACACTTGAATTTTTGGGTTTTTTTTCCATGTGTGGCCCAGTGGATAAGGTGCTCGGTTCGTGATCGAGAGGTCCCGGGTTGGCGCACCGGTGTTCTGTCTTTCGGATGAGACAGTGAAAACCGAGGTCTCGTGTCATTGTAGGCGTGGCAAGTAAAAGATCCCTCACTGCTTCGGGTGGGTCCGTTGCAAAGGTCTAAATTTGTATGCAATGCATCAGGCAAATGCCGTCACCATATACGTGAAATAATCGTGGAGTAACGTAAAACAATATTCAATCAATTAATCAATCATGGAAAACTACATGCATAAAGTGAAATATATAGGCTGTATCTAAACGAGTATTTTACATTTATACAACAGTACATATTTTATTTTCATTTTCTTTTTTCATTTTATATGATTTTATGTATTTGTTCATTTATCTAAACAAATTGAGGGGTGTTTTTATTTTCTATTTATTTATCAATTTACTTTCTTTCATTTTTTCTTCATTTTCCATTGCAGAGTAGGTGTGATATTACAGACAGAAATGAATGCAGGGTAGGTGTGATATTACAGACAGAAATGAGTGCAGAGTAGGTGTGACATTACAGACAGAAATGAGTGCAGAGTAGGTGTGACATTACAGACGGAAATGAGTGCAGAGTAGATGTGATATTACAGACGGAAATGAGTGCAGAGTAGGTGTGATATTACAGACAGAAATGAGTGCAGAGTAGGTGTGATATTACAGACAGAAATGAGTGCAGAGTAGGTGTGATATTACATACAGAAATGAGTGCAGAGTAGGTGTGATATTACAGACAGAAATGAGTGCAGAGTAGGTGTGATATTACAGACAGAAATGAGTGCAGAGTAGTTGTGATATTACAGACAGAAATGAGTGCAGAGTAGGTGTGATATTACAGACAGAAATGAGTGCAGAGTAGGTGTGATATTACAGACGGAAATGAGTGCAGAGTAGGTGTGATATTACAGACAGAAATGAGTGCAGGGTAGGTGTGATATTACAGACGGAAATAAGTGCAGAGTAGGTGTGATATTACAGACAGAAATGAGTGCAGAGTAGGTGTGATATTACAGACAGAAATGAGTGCAGAGTAGGTGTGATATTACAGACGGAAATGAGTGCAGAGTAGGTGTGATATTACAGACAGAAATGAGTGCAGAGTAGGTGTGATATTACAGACAGAAATGAGTGCAGAGTAGGTGTGATATTACAGACAGAAATGAGTGCAGAGTAGGTGTGATATTACAGACAGAAATGAGTGCAGAGTAGGTGTGATATTACAGACAGAAATGAGCGCAGAGTAGGTGTGATATTACAGACGGAAATGAGTGCAGAGTAGGTGTGATATTACAGACGGAAATGAGTGCAGAGTAGGTGTGATATTACAGACAGAAATGAGTGCAGGGTAGGTGTGATATTACATACAGAAATGAGTACAGAGTAGGTGTGATATTACAGACAGAAATGAGTGCAGAGTAGGTGTGATATTACATACAGAAATGAGTGCAGAGTAGGTGTGATATTACAGACAGAAATGAGTGCAGAGTAGGTGTGATATTACATACAGAAATGAGTGCAGAGTAGGTGTGATATTACAGACAAAAATGAGTGCAGAGTAGGTGTGATATTACAGACAGAAATGAGTGCAGAGTAGGTGTGATATTACAGACAGAAATGAGTGCAGAGTAGGTGTGATATTACAGACAGAAATGAGTGCAGAGTAGGTGTGATATTACAGACAGAAATGAGTGTGGAGTAGGTGTGATATTACAGACAGAAATGAGTGCAGAGTAGGTGTGATATTACAGACAGAAATGAGTGCAGAGTAGGTGTGATATTACAGACAGAAATGAGTGCAGAGTAGGTGTGATATTACAGACAGAAATGAGTGCAGAGTAGGTGTGATATTACAGACGGAAATGAGTGCAGAGTAGGTGTAATATTACGAACAGAAATGAGTGTACAGTAGGTGTGATATTACAAAGAGAAATGAGCGCAGAGTAGGTGTGATATAACAGACAGAAATGAGTGCAGAGTAGGCATACCCGGTAGGTATATATCTGTCATACATCAGCAATCAGTGGTATAGGAGACAAGTATAACAGGGGATGCTTTTCTTGGTTCATAATTTCATAATTAAGGTACTATTGGACACGCAGAGAGAGAGAGAGAGAGAGAGAGAGAGAGAGAGAGAATCTAGAAGTCGCCAATTATTTGTACATTTATATCATTTACTTTCAAAACATATTTTAATGTGATTTTAGAATATGAATTTATGATATTTCCAAATTCCAATAATATTTTTCGGTAAAACATCATCATAAAAGCCTCCAGGTCTTACGCCAATGTTTACGTTATCAATCAATCCCGAGTACATTCCATGGATCATTTTCGTGTACATCTATGGTTAGGAAGTACATATTGTTTAACAAGTCTTAATATGTATACCATTTTGAAACATCGGAATTCTGTTACAGATTACCCGAGAATTACAGGAACTTTTTTCTCCATCTAACACACCATCGATAGACTAGAAAAGTATTGAGTTTTATGTTTCTATTACTTAGTCAAAGAAACAGCTCCCATATTTCTAGACTATATACATGTATTATTAGTAAGCAGCATCCACATGTAAGCATTGAATTATTTTTCTTCTCGCCTTACGTGTTTATATTAGATTATGTATTTTGACTTTCTTTTCTGTTTATCTGTAATTGAATATACATATTGTCGTCTGCAAAACTTTATCATCGGTGTAGGGTTTGGTGTTATCAAATGTATTGCAATTACAATATGGAGTTTATTCTCATTCTTTATAGTTGAAGCTTTCTATGGAATCAAACACAGTGGACATGACTAGCAAACAAGAGACACTTACTCTTCATCACTTCCAGATGACATCATTACTTCATGATTCATGTCTCCATATTTTATCTTAATGGCATTTTCCCCAATAAGATATGATTAAAATATGAGGACATCAATTTCGTCAAGAAATTCTAAAACGATGGGCTTGATAAAACATTCCCATTACAAAATGAAAGGTAATCTTCTGGAACAAAGGCATTTACATTTCAGATTTTATTTTCAATTTGCAACATTACACTGAGAGTGAATGTGAGAGGTGAAATTGAGATCCTACATTATGTGCCCACCACTGTTGAAAATAAAACTCTTTAGATGAAATTGAAAACAAACGAACAAAAAGACACTCGAAGTAAAGCGATGTTAATTTACGGAAATCAATTTCATGATTTTGCATAATTACAGGCTGGATAAAGCTAAGAGAGGACATTAAGTATGGGAATGGTATGTTTTCTCTGGCTTATTCAGAGACATCTCTCCTGTTTTATACCACCAAGAATAGAGATAGCATGCATAACGTTCATTAATTTCTTCATTCATCGACATTTGGAATGATAACTGAATCGGCAACGTATAAATTACGGAAATGTTGAACATCTACGGATATTTTGTTTTACAGTAGTATAAACGATAAATGTTTAATCAATCATAGGCCCCGACCGGGACGAACCATCGAAGCCGAGCACATCGACCGACAGTTTGTCGTCACTGCTCTAATCTTGATATCGGCAGATATTCATTTGGAACATATAAAACAAAGAGGAAGAAAGTTTGCTGACAGACTATGTCGTGAAATTGTCTTCATTAAATAATTAAATAAAGCATGGACTATTGCACAGATTTAAACGGATTTGACTCTACATTGGCGAATGAATGCATATAATGAGTTGGTTTTTTCCATAAATAAAAAGTTCTCACAGGAACATTAAGCTAAGCCCTCCTGACACATGTTTATACAGAATAACGCCCATTTCAAATTCTAGTACACTAGAGATTGTTTAAAAGCATAAATATAAAAATGCTAATAAACAGTATCGATACTCATTCAGTATTCGGTCATCAAGTGATTAAGCAATCCATCAAAATTACAACGGGCACTAGGTATGCATCTTTTAGTTGAATTTCTATTGCCTAGCCATAGCTGCAAATAGACAAGACCTCTGAGTCAACATACAAGTAACTGCTAACAAACTTTAATACTGAGGTATATTGATGATATATTGCCTATAAAAATAGAGATCTTTAATACTGACATGTACACAGAATTTCCAAACTTGAAATGAAAGCACTACTAACCCCAATGTCTTACTTCGTATGTAGATATCCTACTTGATATTGACAAAGATGTCAAATTATGACAAATAAGATGACTGTCATTTCCTAATCGCTAGCTTTCCCCGTGCATATATTAACAATACTTTATCGCCCGCTTAATGTGTCTTTCAACTGTTTCGATATACAGGAGCTTGTTCAGCGTATGGGAATTTTGTTCACCGAGATATACTTACTCTGAAAAGATTATAAAAGATAATATGACAAGGAAAAGGCCATTTATGTACATATTGCACAAGAAGAATATCTAATGAGATAAGACAAAATTGAGAAAAGGGGATAATTGTGGAATTTCTGAAAGACCAAAGATGTGATTCGATGAAAGGAAAACGTAAGCAAGTTGATACTGAAATTAGAACAATGAATTGTGCATTTTTCATTTTTCCAGCGACTTATGACCAATGTTTGACATAATTTATGATTAAAGAATTTTGACTTCCACATATGGAAAACTGGGTGCACTTGATATCAAAACAAAAGTAAGAAATCATTAAACAATAGTTTATTTTCTTGATTTTGAAGTGATCTACGAAAACAAAAATACTGATAATATGTTCACTTTCTATTTTCAACGCAAGAAATACATAGGAATATAAAAGATTCATGTGCTTTCCATAATGTTCGTAATATTTTCATCATTGGTACCGGAGTACATGTAAGGATATGTATGAGGATAGTTTAAATTCATACAAGATCGGACTATCACTGACTACTGACTGTAGATTCTATGTTCCCAAGGATATCCTTCATCAAAGCACATATTCCGATTTGATGCAGAGTCCTTTCTAAATTTAACTTTTTATTACATCTTTTTACATTACAATTAATACTCTATAGTAATACTTAAAGGATTTTTTATTCGTGTTAATGTTTATTAATCTAATTAACATATTTACCTATATATCCCGTAGTTACATTCGCCACAAAGTTCTATTAGTTTCTCCATCGATTAGCTAACATTCTATCGGACGGAAGGCTGTTGAATCAACTGTAATATTTTTTTTTTCTTATTTTTTTTTCTTTTTTTTTTTTAATTATTATTTATTTATTCTTAAACACTGTGGCATTTAATGAAAATACAGAATATGAATCATATCATATTTACAATTAACAAATTTCTTTCAGTTTATTCATCTATTTATCTATTTATGCAAGAACACGAAACCTTTCTATGTAAATTATGTTAAATGTCTCCATTCTCATTAACATCAGTTTGTAAATTCAACAAAACTTTTGTCATTGTCATTCCATTGGCATTGTCATGACGTCAGTCCTTTTGTTTTAATCCGATATGGTGATTCAATACAGAGAGCAATTTGCGTGTTGTTTCATTATTTGTGAGTATAAACTGCAATATTTTAGAGACTGTCGGTATATGTGGTGGCGCTAAGACAGTGTTAGTATACCTACGATTGGATTCCGAAATTTCTCTACAAAGATTAATATGTTATCAATTCTTTTACAGTCAGTATCGACTTTGTGGGCAATTTTATGAGTATTTGGAGCAATAGATTCTTTAAATATAGAAAGAGGAGGTGCTACATCTCCAATCAAATTCCGGATATTTTCTGAAAAGAGACTGATCATGTAATTTCTCCTGATAACCGTTTCATTTTAATGAAATGTTTAGGGTATCTCCAGTGAAGAAGGGGGCCCGGGGTCAGATTTGGCACCCAAAATGGCTAATATTTTGGCTAAAATTTGACTTTCATATCTGGGACCCCCCCCCTTTTTGGGAAATCCTGGATCCGCCACTGATCTCGGGACAAGGAAGACGTCAAAGAATTTTTATTCACAATCTATGACTTAAAGTATATCTACATGGCTTGATATGCCTCGTCAGTAGCTGATGCATATTTATAATAACTAATTACTGCGCTAAGGAATGTAATTGAAAAGGAGTAGCGACATATCCCTTTGTTAATATATTCAATGACTACTTACTACATTTTCATCCTTGATGTTCAAATTTTTCTTTCTTTTTATTTCTTTCTTTTCTTCTTATCTCTCTTATTGGGTTGTTTTTTTTTTTTTTGTTTTTGTTTTTTAGTTTTGTTTTTGCTTTTTTTTTTCTTTAGCAGAGCACTTGATCTACATAAGAATCGTACTAACGTAGGACTTCTGTAATAAATTCAAAAAGATCAATTTGATAATTAAAGGAAACTGGTTCTGTATAAAACTCAGCAAGAGCGATCCTCGATCATCGCGTTACTGAAGTAAAATACGCTTTGACAGTTCACACAGCATCTATCCTTAGGGAAACAAATAATAATTTACATGATAAAAATATCGCGCTTCTCCATAGGGTCTAAAGATTTATGGAAGTCAAATATCACAATATCGTAATTGTCTGATGTCAGATATTAAAACTGGCAGACATTCCGAGTTTCGGTGGGGGAAGAAAGCAAAAGTTGAAATTAGCTATCGATTCGGCAACTTATCACGCATGGTGGGCCCGTCAGATATTAAAGTCAGGGGAGAAAATTCATCCGAATATTGCTACTTAATCATATTTCATATATGACCTTTTGCCACGATAACTTAACGAACGCATGCAAAATCCTATAGTACTGTAATATGTTTGATGAAGTCGGAATTATTGGATTTAGGCAGCTAAATCTGTAGCAATTTCATGTTTTCGATTAATGCGCGGAAAAGATTTCTCCGAGAATAAGATTTATACATATCACTTATGACCAGTTAATACATTATATGATATGCAGGGTCAAGGGACATTTTGTGAGTTACTATATAATATACTCGGTTTATAGAATTTGAAATTTTACACTAGTAATTAGATGTGGAACTCGTAGTTATTAAAAAAAATGGTTTGCTTCACTTTCTCTCTGTTTAAACTAGAAAATGTACAGTAAGCTATTTCTACAAAGTTTGAAAACTCATAGATTTTAATTATGTACAGGAAACAATAAATTTTTCTTTGTAACTCCTCTTTCTCTGCATATAAACCATCAAGAACATAGATTTCTGTTTCCTTGATTTGAGTAGCGCGCATCTCCAAATCCAAGATCACTTCGGAATCTCTCTTGCGCATGTACCGTAACCATACCATCACCACTTAAACGGACAGTGCTCAATAAATCATGTCCCATTCTATCACCGTCAAAACAACTGACTTACACGGCCGACGTTGTGGTTTGTCCAAATAGCTTTATGCTCTCAAAGCATAAAACAAGATTTTAAAAATGTATTTTGGATAAAAGACATGTAATTATCACTCGATATCTATGACAACAGCCGCATTGTAGTGTATGATTTAAGCCGACATTGATATTTTATACATCCGTTCATTGTTTACCTATTAAATTATTTTATAGAGATTTTGATAAAAACAAAAACATTTACATGTCGTCTAAAATGACCAATTTAAACATTTTCAAATTAAACATAACCAAAACAAACAAGTAAGATTTTGTAATTATGATTTAAGTACAGTACCAGAATTATTCTAAAAGAATTAAAAAGTCAAAATGCTCAACGAACTGACCTATCGAATTATCGAGTGTTTCAAGAAGAAGAAGAAGAAGAAGAAAGCTTTAGATATTATTTTTTCAGCAACACCATTATCCTATGATCATTCAATGTGACTGCTTGATCCGTGCTATTTTCGTTAAGTGGCATAGCCCTCCACCAGACAGCAATTGTTGCTTTGTTATGGACTACAGTAAAAATAGATTGAGGGTTGTTATCAATGTACATCAGACGGTTCATTGTGCCAAGTTCATACCAGGATATCAAAAATAATGTCCTGGTACTTCTCCTATTACAATAACTCATTATTCTCTATCTTGTTCGTATTTTTATCTATTATATCTATCATTAGATTGTCAAACTGTGATTTTCTTATCAAAATGATATAACATAAACTGGAGCAAGTCTGACTGTGTATCAGTACTGAATTCATCTATAACCCAGTATAGTCATGGAATGTCTAGAAAATATGTTGTCAATCAACTTGCCTGATAGTAATGTATGTTAATTATGTGTCAAACATCTGTAAAACAGTTGAGTTTCTAGATGCTGTGAAAAGTGTTGTATACTAAATAGTAATAATAATAATGAAAGAAAAGGTCACCATATTCTATATATTACCATGCCGCATATTAAGTTCGGGATTTCATTGATAAGTTGTTTTCTATAGATGACAATAAGCGATGTTGCCTGATTATACTCGTGTTAGTTAACAATATGCTGGTGTTAGTTAACAATATGCTCGTGTTGGTTAACAATATGCTCGTGTTGGTTAACAATATGCTCGTGTTAGTTAACAATATGCTCATGTTGGTTAACAATATGTCTTTTACGGATAAAATTCTTTCTAATTTATTTCCAAGAGGAATCAACTAAGATTACATGTATACAAGCATTGTTCTAAAACTTGAACATATTCTGTGCTTATGGTGCTGTTTTCTAAGAACTACATGATTACTTTGCCGTCTTTTGTTAATGATGAAGTATGAAAGGAAAGAAACAGTCAAATTTAGACAACACGGCTATTGTTTCACCTTCAGACAAATCACATACACATGTGAAATGGAAGACGTAGTAACACTACAGTGATTAGTGTAGCTATCTATTTAAATGATTCATTTCATTTCTGTTATTAATCTCGACGCCAATGGAAAAAAAAACTCGACATTCATCAAGGTAGTTGTTTTACTTTCGCGTATGAAACGATATTATTGTTAAATTCTGAAAAAATATGTTTAGCAGCAAAACCTCTGTGAACAGTATTGTTCAATATTGTTTATTAACCGGAAAGAGGAAGCAAACTCAAAATTCATATATCAGGTGAAGCTTAAATGATAAAATGATACCGGTAACCAGGGAGGCATATGACTTCCCAAGATTTAATACGACTTTCCGAACGGATATTAATTTCCCGAAACTGGATAGTTACTTCCCAAATATATCTTGGGAATCTAAATTGACTTCCATGACTTCACAAGTTGGTAATTACTTTTCGGTAAAAATTGACTTGCTAAGTAGGTATTACTTACATAGGGCGTATACTGTTTTTCACTGAATAACTTACAAGTTAATTTTTTTATGCTTGACTTAAATCTAATATATAATTCGGAGAGAATTTGACTTTCCAAGTTAATATGAACTTTAGAGGAATGTTTGTTTACTTTCAAAGGCGGTAAGTGTCACGGTAAAAATGTGGGTATTTTGGTGTTACTGACATGGAAAATGAATCTCTCAGATGAAAATTTACCGCAGAGATAAACAGTTTACATGTCTATATTGGCAATAATAAATACAATAAATTAACATTTGATGAAGGATGGAAACATTGATTGTAAGAGAGAGAGAGAGAGAGAGTTACTAAGCGGCCACCAAATATAAAAACTTGAAGTAAATAAATCAACTGCATTTATATTATCATTTTTGTATTCATGTTTATAAGGATATGTTCATCACTGTGTTTAAGTATTACAATTTTTAAGTTACCCATGGTAGAGATCTAAAGAAATAAAAATCGATGATAAAAATACTGGTATTTTATTTGAACATTAAGTCTGCATTCTGAGAGTGTTTTACTTGAGTGACGACATTGACACTAAGAGGAGGGCTAGTAAGCTAATGGGACTATTTGTATAGGGTGTCAATGGCTCACGAATACGCATATAAAATGATCAAATTTACAGATGTCAATAATACAACCGATCAAAACGGATCAATCCGTCTTATTCTGCCTAGAATGGAAATAACATTTCGGATAACAAGTGTTCGTGGGCCACGTCACGCGATATCAAAAGCAACTATCGTCTGCTGTAGAAAGAAAATGGTTCCTGCTCCTTGGCCTCAACGTAATCAATTTCAGCATTTCCGTACTGGATATCGCCGTTTTCTTTGCATGAATCTGATTGTCCCCAGGTCAGATGATTTTCCCCAAGGACGTCTCCAACCTCCTTCCCTTTGCCCTCCGATAATCCGCCGTTTTGTAAGTATGTATTGTATTGTTTTAGAGGTGGGTCCGACACGAGAACGTCGCATTCATTCTCAAAAGTCCTGTATTTATAGATTGTCCTCAGCATTAACAACAGAGGTGCATAAAGAACATTACTTAGAAAAATTGCGACATTTAGCCAAGTGAATCCAATAGCTTGAACTATCTGTCCGGCCATGATAGGCCCTAGAGCATACGCTAACGAATACGATATATCTGCAATAGCGTAGACACTTCCGTATACCGACACATATCGTAGATCTACCAGATAACCAAGAGTCGGCAAAATGGCCGTGTCGACTAATGCTACCCCAAGACAAAGTGTCATGATGGGGAACAGTACAACAAAGAATGCTTTAGCAAATGGTATGACAAGACAGGACGTTCCTTCAATCACTAATCCCACCAAAGTTATAAGCCATTGATATTTTGGATAACTTCTTGCGAGTTTTACGGTCAAGTATACTCCTCCAATGTATGGCAAGAACGCCGGAAGCCAGACAAATCCTATTTCCCATTCTGAAGCATCCATAGTTCCTTCCATCCAAAGGGCTATAGTGGGTTCTAGAAATGCAAGGGAAACGTTTGACATTGCCAGCGCGCCTGCCGCTATCAAAATGTATGGATCCATTAGCAGACGATAAATGGGTGTTCCTTTCAAGCGTTCCTCTTTTGGAATTAAATTTCTTTCTTTACGCACTGGTTTCATTACAAACAAGAGAAGAATGCCATCAAGCGCACACATGCTGGATAGAAATAAGAAAGGAACTATTTTGCCAGCAAATTCGTATAATACTCCGCCGAAAGGTGGAGCTACCAAACATCCAAATGATATAAAAGCTTGTGCGATTCCCAGGGCTTTTGTTCGCTCATCGTCCTCTCGATATCTATCTGCTATCATAGCTAATCCAGCCGTGTCTGCAAACGCCGAACCGACACCTTGTAGGCTACGAGCTGCGAAGAGAATACCGTATGACTCAGCGAAGGCATATACAGTTGTCGCTGTAAACAAAACCGATAATCCAATCAAAAGTGGTCTATCATAACCTATTCTGTCTATCAGAGCCCCACTAAAAGGGTTCACAAAAAGCTGGACTATAGCCTTCGATGCAAACAATACCCCAATCGCGCCACCACCTTGGGCGTAGGCTATTGGAGAACCTGTTGTAGTTGGTTTAGAAGTTGTTACCGCCATGGTGATATTTTCGTAAGTGGAATTTGCAAACAATGACCTATTTAGGAATGTATTCTGTGCACTATTGTCAATTTGATCTTCGCTGCCATGTATAAAATTGTCAAGATATAGCGGTACGATTGGTACAATGACCATGTAGAGCATGTTGTCGAGGAGCAGTGCTATACAGACGACCACTAGCACGAGTCGCCTCTGATGGAGCGGGTCATTTATCCTATCGTTCATATACTGGATGAAGTTCGAACATTTATCCCGTACGTAATCCATGTTTGTTTGGAAAACAAGACTCTAAATATATCCGATTCTAATTTTTACTCAGTTGATTTTGTACAGTACCTGATTTTGTACAGTACCTGATTTTGTACAGTACCTGATTTTGTTCGTCACATTTCCCAGAATACAATATTTGTCTTCGTTTACTGTATGTTCTTTTGCGACTTTTGTAGTTCGTACTTCAAATCCGCCGGATGTTGTCTTTCCCCTTCCTGGATCTAAATGTTCATCACCATTTCCTTAAATAGGGAAAAGAAATAATACTCTTTTCAACATATTGAAACATTACATTGATAACATATCAAAGTTGGATAGTACTTTATTAGATTATATGATACAGCGTCGTTCACGCTCATCGATTCATGCATAGGAGGGTGATTTTGCAGGTGATCTTTTCTTGGTTTGATTGTATATATCAGTTTTTGTTATATCATCAACTTTTCTGTAAACTAAACTCTTGTTCTATTAACGTTTGCAACAGATTTTGGTATCATGTCCGATTCATCGAGTCTTCAGAGAGTATTCTTGATTTTCCTCATGAAAGATTTTCTTGGAGTTGCTTCATTATCTTCGTCTGAATCAATGCGCTTGCAGAAAATAGTCCTCATTTTCCGCGACAATAACCCTCAGCTGCCGAGTCATTTAGCCTCATTCATTACTGAGGGCTTGTGTGGATAATCGAAACCTCCCCAGGGACTTTATCGGTGTTGTCAATTGATTAAGTACATCGTTGTACCACATAAAGCCTTCGTAATGTAGACACACCAAGTTGTTAAGGATTTGTATTGTTCTTAAGACATACAATGGGACCAAATTAAGTAATAGGTTGTTTTGTTGCTACTATGATTTCAAATTAAGTTTTTCATTATGAAAAAGAAACATATAAAGTAAATCACAAAGTGAACATGTACCGAAGTGTACGTATGTATGTAGGTATTTGCGTGTGTATAGGTGTTTGAGGGTGTGTCCGTGCGTGCATGCGAGCGTGTTTATGTGCTGATATAAATATATATATATATATATATATATATATATATATATATATATATATATATATATATATATATATATATATATATATATATATATATGTGTGTGTGTGTGTGTGTGTGTGTGTGTGTGTGTGTGTGTGTGTGTGTGTGTGTGTGTGTGTGTGTGTGTGTGTGTGTGTAACCTTTTATTTACAATATACAAAAAAAAACAGGGAAATGCAATTGAGTTAAAAATATTCTTCCACTTACTACATGATTTTTAGTTATTTGTCCTGTACTAACTGTAATAAAACTGGTAATAATACAAGGAATTCCAATAGTCGTCAGAGTTTGTAGTTTTCCTATCCTCTGTTGAATGTAGAGAGGCGCATATCGCGATATATTTAGTAAAATCATTTATCAAAAACTTTCAAGGAGATTTTCATCGATTTCGAAGAATATTATTAATAAAATATGCCTATCCAAATATTTTCTACATTGAACTAAACTGTTTTCTGATTGTCTTGACTCATTGGTCGAAATTTCTATTTCATAGCTTGTTATTTTTCGGTCTAATGAACAATTCATTGCCTAGAAAATTGAATTTGTGATTACACAGATGAGGTGATATCGCTACAAATTGTTATTTTGGTAGATAAGACGACAAGAACCTTAAAGCACGCTATGCCAACATGAATTGATTTGATTGAAGTCGCCTTTCATACAATGTGCTTCCTGTTTGATTTGAGATCATACGTTGCCCGAAGAAGCAATATCTATTTTCCAAATCATTCCGTTCTTTCTCTATTTAGTAGAACTTCAAAAAAACGAAACAACACCCATAAAACATCATACGATATATTGTAGTATTTAGAACAAAGAGAAATAAAGGAGTGAATTTATGTCTGTGTTGGATTCGGAAATTGTAAAAAGGGAGAGACCACCTGAACTTTTTGTAGATAAAGTTGGGTGAAAAAATACTCTCTCCTCCTTCTTTCTCCATGCATCACTATGAGTTTTAAAAGTTCAAGAATTGTTAGCATTTACCGTACTCAAAAAAGATTTAAATTTAACTAAATATTGTTAGCGATTTTGAGTCTTTTGAGTTTTTATCTATTAATTCATTTTTTTTTTTATTCTTCTATTTTTCTATACAAAGATGTTTTGAAGTAAAATATTACGGAGACGACGTTGTCTTAATTATACAAAGTGTACAACGATTTCAAGATCAGAACAACCAGATGAAGTAGGCAATGAATAGTGCGTTATGTCCATAACAATGACAGTTCTTATCACGTAAACGACAGAAGATAATTTGCATATCTTAATTTGTACCGAGCAACAATTCTTCTGTCATCATTTGAATTTAGAATTTCAACCATAAGTCAATAATCACATAAGAATTTAAGTCAGTCATCGTGTTACGATTCAGATTAAACCTGCTCTAAAACCGTATATGTATATTGAAATTAACACTTCAGTAAATATAAGTAATGGTAAAGAGTAATATGTAGCATATTAAAGGAATTGTTACTCATCTTTACTTATCACTGAACATAATACACAGAATGTAATAAAAGAGTTTATCTGCACGACTTGTATATTACATTACGGTGTTTATTATACTCATTACGGATATTTATCTGCACGACTTGTATATTACATTACGGTGTTTATTATACTCATTACAGATATTTATCTGCACGACTTGTATATTACATTACGGTGTTTATTATACTCATTACGGATATTTATCTGCACGACTTGTATATTACATTACGGTGTTTATTATACTCATTACGGATATTTATCTGCACGACTTGTATATTACATTACGGTGTTTATTATACTCATTACGGATATTTATCTGCACGACTTGTATATTACATTACGGTGTTTATTATACTCATTACGGATATTTATCTGCACGACTTGTATATTACATAACGGAATTTTATGCGAACATTTTATACGTTTATGTTTTCATCAAGATATAAGCCTAAAAATATTAAAATAAAACTCTTGTTCTTGAATTTTCACAATTCAAAAGATGCATTTTTCATGAATAAACACGTCCAATCTTCTAAAATCTTTAGATTAAATTTTACTAGTTCCTCTGTTTAAACCTTTTAGATTACTCTTTTTCATTATGTTACTCTACTATATTTCTCTGTACTCCAAACTTCTCAAGTATGCATGTCTATGCCTAAAACAAAAGAAAACAAAATAAAAACACAAAACCCCGAAACAAAAACAAACTACAAACCTTGATCTTTCTAATTTTAGACATTATATATAATTAGCGAGGGTGTTTTACTTCTACAAATAAGAACATGGTAATTAATCTAAATTAATATTCAACGCTCCTCTTTCTGTAGAATTTCAAAATCTTTTATCTAGTAAATATCATGAGGAAAGAAATTTCGATTGAATTATTTCTTGGTTTTAAAACATAAAAGAAACTTTGTGAATGAGTTAATGAGAAGGCATGAGAATTGAGCGCGTGGTAAATGATGTAGGCGGTCCTGATCGATTGCAGGTCCGCACACCTAATCCCGCAGAAAATCAATGACGTAAATCATAGATAACGATTGGACGATATTATGTACAAAAGTAATAAGTAGTTATTTGTAATTCATTACATCAATTATTCTCTTTAATGTTATTTAAGATCTGTGTGTCTGTCTGTTCTCTAACAATTGTATGAAGACAATTTGCTGGTCAAACACCAATACAGACTACTGTTAGAGTACTTGAAAGTCAAACGCAGAATTCAGAACGTTGTTTAGCATTCTCTTGTAATATTTTTCAGACAGGTATACAAAACGACGGTGTTCATTCTTTAATTAAGACAACCATAGAACTAAATACAGACAAAACTTACATACTGTGTTAGATAATACAACAATATACAACAATCTGAGAATTTTTCGATGATGTGTTCTGCACTAAAACTAAATAAACTACTATATGTGATAAACGTTCTATTTACAAGCGTATCAAATGTGTTTAGGTGTGTAGACCTATATTATCTATTTTCCGGTTACCAAAGTGGTTTATTTTTTGTTTTGTTTGTTTGTTTGTTTGTTTTTTTGGGGGGTGGGGGTGTTTGGGGGGGGGGGGTTGGTTAGGTACTGCATTTTCTTAAGTCAACCATAGGGAGCCCCTCCCCCTCTCCCGTTAAATAGCTCCGCGCTTCCTACGCCTTATTATATGTTATTTATGTGGACATTAATCCATATCTAACTTAATTTCAGACACCTGCCTTTGTTGAAACTAAGGCATACACAATTAATCGAAATGAAATCCTTCACAAAGGAAAATAGTAGTGTTTTTATTTGACTTTGTTTGATAACGACTCAGGTACAAGAGTTTACAAGCACTATAGATCGTTATGTTTTCGATAATTTCCACAAAATTGAAATTACAAATTGCTGTTCACACATAATATGAATCAAGTCTCTCTTTGCCTTAAGGTGGAATGATCTAATAGTGTTTCCTCTTTCACAGAGATAATCCATCGACAAATAAGCTTTCAGTTAACATCTGCTACGGCTGTAGTTATTTATTATTACATGCTTTATTTAATTTACTGCCTTATCCTGCAAAACAGCCACAACTGAAAAATGTTCTTGATAATTAACTTTAAAGTCCTGATTATTAATTACGAGGTATATTCGTGATGTTGATGGCGAAGGAGTAATTCTTACAACAGTACTAAATCTAGACAAAAATGCATAAAGAAACAAAGGCAAAGTCAAGGTTTGGCAGGCAAATCAAAATTAACGAGATACTTGGACGATCATTAATGCCATTCAAAGGGGGTAGATATCTGCCAAACAGCAATTCTGCTACCGGAATTTGACAAGAAAATTGGATAATATGCACTGCTTTATGTTCGGGTTGCTATAAGAGAGCGGGCGAATGGTCATCAATTCTATTCCCGAGATCGATGTCTATGTCGCTTCGGATTATATACTTTCCTCTAAACTTAAAGTGAACAAATGGAATGTAACTTAAAAGAAAGAAATGGAAGAAGCTATGGCGATGACATGTATTTTAATACCAACATTGCAAGAATATGCCATAGTCAATGAATAATTAAATTTTTGCTCACTTAAATATTGAATAAAACCATTGTTTTCAATTTCTTACAATTTGACAATATTTTATGTACTTATAATTTTACATGATATAAGTAAGATAGTAGAGTTGTAATTGTAGTAGAGTTGTAGATTATAATAGAGTTGTAGATTGTAATTGTAATAGAGCTGTAGATTGTAATTCTTGCAATAAACTGCTATGGACAGTAAGTATTTACAGTTTTTCCAAAACCCTTGCCTTTTAATTCGAGTAATGGAGAAGGAAGAAGATACTCTATGCTTACTCTGCTGGTATTTTATATGACGACGATCTCACGACTTATATCAAATGAGCAAATATTATTACAAAGAGAAAATTGTGATTAATGCAGAGCATTCATCATTTTAACCCAAGTTATCCATTGTAATTGTCACGTGATATGTGAACGTGTATCAAACGTCCCCAACAGAAAAGTCCAATTAGGACGTACGTGTAATGACGAAGATGCTGCGTGATATTGAATCGCTCATACATAAAACCACATTTAGTAAGATTTGACATTTCTGTTATCGAAAATGTGTTCACTGTACTGTTGTTCATCTCTGTCCTTTTCTAGTCATTATGTTTAAGGTGTATTACCCGACGATACCATTTCCTAAAGTTTGGTATCCTCTCGATAAAAGAAAATCTTATTTTAGCTCATCTTCATGAACACAATGTTTGTTAGTTTGGTAATTGACGGTAAGTATCTGTTATGATCTGTGCTTCTGCCAGATTTACAACTTTGTTTCTCATCATTACACTTTACAAAGAATTCACACAGAAAGTGGCTTAGATATATAAATCCGATATTTATTGATTTCTTTAAAATACTTGACGTATTTGTATTTATAGTTATATGTATTGAGCATGGAATAAATATAATTCGGTTTTATATGCACTTGGTATTGGTTCCTTTATAGGGTTTGTCTTTATAGTCCATTTTATATTCTCTCTACTCTAGAATTGAATAATTGGTCTCTCTTTGTAAAAAAAAAAAATAAACCTAAAGTACCGTAAAGAAGAATGCAACTTGTGTTATGTCATTTTTGTATTTACGACTTTGCACGGAAGTGAATGTGATTTTGTGTAAATTTAGTTTAAAAAACTTAATATATAAAAAGAAAAAAGAACCGTCAGCCTTTTAGAACTAGCAATTTTCATCTTTGTAATAAAATCTAACGACCAGAAACCTTATCTTGTAATGGTTGTTTACTTGCCAGATCAATCCACGCATCTTCGTGTAATTAACAGTTTGTGTGTCTTTCGAAAAAACACGATGTATTATTCCTTAGATTGTCTGATATATAAGATGTAAATTATAATTATGTCAGATATAGTTTTGTTGTTATTGGTGATAGTAATGATGCGTGTATGGACTGTGAAGTCATATCTCATTACGAAAAGTAGAGGAGGTAATGGTTTCCACATCCTAATATAGTACTGAAAACTATCCTCCAATAACTACAAGCTTCGGAAGTTAGGACCGTCAGCTTTATCAGGAGATACAAATGCCATCATACAGGTGTCGCCATACTCGTGTCCATGCTAACCAACCAACAACTGATTTTAAACTTCATACATACTGTAGGACTGAAAAAGGGATGACATCAACTCGGACCGAGAAAAGGATGGTATTAACTCGGACCGAGAAAAGGATGGTATTAACTCGGACAGAGAAAGGGGTGATATTAACTCGGATCGGGAAAGGGATGATATTAACTCGGACCGAGAAAGGGATGTCATTAACTCGGACCGGGAAAGGGATGGCATTAACTCGGACCAAGAAAGGGATGACATTAACTCGGACCGAAAAAGGGATGACATTAACTCGGACCGAGAAAGGGATGGCATAAATTCAGATCGATAAAGGGATGGTATTAACTGGGACCAAGAAAGTGATGGCATTAATTCAGACCGAGAAAGAAATGATATTAACTCGAACCGAGAAAGAAACAGCATTAACTCGGACCGAGAAAGGGATTGCATTAATTCGGACCGTGTAAAGCATTTTTCTCTTACATGTAGATAATCTTGCATACTTGTATGCCTTAAGTGCACGTGATATTCTGCAAATTACATGTACAGCAACTTCTTTAAGCATTCCATGTGTCTATTGTTTCAGTTTTTAAGCATTCCACGTGTCTTTTGTTTCAGTCTTTATGCATTCCATGTGTCTTTTGTTTCAGCCAGTCTTTATGCATTCCACTTGTCTTTTGTTTCAGTCTATATGCATTACACATGCATGCCTTTTGTTTTAACCTTTATGCATTCCCCTTGTCTTTTGTTTCAGTCTATATGCATTACACATGCATGTCTTTTGTTTTAACCTTTATGCATTCCCCTTGTCTTTTGTTTCAGTCTTCATGTATTCCACGTGTCTTTTGTTTCAGTCTTTATTCATTCCACTTGTTTTTGTTTTTGTTTTAGTCTTTATGCATTCCATGTGTCTTTTGTTTCAGTTTTTACGCATTCCACCTTTTTTCAGTCTTTATACATTCAACATGTCGTTTGTTTAAGTCTTTATGCATTCCATGTGTAAAGCATTATTATACTCTTCCATATAGATAATCTTATATACTGGTGCACTTGAATACCTAGAGTGCACGTGATATTCTGCAAATTACGTATTCAGCAACTTCTTTAAGTATTCCATATTTCTATTGTTTCAGTCTTTAAGCATTCCACGTGTCTTTTGTTTCAGTCTTTATGCATTCCATGTGTCTTTTGTTTCAGTCAGTCTTTATGTATTCAACTTGTCTTTTTTTCAGTCTTTATGCATTCCACTTGTCTTTTGTTTCAATCTCTATGCATTCCATTTGTTTTTGTTTCAGTCAGTCTTTATGCATTCCACGTGTTTTTGTTCCATTCTTTATGCATTTCATTTGTCTTTTGTTTCAAGTCTTTATGCATTTCACGTATATTTCACGTCTTTTGTTTCAGTTTTTTGCATTCCATGTATCTATTGTTTCAGTTTTTTACATTCCACGTGTCTGTTGTTTGTCTTTATGCATTCCACAACAGACACGTGGAATGTAAAAAACTGAAACAAAAGACACGTAGAATGCTTAAAGACTGAAACAATAGACACATGGAATACTTAAAGAAGTTGCTGAATACGTAATTTGCAGTCTTTATCCATTCAATGTGTCTTTTGTTTCAGTCTTCAAACATTCCACGTGTTTGTTGTATTAGTCTCTAAACATTCCACGTGTCTTTTCTTTCAAATTTGGGTCATCTCATACTCCTATTTGGGTTATCTCATACTCCTATTTCAAAGAAGACTTACCCTAATGATGATCTGCATTATCATACATAGTACAAGCCAGGTCTCTGCTATCTGGGCATTATCATACATAGTACAAGCCAGGTCTCTGCTATCTGGGCATTATCATACATAGTACAAGCCAGGTCTCTGCTATCTGGGCATTATCATACATAGTACAAGCCAGGTCTCTGCTATCTGGGGATTATCATTGTCTCTAATAAAAACGCAATACAGACGTTTTTATGGCAATCATACTTTGTTTTTGAATGGAAGATGGTTCTATTCAAATCAGTTTATCTTTATTCCTTTCCACCGTATTCAACAAACAAGATCTTTAACACATGTATTATTTATGATATTCATTCACAATTCATACTCAGTTCTAAAAATGAATGAATGAATAAATGAATGAATGAATGAACTAGAAATTACCAAAATGGTAAAAGCAATGAACAACATACGAATGAACCAAGTACTGAAAAAAAACCGAAGTGGTTTACGAATTTCTATTTTCTGTTTTCTTTTTTTTTAGGAAATAGATTTTCAGAAGCAATTATGCTCTCATCAATTTCGCAATTTAACCGAAAAGGAAAATCAATTCAGAATTTAAATCTTTTACTCGGATAGAATAATTATCCAAGAAGAAGAATTCCCGAAATGGAGTCATAAAATTCGCGCAATTACAAATCTTATTAGAGAGTTAAGCTGTTATCTGTTAGTTTTACCACAAGTTTATGACATTACGAGCTCAGCTCGCAGCACTTTACAGTTTCCCCACGACAGTAAGCGCTGAATTATGGCGGCATTCCTGAGAGAGCACATCTTTCTGTGGCAGGTGACACTGTTAAGTAGAAGTTCCTCATTCTCCGCTTCGTTTACAATCGCGAGTACGTTACTTCCAATTATCTCCTACTCTTTGACAATGTCGGCGTGCTGCTGCAGGGAGTTATGTGGTAGAGCACAAGTGTGTCTGTATTTAATTAAATAAACTATCAAATTAAATCTCTAATCCAGTTTGTTAATATGACACACGATTGGTTTTAGTCTGTAAACGGAAGGTGCATTGTGTAAAATACATTTTGGCTTGTTTTTTAATAAAGACATACAGTTAAAATACGATTTTTATATTTCTTGTGTCCAAATACAAAACAGTCACACAGTTTGCATGAAAGGGTCTATTCTATATTATAACCAAAGAAATATGGATGTAGTAGAATATCGTTAAATTTCTTGTTTCATCTTTGATGAAGAAATCGATTGGTGGTAAAAAGAGGGGGGGGGGGGGGCATTTCTTATGATAATGTTCAACAGAAAAACGCTCTCCATGTTTTGAAAGTGATACGCATTGCCTTAGCCTCGCAAGGTCGAAAATGTCTTTTTGGATTGTAGAGTAGTATGAGAGATATGCGTCTAAATATCGAAACTAAAATATCTGTATTAATACCTATGTGGGCAGTGTAATAAATTATGCAAGTGAAATTTGGGGGTTTCACTCTGCAAAAAATGTCGAAAAGATATACTTAATGATGTTTGGTTGGTGCAGATTGTTGCGAATGAGAACAGAGAGGAATGCATATTTTAAACTTTCTTCTAAATATAATATTTATAAATACGTCACTAATACATTTTCACTTTAATACTACCTTAGAAAACCAATCCCCGATGTTTATGTACAAATTTATTTTATTACAAAATTTAGATAAAGTGCTCACAAACTTGCCGTTGAAACTCAAAAACATATTAAATTGATAAACAAAGTAGATTGTGTACAGTATGTGATTTACAAGATATTGAAGATGAATATCACTTTATTTTGATATGTCCTTTGTATAATGATAATAGAAAAAATACAAAGAAATGCTACTAGTATAAACCATCTGTCTTTAAATCATTACAACTGTTATCTTGCCAAAATGTTACTGATGTACTCAATTTAGGTAAACACCTTTATATTGCTATGAAAACTAGAAATTTGTTGATGTGAAAATTGAATTCTTACTAAAACTCTTGTCTATCCTCTGCATGCCAGATTTGTATTATGTTACTCTATATTTGTTTGTATTTATGTACCTATAAATCATTTAGCTTGTGGTTAATAAACTACTTCTACGAATCTAAAAATAAGTCATTTAGACATTTTTCCTTTCTTTTTGAAGATTTTGATCAAATGTAAAATAATGGGCATAGTCATTTTTCCTACAATACATGAGCAATCAAGTAACCAAATTTATAAAACGAATGATAAATATGGAAAGTTTTTACGATGCTATTAACTTTCTTGTGACGCACAGAACGAATATATCTTTGTATTACACTAAGAGTTTAAAACATGAATTATTCTTTAAATTTAATTATAACTATTACGTTCACAATTTTAGTGAATCATGTGTGTAACGTCCTCGTGTTACACAAGAATACGAAATTAAAAATGCACCTATATATTACGGAAACATGTAAAGATTATATATTGTTTAGTCAATCAGGCTCCAGATGTGAACAATTTTCATAGAAAAAGAAGAAACGCTATACCCGATTATTTCTATACCATCCTACATCCGTCATCTGTTAAGCTGCTTGAATGGAAAAAGACCTTATACTGTCGTGTGCAAATTGTATCAATATGAACGTGTCACGAAATATCTATCAATTGTAATTTGTAGCATTTCCAAATGAAGGAGGAGTGTTCGGAAGGGTCTTATTTTTATTTTGCTATTGGTTTGTTCGGTTGTTGTTTATTTATTTTATTTTTTTTATTAATCATTTTCTTTTTACTTGTCTCTTTAATCTTACTGATTTTCAGTAAGTGGGATGTAGGGACCGTAAATTGATTGACCACTCCAACTAAGTGAAATCTGGCAAATCAATTTGGCATCCTTAGTTAGTGAAGTTATTGTTGTGTGTTGTCTAATAATCTGTCTATATTCATAAAAATTTTATCCAGCTAAATAATTTCTCATTTCTGGTTTCTTTACGTCTAGCAGTGAGAGGGGGGGGGGGGGGTTGCGCTAATTCATATTGCGGTCCGCAGTAAACCAACCAAAAATTTTCATAACAATTTACAAGCATGGAGGCCAGTTAAAATTCCATTACAACGAGCATTCGTTTACAATTGCCTTTTTCAACACGAAAGATAATGCAAAAAAAACCCACCACCTACGGCACGTACAACGATGTGGGACTCGTATAACAAAGCAAGATTCAACAAAGAAGATGTGGGATACTTCGACATCAAAGCAAGGGGATTCCTACGACCAGACAAGAGGAATTACGACTCCCAGGGAACTGACAAGGATGTAAAGGACGCCTTGCGATACAAGTGACTTCTACAGCAGACAAAAAGACAAAATTTTTACGGTTTACAAGCTGAGAGGGCCACTTCTGAGACACAGAAGTGGTGCAAGAGATTATGTAATGTTAGAAATATGCTTATTATGAATTAAAACAACACAACAAAGGAAGAAATCATGATGAACCGTAGTTTTAGTTTAGAAAGTACTAAGGATTTGATACTGTATCTACGTTTAAATTATTATGAATTATCAAGACAATAATTCTAAAATGTTTAAGGTGCCCGTTAGAAAAACACCTCAAGGTTTAACCTCCCAGCATGGTGGTAGTTATTCCATGTACTGAAAAACTGTAAATTTAGATTAATGTAAGATAGTGTAATGCAATATATTTATATTTCCCTATAGGAATTGAATTTTTCAGCCATATGTCACTTAATTATATAATCTGTTTATGTATTACTATTCATCCGAAACTTACTTTATCGACAGAATTGCATGTGGTGAATTTTGATTTGTCAGATGTAATGAACATTATGGGATATTTGAAATATCATATTTGTTAATGATTAACTTGAGAGTATATAGTATCAAAGTGATTAAAACTCTCAATATAATATGGAGATTAAATAGTAGATATCAATGTATCTCTTTCTTGTACAATATGTTTTATATTACACGTGTTCGGTTATTGAATTAGTGCAAAAACCGCATTCTTTATTTATTTTGTATTTTATTTTCTTAAAACTTCTTCCAGTCCATAGAAACATTGAAAAAGATGTATAAAATCCATTCCGTATCATAGCAGGCGTCAATACTGCTTGAAATAAATGCTTGCGACCACCAAAATCATTAAAATATCATTGTTACATTGAAATTTAAACGTTTATTATGCTTCACAATTGTTATAATAAAGTTTATGCATAATAAATATTTTAAATTTTTATTGTAACAGTATACTGTAACTTAAAAGGTATATATGTTCTATATTTATTACTACCATAAAGTGACCATGTTAATGTTTTGTTGGCCTTATTGGAATGAGGCCACTATCATTCTTTTTTCTTTCTTTTTTTCCCTCATTCCTTCTTTTCTTTCTTTCTTTCTTTTTTTAATAATCATATGTTGAAATATCAATAATCGGGATTTACTAATACAACCACTTGTCTGAGGTCAAATTGGACTTCAAAATAATAGCCTCTTCCATTATTTTTGAGATTGATATATACGAAAGTGTTACGTCATAACTTATTTACCAAAACATATACCCCTAAGATGCTAATGATAACATAAAACTTCTCGTCATAGTCTCCGCTGATCTACAAAAAGAAGGGAAGATGAGTATCTTTATCAAGTTTTCAGAAAATTTATCCATTTCACGAACAAGAAATTTAAATTATAGACATTTTTATTTCGTTTTCTGTATACACGTATTCTACATGACGTTTAGTAACATTTGATACGCGGGATAACGGTACATCTACAGCTACATCTTCCCAAAACAAAGCACCCAATCCACTCCGAAAACAATTAGCTTTTCATATGTTTTACTGTTATAGTAATACTTTTTTAAAGTACTCAATAGTGAGTTTCAAATAAAAATGGTGTTTTGATTTTGCAAAATAATTTTGTCGATAGGTTCTCTCAGATAAAGATAGGAATTTTACTGAAGGATATTATATTAACTTTGGTTCCTATCATCCTCCTTTTTGTGAGGAATAATTAAAATATCAAAAAATAGGAAAAAAAAATAGAAATACAATAACTATCATCAAACTTTACTATTGAGATTACTGAGCTAAGAAGTGTTTGATATTTTTTATATCTTTTTAGAATGCAAACGTTCTTTGGTTTAGTTATAAGTTCGGAGTTCAGAAATTCGTTCACAATATATTGAAGACATTTAACATAAACAGCATGATGTAATGAACAATGTCGTTCTGTAGTAATAGCAGACTGTCTTTCAAACTGGAGTAGGGGATAACGAGTTATATACAGGAAACACTCTATGAGGGAATAAATATCTATTTCCATTTTCCCTTAGGATATTAACTTAAAATGATTTTCATGTTGTCATTTTGACATACTCGTTTCTTTAGTTTGCGGCAAACATTGTCTAAAAGATTTGTATTATTTGATTTCATCTTCTCATAAAATGGTCCAGGATATCGTCAAGCACATATATCAATATCTCGCCGGTTTAGTTTGTATTCCGGCACAGAAATGCTATCACAACAAAGATGTGTTCAATTTTCTTTGGATTTAAATGCGTGTACTCCAATATATACACGTAAGAAAATTGAATTGCTTGTTTTGTGTATTTGTAATAATTGGTCAGCGATCCGTCGTAAAGCAGCGATGCGTTTATTTAATTACATCCGTGTTCTACAATGGCCGGCCTTATTATCTCCCCTGATTTTCCTTAAAGAGACACGGTCTCCCAGGCACAGCAAACAGGTCTATACACCATAGCTAGTGAATGCTCTCGTAGCAAACTTGCCTTTTATACGTAAAGATTAAGTGTGTTTTTATATTCTCTCGGGGTATTAAGCATACCAACTTTACATATTCTTCCAAGTAATGAAATAAATCAACTGCGATATCCAATTGTTTTGCCGATAAGAATCCCTTCTGTACGATAATACTGGCGTGGGTGATTTTTTTTTGCGACTGAAAACTACCCAAGGGTAAATAAGCTAAGTCGATTTAAATTATATAAAGAAATGGATATCTACTGATCAGGATTTTTCATAATAGAATATAGGATATATTTAATCTATTTCTTCGAATTCCCCATCGAGTACGAATCATTAATGACTATTGAAGACGTCGTTATTGATACATTACCTTCATTAAGCTCCTTACAAACTGTACAAGCATTATAATCAGGGTATTTACTGATTCGGTTTTACTATATGTCAGGACTATAATAAGCCAAACTTTATCATAAAAACTTATGAAAAATGAGAGGTATATGTGTAACACATGAATTTATATCACTAAATGCAGTCTGGACAAGCACATTTGCCAGTCTGGTATATATTACCAAAAACGTGATTCTGTGGTAACAACAACAGCGTATCACAGTGAATAGTCATGGCAACCACAACAGCATATCACAGTGAAAAGTCATGGCAACCACAACAGCGTATCACAGTGAATAGTCATGGCAACCACAACAGCGTATCACTGTGAATAGTCATGGCAACCACAACAGCGTATCACAGTGAATAGTCATGGCAACCATAAAAGTGTATCATAGTGAATAGTAATGGCAACCACAACAGCGTATCACTGTGAATAGTCATGGCAACCACAACAGCATATCATAGTGAATAGTAATGGCAACCACAACAGTGTATCACAGTGAAAAGTCATGGCAACCATAAAAGTGTATCATAGTGAATAGTCATGGCAACCACAACAGCGTATCATAATGAATAGTAATGGCAACCACAACAGTGTATCACAGTGTACAGTCATGCCAACCACAGCAGCATATCATAGTGAATAGTAATGGCAACCACAACAGCGTATCACAATGAATAGTCATGGCAACCACAACAGTGTATCACAGTGTACAGTCATGGCAACCACAGCAGCATATCATAGTGAATAGTAATGGCAACCACAACAGCATATCATAGTGAATAGTCATGGCAACCACAACAGTGTATCACAGTGTACAGTCATGGCAGCCGCAACAGCGTATTACAGTGAATAGTAATGGCAACCACAACAGCATATCATAGTGAATAGTCATGGCAACCTCAACAGCATATCGTAGTGAATAGTCATGGCAACCACAACACCGTATCACAGTGTACAGTCATGGCAACCACAACAGCATATCACAGTGAAGACATGGCAACCACAACAGCGTATCGCAGTGAATAGTCATGACAACCGCAACAGCGTATCATAGTGAACAGTTATGGCAACCACAACAGTGTATCACAGTGATAGTCATGGCAACCACAACAGCGTATCGCAGTGAATAGTCATGGTAACCACAACAGTGTATTGAAGTGAATATTCATGGCAACCACAACAACGTATCATAGTGAATAGTCATGGCAACCACAACAACGTATCATAGTGAATAGTCATGGCAACCACAACAACGTATCATAGTGAATAGTCATGGCAACCACAACAGTGTATCACAGTGAACAGTTATTGCAACCACAACAGAGTATCACAGTGAATAGTCATGGCAACCACAACAACGTGTCATAGTGAATAGTCATGGCAACCACAACAGTGTATCACAGTGAACAGTTATTGCAACCACAACAGAGTATCACAGTGAATAGTCATGGCAACCACAACAACGTATCATAGTGAATAGGCATGGCAACCACAACAGTGTATCATAGTGAATAGTCATGACAACCACAACAGCGTGTCATAATGAATAGTCATGAACACCACTTTAAAATTAGAGGTGCCATCAGCTATACCGATAGAACATCCATAAAAAAGTCTGCATACCTTTAATAAACGTCACCAGAGGCAAAAGAAAGTTGGGTGTTTACGCACCATAAATAGTACCTAAGTATGCATATCAATAGATAAACTTCTAATAGTTCATGGATTATACCCTATAGATACAACAAAATATAAAATGTCATAAAAGAAGTCAGGAATTATAAGCATTACACCCGTATAGATATAACCCAAATAAATCAAATAAGCCCGGATGTGTACGTAGAACAACTCTATATAGATTACAAAAGCCCTATAGATATCAGCAAACTTTGTCTGGAAGTGTATGTACATCAGCTTTACGAATATCATCCGAGCAGCATGATTCTATCAGCATAAAGCCTTCATGGAAATCACAAAAAGCAGCCCGCACGTCTACATGTGTTACAATGCAACAAACTAATCTAGTATGGCCATTCTAAGCACGACATATCGGTCTTGGTCAAATGGTCACGACAATCGCCATTCATGGCCAAATTGTCGGTATACAAGGAAATTAAATATTGTTAGAGACGCCATTTAGGAGGTAATTTGATTTGTTAGTTTGAATTTAGGTACTCTAAGACAGTTCAGAGGCATTTCTGAGATTTCTAAGATAGTTGGCTGCATCTTCCGTAATTTGATTTATGTAACACGATAACAAAGTTTTCACTCTACCATCTTGATAAGTGGCTTAAACATTGTATTTGTTTTGATCAAACATCCGAAATTTTTAAAAACACTTGCCAGAACTATTTCAGCAATTAGTTATTTTCATGTATTTATGTTCACGTTTTCAGTCAGAGTATCATCACAAAAACAGTAAAATCTTTAGCTTTCTTACTATAAATGACAATCTTGCTATTTTTTCATTCAAATATTCTAAGATAAACTGTTTCTTAAATCTTAAAACGAGTAAGAACCAATAACTTTTTTTTTTAAATAATTTTATATATAAATAAAAAACTTTTATTCAGACCTGGCCACAACATTGAAGATTAGAAACATTATAAGTATAAACTAATTTATGGTTGTCAATATGGAATAAGAAATAGAGATAAAATTCCTACCTTCACTGAATAAACCTTCAGTTGCAGCTTAGTCTTCGACAAAACTTTCATATCATACTACAGAAAATATTCTAATATATCGCTAGACCTTATTTAAATAATCATTAATTGGAATCACGTGACTATAGTTGCCCTGAATCGATACATGCTGGCTGCCGCGGCGAAGATCAATGTAAGAAAAACGCCAAACATTTTCTTAATCCAGCTCATTCAAGCAAGACTATATTTAACCAAGTCTAGTGAAACAATCTCTTACCATGATGAAGTAGAAGAGGTGCCACATTAAGACATGTAACTATTCATCTAAACACAGCTAATACAAAAGATTTATTTCCTAGATATTTGTTGCAAGTTCGATGAATTAGAATTGGTCAACAACGTGACGAACTATTCATTATAAAGAAAAAAATTCAACACTCACACTGTAGAATGAAACCTTGTCTTAACCTAATTTGTTGCAATTATTGCAGTTTTGTCTTAATGATACACGTTATTACAGTAAAGTCGATTTGCTTCGAACAAAATAAATTATAGCCGTTTTGCAGTTGAAATATTATTTTTGTTTGCTGTTGAGAAAACTGATGTCTTTGTTTTTATTTCATCAACGTCAAAGATGTTGTCTGTGCCGTGAACATCTCAACAAACATGCAATTATGGTAACATGAAACAAAATAATTTTCCATTCGTAATTTGTGTCCTTTCCAGAAATTAAAGGAATATAGTTTCTGTCGTTGTATTCTGTTATTTGAACCATTATTTATTATCTTAATCATGTCTTACTTACAACATCGCGCACTGACTTTAATAATGAATGTAAAATATATAGATGTGGGTGGGGGTATTTATTTAATTAGTCATTTATTTTATGTATTCATTTGAGTCCAGCACACCGAATATTCATATATCTTTACGATCATAACGTGGTTCTAAGTCTATTAATGTGAACAAGTTGATATACAAAAATATAAAAAGTTAAAAAAAGAAAATGACTCACTACAGTCACAATCTCTAAGTGCAGTACCATTCATTTAGCCTACTTCGGATGCGTAGACATTATTGCATTTACACTACAAACATATCTCATACTTTGTATGAGCTACTCCTTACTTTATAATGTGCACCCTAGATCTCCAGCCGAATTTCCCGAAGTTCTAAATTTGCAGAACTTTTCAACTATCCTTCGCAAAGGGATAATAATTAAGTAGTTACAGTGCAATACTTATATAATCTTGTTTTGTTTTTTATGATTATCTTATAAAACTTCATAAAATGATATAGTAGATGAGTGTATGGCAGGAGGTGCTTACTTTCCCCGGGCACCTTTATATTGTTCTATGTATTTTTCTTTTATAATTTATTTTGTATGTCATTCGGTTTCATGAGATTTGGATCACGAAATTGGTTTTATCCATAAAATTGATTAACTTATCTTATTGTTGGAATATCTAAGTACATCTTAAGTACAAAAACACTGATGTAGACTTACTATTACAGGTCAATAGATAGTTGAAATACACACAAAACAAGGTTCTCAATCCGAATCAAAATTATCAGCTGTTGCACAGATCTACATATTATAAGGTGCAGATAATGTCTTCAACTTCATGTATATTCCTATTGTATGATATACGTGTTTTATCAGTTTCATAAATAAATAAATGCACTTTGTTAAAAACAAGAGTTTGAAATCGGTGGTCATAAATAAGATTTCTTAATGCAGAATAAAATTCCAAGCATTTCAAAATTCTTCTGATATGTGATTGAAATCTGGTTTTTATTTATCTATCTATTGATTTTTTTATTTAGTGATCTATTTAGCGTTAAATCAATTGACCGTTCTATGTCAGTGCTTCAACTGTATTATAATTGAATTTTTGTGATGTCTTTCTACGTCTTTATTGTTTGTTTTTTCGTCGTGATGACTTTTGTTATACGACTGAGTGAGATATCTTTATGTTTTCTTTCGAGTAAAAAGTTGAGTGTGTGATAACATAGGTATTATACAGTGGGAGGCAATATTCTTTTTTTTTTTTTTTTTTGTATTCTCTGTATGATAATCAATGACATCTAGATTTTCAACATTGTTGCTTTGCTTACTGAATAACAAGAGTTATCACACTTGTAATAAATATATTTTATTTTGCTATTCTTTTATATGATGGCGGCACCTGTTTAGTACCGGGGCTCATAATATTCGCCTGCTACAGCGAGAGACCTTTTACGTGGCGACATATATCTTGACAAAAGGGCTCGGTTTAATTTGTATAATCGGACAGATAGGAGTAGAAAACGAAAACGAAGTCTATGGAATAAAAGGACAATATCGTGTATAGTGTCATATTCCAACTAATGCGAACCCAAATAAAATTGAGGCGGGACCAGGTGCCCGGGAGGAGTAAGCATCCCTTGGTTGCAGACAACACCCGTCGCAAATTCCTGGAAGTAGATGGTATCACCATAGAAATATAAAACTTGACAGCTGGACTCAATCCCAGTTCGTCACATTAATAAATATGGTAATACTCAAAAATTCGTTTAAAGCAATTTATAGAATTTTGGTATACTCTCTATACACAAATACTGAAAATGGCGATTAATATTATAGTTAAGGAAATTATTTTTTGCATTGTCCTTTATCAGAACAATTTTGTTATTATAGTTATCATGATGTTGAAGAATTAGACATTTTTCTCTGTTAAATTAGATTTATTACGGAATTATGATGACAAATCAAGCAATTTTCTGCATTGAAATATAGACGTAGTGATATGCGATATTTTTCCTCACGTATTGAAATCGAGGACTTATTTTTGTACATAAAACTGATAATTTGAGTCTTTCAACTTTCGCATTTTACATTAAAATATAATCGCGGGAAATCAGAGACATTATGGATTCCTTAACAAAACAACTGTAGAAATTGCATTTCTTTTGTTTAGAACATAAATCTTAAAGGCAAACTATAGTTCTCAGAAGAAGAGCTTCCGGAGATTAATGTTCTTTCTACTGATTGTAAACAAACACTGTTCGTTAAATTCTTTTATCAAAATCAATTTATCAGTTTACCCTCTAGTCACGTGTCCAAACCTATATTACCATTGATGAATACTTTATAATTGTCTTCTAATTTAACAGTCGAGTCTAGGTGCCAGAAAATATCCGTAAAGTTTTATTTCCTTAAAGTTTTATGCTCTTTTATATCATGCATATTAAAACTAAATTCTATCTAATCTTGAAAAAAATTGATGCGTTAGCTATGCAGTCGACACCAGTAATCACTGATAATACATACGGAAAGATAAGTTGTTTAGTGTATACTAACTTAGAATTTTAAAAAAAAAATGTTAATATGAGTTAAAAGAAAATGCTTTTGACGTTGATATATCAACCGATGCTGACATAATCGCATGGACCACTAATGAAGTGCAGCAAGTATTACAAATGCATGACGATTTTAGAGGAAATGGTTCATTAAAATTCAAATAAATTTTACTGATCATACATTCATGTTTCGCATAGCAAGCAGTTATTATTTATCCGAAAGCCGAACCAAGTGTTGACCAAATGATTGCATCTAATCCCCCAAAATATACGTTTTAGCTGAAACAGAAAAGTATTAGAAATCACCTCTTTTTATACTACTTGAACTTGCTCTAGTAGAACTATTTATAAATGTAAAGATGATGGATAAATCCAAACCATGAGTCTAAAAATCATGAAACCAGAGGACATACAAAATCAGTGAAAATGAAAAACAAGTGGAAAATAAAAAAAATATGTCTACTTGAAGAGCATATGTGAACCCATGTGATGGAGTGAGATCAGGTGCCTGGGGAGAGTGAGCATCTCCTGTTTGCTAGCAACAACCGTCACATATACCCAGTAGAAAGAGTCAAATCGTGTAAATTCCATATGTATTTATATATGGAGAAGTCAAAGTAGGTAACCTTCTAGTACAGAAGGTGTCAAATCTGTGTAAAATGATCGGAATCGGTCTTAGTCCAAAATATCATTTAAAAGTCTGGATAACGAGATATCATATGGAGTAATAAGAGTCTCGTAACGACCGTAGAACTTCCTCAGTGACGTTGCTACTCTAGCACATATATAACCCTGGTTGAGCAGCTTAACTGAAAGTCGCCTAGCCCTCAGAATAAAGTCATTGTAATTTGAACGTGCACTGAAATAACGTATTAACTGAGATATGAATACGCCGTATGCGGGCGATGATGGAATGTTGCTACTTATGGAAGGAAAGTTTGTGATAGCGAAATTGAGATCGTCACGTTTGTCATAGAGTGAGGTGTTCAATTGACCATTGATGTCGAAAGACAACATAATATCTAAATACGAAGTAGAATTACTACTTTCTGTGGTTTCTTTTACCTCCAGTTCACTTGGATAGATGATGCTAAGGTAATCCGCGAATGAAGGATTATTAATTGAAAGCAAGTCATCTATATATCTGTAAGTGAAATTGAAACCAAGAGCCATTTTTTTTCCTTGCAAAATAAAAGACTGAATGAATTCAGCTTCGTATGAGTAAAGGAATATGTCAGCCAGAAGCGGAGCACAGTTAGTGCCCATTTGAATGCCGACAATTTGTTGAAAAACCTTTCTACCAAACACCACAAAAATGTTATCGATAAGAAAGTTCAACATCTGAATGACAGCTGTTTCAGTGTATTTATTTTGGGATCAGAATTTTCCCTAACAAAGTAAGTTTTATCATGGCCTATAACTATATATTTGAATTTGCGGCTTCCATTTTTACTAGTAAATGTATTTTGAATAATTTCCGCTAATCTGTCTTTTACTTTCTGATGAGGGATCGTTGTGTAAAGAGTCAAAAAGTCAAAAGACTTGATGGAGTGAATTTTAGTAAAACTTTTTTATTTTAGATGTTCTAACAACTCTTTTGAATTTTTTAGAATCCATATTTGATTAATTCCACTTCTGGAATATACTGTTTCGCAATATCTATGAAGAACAGATTTAATTTCTGATAATATCTTTGTGAGTAGCATCGATACAGATTTTGTGGAACACTTCGAGGAACCAGCGATAAAGCATTGTTTGTAAGGATTTTTGTGCATTTTTGGAATGCAGTACAAATATGGAAGTTCTAAATTTAATTTATTTGTGTCAATACCAAACGTATTGAGGACAGATTTCTTATTCTCAAGTACTTCCGAAACCGAAAGGTTCGTGAGAGTATAAGTAGGATTTCCTGGAGCTGAATTTAATCCTAATTCTTTCACTAGGCTGTCAAAGTAATTTCTTACAAGTAAATGTATAATTTTTAGACGCTTTATCTGCTGGTGTAATGATGTAATGTTCTTGGAGGAAGGTAAGTCATCAGGATCTTTAAGAATAGATTCGAATCTGGTGTTTACAGAGCCTTGTAATATTTTAATTTTTATCTCAGCAGTACTGCAATAGATTTTATCCATTCCGAAAGAATGTCGACCTGTACTTCCTCTCTTTTTGCCCATCGTGTGGCATATTCCTCGTAGCAGTTCATAATATTCTCAAAATTTTGGCTCCATGTGAATGATCTGGGTTCTCTGTATTTTGGACCTCTAAGTAAAAGTTCTCTTAATTTGGTGTTTTAACAATATCAAGATCACCAGTGATGACATGGCCACAAGGAGAATATACAAAATTAGATGAGGAACATGCACACGTATATTCATATTACATATGAATATAGCATAGGCGGCCAATGATGGGATATTGCTAATCATAAAGGATAAGTTTAACATTTTAATAGAATAAAAGAATAAAGTATTCAATATATAGTCAATATGATAACTAGAAATAGAAAACATCGCATAGCAATATATGATGTAATTTAAGTTTTACTTTACTTCCTTTTTCTTTTTTCCTTTACATCCGTGTCATAAAAATCATCAAATTGCCCAAAATATGGTTAATATTTGTATCAGATTTGTATTTTGCATTAACAGTTAAGTTTTAAATTTTGTAAATCCGTTTACTTTTGAAAACACATATCTAAGTCACCCATATGTTAAATAATAATACTGCTTTTTTATTTGATATTCATTATACTTAAGCCCACGTGAATTATATGCTTACTTTTAGATGTAATAGGACGACAACCTCTGAAACTGGAAAAGAGAGCAGTGATTTTAATCATCACAACAGTGAGTTGAAATGGCAGTTATAACCATACAATCTCAATCACCGCTAGTTGTTCCCTTTTCATCAAGACCATTCTAAAACAGATATCTAGATTTACAAAATTTTGTGGGCCCTTATGCTCAATAACATTTATTCTACTATACTTCAAATTTGTTATGAGCTACTGCAACCTTACATGTTTATATTTTTTTTAATTGTCTCAACTTGAGTACCTGTTGGCCTTTGTTCTCGATATGGAGGGTAATGCATATGTTTAAATGTTCCTCCTTTTGATTGCACTCTGATATGGGCAGAGGTTGAGCCCATGAACCGATAGACCCCTCCAATTTAGTGAAAATTATTACTTCAATCGACCATCTTTACCGGGTATCGCATCGGTACAATATGTTGTGAGTTTTTAAATGCTTATATTCTTAAAGTGCCTACACTTTTATCTACGCCACATCAAATTAAAATTACAATTCATAGCATGGTAATTTAATCTATAAAAAGCATTTATGTTGGTGTTCATATAATTATTTATCTTTTTATTTACTTATGTGTCTACACATTTATTATAATTATTATTATTATAATTATCATTAATTAACCTGATATTGATCCCCAAAAACAGGATGGGTAATGATTTTGCTATTAGAATATCACAAAGGACAGATTTATCCTCCTTAGCAGAGGTTGAAAATAAGAAAGTAGACAATGGTTTCGTTTACTTCCTATTTCCTTCCTAGACTTGAATAGTTGTTGCAGGACTTTTGCGACGGGTGTTTCATACAACCAGGGGACGCTTACTCCTCCCGGGCACCTGATCTCACCGCGATTATATTGCGGTTCGCATTTGTCTGAGTATGACACTATACACGATATTCTCCTTTTATTCCATGGACTATGATATATGGTTTACCTTTCGGTACTTCTTTGTTTTTTACTTCTAAAGATAAAACGCTCTTACTCATAAATATTAAACTGTTTTTAATACATCAACATGAAAACATTTAAATGAAAACATAAGACCACAGTTACGACAAAAAGGCTTTGATGAAAGAGTAATTTATCTTAAACCTTTTATGATCAAATTCCGTCAATATGGATGAAATGGCTTCACCATAGCAAAGCAAACGCCATAGAAAATAATAGTTACACTGCCTAAGCTGATATTACCTACGAAAGATAATCCAAATAATGTCGTTTAAACTTTTCAATTCTTACTCGTTGTTTGTTTAACATAGAGACATAAGTTGTCGAAATGCGCATCTGGTGCACAAAATTAAAATGTATATATTTTCCATATCTATCACACTAAATATTATATATCCATGTATATGGGGTGGCCCAGTATTCAAGCTAGTGAAAGAATATGTCGTGAGAACCCCATTTACATGAAAAAAGAAACATTTATATGTAGAAAAATTTAATTGCCTATGTAGTCGGTAAATACTACTAACATTTTTGTAAATACTGCAAAGTAGACTTGATTATATGCATTATATGATTAGATTACAATAAACACATTTAACAGGTATTCTATGCCTCTCAGTGACAAAACATTAATATTCTTAATGCTCTAGTGCATAAAGTAACATATGCATTAACATGGCCAACGTCATATATGTGCACTCATCTAGAAAGTCGTCACTTTATCAATCAGTCATGTAACTTCAATATTTAGATAAAAGTGTACATCATCTATACTGTCTAGGGGCGCTTAAGTGATTCGATATATACTTGCAGAGTGATTCTGAGATCTTGTGTGAGGTGAGTAAATGTTTTATTCATTCAAACCTCTATAAATTTGACTATTATATATTTCATCTGTATTCCAATGCTTTGTGTATTTTCATTTTTTCACGCCCGAAATCACAGGATCATTTTTTTCTATATGAAACATTTATCATTCAATACATCATGTGACATATCATAATAATTATATGTACATCCAAAGTTGTTAATATATATAGACACACCCAAGACCACTATCTTGCAATCAACTCAGACCTTTATTAACATCATATATACCTGTAATCCTCTAAAGAATCCACTGGTATGATATGTCTTTCTTTTATTGCATTCTCTCACTATCTGCATATCACAATTAGGTACATATAAGGTGACTACTGAGTGACTGACTGTATTTCACTATGGTCAATTCACTACACAAAATATCATTATTGGAGTTACTTCAAAATTTTTATGACACTTCTTTTCCATTTTCCTAGACTTACTAAATAAACAATGATATAACAAAACTTCAAAATTGAATTGTTCTATGCATATCTTTTCTATTTTCTACTTAGTACTTTCGCTTGATATAAAAGCTTGAAGAATTATCATACGATATACCTTGGTGAAGTTAGTTGAAAGTAGTAACTTATTACATCCACATATAATTAAATTAATTTCTTAGAAATTAAGTAAATGTATCATGTTATCGCAACAGTGTTTCGCAGTATCTAATGATTCGAATTCAATCACTCAAAATGATCTGTAGTCCGAGATTCTTTGCCCTTCTCCCAGCTGTTTGTGGGAGAGGGTTAGAATTACTTTGCTCATCAAAAGTTGGAATTTCAGCGATACCAGCCGGTAGCGGGGTTTACAAGCCTCTGGCAACAAATAAACGTTTTCAAAGCGAACCTGCAACTCATAATCCAAAACAAGAACATTTAATTTACTTGATCATAGCGATATATTTTCCAATAAGATCTATAATCTCTGTTAGCTGTCGTTTTATATGAACACACGGCAAGATTCTCACTTCGCAGAACGCGACCTGGCATTCATGACACTTCGGCAGCTGACACATTTTTATAAACAAAAACACGAGGTAACCTCGAATCCGGCTTCTTTGCCATTCGTCACAAATGCAAAGTCGCGTTTTGCGAGATCTGACGTCATACCGTATACACAAATGGCAAAGTGGAGAATCCTGCCTTCTTTTCAGATAATTTGGCAATTAGCAGAGGTTATAGATCTTATTTGGAAAAGATATCCCTATGATCGAGTAAGGCCATACCAATTTAATAAGTAGTTCGTCGGATTTCCTGGTCCTAAAATGTGATTTCCAGAAATTAATATTATTATTTTGCGTGCGGTCCTGTGTTTCTGTTGCGTACCGGAATATTTTATTCCCGTTTTCATTTTCGATCATCTACCTGCTATAGGTCTACGGTGATAATTTTGCTCATGTTTATAAACACGAGTCTAAATTTTACCATAACAGGGTAGATGGGTTTATCATGGTCAAATATTCCTAAAAGGTATATTATTACTTTGAATGATAGTAGATTTTCGCCTCATTTCATAGTAGCGGCGGTGGCGTAGAGGATGAATACACCAGTTGCCGCTAAGCCATATAGACTCGTATTATGATGTGTAAAACACTGGCATTTAAATAAATATTGGTATGTATTGGAAGAAATAAACTTTTTTAAAAGCCCGGATGAGCACATTAATCGCTGTAGACCTATAACAAGACGCAAACGTTTGATTCAGACTAAATACAAACAAACCGACAAATTTGACACAGGTTGGAAAAATTGTGTGTAGAGCCTTCAGTCGACATATTGGGCATAAGATTATGTTGCCGATCGTTTTCTTAATGTTTATATTTGTTTGATATTTGCTCCATTTGATGCCGAAATGCGTACTGTATAATCGTGTCGGCCATTCCGTATATCAAATCTGTATATTTACTCTTCATGGAACCGAAGGAATTGTGGCCCTATTTGAATGAAACTTGCGGCTAATCTAAACTGTATGAAGGCATAATACACAATATATCCCAGTTATTAACAAATCATTTATATCAAATATTGATGGGAAAACTTCTTCACCGTTATCAAGCTACAATATGTGAACTATGCTCAATTTATAACGTGATATTATAATATCAATAGTGATCTTATTCAACTATATTGTGTTCTATTGACACTGATTCATGTTTTCTGTTTGTATATATTTGGCTGGATTGTGAAGCAAAACTCCGGTCTAGGAAATGGTGATATCCGTCCGTCGGTCTTTGTCAACAATTTGGTTTCGCTGTTACGATAAAGTCACTTTTGAAGAAAAATAAATTTTATATTTCATACAGAAATACATCATGTATAGATTTTTTACCTTGCCAGTTTAAAATCTTTGTTTTTTACGGAAGCGTATTGCTGCCAAAGTGAAAATTTTTTTTGGATGCTAAGTCGTACATACGAAATACTAAGTCGTACGTACGAGATAATAAGTCGTACGTACGACAAACTAAGTCGTACGTACGAGATACTAAGTCGTACGTACGAGATACTAAGTCGTACGTACGACATAGTAAGTCGTACGTACGAGATACTAAGTCGTACGTACGACATACTAAGTCGTACGTACGACATACTAAGTCGTACGTACGAGATACTAAGTCGTACGTACGACATACTAAGTCGTACGTACGAGATACTAAGTCGTACGTACGAGATGGTAAGTCGTACGTACGACATAATATGCCGTAAGTACCAGGGGCGAATCCAGGAAGTGATGATAATGTGGCGGAGCGCAATTTTTAAGCAAAAATACACATGTGAAGGCAATGCGTCTGGGATTGCTTTATGGTGTCTAGTGAATCCAGGAAAAAACCCTAGTAGGGGGACCTGGGGACGAAGCCTTGGGAGCTCGTATAATCTCTTAAATCGTTAAAGGTAAATCGTGGCCTACAATGAATAGTATTTTGCCAATTACATACCTATACTTTTAATTTTCTTTTCTAACAAATGTTGGTTGGTTGGTTGGTTGATTGGTGTTTTACGTCGCTTTCAACAATATTTCAGTTATATCGCGACATGGAAGCAGGAGGTTACCAATCTCTTAAACATAGTGGCGCAACCCGGGAATCGAACCCGGATCGTCGGCGCCGCAAGCCAAGCGCTTAACCACTACACCAAGCCTGCCCCTCTCTGACAAATGTAACGGAGAGACTTAGGTGTATCAGATACAACCGATGTACACAGTGTAAAATACACCACGTTCCTACTAGCCGTCCACATCATTTTCGCTAAAGAAGAAGAAGAAGAATGGGATTGAAGTAGTCATACACAGTCTTGGGTATAACTCGACCTGGTGTTTCGTACTTAGCGTGACTGCTGAAATACATGCAATATATGTATATGTTATATACGTAAAAGAAGATGAAGGAATTTCCTCTTGTCATTGTTATTTTTAACCTCCACAACTATAATCTGAACTTCCAATTTAAATTTATGATAGCAGATGCTTGCTTTGGTCTACAGATCAGTTAACCATTCTAACCGATGGGCTTCCACAAAGGAATTGGTCGTCCGGTTATATCGGTACCACAAATACTGAGAAATCAAAACATTCGTGTCATTTTCTATGTGTTTCTCCGTAAAATCCACAACTGCTGGTTAAATTAACGCAGCGAATAAGGCCAAGTCATAAAGACCAAGTGGCCGAAAAGTTGTGGATACAGAGTGTTTTGGAAGTAGTCAACATCATTTTTGCACAATTATGCATGAGCAATAGTGACATAACTATCTACAAGATATATGCAGTGACCATTGTTAGCACGGCATTTGGTTGCACGAGAAAGAGCATAATTTTGTAAGTTCTTCAATGAATACTGACGTGCAAAGATCGTTCTCGATAAGGTAGACCACGTGCAACTACGGTCCGCGATGACCGTTATGATCATGCATAGCGTTGACGCATCTCTGTCAACGTCATTTGCCAGCAACAGTTACGGCCAAACGTTATGGTGCCAACGCACACACTATACACGTAATATGTTAAGGGCTAGAAATAGGCCGATACGAGCTTACAGCCATACTTCGGACAGATTCTGACGCCTTTTCATCGCAATACTCGCGATAACTGGTGTAGACATTTTTAATTAACGTTTTAAGAGGAATGACTGGAATAACGTTTTCTTTACCTACGAATCAAGGTTTAACCTTAGTCATGATGGTCGAGCCAGGGTTTACCGTCGACAAGGAGAATGATATACTGACACATGTCCTTCAGAGAAACATGTTTGGTGGTGGCAGCGTTGTGATATGGGGTGGAATCATGGGTAGCGGAAAAAAGAGCATTTGTAGTAGTAAATGATACTTTAAATGTACAGGCCTATACTAATTAGATTCTAATTCCAGAAGAAGTTATCTTCATCCTCCAGAGACATGCACTAGGGGTCACCTTCCAACACGATAATGCTCGCCCGCATACCGCGCGACTTACTCAACGTTACCTTAAACGAAATAACGTTAACATCTTTCCAAGGCCAGCTAATAGCCCTGATCTCAATCTGAGCCAGCACATATAGGATTTTTTGGGTAGAAAAGCGGACATGCGACATCCATTGACCATTCAGGAGCTACAAAAATGTTCTTATAGCAGAATGAAATAAACTAGCCCAAAACGTCATCAGACGTTACGCGAATGGCATGCAAGTACAAATCGTGCTGTTTTAGCAAACAAGGGTGGTCATACCAGATATTATGCAATAATGGTTTGATTTAACAATAATGCTATCTTTTGATTCCAATCAGAATTTTGTCTTTTCCTGAAATGATCCCTTACACATTTCTCTGCCTGTTATCAGTGAAATGCTTATCAAATTTTGATAAGATTGTTGAATGTTATCATAAGATGTATAATTTACTTATATACCAATTTGAAAAATATAGCATTTACAGTTTAAAATGTAACTCAAACTGTATACAGTGGATGCTGTTTTTAGCTCAGTATATGTAATAAAAAGGTTATTGACTGAATATCGGGAAGCATATTTCCCAATACTCAGTTATTATTCAGTAAATAAAACTGTATGGATATATACTTATATGACTGTATGCCGAATGCGCTCCATTAACTCCGCTCCTGAGTACGACTTACTATCCCGTACGCACGACTTAGTATGTCGTACGTACGACTTAGTATGTCGTACGTACGACATAATATCTCGTACGTACGACTTATTAACTCGTACGTACGACTTAGTATGTCGTACGTACGACTTAGTATCTCGTACGTACGACTTAGTATGTCGTACGTACGACTTATTATCTCGTACGTACGACTTATTATCTCGTACGTACGACTTATTATCTCGTACGTACGACTTAGTATGTCGTACGTACGACTTGGTCTCTCGTACGTACGACTTAGTATGTCGTACGTACGACTTAGTATCTCGTACGTACGACTTATTATCTCGTACGTACGACTTAGTATGTCGTACGTACGACTTAGTATCTCGTACGTACGACTTAGTATGTCGTACGTACGACTTATTATCTCGTACGTACGACTTATTATCTCGTACGTACGACTTAGTATGTCGTACGTACGACTTAGTATCTCGTACGTACGACTTAGTATGTCGTACGTACGACTTAGTATGTCGTACGTACGACTTAGTATGTCGTACGTACGACTTATCATCTCGTACGTACGACTTATTATCTCGTACGTACGACTTAGTATGTCGTACGTACGACTTATTATCTCGTACGTACGACTTAGTATGTCGTACGTACGACTTATTATGTCGTACGTACGACTTATTATCTCGTACGTACGACATTGTATGTCGTACGTACGACTTAGTATCTCGTACGTACGACTTAGTATCTCGTACGTACGAGATAACAAGTCATACTCAGGAGCGGAGTCAATGGGACGCATTCGGCATACATTCATATATGTATATATTTATACAGTTTTATTTATTGAATATTAACTGAGTATTGGGAAATATTCTTCCAAATATTCAGTCAATAACCTTTTTATTTCATATACATGTACTTAGCAAAAACATCATCCACTGTGTACAATTTGAGTTATTTTCTAAACTGTAAATGCTATATTTTTCAATTTGGTAAATAAGTAATTTATACATCTTATGATAACATTCAACAATCTTGTCAAAATTTGATAAGCATTTCACTGATAACAGGCAGAGAAAGGTGTAAGGGGTCATTTCAGGAAAAGACAAAATTCTGATTGGAATCAAAAGACAGCTTTATCGTCAAATCAAACCATTATTGCTTAATATCGGGTATGACCACCCTTGTTTGCTAAAACAGCACGAATTGTACTTCGTATGCCATTCATGTAACGTTTAATGACGTTTGGGGCTAGTTTATTTCATTCTGCTATAAGAACATTTTGTAGCTCCTGAATGGTCAATGGATGTCGCGTGTCAGCTTTTCTACCCAATAAATCCTCTATGTGCTGGCTCAGATTGAGATCAGGGCTATTTGCTGGCCTTTGGAAGATGTTACCGTTATTTCGTTGAAGGTAGCGTTGAGTAAATCGCGCGGTATGCGGGCGAGCATTATCGTGTTGCAAGGTGACCCCTACTGCATATCTCTGGATGAAGGGAACTACTACTGGGTTTTCCCCTGGATTCATTAGACACCACAAAGCAATCCCAGACGCATTGCCTTCACATGTATATTTTTGCTTTAAAATTGCGCTCCCACCCACGCCAAATTATCACCACTTCCTGGATTCGACCCTGGTACCAACGGCATACTATGTCGTACGTACGACTTAGTATCTCGTACGTACGACTTAGTATGTCGTACGTACGACTTAGTATCTCGTACGTACGACTTATTATCTCGTACGTACGACTTATTATCTCGTACGTACGACTTAGTATGTCGTACGTACGACTTAGTATGTCGTACGTACGACTTATTATCTCGTACGTACGACTTAGTATGTCGTACGTACGACTTAGCATCCAAAAAAAAATTTCACTTTGGTAGCAATACGCTTCCGTAGTTTTTATATATTGATTGATTGATTGATTGATTTTTGTTTTACGTCACACCACGAATATTACACGTATATGGTGACGGCATCTGCCTGATGCGGGGCATACAAATTTTGACCTTTGCAACGGACCCACCCGAAGCAGCGAGGGATCTTAAACATGCCATGCATACCACGAAACGGGGCCTCGGTTTTTACTGTCTCATCCGAAAGACATGACACCGGCATGACCAGCGCGGGACTGAAACCCCGGCCTCCCGATCAGGAGTCCGACACGATACCACTAGGCCACGCCGGCTCATTTTTTTATATTGAAAGGGCTATTAAAGTATCACTTACACAAATATTGATTTTATTTTTTGTATAACATTTCTTTTGTGCTTTTTATCGTTTGGATTTTGACCTTGTCAATTGAAAAACACTATTTATGGATAGGGCTATGATAGGATAACTAATAGTATATTGACTTGATTTTAATGGGGGGGGGGGGGGTTGTATTTTGCTCAAGTAGTTCATGTAATTTACTTAATTTACATCAGACACTTCCTTTGTTCCTTTTTTAACATTTGAAGGAAGATGCTTCCATGTGGAACAAATAAAGTTCCAATTTTTCCACACATGATTCCTTATAATATGAAGCATATTTGTATTTTGATGTTCATAGTGATGATATTGGATAAATCAAGACACGATGTCCATTTTCGCATGATAGAATTTAAAGGAATGTACAAATATACATGTAATTGTATTTTCACTTATATGTAGTTGATATGTCGCCTTTGAAGCATAGGAACGCTTTGATCATTTTCCCGTCATCTGTCTGTCTATCCTTCTGTTTATCTTACCTTTGTTTTAATTATGTACATGGGCTACACATGCTCATTGAAACATCTCTGATAATTTTGTTTTATTGTTTATATGAAGTAATCATAAGTATGTGTTTAATAATGTTCAAATTTTATATTTATTATGATGTCGCTTTTAAGATCCATATGTATCTTAACTTTTTATATAGTTTCATTTTTTGTAATACATGTATTTTTGTTTCATTTTCAATATGGAGAGACCATGAATAAATTATTATTGTTTGAAAAAATATGTTGTTTAATGTAGTTCAAATCTGATGAGACATGTTTTCGATAATATCACTTCTAAGGTCCATATGTATGTTTTACATTTAATACTTTTATTTTTATGCTCCCCGAAAACTTTCGGGGGAGCATATAGTCGCTGTCGTGTCCATGTGTCCGTCCGTCCGTCCGTCCGATCTCATATCTCCTATACCTTTCATAAAAATTATATCATACTCCACCAAAAATTTATTTAGATTAGAGGCTTTTGGACAAAGTTTACTCAAGGTCATTTCTGAATAGTCAAGTTCACTTATTAACTATGACTTTAAGTAATATGAAGAACTTATATCTCCTATACCTTTCATCAGAATTTGATCATACTCCACCAAAATATCATTTAGGTTAAGGGTTTTTGGACAAAGGTCACTCAAGGTCATTTCGGAAAGGTCAAGGTCACTTATTAACTATGACTTAAAATAAAAAGAAGTACATATATCTCCTAAACCTTTCCCTAGAATTTGATCATACTTCACCAAAATGTTCTTTAGGTTAAGGATTTTGGATAAAGGTAACTCAAGGTCATTTCTAAAAGGTCAAGGTCACTTATTAAATATGACTTTAAATACCATGAAGTGCGTATAACTCCTACATCTTTCATCAGATTTTGATCAGCCTTCACAAAATATGTTATTTAGGTTCAGATGTTTTGGACAAAGATCATTCAAGATCATTTATGAAAGGTCCTAATCAAGGTCAAGCTAAATCATTTTAGTTTAAATACTGTGATCACTTGTTGTTCTTCTGTTGACTCAATTGGATATGATACATTGAGATTTGAAATTGTCATCAATTAATACAATGATTTTCTATTTACTGATTATTCATTTCCTTCATTACTGCTGTGCTTCTAGGAGCACCCATTGGTTTTACTGATTTTTGGTATATGAATTGAGTCATCAAATTTCCACATCATAACTGCCATTCAGGGAGCATACATCAGTTTTACCATGAATATATTCTTACTGTTCTAAATATGGCTCAGTTTATTGAAAAGTACCAAAATAAACTTAATATGAACAGAATAATTTTGTTCGGTCCTGCAATTTAGGGCTTCGGTCCGGTTTTGAGACATTTTTAAACAATATTATTAAAAATAATTTTTTTTTTCTTTTGGTCCGATATTTTATACAAAATTCAAGAAGAACTACAAATCAAATCGGTGTGGCCTAACTTAAATGGCCATTTATTGCATTATAGGTTGCAAGTTCGCTGTACAAACGTTTATTTGTCGCAAGAGGCTTTTACAACCCAATTCCGTCTGGTATTGCAAAAATTCCAACGTTTGATGAACAAAATCTTTCCGATCTTCTCCCACAAACGCCGATATATGAAAAGTGGAAGAAGGGAGGAGAAACTCGAGCTAAACGATCTGATGGACAACATAGCTGTAAATTCATATAATTTTCTTCATATGTTTTTTTTTCAACATTATTTATTGAAGAAAATCCATTTAAAATTTACCAAATTTATATTTCAGAAATTAAATCAGGTTAGTGATTTGTGCATTTACCATGGAAACGTATCATTATGTTCGTCATTATAATGTGAGGGCAACGACTGGAATAAACTATTGGAACCGATATAGAATGGAACTAAACAAAGCAATAATCTGCAAAGTTCTGAGAACTGGATCTAAATTGAGTTATGATTCCATACTCAATATGACTGACAATTATATCAGACAGGCAGGGTCTTGTAAGAGAAAGCAATACAAAGGACACCCACTCTTCCTCACTGACAATCAGTTCTACAGATTTGGTATTCCTCGTGCATATATATCAAAAGTGTTGGTTAAACATTGACATTATCAAACTTTTCAGGAAAGCTTGACATTTCAGTGAAAACTTACATAAAGAAATTTTATAGAATATAGGTTAGAAAAGTGTTTATATTTATAGTGGGTGAGTGAAACCCTTTTGAAAGGACATTTACACTGAATATAGAAAATAACCTACTTTATATGCTATCTAAATGGATTAAACTCAAAGAAATGGACAGATACCGATAAAGCAAAAGATCTGCCTCAGCTGTATGATAAAACCTTTCCACGGATATGTTCGTCATTTGCTTATCAGTGCCGTTGAATAGGGTTTAATACCAAATAAACCAACAAAAGGTATAACGTTCGAATCGATCTCGAAAAATCCAGGCTAAAGTAATGCAATTAAATAACAGACAGAAACCTACACAGAAAACGCCAATGCTAAATAGATTTAGAAAGATACAAGTAATAATATGATACATGGATCATTAAATAATGGGAACAGGAGCCTAGAAGGAATTAGTATTTCCTGTCAGCTAGCAACGCCCGCCGAATAAAACGCGAGAAATCATTAAACGAGAATGCGAGAATAGATCGTGATTACTGACTGACCGTATTGACTCCTGCTTTTGAACACACCATTCTTTTATTCCCCAGTGGGGCAGAAAATTTGCCCAAGTTTAGAACACTAGATTTGGTAGGTGAATAAAATACAAAATATGGAATGAGTATTTGCGATCTTGCCCATTAATTCCTTAGTCAGATAAATATACGCATGAATAATCATAGTAATTTAAATATCTCACTCGTACTTATTGCAACAGGCAGATCAAACCTTTATATATTTCCATATATATTTTTAAATGGCAAGCCAAGTAAAAAATATTCCATAAACCCTTAATTTATAAATATAATACGTGTTTGTCTAATGTTGTTTTTTTTTTTTTTTTTTTTCTTTTCTTTTCTTTTACATAAAAATATTAAACGTATCATATTATTAATCAAAACATATTTTGTAGGAATAAAAAAAAAGGCTTCTTACCTCTTGAATGTAGATTCATTTATTTCGTTTATGAAACAAGGAAACTGAAACTGTCCAATTAAGACTGAGAAAACAGAATCATGATGTATGTTTAAAGCTATGTTTACATATACTTAATATTGTTATCCATAGTTATAAGAGACAATGATGCAAAGGAACGATGTTTCCTTTGGTTACACCTAATTATCTGAAGTCGCCCTTTATATATAGTTGCCAAGCTTAACGTCAATAATGGAATTAAACCATCCTGGAGCAGACTGCTTCCCTTTACTAACTATTAATTAAGGAGATTAGGTGAGAAAGTTTTAGGCCATTGTGGTTTATCGTCACATGTCTAATACATTAATTGATCAGTGTAACTTAAAGCTAATAACGATTTACTAGTTTCGGTAATTCTACCCTCTGGTGACCACTCGCTGTGTGTTTCCATCTATGAAATATAGAAATATGTGTTGATCTCACAGTATTTTTCAACATTATGTATCAGAACTTTTCGAATTTCTTACTTTCGGCTCTCAAACTGCTGATAAGGTTTTCATATTTGAAATATTGTCATGTCGAACAAACTTAATCTAATGATGTTGAAAAGTGTCTTGTATATACAAATGAATGAAGTACGGAAATGTTTTAATCTTCAGTTGTTTATTTTATTATTCTGATTATGTCATTTCTTAACTTTATCTGTATCAATCATATTCACAACTTCCTCAATTTTTGTGTCGTTAAGATGCATACGTTTGTATTAATGTAAAATATCAAAAGTTGAAATGCATTACGTAAAACTTTATGATGAAATTATTTGATTGACAATGTGTCGTGTAATATTACCTGCAATAAAAATTTCAAATATAGCTGGAAGTTTAAATCATGCAACAGCACAACTTCAGTACATTGTGACTTCAATACTTCGTATTATCAGATTTTAATGTGTTCTTTTTGAATTATCAAAGTTTGAATGTACATATAAAAACATCAGAATAATGAAATTTCTGAATCTTGGGTAATACCGTATAATGACTTTGAAAATAGCAATACTGATGTAATGGAAATGATTAGCATAACCTTATGTCATTGATTAAACGTGCGTGTATAACGCATTACTCTACATCAATTAGTTAGGATGAACTCCCGTATAGGCTATTCGTGTCTGTGTGGTGATGTATGGCGGAGCACCACGAATATAAGTATAGCAATAAAGCTTTAACAAAGCACGATCGTGGGATATAAAATCGATGTGTGGGTGAAGAAATTTATATTGTAATTAATATCTATTTTCATACATCCAAAACAGTAGCTTGACAGTAAAAACATCAACCTGCTATTTATAGCTCTTTACCCACAGTGCACAATAATAATAAAATATAGGAGTTGTATATTTTTTCCATTCAAATACCGTAAATTTCAGATTTACTTTTCCACCAATACAACTTTTGAAGCCACCCACCAAATTTAAGATTTTAACACGCAGTGGACTAACCAGATATCGTTCATATTGATTATATTTATTACATATATTAGTATTTATTGCGATTTTTCCTCTCATAAGAGCATATGTCGTATATCCATGTATTTATAAGTATCTTCAGGAACAAATAGTTCACCAAATGTAAATAGTAGGAGCATATGTCTAAAAAGATACTGAAAAGTGGGGTGAAGTCTATATTGATTGAATAAAATATAACACGGAAATGTACGATACAAGTTCTTTTCTATTTTTGATTAGCTTCTTTTTCAATAAGTTAAGATTTCTCTGAATGCAATCTGTCATGTACAGTAACTACAGAAATTTTCTATATGCGCTTTGCATTTTCGGTGAAAACAAATGTGTTCCTTAACAATTAATAGCATCAGGTAATTTGTACAATAGTGTTGTTCTTTGTTGTGTTGTGCGATTTATCAAGCATTGCTTACTTTAATCCATAATTTCTTTAATATATGGAAGAGTTTACTCTCTATATACCACACTGTGAAAAATATAAACTTAGGTAGTGTTTCTGTGATCATCTGCAGAATAAAATTTTCTGTAATCACCTGTAGGGAAAGAGATCTAAGAGCTCACCTGCAGATAAAGAGGTCTCTGTTATCACCTGCAGAAAAAGATGTCTCAGTGATTGCCTGCATAGAATGATGTCTATATTATCACTTGCACAGAAAAAGGTATCTGCAATTACTTGCAGAGAAAGAGGTCTCAGTAATCGCCTGCAGAGACCGAGGTTTCTGTGATCGTGTGCAGAGAAAGAGGTCTCTGAGATCACCTGCAGAAAAAGAGTTCTCAGTGATTGCCTGCATTGAATGAGGTCTATGTTATCACTTGCACAGAAAAAGGTATCTGCAATTACTTGCAGGGGTTTCTGTGATCGTGTGCAGAGAAAGAGGTCTCTGAGATCACCTGCAGAAAAAGAGGTCTCAGTGATTGCCTGCAGAGAATTAGGTCTATGTGATCACTTGCACAGAAAGAGGCTTCAATGATAACCTACGTAGGCGTCTGTCGTGGGATGTCCGAATAAATCATACATGGGTTTGTACATCCTTATCCCCCCTTTTCATTAATATGGCTTCAAATATAATAAAATTAAAATACAAATCTCCTAAAGTTATAATCACCCCACTCAGAGTGCCCTCTGTGTGCACTCTTCATATACCTGATATTTCTTGTAGAAAATTATTCGGCACCTCTGAAGTTCATATTTCTCCACTTAAAAGTAATTTCCCTATTAAACGTTCTATCTCATTTTCAAAAACATTCACACCTATAAATTCTTACAGAGCTGTCAATTCTATACGCAGAGGGTATTCTAAGATTAATAAGTGCAACACCAAGAAATGTCTTACTTGCCATCATTTAAGCTGCAAGTCCAATATTGAATCTTCGGTTAATGGAAATACATTTAACACCAAATTAGACAAAGACATAGATTGAAATACTGCCAATGTTATATATGTCATCACTTGAGAAGCTAGAGGATGTGGGGCTCAATATGTCGGGGAAACTTCTCAAACTTTGAAACAACGTTTTCGGAATCATTCCTATAAAATTCGTAATAATTCACGACGTAAATACCAGAATTTTCTTTATAACCACTTTAATAAATACCAACATAATATTAACAATGTGAAAATAACTCCAGTAGAAAATATCTCTAACTTACCAGGTGATACGAAATCAGATGTTAAAAACGACTTTTGGAAACCGAACTCTACTGGATTAAACAACTACAAACCCCATACCCTCTCGGTCTCAACGACCAAATATATCGACAAGGTAATATTTCTTCTCGTCAGAATAAGATCAATATTTTTACATTAAGACATAAAACTATTAGAAAACGTAGGTCACATGGTCGTCGCCGTAATCGTAACATCAGAAAACGTAATCGTTTAAAGAGGTCATTAAACGATCTTCTATTTATCGCAAAAAATAATGGCCGTCATTAACTTTTGCATGCACTATCCTCTATTCCAGTAAATAAATTGAAACCTATCCTGGACGAAGCTGATCTTCGAAGTTTACGCAATTCTGATTGATATAAACTCAATTTGATTATTTTATTTTCATATAATAAACTCTTTCCTCGTATTCCGTCTCTTCCACCCAAGCAGCAATTTCTCGAAATTAAATTTATTGATAAAGGCTTCGATCTACTTAACATTTCTAATATTTTCCGTGATTATAGAGTCACATCTAAAATCCCCCAATATTTTGAGAATTTAGAACCTCCACTTATTTGTTACTAGTACAAAAAGCCTATAAGAAATCTTATTTTAAATTATAATAAAGTTACACCTAACCCTGATGTTTCAGACTCTATTCCTTCGTCGTGTTCTTGTGAAAATTCTAAATATGTTATTAAACCGGCAGGTCATGTTATTACTGGTGACTTAAACTGTATTTCGGACAAGAAATTGCGCACCCTTTTTGGAAAAGGACCTAAATATAGGTTACCGTCCAGGATAGATTTCAATAAATGCCGTGACGTTATAGAAGATGCTTTAACTACATATTGTAAACGTTGGTGTAAAAAAGAACAGGTAAAGGTTCATGTTCTTAATGATTGGAAATACGAGATTTTAAAAATTCTCGATATCCGTATTAAGAACTTTACGGAAAATCCGCATTTATTTCAACAGCCAAATACATTGACGGCAAATTCTATTAAAAAGAAGATAGCTGACTTACATGCTAAATATGTCTTTGTTCCTGCTGATAAAGCAGGTAATAACATAATAGTTGTTTGAAAACTATATTATATTGAAGTACTTAAAAACGAATTAAACTCCACTCATACATATGTGGAAAGCCCTACCTCAAAAGACAGCACCTTGCACGATCACCTCATGACCATGTCCGACTTCAAAATTAAAACTGATAAATCTGATCTACCAACCATATATTGGCTCCCAAAACTACATAAAAGTCTATATAAATCACGTTTCATATCTAATTCTAGCCACTGCTCTACTACGGTACTATCGAAGCATATTACGTCTGCTCTAACTGCTATAAAAGATCATATTATCAAATATTGTGATGTCGCATTTCATAATAGTAACATCAATTACTTTTGGTCGATTAAAAATTCTCATGAAGTTATAGACATATTTCTTTCGCTAAATTTCAAAGCGACTCAAATTTCTACATTTGATATTTCTACACTTTATACATCTCTGCCTCATGATTTGATTAAAAGCAAGTTGCTGTCTCTTATACAATGGTGTTTTCACAGAGAATCTAAAACGTACATATGTACTTTCAATAACTCCGGATTCTTTTCCAACAAACAATATACTTCATATAAATACTGGACTTGCAAGGAATCATGTAAAGCACTAGATTTTCTCATGAATAATATTTTTGTGCAATTTGATGGCAAGATATATTAACAAATAGTTGGGATTCCTATGGGTACTAACTGCGCGCCTCTGATAGCAGATTTATTTCTTTATTGTTATGAGAGGGATTTTATGGTTTCTATTCAAAAATCAAAACGTTTTGACCTCATTGACAGATTTAATAATACTTGCAGATATCTGGATGACATTTTGGTTATCGACAACCCTGAATTCGAACAATCTATATCAGAAATATATCCACCAGAGCTCACATTGAATAAAGCTAATACTTGAGATAAATCTACACCTTTCTTAGATTTAAACATCAAAATTATCAACCACCTAATATATACTAATATTTATGATAAACGTGATGATTTTGGATTTCCTATTGTAAATTTCCCTTACTTGGATGGCGATGTCCCTCGACTCCCATCATATGGTATCTATATATCTCAATTAGTTCGATTTGTCAGAGGCTGCACCGATGTTTTGGACTTTCATAAACGAAATTTACAAATTACTACTAAACTTTTAACTCAGGGTTACAGATATCACAAGCTAAGAAAAACATTCGGCAAATTCTTAAGATCTTATTCAGAACTTCTATCTAAATTTGGAAATATTTCTTTTCAACAGTATGTATCCAATGGAATTTCCCATCCTACGGTGATCTCGTATACTAGTATAAACTAAGGAAAGTAAAAGGCTCCGGTAACGTTATTTTATCATGTAATAAAATAGTCAAACGTCTTCTAAATAGACAATATGATATTGAGATCATCAAAAACACTATAGGTCTTGTATTTGGCCCCTCTACAGCCTTATGCAGACTTTTACTTGAACGTTGCACGCTGACTAACAGGGCGGTGGGGACTATATGACGGGCCTTGTCCAAACCTCTTTCAGAGGAGACATGGTCCTGAACCTCGTAACCTCTGACTGTTAGTCGGGACTCCTACAGATCTAGGGTCTTAGCTCGCTTTCAGACTGGCAGAGCACGGTTTATCATGTTGATGTCGCATATATTTTTATACCATTATGTGTTTTACAATACCTTACGTGTTTATATTTTTATGACCTCTCAATATGCGATACCTGTTGACCCTTGTTCTTTACATGGAGGATTATTTATAGATTTTTAAATGTACGTCCTTTGATTGGTCTGTTGTTACGGTGAGTGGGAAGGTGGGCCCGTAAACCGGAAACCACACCATTTGTTTGGCTTTTGTCAAATTAAATGACCGTCCTTAGTCAGTATCTTAATTGCACTACAATCAAATATTTTTGTAATGTGTTATATGTTCTAGTATATTATTTATATTCATGTACTGTATAGCTCCATGGTGACTTCTGCCACATAACTGAGCCAGTAACTCCTCTTTTTTCTTTACAAACTATTATCGTTGTGGCCTAAAACGAAATATTTATACTTGCGAATTCCATTTTTGTTTAAAAAAAAAAGAGGGGGCGTTTTGAATAATTGATGTTATTCTGTTCTTCAGATTTCGGTGAAGAATGGTAGTATAAAGAGTTGAAAAGTCAAAAAACTTGATGCTAGTGATATTATTAAAAATAGGAGATTTCAAGTGCTCTAAAGTGAAGTTCCTTGGAATTATTTAGGATATACATCTGATTGATTTCGCTTCTAGAATAAGCAGTAGAGCTGTATTTCTGAAGACCATGTTTAACTTTTTTTTAAGAATTTTCGTCAGTAATGTGGAAAGAGGCTTGGTGGAAATCTTGGAAGATATGAATCGATGCGTATATGGAGCTTTATGCATCTTTGGAATTTGTAGTACATTGTAATGCTAAATAATCCGAGAACTGACTTGTGGTTATTCAATACCTCTGAGACAGACAAATGTGTAACTGTGTACGTAAGATTACCAGGCGCTAAATGAAGATCAATCTCTTCTTTAGAAACAGTTGATATAATATGCCTTACATACGAACGTGTAATTGTTAACTGCCTTGTCAGCAGGAACAATGATGGAATTTTCGTGAAGTTAAGTTCTCTAACGACGCTGGATTCACGAAATATAGACTTGTGTTCGTTGTTAAAGAAATGACAGAGAGTTTTCGAAATCTTTCCTTTTGCAAACTAATAACTGACTTCAGCCATTTGGAAAGTGTGTGTATTCAACCTTCTATCTATTAGCCCAACATCTGGTGTACTCCTCACACGAGTTCATAACAATATCAAAATTGTGAGGCCATGTAAATGGCTGTGGCTCTCCATATTTTTAGTCTTTACTTTAATGATCTCGGACAAGGAACATGAATATGGTATAGGATTCTGAAAGTCATTCATATCAACACATTTCAAATTTGGTTATGGTTAAAGATTTTGGAAGCAACTGTTGGTTATATTTATATGAAATATAATACATATATAATAGACAAAACATATTTTATAGACCTTTTGACCTTATAAACCTTTTCACCTTAAATGCCATTTAAAATCTCAGTCGCACAATCAAGGTAACGGGATCTATTGATAATGATCACATGATTATAATTCATATAGCTCAAACAACACCTCTTTATCACCAAGTAGTGGAAATTAACCCATTAGTCATTTTTGAGATATTTTCCTATTGTGCTACTTGGAAGATGACCTGAAATTACCTCATCGAATTTACTTTTTCTGTTAATTCCATGTGGAAGCAAAAAGTCAGAAACATGTGATAAAATGGTACTAAACATTGGTTCAATTACATTACGTAATAACGTTTACTTCAATTTTGGATCAAATAATATTTAAAATCAAGTACGAGATGGGATGATCTTTTGAATAAAGGTGTCCAACACTTAATTATATTTCTGTTCTGATGTTGTGTATTTGTATAACCATGGTAAAAGTCTACAATAATCTCATGGCATATGTTGAATAATTCTTCTATTGTCAATGTTTCTGCGGGTAATGTCAAACATTGGACAACCACTGCATCTTATTACACCTCCTATTTCTAGGGTCCTATGTATGCCGACTATGGCACATTGCTATGTCACAGTATCATAACACAAGTTATGTTCCTTCCTTTACATGGGATGAAAGATGAGGAGGTATAGCCAAATACAACTAAATGGAAAATTTAAATATATTTTTCTGATATATATGTTGGTTAAACTAGCTTAAATTTGTTATTCCAGTACTAGATTACAACGACAAAGAACACATTATTAAACGGTCAATGCCGATATGCAGATGCTTCTTACAGAACAAAAAAAAACCCACACATAGTGTCGTCTCCTGTAAAGCTTTATTCTGTGTTCACAGAACAATCCTAACTTTTGAGAATAAATACACATCATTTTATACACTATAGCAAATGAAGTCGATCACAATATATATCACGTGATTTAATACACTAAACCACGTGATCTAGCCCACCAACAGATCACATGATTAAGCAAAATAAATATCACAATGTCCCTCCTATCACGTGATCTCTGATATTAGGTCACATGACTTGTATCAATGATCACCATCATCTATTACATAAGATCATGTTCTTCTTAACATTAAGCATGCAGTCTATGTATAAGATCTCGTGGTCTCACATACCAGATCACGTGGTTTATCACACTAGATTACTTGATCTATCACACATGATAATGTGACAACAGTTAAGAGCTTTATGGCATGCACAGCTATATTCATACATGAATCAATCATCAGTAAAATAAATTATATACCTAAACGCGTATCTCTAAACAGCTGAAATATTTCATCTCCTTCTTCAAAAACATGGATTAATATGTTGTCAAAACGATCATTAAATATTATTCAGTAATAATACGTATCTAGTAAATTTATATTGCACACAGTTTGAACAAAATTCACACCGTTTCGTAATGAACACAATCAGAATTACTAATGTAGATATTCTCAGTAACATTTGAATATTTATGATGTAGATTTCAAATGACATGAATTCTGAGAGATTAAAATATCATTATAAGGCACAAACAATCTACAAGGGACAAAGTAAAACTGACTATTTGAGCCAAACATATAATGTTGTACTAGAACAACACAATGGATAAGTGTTACATACAACATGATGCAAGAATGACTGAGAAAAGATACTGTGTGATAAATCTAACTTGTGGCATGTACATCTAACAACATATTAAAACCACTAGCAAGTCTTATTATATAATAGTTACTTTTGATTGGCTCTTTTTAGCCAATCAGAAATCTGTACTTGGGCAGTCCTCTGGTGGCTCTGGTGTGGCCGAGACGGCTTTGCTTCTTGTAATGATGGTTATTTTTGGCCGCTGTTGAGGTTGTGCTGCAGGAACGCTGACAGGCTCTGTCGAAAAAAGTGCCTGAATTTCACGTATGTTCATGCAATAACAATAAAAGCACTCAAAAATCAAAGCTTGAAATTGTATTATTTTCAATACGAAATTTAAATATTAAATAAATATTTCAATTAAAAGAGAAAACAAATGAAAATTTTAATCTACCTATTGCAGATGTTCCATTTCATTCATCATTTAAAAGAAGTTTAAAATTTTGTTTCATGCATTGATATAGCCTAAGGAATCTAAATAGATCATTTAAAAATACATTTTCCTGTAATGGATGTGCTTGAAAGGTAATTGCTTAAAATGATTAATTCAGATAATACTGTCAAGACTAAATACAAAATTAGAGCAGCAGCAAAGAGTGTACTGGATATACCCTTCTTAACAGGAACCACATATGGTTCTTCTGAGGAGACAGGTGTGTCACCAATTGACATCTGTAACGCCCGGAAAGACCTTGATGGGATGTGACCTCCCATGTATCGCCTATCCGTCATGCTTTCGTCACTTAGAGTATCCGGTAAACCATCGTCTGTGTCCTCCAAATAATCATCACTCTCATTGGTTGTCTGTTTAGGGGGCGGGGCTACACAGGTGGATAAGATTTGTGGTATGAATAAAATGGCAGTGCATACATGCATTAACAGACGTGCTTTTATTCAATTAAATGAAAAAAGTTAAATTCAAGGTCAAGATGCATTTTAACATTCGTTTATAAAATGTGAAGTGACGATTTTTTTTTTCAGTTTTACTCGTAGAACCAATGTCAGTATCGTGAACATACAAAGATATTCTTGATCATAAAGCCGTGTATACAAGCGCATTTTTATACAATTATACAAAAGATGGCGACAATATTCTTAAAATTGCCTTACAAAACAATACGTTTTATCTATTGCACCGCTAGAATTATCCTAAGAGAACAAATATTCCCCACACAAAGTCACAATTGTTTCGGTATTCGGTGACCTTGACCTTTGAGATATGACCAATGTGTCAAGTATCAGATTTCTAGGATAAAAAGGCATCATCATATTACAGTCTGGAAAAGACAGTCATGTGAACTTAATGAAAGACTTTTAAACTCCAACAAGAGGTCCAAATGGGCTTATGTCACTTGAGCATAATTTCCTCACTAACAAACAACAACTGATTGCTTGAAAAAAAGATTTGTCACAAGGAAACAGAACTCGCCGGTTACAATCACATCTAAATATTAGTTTTTTGTGAGCAAGTCAATCTTAAAAGGTCAACGTCAAATCATAAAAATTACGTAATGCAAGGTATTGCTACAAAGAATACACACATGAAATATCAAACCTTATCTCTTACTGTTCAAATGTTATGACCACGTTTGAAGTTATTTAAAAGGTCAAACTTCAAGGTCATGATCACAAGTTAAAAAATATTTTGGCACCTAATGAAAGGTCTTCGCAAAAGAAATACACATGTGAATATTAAAACCCTGTCTCTAATGGTTCTAAAGTTATTATCAAGGTTAAAGTTTTTGTCTATGGACGACGACGACAACTACAACAACGACGCCGGGTGAACGCTAGTCCTGCAATGCAAGACTCCGTTCCTCTTATTTACTTGCTGTTCGGAACGGAGTCTTGCCGGTTGTGCCTGCCATTACATGTAGTTCTTTCCTCAGCGATTTAGTGAGGAAGAAACGTGGGGATGTATGCAAATAAAAAGAGGTCGCCAGCTAAAATGCAACAAGAATTACACAAATCAAACATTTAACTAACTGCCCCTTACCTTGAAATATCGAAAAATAATCCAAAATGTATAATAATTGTATGTTTTTTATGTTCACTTAATTTTGAGAAAAATCAAATATGGAAAATACCGAGAACACATTCGGAACTAAAATGAGCATATAATTTACAGATTGAATTTCACAAAATGAATAGATTGTAGATTTATCTGTATTACCTTCTCATTTATTAATCTATTGATTATATCAAACAATTAGCAAGTCATTTTATACTTTATTTTCACCTATTTAATTTCTTTTCTGTCAGTTGCAACTTAAGCATAGGTGAACGTACATATATTCGTTTTGCTAGAATTTTGAAAAAAAACTTACAAATTCAATTTTCTATTCAAAACATTGTTTTAACAGACGATATAAAATATTTATCCTTGTTTAAATCTGAACTAACAGAATATGTGACATTCATAAGGTAAGGATTAAAATAACTAAACATCATTTAAACCAATTCTGAGCTGTGCAAGAATTTTCGTCTGCAACACATTTGCTATAAAGAGTAAAGACCCCACCGATATGACCTCGCGCTTGTCAGCGAGGTCATGTTTATAGGATTAGGTGTACGCCAATAGCTTTCCGGACATTCATCCCGGCGAGCTAAAAATGCGTATATACCTGTTTTAACAACTGACAAATTGTCTGTCAGATTCTTTCTTTACATTAGATAAAGCATGAACATTACGGCAAACCGAGAAAAACGTCAATCTACTTTTTGTATTTTATTTCTTCTTAAATGACTTAGTAAACATATCGAGTTTGATTGATTGATTTTTGTTTTACGTCACACCACTTATATTTCACGTATATGGTGACGGCATCTGCCTGATGCGGGGCATACAAATTTTGACCTTTGCAACGGACCCACCCGAAGCAGTGAGGGATCTTTAACGTGCCATGCATACCACGGCACGGGGCCTCGGTTTTTACTGTCTCATCCGAAAGACATGACTTCGGCATTACCAGAGCGGGACTCGAACCCCGGCCTCCCGATCAGGGGTCCGACGCGATACCACTAGGCCACGCCCGCTTAACATATCGAGTGCAGAAAGACATTTAAACACTTATTTTAGTATAAAAAGAAACTTTCTCCTTTAGCAAAGTTTGAATTAAAATTCTTTAGAATGCCAGAACTGGCCTATATCAAAGTTAGAATAAAACGTCAAACAATTCAAAACCAAATTTCTATTCCACGCTTCCAAATAAACCTTAAAACAAATATTTACCAGATGAAATTTGGCAAATTAAATTTAGATTTAGTAAATTATTAATTATCAAATAAATCTAGATAACAGCACAAAAATGTCGGCAAAAGACTATGTCACAATATTTTTTTCTAATATGACCTATTGAGTGCTGCAAAACACTTTAACCTTGTTTTGGTGTAAAATGAAATGAATATTTCTTTTGCCACCACGGTTGAACCACTATCCTTCTTCATGCCAGAACTGGCCTTATCAAATAATATAAACAAACATTATTCTAAAATATCCAGGAAGTTTCCATTCTACACTTCAATTAATACATATAGATATATCTAATCTTAGATGTATCTAACAAATTTAGAAAATTACGTAAAGATATGTGGAAATTACCATCAGAAAAGAGGCGGAAAGCTTTAAATCTTCATTTCAGAATGGAACCAAAAAGAGCAACTCTTTTTAAGACACCATTCTAAATAACTCTGGTGCATACAGTTGGTCAAGCCATGAAGCTGACCTGAAGAGGTTTATCAAAGGCAGATATCTTCTCGGGATTTTGTTACCCCAATTTGACTCGACACTTTGACGAACCTGACCGAAAAACAGCAACATTTGTAGGGGACTTATATCTACTTAGTATCAACAAGTTCTGATGAAGAAATATTTAAAAGCTTTTATTAATATCTATTAATATAAATCTATCACCTTCCCCCATTAAAAACAAAAATTAATCCTTATATATATTGTATTCCATTCCTTTCCAATTACATTTATTCAAATAGAATCAAATAAAATATACAAAACCAATGCATTATAAGGATTCTGCGAGGAGAAAATCTAAGACATTACCTGAAATAAGACAGAATCCAAAAAAGACGCAAAAAATCCTTAAAAAATGATTACTGAAAGGAACAACAACACTTCTTAAGACAACTTCCTGAATAACTTTAATACATTTCGTTTTGTTGATCTATATTAGCCGATTGTAAGGAGTTTGTCGAAATATCGCCCTGCCCTTAATCCATCTCTTGACAGATATGACCAAAACATAACAACATTTGTAAGGCACTCTGAATACTTCGTCCCTTCCAAATTTGAATAAAATTCTTTCAATGGCTCTTTGTAAGAAATCGGAAATGTGAAAAGTTTATACCAGACGGACGCAGGACAAGGACAAACGAAACGCTGTGACAACAGCTCACTTGAGCCTTTGGCGTTGGTGACCTTTGGCTCAGATGAATAAAAAATCGGGGCCCTCATTTCGCAATGGGCATCCTATTTGCAGAGTAACAAGATTCTTCAGGTGAAAAAAAAACATCGTACTACAGTCCAGCAATGTTTTTTAAATAACAGTCATGTGACCTTGACCTTTGACCTTTTAATCCTGAAAGTAATAGGGGTCATCCTTTTGTCATAGATATCCTAGTTTTGAAATATCATAACTTTAGATCGAAAAGACTTCGCTGTAAGTCTTAACGCTCTTAACATAGACAAAGTGACTGGCTAACAGACTAACAGACATACTTCTTAGAGTCAGTATATTCCCTACAACTTTGTTACGGGGGCTGGAGGGGCCTGTTAAATTCTAACGCCGTGCATACATGTATACAACTTTATTATCAATGCTGGTAATTGATTATATATAATATCATTCGAGGCAAATGCACAATGGTAATGATAACAGGTTACTGTAAGAGTAGATTTTCTAAATATTGTTAAACAGACTTTTTCCCATTTTAAGGTGCTTAGTATCGCACAAACCATTTTTTTTTTCAATTAAGCCGCAAAGATTCATTTGTCAGATACTGTCTCATACATCATGTATATTTTTAAAAATGCGATCTACTTGGAAAGGGGGAGGGGTGTTCAATACATTACACTGCACAGGTGTTGAAATGAAATGCGAATCTCCCCAGACATGCCGATTACTTCTATCTGTGAAGATATATTTCACCATTTTTCATTGGACCTTCGTGAAGTATTCTCTAATTTGTTCCATCATGGCATTATAAGTTAGAGGAAATGACTGTGAATGTTTACAGGTATAAGTTTAGGTATATATTTTTGGGAGCAGGATTTCGGTAAAACACACTGACTTTTTATCAGATGCAAGATCACTTTCATGACAAACTCACTTGATGCTTCGGCCTCGTTAGCAAATCTCTGAAGTACTCGGAAAGATGGAGACGGGATATGCTTGCCTGTATACCGGATTGATGCCTGCTCATATTTTCCAACTCTGTTTTCCTCTTCCGCTGTTAATTAAAATGATAATTGTGATTATGAAATGAGAGGATTATAAAACTAAACTTTAACAACAACGTATTACAAAAGCCAAACGCAGTGAAGCGAAAACAGCTCATGTGGACAAATAGGAAAAGTGAACACTTATAACAAATTGTTTGGCAAAAGCCAAAAAAACAAACTTACAATGAAACTTTACCATGTTAGTGGATAAGCAGACATTTTCATTCAAGTCCCTAACAGTTAATTCTTCAACTATAAAGAATGTCATCTTTATAAAGGTCATGATCTCCTGTGTAAAATATGTAAATTATTACAATCACATTATTGATGGTTATGGGTGTCATGACGCCTGGACTGTCAGACTACAGTACTCATTCAATCTATTAACCAAACTACCGTTTCTTCTGCTACTTCCGTTTCCGGTTTTACTATGAGGACTATTTATACCTTCATACGCATCATCGTTTGTTGTGTTATTTGGTACTGGCTCATTATCGTTGACTGACATTTTGTGCAGCATTTGGAACGCCTTGGACGGTATGTCCGACTTTTTGTGTAATCCGGAGAACCTCATTTCGTCATCAAATGAATTGTGACGTAGCAAAGGATCACGTGGTTGACGAGGTGCCTTGGGTTTGCCTATAAATATCCATCAGTTATCCAACTTAAGTATCCAGATTGATCTTGTAAATAATACTAAAATATATTGAAGAAATCTAACCGTAATGATAAAGAAAGATTCCTTGTAATCGTGGAATGATTGAAATTAAACATCTCAATGTAAGAATGAAATTACATCCGCCAAAAGATTAAAAATAGAAGAATTCCAAATTTGTATGCGTGTCATGTTCTAATTTTTTAATTTACTTGGGGTGGTATATACAAATATTAGAACATGACAAATAACTACTATCTGTACCACTGTATTCTTGCACCAGGAAAAGAAAATCCCGTTTATTTGATTAATTCTCATGTTATCAACAAAATTTTATTAAAAGCAACGATGCTGGTTTCATATTATTGATAACAAAACAATAATACTGTATAAATGTAAAAACCCATAAAGAAATTAATATAGCCAAGAACGGCAACTCCGTAGGAAGAGTAATTTCAAAATGTTATATATCTAAGAAATGCTGACAGGCCATTCTCATATTTGGTAATTTAAAAATTTCTATCATAATAGTAAATCCTTTTCTATGTAGTAAATCCATGGGAAAACTGTTCATTCTTATTTGAATTTTAATTCTTTTCTGTAATATTCTGTCCTGCTGAAGTTTACCATGGGAGAAGTTCTGTTTAAATTGAATTCAACTAGATGGAATAGAAAATGCCATTGTATCAAGTAATGTTATTTTCAGTTAGGTCTCGGTTGCTCCGACTATCTAGACATGTCTCCAAATGACCATGTCTTCAGAAATATCCAATTTATCACGGATTGTCTATGCATGTGTTTGGTAGCCGAGACAGTAGAAATTAAATACAAATAATTATAGTAGAAACATGAATACAAACATACATTATAAAAGAGTACACAAAGAACTGATTGCTTCATATATATATATATATATATATATATATATATATATATATATATATATATATATATATAATATATATATATATATATATATATATATATATATATATATATCCAGTATTAACAGTTACTTGGAATTAGAAAGAAACAAGACCTAATTATAATTACATTCAATAGATTGCGAAATCTGGAATGAAAGCAAGACATATTAGAGATAAGAAAAACTTTTAAATTAGAACTTAATCACGGATTTGTTACATGTATAGAATATATATAAATATACATAAATTTAGTCGTATACCAAATTTAAAGCATATATGTGAAGCAATCTATAGATTTTCAGAAATCATAAGCATGCAAGCACTAACCATTACCATCACCAATGACACGCGTGTGGTAAAAATTACAGACAAAAGAGATTTTAAGGTGGAAGGTGTGTCATGAAGAGTAATTGGTGCAAGGCTGTAATATGGATTATCCAGAAACAGTATCAATTAAGCGGTGCATATAGAAGGCTTGTGGAGGATACACCAGGAGAGAGGGGGAAATACCGCTGTTAGAATCATTATCCCTACTCTCGTTTTCAATTTCCTGAGGGTCATCAGTTTCTGTATCTGTGAGCCATTGCAAAAGTCGGAAGGACATTCCAGAATTTTGTCTGTGTAAGAATCTCGGGGAATTTTCTTCGTTCGTTGAGCTATCATGTGGTACCTGACCACTGGCAGGGGACGCTACTCTCGGCACTCGGCCGTTAGATGGAGCCACTGTCTTACCTTCAGCCTCGCTTTCTTGTATCATCTTGTAAACAGCTGACTGTTGTATATCTTTCTGGGGTTTCTCAGGATATCTGAACATAAAAACCATAAATATTGTTTATCATTCTTCTATTGCAAGTATATATGAATCAAAATCGAAGGGAAGGTAATGACGTGTTTATTCTTTCAATTTCAACTTTGATTTAGAACATCGGTTGAAAACAATTATGAATATCACATATTCTCTATCTATAAATCTACAACAAAATGCACCAATTAATAACTTACAGTCGCATTTTTTATGCTTAGGATATATTCCCTATAGAATTCAACTATTTTATAAAATGCGTATATTCTGGTATATATACTATCATACTTCAAGTAGCAGCACGTGTAGCGGAAGCAAGAGACCACAATTCATTCAAATTTAAATATAGATATATATATATATTATGAAAATAAAACCATAAATATTGTTTTATCATTCTTCTATGCAAGTTATGAATCAAAATCGAAGGGTAATGGAGTGTTTATTCTTTTTCAATTTCTTCAACTTTGATTTAGAACATCGGTGAAAACATTATGAATATCACATATTCTCATATGGATATAATCTACAACAAAATGCACCAATTAATAACTTACAGTCGCATTTTTTATGCTTAGGATATATTCCCTATAGAATTCAACTATTTTATAAAATGCGTATATTCTGGTATATATACTATCATACTTCAAGTAGCAGCACGTGCAGCGGAAGCAAGAGACCACAATTCATTCAAATTTAAATATAGATATATATATATATTATGAATATAGTGGGAGTTAATCGCCTAGGCTTTACTGTTCCGGAAACAGGAAAAGACATATCGAATAAAAGTTCGTTTATACCGCTACCATTCATGAAATATATTAAATATGCAAACTACAATACTAGTACAGTACTTGACATGGTGTACTTCACGTATGACATTGTGTATATGTTAAATGAAAAATACTTTAATAGTTCACACAGTAAGTACATATATCATACACATTGATAACATTCCTTTGGTTTAACATGCTAGACAGATTTACTTCAGACAGGACATGTTCAGGACCTTCAACATGATACAGAATATGCAGAAAGTGTTCATAATGTACATCTATGAGTTGTTGAAAGAAGTAGACATAGTAAGAGGAATTTTGCCAACTTTTGAATTAAGAATGGGTAAATTTAAATGGGATTTTTTTTTTCTCTACAATCTAGAATAAACCGAGGTAATATCAAAATGAGATGTATAGGAATAGAAAATAAGTCATGATGATATGGTAAACGATATCATGTGAAATGTCCTTCATAACAACACATCGAGTACAGACAATTATGAAACAATATTAGCCACGGAGATCACAGCTGCCAGAATCTAGGATTACATGATATGAGTGAGTGAAATGACTTGCACGCGACTAATTCTCACCGAATCGTCCTCAGGGGTAACGTGTAATTTGACACGTTTCCACCAGAAGGCTCGGAGCTTCGCCGAGACCTAGCTCGTCGTCTGAAAGCGATACCATGGTAACATGTACACTAGTATTGTGAATTTAGCAGATCCTCATACCTTTAGAAACATGTCCAGTTTCAATGCATGTTTCTTCTTCAAGATCTCTGAGGTTATTTTCAACATTAAAATGTCTTTAGTGTTTAGCTTCTAAATTGAAATTTTTGAGAGGAAAAAAATATCAAGGACGCAGTAAACAATGATCTTTTACTAAATATCTATGGCATGTGTAAATTCATCTGACTTCATTATGTGATACAAAAATAAAATGAAACGATTCTTTGTTCCTTTTTATCTTTTACCTATCATGCAGACAAAAAATCAATTTCAGTTATAGCATGTAGATCACACTTAGCCGCAAGTAGTGGCCCTATATACCGATAGGGCCACTACTTGCGGCTAGGTCACACTGAATTATCATCAATGGGAATTTATTGGGCCTCCCTCTCTCTCTCTCTCTCTGATGCGCTATAGGATAACTGAAATAGTTCTCATTTGGTGCATTATCAGTAATTTTTCGATGAGGTGACCACAATTTATTAAATATCATATCAATTTACGTTTTCTTCTGCATATTTATGGTGTCAATAAATACAATAGTCCCTCCTTCATTTCACTTTACCTCCGACCAATTACTTAGCTTTTTCATAGGGACTTTATTCAAATATAAATGCACATTGGGAGTGGTCGATTTTACAGAAAGCATAATGCCTAGAATCTACTAAAAGGCCTTTTACCATCATCATAATTATTACCATTATTGTTTCCCATTTATTGTATTTGTTTATCTGAAAAAACCACCCCCCCCCCCCAAAAAAAAAAATAAAAATCCGGTCAGAGTATTTGTATCTTGTTGATATATAACCGTACTTGGAAATTTCCGTATAACAATTTAAAACACAAGAAAAACCTAAAATAGGTAGAGAAAGTTCATTTTAAACTCTTTTTTTTCTTAACTATCGCAAGTTTTGGCAAATGTATACAGAGGCAAAAGAGGGAATTTTATGCAAAATATTTTATTCATTGGATTTTCTCGATTCTAGTATAAATGTATGAAGGTGTCTCTTTGAAATATATACATAAAAAATTAAGGCAGTAACATTACAGCCAAGCAAAACACATTTCATTTCAATGATTTATGTGCTTCACTGTTGATTTAAGCACCACTTGAATCTGAAAATTCTTTGAAACCATCAGAACTGAATAGAGATAAAATGGTGTCAACCAATAACTTACCAAAACATGAGAAATGATTTTAATGAAAACTTCAAACGATGCTGATTAAATTTTAAAACAAAGGGTGGTGAAAAAGGATTGCATAATAGTTTCAAGCATTATCACTTATGGATATCCGTAATTCAAAGACATTGGCAGACAGAATTCATCAAAGGTAAAATCCATAATTAAGTTATTTCGAAATACATGAACTAATTATTGAATTTCGCCTGTAGAATTGGTAATGTTGCTTTAACAATTATTATTAAAAGAGTATCCATTAGTGATGTATCAAATTCATAAAACTTTGAAAAAATATCACCCACAACGGAAAAGGAAAACCATTCTATATATATATATATATATATATATATATATATATATATATATATATATATATATATATATATATATATATATATATATATATCACAATACGAGAAAAATCATATATCATTCAAAACTTCAAATATCATCTGAAAACAAACGATCGCTTATACCTCATTGAAGTTTTACAACAAATATAACTTGCAGGATCAATGGATCATATACCGCTTATATCTTACATCTAACTGATACCCACCCAGAAACACCCGTCACAATGCCACCACTCTGAACTCGAAAAGCGTCTTCCGCATTCTGTTGTGAGTACACATGAATTGGGGAATTATACTGCGCATGCTTATAAGCTCCAGATGAGGTTCCTCTTTGTGGTGGTGCTGGTGGCGGCTGCTGATGTACCATGGTAGGTGGTGACTGTTGAGAGACTGCGCGAGGGTATGCCATTGCGGGCGGTGACTGCTGACTGACTACCTTGGGCTGGGCCACAGCTGGAGCCGCGTAGTCCTCGGTATTCCCTAGGTCAGGTCCTCGGTAAGACTTCGGCATGACTGGAGGAGGTGCCCGACTACAAAGAAAATATTGAAATTCAGTAATGTCAGACATTGTGTAAATTAATGGGAAAATAAAAAAAGATTATTACCGATGTTCATCTGATACAATATTAACATATACGTCATTGTATAAGTATAGTTCGTTTGATCTATCTATTGACACGCTTTCCTTAAATTACTTGTGATATTTAAGTTCTTTTATCATACTTTATAAGAGATAATAATATTTTGCCATGTACCACATATTGGCATTGAATTTTTTTTTATCTAGCATGTTTCATCGAAATCTTTCAAAAAGTTCTAAAGGAAAACTTCATCAGAAGCTTTATACTAATAGTATATACCCTCCCCTTTTTTAATACAAATATATCTATTTTTTATATGTCATAAACATAGAAATAATTATCCTAAATTACATATTCATTATTTGTAAACTATTTTTGGGCCGAATATTGATTAAAATAGAACTGCCCTAACAGGACAAATACCCCCCGCGGCACCAAATTCAAAATAGGGCATAGTGACCTTGACCTTTGACCCACGACCTTGGTTCAGGGCCATGACACACCGGCATCTCCAAAGGAACAAATGTACCAAGTATGATCATCATATGATGAAGAATAAAAAAGTTATGCCCCGGACAAAGGTTGATGGACAGACGGACAGACAGACAGACAGACAGGGTGATTCCTATATACCCCCCCCCCCAAATTTGTTTGCGGGGGTATAATAAACAGAAAACTCACAATGCTTTACGGTCTGTTTATTTGGCTTATCTAATCAGGGCACTGTTCTGTTTAATAAACGCACATACTGTATTACACACAACCGAAAATGGCAATTTTATATGAATTTATGAAGAAAACCTCATTTAAAAATACTTGAGAAAAAAATCTCAAGTCATTTGCCTTTATCAGCTTTGTAAAACTTCATTCGAAAATCTTGCGTCGTCGTTAAATCATCATGATAGAAAAGGTAGCACTATACAGATATATAACGTCTGATAACATTCAGATATATAACGTCTGTTAACATTCAGATACATTAATCATTGATAACATTCAGTTATATCTGTCTCTTATAATTTTCAGTTATACACAGCTCTGATAACTGAGTTATACACAACACTGATAACTTTCAGTTACACTAATTATATCTGATAAACTTCGTTAATACCCACTTTTAATGATGTTTAACCATACACATCCCTGGTAATTTTCAGCAATATCTCTGATGATAATTTTCAGCTATATACGATATTTGTAACTTTCAGTTGTACACATCTGTGATAACATTCAGCTGTGTTAAAGTTTGATAACTTTCAATAATGCGTACCTCCGATAGAATTCAGTTATGCGTAACTTTGATAACTTTCATCTTAGACATTTCCTTCTTTTCAGTTATACAACTTTGAGAAATTTCAGCATCTCTAATAATTTTCCGTTACACGAAAGTAAATAATTTTCAGTTATACGTACCTCTGATAAATCAAAAACACGCCCCTTTGATAATTTTCAGTCATACCAACCTATGTTAGCAATACACGACTTAAACTGATTCCACTATACACACTTCGAAGATCTTTCATCAGTTTGAACCTTTGGTATTTCTAACAACTTTTTAATATACCTCTTTTAATAACATCAGGACCAGTCAGGATATAATCGCCTTTTAATGATATGAAAATACAGAACAAACCGACTTTGTCCGTAATTTCTATGTACAAGAATTTATGACCATATAAACAGACACTTTTCTATGGCGAGTTCTATTAAAATAGTAGTCCATATAATATGGTTTAACTTACTTTCGTTTCTTTTTAAACTCGTTGAGATCAATGCCTCCACTGATGTACGCGAAAGGTTTGGGCTGGCCACTACCTTGCTGCTTGAGCATGGTGTTGAGTATAGCGTCCGGCATTCTGTTGGATTCCTGCTGTCTGGACGGTACAGGCATGCCATCTCCAGGTGTCCGCTGCTCCTGGTCAGCCGACTGTAACAATATCAACCCATTATACAGAAGTTATTACAAATGTTATCAGCCAGATTATACTTCTGATCTACAATCATCAAAGCCAGGAAAAAAAAAACAATCTATTATTAGGATCAGTAACTGGTTTGTGAGGTAAAACTATAGTGTACAAGAACTTCTAACAGCTAATTAACACGCAAATGTACTTTACTTGGTTAAATAGGATTCCTGTCAGTCTTCACAGTACAAAACTCTTTAAATGGATGAACAAGTACAACAAAGTATTCTTCCTTCGTTGTGTCAAGGATACGACTAGTTTCTGACAACAATGCGATTTCGTAATAACATTCACCCTTCTTTACAATATTTTATCAATAATGACCAAAACATTTATTTCTACATTAATAGATTTTCCGCATTGTTTTCAGTATTCAACACCCTCTTACTTACACTGTGATACCTCCCTTCTCTTTAGTAACAGGAACACCGATAAATTTAGTGATTAAATTCGTGGTTTTTTACCTTCCCTAATCTGATTTAAAACGTTATCGCTGAAAAAAAAAGTCTGGACATGCTACCAATTTCTACAGATCTGTACCTTTAGAAATGAGATGCAAAGTAGAAATCAAAGAAAATTTAAAGTAAAGTTAAATTAGACATGTCAAGACGACAAAAACAGTAAAGAATAAAATGTGCTTCCAAATGGATTTGTTTTGTGTGTCTGTTTATTTTACGTCACCCCATTCCACTGTTACAATGATGACAGTGATCTTATGCATTGTCCCGATCTGCAAAAACAGCAGAATATATCCTGGATAATCTACTGAATAGTAGATCATCTCTGGGGTAACCTCAATAACCTTTTTTTGCCAATTTTACATGATGTAAGGGGCAATACCGGACAAATGCAAAATTACCGCCGCGATTTGCGTCAAATTATTATGACATCACATTCCAAGCGTTAACGTCATAGTGTAGTGAAAATTCCGGCAAAATGTAGTTTGTCCGGTGTAAGACTCCTTGCATCATTTAAATTGGAAAAAGGTCTATTGATTGATCATAAAATGCCTGGCATTGCACCTTTGGCACACTTTTTCATTACGACGTTATAAATAGATGACCTGTCAAACATAAATTTACCTGTGACGTCACAATGAAACTACGTAATGGGGGCGGTTACAGTTGGACCTGGCGATCCCTTAATTAACATATAAAGGAGATCTTACTCAATCACAATAAACCCGCCTCGCCTTGATCTGCTCTACATACATGTAGCAGCCTCTATTCAGAATTTTCTTCATTAAAGGAGATGAAAGATCTAGATCTATAGTCAATAAAAGGGGATAATCTGCTATGTAATAAATTAATTCTTCCAGGGAGATTGTTAAAAAGGGGGATCTGATACATGAAACCTACTCCCAAATTGTACTGAAAGTGAAAAAGGACTCCCGTAACTCAAGTAAATCAAGGACTCAAGGTGCTAGTAAAGTATAGTCCTGTCTGATAAGTCTTGTACTAGTTGTAAATGGTTCAACTTAATATCATTTGTAAAGTGAGACCGCTATATCACAATATACTTCAATCTGATTAAAACCATATCTTTATTCCGCTTCTTTATTTGTCCAATTGTTGATAAAGATGTGGCGAAAGCCCGTAAGGAATGTTCTGGTGAACTCTGATGACGTTTCAGTCACCAAAACCGTTATTCCCAAAGCCAATCAATGACTCGGCTAGGCACGTGATAGTGACGCAATATGTAACAAACACTGTTCACTTGTGGGTCACGCACGCTGTGGATGTTAATTTTATTCCTAGGAATTTGTAGCCGATCCACTGATTGGCTGAAAATCAAACTTCACCAGAACATGACCCCTTACCGAGTTTCGCCAGATCTTTATTCGCAATGGGACAAATAGAGAGGTGGAATAAAGATATGGTTTTAATCAACATACTATGTTGAAAATTCAACTTAACTATCATGAAAATTCAACCTACTATCTTAAAATCCATGATACTATCTTGAAAATTCAACTTAATAACTTGAAAATTTAACTTACTAACTTGAAAATTCAAGTTACTATCTTGAAAATTCAAGATACTATCTTGAAAATTCAACTTACTATCTTGAAAATTCAACTTACCAACTTGAAAATTCAACTTACCAACTTGAAAATTCAACTTACTATCTTGAAAATTCAAGATAATATCTTGAAAATTCAACATAACTATCTTAGTTTCTCGAATTTTCAAGATAGTGTCTTGAATTTTCAAGATAGTAAGTCAAATTTTCAAGATAGTATCTTGAATTTTCAAGATAAAATAAAAAAAAATATGTGGCCCTAATTGGCTTCCGTAGAATATACTTCTACTTGTGAGTATACGAATTATTATAGGTACTGACGATGGCTTTAGGATCCAATCACTTACCGGAAGTACTTCCTATATTACTACGTACTAAAATGCAATGTTAAGAATAGGGAATGCAAGTTATGTAAGACAAGAGCAACGCCAACGTAGCATATGCCGCCCTCCCCCTGTTTATTTTTGTAACGTGGGCATAACTCACGTGACCACATTAGAGGTCATCTACTCCTCATAATCACTCACAAACAATTTTTTTCCATTCAAAAGTTTGTGTCTAACGATTAACAAATATGTCACTTGTCTTCATTAAATTTAGACATCAGTATTACCTGACACAAAACTTAATCAAAATAAATATGCCAAAGACAGGTATCCTAATTATAACTTATTAACTTGACCTAGATATTCTTAAGATGTATCTGTATACCAAATATCAATTCAATATATCTGGTTGTTCCTGAGATAAGGAGAGCTAATTTTAAGAAATTTTCTAAGTCCAAGGGGGGATAACTCACAAAAATTACTTAACCATAATCAAATTTAAACTTGACCTAAATATCTTTTAGATGTATCAGTATATCAAATATCAATTCTATATCTTTATTGGTTCCAGAGATAATGTGCGGAAACTGCTAATTTTAAGAAATCTCCCAAGTCCAAAGGGAATAACTCTGACAATAATTATTGAATGATAACCAAATTTGAACTTTACCTAAACATCTTTAAGATGTAATTGTATGCCAAATATCAATTCAATATCTCTATCCGTTCCTGAGATAATGAGCGGAAACTGCTAATTTTAAGAAATTTTCGAAAGGCAAGGGGGATAACTCTCACAAAAATTATTGAACCATTATCAAATGTGATCTTGACCTAAATATTCTTTAGATGGATCTGTATATCAAATATCAATTTAATATCTTTACTGGTTCCAGAGATAATGTGCGGAAACTGCTAATTTTAAGAAATTTTCTAAGTCCAAGGGGAATAACTCTAACAAAAATTATTGAACGATAACCAGATCTGAACTTGACCTAGATATACTTAAGATGTATCTGTATGCAAACTTTCAATTCAACACCTCTATCCATTCCTGAGATAATGAACGGAAACTGGTAATTCTAAGAGGTTATCTACGTCCAAGGGGGATAACTATGACAAAAGATATCGAACAATAACCAAATTGGAACTTGACCTAGATATCCTTGAGATGTATCTGTATACCGACAGACGGACCGACCGACCGACGGACCGACCAACAGACAGCAGCAAAGCAATATGCCCCTCCTTCTTCGAAGGGGGCATAAAAATATATAAACAGAAATGCTTCAAACTTATATACACTAAACTTGAAACATTGTGACCATTACAATTCCAACAAAGATTAGCGCTCTAACGAATTTCATCATAGGCATCATGACAGCATGATTACCGAATTCAATTGGCATCAAATCCATCATGTTAAGAATCTTTAATCTGTAGAGCACGGTGTAAAGAAATGTATTCTATGGAGAATATACACGTACCAATGATCACCCAATCATAACCGATTTAGTAGTACAACTCCGGCGCAGTGTTGTATGGAGTATATGCATACCACATACTAAACCCCAGTAGTGCAGTGTTCACAAAACACATAAAATCAATATAAACTGATAATTCCGTCTAAAATTTCTGGTTTTCATATGCATTTTAGGATACTGAATACTATCTTTCCAGCCAGCTCTTGGTAGGGAAGTGTGAAAGTAATCCGTGAAACAGGTGAGACTACACCTTTCTGGAATCGTCTTCTGCTGTTATGGAGCGGACACACAGAAATGTTTATGTAACGTAAACACTGTGCAGCTGCTATCTATGTCAGATTCATTATGTGTCGGTTGCCGGGGAACAATACATATGAACATGTATATGTACTACTTTATCACGAAGTTGGAACTATTTCAGACAAACAAAGTATGTACAGCATTATTTGTATCTGTGTAGATCCAGATTTAAGACTTGTCTATAGACGTTTACGGCAGGCAGTATATGGTCCGTGACATTGCGTAAAATAATATTTACTCGCACAAACACACATACAGACAAACATACACACATTCACGCTCAGAGACGAGGTCTAATTTCGTATCCTTTCATTTTTCTGAGCTATACTGGAACATATTCTATTGTATCTTTTCATATTCTTTCCAAAGCATACATATGCATGTTTGATATATTATCAAAAAGTACATAGCCTCTATATTTCTTGATACAATACATATTCCTATAATAAATGCATTTGTATTTATATTATCATTAAATGATCAAAGCATCCTATACAGGTATGTAATTATATAATTGATGATTTAATGTTCTAACTACTGTAATTATCTATATTTGGAATACATTTTCTAGTATATAATTTTGTTATATTAACTTTGCTTTCTGCTTGGGACATAGGTGTCACATTAAAAGTTGGAACATTTATTGTTTTAAACTTTCCTTTAGTTATACATTTAGAATGATGAATATTTTTAACCCTTTAAATGCAAAAATTTCTTTGCTGTTTCAAGTTATCTCACATAAAACTTAATTTACAATGGATCTACAGCAAAGAGTACAGTTCCTGTTCCCTGTTGTCCTTTAAAGAAGGAGCAGCTTTTCTGAAACTGACTTTCTTGTAAATTATTCACTTCAGATTACATACCTGCTGTCTATTTACTAATACCTGTATGGTTAAATTTAATGTGTTATATGAATATTGTGCTTATGGCATGTCATGCCATGCTGACCCGTTTTAATCAATTAAATACGGTTTTACATCAATCTCTTATACAGGATATGTTAAATTTGTATTCATATAGTAACATTCAACAACAATATAACATTTATTGCTTACCCTGTATGATTGCTTCTTCCATCCAGGTGTTGTACCAGGAAGGGGCGGGGCAGGTGGTGGTGGTGGTGGGGGTGGAGGTGGAGGTGGTGGAGGAACCATGGGTGCAGGTGCAGGTGCTGGCGCCATCCTATGCTGAGATATCATTTCCGGTGAATTCGGAGTCTCTCGTGACTCTTCCTCGTTTTGGTCCGCGTATCGGTTAGGGTAGTGATGATTATCAGGTGTGTCACTCAATGACTGGTACTTACGATTAAAATCCGATGTATTACTAAATGGAGGTGACTGAAAGTTACTCGAAGATTGCGATGAATCGGTTACCACTCCACTATCAAACTCGTGCTTCGGTTCCGGTCGCTGTCTGTAGAATTCATCGTAGTAATTTGATGTTTTGAATTTTTCGAATGGCGATAAGATGTCTTCAATACTGTTAATACCTGTAGAACTCGCTTTTCTTTGGTTTTCTAGAGCTGCTTGTCGCTCAAAACTCTCTAATCGTACTGGCGGTTGAGGTTTGTTTCGCTCGCTTACATCCGGGTGATGACTAGGTGGAGGGGGAGATATTGTAGACTCGTATTTCGGAAGTGTCCCTGATGACGTTTGTCTTTGATACGTCAAGTTCGCAGAGCGACAGTCAGGCTCTTGGGACCTCTGATATCCACGGGAAACAGAATTATCTCCGAAATTTGGTGACCTTGAGAACACTGGAGAATTTATATTTCGTACTTCATTTTGTACATAATCCGTCGGTGTTCTTCCATGAATGCCGCTAGATGGCGATGAAATATTCTCAGATTTGGACACGGGATTTGGCGATTGGTACTCACGGGATAAACTCCTATTATACGGGCTAAATCCTACATTATCTCCATCCCTTGATGTCTGCCTTTGAAAGCGAGGTGAGCTATTCGGTTGCTGAGTGTAATTGTTACTCACTTGATTGTCATGATCACTGTACTTAGTTGGATGAATTCCATTTTCGCTCAGCACAGCATCTCTTGACGACCCGAATGATTCGTTTCTCGAAAAAGACGGATTACTATTCAACGAAGACGAAACTTGTCTTTGAAATTGTTGGTCTCTATCGTATACACTACTCTGATAAGAGGGTGGGGGAATCCCCGGCCCTGGACCGTACGAAAACTGATTACCTGGCGATTGTATCTTTACTGATGATACAGCGCGCGCTGGCTGGGCTCCAGGGGAGAGCGGGGAATCAAACGCTGTCGGGCTCGGATCATAAGATGACGTCTGATAACCACTGCTGTCACTGCTGGTGCTTCTAAAATGTGAGGGTACATTGCCATCGCTTGGTCGATATGGCGTAGGCTTTGGCACCGTGTAACTCCCACGTCCATAATGAGAGGTATTGCCGCCGTCACGTCTGTGAAATGAGTTAGGATCGAAAGAATCTGAATAATTCGGCGTTTGATAGGCGCTACCTGCTGCCGTAGCGTGTCTTGGTAATGACTGAAAATGACGTGGATCGAAAGCCTGATCGGAGTACATGCCTCTCTGGGTATTGTAGCTGGGAAAAGCGTCACTGATGGGAGAAAAACTCCGGTATGATGTAGGACTGGTCGGGGTGGTGAAACTGAAATGGTCTTGCGAGAGATGTGTAGGACTTACCGGACAGCTAGCAGCAACCTTTGGCACTCTGAAATATGAAGGGAAGTCATCAGTAAAGTGTGCTTACCGTGCTCACAGAAGCTCCATAGAATGGTCTTGGAGACGGCAAGTAACTGTACATGGTCTGTCCGAGGCAAAGACGAAAGATTATATGAATGGATAGAAGGGGTGTAATGGACCATCACAGAAACATATGGCTTTCATATGCCGTACAGACAGTGGTTAATAACATCTTGATTAACTACAGGTTAGGTCAACACCAGCGAGCCAGTAAGTGTGCTTTACTACGCTGTTATATACTGCATAACAATAAGTAAGAAGTTATTATGCTCATTTCACGTAAAATTACAAGAAACAGTACTCACATTTAAAACCTGCTTACTTTGCTATTACGTTTATGTTATGCTACACACTTTGGTGTTTTCTCCGTGAATGTTATTGTAGTACATGTTTCTTTAGTTTGATACCAAATTTATTGTGGTTTTTCAACTACATGTTTACAACACAAGTTGTTCAAGATCGCAAAATGTTAATAATGCATACTGTCCAGTGGAGGCTGTAATCATAGAACTCAATCGGACCTCTTTTCTGTCAGGTACAGATGCCATTCAGTGTATGTCAATGATAACCTGTCTAATATCATCTTGATACAGGCGCTAATTTATTTTTCCTAGTACCTACAGAGACAGTACAGTGTATGTCAGTGATGTCTGATATGATTTTGATACAGTGCTAGTCTTTTTCTAGTACCTACAGAAACAGTACAATGTATGCCAGTGATGTCTTATGAGCTTGACACGCGTGCAAGTCTTCAAAGTAAGTATCTGAAGTTACCAATGAAAAACGTTACTGTCAAATCTAAGGCGGCACAACCGTGGAAGAGAGTGTTCGAATTACTACTTCTAAGACTTTCATTGCAACTTTATAAGGGTAGGATCGGTAAGATGCTTCGGTTTAGGCCCAATGGGGCTCATTGATATCCTGATTATTGAATAAAAAAGCAAAACCCGAGGTCCCGTTTCACAGTAAATGTAACATGTCAAAGATCTTTCACTGGATCTGAAGCCGAAGGGCAGATTTAGGGGACAGAAAATGATAAATTACCATAGAAAATCCTGAGCCGATAGCCGATAATCGAAACTTTATCTTCAAAAAATGAAGTCTGGTGCGATACTACTCGACCAACTTGTTCCAGCACTATTTGATCCCATCTTCTTTTTTTTTCTTTTCTTTTTTTTTTTTTTTTTTTTTTTGTGGGACGACACTAGCCGGCTCATCTTTGATATAAGCTTCGGAAACTTGCATGCGTTTGTGTGGTACAGTAAAGCCACACCCCCAAGATTTTACACCAATGATAAAATTAGAATTATATTCACTGCGGAGAGAGCACGTGTCACCTCGCTGACCCAGCTTGATAGAGTGTGATAGTATCTTCGAGACTTTCCCTGATTTACGTTACAGCAGAGGAACATTAAATATGTTGGAATATTTTCTGGGGAGGGGTGTTAGCTCACCATTTTAGAATATTTGACCCGCCTCCTTCATAAGCAAAATTATTATTCTGTTGTCCAAGTGACATTTGGTTAATCATAGCGTGATGTAAGTCCTACTAAACTTCCAGAATACAGAATGCTACGCTAAAAAGGACCAACATAACCAATTATATTTTACAATTGTTTCTTTTGGTAAGACGACAACCCTTCATTATTGTTTATAAATTAAAACTTGAGAATAAAAAGATTGCCAACAAGCACGGCTACACCACTACCAAAAGTTTACCCAGTAAAGGATTGGTTACCCCAGCAAACAGCCAGTTGCTCTTAGATTGGTTGCTTTGTTGTTAAAAATAATTAGTAAATTGATTGATTAATTATTGTTTCACGTCTCTCCATGATTATTTCACGTGTATGGTGACGGTATCTGCCTGATGCATTACATAGTAATTCATACCTTTGCAACGGATACTCCCGAAGAAGGGGGATCTTTACGTGCCACGCCTATTGTGACACGGGACCTCGGTTTCTACTGTCTCGTGGCGGGAGTCGAACCCGGGACCTTTCGGTCACTTCATCCACTGATTCAACCAGCTTAAAACAAATAGTATATGATATGGCCAGTAATTTTTAAAGTACATAATAGTTTCCATACCATATCAGTGGCGGATTCAAGGGGGGGGGGGGGGGCGTAAGGGGCGTACGCCCCCCCCTAAAATTGGTCAATCATAGGTAGCACACATTCAATCACTGTCCATCTATACACAAAGTAAAATGAAAAATATTTGTCAAATGCAATGCAGCATTAATTGTCTTCAAATTGATCAGTTTAATATTTACTGATCGAAATACATTTCACGATTCCGGAATTACTTGGACTTGTTGACCCGGGGGTGTTACATATTCACTTTGCATGCATACCCGGGAAAGACAAGTTCAGATTTCTTGTCGTACAGTTGAGTCACATCTACCTCTAACAGAAACAATCATGCCTGAAATCGACCTCTGATATACCATAAAGCACAGCCAAAAAATGTCTGGTCACAAAACATTTAACCTATTTTGGAGTCACGAAAATGGGTTCTAAAAAGCCATAAATGCAGGAGCTTCCGGGGGCTTCGCCCCCTTGGGCCCCCTACCAGGGCTCTGCCCTGGACCCGCTGGGGACCTAGGCGGTCCCCATACCCCTCGCCATTTTTACGCCCCCCCCCTAACTCAAAAGCTGGATCCGCCCCTGCATATGCAGGCTAATCCGTAAGACTAATAAATTGCTATTGCTTTAAGTACTGAATGGGTGTAAATGATCCCAAATATATACTATTAGCTGAAATACCAACGGAAGTGATGTTGGAGATTTATACGTCTGTTGTCGATCATCATGGTCTTTATATGTCTACTAATTAAACGTTATTCTGTTTTTAAAACTTTGCAGTTTTATCGAACATCCCATTCCGGCCCACACTTTGGGTGCTTGCACCAAATTGTTTCTTGGGGTTTTTTTATACACGAATACACAAAACTCACAATCTTTTAGTTTGGGAAAGCGAGGGCAGATGGTCATAAGGCTTTCAATGTATTCGGGTATAAATTAAGTCAGATTCCTTACACAACTTCATCTTGCTACAATCAAAATGACATCCACTTTGAACAATACCTTATAAACAGAATGACAACTACTACTGTCAATATCAGGTTATCCGTAAGTATCAGGTTATCTTAGGAAAAATGTAATTTTAGGTGAATTCAATGCCTCGTATACATCGCTAGCAAAGATGGAAATGACAATACGAAAAAAATAATTACTTCATGATGAGTATGTTTTAATTACTTAATATAACGTTTATGCATAAATGTTTTCGTTGTTGAATAGAAATACCTTTCTAACAAATACGATAAAGTAAGTGACTTGTAACTTACTTTTTGACAGTGAGTTGAATAGTGTTCCCAGCATTCCGTATAAGTTCCTGTCCTTCTGAATGAGTGCAGTTGGTTACATTGTGTGGTCCGATTTTGAGAATGATGTCCCCTGTGGATAGCGACCCTGCGGCTACGCTTCCTGGAGTTACCTGTAACAACACTCGAATACTACACACGCTATTTGAACAAGAACATACGACAGATCCTTACAATTAGCAGAATTCCAGAGGGAAGCACAGACAACATGCATGTGTTTGAATACAGAGAACGGCGATGGTGAAAGGAGCTTAGAAACCACGGTGATACTGACTTGATCCAATGCCAAGTTGATGATTGAAAAAGCAAGTTTGGAAATCACAAATATTTGGAATGCGCTCTCATGTTGATGGAATCACCTCTACAGCAATTAGTTTATCTCAAACGCAATATAAACAACAATGTGCTTGTTCCTTTTCTTGCTCATCATCATGCATTTCATAAGTACGTTTGAATTTAGCAATATACATGTTCAATACAACACTCAGTGCATGGATTTGCCACTGTTTTATTACTGTTTTACTGTGGGGTGCTCCTAAGTCACAGGAGGGATATCCCGGGAAGAAGAAGAATTAGTGATAAATATCATTGTTACAGAAATATACCTGGCCGATCTTCATCCCCTATGTTATAATCAGTACATGTTTATAGTTGGTCTTTACGAATACTTACTTTCTTTTAAATGTTACTACACCAGGATTATTCACCTAAGCACCTTATTCGTGTATGTAGCGCCTTCCTGGTGATTGTGGCACATTCCTGGTGTATGTAGCACCTTTCTGGTGCATATGACACATTTCTGGTGTATGTACTATCTTCCTGGTTCATGTAGCACCTTCTGGTGCATGTGCCACCTTCCTGGTGTATGTAGCACCTTCCTGGTGCATGTGACACATACCTGGTGCATGTGGCACCTTCCTGGTGCATGTAGCACCTTTCTGGTGCATGTAGCATATTCCTGATGCATATAGTACCTTCTTCGTGTATGTAGCACCTTCCTAGTGAATGTAGCACCTTCCTGGTGCATGTGACATATTCTTGGCGTATGCAGAACCTTTCTGGTAAATGTAGCACGTTTCCTGGTGCATGTGGTACCTTCCTAGTGCATGTGGCACCTTCCTGGTACGTGCAGCACTTTCCTGGTGCATGTGACACATTCCTGGCTACATGTAGCACCTTCGTAGTGCATGTGGCACCTTCCTGGTGCATATGGCACCTTCTGGTGCATGTGACACCTTCCTAGTGCATGTGACACCTTCCTGGTGTACCTAGCACCTCCTGGTGCATGTGAGATCTTCTTGGTGCATGTAGCTCCTTTCTGGTGTATGTAGTACCTTCCTGGTGCATGTGACACATACCTGGTGCATATGGCATCTTCCTGGTGCATGTAGCACCTTTCTGGTGCATGTAGCATAGTACCTTCTTCGTGTATGTAGCACCTTCCTAGTGAATGTAGCACCTTCCTGGTGCATGTGACATATTCCTGGCGTATGCAGAACCTTCCTGGTACATGTAGCACGTTTCCTGGTGCATGTGGTACCTTCCTAGTGCATGTGGCACCTTCCTGGTGCGTGCAGCACCTTCCTGGTGCATGTGACACATTCCTGGCTACATGTAGCACCTTCCTAGTGCATATGGCACCTTCTGGTGCATGTGACACCTTCCTAGTGCATCTGACACCTTTCTGGTGTACCTAGCACCTCCTGGTGCATGTGAGATCTTCTTGGTGCATGTAGCACCTTTCTGGTGTATGTAGTACCTTCCTGGTGCATATAGTACCTTCCTTGTGTATGTAGCACCTTCCTGGTGCGTGTAGCACTTTTCTGGTGCATGTAGCACCTTCCTGGTGCATGTGACACCTTCCTGGTGCAGGTCATTATAATGTTTATCATATGAAGGGCCCTTTTGAGGCACTATGAGCTCTATCTACTTGCCAATGTATACGTGGCACGAGGTCTCGAATTAGAAGGGCAGGTCATTAATCGCTGTAGAAAAGTCATGTCCGACAGCCAGATCCAATACCAGTCATCACATTGTAATCTGGTGCAGCCTGCTCTCTACAAACCCATAACGCAGTATGGTCTGTTCCCAGCTACATTATACATCATACAAGTAGCCTTAAGATTGCTCGTCCCTTTCAATGTCTGATGAATGTGAAAGGTCCATACAGGCCTAACTGCTTTACTGGGTAAACAGTAACTTGAATATATTTTTCACAGTGTCAACGTTGACACCTTTCTATGCGTTTATGAAGAAACGTTGACCATTATACTTTTTCTTTCATATAAATGTTATCTACCATTTTAATAAATATGAAAAAAGATCTCACATTTAGCGTCCAATGAGTTTTCTTGATACTGTAGGAATCTATAAAGTGTAAATCATAATGTTGACACGGGATACTTTCTATTCTCTCGGAAAAAAATTAGGATATTGTTCATTGGTATACATGTATAAGACACTCTGCTTGATGGTTTGATTCACGTAGAAATCTTGAATGCTATTTTAATGAGACTCTTTGTTTATTGAATGTTAGAGCAATGACTAAGGTTTGTGTTACTATGTCGATGGCTATTCTGTTTTGCTTTATTTACTGTGTAAGTTATATTCGTTACGGATGCCGGATCTTGTCCAGTGTGACTGCTGTATAAACTAAATTTGCACTAATGGTTTCACCTTACAACAACATATATTGTACTCTATACTACAGCCCCCACACTATGAAGTATCAACATAGATATTCAAAAGATTGCGAGACACTATGTGTTTGTGAACACTGATGCCCCGGGAGGCAGTAAATGCTAAAAAAAATTTTAAAGTAGCTCAAAGGTCACAATCAATGCCGTATAGTTAAAAATAAATATTGTCACGGAGAATGCACCTGTGGGGTATAAAAAGCCTGTTATGACTAATGTTCAAGTTTCAGCCATACACAGAAAGACGGACCAAAACTCATAGCGTCCAAGTCTCTGATTCCGGGGCCATAAAATACTGATTCATCCATCAGTTATGAGAAGTAACGTCCCATAATTCTTACTCCAGAATTTTGAAAAGCGTAACGTTTATGAAAAAAGAAGGAATGCACTAACAAAACAATTATGTGACAAAACAGTTATGTGGTTTGACATCTTTACACTTGCTGTACCTCAAGTGTAAATGATACCCCATTATTTCCCAGGTATGCTCATGGAATGCTGTATTAGTATAAATAAACTACAGTACGTCATCTAAATTAATAATTATCACCGGGTGACAAAGCACATATAGTGAGAAAATGGCCCTTTGTCATGCTACAGTACAGGTATGATGTACTTTGAGTAAAATATAGAAGTTGTTGTTATTCAAGTAAACATATCAACTTAATCAAGCGAAGCTGTTTCATGAACACAAGCCAGTTATCTCCAATTTCATTTAGGAATTTATTTAAAGGACAGCAAATCTTTTTAAAAAATCATGTTCGAATTACGAAACAATGAAAACAATGTTTGTGATGAGTACAATATAAATTGACAAAATAAAATTATTACAAAGACTATATTGTCTAGTAATTAAATAACAAAAAACACTCCATGTTATTCCTCGTTATTTATGTATATCATTCAATACATTATTCAGAATAGCATGAATGAGAATGAGCAATTCTCCTAACGCCATTAAAATTCACGGATTTAAACGATCACTGTGCTGAAATGGACAAAACCATCAGATAAACACTGGAATTGAGAGTTATCTGCCCTTAACCCATCTGATATTGTGCGATAAGGAGCATGGAGGGAGATGTTGGCCGACAGACAGTATGGCTTTATGGTAGTATCAGGTTGTAACACCTACTGCGCACCACTTCTAGTTCAATCTGAAGTTATATTGCTTCGTTCAAGAACCCCTGAACTTATACTGCATGATTACAAGACAGAAATGGAGAATAAAATAAAATCAGAATAAATGCTTTACTACTCTATCAGCAAATGGGACGTCCAAATGATGAGCGCTGACCACAATTAAAGCTTGTCACGGGTACGAAAGATACATTCTGTATAAATGTTTATGTTTAATTTATTCAATGACGTCAGCATAGTTCCTCGTCATCAGTAGATGTGAATTTCTCAAGAAAAAATTAGCACTTGCTTTATGTTATTATACTGTAATGGTACGTACAAGTAATATTAAACCCGAAAACTACGTGTACACAAGCTTGATATAAACGTACAGACAGATCATCCAGTAAAAAAGGAACTTGCAATGATATGCTATGAACATGGTATTGCATAATGGAAAGTGCAGCACTTCCGGTCAAAAATCATAATCATCTACAGGCAATAGGTGGTTTATTGGAGCTTTTTTCCCATCGCTGCTCTTAGTAAATGATACCAAACCTATGTACCAAACTTTTTTCCCTTGTCTAAATGAAAGTGTTGGGGTTATGCGATATGTGGTCACTTGCAGATTTTGCTAACAAGATTTTAATACTCCTTAGTCTTGTGTATCAGCTAATTGTTATTTTTATCTATGATGTGAACAAAATAACTGCATTATACTTTTGAGCCTTAATCTACCTGCATAAACTTCAAAACACAATACAGATGATATTTTAAACGAAACAAACATTGTTAGACTAGGATCTAAATAGAGGAAAACATCGTAACTTCTTGCTATTTCTGAAAGAATATAGCATGAATGTTCGGGGACATGTAGCTTCGTAGCTCCTGTCTGACAAAATAAAGAGCAGAGTTATGTTAGAGGTACAGGAAATCTACACAGAGTGAGACTATTAGCTGTTAACAGACATCCCCACGCTGCAGCCAGATCAGGTTTTGTAGAATATCATCAATCTCTCTAGTCTATTTTTGTCTTTTAGAGCTACTTTGAACGGCTTTCCTGAATGATTCAACGTCTGCAATGTGCATATTCTACAGCATATGACCTTCCGAAGGTCGTGTGTTCTTATCCTGCAGTCTATTATTTACCCTGTGATTGTAACAGATAATGTCCGGGAACCAAAATCAAAAATTGTACACGGCTTTGAACCAGTGAACACTTGTGATGTCCACACGTCAGTGGTATCATAAAGTACCTACCAATAATTCAATATGTATGTATCGGTATGGCGTGCCACATTATGGCACAGTTTAGAATATCCAGTTCATTAAATTGCCATTTTATGGTTGTAAATATGTGTGTGTGAGTACGTATGTATGTATGTATGTATGTATGTATGTATGTATGTGTCTGTCTGTCTGCATGTATGTATGTATATATGTCTGTCTGTCTGTCTGTCTGTGTGTGTGTGTATGTGTGTGTGTGTGTATGTATGTATGTATGTATGTATGTATGTATGTATGTATGTATGTATGTATGTATGTATGTATGTATGTATGTATGTGACAGCAAGCGTTTGGTGGTGGTGGAGGATAGCACCATAACAGAATTATTTCCCGAATATGGTGCTAGGTCAGTGTTTAGTGGCGGAGGATAACACCACACCAGGATAATTTCCTCGATATGGTGCTTGTCGGTATTTAGTGGTAGATGATAACACAACACCAGGATTATTTCCCAATGTGATGCTGGGCCAGTGTTCAGTGGAAAAAGATACCAAGACACCATTAAGTTTCAACAGGTGCACAACACAAGTTTACACCAAAACTACCGTTTCTATGCCACAGTCAAGAATATTTCATGTGAAATTTATAAATAGAATCTGTTTCCTTGTTTTTATTCTATGAAAAGCAAGTCTAATTTAAATTTTCAAACAAATTACATCATATTGCGCAACTGCAAAAACATCTGTTCCTTGCATGAATAAATGCATGAATACGAAGTTGGAATCGTCAAAAACAAATCAATATTTGTAAACATATAAAAAGAAATTATGTATAAAAAGAAGGGGATAAAAGAAGAAAAACTTCTACGTGTTCGAGCATATGATCTGGAGCAAATTAGAATAGGTGACAACGATACATTTTGAATCGATCATTATTATTATTATAGAATAATGATATTGATAATAATAATAATAGAAATAAAAAAGATAATAATAATAACAACACTAATAACAACAACAATAATTATAATAATATCAATAATGATAATAATAATAATAATAATAATAATAATAATAATAATAATAATAATAATAATAATAAAGTAGTACAGTTTGCATCATAATTTTATTGTTGTCTCGCCTTTCACAGGTCATTTAATAGTATCCTGCAGTATATTGTAGAGCTCAGTTTGTGTTTGAATTTGAATGAGAGGGTAGACGTTGGTTCACTGGTGTCGTACGGGAATTCTAGTCTGACGATTCAGGTTTGATTCCGTCTATCGGTTCAAATTTTGCCTAAAGTGATCTCTCCTCTTCCCTTGGATCACTCAGTATAAACCGAGGCCCGGTGTCATGGTGCAGGTAGGCACGTAAATATTCCTAACTGTTTTAGCTGAAGCCGGCGTGGCCTAGTGGTATCGCGTCGGACTCCTGATCGGGAGCCGGGGTTCGACTCCCGCTCTGATCATGCCGGTGTCATGTCTTTCGGATGAGACAGTAAAAACCGAGGCCCCGTGCCGTGGTATACATGGCACGTTAAAGATCCTTCACTGCTTCGGGTGGGTCCGTTGCAAAGGTCAAAATTTGTATGCCCCTCATCAGGCAGATGCCGTCACCATATACGTGAAATATTAGTGGTGTGACGTCAATTAAAAATCAATCAATCAATCAATCTGAATCAATCTGCTTTAGCTGGGTTGTTTGCATAGGACTAAAAATAAAACCATGCATCAAGCGGGTGCCGCCATATGATTAAAATAATATTAAAGTAATGTAAACATTAAATAAACGAGTATTTTACCGAAAAAAAAACCTTTTTCTGCACTCTTGGTAATTCATTTGAAATGTACATATCTTAAGGGCCTTGGTTTCTGTTTTATTGAGATTCGTCTGGCATGAGATACATAACACAGCATTCGTCTGGCATGAGATACATGGCACAGCATTCATTTGTAGGTGGGAGTGGTATGTCGACGTGTGGATGGAACGTGTTTCATAACAAATCCCAGTGTATCTCGGAATGTCAAGTCACACGGTAAATTCAGGAACCAGATCCAATTGCAGATGCTTGTCAAATGCACTACATTGACGTCATTTTCTTAATCTTAAATTACCATCATAGCCCTGTTATTGACGTCACACTTCATACCGCTACGACGTAATTTTAAGGAATTTATGTGGATTTTGGTCAGTATTTAATTACTATACAGTCAATGAATTCACGGGATAGAGTTCAACATGATTGTGAACAAACAAGAGTATTTAAGGATCGACGGCTTAATTCGGAGTTAGCATCGCATTCAGACTTAAGGTAATAGATCTGTGCAATAAACAAATCTTAGAAAATGTATATCAGGTAGTTGTGAGGGGGCGTCTCCACTCTATATCTCTATATATATGCGATGACTCACAAGAAAATGAAAAAAGTAAAGGCATACACTTCGCATATTTATAACTTCCGTCAATAGATCTACCACATCTGATACACTGCCACCGAGGGAACTCTGCTCCTATCGCTAGTCAAAAGAGGGTCTGTGTGTTCGACCAGACAATCTGCCGTAATTACGATACACAAAATGCCGTCTTATCAACAGCATAGAAGTCAAAGTCAGATATACAAGCGTGAGATAAGAAGTGAAAATAGCTCTTGATCATATGCATTCTTAAGTCAGTTTTTACAACTTTTTTAATCTGATGAACACAATATGACATCGGTCTTTAAAACCTTAATACATACGAATATCAAATGTGTTTATTTCTTTCGGAACTTGATTCTTTGCAGTAACGAAAGATACATGAACTATAATTCCCACTTCCCACACATTGTCTACCTTGGAGAAAACATACTCTACCACACTGGAATGTACTCTTCTGATTTGGCATGTGAAGTTACTACGTATTACTTGCTGTCACTGATCTATTCAAACAAAGTTCAACTGTCGACTGAGGGTTCGAATCACCATCATGCCACGTCAGCATACAAAAAAATCCAGATATTTCGAATGAACCAATCGAATGTCTAGTCTTTACACTCACTGAACTCGTAGAACTTGTGTGGCCAGGATTTTGAAAACAAATCTTCGAGTACCACATGATATTCACCAAATGGTGGCATTAAAACGCCACCGGTGAAATGTTTACTGTCAACCAGAGATCGTAATAAAGTATTTTAACTCCTCTACAGAAAACCATAGTTTTATCTCGGTAAGGTTTATTTTATGTCATTCATTTTCGATACTATCACTTACTTAAATAACGAATTTGTCTTTTGCTTCCTTATCGATAAGTAATCATACAGTACCATCACCACAACAAAAAATTACACCTTATCATAAGCTTTGTATACTTCACGTTAAATTTTCAGATTTTCTTGTTATCATTTAGGACACCTTTCTAAAAAAAATCACATGCACCATCATAGTTTGGCATATCGCAGTATCACCACGTGCCAGAGATGTGCTTCACAGGAATATCTAAAATTATCGATAATACATGAATCACTAACAAGGGAGGTAACCACATATATATTACATGGCCTACTTTCTGGTCAGTATGTATACACTATAAGAGTGGTTTCTGTATTTTGTCTCTCCACTGCAGGTCAGCGAGACCTGTATCTATTCCCACGAGTTCGTTATCTTATTAAATTAAGTGCTTTCTCTTCTATTCCTCTTGTGATATAAGTGCGTCTAGGATAGAAAATTAAACACCACCACCCCTAACTTCAACTTCTTACTGAATAATTCTCTGTATGTGAATAAAACAATATTTGTTTACCAAATCAAAGTAAACTGATTTATTTTGTGTCCGTTATCCTTCATTGATATATGCTGTTTTATAAATGAAGCACAACGCTCTTTCTGTGAATGGGGTAATTACCCGTTCAATGTTTCTGATCTACTGCTGATGAAAAGTACTTACCCTCTGCACGGCCAATGGCTGGCCAAATTCTCGACCTCCTTGTAGCCGGAATCCCCAGGGCACGCCTTCATGTGGTCTCTGGAGCCACATAATCTCCATGGTGATACAGGAACCAACTTTTGGACTCGAAGTCTAGACGGCGAAAAGAAGCAGAAACTGATCAGTGAGAGGAGACTTACAGATGAAACAACGTATGGTAAATATGAGATAAGTACGTTACCACGGCAACCTATCTCTAAGAACGCTTTGGAGTTTGAATGAGATTTACAACTGATATCACGTCGAAGTTTACCGACTTTCGTTATCTTATGATGTGCATTCATGTTTATTGATCAATTCAAAATACTGATATCAGTAACAACTAAACTGAAAAGTTACTAACATGTAATGGGTCGTGAAATCCATGAGTTAATCCAGGCATAATTCCCTGACGATGATCCACTATAAGTCACTACTAGAATATGCATCAGGGACTTACAAATACAACTTATTAACACGGTACTGAGTGTGTAAGTGGACATTCATGTTTGACCACCTCAAGGTGATTTCGTGGTCAATCAGACATCGGAGTCTAACTTAGCCACGTGCAAAACACGACGAGGACAGTAATTGTGATATCTACTCACTACAAAATCTCATCTCTGTGATATATCAAAATATCAAATTTTTAAAAAATTACAAATTTGCTTGAAAAACTTACTTTACTGCCATTGGAATAAAAAAGGATCAGGTCAAGAAAACGAAATGTGACACACTTTGCTTAAATATTTTGACATTAATTTGATATTCATATTTACAAAGTCAGGTCGCCGAAGAAATGCATAAAAATTCATTAATGAAAAGAGAATCGACTTTATTCAATAAAGAGATCAGGTAGCACAACTACAGTTTAGGTGATACCACAAGAAACAACATTGTGTATAGTATAACAAGAAGTTCACACGTCCGTCTGAAACTCGAACAATGCACAATTGAAAGTTACGCACGATAACTGGTCGAGGCTTTTGGAGAGTGTCTGCTAATTAAAGATCGAAGGTCCGATAACAACATATAAACGTCAGTAAAATGGGGATTTATCCGCTGCGGTAGACCAGGTCTCTATTCGGGCGTATTTAGTGCATCTTTGTCGAGTCTAAAGAAGGATGTGGGATGTAATCTAGAAGCCAAGTGGTATAGCATGTTACTATCTTGCTGTATGCTTCTAGCGTGTCGAGTTCAAATTCTCAAAGTGATGATGGATGTGATATTTTATCAGAACATCCATAATAGAAAAGCTTATGGTATAATGTATGAATTACGGCGATAAATATGTACATAATCTCTCTTTATATTTCAAAAATATAATATAGGTAAAACAATATGTACCTATACATACAATGCATTCATAGCATTGCTCTTCGTGTAGACATTCCGTGCAAATACTGTTATACCATTTCAGTTTAGGAAAAGAAAGGGTCCTTCCTCAAATAAAAATTCATTTACTTTAAGAGTTATCCCGCTTCCTGTCTCGAGTTAATCACTACCAGCTTATACACTACATAAATACCGGATTATCAGCAAGAGAATGAACGATCATGTGTAAACCTACTGTGCACAATAAACAGATTGAAATAATTCCATACCAATTCCTTTATGTAATAGTCTGATTATAAAGTGTTCTTTCCGAAAGTTTGATTAAGGATGTATACCATCTACAGTGCACAACGAAGAGCTCTTTCGAACAATATTGAGGGCACTTTAAAATAATTCGCCCAGCATTGAACTACGTATGAGAATGTAATTATTGTAAGTGACATAGCATTCAAACCGACTATTACTAAAATACCATATATATATATATATATATATATATATATATATATATATATATATATATATATATATATATATATATATATATATATATATATATATATATATTTACAGGTATACAACATAGTCCTTCTCCACATCTCTCTATCCACATTTTTAAACAGACAGGAAGACTTTGTAAAATATAAAGATGTATTATATTCATTTCTTGTTTTTTCCAATTCTCTCTCACTTCTTTAAAATAGAATTTTGCGCTTGCACTAGTACCAGAGTCTTTATTATGTATCGTAGTCGATTCATAATGATTGCTTGTAGTCATTCTAAGACAATATCGTACGAAAGAAATGGCGCCCTTGACATTCTCTTGTAAATCTTACCTGGGTTTCCAATGCATCTATGTATAACTTCATCCCTTTGAAAGATCCAAAAACACAACACGAAATATTTTTATTTTTGTTATTCAAATGTAAGTATAAACGATAAGTAAATCAATATTATATATCACATAGATATGAATATCTGATCCGGTACAAATGTTACAATGGGACACATTATGACTAATCCCAGATCGATGCTCTCTACGTTATGTCAATTGCATTTACTCCAGGCAGGTTAAATAATCCAACAATCCTTTGGATTAAACTCACCAAAGTTTATTAAACTCTGGCACGTTAATTTATCATTAGGGACTCGGTGAAAGTTTAAAGTTATTTTTACGAGCGTTTAATCATTGGACGGTAAGCCCTCCCTCCTACGTGGGGTGTCAAATTCCCATGACCACATCTAGTACACCCCGGGGTCGCACAGGGGCAGATGATGGTGTAGATATAAAACAAATGTCTTTTGTTGCTGGGATTTAATAACTCGTCAGACTCTGCAGGGGGAGAGGGCGTCAAACAAGTATTCTGTATTGGAGTGCAAGTCATTGTATAAATAAAACAATATACATGTATGCACTTGGTAGTGTAAATCAACCATGGAGTGTGAAATTCTGCAGGCATCCGAAGCTTTGCTTTAAAATGCACTTCAAAGTTTCTAAGGACACTTTATTTCCGGGATGTTTTTCTTTATCGTATTTGTGGAGGAAGTGGAGAAGGTTGTGTATGTGTATGTAGGTGTGTCTGTGTGTGTGCCTGTGTGTGTGCGTGCATGTGAAGTTTAATGTGATTAATCTAGGACTCCGTCACTGAACTTCACCGAATTATGCCGATAAATTTTGATTTCATATAAAATATTACGTAACAGATCCAGTGTGTCAGTATAATGAATTACTATACATGTACAAGTTTTTACCCTTGATCGATATGAAAAAAAATAGCTTTCTGTCAATTTTGATTAAGGAAGTTGATTATAAGGTAGACATTTCACACGAAGCAACTATACCTCTCCGTCTTTGTTTTGGATTCTCATGTTTTAAACTGATTAATGAAGTATTAAAGTTCCATCTAAATATTTTGAAATATCATTAAAAAGTATAAGAGTTAAAGTCCATGAAGGTAAACATAAGACGTTATTTCACCGTGGAAAACAAATGTATGAAGCGAAATGTGTCTCTTTTTCCTTTGCAGATTTCCGAAGAAATTATTGTACGTGCTATGCATTACGCATTTGCTATTTTTTAAATTATAATATATATATTATAGTATATCAAAAAGCAATCAGGACTTGGAGGAAGTGGACAATGAGTGATGATTCTACAACACCACTAGGTCTCTCAAGGCCTGACTGGATACAATATCTCAGACTATCTCGAGATATAACTGGATCCAGTATTTCCAAATAAATCAGGATATGACTGGATATTATATCTCAAAATATCTCATGGTATACCGGATACAATATCTCAGCCTGGAAACCATATCTCAAACAATCGCAAACTATGACTGGATGCAATATCTCAAAGTACCAGCGCTCGTCGTTATCGTTTCCATAATATAGTCAAAATCATCACCAAAAGATAGCATGAACATCTGTACAATAGATCCTGTGTAGCGTGCCCGGATCTGATCAAGAGGTACTGTGTTCCAGACCTGCTGCTGACTCGTCGGTGTGCTGCTTTCGGATGAGAGTCAAACTTGATATCTGGTCTCACGGACGACGTCGGTCCGTAACAGATCCCTCACTGCTTCTGATGGTTCAGAGGATTAGGTCAAAGAACAGTAATTAACCAGGGTCGTGATTGGCTGATCTGTTGTAGGGAGAGAGGGACTACCGGTACTATTCAATGTATCAGGGACTGTGATTGGATGAAATCTATTTATTTCAGTCTATAAATAAAGAATGATTTTGCTGTAAAATCATGAATTTTACCTCATTTCGCTAATGTAAAGATTTTATTACCTAAAAAGGAGTTGTTGTTTACATTTTAATTTTGACAATTGGGGGGGGGGGGGGGGTTGACCCCCTTCCAGCAGAATTTTCTCGAAATTAAGGTGGATAACTTATGTAAACTGTAGAAATTCTGATAGAGGAGGGTCTGACAAACATTTTGATATATGGATTATATATAGCCAAGATAGCAGGATGGAAGTTTGGTAATTTAACATGGGACCCTATGGGAAATGGAATTGCTATCCTTTGAGCAATATGTCATAATTTCTATACAATGCATCAGGCAGGGGAAATCGATATATAAATAGAATATTCTTTACTTACGTAAAACAATGAAATTAAACAAAACTTCAAACAGTGACGGCTGATATTAAAGTTGACATGCATGAACAAAATATTTACAAGGCACCTGTATGATGAATAAATAGAGACTTATAATCGTGACAAGCCAGTGTGGCCTAGTGGATAAGGTCCCGATGTTATAGTATAGACTATCCCCCGGGCAGACCCCCCCCCCGGATAAACCGACCCAGTATAGATTTTCCCCCTCTAAAGGGAATATTCTATCCGTACGGTTTTTCCCCCTTCTGATTATCAGTATAGACTTCCCCCCTGGGCGGATAAACCGACCTGGGTTCATCTTTCCTCCCTATTGATTCCGGATTCTCGTCAAATCGGAAAACTCAAACCGTAATTTAGTCTTGATTTTACGTCCTTTTGAAACTGAAATACATGTACCTACCAACTGGCCGTGGAGGAAAATAAACAACCATGCATACAAAACAAAGTTCCCTTTTCATCAGTCTTAAGCTTAATGGTGTAAACTATATCAAATACACAGCAAAAAGGAAAAATAAGATACACATGTATGATTATTGAGCAAGAATCATTGGGGAAATTTCATCATCATTACGTCAAGATGCCATTTCATATTTTAGATCACATTTAGAATAGAAAAGATTTGGTATAAAGAAAAAGAAATGGTTTTCCTTTGGTTGTTTTCATGGTTTTGGGGTTCGAAATCTTATGGCACAAGGACGCAGAGCAAACAACAAAAAAGAAAAAAAACCCAAAAAACCAAACAAGAGGGACTACTATTTCAATGTATCAGGGGCGGTGATTGGATGAAATTATTTGAACAATCTATAAATAAAGATTGATTCTGCTGTAAAATCATGAATTTTTTTCTCATTTCGCTAATGTAAAAGTTTTATGACCTAGAAAGCGGTTGTTATTTACATTTTAATTTTGGCAAATTTTTGGGAGTGATCCCTATCAAGCATGATTTTCTCGAAATTAAGGCGGATAACCTATGGTTAAACTGTTAAAATCCTAATAGAGAAGGGCAGTACAAACATTTTGATATATGGATTATATACAACTAAAGTGTATGATGTTGTGTAAATCTTGCTGGAAGTTTGGTAATTTAACATGGGACCCTATAGGAAATGGAATTACTGTACTTTGGCCTCTTATCACAAGGATTCCTCGTGTGAAAAATGGAAGCTTTATCACATAGCATTCAAAATTATGTGTAAGGTCTAAGTTTTTGTAGACAAACAGACAGACAAACTAACGGACAGGACAAAAACTACTGGTGCATAATACTAACGGCCACTTGTATGTGAGAGAGGCTTGTATGTAAATATATATGTAGGTATGCAGCATCGTGTCATCCTTATACAAATACTGAAAAGAGCTTCCCAAGATAAAAACATCTTCTCGTATGTGATACTTCTCTTAATATTTGTAGGAACCTCTTGGTTCCTTTCCCCGATAATTTTTGCATGTTACGTCCACTCTCAAGATCCAATAATTTGTTAAACGAATTTTGAATGTCACTTCATATAATTTTCACTCAGGAAATTAAAAATGTAATTTTTGGCACTTCTAAAATGTAATTTGATCAAAATTATGTTTTTATATCTGCATTTGCTCGACATGTAGGTGGTAATGTGTCCTACTGGGGAATCAATTCATGATTGGATTCTAACCTAGGACCAGCTAGAGTAAAGAGATATCTTTAATTTGCAAAATACACCACATAATCTTATGCAGGGAAATCGGATTTTCACAATTTTAATTTCAAACTGGCAATGTGCCAATATCCAATGAGATTTTGTCAAATAAACATGGTAACGCATTATACATTTTAGTTTCATTCACTTATTGTAATATTCGAATCAAACCGGGTTTTATCTCTAAAGGGGGGAAAGTGTACTGATCTCAGAGGGGATAAATCATACTGGGTCGTTTTATCCGTGGGGGATAATCTATGCTGGGTCGGTTTTTCCGTGGGGGGAAGATTTATACTCGGTCGATTTTTCCGCGGGGGGGGGGGGGGGGAGTTCTATACTGGGTCGGTTTATCCGGGGGGAAAGCCTATACGGGGAGATAGTCTATGCTACAACACCTGGTTCGACACATGGGCGAACCGGTGTTCTGTCTTTCGGATGAAACAGTAAAATCCGAGGTCCCGTGTCACGGTAGGCGTGGCACGTAAAAGATCCCTCACTGCTTCGGATGGGTGCGTTGCAAAGGTCTAAATTTTTTTGCAATGCATCAGGCAGATGCCATCACTATATACGTGAAATAATCGTGGAGTGACGTAAAGCAATATTCAATTATTGTAGTAGGTGGGAATGTATATAAAGGATTCATTTTCATAATTATTTTTTTCTGTTTATCTACAATATACTAGAAGGACAAACATTTACACGGAAATAAGAGGTCAATGATATTTGTAACTAGCAACTGCTTGCAAGATTAATTTGATATCCGTCAAAACATGGAACATGCCAAATTTTATCGATTATCTAAAGTGCGAATAAACACGAAGATATCAGTCTTTAATCTGTTGAAAAACCTCAAGATCTGCCTCTAAATTTTTCCCTTATCAAAATTTTATCGCATTATGTTATTAAAAGAAAAAAAAAGAACAAGAAGTATCGAGACTTCTCGTTATCAATATCATGCATAAGTTATGGCGTTTAGTTCTTTGAAGGTATGTTAATTTTCTCGGAACTTATACTTTGATGGGGTCTAGTTGGCCGAGACCGCTACATAAATAGTTACACCGGAACTATGTTAATTATGCCTCACTGTATCCCCTATCAATCTCCAAAGCAGAGTTACGGTCCTTGCACTCCCTTTAATCTCTGTCAACTACTGAAAGTAGTCCCTAGTCAGAAGGCAGGAAATATAGACTCTTTTGCGTGTTTTGGAAAAAAAAGTCATCGTATTCAAGTTATCTGGGCGATAATGAGACAATGAGGGATCCATTCAGAAATTACAAGACGTGTTAAGTGCAAATGATAGTGTTATTGACAAACTGTAGTATATAAGTACGCTGATTTGTACACTGAGAAAATATAGTGCGGTATAAATTCAGGGTTTATTTCATGTAGAAGCCAGATTAAAACTCAATTTAACATGGTAAATGCTTTAAATTTAACTCATAAAGCCACTGAAGATCAAGTCATATCGTCTAGAGGCAGAAATCTGATTTTACAAGAATCTTGTAAAACCTGAGACGTTGGCAGAGGTGTGGATGTGGATTGTAAAGGAACGACAACTCTGCTTTGGAGATGGTATCCCCTATCTGTATCAAGTTTGGATTCGATCCGCGGTCAGAACAAATGAGATGATCCGGCAGTGTCCCTGCCGAGGGTTAGAGTACATCCCGTATTCACCACCTATCACTGACCACCACCTCACATGTTAAATACTGAAAACATGAGATGTACTAGTAATCCTTGTAATTCATCAAACAAAACAAACTGAACACAGATTAATTAATATCACTTGTAAAAATTGTGGGAGTTTTCTATCTTATAAGGGGAACCGCACTTTTTAACAGAGCTTGTTTTCTATTTTATCTGTATTTAAGCATAGTGCATTACATGTGGACAATATTAATTTGTTTATTTACATAAATGAATGTTGATATAATCATTTTTATGTTGACGCAATATATGAAAAATATTAAAATACTGGAATGCTGAGGGGGGAGGGGATGGGTGTTGACGGGCATACTCATGATACTGATAGCACCTACATAGAACTGAGAGTATGACATAGGAGTCGTAATATCTATATTGATCAGCTATTCTTAAGTATACCAATATGAAGGATAATTATCTTAACAAAATAGGAATATAGTAATGTCAACATACAATATTTACATGCACACATCCATACCATAAAGCGAAAAAACTTTAAACTTTAGAAATTGTTTGAGCACTTTTAGCTTAAGACCATGGTATCGCTAGAATGGCAATTGCACTAATGTTTTCATCTCTGATTCAACGATGAAATGTTACACAGGCAATCCGGATTCGATTCCCAGGTCACGCACAATTGGTTTCCTCCTTCTTCCCTGCCGTGATAAACCAAAAATAAAACACGATGAAAGCGACGTAAGGCACCAACCAACCACCCTGTATGTTGGCATAAATATCTTGCATGATGTCATTCTTCTCTTACATGTTGAATACTTAACTCGCATTTCGGCATACTTTTCGTGCATGAATTGATACAAACCTCCCGTGGTTGCACACCAAATTTGTACGTAGGTTTACTTAAGAAAGCAGCCATTTCATTTTATTGTGAAGGGGTAAGAAGTCCGACTCACATATTGTGTCAAAATATTACGACCAGAAGTACCTGCAAACAAAAAATAATCCAGGATCCTGGAAATGCACTTATCCCTGTCTTTATCTACAGAAGAGTTCGTATTGATATCATTTATGGATTAGGTCCTACTCATCGTTTATTAAATGACCACTACTAAAAGATTATTTATTATTGATGCACCTCAGCTCATTAGATTTCTTATTCTGACAGGATTTTTCTACTGAACCATATAGTGACAGATGTTACAATGAAACAGTAGATGTTTACTCTACCAAGTCCTCATTTCTCATCTTGATATCTCCAAAAGATTCTTGGCCTAATTTGCTTTTTACTCACAGATTATTAAACTGCTAACTTCTGGTTATTTTGCATTTCTCAAGAAACAAAAAACAAAAAACAAAAACAAACAAACAAACAAAATATTGATGTAACGGTCAATATCTTGCAAAGTTTGTTTATCAAATACAATAAATAGAATCATCATGCCTGGCCAGTGAAAAAAAAATAATCATTGTTGAGGTATATTTTTGGCTCGGAAAAAAATATCCAAAAATGCCATTGAAAACTACTTTCCTCTTTCCATAGAATCAATATATATATATATCTTCCTTTATTGAAATGCCATTTTTGCGTATGTTGGAATTGTTTCTCGTATGCTTACATTGATGATTTACATAATCTTATTTGGATGTAGAGGGCATGTGACCATAGGAGTCGTGTAACACGTGGTATACAGAGTTACTTGTGTCATGGAGTCTTTGTAAGATAAGGCGCAGATAAGTGGCTATGCATTGTAATATCTTCCATACAGATAACCGAAATTCCACATTGTGTTTAACAGGAAAATCCCATATGAACAAATCCTGAAAAAGTAAGTCATGATATCTTATATTCAATTTCTACATTTTATTGGAACCTCTGTGAATGAGAGGGGCAAGGTAAACACAATAGAAATCCCACCTTCGCTTACTCTAAACAAAGACTGAACACCGTTTTTCCATGTAAAACAGTAAACCAAGAGTGTTGGACTTCCTTTGTGGACAAGTTTGTTGCCTTTACTCTATTACAGTACATGTTTCTTGCTGAATGAGATTTGATATCGATATATGTGTATAACTAATTACAACATCTACAGCATTTTAGGAACAATTGCTTTCTTCATAACTTAAGAGAAATGCCATCCTCATTCGTGTACAATACAAAAACAAATGCATTTCTTAAACTGACTATCGCTCTTTCAATTCATTATAAACAAATGGGCCAAAACACGTGGAGAGCTACTCATCCGTTCGTATCTTCTATCCAGAATCGTTTGGAAATATGCCTAAGACAGGTATTATTAACCTATAAAATGTAAGAAATAAAAAGAAAAACATAATATATTTCCAGGAAGACGTTTTTGCTGTCTATATAATTGTGGGGTTTTGACGTCTGCTTGGTTTTACTTCACAATATAAAAATAATGTCATTATGGAGCACGCCTTTTCTGTCCTTACGTACCTTAAAAGTGGAAAACCACGCAAGAAAAGGTCTATGATAAAACTTATGTTTCTAAACACTTCCTGTGTAATTCATCAGTATGCTCATTTTCACTTCATTCTTTTCTTGTGACAATTGACGAATTTCATAATCAATAGATTAATATTAACTAATTACACTTTGTAAACTAGCGAATAGCCTCCATATATAGCTTCGTCCATAGCCTCTGTACATAGCTAGATGTATTATAGGTATCTGAATATTCAAAATGACCATTGATTGATGCAGTGACAAAATTACAACAAGTGTAACTGCTCACACTTACAGCATTTCTTTTTCTTTTATCGTATTGTAGATTCTAGAAACATTCGCCTCTTTCTGTATCTACATTAAAACTGTGTATGGCATATCTTAATATGATCAAGTCTCTGATTACCTTCTCCGGTACGTCTTTTGCAGTTTAGGGCTACACAATGAGAGTCACAAAGATTCAGAGAGGTATCCGACTCATGGCATATTGTCTTATGATTGCCACAATAGCCATACTTATGAACAACAACTTAAATCAGATCTTCACGATGGACAAATATTTCATATCTAGTATACCGGAACCTCGGACAACTAAACCAAAGTGGTGTTCATCTGATTACTACCTGGAAACCAACGACACGGGCTTCGTTGAGGATTTACTTGCTTTGGTATAACAATAACGATCCTGAAGTCCTTACTGTAAATTTAGACTTGTATTTTATCTTCTTCACAAATTCTTCTCAAAGTATAGAAATTTTTAAAATAAAAGGAACCTCTACCTCAGTAGACGAACATATTTTTATTCCTTTATGTTTATATATTTATTTTAGGGGGTGATAGTCTTAATCTAGATGCATATACAGAGTCCACAAAATCTAATTTTCCTACTATCAAATATCGTATTTGTGCTCAGATGCATAAAAATGTGGAATTAAATATGGTTGAATACATATATGTGCAAGTAAAATTGTGAACTTATATATAATAAACTAAAATATAATATATTATTCTTATTTTCGCAAAGATGCATAACAAATGATGATTACACTGAACTTTTTAGCCACCTCCAGTGTTTGAGGAAGACTACAAGAATCCTTGTTTCTATGATGCATGTCACTACATGGAGAGAGTCGAGGTAAAGAAGCTACGTTGTCTTCCCTATTTCCACGTGCTTGGTGTGGATAAGTGTGGATCCACGGACCTGTATACAAGGATTGCCAAACATCCACAAGTACTGCCAAATAATGGCTCTCTGGGCAAGGAAACCATGTGGTGGTCATGGAAAAGATATGGTACAACACAGCATCAATTTTTGCCTTTTAATTTTTTTTTCATTTTCACTTTATCGTCGTTTTTCTTTAAACTTTCTCGTTACAAATTATTTTGCAAAAATTTTATGTTTTCAAAATTTTTGCTAAACTAATATTATCATCTTTTATTTAATATTCATAAAAAGTTAATTTCACATTATCATAACAAAATAAACTGAAAAACCCCTCTGTAACGTATGTTACACATCTATTCAATGATTAATACATATATTACAATACCTTTAAATATAAGTAAAGTAACACATTTACTTGATATTTACACGTGGTGTAGCTGGCCATTACATTGATACATCTCGCCCCCAGGGCATGTTCTCCGGAGACAAAATAAACGACTAGAATCCATCGACAAATACTTGTCATATTTCGATGAATCTGCAGTCACTATAGCTTCCTCAAAAACAACTTTGGACAATTCGGTTTACAAATCGTCAACTCACCATCTTGTAGTTGGTAAACATTCTAATACCTATCTTATCTATTACCTTCTGTTTGCACGGCTTACCTTCCTCTTTATAAAGGGTACTGGTTGCTACGTAATTTAACGCAAAGAGACACATTCGATAGATATTTATCGAATTTCGATATGGCATCTGCAGTTATAGCTTCACATACCACTTACAACAATATGGCTCACTCTTATGTCACAGGTATGCTTATAGATATACGGTCAGACTTGTCCAGAGCGGTCATAAACGAAAAACAGGCGATAAATTAAGATACAAGCTCTTTTATTCGGAATGGTTTTGTATTTACAATAACCAGAAAGTAAAATGATAAGAATAGTGATTCAGACAGGTGGTTGCTTCATACAAGTGTCCGTTATGACAGGTTTGACGATACGAGTAAATATCATCTACTCTGCTGATGAAACCTTATGCTTACACCTTCCTCCACTTTTTTCTTTTAATTCAATCTATATGCCATGTAATGCACCTTTCTTCAATATTCAGAATAAAACTAATGCGATTTGCCATTCTACATCACATTTAATGTTTGTTATAAAATTACCGTTTTACCATTTTAATTGTCATTTACTTCGTAAACTATATCTCAAAATCATCCTTATGTCCCATGCTTTGGTTTATATACTTCATGAAGAAACAAAGTACAATAAATTATCAAATTTATCATTTATTAAATGTTATTCGTAGGAAAAAAAAACCCAATCTAACCCTTTTATCATACCTTTATTCCAGGGGACGGTACTCCGATGGATTTCTGGGATTTTTCTGGATGGCCTATGATCCCTCAGAATTATAATTTAACAGAACCGAAAATTCTTACACCTCACCTGATCAAATTCATAAACCCCGATGCTAAATTCATCTTAATATTCCGAGAACCAGCTGAAAGGTATTCTCCTAGTTTGATGAAAATCAGACAATGTTTACCTCAAGTATGATACATGTACATGTATTCAATTATATACATATAATTATCAAGTGCTCCAAATATTATTTACAGGAAGGTTCTGTTAGAACTACCTCTACAATAAAAACATGAATTAGTTCTGGTGTCTCTGTGAGAGTCTACAACAATCTGTTCACATCGAGGAAGTTAATGAATATGATACTTTACTTCGAGGTCGGTGAAGAGCTGTAAAACAACGAAACATATTCGGATGATGTAAAACGTAAATGAATGGATTTATAGAGTAGTTGATGTATAGAAGAACCCGACACACTTGTGCAAAATGTATAAAGTCACGCTCTCTTGTGAGATTACTCTGAGAAAGAATTAAACAGTCCATGATATTACTCGGCATTGTTGTCAGGAGAAAGCAGACGCATACCATGGTTATAACACGCGACATTTTCACAACAGTACCTTTATTCCGTCCGGACAGCGTATGTAGTAATTTGTTGGCCTTCAGCACGTGAAATGTCAACAACAGAATGATAGGGACTACAGACATCAACAGTGTGATCACCCAGTTGGTGTAACGTCGGAGATCCGCATTTGTCTTGTTGATGATAACAGCAAACAAGTAAATTCCACCTTGTAGTGCACAGGCCAGCCAAACGCATAACGATATCACGACAGTCTTCTTTATGGTCAGCCATATCTTTGTTTTGATAGGATGGACAATCATACAATATCGCATCACAGACAACAACACAACAAGGGTGATCGACGCACCAGCGCCAGTTAAACTAAAGAAATCTAAAATATACGTTATCGTTGGAAATTGTTTTGCTGTGTCTAACCAATAACCTCGAAAAATGAATCTGATATACCTGGAAAGCAGAAAGGTTTCGTCTGCTGTTGCGAGTGCCGCCAAGGCTACGAATGTCACTTTATGGAACTTTGGATTATACAACACAATACCAATGACAAGTAAGTTTCCGACGATGCCCAGAATGGCGATCGCGCTAATCGTCACTACTAAGGGGATACAATACATGGTGGAACACTTGGATAATTCCTCCCCACCCATCCTGTCAAAGCTTCCACTAGAAATATTCACAAAACACTTGACTTTATCATCAGGGAATGCAGCAAGGATCCAGTGATGATGACATTCTACATTTATGTAGCGAGTGATTTACTACGTCCATGTAGGGTTATATAGCTTTTGGCTGTTCCATCTGCTGCACGTACGTCAAATGTTATCACTTGTTGTTCCCCAACATTGTTTTCCGTAACTACATGTATTCACGAACTGAAATTGAAATATAGCTTAAGCAGACTTTGTAGTTTATCGACCTGTCGGAGCAAACACCATTTTGATTAATACATCGTGACTGTACATATGATAATCTCTCCATACATTTATCAACGTCATTATAGTTGGTCGCCAAAAGTGACCGGTATCCGAGCTAACAGTGGAGTACGCATGACGAGGCTTCCTTCTCAAAGATTCAAAAATCTAATGGAGATAACTACCACACAGCTTGGATTGGATATATTCCTGAAAACATTTATACTGAAATATTCCCAGTGACTAGATACATCTATAGATATGTCTAAATTATTGGGACATATCACACTATATACACGAAGCCCAGTAAAAATATCTCTTTGATAATTTTTGCATCTAAATCGCACTGCTTTGAGGTCCTATTCTAGATTCAAATATATCGTGTAAGGATTTTTCCAATTATCACTGTATTGTTTTTTCGTTTGTCTATTGTTGTATTTTTGTCACGGTCACAATATCATATACATGTATCTGGTACCCCTTCTCTTGAACCAACCCCCTTCCCCCACCACCATCAAAATAAAATATTTTTGTTTTCCAGTTTAGAAGCAAAGTAACAAGAGTTGCCATACATTATCATTGATCCCATTCTCAGTAATGTGCTGGATAAATTTCTTATATTATATTATATCGCCAGAAATGTTCTGAATCTGGAGTTGGTACATTGACAGTAGATACCTCTCTGTCATGATCTAACATTTGTATATACCATATCCAATTAAAACATGACATCTCAATGATAATGACATACATTTCTTATAATACCCAACTTGTTTAACGTTTCAGAAACAGTATCTGTATGTATGATTCGGAAACTCAGCAAATACCCCTAAATATAACATTTGTGAGTTACTGTTAAACTTCATTGTCATGCTTATTCTACTTGTAGTTTGTAGCTCGGAAAAAAATCTTCCTCATCTGGGGTTTATTGAAAGTGTTATTAACTATTCCTGATGTTGTTTGACGGGGAAATGTATGCAGTTTGTAATATGGTTAGTTTGTATGTTATGGGTAGTCATAACGGTTGATTCTAGCCCACAGGAGTGGTTTACTTCTTATACGGGTGTAGACTGACGTCTGATTTACAGGTGTCAGTCCAGGAGTGTACCAGGTATTGTACCAGTTACATTTGTTTTTTATTTTATGCCTATAAAAGATAGAAGCGTCCTTTGTTTCAGATTATACTCCGACTACATGTTCCTGGGAATAGGAAAATCTTTGCCTAAAGTGTTCCACAAGAAAGTGGAGAAAGCTCTGACTATGTTTAATAGCTGTGTACAGCAGAATTCTCTACGGATTTGCTTATTCAGTAGAGAGATGCATGTTAAATTGCCGGTAATTTCTATATGCAAGTTTGTTTTAAGCAACACTATCATATTGGTATCTATAACACCTAGTTTTTTAATAGATATCTTGAAGTCGCGTTAAAGACAAATTCTTTTTCAATAACCAAAACATACAAGCCAATGTATTTTTGTTAATTTTGTGCCATTTTTTATTATTCACATAATCAACATAGCTTTCTACTTGGCATTTAAAAAGAAAGGGATAAGTTTCTCTGATAACTAGAAATTTCAGGTACATGTACTTAAAATTTGAAAATTTGATTTCGCATATTTTGTGAACAAATAACAGTACACAAAAGGAATTTTGTAAATTTGTTTCAATCCTGATATTACTGATTATTTTGGCTGTGTTTCCACAAGAAGCATCTTCAGAGTTTATCTTCAGTTTTCTCTTTCGTAAAATTCATAAAAGAAACCTCGTAATATCCTTTTTCTGTTTTTCATTGATCTCTCTCTCTCTCTCAAAAAAAAAAAAAAGAACAGCACACGTTTCAAATTATTCCTATTTCAGATTTAAACAATATCTACAACATTAGGTGCGCCTATGTCTAAAATTGAAATTACATGTATGTGACATTTACTTTGATACTTTAATCTTCATTTTTGGCGCTGAAAATAAGAACATTGTCAGATTTATTGGCCATAGAGTTCATTTCTGTTTGACTTTATGTTATGTTTGTTTGAATGAGTATAGACTACTATTGCAATTTTGCTTGTACGTATCATATTCAATATTATAATTACAATACTTTAGAGGAGGCGTTATTTGCAAACTATATATCATACATACAGGTGATTTACTGTTCCTTGCTGTCCATTAAACATCTTATTTAGGATTGCAGTTTCTAATTATTGTGTTTATTTCGCCTAGGTTAGATTACATGTAGGCATGTATTCTACATTTCTGATGGAGTGGCTGCAAGTATTCCCTATACAGCAGTTCCTGTTTTTACGTAATGAAGATTATTCTAAAGATATTAAAGGAACGCTAGAGGAGGTTTTCAGATTTCTCGATTTAGGTGAGATATAATTCTCTTCAAATGATGATGTAGTCTCGCCAATATGATGTGCATTATCACGTGATATTATAGATAAATATTCAATTACACTCGGTCTTGTTCATTCTCAGCTCGCAATATACCTATATAGGGCATACTAGTATGAAAAAACGAAACGTTCCACAGGAAGTCTAAATACAAAGCTTGTGTAAAGTGTACATGTACTGCATTTTAATAATATTACCTGCAAATTCTTCAAGCTGTCAGTTGAAAAGCAAATTATGCCCATGTGAACTATATAGGCCCACTTGGACCTCTTGCTTTATAACTAGCTTTTTTGAACTTTAGATAAATGAATTTTGTTTTTTAGAATCATTGCCTGTAATATTCCTTTTACATTTATTCAAAACATTAAATTTTTCTGTAGAGCCCTTGACAAATACTACAATGCAGCAAATAGCCTCAAGTCGAAGAGCACATCAAACAGCACGAAAAAAGAAAGCAGGTCAGATGGAGAAAAGGACTAAGAAGTTATTACAGAAGTTTTATGCACCATTTAACAGACAACTTACAGCACTTCTCAATGATCTAAGATTCCTCTGGAAAGACATACGTTGAGACCCATGCAACTTTCCATAATACTACATGCAAGTGAAAAAAATTATCTGTTTACATGTAAAGATACGTGTAAACAAATAGATAGGCTCGTGTTATCAGGTTATATGTAAGAGTATCAATATATTCATTTAAAGCTAAAAGCAATTATATATATATATAATTGCTTTTAGCGTTAAATGAATATATTGATATTCGTACAAACGACCAACGTGTCCGTGATGATCTCTATAGTATAATGTATACATTAGGTTGAAAATTGTGTTGCTTGTATCTATATTTCAACTTGCGCTTGATGTATTTATTTTTATTTTCAATGTGTTGTGTTGTTTATGTTTGAAAATTTATTATTTAAATGTCACTGGGTCATCACAATACTGTGTCCGGAGTTCGAATATTGATATGGATACGTGGAAGATATTTAATATTTGTTTGTAGATCTAATGATTTGTTTGAAGGTGTCCTAAAATAGCAAGAACAATGCATTACCAATAATTTCTCAAAGACATTATAAATATAAATATACAGTATGGATGACTAACATACAATTACTTGGAATAAATGCACGGACAGATAACCAAGCGCGTAATTTGTTAAGTGTAAATCTATCACATAATTTCGAATATGAAAGTTTCTTATACAAATATGTAACATACCTGTGAAAGATTACCTGCAGCTAATTCAAATGTTACAGTTTAATTAATGCTATGAACTGTCCATTGGTCAGTGTCAAACCATTTACTTACTCATTCCTTCATGTGTTTACTCATGCATACATCCATTCTTAAATAAGAGGAAAGCATGAGTAATGCAACGAATATTAATAAACAGATAATTTCTCGTCCGTGATATATAGTTGAATTTTTCGTCTTGGTTCTTTCTCTTTTTTTTTTCTATAATTTTGTGATTTATTTAAGGTTTTCAAATACATATATTACGATATCTTCCTTCTTTCTTAAAATTTATTCTCAAACCTTTTGGTATAAGTGAATGCCTAGAGATTTATTAAGGAATTGTTCTTTACGATTCAAACGCAAAGATGATTTCTCATATATTGTGACGGTACTGCCAGATTGTTGCACTAACATGTAGACCTTTGCAACACACCCATCCGAAGCACTAAGGGTCTCTTAAATGCTACCGTGACACGAGACCTCGGTCTTTACTGAATCGAACACGTGCCCCCCCCCCCCTTCTCTCTCTCTCTCTCTCTCTCTCTCTCTCTCTGAGAGAGAAAGAGAATATATATATATAAATAGAGAGAGAGAGAGAGAGAGAGACGCTGCAGATTATTTTTATCTGATAATCATACGTATACTCGACTTTTCCGTTTATTGTTGGTGTAGAGTCCATTTTTCAAGATATACGACCAAAACAAAATGATCAGGTCACAAATCTCTTAGTGTAAAGTAAATCTTGTTCAGTGTAATGATCGATCTGGCTTACAGAACGAAAGTTGTTGTATTTCAATTATGTATGTGTTCGTTTACATAATTCCTTATGAATAAATAAATTCATGCTTTTGTTTTCAATTTTATTATCTCTACCGGTCAGATATCAGCAGAGCTTAAGAGATACTATTTGCCGTCCGTTCGTCTATCCATAAACAGTTTGTATGTTATCGCTACTCCTCTGAGATATGATTCCAGAGTTATCCTACCTTCCGAAGGCGTTCCTTTTATCACTGTTAGGAAGAATTATCTAATAATCTACCGATTTAATAAGGGGCAGGCTTGGTGTAGTGGTTAAGCGCTTGGCTTGCGGCGTCGACGATCCGGGTTCGATTCCCGGTTTGCGCCACTATGTTTAAGAGGTTGGTAACCTCCTGCTTCCATGTCGCGATATAACTGAAATATTGTTGAAAGCGACGTAAAACATCAATCAACCAACCAACCGATTTAATATCCGATCCAATAGAAATATATGTTCTCTTTGTTATGTGTATCAGTTTTATGTTTTATATATTCGGTTGAAGCTTGTGCAGATAAATTTTAAAGATCACGGACTGTAAAGATGTAGTTATCGAAATAGATGTTGTCTACTATCAAGATGATATCCAAAAGCGGGTACTACGAGATGTTCAAGTTATCGCAACACGAAGATCAGACGGTAACATTATTATACATTTCTCGTTACAACACATTCAACATATATATGATATATATTCATTGTAGTTATCGGGTAGATACCGTTGCCGGTGGACTGTTAGGACCCGAGGATAATCACCGTTTCCACCGTTTTGGCTTAGAGTCTCACTGCAAAGACACAAGTTGTGGGAATGGGCATACCGGCGGTGATACTAAATTGATACGCGTACAGTATTGTTAGGTCTCAAGGGTAATCACCAGCCCAGTTTTCGGGGTTTCCTTACTGACCCAAACTATATACCTGTACTTCAAATTTACTCTGACCAAAAATAAAATTAAAATGTACTAGAAGCAATCTCCCTCATACATAGCTCTGTCGTCAGACTGGCGCTTACTTTTAGGTCAGTATTATTTTAGCTTTACATCAGAAAAGTCTTTAAAGTTTTTTTCATTTCATAATTTCATAAACTCATAATATGACCACAGGGTTAATGTATACAGTGGCGGATCCAGGATTTCCGAAAAGGGTTAAAGTCCTTGATGTATGTATTTTTTGTCTTGGTTTAAAATGAAAGTAGAATATGTCACGTGATACACTGTTTAGGCACGTGATTTCAAAATGTCGGATGAGCAAGTGAGCAGTAGTGTCGAGGAAGATGTAAACACAGACGAAGTTAACGACGTTGTAGAACCGTCGTTTCTTGATGGAAAGGTTTAAATTTCATATTTTAATGTTTCCAATGGGATACTTGAATAATAATGTCTAAAATACAAGAGTTATCAAATCAAAAGTATAAAATCTTCTATATTGACTATAAACTAAAAATATGCAATGACTACTAATGTATATTTATTTAGATACGATCATTTTTCACTAGAGTACAAAACTAATGCAAATGCTGAGGTCGTACCATGTGATATGACATTGTAACAGCAAATGTTCCACGAATGACACATTTAGATACAAATAAGGAGTATTACAAATGCTAATTTTTACCTCTATATAAGATAATGAAAGGCCTCGCATTGGTTGATCTATTTAATTCACAATTTTTTTTCATTTTCTAGACTTTAACATACATACATTGTATGCACATTTGACATAAATATATCAATACAAATTTATAAAAGTTAAACTGTACATGCACACTGAATTCAATACACATTATATAAATGCTGTTTATCATGTTACTTAAGAATACAGTGAAAAATTATGTTCTACATTTGTACCTATATTGTTTGATTTTGTTTCCATCACTGAGTCACCAGTGCTAACGTAAGATTATACATGCATTGCATCATATAGTAACTTATCAGTGTCAGCTGATAAATACACAGATAATTTTTATATAAGTTCATGTTTTAGTTGTCGTTTGTTGGTGGTGATGCAGTTACAATACCAGAACAGGTCTTTCAGTATGCACAGTCCACTCGTAAACTAGATCTGAGTTACAATTGTCTTAGGTAAGATTAACTAATGCCTTTCATTTACATTTTAATGTTGTTTACATAAATTTAATGACACACAATGTATCTTTTTATCTACTTATCTGCAAATAAAGTATTTTTTTCCTACCAGTACCTTGCTGGATGTTGTAATATTGCAAGACGTCGTTGACTGTTACTCCTGAGTGTCTGCAGACTTCCTTTGAATATCTTACTCTTAAGATGGATGTTATCTTTTATCCAACTTTAAAGTATACAATCTGTACATGTATACAGTTCGTGCATGTATGATATACAATTTTTACATGTATAGCATGCAATTTATACATGCATAACATACAATTTGTACATACATAGTATACAATTTTTATATGTATAGTATACAATTTGTACATGCATAGTATACAATTTGCACATATATAGTATATTATTTGTACATGCATAGTATACAATTTGTGCATGCATAATATACAATTTGCTTATGTATAGTATACAATATGTGCATGTATAGTATAGTCAATTTGTACATGCATAGTACATGTATACAATTGTACGTGTTTAGTATAAAATTTGTGCATGTATAGTATGCAGTTCTTTTCCCTTAGCCTTCATAGTTCAGTCTGTAAGGTGACTGGCTCATGTGCAAAAGGTCTCAGGTTTGAGATCTGCCAATATTAGACTTGCCGGTGATGATACAGTAAAAACCAGTATCCTGTATCATGTTAGACATGGCATTTAGAAAAGCACTCAAAGTTTTGGGTGACCAGTTTGTTACGTAGGTCTAACTTTTTGTGTATTTGATCAGGCAGATATTATCTTTTAAGTTTAGTAATTTTGTCATGACAATATGGAAAAAATCAAACATACAATTCTTGTCCCTAATCCTAGAGTGCATATTGACTTTAGCTCAAGTTTACAAGTTTATACCTCATGGTTCTGAATCAACTGAATAATGATGGACCTAACAAAATGACAGAACTGTATTTAAGGGATAAACAATCAGCATTTGATTGGTTACTACTTATATATTGCTTCCACAACATTTGTAGTCATGATGAAAACTGTATAATTATTGTAGTATTCCTTACAAAGTGAAGAGCATTGGGCAGGAATTTTACATCATAGTTACACGTCTTACTTTTTCTGTCTTAATCATTGAAAGCTGACAAAACAAAAAGATGAATTAGAACTTTTGTCATACAACACAGTTGAAACTAGTTGTGTCAGAGTCATTTAAGTTGAAATTCCTTTAATATCAAAGTTAAATTCAGGTCACAGTTTTTTACGTTCATTTGCATAATGATTTTACTTTGTTTATGTAACTGTTCTTTAGCATTACAGATACATGTATTTGAGTTTCATTGTATATGAATTGATATATGTCACATATCTGACAATAAGAATGGGCAAATATGTGAACTATTAGATCAACACCAGGTACATACACGCAGATGAAAACGATTGATAATGATTACAAGAGTTCCAGTCATAATTTACTTGGATAAATTTGAATGTGGATGTTGAAAAATGAACAATATATACTTGCATTCTTATGATGTAAATTGTAAAAGGCATATACTATTTACAGAGACGTGAATGGTGTAGAGAGGTTTACAGGATTAGAAGAACTTGTACTGGACAACAATAAAATTGATGATGATGTAAAATTCCCAGTACTTAGTAAATTGGAAACATTAACTCTCAATAAAAATCATGTATCCTTTACAAAGGCAGCAGATATCTACCAATGTTAACCATTTTTTTGGTGTTCTCTGTAAAGGTTAGAGACATTAAGGAATTACTTTGTCTGCTTCCCTATCTTATTGTCTGTCTGTCATAGCTTTGTTTTAACTTTCTTCACATTAACATTTCTTTTCCTTGGAACACTATGTTCTACTTTGTCATGATAAAGTTAATTTTGTTTCATGCCTTTTCAATGAGATTTATTTATTCATATGTGCCTTCAATCTGGAGAGATGTATTTGTAATTTTTTATTCTCATCTTAATTATCCTGTTGTCAAGACATCTTAATTATCAGGTTGTCAAGACATCTTAATTATCAGGTTGTCAAGACATCTTTTCTCTTTACTAGTACAGAGAGTAAAAGCCTTGGATATTCAGTAATCTATCTTCAATATATAGTCAAATCTGGGAAGTTGCAACAAATATATTTTAGTGCATATTAATGTTAGCAGCTTGTTATCAATATATGAGTCTTTTCATGTCAGTTTAGTAGTTTCCTTAGTGATGTTTGTATAGATAACAAATTTAGATCAGTTGCTGAACAACTTGCAGAATAATCTTCCATCACTTAGATATCTGAGCTTACTGAGCAATATTGCTTGTCCTAATCAGTTATCTGCCCTTGATAAAGATGAAGAAGACTATCAGAGATATAGGTAAATTACACATGCTTTTAACCTTTTCATCTAACCATTTCCATTGTTCTTACGGGTATATGCCTATGCCTGCATAAAAATGCAACTTTATAATGCAATACCACTGTCGTCTGTTCAAACCATCATGTCTTTGCAACTCCTCCTAAACCCTTTGGGGGATGTTGATGAAACTTGGTATAAAGAAAGAGCACTGTATGAAGATTTGTTTATTGCATAGGGAATGCTGTCCAAAAACTTTACAGGAGTTATGACCCTTGGACTTTGATTTTTCTATTTGGGGGAGGAGGAGTCAACATGAGAAATGATGAATGCATAAAAATCATTTAACCCACAAAGAATTGGAGAAGTAAACTGAAATATTTTAGCGGTGTCAAAGGTAATCTAAACTTACCACATTATATTAGATATTTACTTCTAGTTTGTATGACACCTAGGATAACAGAATGTGGGAATATTGTGTACCAGTTTATCAGTGCCCTATTTTTGAGGAATCACATGCTTATTATAGGTCAAAGCATAGTAAATCCTTTTCCCATAGGATCCCATGTTCACCAGCAAGATTTACACCACTCTCTATCTCTTAGTTTTATAAAACCCATATATAACAAAATGTTTGTTAACCCCTCCAGTATCAGAAATTTAAAAGTTAACTGTAGATAATCCACTTTAATTTTGACAAAATCTTGCTGGAACACCCCCCCCCCCCCTTCCCATCTGCATAAAACAAACAAACAAAAATCAAATGCACAAAAAAACAACTTGCTAAATTTCATATGTAAACAACAACCCTTTGCTAGGTCATAAAATCTTTACATTAATGAAGTGAGATTGAAATTCATGACTTTACACCAGAATCTAATTTTATTTATAGATTGATCAAATAATTTATCCAGTCAGAGTCTCTGATTCAGTGAAATTAGTAGTCCATCTTTCACTGTAAGAGATCAGACATCTTGTTAATTTTCAATCTTTGACCTATAACATCTAGTAAGATCTTTTGGTTGGTATGGTTTTCACCATATGTATATATAGCAGTGACATTCAGAAGCAGAACCGTTCAACTTGTGAATTTATACATGCTGATAACATCATTATTTTGTCATTGGTTGAATGGCATTCTTTCAATGGTAATTATATTTACCATCATGTTGTAGATGGCAGATTTTTATCATTGTCATTTACCATGTCCCTGAAAATGGCATTTTGGTTTGATATATCCAGTTAAGAACATTGAAGGACACCTAGCTATTACCCTGTTTTAATTAAAATGCCTTTTGTATACTTATGTGCTAAAAACTTGTAATCAACATAATGAGACATTATCTATATATCTAAAATAATCCATTATCATTCAGCAAGATTTCATGAATTGCTTGATGCTCTCGTAAACTATTTCATAGATTTGTTAAAATTGCAGGGTAGAAATGATATCTTTATGCATCAATGAGAAGTTTTAATGTGTTTTGTGCTATTGCTAATGGTTACTTGGTTTTCAGTTTATTTCAAAAAGAACTGTATGTATTTCTGTTTCTTAAAGTAATAATTATTCAAATTATAAAAATTTTAAATCTTTTTAGATATTTTGTGCTGTACCGCCTTCCCAACTTGAAGTTCCTGGATTCCTCACAAGTACGTCCAGAAGAATTAGTGGAGGCTAAAAGGGTGGGGCCTTTTATGAAGACTGTAAAAGCAACAGCAAGTGAAGTAAGATCTCAGAAATAACAGCAATAGTTTAAGTTTTGAAGTTAAATACATGGAGCTTCTAGTAGACAGATGTGATATTTAAATTGTGTATTTATTTTTCTCTCATTATCGACACGTGTGGTATTTTATTAATCAATGCAGAAGAATTGTGGAAATGTGAGTATATGATTTTCTCATAATTAATTCATCCCTCTCTCTCTCTCTTACTTTCTGCTTTTGTAGATAACCGATAATACAGAGATGGAAGACTCAAAAGAGGAACCCACATTTTCTCCATTACCACCCACCACACGAGCTGCAGAAAAACATATAGGTAAATAACTTGTATTTGATTTGTTTGTTCATGATATATGTTGCTCTTATAGCATGTAAAATTATTAAATTCTAGCACTAAAAAATTTCTGTTTTCAATTACAGGGTCTTATGGAAAAAGTAAATATGTGTATTATGGAAAACATTCAGAAGGAAACAGGTTTATAAGGAACAATGACCTCTGATCTGTCAACTTAAATGACCATGTAAATGTGTTTGTTTGTTTGTGAAAAAGTATTTCTTGTAAAGATGATAATTCTTAAGGTAACAGGAGTGCAGTGTCCAACATCTGTCAATTTGCCTGCATTCCGTAATATATTCACATTTCCATATCTACTTGAGAACCACTGAAGAGATTTCATTGAGAGTTGGTAAATAAGAAGTACTCAAGGTCTTCTACAGGTGTTATTTCCTTTGACAGCTAAACACAACTTTTTATGGTACTTCGGTGTAATGTTGTCATCTTCTAACTTTACCTGCACTAGGCAGGTATTTATGGTCTTCTTTTAAATCAAGGTAAATTTATCTTATATGCAAACTTAAAATACAGGTTGTACTAGTAGGTATAGACCACTTTCACTGTTATGTGCTTTGTAAGTTTCATTTCCTTTCAACATGTTTGTTATGTATTCATATGCTCTACATACAGATATGTGCATTCTATATACATGTAATCATAATGATGTAGGTATGTATCTCAAAGTTAAATGACACGAGTATGTACTAACAATAAAAATACATTACATGTATGATATTGTATGACATGGACAATGGTGTATTCTGTGATTATATGAGAATGTGTACAAGACTTGAGCACAGAAGATTTATGTAAATTTTTATATTAAAATACATCTTGGTATTGTGTGAAACATGACATTTTTTACATGTATTGTTGTATGTTGGCCTTTAATATTTTTTGTTTATATAAATGAAAACTGATAAAATGTTTTAAATAACTTCAAATGTATACAAAATCAATGGTGAAAATATAATGTACATTTACTTAAGTGCTAAGAGTTTATTTATTACAATTTTCAAATATGTGAAAGGTTTCCCATTTTCCACATTTATTTTAAAACAAGAAGCATCAAGGCTTTGTTTGTTTAATACTAATCCAGTATAATTAGATGGTGTTGGGCAGAGTATTCTGACTAAGCTACTGACCTTGAGCCAGTAGACATCAAAGTCTCTTCAAATGGGAAATGAACCTAGACAATATAGTGATGAGAGACTACCGAGTTCCAGTGTAGCATCAGGATAAGAATTCAGCACACACCTAGTTTTGTAGAACACAAACTTTGGGCCCCAAAATTTAAAAAGTCAGAAGCCCAGTCAGTCCATTTGATAATCAGCATAATTAAAATAGATAAGAGTAAAAGCAAGCATGATAAATGCATACAAACTGAACTGATATAAATAAAGAGATGATTCATTAGATTCAATATATGTATAAAAAAAATGTAAATTAAACTGTTATCCTTTTTCTGAAAATTTTCTTGGCCCTTTAATTTCAAAATTAGGGACCCAGCTGGCCAAGGAAGCAATATTCTTGAAGTAAACTCCGACTATTTAGTATACTTGGCAGCCGTGGCAGCTCACAATAAAATGAGTAATGCTGGATTGCTAAGCTTTGATAGCAGTTATTCTCAGCAGCTGACAAATGTTGGAGTGCATTAAATGACTATTGTACAAGTACAGGATTATTACGGTAGAGGAAACATCGCCCCAAGGAAATCATCATGCATCTAGCAAATGCAACCACAGGCCATCCCAAATGCCCACTGGAAATTAAAACAGCATAAATGATGTAGTATGTTTGCTTGTAACATCCATTTGTTCATTAAAATTTCATTACTGTCCCCACCTCCTCTTCCTGATCTGAACATAGTTCACAGATGGCAAGTCCATTTGTTATTTTTACATATATAGGTGTAAAAATAAATGGTAAGAAAGGAATCCAATTGATTTTCAATGTGAGAAGTCAGAAATGCTGTAGTACATTAAGAAAAGGTTTTCTTTTTGGCAGGAAGCATCCACATGAAATCCACTGAGTTTTGTGTAATTTGTGAACCTGATTGAATCCTTGGGATCTACTTTCTAACTAAGATGGATAAAATGTACTAAACTGTAGTTGTGTGTCCACTGGGAGTTAATTTCCAGTCGGTAACAACACAATAAATTACCAAACAAGATCTAGATGTGTTGTACGCAAGTATTGTAATATATCCATTTAGAGTACTAAGATGTACTGTGGAATAAAGACATTACTCTGAAGATCTTAAACAGGATTGTAATGATATCCGTATTGGATAAACTTTTTCGTCACTTGCATTTGTAGAGTCCATATCAATTATGGGTGGCTGAAGTACTAATTTTAATATTGTGAAGCGAGATCTGCGCGTTTCTGTCGAAATGATCAAGTCAAGAAGGCATTTCTTTAAAGCATTCTAATTTCAATTTCAAGGTAAAAGGCTTTGGTACCAACTGTACGTTCTTGTGAAGAATAATTTTTAGAGATATGAGGACCCTCTATTTGGTAAAGGTGTGATAAATTCAAAACTCTACAGTAGCTGTTTTTGTGGACACCAACAGCCACACCAGGGATATGACTATAGCTCTCTTTACTTGCATCCCCTCCCATGTAAAACATTAAACAGAAAATTAAAATATATAAATATTATTACCTTGACTAAAAGGTTAGTTTATCCAATGGAAGAAGATAAATATTTAAGCAAGAAACCTTCTTTAGAGAAAGGAAATGCTTCACACAAATTGTGTCAAGACTTGAAGAACTTCAACCTGCTGTCTTAAAATGCTGTAGACAATGGGGAGATCACAGTATTTCATACAAGCTTTATGCACTTCATTTCTTTGATTATACACTTTATGCCATTCAATGATACTTCCTTAAACCTTCATACATACAATTACAACAAAGATTCGGAATTTGGTTTCCTTTATTATGATAAAGCTGATTATGAAGATATGAATGATAATGAGGAATATTACGACAATATATCTCCTTCCTTCTATGTCATGTATTAATAAATTTGTATCATGTTGATGGTACATATGTATTGCATAAGCAAAAAATTCACTTGCAGTTTTTGAACACAGATATATGGATAATAATATCATAATATTCAACAAAGTAAAATATATAGTATGTCAAAAAACATCTATACTTCGCTAAAAAGAACAATCAGATTCTTCTCAAAAAAAGGTACAATATATACAACTATAAAAATCTCTAAAGATTAGGTACTTTCCTTTCAGATAATAATTTTCAAAATTTTCTTTTGAAATAAACATTATATTAAGTACTCTTAAATGTGACATAAATACTGACAACAAACTACTGTATGCTATATAGATTGACAAGTAACAACATTTAAAATTTTTACTTGCTTACTATATATTCAACATGTTTACATGCAAAGTATACAAAACAATATATGGTATCTCCAAAAAGCTGATAAAATCACTAAAGTGAAAAAAAGGAAAAGACTATGATTCATCCAAATACAGAACATGCAAACATAAAACAACAAACTTCAAGATCTATGATTTTTTTTCACACAAGGTAACCTTCAATACATTTACAAGTACTATTATATTGCCAAATGACTACCTGGTAAAAGCAAATATGATAGCATAATACACATACACATGAATGAATAATGCATCTTATCATCAATATAGGGAAAATGCTGCTGCCTTTTGTTTAGCTCTCTGACTTCTTTTCTGAACCAAAATTACTCTTGAAAACACCTACAGGCAAAAAACATTTGTGACTGTGTCCAGAAATATAGTAGAATATTGGTCATCTGAAATCTTTCTTATTTACAACTGTTCTGTGAGAAAGAAAAATGACACTGAAGTAATAGTTCACATAAAGCACCTACTAGTCTTTACACTGATGCCTAACCTTCCAAGTTTCCTCTTATCGTCTCCTTTTATTAGAACTGGAGACTATTTTACTGGGTTTCGATACACTACCACCAAATCGTCCAGATTTTGTCTTGCGTACTATATAAACCTCTGTATTTTGCTCATTTTCTGAATCTTCCAGGTATCGAACGTTTCTTTCGTCTTCTCTCTCATCTTCCACCTCACCTGCTAAAATTGCTGGTGATGGAACAAAAGAATTCACCAACTGGAAAGATCCAGAACCTCCAATCCCAGATACTTGTCTGTCGTGTACAAAAATAAATGCATTTAAATAAAGTATATGCATAATATTTCTTTCTTGTTTTACATCACAGCAATATTATTTTGGGCCAGTCTGATGAGGTAAGTTATCTGCTCTTATTTAATTGGGTAGTCTGGGAATAGAAAAGGACTGGTATAAAAGTTGTGCAATGACTGTAAATTTAAGCTGTTTTTCTTCTTTATATGGTCAAACTGACCATGACTAGTCAAGCAGCAGTGATGTTTTTTATAGATCTTCACACTATCATCATGACTATACAAAAAGTGGGAAATTTCTTGTCAAATACTGACAAATCACCTTATTTAATCCTCCTATACATTCCAAAGAAATAAAAAACTACGCATCATATCCTGAAGCATTAAGGCACTGAGACCTAGGCAGCAGACCATCCTGAAGCAGTAAGGAATTGGAGACCTAGGCAGCAAACCATCCTGAAGCAGTAAGGAATTGAGACCTATGCAGCAGACCATCCTGAAGCAGTAAGGAATTGAGACGTAGGCAACAGACCATCCTGAAGCAGTAAGGAGATGAGACCTAGGCAGCAGACCATCCTGAAGCAGTAAGGCATTGAGACCTAGGCAGCAGACCATCCTGAAGCAGTAAGGCATTGAGACCTAGGCAGCAGACCATCATGAAGCATTAAGGCATTGAGACCTAGGCAGCAGACCATCCTGAAGCAGTAAGGCATTGAGACCTAGGCAGCAGACCATCATGAAGCATTAAAGCATTGAGACCTAGGCACCAGGCCATCCTGAAACAGTAAGGAATTAAGACCTAGGCAGCAGACCATCCTGAAGCAGTAAGGAATTGAGACCTAGGCAGCACACCATCCTGAAGCAGTAAGGAATTGAGACCTAGTCAGCAGACCATCCTGAAGCAATAAGGAATTGAGACCTATGCAGCAGACCATCCTGAAGCAGTAAGGAATTGAGACCTAGGCAGCAGCCCATCCTGAAGTAGTAAGGAATTGAGACCTAGGCAGCACACCATCCTGAAGCAGTAAGGAATTAAGACCTATGCAGCAGACCATCCTGAAGCAGTAAGGAATTGAGACCTAGGCAGCAGACCATCCTGAAGCAGTAAGGAATTGAGACCTAGGCAGCAGACCATCCTAAGGCAGTAAGGAATTGAGACCTAGGCAGCAGACCATCCTGAAGCAGTAAGGAATTAAGACCTAATCAGTAGACCATCCTGAAGCAGTAAGGAATTAAGACCTAGGCAGCAGACCATCCTGAAGCAGTAAGGAATTGAGACCTAGGCAGCAGACCATCCTGAGGAAGTAAGGAATTAAGACCTAGGCAGCAGACCATCCTGAAGCAGTAAGGAATTCAAACCTAATCAGCAGACCATCCTGAAGCAGTAAGGAATTAAGACCTATGCAGCAGACCATCCTGAAGCAGTAAGGAATTGAGACCTAGGCAACAGACCATCCTGAAGCAGTAAGGAATTAAGACCTAGGCAGCACACCATCCTGAAGCAGTAAGGAATTAAGACCTATTCAGCAGACCATCCTGAAGCAGTAGGGAACTAAGAGCTATGCAGCAGACCAAATTGAGACCTATGCAGCAGACCATCCTGAGGCAGTAAGGAATTGAGACCTATGCAGCAGACCATCCTGAAGCAGTAAGGAATTGAGACCTATACAGCAGACCATCCTGAAGCAGTAAGGAATTAGGACCTAGGCAGCAGACCATCCTGAAGCAGTAAGGAATTATGCAGCAGACCATCCTGAAGCAGTAAGGAATTGAGACCTAGCCAGCAGACCATCCTGAAGCAGTAAGGAATTGAGACCTATGCAGCAGACCATCCTGAGGCAGTAAGGAAATGTCTATCATGACAAAGACCTAAGTTCTCACTGTCTAATTTTAAGACAAGGCAGATATGCAATATGAGACCTAATGGGTCAAGTTCACAAAAACTTGATAGTATAATTAGAATTGTGCACCACTTAACATTTTATATCTAACAAATGTAGAGTACTACAAATACCTAATTTCTATCAAATGTTATAAATAAGCTGTGTTTGTGAAACACTAATGCCCCTTGCGGCACCAAAGTCCAAAAAGTTAGTTTTAGTGTGAAGGTCATTGTTAAGGTCAAAAGGTCATTGACCTTGGTGTCATTTAAAAGGGCTTCATTAGTTGAGTATGCATGTCAAATATGAAGTCTCTATACCTTGCTTTCAAAAGTTATAGCCAAGGTTAAAGTTGACAACAGAGAGACAAAAAAACAAACAGACAGGACAAAAACAAAATGTGGATACACTGTACATGTATATTGTAATGAAATCTATGATACATTAAAACAAGATGTGTTTGTGGAAAAACTTTGCCCCCAGTGGCCATATGAATTTAACATAGAGATCATGGTTAAGGTGACAAAGTCACTGACCTTGGTGTGATTTGAGAGAGCTTTGTTAGAGGAGTATGCATGCCAAATATGAAGTCTCTATCTCTTACTGTTCAAAATCTAAATTTGACAACAAACAGACAGACAGGATAAATACCTTATGTCCCCGATCTATCGATCCGGGGGTATAGAAAACTTCAAAGAGCTAAATGACTTGAAATTCTTATCCGAGAAAGACAAACTGAGTTTATGATTGAAATTCAAAGAATTTTCTTTAAATCATTATGGCATGCACAATTTGCATTTACCCTTGTATAATGCACCCTTTTCTTCAGAGTTTTTTTCCAAAGATTTTTATGTAATGTCAATATTAATATGACCACTAAAATGTCAGCATGTAATTAAATCATACCAGGAACTTAAATTGACCATGGAATGGATACCCAGTCCTTCGTTCTCATATGTCAGCTAATTCAGACGATCTATATATTAATGCATTTATCTAAATTTCAATCAAAAGTTACAAAGAACATGGATTCAATGTTAAATAAGACAGTCATAAATTACTGGTAATTAGTTCATTTTATACCTTTCACCTATATAATTAAATACCTGCTGTGCTAGGTATAGATATCACCTTCTAACAATGCCCGGTGAACCGACTCTTAAGCGGTTTACACACACACACATCAATCAGAAAGTGTCAATTCAGCAAATAACAAGAACATTGAGAATAATGAGCATGAAGGTATATAGCATATAACCCTTTCTAACTTTAACTGGGATAAAATTAATTAGTTACCAACCATATTATCATAATTATGAAAACCCGTATAATCAATCCAATAATTGATATATCCAATCCGACAAGTTAATGAAAACATGAAGTGTCAAATAATTCATGCTGCTGTAAATTAACAATAGAAATGTTAGCTTTATGCCCACTGCTGTAAATTAACAACAGAAATGTTAGCTTTATGCCCACTGCTGTAAATTAACAACAGAAATGTTAGCTTTATGCCCACTGCTGTAAATTAACAACAGAAATGTTAGCTTTACGCCCATTCACTATTTATCGACATTTCACTTGCACATTATACATTACACAGGAAATAGGCTTTTTCTGAAATTCTTTTCTCAACTTATTTTCTTTTTTATTTTTCTTTTTTCTTTTTTTTTTTTTTTTTTTGGGGGGGGGGGGGGTGGGGGGCATTGGCATTATACACAGGTAATTATAGTATGAGAAAACAGGATTTTACCTAATAGTGCCTTTTTTAATGGCACGTGCAATTGCTGCCTTAAATAAGTAGGGTCTAGCTTCCATTCCTAAGTCGGAGTGGTACTGAGTAATGTACTTCTTGATATATACAGCAGATGCAACCTTAGGTGTATGCGATGCCATGATAGCCTGTGTTATCATATCATTGATGTCATCACCTTCAAAATAAATCATATAAAATTCATTTGGTTACAAAACTACTGCGTACTTTGCTATCAAATATCTGAATACTGTCTCTTCATTCCAAAAGAAGAATAGCAACAGTTTATCAAATAGTTATTGCCAGAAGATCTTATAATTTTCTCAAATAAAAAGAAATACATACTTGTATATACATATTAACTTTTGCAGTTGGATTGAATGAACATCTCTTGATAGGCATTGGAAAATTAACAACACTAATTTATAAAACAAACATCAATATTACTTTTTATGGTATATCATACAAATGATATGGATAATCAATGTATGACAGAAGTGCTATTGATTTAAACTTGGTAAAGTAAAATCATTCTTTCATCATCCTTGACATGGATGGTTAGATGTAGGGTTTGCAAACTTGCAGATGAAACTAATTAACTGGCATTTTTTTTTTCCTATTTTAAAAGCCACGTCTGCCTTTTCATTTGGGAAAATCTAAAAATGATGATTTTTACATAAACATGATAAAAGCAACAATTTTCATTTAAGACTGTACTTTTAACTAGAACTGTCCTATCAGGGACAAATACCCCACGTCAGTAAAGTTGAGTAACAACAAACTTGTTCATGACTCTAGCAGTGAGTCTAGGTCAAGGTCATCTTATACATTTATACCATATATTAAAACCTTAACCATTACTGTTTAAGAGGTATAATATAATACAAGAGATATCTGCATTTTTAACCAAATTATTTTTAAGGTGAATGTGTGTTTGTGTGTGTGTGTGTAGGTGTGTGTGTGTGTGTGTGTGTGTGTGTGTGAAATATGACAGCTCTATTGCTTATACTGTAAGAGAAATCTGCTACAGTATTTCTTCACCAAAGTATTATTACAAGGCAAAAGTTCAAAGTCAAGGTCCCTAGGTCAAATGTCTTGGTATCAAAATGTAGTACTTGTTATGGTGAATGTGTGTGTGAAATATGATAGCCCTATCCCATATACTGTAAGAGAAATCTGCTTTCAGAGCTTCTTAATTGGACAGACAGACAGACAAGGTAATTAAGCAAGGCACATATTCTGAACCTCCTAAACCATCATTACTCTGTTTCTAAACTACATAAAAGTATTACTTATTGAAAATACAAGCAAATTCAGAGAATTGTGGTCACCCGCTTTCGGGGTTCTATCAGCTAGGATGCAGTGATGTGTGACATATTAACATGGTTGTGCAGGTCTACAGACACACATGCCCAATATGAAGGCCCTATACCAAATGGTTAAAAAGTTACATTGAAGTAAGTCAAAGGTCACAGTCAATGTCACATGATAAAAATTCTGGTACCAAGGGAAAGATATTGCAATTAGGGACACACAACCCAAATATGAAGGCCTATGTCTTACAGTTAAAAAGTTACATTGAAATAGGTCAAATGTCACAGTCAAGGTCAAGATAAAAATTTTGGTACCAACATAAAGGTATTGCAATTAGGGACAGACATGCCAAATATGAAGGTCCTATGTCTTATGGTTAAAAAGTTATGACCAAGGTTGAAGTTTTTGAGACAGACGTACAGACAGACAGAAGAATGAGATTTAATGTCCCCACCATTTTACGAAAAGCGGGAGAGAAAAGATTATTTGGGCGTCTTGATTGGTTACTCTTAATTTTATCATTGCTGGTATTGTTAATTTCTTGTCAGACTCAGTGGGTGTGCTCCTTCTAAAGAATGAAACAAACTTGGAAAGATCGGCAGTGTCCTTCTTATTGAGTTTCTTTCTTTTAATCCATAAAGACTGTTGATATAGCCAAAAAAGCAAGCTGAAAGAAACACTTGCTTTCTTCTGATAATACGAATACAAGAATCAAACGATTCAATGATTCAAGACTGTAATTTTGAACAGTTGTTTTATGCCAAATTAACTTTGTTCTGGGGGCTGGGCGACTTTCGGATAAGCTACTCAGCCAGGGTTATGTATGTGCTAGACTGGCGGCGTCGTTGGTGGGTTCTGTGCTCATTGCAGGACTCTTGTTGCTCCATGTGGTATCTTGTTATCCAGACTTTTGGGTGATATTCTGGACTGGGACCAATTTCAATCATTTTGCACGGATTTGGCACCTTCTGTGCTGGGGATTTGCCTGCTTTGACTTCTCCATATATAAGTATGTGTGGGGTTTGCACAGTTTTGCTCTTTCTGCTGTGTGTGTGTGGTGGGTGTTTCTGGCGGGCGGGGGATAATCACTCTCCCCAGGCGCCTGATCTCACTCCGTTGTGGGGGTTCACGTATGCTCTTCAAGTAGATATATTTTGTTATTTTCCACTTGGTTTTAATTTTCACTGATTTTGTATGTCCTCTGGTTTCGTGGTTTTCGGACTTGTGGTTTGGATTTGTCCATCATCTTTACATTGGACAATTTCAGTAGGAATTTTTGCCAGAATCAATTGGGAAAATATGACTTGCTTTGGGAAAATAAAGCCAAATTTTTTAAGGGAAAAATTTCAATTTTTGGTGGTAAATCAGGGCAAAAAAAAAATCACTGTTTACATGGTCCCTTTAAGTGTGAGTTATCAAGAGTCAACTGTACATAAAATACACCTGTTATCACTTACTACCGGACGAGTTATCGAGAGTTGACTGTACATAAAATACATTTGTTATCACTTACTATAGGATGAGTTATCGAGGGTCAATAATATTCTGTTATCACTTACTATAGGATGGCTTATCGAGAATGGATTGTACATAAAATAATCTGTTATCACTTACTATAGGATGGCTTATCGAGAATGGACTGTACATAAAATAATCTGTTATCACTTACTATAGGATGGGTTAAAATCTGTAGTCAAAATACGGTATTCACTACCAATTTTCTGCCAAAGACCTTTTTCCTCCCCTTTTGCAAGTGCTTTTTTTAATCTGCAAATTTCAAAAGAATAAATAATTACATTGCGCTTAAATGTCTGTTGAAAAGCAATGACTTCAACTTCAAATTGTTAAAGTGCTATATGAACTTTCACAATTTTTCTATATAATGTGCGTATTTACATACATAAGTTGCTGACAAGAAAATTATGCTTCTGTGTGACTATGATCACAAGAGATATACAATAATCCATAAACAGATCGATTGATTTTTTCAGTCGATAATCTCTGTAATATGTGATGAAAGAAGTTGTACAAATGTTACTTTTCCTTAGATTTAATTACGACGTTGATGTTCAAACTGTGATTTCATAGTTAAATGTCGTTGAAAGTTGTAAGACAAGTTGAACAGGAAGCCTTTATTTTACTTTGTTTTCCCATAAAATCAGGCAAATGGATATACAAATGTATTTAGTTATCTCTCGGAGAAATACTGAAGCACAAGGAGTGGTAATTTATGTGAATTAATTCCCTTAAGATTTTAGGAAAATGCAAACTACCCCAGCATTCTAATAGCACTTTAATAAAGAAGGGAATGAACTTCTGAATTACAAGGATCATAAGGCTTTCAATTCATACCTTATAAAATCATTTAAATTTCTCAAATCATCTTAAAACTAGACTTTTAATGAGTCGGTGCAACACAAATGCCTCCGCTGGCAGCTAAGCTAGTGAAATACAATTGCCAGAGATCTAACATTCTTAATGTTCTTTGGCAATTACTCTGTCAAAAATTACCAGAAAACACCCATATTCAAACTTGACCTGCACTTTCCCTTGGCACATCTATATACTCATTGTCAATTTAATCCATCAAACCTTCAAAGAGAAAATTAGCGTAAACCGTCTTTTTCAAGAAATTTTTTATGTTCAAGGGCAATAACTCTGTCAAAAATTACCAGACCACACCCATATTCAAACCTGACCTGCATCTTCCCTAGATACATCTGTAAACCCAATATCAATTTAATCCATCAAACCTTCTGGGAGAAGATGAGTGGAAACTCATTGATGACAGAATTATGGAAAATGGTAACACTATATGCCCCTGGCTATTTCATGGTGGTGGCATAAAAAGCTATCAATTAAAATAAACCAAACATGTTCATTACTTAACATCATAGGAAGCTTCTATATGAATACTAAAATGGGCACACCATACTCCTTGAAATTTGAATTATCTTGTCAAATGCAGAAAAGAGGTCAAAGCAAGAAGAAAATAACTTGATGCAACTTCACACAATTCAAGGAATGATTTGAATATAATACTAATAAAAACAGGTCTGAGCAGCTCCATCAAAATTGTGTAAAATCTTTGACTTAGTTTTATCAAGTTTAATACTAATTTACACTTTTAAATGAAACTTTCTTTGTTACTGTGCAAAGATAGTCACATAAGAATATTTGGAAATAACATTAATAAAGGAGTTTTATATCACTTGATAAATGGAGCATACACAGCCTCACAATCTAATTCTGAGTAATATATTTGTATGATATTTCTCATAGAGCTTACACTGCTTCACAATCTACTTCTGGGTAGTATGTCTGTATATAATTTTTGATCTTTGCAGTTGATGCTTCTTTAGGATCCCCCATAAATGTAATGGCCATAGGAAAAACATCTCCAATACCCTGTGGTTCTGCATGTTTCTCAGCCTCACTCACGGTGTCATAAAATTGTCTCTCTATAATGTACACACACCATATACATAAATAATACACAAAAAAAAAAGAACTTCAGTGTTCATAGATAGAATGCTGTATTTTCAAACTGATAGTTTAGCAAGTCTTCAACTCTGACTCTATGACTATGCATATAATTGAAAATCACAATGAAAATGAGTAAAGAAACTAAATTAGATGAAAATAACAAACTGACTCTGATTCCGTTTAGATTCTGAATCCCTGTCCCAATGGCAGTGGTCATGAATTTCTTAGTTTTGCTAGAGAGTTTTATTGTCTTTATAACTAAGTTTCAGTTTACTGTCATAATGCACAGGAGTAACATTTAACACATTTTTGCCACACATTGGAACTAGTTTGCAATACAATCTACAAACAAACAAAAATACGCTAAATGTTTCTCAGAAGAATTTTTAAGTACTTTCCTTTCTTTGTAATGCTACAATTCATTTAAAACTTTTGATTTCTACAGTGCAAAATAAGACAGCAAGATAAGACAGCTAAAAAGCAAGTGATTAAGGAAAGCAAATGTAGGGCAACTATCACAGAAAGTGCAAAGTCAACCAGTTGCTAAAACACTACTTAACTTCTCATCTGCATAGTAGTGGGTTACAAAAGGCATTAAATCAAATATATCATGAGTGTTATACATACAGTTGGCTCAAAATATACTAAGCCGACGTGGCTTAGTGGTATCGCGCTGGACTCCTGATCGGGAGGCCGGGGTTCGATTCCCGCTCTGGTCATGCCAGTGTCCTGTCTTTCGAATGAGACAGTAAAAACCGAGGCCCATGTCGTGGTATGCATGGCACATTAAAGATCCCTCACTGCTTCGGGTGGGTCCGTTGCAAAGGTCAAAATTTGTATGCCCCGCATCAGGCAGATGCTATCACCATATACGTGAAATATTCGTGGTGTGACGTTAAACAAAAATCAATCAATCAATCAAAATATACTTATACAAAAAGCAGGTCTTGTCAACATTAGGCAAGTCACATTTATAAGTGATGTCACATTTTCACCTCAGCAGAGGATGCATGTCGCAGCAACATCCATAACATGTCTGGGAAGATCACTACACCTTAAAGCTTTCACCTATCTGCCCTTCAAAATCCTCACAAATCAGATGCCATATTTGTATGCATAGAATATATGATATAATGAATCTATGTTAGTTTTGATGCATTTCATAAAGATGACTATTTAGGATGTGAATTGTTTGTATGACCTTTGATAATATATAAATAAAAGCAGATATAAAAGTCATTCAAAAATGCAAGTTTACATATATCAATGTTCATGTTTTTCCTTACTTGGTTTCTTTTTCTTTTTCTTCTTTGCTTGGTCTTTTTCTTCATCTCCTTCTGGCTTGTCACCTTGTTCCTCATTTGTATTACTGGACTGCTTCTTTTTTCCCTTTTTCATAGGTGTTTCTTCTTCTTCCTCCTTAGCAGGTTCACCTTCATCTCCAGTGGATTCACTCTCATTTTCGCCATTCTCTGTTTTTTCTTTTTTCTAATATTAAAGTTTTATATAATACTGTAACTATCTGTTAATTCAAAATTGCATTTGGACCAAATAAAAAAAAGAGTTCAGATTATACCAGTTAACGAGACACACAAATCATAAGTTCATGATATTGAGTTTTCATATAAAATTCTTGATACAAATAATTCCCAGCTCTTCTGGTTGTAACTGGATGTTGTAGTAAGAAGGGGATTCCAATTATATATACCTCATTTTATATATCCCCATATGAAGTTACATCATCAAGAGACATTATTTTTCTATTTTTTGAATGTCATGTTTGACTATTAATGGAGCAAATTATGAGAATTTCAAAAGATACCTGTAACTTTTAGTTACTCTCTCAATGTATAGGATATTCTGTGAAGCACTAGGACTTTTAAGCCTTTCCAATAATTAAGAGCTTCAGTTTCTAACCAGTTCTACTGCATGTCAACATGATAGACAATGTCTTCTGACAATTGCTGTCCTTGTAATTACTTTCATACTCTTCCAATGCTTTACAAGGCAATGCACACAAAATTGATCTTGTTCCATCACAAAAAAGAGTCTCCTTGTGTTCAGGGTTTTTCAAATTTTTCAGTAAAAAGTTGTTGAAAGAATTAAATTTCTTACTTTTGGCTTTTCCTTCTTTGGTTTGGGTTTATCTTCTTCTGCAGTACTCTCCCCTGGAATTCGATAAAATCCACATTTGCCTGTTCCCTTTACCTATATTAAGAAAAACATATTAAAAATACAATAATAATTCAACTGAGAACAGGCTAAAATCTTTTTTTTGGTTTTGTTTTGGGGTAACTGGTCTAAAAAACAAGCATAGAAAATATGAGAATAAAACAAATTCAGAAACAGGATACACCATGGCAAATTAAGATGAGTTTTAATCAATCATGACATTATATAATACGAGGGCTGATTGATATGTCGTGAGCCTCATTCTGAAGGATTTGAATTTTGTCAGACATATTGCATTATTTTTCTACATAATCCCCTCCAATATCTATACACTTTTGCCAGCGGTGTTTAAAGGCCTCAATGCCACTTTTAAAGAACTCTTTTTCTTGGCTGTTCAGAAAGTCATCCACTGCATGTATGACGTCATATCACTGGACTTAAAGTGGGTGCCCGAAATTGCTGTTCTCAGTATTGGAAATAGATGAAGGTCTGATGGAGCAAGATCAGGTGAGTATGGTGGATGCTCAATCAATCGTGAATGACAGCCATGGCAATGAAAGACTTGTAAACAGGAGCATTGTCTTCATGGAACAACACACCTTCAGTGAGCTTTCTGCGGCACTTACCGGTAAGTTTAATATTTTCCTGTAACTGCGTCAGAAGTGAACCATAGAATGTGTCATTGATTGTTTGTCCCCTTTTGTAGATAATCTATCAGCAAAATACCATCTGCATTCCAGAAAACTGAGGCTATAACCTTCCCAGCTGATGGAACAATCTTTGGTGGGGGTGAGCCAGGGTGCTTCCATTGTTTCGACTGTTGTTTGGCCTCTGGGGTAAAATGATGGATCAATGTTTCATCCATAGTGACAAATCTCTGAAGAAAGTTGGCAGGACTTTCCTCAAAAAGGTTAAGATTAGCACATGATAATGTGTTCCTGGTGTGCTTCTGATTAAGTGTCTTGGTACCCAAAGGGCTGAAAGCTTTCTCATTGCAAGATCCTCTGTCAAGTTGGAATGTACTCTTTCCTGTGAAATGTCAACTGTACTGGCTATGCATCTTTCTGTAACTCCTCTGTCAGCCATAACAATATCATGGATTTTATTGACCATTTCTGGGGTTGCAACCGTGACAGGCCCTCCAGGACGGGGGTCATCCTCAAGACTCTGTCTGCCGCACTTAAATTCCACCATCCACCTATTCACTGTAGTATATGAAGGGGCATCTTTCCCTAGTGTTGCTACTATATCATTATGAATATCCTTAGGTGTTAAACCTTTTTTATGCAAATACTGGATCACTGCTCTTTTACCAATTCTGTCCATTTTGCAAAAGTCACTTGTCTTGTTTACTTTAGAACGCTACCTCATACATCTAAACAGACCAAAGTAGACCAGTGCTTGGGTACAAGGCCTTATATAGTCAAAGAATAGTAGGATTTAAAGAGAACATCCCTGCATACCCCCTTCAATACAAGGCTCACAATATATCAATCAGCACTCGCACATTCCACTGCATATTTTTGCCAAGTATCTGCAGTTAAGTGTTTTTCCTTGCCCTTTCTCTCCATTTCCATGCATTGAAAACAGCCATATTGTTTTCTTTCAAAATGTTTTTCATCTATTCTCAGTTTAAAACAACAAGTTCACCAGAATAGTTTGACAATGAAAGTGTTGTAATTGTAATAGATGTGATTCCACAACTTTATGAAAGATAAATGGCCCCTATACTTAGGGATTTCAGATGCAGAATGAGCATTAAGATTTAATGAGAATAGAATATTATACAAAGTAAAATGAAGTCCCATGTCATGGTTAATACCACTGAATCAAGGATGCCAAGTGAAAGCAATTGTCATACTGAATCTGTATTCTAAAAAATATGTAAGACCTTTCCCTTATTGTTAAAAGAATACAGCCCCGTTATAAGTTTTCAGTAAGTAGATGCAAGTTCAAGGTTAAAGCCACTAGGTTAAAGTCATGGTACCAAATGAAAATTGTGCTCGTAAGGAATCTTTTGTGAAATATGAAAGCCCTACCACTTACAACTAAAAAATAGATAGCCAAGGATAGTGTTTTTGAAAAGTAGGTCTAAGTTGAAAGTTTATGCAATACAATAGACAGATAGACATTAAGACCAGTGTCAAGATGATAGCTCACTTTAATCTTTTGCTCAGGTGAGCTAAAAATCCCACAAAACATTAAAAAGACGCATACCAGATTAAGCTGTCCAAATCGTACACCTCTATCCAGTGCACTGATCAATTTGCCTGGATAAATTTCTACTTGGAGAGCAGGATATGCAATTCCAATCTTTTTCTTCAGTGCTGCAAACTGGATTCCTTTCAGCTTTTGAAGGTTAAGGTAATACTTGCACACAATTCAATGTATTTGGAAAATATCTTTAAATAATGCAAAATACAAAAATAACTGGTGTCAAGTGACTATGGCACAAACAACAACACAGCAGACATCCATGGACCCTGAAATCCAGAGGCAAGACCAGGTGCCCAGGAGGAGTAAGTATCTCCTGTATGGCTAGCCACACCTGTCATGAATGCCCTTACATACAGAAGAAACAAATGTAACTCGACACTGTACATATAAATGAATATGAACAAACACTGTGTAGAAAGTGTCAACGCAACACAATATCAGGAAACATGAGGCCCAAGTGGGCCTACATCCCTCACCTGAGCACAATTAGCTTATTCACAAACGACAGCCAATTTTGATAGAAGATTTTGAGTATTCAGTTCTGTATTGTTTTGTAAATTCTGTGCAGCTGTTGCCAATCAAAGTCCTCAAGAGCCATCTTGTATGACAGATCAGGTCAAAGACAAAAATCTGATAGAGGACCCTGAATACTTACAATCTTTAAAATTTGGTGAAATTCTGTGAAACAGTTAATGAAAAGAAACTGAAAAATATGTCAGCCAATCTTAGCTCTTGGTGGCCATCTTGAATGAAGTATTGGACCCTGACAACTTTCTACCTGTAACGTTCGGTGATACTCTATGCAGCAGATGCTGAAAAAACGTCAAAAATGTGTCAGTCAATCAAAGCCTTTGGCAGCCATCTTGAATGACTGATCAGATCAAAAGATACAAAATTGGTAGAGAATCTTAAGTACTAATATCTGGTAAGATTTGGTGAAATTCTGTGAAGCTGTTAATGAAAAGAAGATGAAAATGTGTAAGCCAATCAGAGCCCTTGGCCACCATCTTGGGATATGGATACGGTCGAAATTTGGTAGAGGACCTTGAATACTTACTTCATGTAAGGTCCTGTAAAATTTTGTTCAGCAATTGTAAAGAAGAAGTCTTGGACTAAGGATCGGGTTGAACAAACACAAATTTGGTAGAGGATGTTGAGAACTTACTTCCTGTAAGTTTTGGTTTCAGATGAGAAGTCGAAAATGTGTCATTCAATTAGAGCCCATGACGGATATCTTGGATTACAGATTGGGTCGAAAAACTCAAACTTGGTAGAGGATTTTTAGTATGTGCTTTTTTTAAGGTATGGTGAAATTTTGTTAAGCAATTCTGGAGAAGTCAAAAATATGTCAATCAATCAGGGCCCATAGAAGCCACCTTGGATTATGGATCAGGTTGAAAACACAAACTTGGTGGAGGACCTTGATTGCTTACCTCTAGTAAGGTCTGATGAAGTCTTAAGAGGCCTATTTGGAGAAGAAGTACCATCCAATCAGGGCCCACAGGGTCCATCTTGGATCATGGATTGGGTCAAAAATTTAAACTTGGTAGAGGACCTTGTTTACTTACTCCAGTAAGGTCTAATGAAATTTCTCTGAAGCAGTTGTGGAGAAGTTGAAAATGTGTCAACTAATCAGAGTCTATGGTGGCCATCAAGATTCTGGATTCAGTCGAAAAACACAAACTTGGTAGAAGACCTTGGGTACTTACTTCTTGTAAAGTGTGGTGAAATTCTATAAAGTGGTTACAGAGGAGAAGTCGAATATGTGAAAAGTTTATGCCAGACGACAATAACTGACGGCACGCTATGACAATAGCTCACTTGAGCCTTTGGTTCAGGTGAGCTAAAAGGAACACACTTATATAAATTACAGAACTAAAATCAAATAGTAATTTTGGCAAATATGTCATATGAAACATATTTCATTTTACTTCTGCATTCTTCATAGGAAAACTTTAAGGCATGTCATTTCCATTTACAATTGTTTAACAAAATTATAATTGCTCCCCCGTCCCCACCTTTCAAAGTCTCAGACTTGCACCCCTTCTTTTCCTCTCCTGAATTCAACATAAAGCGTTTATTTTGAAAGTTTTAAGTTTTAAAGAACAAAGTTTTAAATAACAAAGAATTAACATAATTCATCTGTGTTAAAATAATGTATTTTGTGTTGTGATGCTCAGATGTTGATCTTTGTAAAATATACTGTAAAGGACACCATGATTGTCTCAGTTTGATACAGAATCATTTGAAAGAAATCATGATTAATGTTTACAAGTTTAAATGTCTTTCCTTAAAAAATAGATATCCACCAATTAAATACTCGTACTGTAATTTACCCAGTACGTTAATTCAAATTTTTTATTTATAATCAAATGAACACACATTTTGAGTATCCTTATACCCCCTGAAGTTACAACTACTTACTTAAAAGTAATTTAACACCATAATATAGTACTAACACTTTTCATTGGTATAACTACTTGGCAATGTTCCAAGATAATGACATTATATGGGGAACTGTTGGGGAAACTGAACTTGAATAACTGATGAAAGTAGGTAAAATTAAGAAAATTTTAAAATGGTCATATGTAAAACAAAAAATTTCACTTGTTTTTGTGTAGTAATAAAATATTTATTCTGAGAGTTATTAGTAGTGACTACAAGTTACACCAATAACATAAAATCAGCTTTGAACAAGTGAAAATTACCTATCCTGCGTGCCTACTGAACATTTGCAGCCTGTTACTAAATACATATAACGTTCCATTATATTTATGGAGATACCATTATTTTAAATAATCCCAAATTAATACAAACAACACAGGTTTACACATTATATTACTGGTAAAACAGCTGAAAAACTGAGATAATTACGTAATTGCATGGGGAAGACTGTTTGCACATTTCAATTTTTCCCAGGAAGACATGTCACAAGCAACATCCATAACATGCATGGAGAGTACATTGGGGTCCTTAAACCTTGACAATACACTCACAAAAAAGGACCTTTCCTTAAGTTACAAGTTACATACACAATGCAAACCCTTTTGTTTGATTTTACTTTTTAATAAGGCAAAAGTAACATAATAAATGATAAATTCCATTTCCACATATTTCTATCTAAGAACATGAAGATACTCCAAGTACAGGTGGATGAGTATTAGAACTGCATTATTTCAACTATTTTTATCCAACTAATACAATATGATGATAATTAAAGGATACAGGATTTCCAATACTATTTATGATCTCAGCTATAATGTGCTTCATCTTGAGATTCAATGTTTCCCCTTGAACTTTAGGTTTCCTATTCTGTGGTTTTTTTTCTTTCAAAAGTCCTTTCAAGGGAGATGATTCCTTTACACCAAATCGATCTCCAACTTTTTCTTTGACAATCTAGAAAGATTGAAGAGATTAGATTTCTTTTTAGTATTTGAGTGGATATATAGTACATATATCATTGATTTTTTAATATCTACCATTTCTACTGCATACCGTACCTTAGAAAGAAATCATTTCATTTTAGATATTGCTTTGTAGATATAGCTTAATGATTTTCAAAACAAAAAATGTTAAAGTTGTCTGATGCCTTCCATTTCGGAGAAACTTGGTAGCTTAAACTATTTGAGAAAATTTCTTCTCCATGTACGACTTAAGATTACTTCGGCCTCCAGCGTGCTACAGTGCATTATTTTAATATTTATTCATGCAGACTTACCCTATTAAAGACAGGAATATCAACTACATTGGCTTGATCCAAGGAAGCTGTGTTAGTGTAATACTGATAGAGTGTAGGCAAACCTATAACAGTGTCCTCCTTACTCTCAAAATTATCTACAACCCTAGAAATATATCACAAAATATCTATAACAGTGTCCTCGTTACTCTCAAAATTATCTACAACCCTAGAAATATATCACAAAATATCTATAACAGTGTCCTCGTTACTCTCAAAATTATCTACAACCCTAGAAATATATCACAAAATATCTATAACAGTGTCCTCCTTACTCTCAAAATTATCTACAACCCTAGAAATATATCACAAAATATCTATAACAGTGTCCTCATTACTCTCAAAATTATCTACAACCCTAGAAATATATCACAAAATATCTATAACAGTGTCCTCCTTACTCTCAAAATTATCTACAACCCTAAAAATATATCATAGAATATCTAACAGAATTACTTTGATGAAACTCAATATCTCCATCAATCAAAATGAATCAAGAACAAATCGAAAAATATGCATATTATCAAATAAATTGAATTACTATTGCATTAGTCTGTCACAAAAATATAATCAAGTCAATCAAGACTGAATAAGTTTAAATACAACTGTACTTAATGTAATGGTAAATTAATATACATATTATGTTTATACCAATCAGCACACTTCTGCTCGACAATAGGAATTGTCCTTTTCCTTTTCTCTAGAATAACTTCTCCATCTAATCTGCTCACTTCAGTAAATTTGCGTTTCTTTTCAACCTTAGAACTTAATGATGCATTTTCAACACTTTTCTCTTTTTCTTTCTCCATAGATGCTGCCTCTTTAGCCATCTTTTCTTTCTCTGCTAAGTATTCCTGTGTTTTCTTTTTCAATTTTATGGCAGGCATTTTGGCTAAACAGTTAAGTAACAAAAAAAGATAAGAGTATCAATGAAACTGATGGATGCTCCCTAAATGGTAGTAATACTCTCACAGTTCAAAAGCTATGGCAAAGGTTAAAGATGACAACAAACAAACAAACAGACAGACAGGTAAAAAACAATATGCCCCGATCTATCGATCTGGGGGTATAAAAACATCAAAGACAGTATGACTGGATTGCAAAGCAGAAACTTACATATAAATGTACATACATGTAATAGCTTTAGATATCATAGAATGAATTTTGGAGTAATTTTATTGTTCTATTTTTTCTAAAGACAAATTGGACACTGAATACAACTAAATTAGACAAGGTAAATACTGAATAATGACATTAATTGACTTTCACAGTTTTATTTGATTTATGAAACCAAAGTCCAGCAAGAAAAGAAATTTCTGGAATTCAGTCTGACATCGTTTTCTGCTTTTCATAGAACAGAAATTTCAAAAACAAAACAAAAAATGGGAGCAGGGGTTGAGAATCGGAACTTTACATGCTCCTCATGGCAAAGGTGGGACATGTTTACATCCCTCTCAGTGTAAAGTTAAAGACCTGATCTGTTTAAACGCGAATAAATCAACAAATACATGAAAATAATGAAGGATAACAATGTTTTTATGTTCAAATAGATTTGAAAAATCAAACTGGAAACTATTGGTTTCATGAGTGAATATTTTTTATCTTCTTGGGGCTATCCAGTTTATGCATGGAGACCGTCTTGCATTTGAAAGACTACATGTATCCCTCACTTGACAGATTGTGCCAAACCTGTTTGATGCTGTGCCGTATTTCATATCAGTGAAAATGAAATATCATCAGACCGACAGACAAGTCCGGTAATGATGCCACTAGTCCCGTAAATAATCTTAAATTTCCCTACCAACTGTCTGGTTAAGATGAACCAAAACAAAAAGAGGAACAAAAGGTTTAAAGGCACTTTCATTTATATGTTAAAACGATGTTGACAATGATGATTATTGTATTGATTTGTATTCAGGTATTTGATAACAGGCATTCAGAACATTTGAGGTAAAGCACTGGACTTTATCATAAAGAGCAATGAATATTCCTGTAGAAATTTTGGTTAACAGGAATTAAAATAGTTTATGATTCAAAAACGATTTCCAGAATACAATAAACTGTACATGTATTCTTCTAGTCGACATGTACTGCTACATGTACTGGTACAGCCGCAAGTAGTGGCCCTAAATGAATGATCATTCATTTAGGGCCACTACTTGCGGCTAGTACTGGTACTGGTCCATTTCCAACCTAAGAATGGTTCCTGGCTTATGAGTGAATTCAGTCCTTTAAACCTTATTTTTTTTTTCAACATTAGTTGTCTGCTGACCTACATTTGAAACATCTGTATAAAAAAAACTTTGCTTCTGCAGCATTAGATTATAAAATCAAGGGAAACTGATCTGGTCAAGCAACTCAATGATTTGCTACATGTGCCTGTAATTATTATTTACACATGTAGTTGGTTCATTGGTGTTTTATGTCACTTTCAAAAATTTTTCACATACTAGTATATCCAGCATGGAAGAAAGAGGTAACCAACCTCTTAAACATACATGTAGTGGCACAATCCGGGAATCAAACATGTAATCCCCTCAAGCCAAGCACTTAACCTCTACACCAAGCCTGCGCCTGTCTGTAACATCCGTCAGGCTGTGCATGTGTACCATCTATAAGTTAGAAACGACGTTGAACGTTAGCAACCTTATGACATCATAAGAATGTTTCACTGCTCTTTGTGTCATTTTTGTTGGAATACGTTTTATTTCCTGCTTTAACAATAACAGGATGTTCCGTCCACAACCCAATCCATCCAAAGTAAAAGTCGATCCATCGCCAAACAAACCATCCCCAGACAATCTGTCCACAACTTATATATTTTTAATTTATATTAAAATTTTCAGTAATTCATTCATTTATCTGTGTATCTTTTATAAAGACTTCTATCTACTATACTTAAGTGTTCTGTTCCTAAAGTATGAGAGAAAGATCGCTTGCACCACTTATATTTAATCTGTGAATTGGCCACTGAAACTTAATTGTAGATAGATCAACTAATTTAACTTTTACACACTCTGTCCACTATATACTTAATTATTCTATAAAAATTTTAAAATGAAGATATAATTTTATTTATTTATTTTAACAAAAAATTAAAAATACTGATTGTGTTTTGTAGAGGATCTATGTATATTAATTTTTTCATTTAAAAACGGATTTTCAGCATTGTACATTTATAATAAAGGTTTAGTGGTTGGATTGTTCATTCATCTTCACAGAGACATATACACAGATATGTATCCAATTTGCATCTATTTCTTTGTTTTCCTTAAAAACACATACAAATTTATAATATAAATAAATAATAATGTAATAGTGTACAGATCATCTCTGCATCTAAGATTTATTTGATAAATTGCCCACTAAAATCTAATGGTGGAGGGATCGTCTCCTCAATTAAGATTTAATTGTTAAATTGCCCACTGAAATCTAATGGTGGACGGATTGACTTTGAAAACTGTGGACGGACCAACTGGGGACAATCGAATGAGGACAGCTTGGTTTGTGACTGTGGAAGGATTAACCTGTTAAAATGAATGTTAGACGTTTCTGTACAAGGATGTTTCGGTACAAGGACGTTTCCATACGTAAGAAAGATGTTTTGGTACAAGTAAAAATGTTTCAGTACAATGAAAAGAACATTTCTGTACACTAAAAAGATGTTTCGGTACATATGTTTCGGTGATTCATTTACTATATTTTAGTCTGTGTGTGACATGAGACAGCAAGTGTGACTAGCCAAACAGGTGACACTTGCTCCTATAGACACATGGGTTAATTTTACTAAACGACATAGGCCCAAACGTATATGTATACGTAAACCTCCTCAAGTAATATTTTGTATCCTCACTAAAAAAAAGTTCCTTGAGAAACTTACACCTTCCGCATTGTTAACAACTGAGTTTTAACTTCAAGAAAAATGCAGTTTACGTCCATACAAACGTTGAAAAGTTTACGTCTATATGCCTACTGTTCGGCTTTAAACGGTATTTTTAAGTGTGCATGATCACAAGTATATGAGATAAATAAGGCCGTGCGTTATTGGTGCTTTTTCTTCAGCCTCCTTGTCGTTACTGGCGTCGCATGGTCAGGGCTCGTCTTCGTGGAAACTCTTGAATATTTTCTCGTCAGTCCGGACAGCTCAACTCTCCAGGTTGCCATCGTTTGTAATGAAGGCACCAAACGTTTAGCTATCAACATCCTCTTGCGGCCGGACATCATCAGTTTCGCTTGCGTTGTTGTTCGACAAGGCAAAGCCAACCTTTCTGAAGCAGTTGGCGATGATTGAGAGCTTAACGGTGCGCCAGGCCTTACTGAGAAAGTGGACGGCATCTACATGTAGTAGGGTCAGTCTTCATGCAATGCCGTTTACCGACAGCTGATGATCTTGTGTACGACATGGCTTCGCCAGTTGGTAATTAATTAGTTCTTTCATTACTACCGCCGCAACCTATTAGAAAATTAACGTGTGATTTGGTCAACATCTATTACCTGGACAGTAATCTCTTTTGAGATTACCTGGACAAGTGTGAAACCTTTTAACTCTAATCGATAGGTCACTTGCACCATAGTAAACAAAATGAGCTCGGGCGTGATACATTGAAGTTTTAACAAAGGTATGCTTGGTAGAATAATCGCGCTATTCAAATAAACGAATTCCCTTCTTTATTCTAGTGTAATAAGTGGCGGATTTTTCAATAGATTTGATAGAAAATGGTTTTGGATTTCAGGAACTTATTCAATAAAACGAAATATTCAATAATACGATTTTCAATTCAGTGGCAGCCACTGTAACTTATATTGCATATCCTGAGGTACTGATGGGGCGTACAACATCATGAGCATGGCACATTTATGTAACAGTTTGCTGATCTTTTGACTTTCTTCTTGGTAGATTGCCATAATATACATTCTAATTTGTTTCTGTACCAACATTTCGGTACCTGTACTGAAACGACCAAAATCATGTACCGAATCGTCTTTGTACCATGTACCGAAAGACCTATTTTTGTGTACCGAAACGTCCTGCACTCATTAAAATTTGGACCATGGTTAGTGGCGGCGAAGTCCATATATTATGAGAAAATCACTTCAAGGTATTAAAATTTAATTCCACGATTTTGCATTTAACTGAAACTATTGGTGAGAGCCTGCAACGTTTAACATGGCATGGAATGGACCAGGTTTAGTAACATAACTGCCATTAGGCTACAAATGACCACCGGTAATTTTGTGGTTTTTTAACAATATGTGCAAATTTGAACTTAAATGCACTCTTCTCCACCATATTGTTTAAATGTAAAATTTAACATTTAGTGTATAAACATTAGAATGCTCTGTTTTACCCGCTTCTAGAAGATGTAATGCTGTTGATGTAGATCTACACAAGCATCGATGAAATATATTTTCACGTGAACAACGTCATCAGATTCTGTGTATTTTATAAGTTTGGTGTAAATGACGGATAACCTGATTAAAACGGTTCTCCACCCCATCTCCAAGTAGACAGAACTAGATCTACAGAGTTAACATTTTATATTGGATTTGACAGTAACTGTAAAATATGCAAAGCTTATCCAGAGCATTTCAAGGTTAATTAATAGGACTTCTGCATGTATTATTCTATTATTTTACTTTGTTTAATGGACAATTTTTTTTCGAATTTCCTCTACCTAGATAAGTCCGATAAAGTTCCGACTACAAAGTACCGACTACAAAGTACATGTACTTTGTTTTTTAGGCGAACCATGCAGTCTCTAGCTCCCTTTACTATGTCGAATGAATGGTGACATATCTGTTAACGGGATACTCTACAGTAGAGGGTGGATGCATTCTAAAACTATTTATTGATTGTGTCTTAAGTCATTTTGCAGGAATAGTGATCATTTCTTCCCCCAAGATGTCAGTCCTGCAGTTATTGTGAAAATTAAGGGTCTGTTGAACATACTTTTGATTTTAAAGCATATAAATGTGTTTATCATTTGTTGTATTATAATATAAATGACAAACACATATATAAATTATTGACTGGGTTTGAGGGCAACATATGATTTGTTGGAGCTGAAGACAAAATGTTGCTGAAGGGGGAAGGCAACATTTTGTCTGAAGGTCCAACAAATTATATGTTGCTCTCATCCCTAGTCAGTAACTGTTTTGTTATAACGGTACCTCTATTATTTTAGTTGCTCACTGGAACAAATGTCAGGAGTGCTAATGTCATGGCTTTAGTGTTGGCGTCCGTGTGGGCATCTGTGGCATATAGACAAAAACTTTAATTTTGGCCATACCTCGAAACTATTACACATAGACCTTGCCACTAGTACCCTCATTTGCAACCCAATGACTTTTACCTTGAAGTTTGACCCACTTTTCAAAAACTTTAACCTTGACTTACTTGTCAACTACTAAAGGTAGGGCTTTCCTATTTCACACGTGTGTTCATTGTCTCTAGAATTTAAGTCTGTACCAATTTTTGACCTTGCATCCTTGATCTTTTAGTTTCACCCACTTTTCAAAATTTTAACCTTACCTATAACTCTTTATCAATTAGGGATGAGCATTAAAATTTCAAATTTGTCTTTATTATGGCTAGATTTTTCTATCTATACCCAAAATTTTTTACCCCACAACCTTGACCTTGAAAATTTGCCCACTTTTCAAAACTTCAACCTTGGCCATACCTTCAAAACTAGTAGGGCTTTCATATATAGGAGGAAGGTTGAAAAATCATTGGCCAGACCGGGACTCGAACCCAGGACCTTCCGCTAACAAGGCAGATGCTCTACCAACTGAGCTATCTGGGCTGATGTCCCAGTCTGCCACACACCTCCCCTGCCAATTTGAGGTTTCCCTGAAACCTCACACCAAGTCCTCCTCTCACAGTGGCATACAACCTCTGCCAACTGATGAGAGTTGGTGGAACCTCCAAACTGTAGCAGGAAGGTTGAAAAATCATTGGCCAGACCAGGACTCAAACCCAGGACCTTCCGCTAACAAGACGGATGCTCTACCAACTGAGCTATCTGGGCCGATGTCCCAGTCTGCCACACATAATTCACATGCACAGTGAGGTGCAGTCCTAACATAACATTATGTTAACATGTGAGGTTTGCTTTTCTCTTTGCTATTTTCTTTCTAATATAAACTGAAGAAGTTTTCAATAAATACATTATTACATGTTTACACAGTAGTTTCCTTTGTTATATTACATATGAAAGCTTAATTGGGGTGTAATTTTAACATTACATTCATTTCATGTATTTATGATCGCATTCTCTGTGACTTAATTAAATCCATTTTATTTCCTCCATCTGTACCACTGCTGAGAAAGAATTGCAAATTTAGGCATGTAAACATGCAATGGACCGTGCACACACAGGAATGTATCGCACACGTTAACATGTGTGTTATATTGGAATTTGACCCTTATGTACATTTTTAGTGACAAGACCTTGCAATTGGTACCATCATTTTTTACACCATTACCTTCATCTTGACGTTTGACCTACTTTCCAAAATTTAAATCTTGCCCATAACTAGGTAGTTACTGGACTTGACCATGCATTATTAAGAAAACATTGAAAATACATACTATCTGTCTGACAGTGTTTCGCTGGCAAGCTATTTTGTCTTAAATCAAATCAAATCAAAGTTTTATTTAACGTCGGTACATGGTAAAAACAGTACAAACATTAGCTCTAATGAGCTATTAGATCCGACACATAATAAACAGACACGTACACATTTAAATAATACATACATATAGAGCACTACATAGCATAAAAAGAAACATAAAAATGTGCGGGTGTGTGTTGTGTGTGTTTGTGGGTGTAGTTTTTGTGTTCTTATGTGTTTTGTCTACATGTGTTGCATTTACATTGTGGCCCATACCAGCTACTTATAAGTGATTTAAACTGTGCAAGTGTACTTGTTGTCCTAAAGTGATCTGGTAGGGAGTTCCAAATTTTGGGTGCTTCTGATCTAAAAGCGTGTTTTCCATATGTTGTTGTCCTAACCTGCGGTATGTCTGCTTTGTTATGGTATCTGAAAGTATAGGATTTATCTGTAATGTTGATGAGATCTTGTAGGTAAGTGGGTGTTTGTTTGTTTGTGATCTTGTATACCTCTAATGCAAAATTTCTTAGGCGTCTTATTTTGAGTGAAGGTAATTTTGAACGGGCTAGTAAATTTTCATACGTGTTTTCTTAATCATTATAGATGTGTAGCAGGAAGGTTGAAAAATCATTGGCCAGACCGGGACTCGAACCCAGGACCTTCCGCTAACAAGGCGGATGCTCTACCAACTGAGCTATCTGGGCCGATGTCCCAGTCTGCCACACACCTCCCCTGCCAATCTGAGGTTTCCCCGAAACCTCACACCAAGTCCTCCTCTCACAGTGGCATACAACCTCTGCCAACTGATGAGAGTTGGTGGAACCTCCAAACTGTAGCAGGAAGGTTGAAAAATCATTGGCCAGACCGGGACTCGAACCCAGGACCTTCCGCTAACAAGGCGGATGCTCTACCAACTGAGCTATCTGGGCCGATGTCCCAGTCTGCCATAGATGAATTTAAGTGCCCTTTCTTGAATTTTTTCCATCTTTTTTCATGTTTATTTCCCCGCAAAAGTGCCAAGTAAGTGGACAGAAGTTGAAGTATGATAATATGAAAGAGTGATAGATGGTAAGTTTGCCTAGTCTGTTTAAGTGTTTCTCTATTCTTTTAAGTACATTACGTTGTTTTGATGCTTGTTTACAAATGTTTGAAACGTGTGTATGAAAGTTTAGTTGAAAATCTATTGTGACCCCTAGTAATTTGACTTCTGTTTCGCATTTGATGGTGTTGTTTCCTATCTGAAAAGTGATGTCTTCTTTTTGTGTTTTTTTCCCTACTGCCATGGCCTGAAATTTTTCTGGGTTTGCTTGCATGTGATTGTCTGCGAACCAGTGTATGAGTGAATCACTGTCTGTTTGAAGTGATGTTTTTACAGTGTCTAAAGAGGTGTATGCTTTACTTATAGTATTGTCGTCAGCATAATTATATAAATTGCAGTGTTTTATGAAGTGAAAGATGTCGTTGATGAAAATGATAAATAGAATTGGGCCTAAAATTTAGCTTTGAGGGACTCCTTTGTAGAGTGACAGGAAGGTGCTTGTGGTGGTTCCTAATTTAACGTTTTGTTTTCTGTGTGTGAGGTAGTCTGAAAGTAATTGTGTGTCTGAGTTTGATAGTCCATAATTTTGTAGTTTTAGTATGAGTAGATTATGTGGCATACAGTCAAAGGCCTTTGAGAGATCCATCAGTATGCAGCCTACATACTTGTTTTGGTCTAGTGCCATTTTCCAGTCCTCATCGACTCTCAGCAATGCCGTTTGACACCCATAGCCAGCTCTGAACGCAGAGAGATAGGGGTGAAAAACGTCATCAAAGAAGTCACTGAGCTGTGAATGTATGGATCTCTCAAAAACCTTAGATAGTGCTGGTAATATGCTTACTGGTCTGTAGTTTCCTTTGTCTAGTGTGCTGTTCTTTTTGTGTAGTAGTCTGACTTGAGCTATTTTAAGAGTGTCAGGAAATTTGGATGTAGTGAGTGACAGATTTACTAGTGTAGTGAGGGGTTTGATAATTATGGGTTGTGCTAGTCGTAAAAGTTTTGGTGAGATGTTGTCATGTCCTGTTGCTTTTTTGGGGTTTATTTCATTCATTTGTTTATTAATAAAATCTTCATCTATAGGTTTAAATGTGAAAGATACATCTTCTTGTTTGTTTTCTGTTATGGCATGTAGGCTTGGGTGGTCTTCTGACAACTCTTGGTAGTAGTATCAAACTACAGAGAATAACTGCATGTTCATGGCATCAGACATGATCTGTGAATTTATTAAGCTACATCTTCATGATTGATTGATTTTTGTTTAACGTCACACCACGAATATTTCACGTATATGGTGACGGCATCTGCCTGATGCGAGGCATACAAATTTTGACCTTTGCAACGGACCCACCCGAAGCAGTGAGGGATATTTAACGTGCCATGCATACCACGACACGGGGCCTCGGTTTTTTACTGTCTCATCCAAAAGACAGAACACTGGCATGACCAGAACGAGACTCAAACCCGGCCTCCTGATCAGGAGGCGAGCGCGATACTACTAGGCCATGCCAGTATAACCACATCTTCAAAGTCAAGATCACAGTAAACTATGATGATGTAATACTGTTACAGCAGAATCTCTGCAGTTTTTTTAATAATTGTATCAAACTACACAGGTTTGTTGAAAATGGCATAGAATTTAAGAGTTTGTCATAACCTTAAATCAAGATCATTTCAAGGTCAGGGTCACAGTAAAGAAAGGCATTGAAATGGTATCCAGACTATAACTCTGCTGTTTTTTCCAGGAATGATATCAAACTAGCCCAGTGTTATTCATGTAATGAACTTGATACATGGTTATTCTTTCAAGGCGTAGTCACTGTTGACTATGTTTTAAGAAAGTTGCTATCATGAGAGCAAAGGCATTACTCTTGTTTACAACATGAGCTTCGCTGTGCACTTATAATAAAATCTTTATCTCTTCAAGCTTTTATTTCATTGGACTTACAAAAAGTGTTACACCCTATATGCAGAGATTATAATAAACACGTTTTTCATTTTGATTATTTAAAGAATACTACACATATTTAATAAAATGACAAATGTCAATGCCAAATTTATATGTATAAATATAAATGTCACAGTCCTAGGACATTGAAAGATAATGTGAAGCGATTTTAATTTTCAGTTGTTTTTTCATTCAGGTACTATGCTGTCGGCCTATTCTGCACCCCTAAACACACTTGCCTATGTTTACTCTGTTTAAAAAAAAAGATACAGCAAAGTAACATTCAACACTTTCAGACTGATCTTTACTTTATATGACGATACAATTTTTATTTGTTATCTAGTTGTATGAATAAAAAAAAACATAGCTAATATCAACCTACCCATGGGTCACCTGAATGTCAACTATGTTGGCTAATTCGACACTATCGAGGTTACAGTGTACAGTACAGTCCGGGTTGAACTTAATTTGCTTGATAGCTCAAGTAAATGTCCACTTCTAATGCCCACTGAAATTTCAGGTGGACTGTCCACTGTGAACAGTAGGCATTCAAAGTTCCACCCGGACTGTACTGTATATAAAAATGAAACAGACTATAATTTTGGACGAAAATGACGTGAAGTGGATTTCTAAGAAAAATTGCATTACGCTATAGTTGGCTCAGGGCCCATCTGTGTAGTGTAAACTAAATGATCTTGCTTGATTTACTGTTTTTCTTCTTCATTAGGCCTTCTTACCTGAGGCTGAGTCTATTTTCTTTAATTGTACACAATCGTAGATAAAACAGAACTGGCCTCAAAAACGTGCACCAGTGTTTACACGGAAATGATTACAATGTCACAAAATGCACAGTGCAGAATTAGCCAACGAGCAGAATAGGCCAACACAGCAGTATATTTTACTTTTCTTGGTGCAGGTCTGTCCCGTCTGAGAACTTGTCAAGGGAGTCACAAAAACATCATACCATTGGTTCACTCACAATGGACACGACTTATGTCATATGGGGACATGCAAGATACCTTACAGCTCTCAATTGATGAAAAATCAGGTTTTGTATCCTTGATAATATTGAATTTTGTTCAACAGGATTCTTAAGTGTATTCAGCCACCAAGGCCCCTGATTATTTTGTAGTCATTGAAGGTTTCATTCAGTATTTGTATGTTCCTTAGAACAAAATTTACCCCCTCCTGTCTGTCTTTATCTGTCTATCACAGAATGAATTCTGGGTGATAGCTCCAATGCCATACATCAGATATCAGGTCCAAACCAAATTTAAATGATACTTGAATACATTTATAATGAGAAAAAGACTCCTATTGATTTTAGATTAGAAGGTCACTGTCACAGCATTTTAACATAGAGTGAAAAGTTGGTTTCCAAATGTTCTAGTAACATACATCAGATTCAGACCAAATTTCACCTTTATATACTTAGTTACAAGAAGAGGAAGTCAAGATTGTTATTCATTTTGAGGTCTATAGATCAAAGGTCATTGTATCAACCTCTGAACTTTAAATGAAAATGTGGTACTTGTAAAACGATGTTGTCCAGATGATAAATCATGTGTGATATATATCTGATTCATTCCTTAATTAAATATATACTAAATTGTAAAATATGCTTGTCACTTAATGACAAAGGGTGAAAAGAACACTTACTTTAGGGCAATGATACTTGTAAAAGAGGTTTATTGGGGCAAAAGTTTAAGTACATCTCTAATACCGGTACCTAATATATTTGACCTTGACCTTTCATTTCTGACCTTTAAAAACACTGTACATTGTCCTTCTCTATGAAAGGGTATGTGTACCAAGTTTTATGGTCCTAGCTCAAATGATTCTGTCTTTATCTTGTTTACAAAGTGCAGTTTATCAACAATGTTTAGTGTGTTACCTTGACCTTTGATACCTATCTTGAAAAATAATGGGCATCATCCTCTCAGCATCAATAGTATGCATGTCAACTTTGACGATCTTAGCCTAAATGATTTGGTCAGTATCATGTTATCAAGTTTATTCAAGTTTTATTAACAATGTGTAACATCTATAATTGACATTTGACCTTAGAAAAAAGGGCATGGTTCTCTTGTAATAAAGAGTATGTGTACCAAGTTTGACCAAGTCCTAGCCCAAATGATTTGATCTGTATCATGTTAACAAGCTGGGTTAGACTTAAGAAAGTACTAGGCATAAGAAATATATGTACAAAGTATATTTGTACCAAGTGTGACAGTCTTAGCTCAAATTGTTGGGTCTGTATTTTGTTTACAAGGTTTATAAAAATGTTAAGCATGTGACCTTGAACTTTTAACCCTAAACTTGAAAAATGTTAGACTTTATCATATTAGCATCATTAGTATGTGTACCAAGTTTGATGATTCTAGCCCATACATTTAAGTCTGAGTGATGTTGCCAAGCTTTATCAACAATGTTATAGAATATAAAAGAAAAATGATAGGCATTATAAGGCATTGTCCTATTGACATAAAAAGTATGTTTATCAACATTGAAGGTCTGAGTCCGAACATTTCTGTCTGTATGTTGTTTACAAGGTTTCTCAACAATATTAAGCATGAGCATCAGTAGCATGAGTACCAAGTTTGAAGACCAAAACCAAAACCATTGGTCTGTATCATGTTTACAAGCTTTACCACCATGTCTGAGGTGTTATGTTGACTTTTGACATCTGACCCAGAAAAACAATAAACATAACCCTGTCATTTTAGACTCTTATTATAAAGATATGGATGTAGTAGACTCTTATTATAAAGATATGGATGTAGTCTATATGCAAATTGCTTTTACAGGTATAGCTACAATGCGCATGAACAAACCACCAGTTAACAGTCTTAACCTTGAGTTCCTGACCAATATTAATATTACACTAGAGAAACTAGAAAATAGTAAAGACTGCTCAGGACTCATCATTACGTCAGTAAGTAAGATGATGTAGGTATATCCACCCCAGGAAACTGACCAGGGTTTAATTCATAACATTGACGAGAAAAACTAGGATACATGTTTGTGTCTGTAAAGTCCTAAACTACATTTTTTTAAGCAATTAAAGTAAATGTATTGGTAAGCTATATTAAGGGACTGAATAAATTAAGGTATTCCTTTACAATCATGATAACAATCACTTACTTCCAATCTTTAAAACCACAACTATCATAAGAAATTTATAAAATCCCTTGGCATGTGTGATTATGCTTCTACTTGCAACATCTGTTTGAAAATTAATTTACAAACATTCATGAAATGCCAGAAAGTGATAGGGACCGCATCATAATTCTTCCTTTGATTCATCATAACCAATGACATGTGCTCTTCACTTTATCTGTATTAAGAGGGATGCATGAAAAATCAATGAGGACTCCACAGAACCTACTTGCCGTGCCAGGAAGCAAGTGAAATTACATGCAAGTCTTGCACATCTTTCTTAGACATCATCTTTACATATTACATATCCCTTAGATTGCTTGGAATTATATATTTATATATGTGTGTATTTCAAGGTTTGTAGATTTGTTGGTATTACTTATATAGTTAAGGAATACCTGAGGAAACACTTTAAACTTCACAAAATTGCGCAATTTAGCTATAGCTTTATGGAAAAGTTCACTTCCATTGTCATAATTTAATCTTTATGCAGAAAAATAGGAAATTCATAGCCTAAAATACAAATTTTCTCATCCCTATTGTATAACTTAGTAGAAAAACAACATGAAATTGTTACTTTAGATCAAACTTTATTTCCCTGTATCATGTCATGAAAATTGAATTTTCCATTTTTAGCTCATCTGAGCCAAAGGTTCAAGTGAGCTATATTGTTACAGCCTGTGGTCCATCTTTGTAAACTTTCCACATTTTCAACTTCTCCTTATCTGCCCAACAGATTTCAATCAAACTTGGTATACCTGTAGCACTTTTGGGCCTTTACAGAATTTGGGTTTTATATTTAGATCTCTCTGCAGGTGTCACCACCCTACATGACAAAACTATGTTCAAGAAGGTACCCTCCTTTGAAAATCTTTTCCCTCAGAAGGGATACATGAATTTAAAAGCAATGGTTCCTAGGTGATATAGGCTGATGTAAGATTTAAGTGGTTTTTTTTTCTATTTTTTTCCGTTCAAATTGGAAACAGACTTCTTTGCGTGTGTGTGTTTGGTTTTGAGGGGGGGGGGGGGGGAGCTGCCTATTTTCAGGCTTCTTTACGTGTGTGTTTGGTTTTGAGGTGGGGTTTTCGTGTATAAATAGTGCGTCGATATTTAGAAAAAGCGTGATTAGATTTACTTTTAGTACTTATAATTCATATTGTACGAGTCAATGCAAGATAAGTTTGATCAGATGAGAAAATAGATGTGCCGTTATTCCATCGATTTAATTTTAGACGAGTTATATTCATGCGCTGGAGGACATGCAGTCTTTCCGAATACTCGACGGAAAGTCCCGAAAAAGTACGATTGACATTATGGTGTAACTGTGCCGTAATAAGAAGTACACTACTAGTCCGTACTAGTATCCGTTGTATTATAATTAATAAAACGTAAAAATATCGCTTCTTTTTATAGCAGTGGAATTCGAAGTACTCTACAATCTTCTCGTCACAACGATAAACAAACGTCTTGGTAGTTGTTGATGTGTAATGCTACTAAAAATAGCCAGTTATTTATAGATCTACGCGTGTAGACGTGGTTTTCCCCAAATGTAATTGTACAGCGGGAGACTTTGTCCAGATTGCTGATTTCATACTACTGTCAAGGTCAAGTGATAAGACAAAATCGGCAAATGAAAAGGCGAATGACCTTGATTTGCGATTTCAGCGGCACCCGATTTCAGGCAAAGAAGTCAGATATGCTTTAAGTTTAAACATGACATGTATAGTTCATTCGTCTGTTGCATTTCCAAAATGGACCGTCTTTCCCCATACGATCGGATGCTTAGCTGGGATTTGACCTCGTATATCTCGGGAAGTGCTTGGAGTTTTTAAATGAAATTTGCTGTCATTGTACATTAATTCTTTATGTGTGAATGGGCGAAAGCCCGAAGGCGATGCATCAAGTCCTATATTGTTTTTGTTTGTTCTGTTCAACGCAGACCGTGTTTTGTCAGTAGAGATCCTAAACATTACAGTCTTGGTGTGTGATCTCTTGGTGGATCACGACTTTATTACCTTTGATGTACTTGACCATGCAATTCCGACCTTGAGGACTTTCAAGTCCTTTCATTTTGTGCTTATTTTCAGTATTTTCTCAGATTTTCTCTAAGTAGGTTGCTTACAGTTCATTGATTTTGAATAGTTTAACTGATTTTATTGTCATAGATTTAGAATGGAATATGAAAATAATGTCTAGAAAGATTCACAATTTTTATTAAACCTCTGTAAGACCTCTGCTTCAGGACTAATGGAGTGATTTTTTTAAGCTTGGTAGAGATGAAGTACTCAAGGAATACAGCAATAATTTCTTGAACTTTTTGCAGTTTTTTAAGATTAAAAAAGGGGGATATACTACATGTATTAGTTTGTAATAATTTAATTTGCTTCAGAACTAATAAAAAGATTTTCAGTAAACTTGGTAGGTATGATGTGCTTAAGATCCCCTACAAATGCTGATGTTTTTTACCAGACCTTTCAAGAAGTTGAACCAGGGTAGGGCTAACATAGGCCCATAAAGGTACATGTACCATCCTTCAACAAACTTCTTCCTCAGACCAGCTGCACAGATTATCAAACTGAATATATCAGAGTGATTTAAAAGGGTGACTTTAAAGAGTGCTGTTGATTTATAATCAAATTTTGTACCTTTTTATGCTTTTTGTTTTCAATTTGTCATTTTTGCGTATATTCATGCAATTCCTTCATAGACTTCCCCATGTAGATTACTTATAATGCATTGATTTTGTGTATTTTAACTGATTTTATTGTCATAAATGTAATTGAAAAGAAATAGATTTATACAAAAAAATTTCCAGGAATATTTGCAATTTTGTTAAGATTGAAAAAGAGGGGGGATATACTTTTAGCATGTTATGATGAGCTTTGATGTTTGTCTGCTTCAGAACTGATGAAATGATTTGGTGGAAATTGGTAGGGATGCTCAAGGTCCCCTACATATGCTACTGTTTTTTACCACATCCGTCAAGGGTGGGATCCTGGGCTGAATGACATTGACTTCAGAGATTACCCTCATTTGACAAAGTTCTTTAGACCTGCTGTATAGATGATCAAACAGAATGAACCAAAGTGACCTAGAATGTTATTATTTGGTGTGCAACATTGGTACTTGCTAATTCCTTTAAGCAGTCTGCTATTTGTGAATGAGCAAATTGTTCTCAGGTTTAGGGATATAGGCCCACTTTGGCCTCTTTGTTATTAATAGTTTGGAGAGAAATTCAAAACTTCAAATAGTTTTCATTATTTATTATTTATCTCATATTGTGCCAAATTTAATTAAATGCATACTAGTACATGTATTCTGACATGCATGTTATTATCTTACCTTGTAAAATACATACTGGTTCATGTAGTACTAAACCCGGACTGCCTCAGTGGATGAGGTGCTTGGCGCATGATCGATATACTCCATGGATTAACTCCTGCCATGGGCACACTGGTGCTCTGTCTTTCATATGAAACAGTAAAAACAGAGGTCATGTGTCATGGTAGATGTGGCATATGAAAGATCCCTCACTGCTTGGGGAGGGTTTGTTGCAAAGGTATAAATTTCTATACAATGCATCAGACAGATGCCATCACCATATACTGATATAATCATGGACCGTCGTAAAACAATGAATCAATATATAGTACATGTACTAACATGCATGTAATAATCTTATTTTGATGAAATGTATACTGGCACATGCATGTTTTAATCTTAATATTATTGCTTGCCTGCGCTATATCAAAATTATAACTCAAAAAAAAAAATGCTTTAAACATCTTATCCTTTTTCATTGAAGTTAAAAATTCAGAAACGAAATATGTTTAATGACATTACCTGATCAGTTGGTTTTTAGAGCTCTCACTGTCAGATTTGTCTTAGAACAACAGTAAAAGACATGATAATGAATCTTTGCCCGTTTTAACAGATTTTAGTAAAAGTTTTATTATAAGGTGTAAGCTAGAGCTAATGCAGTATTGCTTTTATTATGATAATGCTTATGCATTACTTGAATACTAATTAATTTTTGTCTCACGCCTATAGACTTTTAGGTCTAAATAGATTATAAGTTTTACATGCCCATCATTGAAACATATTATGTCTATCTGTTTGAGGCCATTCTGTTTCATTATGTTTATGATTGATACATTGATGTTAAACTTGGTGTGTATGGTTAGTATGAGATTTTACAGCTGTTTTTTGCAATTGATCCCAGTTTAAAGGAACTATTTTCCCTCGATGAAAATCTATGAAATTGTTCAGTCATATTTAAGATATTGAAGTGAAACTTAATGTGCATTTTTAGTATGAAATCTTACAAATGAAATGCAACATTTTTTGCTATTGACCCCATTTTATAAGAGTTATTTTGTTCGAAATGATCAGATTTCCAGAATATGAACAGTATGAGATCTTACAGATGAAGTTTGGCCTTTATTCAGTTGATTCTATTTTACAAGTACGATAGCCTTTGATGAAAATCGGTGTTCCATATTTTTTACAATTATTGTTCAAAATACGTAAATTTGATGAAGAGTGTATGTTGACTATAAGATCTTGTAAATGAAAGAAAACCTTTGTTACTATTGACTACTTTTACACATATTATTGCCCTTAGTAAGTGTTCTTTTTGCCCTTTATAGAAAGTTGCTATCCTGAAATCTAGCTATGGCATATTTTGCAAAGTAGGCATTGCACTTATCAATACTTGCTATGTTTCCTGACATTGTCTGTAACACAGTGTGTCTTCATTTTATTAAGAGCTGAAAACTGATCACTTTAAAGTTACGCATTACATATTTTCAGAGCTTTGTCCTCTTACCTTGGAGGATACTACATGTAGTAAAGCGTACATTTTTGCCATACATTACAACATATACAATATTAATCTATATTGAGATATATAGCAATACATTTTTCATTGTATTGTCACACCCCTTATTGTGTTGCTGTGTGCACTTGAATTCCCCTATCATAAATTTATGTCCCAAGAATAAAAACGTCAAAGTGACAATATGGTTTTTGGTCTTTCCACATGTGTAACTTAACCATAGGCCATACCTCTTGATCAACTAAAGGTCAAGGTTAAAGGTAAGACTTTGATAGTCAATATATATATATATATATATGCAAATTTGTTCAAGCATTAGTTGTTTGTGAATGAGCACATTGGAATGAGCAATATAGGCCCATTTGATTTTGGATGGATACTGTTAAGAATGAAGCTATATACCCGGTACATGTAATACCATACTCGTGTTTTTTCATTGAGATGCTGTTATTTATTTTAGACCAATCCAAAGATATTTTGTGCTGGTTTAGACATATTAGAGATGTATCAACCTAATATAGAAAGACTACAAGAATTTTGGCGTACCCTACAGGAAATGTACCTCAGACTTTATGGGTCAAGTCTCATCACTGTAGCAGCTATAAATGTGAGATAAGTCATTGACATTATTTTGATTTCATTCATAATTAATCTAAAATCAAAGGTAACATTACTTTTGTTATCTTGATAATTCATTCAAATACAGAGGTCTAGCTCAGCAACATTATTCAACATGTGGTCAGAAGGTTACAGATTTTATTCTTTCAAAATCTGTTTATTTTTTTCATTTGTCTATTTTTTCATATACCTGCTAAGTCAGAGAAAGCTCAGTTAGTAGCATGGTTGGCTTGGAACTTTGTGGTCTCATGATTGAGTCCCATCATGTTTCTTGTTTTTTCATATAAGACCTATAAAGACATACTTATGTCAGTCAACAATATTTATAAATCACTTTAAATATCGCCATATCTGTAGGCAGTAATTTGGGTCAATACTTTTAATGATGAGCTTTTAAATCTAGTGCCAATTCTATCATTACAATTTTATTGGACATTATGCAACAACCAATTTTACTGAGATTTAAGTGTAGATAAAGTCTCCCACCAATATCTACATTAGTATAAAACTTTTATTTTATGTCTCAGGGTCATAGTCCAGCAGGTGGATGTCTTGTGGCAGGAGCTTGTGATTACCGTATCATGGCCCCAAATTTTAGTATAGGACTTAATGAAACACAGCTGGTAAGTTATACATGTATAAATATTCCACTTTCAGTTGCAAGTGGGAAAAAAATGTAAAAGTGCAGAGTTGGGTATCAGAATTGATGTGGACATGTATTCCATTAGCAGTACATAGTATGCATGTTGATTTAATTGGTGACAATGTGTATCTTTCCTATTATAGCAATTACCAGTCTTGGCCAAAATGCTTCAGTTAAAGTATTCAATCCATTATGAGCACAAGTTAGATCTCAACAGATACAACTTTTATCTTTGAAATTAATGTATCAGTTTAAAGCATCATACAAAAGAAGACCTTCTACCACAATGACTTTAGAAAATAATGTTATTCCATCCAAATAGGGATAATAAAAATTTGTATGAATTCTGATGGGATTTATGTGAAAAGAGAAATAATCAGCCAACTACATGTATAAGATACAAGACACGAGACATCTTTTTGGTTTGATTCATTTCTTTGACAGATGTGATGAAATATACACAAGTGCAAAGCATAGAAAACAAACCTGGAATCAGATAATAAATTTCTATACTATATGGCATGAAAATAACAAAATTCATAGAACAAATTATGAAATACTCATTAATCAGCTCAAAAGAATGAAAATATCATCCAACCACCCACCTTATTTAAAAAAAAAGAAATATAAAGCAAAATAATACTGAATGATAATACATGTACCAATACTGAATATGAAAACACTAGGAGTAATTACATGAAATATACCAGTATAATTATACATTACTCAAAAATAGAAAACATTTTAACAGTTCTATATTACAATACTTGTATTTCATATTACATTCACCCTAATTGCACTAAAATAATCTACATACATTCACATATCCTGCATTTAGGCTTCTTCATTTAACTACATATTCTTCTTATAGACTTTGTAGAATCAACAATTTATAAAGAGAATCTGTTCTAAAATAATAATATATGTCATTTACCCTGAATGTTTCTTATGGGAATGCGCAAGTAAAATCGCTGCCTAAAGTTACTTTTATCATTTATTTTCAATTAATTTCACCACATAATCTATTATTTGCAGAATTCAAAATGTAATTCATAGAAAAGAAATGAAAATTTACTAATTAGATACTCTGTTAAATGTTGGAAGTTTCTGTAAGTAACATTTCTGAGTCTCAAGTTTCAACAATCCCTTATTGGTAATCTTGTTAGCTTTGGCTTTAAGCTAAACAATATATACTCAAAAATGCAATTGACTCAGAGATAAAAATGCCATAATGTCCTTTACTTAGATACATGTGGAAGATAGTTTATTCAAAAATACAAAGTTTAGAAACATAATCTTATCATTTCTTGTCACTTGACAGTAATGTTCTTTACATTTACCTATGTTTTGCTCATATTTTCTTGCAAGAGAAAAAATTACGGGAATAATCATGACGGAAATTTTAGCAAAATAGTAATTTATAGAGTTTCATACACAAAAGTAAAAGTTCACAGTGCAGAATTTCTTCACTTGAGTTTTTTCATATTTTTAACAAAGGGAGATAACTTCTGAGAGGGCATTCTTAATGTGCGATCCCAAATTTTATAATCATTAACATCGATACCATCTGTGACAACATAGATATTGCTTAAACAACCAACCAAAATGTAAAGTTTTATTCTATTGTTTTGTCATTTGAGGCTTCTTAAGGATTGAATGCCTCAAGATTAAAGTCTTTTTCTCTCATATTAGATTCCAATTTTTGTAACAAAGATTTCAATATGGATTAAGACTGTTAAGATTTCTCTTTATTACATAAGATCATTCAAATGTAAGATATAAATAGAAATATTCATTCTACAATACTTCCTCTTGAGAAATATTTAGCTCAGTTGGTAGTATGCTTTGTTCAGAATTGAAAGGATATGAGTTCAAGTAGCACTGATGAATCAAAGGTGACTTTAAATAAGACACTGAAACCATGTTACAATGGCAAAGTTATACATTTAAGTGTATAAGGCCAAAAGAAAAAATATGTTTGTTTCCTGTAACATGACCTAAATAAGGCAGGCTTTTCTTTTTTCCTTTTTTTTTTTTTTTTTTATGGAAAATGTCTTGACATTCAGATGGACATACATAATGTATAATAAAAGGTGTTGTTCAACATAATTCATCATGTACGACGAGGCTTGATGCAATGGGGGTCGCCATATTTGTTTTAAAAACACCGGAAATAACAACAATGTGAAGTTTCAGAAAACCGATTCCGGAAATGGCGGCGCTTGTAAATGGCGAAAAAAAAATCAGAATCGGCGCCATTTTTGAGGGTCGGTTGGGTTACAGGAAACAAAGATTTTTTTTTTAGCCTAACATTCTTTACTATTTTAATGGTACAAAGGTCTATTTAAAGTAGTACATCAGGCAGATACCATAACAGTGTAAAAATATGACCTTGATATGACCTTAAAGCAATAAACAAACCTTAATTTCATTTTTAGGTCACAGTTGGTGATTATCTGATTTATAAGATATTTGTTTTCAATTCCAATAATGATTTTATAGTAAATTTATTCCTTTCCTCATGATATGTTATGTTCTGTTTTAGGGCATTGTTGCACCATTTTGGTAAGCATGAATCATGATCATTTCCAATGGAATGTGATAAATTTTACAGGATCTATCATGTCAGATGTTTGAAATCAGCTGTGATCTCTGTTCTGTTTGTTGCTTTAGTGTAAATACAGCTTATTCCCATCCTTCAAGAACACTGTGCAATAATTTTCCCTGAGTTGCGTCTATTTCATCATGTATCTTTTCTCAGGCAACACTTGTATTACATGAAATTGAAACATTGCTCTTCTCTCCTGATATTGAATATAGCATTTTCATATTGCTGTGATACTATAGGCCATAAAGAGTAAATATGGCACAGTATAATGACATCTTTGGTGAGAAGCTGAAATTTCTCATATATATGAGCTGTAAATTAGAACTGCCTTAATATTAGTAAAACAGACAATCAATAAGTGATTAGCTGAAGTGAGTGAAGATAAATAGAATTATAAAACTTAATATTCAGTTAGCAGTAGTATAGAATGGCCAGTGAAATTATCAGTTATGTAATAGAATTACCTAGAAAGCTTGAAATATGATTCTTTTGTATTGAGCACTTAACATACAATATCCTTTTTACAATAAAGAATGTGTTTGTTGTATTAGGTTTAAGGATATGATGACAAACCTAATAGGAATGCGCCAAGCAGAAATAGCTCTTCAGCTTGGTACCATGTTCTCTACTGAGCAGGCATTAAATATTGGATTGATTGACAAAATAGTCCCTCAGGATCAAGTTGTGCAGACTGCTATGGAGGAAATCAAGCGATGGCAGAAAATCCCAGGTATGTAATATAGATATTTTCAAGAACTTTGACCTTGGCCATATCTTTTGATTAATTAGAAATATGACTTTCGTATTAGCATCTATATTCCCTGTGACTAGAACTTTTGATACATACCATATTTCTTACTTTGTGACCTTGACCTTGACATTAGAGCCAATTCTCTAATTTTTACTTTAACAATAGCTTTTGAAAAGTATCTTTTATAAATTAAAGATGAAAGATGCTTATTAATAGGAAGAATTTTATTGCATATTGTTTTTGTCCTGTCTGTCTGTTTGTTTGTCTGTCTGTTGTCAACCTTAACCTTAGCCATAACTTTTGAACCACGAGAGATAAAGACTTTATACTTCACATGCATACTCAACTAATGAAGCCCTATCAGTTGACACCAAGGTCAATAAACTTTTGACATGGGCAATGACCTTCATGCTAAAATAACTTTTTGGACTTTGTTGCTGCCGGGGCATCATTGTTTCACAAACACGGCTTGTTACATGAAAGTAACGTTCTCCAGAATAAAAAGTTCTTAACATTTCCTGAACACCTCAGACAAGCTCTGTTTTCCTCTGCCAACTGTTATTCATGGAACTTTTTGTAGCCTTTACCTTATTTAGGCAGGTGTAAGGGTGTGCCAGCAAATCTGTCTGAGCAGGTGTAAGGATGTGCCAGCATATATACCTGGCCAAGTGTAAAGCTGTGCCAAGCATACCTGTCTGATGGTTCTAGTTTCCTCCCAGCACTAGACACTAGATGATTCCATATAAGTGAAATAATAATACTTTGGAATTAAAAAATAAGAAACAAGCAAATATTTTCATTTAGATGATTGTTACAAGTTATGTAACTGAAATGATTGATAATTTATGGTAAGTTCAGATATGAGGGCAACAGAACAAATTGTGCTATTTTGTCATTTCATCAATCAAACAGAAATTTTGAACAATAAAGTAAATAATGATATTTTTATCATAGGATATGCTCGTCAACTAACCAAGTCAGAAATGAGAAAACCATTTCTTCAAAAACTGGAAAACAAGAGAGAAGAAGACATTATTAATTTTAGAGATTTTATCACAAAAGATTCAATACAAAAGACAATGGGCATGTACCTTGAGTCTTTGAAGCAGAAAAAGAAGTGATCATTTGACTGTCGTACAAAAAAAGAAACATATTTCACATAACAGTTTTTGTATTGAGTATATGAGGGAGGGAGAATGTGTTTGAATCAAGTGGCAAACTGATTTGAATTCTTCTGGTAGAGTAGGCATCTTGTGATTTTAAATTAATATATTTATGTTACAAAAGGCATTACTTTGTAGCTGGTCTGCATTGGTTTATATATATATATATATATATATATATATATATATATATATATATACTATTATGTACTAAGGGGATGAAAGGAAACTATATGGTTGCCTGTTATTCAATTAAAAATCCAAGATTGTAATTCACCAAATCTGATTTAAGTAACGATTGCAATTAATATTTTTTTCACCATGAAACATAATTCTAGGCCAAAGATCTTACTATCATAAGCCTCTAGATTACTTTGTTCAACATTCCACTGGATGTTCCACGATCATATGTTGAAAAATAGGTGATGACTAATATCAAGTACATCAGCGCAATATTCACTCAATCAAACATTGATCTTCAATCAAAACAGCTTCTGACCCCAGATTATACCATTCTAAGTTAGCCTTTTGTGATGTCATTTTATTTGTGCAAAATCATTTAATAGTCTAATCAGGAGAAAGAAAATGTGAAGGATAAGAGTTCAAATGTACTAATATATATGTAAAGAATTACGTAAAATAGGAAATGGAAATGTTAATTGAATACCAGGCCTCTGTATATACTTGATGTACCCAGTGGCATATAAATCAATATATAGATCAATGTAGTCTGATTACATAACGAGCCTCTGAGTTGTATTTATTGATGATAAAGGAAGTGATCAAATACAGTATAATCTGTCTATTCTGGCTTAGCTCAGGACTGAGTGAAATGGCAGGATTTCACACGGTCTGAAATATAGAAGCAATTAATTTTGTGACATAAATATACATTTTGTACATGTACTAGTGTACAGACAATTAGAACATGACATAGGGAAAAAAAATTTAGCCAGCATTTTTTAAAATAACTCTATATATGTTGCACACTATGGTGATACGAGACCAGAGTCGACATCACTTTTGGATCCTATATCTATTGCATTCAGTACATCATTGGCAATGTTAATGGACATGTCATGCTTTACTGTTCATGATCAAATATTTCCTCTCAAAGTAGTGTTTATACTAAACTTAATTCCTTTTGTTTGACTTCTTGGTAGCTTATTAAAATTTCTGTCAACTTAATCATCATTTCAGTGATGGGATAACAATATCCCTAAATCTGTTTCCGGTGAGTTTTCATATTCATTTTGAATTTACAAATACCTCTTTATTTTAATTCATAATTAGCTATGCTTACACCATTTAAACCACAAAGCTGTTATATACTGGATTTAATAACTGTCAAAAGATTGTCCTAATCATCACTCATTCTGATTTACCGGTAATTACCTGACCAGAATTCTTTAAGCAATTATCCAATTATTACCGGGTATGTCATGAGGAATCAAAAGTTCTAAATTGAGAAGACACATGTACTTAATACACACATGCTTTATGTAAAAGTTATAAAGGATGAAAATTTGGGTCCAAATTTTTACACAGTTTAGAATCTGTAGTGCTTGAGACCTGGAATAGGTAGATTATACTGTACATTTATTGAAGTATTCATATTGAAGTATTCATAATTGAGTGGTTATTCCATAATATACACTGGTAAACATTACCATTTTACACTGGTAAACATTACCATTTTCAATGTACAATATCATTGTTATATGGAGCCTGACATGTCAGAAATTAATACTACACATTTCAGATTTGACAAAATCTAGTCATCCATTTCAGACAATCATTACAGTGTGATAACTTTACAAGATAAAGATACAAATGTTCTGTGTACTTCTTTATGTCTCTTTCTATAAATCTACATGACATGCAAAATGTGATTTACTGTGATCCTGTTGTCTGTCTGTCATTCTGGTAATTGGTGTGAAATTCTGGTGGATATGGGTTTAAAAATGAAGCAAAAGTGTTAGAAGATAACAAACTTGGTTTGTACAGCACATGACATAGATAAAGACTAACAGAGACAGGATTTGTACCAAGATTGAAGCGAACTGCTTCAAATAATACAGACAGAAAGCTTTAAATATGTAACAGCAGATAGCATCTTGGGATTACATTCTTGGATTTGAAGTTGGTATGATAAATACAAAACACTTTGTCAGGAGCTGAAAAGGTTATTGTGACTGTAACTGCAACTACTCTTGTAAAGAGTGTTATCATGCTTTGTCAAATTGGAGTTCATTGCCATCATGTCAAGTTGTTTTCCTAGTGAGTGTGAAGTACTGCAATGAAGCTCACTAAGGCTTTCACTTGTCTAAATCTTGATTCTATACCTGATCAGAACAAGTGTGAAGATCTACTAGGTACCTTATAAATCCCTAGATTTTCTCTATGCATTCATCCAATGCTAAACAAGTCCTGCAATTATGATATACAGGTGAAGTTATTATTGTGTTAGGATGAACTAGAAACATGCAAAATGATCAAAATGTAGAAAATTAGTCAAAACTTCTTATGCCCCCAGAATCAAAGATTCCTCATCCTTATTCCCTGTGAGAAGACCCTTCCATCGGTACAATATTTTTTTACCATGTAACCTTGATCATGACCTTTAACCTATGTTTCAAAAAATTTAAAATTGGTTGTAACTTTTGAAACATAAGAGATAGAACTTTCATATTCCACATGCCTATTCATTTTGACAAGACCTTTCCGTAGGCACAACAATTCTTGATCTTTGACGTACGTTTCAAAAACTTTAACATTAGTTATAATTTTTGAATTGTGAGAGGTAGGGCTTTCATATTCTTTAAAATAATATTTGTTGTCAACATTTCACCTTTGGTTACTTAATTTACAATTCATTTTATGACCAAAAAAAATGTAGGATGTAAATATCCTTTAGGTATCCTTGGATCATGAAGATTAACATTTATTAGCAGCTTCTTTTTTCCTAATCCTTGACTTACAGCATTAATGGCAGAGAAGAATTTGTTCAGATTGTTAGGGTTAATGGCTGCGAAGAATCTGTACAGATTGCTGAAGGTTAATGGCTGTGAAGAATCTGTGCAGATTGCTGATAGTTAATGGCTGTGAAGAATCTGTACTGATTGCTGAAGGTTAATGACTGTAGAGAATCTGTACTGATTGCTGAAGGTTAATGGCTGTGAAGAATCTGTACTGATTGCTGAGGGTTTAGGCTGTGAAGAATCTGTACAGATTGCTGAAGGTTAATGGCTGCGAAGAATCTGTACTGATTGCTGAAGTTTAATGGCTGAGTGTTAGTGGATTTGTGGAATCTGTACAGATACAGATTTTCCCTTTGGAGGACTTCTTCAGATCTTTTGTACAGATATAGTTGTACAGATTTCTTTTGGGTATATGGCTGTGAAGAATCTGTACAGATTGCTGAAGGTTAATGGCTGTGAAGAATCTGTACTGATTGCTGAAGGTTAATGGCTGTGAAGAATCTGTACAGATTGCTGAAGGTTAATGGCTGTGAAGAATCTGTGCAGATTGCTGAAGGTTAATGGCTGTGAAGAATCTGTACTGATTGCTGAGGGTTTAGGCTGTGAAGAATCTGTACAGATTGCTGAAGGTTAATGGCTGAGTGTTAGTGGATTTGTGGAATCTGTACAGATTGCTGAAGGTTAATGGCTGTGAAGAATCTGTGCAGATTGCTGAAGGTTAATGGCTGTGAAGAATCTGTACTGATTGCTGAGGTTTTAGGCTGTGAAGAATCTGTACAGATTGCTGAAGGTTAATGGCTGTGAAGAATCTGTGCAGATTGCTGAAGGTTAATGGCTGTGAAGAATCTGTACTGATTGCTGAGGTTTTAGGCTGTGAAGAATCTGTACAGATTGCTGAAGGTTAATGGCTGTGAAGAATCTGTACAGATTGCTGAAGGTTAATGACTGTAGAGAATCTGTACAGATTGCTGAAGGTTAATGGCTGTGAAGAATCTGTACTGATTGCTGACGGTTTAGGCTGTGAAGAATCTACAGATTGCTGAGTATTAGTGGTTTTGTGGAATCTGTACAGATACAGATTTTCCCTTTGGAGGACTTCTTCGAATCTTTTGTACAGATATAGTTGTACAGATTTCTTTTGGGTATATGGCTATGAAGAATCTGTACAGATTGCTGAAGGTTACTGGCTGTGAAAAATCTGTACAGATTGCTGAGGGTTTAGGCTGTGAAGAATCTGTACAGATTGCTGAAGGTTAATGGCTGTGAAGAATCTGTACTGATTGCTGACGGTTTAGGCTGAAGGTTAATGGCTGTGAATAATCTGTACAGATTGCTGAGGGTTTAGGCTGTGAAGAATCTACAGATTGCTGAGTGTTAGTGGTTTTGTGGAATCAGTACAGATACAGATTTTCCCTTTGGAGGACTTCTTCGAATCTTTTGTACAGATATAGTTGTACAGATTCTTTTGGGTATATGGCTGCGAAGAATCTGTACAGATTGCTGAAGGTTAATGATTGTGAAGAATCTGTACAGATTATTTAGGGTAATGGCTGTGAAGAATCTGTATAGATTGCAGCAAGTTGATGGTTATATAAAATCTGTTCAAATTGCAGGGGGGTGTATGGTTGTGAACAATCTGTACAGTTTGTTGGAATTAATGGCTGTGAAGAATCTGTGTATGCAGATTCCTGGGAGTAAATGGCCATGAAGAAGCTGTACAGATTGCTTGGGTTAATGGCCATGAAGAATCTGTACAGATTGCTTGGGTTAGTGGCTGTGAAGAATCTGTGCTAATAGTTGGAGGTTGATATCCATGTTTAATCTGTAAAAATTGAAAAGGATTAATGGCTGTAAAGAATCTGTACAGATAGCTGGGGGTTAATGGTCATGGAGAATCTGTACAGATTGTTGGGGTCAATGGCCGTGAAGAATCTGTACAAATTGCTGGGGTTTGAGGATACATTGATGAAAAGGAAGAATCATCGAAATAAGAAGACAGTGAATAGTCCACAGTTCATATTTAGTTTATTATTGACTTGGAGAGAAGCACAATAGAGAGATTACACTTAGATTACAGAAATCAGTATGCTGACGAAATGCCTACAGTGGTACCATAAATAGGCGATGGTGAAGAAGACCAACCACGTGTGCCGTCTGTGTCAAAGATGAGAAAGTTACACCAATTATCGGAATAGTCCAGTTAACTGTACTACTAAGATCAAGAACGACGCTCTATATAATTCTGGGATATCCATAGTCTTATGCCATATAGAATGGTCCATCAATCCATTTTCCAATTATCTTATTTGTCCATGGGGCATCACTGTAGGATCTCTCTCTCTCTCTCTAAGATTCCACCAACCCTCAATAGCTGGAACGTACTTTGGAGACCTAGTCTCGAGGTTTATGTTTTGGATGCCTTGGTCAGATCCGTCTATTCAACAATGAATTGATAACTGTGATCTGGATTTTATTGCGTTTTATTCTATAGATAAATAGAATTAAACCATTCTGCATGACAGTCTATTTGAATTTTTGATATAAATAGAATAAATAAAATGACTTGATTATTTTCTCAGTTTATGGCGCCGGACCCTGGTCTTGATAGTTTGTCTGGGGAAAACATCGATAAAGTAATTAAATATATTATTATTATTATTATAATTATTATTATTATTATTATTATTATTATTATTATTATTATTATTTATTAGTTAATTAATTATTAGACGGCTATATTTATTGTCTATGAAACTACAGTAATTGGAATGGAATTTGCAACATGACTGTGTATACAACATATCTAGAAGATCTAGTTTATGTTGCGTTGGATTCGGTCTATTTTTATCTTGTTTTTGACCTTTTGTTTACCTTAATATCAATGAATATTCTGTTTTCCATCCCCCGTTTCCAAAGAAGGTTGAATGTCATGTTATGTTTGATTCTTTAATTAGCACACTGATAAATAAATTGACCTTTTTCCAGTTCCCCGCCCCTAGCGGATTTTCCGAGATTCCGAAAACAAAATGACGGTATAGAAGGGTAATGCAGTAATATGCGTGAATCTCATCGTTCAATGAGGGGGGGGGGGGGGGGGTATGAATTATTTCACTGCTTAGCATAGAACTGTTAAATTATTCATATAGTTGTGTCTTTCATGTTTCTGTAGAGTTGTAACTTGTAGTACTAACAGGCATTAGTGAATTTGGTTAAATTTTGTGACAGGTGTAAAGCAGGTTTGTCACCTGTATCTCCAGGTTCCTCTGGCAAAAGTCAGATGCGACATTCCTTAAACTGCCGTCCGTATTGTGTTACGTAATTAGCTTACTGGATATAAGTTGACTGTTTGACCAGATGATCCGTATTTGCTAGTATCATGTGTTACGTTTGTGTTGATTGGGGCAACTTTATTAATTAACAGTACACACAAATGTACGTGAGGGCAGTAGAACAGCATTGTTATTTGAGTAATTTTGGACAAGTGTGATTTTGTCAATTTGATTTAAATTTAAGTCACTTTTACAGATTGTTTATATTTAATAACACGCTGTTCATGAAAATATGCCCCTTTCTAATTTTTATATCTTATACCTTCCATCAGAATTTGATCATACTTCACCAAAATATTATTTAGGTTAAGGTCAAGGTCACTTATTAACTATGACTTAAAATACCATGAAGTACTTATATCTCCTATACCTTTGATCAAAATATGATCATACTTCACCAAAGTGTTATTTAGGTAAAGGGTTTTTGGACAAATTCACTCTACGTCATTTCTGAAAGGTCAAAGTCACTTATTTACTATGACTTAAAATACAGTGATGTACTTATATCCCCTACACCTTTCGTCATAATTTGATCATACTTCAGCAAAAATGTTATTTAGGTTAAGAGCGTTTAGACAAAGGTCGCTCAAGGTCATTTCTGAAAGGTCATCTTCCTGATAACAAGTTTTATTTCATAGCTTATCAAGGTCAAGCTTACTCAATTTTGTTTAAGATACTGTGATCACTTGTTGTTCTGCAGTTGACTCAATTGAATATCCATATGATACATTGAGATTTGAAATTCTATATACTGAGTCATTCATTTCCTTCATTATTGCTGTGCTTCTTGAAGCACCCATCAGTTTTACTGATTTTATACGCCCGTCATAAGACGGGTCGTATTATGTTATGGTGTTGTCCGTCGGTCTGTTTGTCCGTTCGTCTAGGGTCATGTTTTCCGGACCTTTTTTGCAGTTTTTAAAGGTATTGAATTAAAACTTGGTATATTACTTTATATCAATGAGGGACAGTACCAATTCGCATTTGGGTATGATCGCTTTGGATTTGCTATAGTTATGCCCCTTGAACTTAGAAATTTTCAAGGATTTAACAGATTTCTTCATGCAGTGTTTCAAGGTATTGCATTGTAACTTGGCCATTCTATCAAATTGATCCCCTTCAAGCTAAGCGACGGGCGTATTATGCCACCTTAGGCGTTGCTCTTCTTTGTATATGAATTCAGTCATCAATTTCCTGCATTATAACTGCCTTTCGGGGATAATACATCAGTTTTACTGATTCTCTTGTCCTTTTTGATACTTGTAGAGCTTTTCTTTTCCTTTTTCCCCCTTAGAAACATATTTCCTGGATTTACACAACTATTTCTCCAACATTCCTCTGATAACTTGAAAAATATAGCGATCACAGAATTCGGAACAACTATGTATATTTATAATTCCATGACGATAAGTTAATCAGAGCATGACAAATTAGTGTCGTGTATACGACTTTGTGAAGTTAGTCAACAGATCATCAAAGATAGATAAGCCATGCTTAAACAATGCATAGTTTTTTTTTTACTATTGCCCTCGCGTACATTTGTTTGTACCATTAATTAATTAAGTTGCCCCAATCAACACATTATACCAGCAAATACGAATCATGGGGTCAAACAACCGACTTTTATCTAGTAAGCTAATTACGTAACACAATACGGACGGCAGTTTAGGGAATGTCGCATTTGACTTTCACCAGAGGAACCAGGGGATATAGGTGACCAGAGACATATATACACATTTGCGGTGACAAACCTGCTTTACAGCTGTCACAAAATTTCACAAATTCACTAAATTGTCATTTACTACCTTCCTAGATGCATTGATTGCTCAGCCTTATAGATATATATAAACAACTCCTATCAAATGGTAACAAGTGCTGTTTAGAAAATAAAATAATTAATAATCAAAAATAATAAGGGGGGGGGGGGGGCACAGACACATTAACAAATTAAAGCGAATTGAAGAAGTTATCAACACGTAATTGGACATATTGCAATGCGAAATTTATTTAAACTCAACATTGTTATTTACCGCCCATGAATGACAAAGACGGACGCTGGTGCTTCCCCTGGGGTGGTAATGCTGATTAGTTAAACAAACAGTAGTAAAACCAGGGGCATTGATTGCATATATCAATATAAATGGCAACAAACGCTGTTTAAATGATAATAAAGAGAAATAAACGTTTAAATAAAGCAGTAAATGAAGGCGTCTCATTAAAAACCTTGGTTTTAAAAATATTTTCGTAATGATTAATGATACAAGTTTGTCTCGATTTTGTTAGGAAGAAAAAGGAGAATATTATTTCTACACATCGATAGAAATAACCAAAAAGATAAAAGAAAAAAAAAATAATAGGTGCCTGTAGAATTTGAACTGGGGTGCGTCGGCAGGAAAAGACCAACTGCGCTATACGTCCCCGGGAGATATCCGACGGTTAAAATCGGTGTATTGTAGAGCGCGGTCACCTAATTAGCATAACAAAAGGGGACGAAGCGGCGAGTTTACAGTCTGTGTGTATCAGAGACATACCTACTTTTTGTGTATAAATGTACACATTTGGCCTACGCGGAATCGTTTTTAGCCGGGCTTAATGCCGAAGGCATAGGCTTAGGCAGGGACATATATATGTGTTATATACGTCCCTGGCTTAGGCTATATAGAATTTGCCCATGTGATGTCACACTACTAGCATTAACGGCTATTTTGGAGTACAACTCTCGGACTTTTTCCATCTCCACCATGTAAACTTCATTAAATTTCTGAGAAAATAACTATTTATCAGGGTAGATTTCGTGACCTCAGTATTAATTAATCATTAAATATAATCAGTTGAAAATTTTCTGTAAAACATTTAGATATACAATGCGATTATTTCATAAAATTCAGTTAAATCAAGCAGTTTTATATGAGCATTGATGGATAAAGTCCGAGAGTTGTACTCCAATGAGGGAGATAACTCTAGCTAATTTGAGGAAAACAGGGTTGTATGGGAACACTCAATAACCGCCGAGCACGATTTTCAAAACGAGGCAGTCTAATTATAAATTTTAAAGCCCTCTTTCTCACTCAATGTGTTCTTGCGCTTCAAAACATAATCTCTAATGTAATTTCTAGCATTATAATATTCAGAACGTATTGAATCTTCATTGGATCATTAATTGCATGTAACATTGCAAACAGAGATATACATGTGTATATTCGTGCAGACTGAAGTTACCTGCTCTTGCTTGATATCGCTGCGCGAAGAGACAGGTTAGCCTGGTACCCGAGGCCTTCCGATGTGCCAAAGCACGAAGGCCTCGGGTACCAGGCTAAGAGACAGGTGACCACCGCCATTCTGGAGAGACTTCTACTCCAGTTAGTGTTATTTAAAGCACAGTCCGCGTGGGCAGATAACAAGCAGTACACACTACGTGTAGATGTAATTCGTCTGCAGTAGCATACACAGCATTATTAAGCTGTATAACCTATGTTCGCTAGTACAGTGCATATTATAGGTTAATTTATTCTAAATTGTTTTGATTATATATATATAAGCCTAAAACATATTTAAAAAGGACCCTTGCAAATGCTGTGATCAAATTCGTCGTATTGAGTGAGATATGGCTGTCTAAAACGCGATGTTTGTAAACAGAATGTTTACAACCAACTTATCACGTGATCTAATTCGGAAGCCGCCGCATCATGAACACTGATGGAGGGCGAAGTAAATAAACTTGACGAGTAATTTTTAAAATCTGCATTCAAGTCTGCTAAAGTTAGAATTTACTGAAATCGTTTTCTTTTGGAGGAGTCTCCCTTCATCGTATTTGTTTTGATTAAACTGCGCATGCGCGGAGTCAGGTTATGGTATTTATGGAATACCCACTTTATTTACGAAGTATTTTCTTTTTATTTTGATATCTCCGAGGGTTGGAAGCAACGGAAGGTGTTATTAACGCAAAGTTGATAACTTCAGCCATACGAGAAAAAGACAGGTTTTGTTTCACATGCCCTAATTTTTTAATTTATACCGAATTGTAGGGTATACAACTTTAATGTAATTTATGAGAGGCGCGTGACTTTTAGCGTCAACAGAGACGTATATATCCGTGGCGTTGAGGATGTAAATTAATTGTAAATATTTGTTGATTCTATGCTAAATTACGGAAAGCCGGTGCGTATGGAAAGCCGGCGCGCAATGAAATTACTAATTGCTTTTTGCTTTCCATACACAGGCTTAAATTGCTATTTGCTTTTTGCTAATTGCGAATTGCGTTTTGTCAATCGTTATCGGTTTCTACAACTAATATGAATGCTTGTGACGCCAAAAGATAAACTGAAGTCGAGGGTTGTGCAGAGTTCAATATGTCCGAAACGACAAAACGCACGAAATGTTTCAAGGAAACATAGGACAGCATTTTGATATGAGAACGGCTCTTAAAATTCGATAGTGATTTGACAAAGTAGACCTACATTCCTCGCCTGTGCATGGGCAGATCTAGAATAAAAAGGGGTGCTATCTACTTGCAATGATCTGGCTGAACCTAGTTAAAATGACCTTTGTTGGGCATGATTTTAGACCAAAGGGGTTACAACCCCACATCCTCTGCTTATTACCGGTTTATCTTCTTTTTTTTTTTTTGTTTTTTTTTTTCATTAAACGGGCAGGTGGAGCTAATTGAACGATCATGGCTTGTACTAGATTTCTTTTCACTCGGATGAATTCTATTGTCTTAATATGGAAAGGAATTAAGTCATATTAGAGTATACAATAATAGATATCTATATTGGAAAAGAGGCCATAACAAGATTTCAAGACCACGCCTATTTTCCACTCCCGGGGACTGGACTCAGGTTCAAAATTACACATACACTAGATCATATAGGGAATACTTCTAGCTCATAATCAAATCTCAGAGGAATAGCGATAATGAGCAAATTGTTTACAGATGGACGGACGGACGACGAGTGGTATCGCATAAACTTTGCTGATCTTTGGTCGAGCTAATAAAACTGTAACAAAAGGATAAATATTATCTATTTACATGAAATTATGTAGACGAACACAAACAAAATATCAATTAAAATGCAACAAGTTTTTTTCTGTAATTATTATTATTGTGCATAGGCAGATCTACAATAAAAAGGGGTGCTATCGGGCTGTCGGACTATCAGGCCGTCGGAATGTCGGACTATAAGACCGTCGAATAATCGGGCTGTCGGACTATAAGGCGGTCACCGTCGAGTAGACGTGCGATTATCGGAATATAATAGTATGTCGCGTCTCTCTCTATTTCCCTCCACCACCACCACCCCCTTTGCTGTTTAAGAGGGGGGGTCCCCTCCAGCCCTCTCTCTCTCTGAATCCGTCACTGGAGAAATATTTGCAAATGATAGTTTTACTTACTGTGGAACTATATAATTTCCAAGTAAAGAAATAATTGCAAAAAAGCAATTTTCAATGTACAAAAAAAAAAAAAAAAAAAAAACCAATTACCAAAAAGCAGTCAGCAAAATAGCAATCAGCAATCGGCAAAAAGCAATTAGTAAAATAGCCATTTGCTATTTCAGAGCACATTTTTTTCACCCATAAGATGCCAACTTTTGATCTACCGTAGCGGGATAGGGGTCTATCCGTTGCAGGTAGGAAATCAGGCAAAAGTACTACCCAAAATTAGAATTAACACCATAAGTAATCGGCAAAAAGCAATTGGCATAAGCAAAAAGCAATTAGCAATTTCATTGCGCACGGGCTTTCCATAGGCTTTCCGTACTAAATGAATAAAACAAAACGAAATCCAGTGACATCAAAATAACCGATAACGCGTCACTTGAACCTCAGTCAGACTCGTTATGGTCACTGTCTAGATATTTTAAGATCTAGACAGGTATGGCTTTGCCAACTGGTCTGATATTTGTGTATGTGAGGGGTTTCCCTATCTATTTTTGCCGATTGAAGCATTCAAGCGTCATACATAAACATTGGTATAGCGCTATGTATTGCTCATTGCCTTATCGCTTGGCAGAAAGAAAACGGGTACATGTATTGTTCCCTGTGCTGATTAGCATGTCTGACATTATTTTCAGGGGCAGACGTGGTGTGGTGGTTAAGCGCTTGGCTTGCGGTGCCGACGATCCGGATTCGATTCCCGGGTTGCACCACTATGTTTAAGAGGTTGGTAACCTCCTACTTCCATGTCGCGATATAACTAAAATATTGTTGACAGCGACGTAAAACACCAATCAACCAACCAACCAACATTATTCTAAGAGATCGACGTCATTTCCAGCGAAGTAGTAATCAAGATGTAGTTTATTCTAATGTCGCCGGTTCATGAAGGAGACAAATAAACCAAGTATCATTTCAGGTTTTCTCTGGGATATATTCCGTAACATCTAATTTTGTGCAATTTTGACTTTGTAATTTTTTGACAATGAATATCAACCTTGATTTCGAAATAGATTTTTTTTCACTTAGTGTTTAAATCATATTTCATACAGATAGTCAAAGGGCAAATAATTTGACACTTTAATAAATTGCCTTTAGCATAAAAGTATTCCTATTTTCGTGTGGGGCGTTTTATTTCTGGGCCGTTTTGACTATACACCAATCAGGAAGAAAGGTCATAATTCTGCTCTCTATAGCGATAGGAGATGACAGACATATCTTCATGTTCAAGAGAATCAAGCATGACAAGGGCAGCGTAACTTTGAAAACAGTAATGAATCTATGGTTTTAATCATGATTACGGTTAGATGCCATGCCTCACGAGATATTTTATCAAATTTAACCAATGATAAACTTTCACTGTTACTTAAGAATTGTTCTTCCATAATGAAATGTGTAAATTCTTCTTTCCATGAATTTGTTATCAACTGTATTTTAACTCCAGTTTAACCCAGTTACTAAAAGCCCGGCTACCAGTACTGTAAGTACTTTGATTATTTTCAGGAGATTGTTTCGAAATCCTCTGGCTCTGTGATCCGACATTTTAAAAGCATAGTTGTTGTTTTTTTTTTGGTTTTTTTTTTTGTCAAGGAACGTTTTGGCCAATAGTTGACTTTCACCTCCCCTCTCCCGCCTACCTTTTTTCTCTCGGAAATCCCGATTCCGTCACGGAGAGGCATAGACGAACGTTTTTGAAGACAAAATATTGCGACCTGCCATAAATCCTTTTCAGCCATGTAAGGGGAGGGTTTGGAGTTGACGGCTTAAATGCCCTAAACTGAGTCAAAATGACTCGAAGAAAATATTGTGACCTGCCACGAATCCCTTTCAGCCATGTAAGGGGAGGGGTTAGAGTTGACGGCTTAAAATGCCCTAGACCGAATCAAACTGACTCGGAGAAAATATTGTGACCCGCCAAGAATCCTTTTCAATCTGTTTAAAACCATATCTTTATTCCGCTTCTCTGTTCGTCCCATTCTGCAATGGGACAAATAGAGTAGCGGAATAAAGATACGGTGTTAATCAGATTGAAGTCCTTTTCAGCCATGTAATGGGAGGGTTTGGAGTTGACGGCTTAAATGCCCTTAATTGAGCCAAAATGAGAAGTCTAGTAAAATACGATCACTGGATTTATACCAATCTGTCGTAAAGACATTTATAGATGATAGTCTCTTTTCCCCGCCCCTCCCCATTTGGGGGGGGGGGGTGTTCCGCTCTGCCTCTTATAAATCCGCCACTGGATATGGATTCCGTCGAGTGTCCGAATTTAAGCTGTCCGTCTGTGATGCATCTTCGCTAACCAAGGGTCACGGTCCGCTCTCTCCCCGGGCCGTATTTCTTGGTTAGCGAAAATGCCCGTGATGGTACAGATCTTGGTTTGCAAATTGTTGAGATGATCGGGGTATGTAAATGATGACCTCATAGATATACATGTATAGTTTGCAAATTGACTGTGGGAGTATTTAAATTTTTTAACAGAATGTGGACGATCATTGTATTTCGGTGAAATCGACAAAATTCTATATACCCTTGTGGTATGGTAGTGTGCAATCAGTAATCAATACGATTCCTGGATTTATGGCATGCATAAAGTTAAATATGAAACCAAATCTCTTAAAAAAACAAAAACAAAAACAAGAACAAAAAAAAAAACCGAAAAAAAAAACCCAAAAACAAAAAAACCCCAACTTAATAAGTTTTTGAGGTCAGCCTTTCTAAGCGTATGGGGAAAAGATCTCTCAATAAAAGGAGAACGGCAAGCTCAGAAACTATCTCAAATTCAAATACCATTTTCACAAGGAAAAGCATTTGTCCATCATTAATTATTATAAGCTAAGAAAACATTTCACCATATTTAGAATTTCCTGTCATTGCTTGATAGCTGAAGTTGGTAGACATAAAAAAATATCCCATCCCACCTTCGTATATGTACTTTTTATAATTCTGGCGAAGTAGGTGATGCTCTTTCTGCTTTGTTGCAAAAAAAAAAAAAAAAAAAAAAAAGAAAAATGGAAGAAGAGCTTTAATCCACGAAATAGATTCTACCTGTGGTAACACACACACACTTAGTCTTTGTAACATGTATGAGTATTGATATTGATTGTTTGCATTGCTAAAATATGTTTGATATATCTTGTACTATAAACTTGGGTTTCAACATTAGGTACGAGGGCGAACTAATTATGCAATAATCAAACATAATATATTGCAATGATACTACATACATGTAAATATGCATTTATAATATTTGACGAATACACAACGTTAATAGATTGTTATATATCACAGTTCCCTTAGCAATGTTCCTTGGTGTCTTCTGTTGTATGCTAAATCATTTACACGTACATTTCATTATCCTAACAACTCAAATGATTATGTCTATTTGAAATATATATATATATATATATATATATATATATATATATATATATATATATATATATATATATATATATATATATATATATATATACACATGTATATTAGGTCTTTTCGTTACACAGAGTCATTTCCCATTTTGGACGGTACCTGACGTAAAACAATTATGACGTCATCAATTAACTATGAAAATGTCATTTGTGGACTATCATTTCCCCGAGTTTTAGTTCAGTTTCCATAGAATTTCTTGGCGTCATAAGTGTCTTACGTCAGATACCGTCCCAAATAGGAAGTAACTCACCCTTCCACGGTTCGTAAAAGAACGTGACTTTCAGTCCTTTTTAATTGCACTATCTATGACGCCATAAACAAATGCGTTGTTTGTCGGAGTTTTGTTGGACCTTAGATGACGTCATCACAATGAATAATTGCGTTTTGTGGAAGGGTGAACTCTGTATAACGAAAAGACCTAAATCGTCAAAATTCATGACGTCTAGTGTAGTTACTTAAGGCACCGTCCATTTGATAATCTAGGGTGGGCCTGGGTTTTTCAACCCGGCCATATTATTTTTTTTTTACCTCAAACTTGGGGCAAGGGATTTTTTTTCAGTAGAGCCAGGGCAAGAGAATTTTTGTTCAACAATAAAATATTGTTGTATTATAATACAAATTTGATAATAAACACCGTTATTTTTTATATAATTCTGCTCAAACCCATCCCAGCTATGTAACACGCTTTTAGTCCATCATACTGACGCCATATACTGAAATGAGAGTGAGACAAGAAGAAAGAGAAAAGAAGGAGTAGGGATGTGAAGGACAGAGGGCTACCGGGGGTAAACAAGTTGGTTGACAGAGAAAGTTCTGAATAGGACCAGAAACAATTTCCGAAGGCTTTTCTAAGTTTATGCTACTTGTAACCCTGAATTGAAAGTTCCAAAGTTATTTGTAATTTTCTTGTATGAAAGTCCAAAACATTAGTGCAGGAACATCTGTAAATATCCGAATAAGGGAAATTTACATCAGGAAATCTAAAATCTTCATGTATATAGTAGATATTAGTATGAATTTTATTTTTAATCATCTTAATGTATAGATCCAAGAAAAGTGTTTTTGTATCACAAATATTGTCTTTGTTTAACTGAAATTCAGGTGGGTATATGTCAGCTATATAGATCTTTGAAAATCAGGATAATTGATGACCAAGATGTCGTCAAGATACATGTACATGAAGCTAGAGGTATCATCCAACTTCTCTATAAGGTCGAATCGTTTGGATATTTGAAAAGAACACATGAAGTTCCCCCAGAGACATATATACACATGTCTCTGGTTCCCCGCATAACAATATAGAAACAAATTTCTTATAAGAGGCGCGCAGTTAGTACCCGTAGAAATCCCAGCTATCTACTGATAAATCTCTGAAGAAACAAATATGGTAGGTTTGTCTATGATTGGACTGAAAAAGAAGTATAGATCATAATAACATAAATTGTTGTGTTTTGTGTATAATTCTGGCGAGCTAGGACAAATTGAGTTTTAACACCTAATTTGTTTCCAAAGTATGATTTTAGATTACACCAGTCTATTGGAGACAGATCATTTTGTTTCATTCCCGAATATCAAAAGGAAATACACATGAATGTAAGCCGACCCCCGTTCAAACTGCCGCGCGAATATACTTGCGGCGTACTCCCTTGTGCATTGTGCGGTTTGTGTTTGGAAAGAGGTCAAACACGCCCATCACGGATATTCCCGATCGAGGGTAGGCTAGACAGCCATCTTGGAAGGCGATTTGTTTTGAAAACAACAACCACCTGTCCCTGTTTGTGGTTGTGGGGAAAGAGTAACCATGTAGAAACCTCTGCAATATGACTTTTACAAGACATCTGTATTCATCGTTAGTAGGTATTACAAGGTAAGCGTGCTGTACACGATCAACTGTATACAAGGTCTCATAATTAGTACGAATTTATTCTGACTACATTTCCTTTCTGTATGTTTTAGTTTAGTGTAATCGTATATGTACACGTAATTTATCTTTATAATACAGACGACTTATCTATAGAATAGTGTGTATGCTAGCTCAGGAATTGTGCATATTTATCATTTTGAACTACATCTATCTGCCAACATTGTGCATAAGGTCTTAATGATTAATGTACGTCACAACTTGTACAGATACCATGATTATGGTTTTATCTAAATAACTTTTTTGCCAATTTTGCATGATGTAAGGGGCAATATCGGACAAATACAAAATTGCCGCTTAGATTTGCGTCATATTACAGTGAAGTCACATTCCAAGCGTTAACGTCATAGTGAAAATTCTGGCAAAATGTGGTTTGTCTGGTATAAGACCCCTTACATCATTTAAAATTGGCAAAAGCTCTATTGTTATACAATAACGTAGGTCAATCTCTTTGTGACTCTTTGCTATTTTGACATATTCAGTTGTCAGGTTTTATCTAGCAACAATAATGTAGATCTACCCTTACCTGAATCATCACTTTTTTTTGCAGTTGTGAGGTTAGGCTACAACACACCCCATTTAAGTTTTCAGTACAGAAATGATTGTTCAAAGTCATGATTTTGTCACCTGATGTGGAAATTTCTGGTTACAACACTTTCTGTTTTCCAAGTTTACAAGTAGAATGATGCCTCTGAAATAGAGAAACCTTTTTAAAAAATGATGGTATGGCAGTGTATGTCATTCTGTCTGCACTTGTAGACATAGTATGAACCAAACCTGCTTAGGATTGTCAACAAATGTGCTACAGACTTTTCCCAAACAACCCTGTTTTCCTAAAATTAGCTAGAGTTATCTCCCTCATTGGAGTACAACTTTTGGACTTTATCCATCACTGCTCATACTAAACTGCTTTATTTAACTTAATTTGTATTATAATTGCATTGTGTATCTAACTTTTTTATTGAAAATTTTCTACTGATTGATTATATTTACCAATTAATTGAGACTGAAGTCATAAATCTGCCATGATAATGAGTAAATTTCTAAAAAAATTTAACGAAGTTTACATGGTAGTAATGGAAAAAGTACAAGAATTGTACCCCAACATGGTCACAAATGCTAGTAGTGTGACATTACATGGGCAAACTCTGTAGAAAGCGATTACTTTTTTGTCAGTATTGGAGATATGTGTACATGTAAATTGTAAAGGTGACAACTTAACTTGGAGGATAAACTTTTTGGACCAGTGATGCACATACAAATGTATGGTTAAGGACGAAGGTCACAGTGAAAAATTATTGGAAAACTTTTGAGCTGTATTTATTAGTATAAAAATACATTGTACCCATACATATTGAACCATTGTTCATGTACTTTCGATAGTGACAGTGTCCATCTGAACGGCATTAGCCAGGCATTGGTAGATGTTATGCCTATCACTGGTCAGTTTCTGGAATTGGATGTTCAGTGACGTATAGTTTTTGGTCTGTTTGTGTGTTTTTTTTTTTGTTGCCACCAACATCTTGTATGTTAACTTGCCTTTAACTTACTTTTAAGAGAAATTTAAAAGGGTTGCTGTCCAGTAGCATCAGTGTTTTATATGTACATTTTGTTTGCTATAATTGTGTCTTTGGCATTTATAGTTTGACATATCTAGTGTATGTGATTAAATTGGGATCACTTAGCTCTTGGGCCTCTGGTATTTATTGTGTAGTCCTATATGCAGGTCTTCAGTGACTGTTAATAATATTGAATAAGTGATTGCTTTTTCAAAATACATGTGATTTAAATAAAACAAGGATATTTTACAGTAATGAAGTATAACTTATAGAAGTTGAATGCTGTGATTTTCCCAGCATCTAAGGGTTTCAGGGTAGCGTACAAAGGAAATGCTGATGCTTTGGATCCATATATCTCTCTATGAACCACAAACATCCGGTATAAGCACAGTAATGCAGTGAAAATGAAATATCAGACCGACAGACAAGTCTGGTTATATTGACGCCTCTCCGGTAAATAATCTTAAATTTCAGGTCCGGTGTTTTCCAGAAGTGATTTTGGTTTCAAACTTACCTCTAATGTCATCATGATGTATCATGTACATTTTGCTTTCAGTCATGTAAAAATTGCTTCAATCTGGTGAATTGTCCTAGTTTATCAGAATGAATTTCATATTCACTGGTAATGCTGTCCAAAAATGTTAATTGGTATGTTTGGATTAATGAAAGAACATGGTGTAACATTGCTAAAAATACAAATAAGCATCTGTACATAGATAGACTCAACATAATTCCTATACATGCAGTGTGTATTGGCTGGTATTGGTCGAACTGCATAAACAGTATCTTGAGAGTAATGATTCAGATTTGTCATTGTTATCATGTTGATGTATTGGGTTCATTATTATTAATCTATGGATACTGGAGACCTGTCGCACCTTTGTGAGATGAAAGTGTGTTCTGCAAGTAGGTTTGTTGCCATTCGGTCTGATGTTGAGACAGTATCATTGGTGTAGAAATCAATATTCTTGCATTAACTAGTCTATCTGCTGAATTCAAGATTCCCTTGGAATATGTATCTGCATGGATGCATCAGGTCTTAGTAGATTTAATCAGTCCATGGCTTACTATTGATGGCAGTTTGTACTGTCATATAGTTACAGATGTACTTAGGTAAAATGTTTTGTAAAACATTTGGTGTAAAATGTGGGTGGAATGTAGAGACTTGTGATTGAATATATGATAAAAGCATTTGGACCAGTTGACTCTTCACAGTACCATTTAGGAGATTGCTGTTGTTCGATGGATGTGAAAGTTTTGCAGTCATCTTTCTGTAGCTTGAGTAAGGTACACAGACTGAAACTTATTACTCTCATAACACTTTATTTAACAGTAACGTAGGAAGAATCAAAATGTAAACTGGAGGTTTATCAGTCTACACTCATCTTCTAGGTGAGGAAGGGATTTTTCCTAATTGTCAAGTTTTTACTCTCTAGAATCAAGGTCACCAGGTTGTAGTATATTTAGGACAAAATATAAGCCTTATTTTCATAAACTTTATATGCATACTGATAACGATAGTTATTAGTATAATTTGAGCATTATTCATCCATCAAGGTCAGGATTGAAGGTCATTGTATATCTTCTCATGGATTTTGTCAACATTATGCTGGTTTATCACTAAATTTCTACATTTTTATAAATTCTGACAAGAAAACCTTCATAATTCCATGCTTCGACTGCTTATTTGACTAATATTTTTACTCTTGAATGGTGAGTTTGATTTATTGACTTGTTAATTTCAAAATATTACAAGAGGTCTGACCCTGTTGTTTATTACCCTAATCCTAAGTTTCATATTGTGCCTCGCTTGCACAGGGTGTATTCACTCTTTGTTTCGATAACGGATTCCTCTGAATGTTTTAAAAACAAACTCGACAGTACAATTTGTAAGATGTAGATCAAAATATGTGCTGTGTATACCCTAGATAACAGTTTAATGTTACTGATAATAAGAGAAGTTACACGGAACGAACGACAGCAAGGATCCAGTTAGATAAAAGGAAAAATCAGGTCACCCCCGAGATTTCTGTCTTCATCTATATTAGTTGCCTATTAAAAGCATGTATATGTTATCCTCGCGGTAAGCTCGATTGATTTTCCCTCTGGAGTTATCTGCGGAACAGGTGGATGTCCACTGCATTGTGATTGACAGATTTACTTGTGATACTTATGCAGGCGTTTAACGTGACTACCTGAATGGCTCGGGTTTGTTTACCTACTGTTGTGGCGAAGGTACAGAGGTCGAAGTATTAATGCTTGCACATGTACATCTTGCTCTGTTTATATACTGTTAAAACACGCATTCCTCTACATTCAAATACGTGATGAGTATTAAGAAATCCAATCCTGCTTACATTGTGTTTTCCTCAAGCGGATGTACTTTAAACATGAATTCAACTTAAAAGCAATCAAAAGAAAGGACAGGTGATAGAATAATTATTTTAGACCGATTTAATGTTTGAAAGACAGCCAATATGCACAAGAATAATTTTGTGCATATACATAATTCGACATAAGAGGGACGGACTTCATTTTTTTGAAAATGGGAGGGGGCTCCACCCTTCTTGCTGAAGTTTTGCCGAGGAAAAGGGCTTCCAACATAAAAAGTTGTTCAAAATAAACTTTACTTAGTAAAATTTTAGACCTAAAGGAAAGAGAAGGGTCCAACTACTAACCGAAAGTTAACTTTAAGCTGAAAACGTAAAGTGATCATGACTGATTTGATCTTGAATGCCATGAATCAGACGATGGGAATGGAGAGGGTCGGAACCTGTTAACGAGTATCTGTGTACGTCCTATGGTGTTGCTGCTATGTCACCTTGTAATCTATACGTCACAGTCTCACAGTCTGTCCCCAAAAAGAATTCATAGCTTCGGATGACATATAGCGAACAAAGTTTATCTATTGGTACTTTACGAAGAGGGTATGGTTGAATAATTTGTGTTTAATGTCAACTGTATTACATTCCGTAACCTGTCGACTGTATGATACGTCCGTACAGAGAACGACACCAGATAGATAAAAAGGAGCTCGAGACCACAATTCTTGCTACCACATGAAATAACAACGATGTTCAACTCCTTTTGGAGGCTTGATCACACTAATGGAAATGACACAATTAATTATGAAGTGAAAGTTTGCCGACAGTTTTCAACTTCTTGTAGTTCTTACTTGTACTTGATGTTATGGAGAACATATTGCGAAAGCAAACTCTGTATATCGTGCCAACTATGGATTGATTGACACGGTTTTTAAATATTGCTTGTTTGAACATTTAAACGACCAAAACTTGGGCGAGATAATCAATGATCAAGTTTTATTTGTATGTAGTGTATACATGCTATGCTCGAGATTCTCAAGTCCAAAACGTGTGAGAACGATGTTAACTTGAATGTATCAAAATGAATTCTTATTTTACTACGAATTCTTCGGTAAGACTTTTTTATTATAATTTACTTCCTTTTAAGATGTTAACATGATGATTGTATATATAAGTGACAGACTTATTAATTGCAAGATATTTTAAAACAGAAATTTCTTTCAGCTCCCGGCAGGACAATTCGTGCTGGATTAAATTCCTCTCCGGGGAAATCGCTTGAATGAAGCACACACACACACACACACACACACACACACACACACACACACACACATATATATATATATATATATATATATATATATATATATATATATATATATATATATATATATATATATATATATATATGTCTCTGAATGAAGATCCTCGATGTACGCGCAAGTTAGTCACATGACAGTATATTATTATCAGACAGGATTGGGATGTGATATTACTTAAAGTTGGATAAGAGGGTGGATATATAATAATATATTTTATATATCTTGTCCAGGTACAAGAGCGCTTGACGTCCAACATTATTGTTGAACACGAAATATCGGGCGACATGCATATGGGCTTTCGTGTAGTAGTTCTATAACAGTAGGGTACGATGTAAATGTAGAATCCAGGTTATGACAAGTGTTCGTTGATGGTTTTATCTGTTTATTCCATTCAGATTCCTGTTAATGATGATATTAAATAGTAAAGGGTCCGTCAACGGTCATAGAAAGGAAATATGACATTCAATGATTTATTAATGAAATCCAATAAACCAAATACACGTTCTAGACTTTCTTAATGACTGGCTTGTTTCTCCACAAGTAACGGATGCAGGGAAAATGGTTACAAAAATCACTTAATCAGTAGTGTAGGATCAAGAAAGCGATTATCAACGGGATGAGTATGTAACAGTTGAGAGAAACGAGTTGCAGGAAGGCAAGTCACGAGCAGGCATCAGTGTACTATAGGACATCTGTCGATCTTGTCGTATTAAAGATTCCAGACTCCTGATTGGATATAATTATGTCTACACCTACGGGAGGAGACATATTGGTGTTGCCACCATCGTTCGTCTTCCTGTCACAGATCCATTTTAGCTAGCCAAGGTTCCGATTCGTAAATGATTAGTTACCTTGGCTAGGGAAGATGTCACAGATTGTGTCCGAGCTATATATCTTCTTTCCTAACAAACATCACATCACTTTCATATTTTCGTATGTTTTTTATCATGACCCAAAGATCTCACAACACTTTGACCCAAGGTCATGTAACCAAGGTCAAGTTCATTTTGAACTTCTATGATAAAATTGTGTCTAGGATGTATCTTTCATACCGTACATCCTATCACTTCCATATTGTAATATATTGTTGATCACGACACAAAGTTTTACATCAATTTGACGCAAGGTCATGTGGCCAAAGCCAAGGTCACTTTGAACTTCTATGATGAAATTGTGTCCGAATTATATATTTGATACTTTTCAGTCTATCACGTCATATTTATTTAGTATGTTGTTGATCATCACCCAAAGGTTTCACATCACCTTGACTTGTCCACCTGAAGCGTTGGTTAGAGTCATCTAGTACAACAATCTAATAATCATTGTAACGACATTGTCATAGACCCCATGGATCACTTGTTATCAAACTTGCAACATTTATTACTAAAACATTGTATTTTATCGATGTGCTACGAAAGTCTTATATATATATATATATATATATATATATATATATATATATATATATATATATATATATATATATATATATATATATATATATATATATATATATATCGTATGTGTCAATAGCGTGTGCTTTGCAACATGAGTCTGATTGGCGAACCTTCTTAGCTGTTACAAGGTAGCTCTTCCTTATTGCACGTATGTAAATTTCACATACAAAAGCAAAGGAACGGTCACGATATTGTAACCAACTGTATTCTTTGTAAGATTGTGCACGAGTGATCGGGTTTTGAGCATCGGTCCATGTTTGTGAATTGACCCATCGCTTTCGCGGAATATTTATTGAATTTCGTGACGTCAAATACATTTTCCATGTTTGCCCGAGGTATGACCGAGGTGTACAATATTATGACGTTATCTGTTTTAAACAATTTTTCGAGCATAAATGGAAGGGTCATTTATGGATCCGACATAGCTCAACTGGTTGCGTGTGAAGACCCAGAAGTCATGAGTTTGAGTTATCTATAGGCAACTCTTCCGTCCCTGTCCTTCAAGCGAGAAAGTCAAAGCCGATGTCCTATGGCAAAATAAAGATAACTCGGTGTTTCAGGCGGATCCCTTACACAAGTCCAAACTTTTAAACATTTAATTAGACAGACGTCGACAGTATATGCATGCGCGGATCCAGAAATTTTTGTCAGAGGGGGTCCAACCAAAAAAGGTAAATTTTTTCTCTTAGACGAGGGGGGTCCAACCCCAAATATTACCTTTTTTTGGTAAAATTTTCGGATTCCAGGCGGGGTCCAGACCCCCCTAACCCCCCCCCCCCCTCTGTATCCGCGCATGATATGTGATCATGGCGCGAGAGTAGTTGAATCGGTGGTATGCTTAACTAATGGCGAAGAGGTCTCGGGTTCTCTTCCCACTAGCGGTTCGTCGGTGTCTTGTCTCTGGGTTGGACAGAGGAAATCGAGCAACGTGTGATGATAGATGTTGTCACGTGGAAAATCCCTCACATTTTCAGATGAGCCCGTTGCATAGGTATAAATTTCGGTGTCGATCAGGCAAATGCCGTTTCCATGTAAGTAAAATAATCTTGGTCTGACGTAAAGTAAGAAACAAAATATGTACTTAATTTGGGATGATAATTCAAGTTGCTGAGGGTATACATTTTGTACTTGGAAATTAAACAGCTTATATGTATGTGTACCAGCACTAGTAAATTGCATATCTATTCAACGTGTAGATTAGATAGCATTGTTTAAATTAAGAAATGTGTTGATGAATATAATTTTTAATTACCAGTATAAGGTTTTTGTTGTCAAGTTTTATTTTCAAATATTAAGCTCTTTTCCAATGAAATTTGATTTGCATCGAGGTCTTCGATAATTTTCACTAAACGACGTATGTATGGAAACAGTTACGAACATAGTGTGAGAGATCATCTTGTTTGATAGGATAGAGCTATCGTCTTGTCCTATAGTAAATTGATAAATTTCGGCATTGAATATAATTTTCTATATATTTATATTTAATAATATTTAATAGAACGCTCATTGATACTTGGAGGGAAAACTCTTATTAATTGTTATGTAATTAAATCTTGTCGGTTATCGCATTATCCTTGTTGTTTAATATTGTCTACTTTTGTATCCCCATCAAATCTCCAGCGCACTTCATATAGGTTAGGCACGGTTCCTGGGACCTGCTGGCCGGGTGGACGTCTTACGTCTTGAGGCGAAAAATATAGATGGTTATTCGGTTTATTGTGTCGCCTCTGAGACAAAGCGCCATATAAAGATCCCTTTGTCCTGCGTGTGTCTGTCTGTCTGTTTGTTTAGTGGGAGTCACCCTTTTGAAACAGAAGTTTTCCTACAAACACTTTAGTTTTTATGCAGACGATATCTACCTTATGCATGACACAGAATTAAGACACATGTACAACGGACCTAGTCAATGCATTGAGAGGGTCTTATACGTGAGGATTCTTTAATGTGACAGGGCTTCTTATGCCCCCCGGTCTACCGTCCGTCTTTCCGTCCGGAATTCCGTCCCGGTATAACAGTGTAATTATAGATGATAGGACTTTTATATTTCAGATATGTATTCCTTGTGATAAGACCTTTCATTTGGATCATGACTTTTGACCCCATGACCTTGACCTTGGAGTTTGACCGACTTTTTAAAAAAGCTTAACTTGGACTTCTCTCTTCTGTAGTATGTACGTGTGTTTGAAATTTGAGATAAGTAGCTGTAAAGGTAAGTTTCTATTGTACAATAATATTTGACCTTCTGACCCTGACCTTGAAATTTGACCTATATTTAGGAAAAAAAACATCTTAGGCATTAACTTTTGAATGCTAAGTGATAAAACTTTGATATTTCATATGTGCATATCTAGCGCGAATACCTTTCTACTAGTGCAAAAAGTTTTTGACCTTGGAGATTAACCTAAATTTAGGGAAAAGAAATAGTTCATGCTATAACTTTTGGATGGTGCGTGATAGGACATTAATATTTCAAATGCATATTCCCTATGACAAAGCCGGCGTGGCTTAGTGGTATCGCGTCGGACTCTTGATCGGGAGGCCGGGGTTCGAGTCCCGCTATGGCGATGCCGGTGTCATGTCTTTCGGATGAGACAGTAAAAACCGAGGCCCGGTGTCGTGGTATGCATGGCACGTTAAAGATCCCTCACTGCTTCGGATGGGTCCGTTGCAAAGGTCAAAATTTGTATGCTTCGCATCAGGTAGATCCCGTCACCATATACGTGAAATATTCGTGGTGTGACGTAAAACAATAATCAATCAGTCAATCAATTCCCTATGACAAGACCTTTCCCTCGTTACCATAATTCTTTTACCTATTGACCTTTACCATAATATTTGCCCAACAGTTCAAAAACTTTAACATTGGTTATAACTTTTGATTTGTAAGATTGGTTGGTTGGTTGATTGGTGTTTTACGTCGCTTTCAACAATATTTCAGTTATATCGCGACATGGAAGCAGGAGGTTACCAACCTCTTAAACATAGTGGCGCAACCCGGGAATCGAACCCGGATCGTCGGCGCCGCAAGCCAAGCGCTTAACCACTACACCAAGCCTGCCCCTGATTTGTAAGAGGTAAGGCTTATATATTTCACATGCGCGTTCCTGTTACAAGACCTTTCCGTCTGAACAATAATTTTTTACCTTGACCTTGACCATGACTTTTGACCTAAATTCTAAAAACTTCAACATTGGTTTTAACTTTTGAATCGTAAGGGGTAGGGCTTTACTATTTGACATGTGTATTCCCATGGGATGAGTGTAATCAACATGTAGGATATTGCTCAAAATTTGCCATATTTGGACTTTGTTGCCGCCGGGGGCATTCGTGTTCCATATATACATCTTGTTGGTGTTTATGTTCGGATAAAAATAAATAATAATAAAAAAAAAAAGAACAAAGCAAAAACATACAAACAAGACACCTTTGAGCCATGGGTGGAATTCAAACTGGGGACCTCTCGGTCTGAAGACAAACACTACTGATTGCGTGACACCAGTTTCGTCGGTTCGGAAGATATATATATATGTGTGTGTGTGTGTATGCATATATATATATATATGTGTGTGTGTGTGTGTGTGTGTGTGTGTGTGTGTGTGTATAAAGCACAAATAGAATCAGTGAGACACCTGGGAGTACTATGGACCTTGGATCTCCGAAGAAATACCTGTAGAAAATAAAGACAAATTAGACAAACATATAAAGCACAAAGACACTACAATTAACAAGGCACCCTATATTTCACTTATATTCGTTCCCCGTCTGGGACTCGAACCCACGACCTATGGTACCGAATCACCTAGCTGCCATGCATCCGACCCTCTAACCGACTGAGCTACTCGATATATATAACTCAATCAGATGCTAATCAGACCTCTTCTCCACTCGTTTTCGGTGATAAACAATTAATAAGCGCAGTAGATGTATAATTTTAATATGTGGAAGGTTTACTTAGCAATTCGAATTATAAAACGAAGAATTCTTTGGCGGAAATCTTCCCCCGGTATTCGTGTATGACTAATTTTACATTTAAAAAGATCCCGATATCCCCTACCTTGTGCTTATTCAATATGTGCCGCCACACATCACGAACATGGCATTAAACCGCAAGCAAGTTAATGTCAGTAAATGTAAGCAAAATCAATAATACAGTATTCACTGGTGTTACAGGGAAATGATATACAGTATACATATATAATGTACACATATTTGGCAGAGATCCATACAGGGTAGTATGTATTATGACGACAATATACCATGTCGGTAATCAACATACGATTGCGGTATGATCATACCTAAAAATACCGAATTGTTAACCACAGCAATTGAACCTTAAAATTTTTAAACTTCAAAATTTGGTTGTTTAACTTCCAGTGATGGAGCATGCGCAGCTTGTAGCGTGTCTGGCAGTATTGATCTCAACTCCTTGTCTCTGCAGAGAACGTATTGTCCGACTCAAGAAAGGAAATCTTTCAGTGTTTCGAACAAATGAAATAGAAACTGTTGATGTAAATATCTTTCAAGGCCTGTATTCATTTCATCTCATTGGACATACAAACAAGAAATTACTTAATTTCTGCCTATCCCTCCCCCACTTTCAATATGCGTGATAAATGTAAATATATATGTCAAACATTTATGGTCGCGACAGTTATTCTTATATGCTCCCTCGGTTAAAGTCGGACACTCGCCAAAATATGTCACGTGATAAACTGAGCATGCGCTTTCAACAAATTATGTCTGCTCTTGAAATGGAGTGAGATGAGCTTGTCAGATAGTTTGGCCTTTGCGGCCTTTGGCTACGTATACTTTGCATAAGTTCATTATAACTGCAATAATATTATGTCTCAGCACCGGTGCTAATTGTAAATGACTTGTTTTGTTTGTTATTGACTTGTGTATTCCTACATATTATTCCTAAGCTAACTGTGATAGTGCAATTTTCCCAGGGTAAGAGGAGAATTTTCATTCCACAGGTAAGATAATGTCTCTAGTTTCAAAAATTCAATGTTACAAAACGAAAATGACAGTTATATATCATTTGACAATGTGCTTTTGCGAACTGCGGCTCACATCCGATCAAAGTTCACGATAAAAATAGTAGTGAAATTAGATGCCAATGCAGAAAAGATCCATTTTTCGTTTAGTGCGACAAACGCAAATTGGAAAACGTATATATAGGTAAAATAATTCAACACAGTTATAAGTTTATATTATGGCGAACTTCAATTAGACCGTTGCATTTTTAGAGGCCATATTGTGCAAACTATTCTAAAAAATCAAAATGGCTGCCACCGGCGACGAAATTAAAAATTCAAAATGGTGGCGATAGTTTGATAGCATTTTGACGTACAAAGATGTCTGCACTTTGGAATTTTGCATTATTGACGACCTTGTGGTGTAATGGATAGGAAATTGTCCGCTTTCTGGAGATAAACCGGTTTGTAGAGCTTTTGAATATTTTATGTAGTGTAGGTTTGAAAAAGGGGGGATCATTGCCTGGTATACCCTACGTACACATGCAGATACTTTACACACTTTGAAAGCAATATATTATGCCGTTGTGCAGCGGGCGATGTTCTGCTTTAATGCATATTTTAAGTCTGTGGTATATCTTTGGATTATAGTAATTTGCAGGTACCCTGTGGTCTGAATAATCTTGTTTCAGAAAAGATGCATATGCCTTCCTTTCCTTTACTGTGTCTGGCTCCTTTGGAGCATTATCACACAATGCTAGAAGTGGTTTATTCAATGTAACCATACAGATGCAGCATTCAGCATTGACAGTATTAACATAGAACCATACTTCACAATTTGTTTAATGCAAGGGTTACCATGCAATGTCATTCATGTAGCCATAGATTTTTTATCTGGTGAATTTACAACATGATTTCAAAATGTTTGAATAACATGCACATTTTATCTTTCAGCTTCATCCAAAGATCTTGTATCATCTTGCCTTACTGTTTCATCATAAGTTTTGGTAAGCCATTTTCCTTGATTTAAATCATGGGTATTGTGAAAGATTATTTGTTGTGTATCATTAATTAGTATTTTATTTACCATAGGTGTTTTTAACATCACATGAAAATCATACTGTTGAAAGTTATCAAGATTTTTAATAAACTTTTTATGAAGTAAGTGATATTATTATATACTTCACTTTATTTTTGAATAATATTTCAGGTTTCGAAATTAACAGTTGTCTGGTCGTCAGAATCAACCTAAGGTCTTTTTCGGCAACCTAAAAGATTAGTAAATACAATGAAGGTCCTCCAAATTTTCTTTAAATTTGCCAATTTGATGACCCAAAGTTTTTGCTAATTTTGAACCCTGACATTTTCACAACTGAGAACTGTCACTTGTATTTTTGGTATTTCAGTTGTATTCATTGTTGCCAAACTTAGATATTTTCACTGCCTGTTGAATAATCTCAGGTAAGATGATCTCTTCCTTTATATTTTATTTGGAATTTGATCATTGAATAATGCCAATCGCCAAATAACTGATTCTTAAATGATTTAAGCCATGTTTACAATATAATAAGTTGTGTTTTACTATGAAATATGTAAATTTGTCATTTGCTGTAGTTATCTTTATTGATTGCTGCTATATATTAAATATAAACCCTTTCTTTTCTAAGCAATAATAATTTCAATTTTGTATAATACAGCAAATATGATTTACTGTTTTTTTATTTACACTTCATAAATTTAATAGGATAAGTTCCAATTGACATGCCCACTTCCGAAAAACAGGATATATTCTTCTTCGTTATTGTTCAATTTAGGTTTTGAAATGAATTTACCGTATTTACTCAAATATAATACACACCCGAGTATAATACACAGCCCTAAAAATGAACTAAAAAATCATGAAAAAACATCTAACTCCATGTGTAATATGCAGGGGGAAAATCCAAAACAAGATGTCAATTTGGTGTTGAAACAGCAAGACCGGAGTTCAATTTCCTTTGCTGTATACCTTTTACAGTGTAATCGTGTAACATGTATTGTTATCAAGAGTGGCACAGAACGATGGGCCTTTATTCATTGTGTGATATCAACACTTTTCTCTCTTTCATATCATTTACAACCAAACTCGCATAGACTTCAAATGTCTTAATTAGTATCCTTGTCCCAAACGATCACTTCATTTTTTAAGGTGTAACAATTCCATCTGAAAACCCTTCTGTTATTGTCCAGTTTTTTCTTTACATTTGTTGTTATTATTATTACTTTTATTCTTGGCACTTTTTTGATGGCGATTTTCTCAAAAACGGCTTCACTATCAACCTTTTCTCTCTTCTTTGTTACTTGCTTATAAAGCAAAACCTGATAGATTTATGAGAAAATTTTGCAAAAATTCAGGTTCTAAATAAAATTGTGTAACAATTTTTAGTTTTTCAAATCTCTCAAGGATAATGTTTATCATGCGAGCTAGACTCCTCAAATTTTCTCTCTAATGTTGTACAGGTGTAGTTCTTGACAACCAAATTAATGCCAATTGGGTCACTATTTGATTAAAGACGCTATAAAAGTTTAAAATTTTCAACTTATTACATAATTTCAAAAAAATTTTAATTTAAGCTTTAGAGCTGCAAATATATTGCCAAACCATTCAGAGGGTCAATATAAGGGTAAACAAAGGTATTTTAAAATTTTAAATTCATTTTTAAGCAGGTTTGAAATTTTCTCAGATAAAATGTTCATTATTTAAGCTATACTCCTCAAACTTTCTTTTTAATGTTGTACAGGTGTAGATCCTGACAACCAACTTAACGCCAATTATGTAACTATTACGGTAAAGACGCTAGTTTTTAAACTCATTATGTAACTTTGAAACTTTTCATTTTAGGTTGTAGTGTTAAAAAACATTACAAAACTATTCAGAATGTCAACTTCATGGTGTAGAAGGTTTTCAAATATTTTCAATCAATTTTTAATTGAAAAAAATTTAAGACTTTCAAAAATTTGGTTAGTTACGTAATTGCTATATTACTTGCTAATTTTCGTCGCATGATCAAGAAAAAAACCATACAGCATGTGAGAAGGATTTACTCTTTTAAAATATATTTTCAAAAACATCTAAATATTTGCCCCATTCCTTCTAGCGTCGGTAGACCCTATCGATAGAGGGTCTTAAAGCGCCAAAATTTCACCCCGATTTTTCAGTTCCATTTTCTGAGAAATGATTGTATCTACACACTTTATATTTTTGCTAAAGATTCTCAAAGACACAGTTACCCGTTTAAGTAAAAAAAATTTCAAAAATGAAGTTTTCAAAAGCATTAAGTAACAATAACTTAAATTTTAAATTCTCCCCATTACAGTGTTATTTCTAATGCTACACTACTCAAATTTTAACTGTCATATTCTCTAGGTTCATATCTTTACAACCTTTAATAGCTGATACCATCAGTCTTTTTTTAGTTTGGCCGTTATTTGAATTTAAAGTCTTTAAACTATTATGTAATGTGCAAAACTTTTATTTTTAGTGTTATCGTTTCCAGAATATTACGAAACAATTTTCCGTAACAATTTTAGTATGAAACATGTTTCTCAGTATTTGAAAGTGAGAAATTCAAAGATTTTTAAAAATATCTTACTTGCGTAACTTTCCTGTATTTTCTTAATCGTCGTATGAACAAAGTATGAAAACGAGGGTTTGAGAAAGTGTTTTGAATTCGAATTCTTAAACAAAAATCATTTTTGCCCTCTACTCAATACAGATGAACAACACAATAAAGAAATGTTCTCTGAGTGTTAGGATTACACATTAGAGAAGCGCGTTGAATTTGCCTTGCTTAATACCTCACACAGCACCGCTGTAATAGAGGACTTATTCCACGAACAAAGCGCAGTAACTCATGATTAATTCAATCGCGAGTTACTGCGCATTGTCAGTGGAGTATCTAATCGTTATTATATGGGAAACCCACAATATGTATGTTTTACTTTAATCAGAGTTTCTTTGTCTCCTTACTGTAGTAGTCATCTCAGTGGTATATATATATAACTATCTTGACCGTTGAAACACGCAATACACACACTCCATCCAGCTATGTCGCATTACGTCACCACGCTTCTGAATAGGCATTCTGTAATTTACAGACTTTCTATAGCTGTATTCACGCCGCTTTAATTCTAGATTGTGTTTACATAGTGGGTCGGTGATATATATATACATGTATCTAAGTATATATTTCTCCTTTGTCCTAATCTATGATGCCGCAATAAATGAGTATACTCATTGGAGTTGTTTTTTTATATAATAAATTTTTTTAATTTCGTTTATTAGTTTATTTGTTTGCTTGAGTTTGTTTTTTAGTCCCCTACCGGCATCGCTGAAGGGGACTATAGGTTTGCAGTCCGTCAGCCACACACACGTTTTCTGGATTTTTTTTCTAAACGCTTGTAGATATTCATCCAATTTTTGTCATCCAATTTTTGATGTGTGAATCTAGCACCATGCGTTATAGATCAAGTTCCAGTTCTGTGTCGGTCTACCGATTTTTTTCACGGAATTACGGCCCTTGGAATTAGAAGATTTCTTTAAAATGGCAGTTTTCCTAACTTTTTTCTAAATGCTTGTAGATATTCATCCAATTTTTGGTGTGTGAGTCTACCACCATGAGTTACTGATCAAGCTCGAGTTTGTTTTTATTCGCTAATTTTTGACGAAATTTTTCATCATCATCAAAGGTTGTGATCAAATACTTAACTTGCTGGCAACCTGAAAGACAATATGTGTGTGTGTGTGTTTTTGTGGGTATTAGTTTTCCATTTGTCGGTAGGGGACTTAGTATTGCCTAAGCAATACTTTCAGAATGCTTGTTTCTACATATATTTCTTTTTTCTTTCGAAAGAGGAAGACCCGCCCTGTTGCTTTGGCAACATGTAAGCTCTAGTTTCTTTCTTTTGTTAGAATGAACGTGGGCATCTACTATACTACGTGAACTTTACGCAGAGGTTGAAAGTGTTTGTGAAGACAAAATAAATAATGAATGAATGGATGTTATTCAAGCAGTCGCTGCTCTTGCAGTTACGGTCAAGTAGTTTCACCTGTTGCGTAACTATCGATTAACCGATTAAGGCCAAATCATTGTATCACCTGTACAATCCGGTAATCAGAAACCATTGCTAAATAATAAAGCGCAAGTATTCTATCGTGTTCATTGAATGCCACACTGTAGACATCGCTCCTGTTATCGCCTTGGGCATTTACTATGGGAAGCAGACTGTATACAGACAACAGACATATCTCGCGCCTTGTGGGTTTGATTGACAGCTTTAGATACTTTAACTGACACATGCATCCCTCTAAATCCCCCACTGAAGCTTAAAAGAGTGGAAAAAAAGTTCCAGATCTTTAACCCTATGTGTAATACACAGTGAAAAAATTATGAGTCAAATTGGCTAAAAGTGCGTATTATATTCGAGTAAATACGGTATTGTTAAAAGTTTAAATGTATAACCAAGTCAGTCTTGTCTTGAATTAAGTTATAAAGATTATCTTTAACAATTTGCAATTTTTTGAAAAATAATATGGTTTGACACGGTGCACATTATTTTTGTAATTCATGTAATTGTAATTGCAATCATTCATTTATTTCAGACTCATATCAAAATACTGACAATTATCATAGAGGTAAGAGAACTATAGATAGTAAATATTATTATGAATGATCTGGAGTTACAATTATGTATGATCTCTACCTTTGTTAGTTTGATGTTTTCAATTGTTGGGTTAGGACTACAAGGCTGCCCCATTCAACTCTTCAGCACAATATGAACCGTATTCATATTCAGCATTATGTTTAAAACATTAATTCATTTAAATTTAGTCTGAGATTCTCTGCCCTTCTCCCACTTTTGATATCGGCAGTTTGTGGGAGAGGGTCAGAGAGACTTTCTTCATCAAAAGTTGGAATTTTAGCGATACTAGCCGGTATCGGTTTGTACAACTACAAGCCTCTGGTGACTAATAAGCGTTTGCACAGCGAATATGCAACCTATAATCCAATAAATGAACATTTAACTTACCGGATCATAGTGATATCTTTTCCAAATAAGGTGTATAACTTGTGCTAGCTGCCGTTTCATCTGCTAACACAACAATACTCTCATTTCGCCATTTGTGTATAACAGTATGACGTCAGGTCTCACATAACGCGGCTTTGCATTCGTGACACTTCAGCAGCTGTCACATTTTCTTAAAAGAAAAACACAATGCAACCTTGTCACGAATGAGCAGTCACATACGGTGAAATCTGACGTCATACTCCATACACAAATGACGAAATGGAGAATCGCTGTGTGTGTTCAGATAAAATAGCAGCTAGTAGAAGTTACAGACCTTATTTGGAAATGATACTGGTGTGATCGAGTAAGTTCAATGTTCCTTTATTGGATTATAGGTTGCATGTTCACTGGACATGCGTTTATTTGTCACCAGAGGCTTGTACATTTCGATACCGCCTGGTATCGCTGAAATTCCACCTTTTGATGAACAAAGTCTCTCTGAACCTCTCCCACAAACCACCGATATGAAAAGTGGGAAAAGGGCAGAGAATCTCGGATTAATTTGAATTGTATTGTTTCCATAATTGGTTATACTAGCATGAACTTTAGTGCACTGAAATCTTGTGTGTACAAGATAGCCGTCAAATAGTCAGAGAGGACACAAATTGTGCTATAGTAGAATTATCAAAGAAGTACAGCATAAACGTCGAATGGAAAATAGAACAGAGAACAATTGATCACAGATTAATTTAAGATCAGGATATTGCGCAAGCAAATCTGGAAAAATGTAGAAAATGTGGTCATGGAAAGTTCCTGACAAGACTGCAAGAAGTGGATTATACGAGATTTATTTTTATACAGGATTAATGAGAGGAACAATAAGATGTAACATGAATTGTTAAGATTCTGCTGAGGTTAGACAGTTTACGTTACACATGAATCATGTATGCTTTGCACTGTGGAGTTGAATGGGGCAGTCTTATACCTTTAACCTGACAAGTGAGAATGTCAAATGGCAATGAGCTGGGTAGGGGTATATAATTGTAATTTGAATTATCTTTTGTATCTATCACAATTTTTTTTCTTGTACAGTATAGTCCAGGTGTCGTGGAGAAATTGCACAAAACACAGTGGTACTTAGTTTATGTAAATGTATATTGTTATCATATATACTATCACATGTATGGGTAAAACAGGGAATCGGATAACTTTTTTTTCAATGTGTCAAATGGCCCCTTGAATTCCATTTCAGTGGGCCAAATTTTAATGGGTCATTTGTAAATTTGAGTGTGCCAGAGGGAGGGGGGAGACATTTCTAGACACAGGCAAATGCCAAAGTGATCCTGGTATGCCCGTCTCAGAACACTGGAGCTAAAGTTATCAAGATTTAATGTTTTTGAGAGCTGTGTTCAGATCTTAATTTTATTATGATTTATGATTATTTAATTTATTTTAATAACTGATTCATAATTAGGATCACCAATGCTAGCTCGACCACCGAAACATAGTTTATGTTGCCCTTTATTGGGCTTTAAGACCTCCTTTGGTGGTATCTCCACATGCAACACTGTGCATTCTGTCACTGACAGGAGACAAATGTATTATGCTCTGCTCAAGGATAGGCTAGTTATATTTTAAAGAATCCTTACATTACAAGTATTGTTACCACCAAAACAACCAAAGAATGCTTACTCAAACGTGCATTTGACAGGCGATTTCAAGCTTCACAGTGACACAGACAGACATGGAACAGAAATTAGAAAAATATCAATGCTGATTAAAACAGAGCCATTATTTCGCTACAAAATGAGTGCGTGCTTGAGGTTGGCTAGACGTTGAGGAATGTGCCATTTTTAGTCCCTAACCGGCATCGCTGAAGGGGACTATAGGTTTGCACTCCGTCTGTCAGTCACACTCATGTTTTCTGGACTTTTTTGTAAACGCTTGTAGATATTCATCCAATTTTTGGTGTGTGAGTCTATCACCATGAGTTACAGATCAAGTTCGAGTTTCCTTTCGGTCCACTGATTTTTGACAGAATTACGGCCCTTGGAATTAGAAAATTTCTTTAAAATAGCAGTTTTCCGGACTTTTTTTTCTAAACGCTTGTAGATATTCATCCAATTTTTGGTGTGTGAGTCTACCACCATGAGTTACAGATCAAGTTTGAGTTCTGTTTTGGTCCACTGATTTTTGACGGAATTACGGCCCATGGAAATAGAAAATTTCTTTGAAATAGCAGTTTTTCGGACTTTTTTTCTAAACGCTTGTAGGTATTCATCCAATTTTTGGTGTGTGAGTATACCACCATGAATTACAGATCAAGTTCGAGACAGTTCTAGTTATCATCATAATCAAAAGTTGTGATCAAATACTTAACTTGCTGGCAGCATGAAAGACAGTATGTTGTGTGAGTGTGTGTGGGTGGGTGTGTGTGTGTGTTTTGGGGGTCTTAGTTCTCCATTTGCCGGTAGGGGACTTAGTATTGCCTAAGCAATACTTTCAGAATGCTCGTTATGATTAAAGCGACTATGGCGTGGTTATCCCAATCCTTGGTTAAAAGGAGTTTTAGGTTTCAAATTCTATAAAAAGATTCTACATGTACCTAATTAAATTTATTGTTAAAAAGTATTGTCTTTTTTAAAAACAAACCTTTGAAATATTTAATCAGGGATTGAGAATATTCCTATTTATTTCTTATATACAGTTGACACTCGTTATCTCAAAGTCTCTTCAAGTTGAAATTCCTTTTATCTTATAGTCAAGTTCGAGTCCCAGATTTTTTCTTTAATTTCTATACGATTTTACTTCGGTCAAGTCGAAGTCGGTTAATTCGAAATTCTGCTTATGTCCAAGGCATTTTACAGTCCCAAAACTCCATTTTCTATATATTTTACACTCGTTATCTCAATGTGTCAATGCTTGTACACAATAAATTGATTAACACAGCAGTTAAGGTAGAAGAAATCCGACGACCAATCATCCCAGCGGGGTGTACGGCAATGGTTGATTGTTTGATGGTGAAGCCATTTCACCTGATCAACGATGATTAGATAACTGGATTGCATTGGCGCTTTTATTTTAAAATATGCTTATCTCATTAGTAAATACATCTTCATTAAGGGCAGATTAGCTATAGGCCAGTATCGTTTTTGCAGCTTGTAAATGATTAAATGAATGAAAAATATAAAGCACTGAAAATACGATTTTTAAATTTTTCTTCGTTTATTGACTTACCATTAAGTTGACGCACGGTAGTTATAATTTAGTCAGTAGAAAGATGCATTACACGGACTAAAATATAGAATAACATGTAAAACAATGCATGTATATTCATATATATTAATAAGAATGATCCAAATCAGTTACATAAACAACTGATGTTTATGTCGAATTCCGGTTAAGTTGAAATATCTGCCCTGGTTGCATTGACTTCGACGAGTTTGAACTGTATTTTTTAATGTTTAAATTTAATGTTTTTTTCCACTTTCCTCCCCCCTCCAACAAAAAGAAGAAACATAAGTTAATTGGAGTTAAAACAGCATTGATAGAGTTATGGGAAGCACACTTTTTTCTTTTTTATGTACCCAGTCTACTGACAGAGGGCATATAGCATTTGGGTCGTCTTTCTGTCCATCCATCTGTCTGTCTATCCTTCATTCCGTCCCACTTTCAATTAAAGGGGTGTAATATTGTTATTATAGATGACAGGACTGTTATATTTCAGATATTTATTCCTTGTGACAAGACCTTACATTTGGGAATCATTACTTGACCCCATGATCTTGACCTTGGAGTTTGACCTACTTTAAAGAAAAAATATTTGGCTATAATTTGATTGGTAAGTGATAGGGCTTTCATATTTCACATGTGTATTCCTTGTGGCAAGACCTTTCATTTGAGATCATGGCTTTTGACCTCATGACCTTGATCTTGGAATTTGACTACTCCTTAGAAAAATTAAAACAAGATAGATACTTCTTAGTTGACATGCATACTCAACTAATGAAACCCTTTCAAATGACCTTTTGACCTTAACAATGACCTTCACGCTAAAAATGTCTTTTTGGACTTTGGTGCCGTAGGAGGCATTAGTGTTTCACAAACACAGATTGTTGACCTTATGATGATACAGTAAACTTATTTTATAACGAGACCCAGGGGACAGTTGGTCAGAATTCGTTATAACCATATTTCGTTTCAAGCATTTTGATGCAAAATCCAGTTTCAACAAACACTGCCCGTTCCATTTTTCCTGATATATGGTATATTCAAGCATGAGAAAGTAAAAGGCTAGTTTTCATCACTAACTTTGGTGTCTTCGTCTTGAATTTTCAGTCTTAAAAATGTTCTTTGACTGTGGGAATAATTTCGTGGTCACACACTGCTCATGATGTTACAATCTCACTAATCTATAAACCTATTCGTTGTAGATGAAGTTTACTGTATATTAAAAGTATGAATGTGTTCTTTTTCCACTTTGTAAAACTTGCATCAGTAACAGCTCTGGAAAGATCAAGTGACCACAGTTTTAAGTAGCCAATCAAATTGGCTAATATACTGATGTAAAAGTTGCTAGTTCTGGCTAGCAAGCAACTACTAGTGACAAACCCTGAAAAAAAGGAAAAAAATCTGGAGTATTGTTTAGCAAAGTTGCATGTGAAACAATTTCTAATTTCAGATTACTGTGCTGCCATAGGTTGTGTTGTTGTTTGTGTCCTTTATAATCTACTCAACTGTTTATTGCCAATCAGGTAATTTTAACCTTCTTCTGAATTAGCATATGACGAATTATACAAAAATAGAGATATTTTACAGAACTGGCTGACGTTGAACATGCCCCAAGGAGCGCTTCATGACAATTGAATAACATAAATTTTCAGCATAGTCATCAATAAACAGCAAGTTTAATGGCTTATTTTAAAATTTACCCAAAACACATCGTGAATTTCGATAGTGGGAGTCACACAACAAGCCTGTCGGAATGGCATCTCACATTTCAGTCATACTTGTCCACTTGCTTATTATGGTAAGTGTCTTGTTCAGTTACTGTGTGGACCCCTTTTTCTTTCACCCCAGGACTTCACAAGAAAACTATGTTTCTGTCACAGGTGTTTTGACATGCACATATTCGGGAAGCAAAAATTCTGTCAGCAGTTTGAAATGGGTCATCAAATTGAGTAAGGCAAATCTTGTAACTTTACAATTCACATCCACCATATACTCCTGTGAGTGCCATTTGTTTAGATCTACTTTCTATTAGCTTTAAAGAAAGACAGGTGATTGACCTGTGGCCAATACCAATGTGCAATCTGATATCCTGTTATAAAATTCATTTTTCTACCATAAACTCATCTTGTTTATTTTCAAACCCTTTTGAAACCAAAATAAGTTAAACTTGATTGAAAATGGAATTAAACATCATGTATATTGATTCAATCATATCACAGGTGCCAAGTGCATAAAGAGAAGGTGGAACTGATAGCATAGTAAGAGAAAGGGAACAAACTTCAAATTGGAGTAAACACCATCGCCTCACTGAATATTTGCATAACTCCCTGAAAACCCATAATTGATTATATATTGTTGTTTAGATCAATGACTTTTACATTCACACACAAAATCTCAACTCCATAGTCCATGTGTATATAAAAGAATGCAAACATGAATGCATGCGGAAATAATTATCTACTTACCCTATCACTGTATGAAATTATCCATGCTAACTATAGTAAAGTAAAAAAATTGTACTACATTCTTTTATTTCACTTGTGTCACGTTTTTGACACGTCTTACTATACTATCAGTTACCCCCTCCCTTTACAGGCTTGGCCCTGTGCATCATATGACAAAGCATTTTGCCTTTTGTTAACTGTAAAATAAACATGCCAGTGTGTTTGATTGTTAGTGTGTGCTCAAAATTTTCAAATCAATGTGAGCTTGCACAGAGCATTATGATGTGTATTTCGCCTTTGGTATATGTAATAATTTCGACTATTTCTTTTTCAGATAACATACCTCGTGCTATATTTAATAGTTCTAATGAAAACAGGTGAGTTTAGTGTGTAGTTTTCTTGATTTGAGTACAAAAAAATGCCAGTTATTTTATGATAATTTTCTTTTTAAGACTAGTCACTGTAAACAAAGGAGGAAAAAAGTCTTGTATTAATCAGGAAAGACCAAAATCCATAAGATGGGTAAACATTTAAGAAAAATAACTATTTGTCGAAAATTATGAACAATAACACTCCGTTAGCTTAGGATAGCAGTTATGCATTCTTTGACTTGGCTCACATGTTTATACTAAAAATTAATCTCAGTACATACATCACTAATCATGAACCTTTTATTATTGATACATATTTTTGTGTGGTGATTGTTCCGTGTGGGTTCTTTAACCAATGAACGTGTTTAGTTTTTTCATTACAAGGTTAGATGTCACTGCAAGGGTAAAAAATCATTAGAATTTCCCCTTGTCCTGCAGGACAAGTAGTGTAGAAATATACTTGTACGAATTCAAGAATTTCTTGTTTGAAAATTTTGTGTAACATTATTGATTGTACGTATTATGTTATGGCGCTGTCCGTCCGGGGTCATGTTTTCCGGACTTTTTTTTTTTCTGCCGTCTTTCAAGATACTGAGTTGAAACTTGGTATATAGCTTTATTTCAAGCGGCGTTCAGTACCACTTCGAGTTCTGTTACGATTGATTACTTTTGACGGATTTATGGCCCTTGGACTTGCAAATTTCATGATTTTTGTTTTAAAAATCTAATTTTTCTAAAAACATCATGAAATTTAGCATGAAACAAGTAAAATGTACCAACTATCACATATTTTACGGGTATTGATATCTTTTTCTTCATTTTTGAGAATTTTATAATTTTAGGAGGGGGGGGGGGGGGGGCTTGGACTAAAAACTTTCAAGATTTTTTTTTGTAGGTCAAGTTTGAAGATGGGTTTGATAGGACTATTTTTGCAGGAGTTATTACCCCTGGACTTGTTCTTATGATAAAATGCTAAGAAACGCAATAACCGTCAGATGTTTTTCATGAAACTCATGCCAAATGCGAATTGATCCCGTCTGAATTAAGCGATGGGCATATTATACCACACTAGGCGTTGCTCTTGTTTTTATTGTAAAGTGCTTTTGGCTCACCTGAGCCAAATGTTCAAGTGAGCTATTGTTATAACGTGCTATCTGTCTTAAACTTTTTTACATATTTGATTTCTTCTCTGTCTGTCGTAAACTTTTTACATATTCGATTTCTTCTCTGCAACCACTTTACAGAAATTCACCAAACCTTACAGGAAATAAGTACTCTAGGTCCTATGCCAAGTTTCTGTTTTTTGACCCAATCTGTAATCCAGTATGACCGCCATTGGCTCTGATTGCTTGACACATTTTCGTTGTCTTCAATAAAACCACTGCACAGAATTTCACAAAACCATACAGAAAGTAAGTACTCGCGGTCCTCTACCAAGTTTTTGTTTTTCAACCCGATCAGTAATCCAAGATGGTCACCATGGGCCTAATTGGTTGACACATCTTCAACTTTTCCTCTGCAACCACTAAACAAAATCTCACCAAAACTTACAGGAAGTCAGTACTCGAGGTCCTCTACCAAATTATCGGCCTCTTGTTTTAGAGAACTTTTTTGGGTTAAGAAACAGTTAGATTGTCCCAGCTAGTTGTGGCCAAATATTTTTAGAACAGTGGGGTTTTTGTTCTGAAATGCTCTTAAACAATTTCTTCTGTTTTTCAGACCAAAGTAATTTAGAAAAGAACAAAATTAACATTACCAAGGGAATATTGTCTTTGGTATTAATGTTGTCTACCAGACAAGGTAATTTTCATTATTTTATTATGGAACAAATACTTTTCAGTAAAGTAATGTCTTCTCTCTAAAATGTTTAACCAAGAGATAAATAATTCTTGAATTTAAATGATCATATCAAATTACAATACCATAATAAATCTGTAAATTTACATACATGTATTCTTCTCTTTTTTAATTACAAGTGAGCTATTGATAGTTATTGGTGTCCAAAAGGTGGAGAAATCAAATGTACTTTTGTTATTTTCTAAATAGATATTCTACAGTGGAACAAGTTGGAGATAAGAGACTGAATCTTCAAGTCAACGAATCTTTTCAATCATAATCACATATTTGTGCCAAATTACAAATGCAGCAAGGTAATTTCTATTCATGCAACTTAATTTTATCAATAATTTAAACTTGAATGATGTAAATTGAATTGGACATTTATGTGAGATAGTAGATAATAATTATGTAATATTTAAAGACTTGTACTGAACATTTCTCATGTGTAATATTTTCTATTATATATATATATATGTATATATATATATATATATATATATATATATATATGATATTTCCTATCTAAATTTCTTACTTTCAGCTGCAAACCAGAAAATATCTCAGCCGGGTCCAGTTACCTCTGAAGGTGGTGCTAATTGGAATACAGGTGGTGGTAACTGGAATTTGGAAGGAGGTGGAGGGGAAAGTAGAGAAGGTGACGACGACGGAGGCTGGAGTAGTGGACCGCCAGCTCAAGGAAGTGGATGGACTGGTATGTAATACAGCACCATATTCAAACATGTTAATGGTGTTACTTATACTTTATTTGAAGTAAAATGCAGTTCAGGTGTTTTGGAGAAAATATACAAAATATACAGAGCAAAAATTGTGCAAATTACAGTGAGTATTCAAATGTTAATATTTTGTGCAAAGTCCCATAGTCTCTAAAGAGTTTCTTCGAGTTTCAGCTGTTCCCATCAGTTGTTTTTGTGTGATGCCTACATGTGTGATCTTTACAAACATTTGTCACAGTGAATTCAATTTGTAAAATGAAAATCTTTGTATCCTTGTATTTGTTGGCTCATAAAAATCTCATACTGATTAAGAAAGGTATGGAATTTTTATATCCATAGGTTAGAATTTTAAGGTCATGCACAAGGAAAGTGCCAACACTGTAAGTAAAATGATGGTGGTGTGGTGTTAACAATACACAAATAAACCCCAAAATGATAATGAAAATTCCATGGAATACTAGGCAGTTATGGTCTCACGAGAGTAAAGTTGGGATATATATGTTTGCTTTATTATAGGAGCTTCTTCATCAGGATCTAGCCATAACCTTTTAAACTGGCAAAATAGTTCTGCTGTTGGTGGAGATGCAAGTGCTTCTTGGCAGCAAAAAGTACCCTCATCTCAGAGCATCATTGTAGACAGAAATGATAAGGAGGCTTGGCCTTCTATAGGAGGCGATCATTCTGAGAGTGCTTCTGAAACTGACAATGCCTCTGTTAAATCAGAATCTGTGATATCCGGCTCCAGCAGTTTTGGTCAAGGCCAAGACAATACTTCAGGGTCAAGTGCCATGCAACCTCCAAATTCTTCCAGTTTATGGAGTTCGAGTAGTAATTTCAATAGTCTAGAATCCAATACTTGGGATTTTGGAATTGCCTCATCGGCTGCTAGTTCTGGAGGTTGGAGCAGCAGTAACCCTAGTCTTTCTGGAATTAACCAAGTTCCAAATATGCAAGGTGTAACAAGTATTGCAGGTAGCAGTGATAGTTCTATCCCACTGAATTCTTCATCCAAACTAGGATGGGGTGCTGATTCACCTGGCGTCATTAGTCAGGGTCAAAACTCCAACATAGGAGGACACAGGCCACAAAGTATGATGCAAGTCCCCCAGTCATTGGCAAGCAGTATTGGCAATGTCCGTCTTATGCAAGCAAGTATACCTAGTAGTGGTGCTCAACCTAATGGACCTCAAATGTCCGTCTCTCAACCAGGGCCAAAAGCTGATACAGTCATTTCAGGGCAGAGTGGAAGTGTGTTTCAAGGTAGTTCAGGTGCATGGGGATCAGTTGGCTCAACAGTTCAGCGTAATGATATGATTAATGCAGGTAAAGGGAGCAGTGGCAATAATCAATTGCAGCAATCAGGATCTAGTGAATGGGGCACAGCAAATTCATCCACAAAGCCTTCCTCCTCAGATGGATGGCCTTCAGGAAATCCAAATAATAGTGACTGGGGCAATCCAGCACCTGGTGCTCAATGGGGTACTCAAATTACTCCATCCAGAACAGGTGCATCTCCACAATGGCCTGGGTCAAGTACCCAAGCTTCAGGACAAAGTGAAAGTCCACCACGATCTCAGACAACATGGGCCCAGGCAGCTGGAAAAGGCCTTAAAACAAATCCCTCCAGTTCCAGCACAGATGACAATGCTATTGAAGAACTTCCAGTGGAATCTGATGTTATAACTACTGCCATAGAGAGTCACGATGGATGGGGTCAGAGGCCTGTTAGACAAGATACACATTGGGATACTGAGACTTCACCAAAACCTAAACGCAAAATTCCAGAAAAAATTGTAAATCCACCACAACAACCCACAGCATCTTCGACTGTGAATCCAGCTGTTGCAAATACCAGCAACAATATGTGGAATAATAATAACGGCACAGCAATCTGGAAATCAAAGGAACCACAGAGTGCTCCCCCTTCTCAACCTCAATGGAATACTCCCTCTGAACAAGTGTCCTGGACTGGACCACCAAAAGTTATTACCAAAGAAGGAAATGGTACTCAATGGGGAGCTGTTCCACCCCCAAAGGAAGCTCCACAGACAAGTCAGTGGGGAGGTAAAACTGAAACTGGATCTTGGGGACCACCAGAAGGTGCTTCATGGAGAGAAGGACAAGGTCCAAAGCGTCCTTCTGATGTAGATGATGGAACAGCACTGTGGGGGACTCCATCATTGCAGAAACAAACTAGTTGGACAGGTTCAACTGCACAGAACCAACCACCAACTGCCGTTCGAGTAGCACAAGGACCACCTTCAGGATGGGGTGAAAATCAGCCTCCTCCAGCAAGTAACAATCCCATGTGGCAACAAAACATGCAGCAACAAAACATGCAGCAGCAAGTTCAACAGGTTTGTCACATTCCTGTAATAAGATTTTAATCTTCATTCAAAATAACTTTTGATGTACATGAGTGAACAAATTATTTTTGGAAAAGGAGGGGGGGATGTCTTTTAAGGTAGAATGTGAAATGCATGTTTAAGAATACGCTTTTGTTGATAATTCATTTGTTTTCAACTGGACTTTAGATTTTATGGAACATACTAAGTCTAAGTTTATTTAAGTGAAAATCCTGGTTCAACTAAGGTGAGGAGATCTTCGTTAAGTTTATGTCTGTATTACAAGAGCTTAGAAGATTTACTAAAAAATCTGTGATCAAAATAAAGAAGGCTTACAAGGCGTTGTTAATGACATATTTTGAATAAGAAATACTTTAATTTACAGGGACGACCTGCTGGTTGGGGTGGTGATGCTAATCAATGGAACTCCGCTGTCGGTGGTCCCAAGCCAAAGCCGCCTCCTAACTCCAGCTGGGGAGAAGAATGGAACCCATCTGAGAGAAAGGTAAGAATGGGGCCCATGGGTAATGCTGGAGGGACCAGCAAATCCCTCTCCAGCTGGGGGACGGATGGGGACATGAATTGGAACAACCCCCCCAACCAGCCCTCTAATACTAGTAGTGCCTTCAACTGGGGAGAGAAAGACATGATATGGAATACCTCGGATAATAACAGGGTAAGCCCTACACAGACCTCCATGCCTCTCCTTCTAAACTCACTCTCTTAGTTCTCTGCACCTGTTACAGCCCCTTAACAGCATAAAGGTGAAGGAGTGCAAGTGACATGTCAATGATACCTTATGTTTACTATCATTTGACAAGCTCATAGAGATGGCAAAGAAGCGCTTGCACTTCTATTCATTCTTTCGTTAGTTACTGCAGCAACATTATCCACATTTTGCTAAGCATGGTGGGGTATAGGAGTATTAAATCCCTGCATGATACATCACTGACCTGACTTCCTATAAGTATAAGGGTATACATGTTGTATCCCTAGGAATACTTCATACTTCGCTTTTAATAGATGCTTGCTTGCTTCATTCTGTAAGTTATAACAGTTAGACTGCTTTTCAAGTTATAATATTGCTTTTACAAGTCTTTGAGCTGAAAGCCTTGTGAAGAGAGGATATGAGACCAGTATCCTGACAAGTTGAGTTTCTAAGTAAAAGACGTAATCGTTTTTTCAGCATTAATCTCTTTGTTTCATAGAAGTAATTATTCCTTACTGAAATTTAAATTATTTTAATTCTTTTTAGGAAGTATATACATGTATTATTGTCACAAACATAAGGCAAGAAAATGCAAAAGGAAAGTTCAGTGTAGCTTTGTAAGAAAGATACAAGGAATTTGTAAATTTAATTATCTATCGTTTAGTATACATACATTCTGGTTGAATATCTAAAACAGTGTCTTCTTAAGTTGATTATAGAATACAACAGAACTGGTTGAATGAACACAAAATCTGTCTTCTGTAGGATGACATGATGTGGAATGAAGAAGGGAACACAAATTGGGAAGACACAGATATGGGTACATGGACAGATGAAACCCAGGAAAATAACTCTACATGGAGCAGTGCTCCAGGATGGAAGAATGGGAAAAGTAAAAATATGATCAAGGTGTGTATACTGTTGTGTCATTGTTAAATACATATGGAACCTTATTGTTAAACAATAGCTCTCATTATACGTTAACAGGATTTCTTTAAATATGTTCAAAGGATATTGGTTTCTAAAAGTATAAAGGAATTGGGATGTATTTGGGGCCAGGTAGCGTAGTCAGTGGCACACTTGCTTCTTACCAGTGCAGCCGGGGTTCAATTCCCAGTGTGCTACGTGAGGCTGTCACCAACCTGGCTTGTGTCAATGTAATTGAATTGAGTAATGATTGAAATATTTTGAGATTTAAGAGCTCTATAAAATTCTGTATGTTAATTTGACATTTTACAGTGTATTTACAAAGTATAGAATTTACACTTATCTTGACTTCATTTATATTTAAATTAAAATAGTTTTCATATTCTCTACAATGCTTTTTCCATGACACTTTTTTCCATTGTGAAATACCTATTTGCTATGGTCATATTTGAATGTCATTGGCTTATCCTATTAAACTTTCATCAATGAATTGTACATGTATTTTGTACTATTCAAATGTCATGCTATACATGATCAATTTCCTTGTTTAAATATAAAAAATAAATCGCAGTAAGTTATTGTTGTGAGATGGTTTGGAAGGGGGTTGTTTGAAGAATTATGATAAAGAAGCACTGCATAAACACTGGATGATCTGTGCATATTCCTCTAGTTGTTATATGCCATTTTCTGATTACAGCCAGGCTTACCCAAGTTTCCAGGAGGCTTCCAACCTCCAACTCAGATGAGAAGTCTTTTGCTTAAACAACTCATGGAAATGGGCTTTGGAGTGAGTAGGATTATGATACCTCTGTTGATTTCTAATCTATTGATTTTCAGATATAATGTCATTTGGAAACTTGCCGAAGTTGTATTCATACATTTCTGGTTAGTCTTAACCCTAGTCATGCTGAACCCGGAATATTCCCGGTAATAACTAGAACGGCTATAGCTTATTTTTAGATCGTATTTATAGCCTTCCAATCATTGTAAACATTATATAAAGACTTTCCATGTGTGGAGATGGAATTCCTATTTTAAAAAAATTCCATGACAGCACCTTAAATTTGATAAGTGTGAGAAAAGATGAGATCAAAAATTGTATTTCAAGATGGCGGAGTTATAAAGACAACTCAATTCTTTTTTCTAATAAGTCTTTGGAAACGATGATGGTGATGTGGAAATTGATGCATTGAATGCCACAGATATCACTGAAGACAATGATTACAAAAAAGTATGCGATCAGGCAGATTTCTTGAATTATTGACTCCCACGTGAGGGCGGTCGGCCACCTGTTTGTAAACATGACTGAAGACCATCCATCTTCTTTGGATTTCCTCAATTTGTTTATCAGTGACGATTACAATGACACATGAAATTTATCAGTATGTAGACCAGTATCTGCGGAAAAATGCCAGTCAACTTAGAGCATATCTCCATTTTTCGTAATTGGATTTTCACAGCAATGAAGGAGGAAATGAAGGTGTTTACAGGCTAATTATAGCAATGCCTATGGGATGTATTGGTACTGGACAACATGTTTAGTAAACATGATTGCATTCTTTCTACTGGTGATAACTAGATATCGACTCTGGCACTTTGAATTATATTTCACATGGTCGATACTACCTGACAGGTACAACAAGGAAACCCAGATTTTAATTCAATATTCAAACTAGGTCAGTTATATGACAACACTGTGCATCCTTACGGAGCAGTATACACCTCAATGAGCATTTATCATCAGATATATACTTCATACACTAATAAATGTTACCTGAGTTTTACCTGAAAAGTAATTACTGGCCTATTGGTGTATGATTTTTCAATTATTATTTCATATTTCAATATTTTCAATCTCATTTATTGTAATTTTTAGAATAAATCCATATGTTCATCGCTAAATCTAGCTTTTTGTCATATTACCTGTATTTACCTGCAGTTTACCTTTACTGTGCATAGACTGTGGATAAACTTTTACAACATTCATAAACTTCAAACTTTCTGTAACATTTTTGTATTTAATATATCTATGTTATTATGCAAACAACCATAAAAAAACACCATACAAAAACATCCTTCTATTTTTTAAAATGCCTAGAAAAATATTCAGCTCACAGCACTATAGCTGTGTATTTTGTATAGCATGACTAGAGTTAAATGACACTGGTTGTATGTATGCAGAAAATAATATACTGTTCATTAGATTCACTTGTTTTCAGTTCTTCAATGGAATTGACATCTGAAGCCCTGTTCATACGTTGAGTTATCCATTCTTTCTTCAAGCATTTTGTTACGTATGTCTGATATGAAGGCAATACATCAAACAACTGTCATCACAATTCAATTGAAATAATTCAAACTAAAATAAAATAAAAAAAAGAAAAAAGAACCCAAAATAAGAGATTTCTAGTTGACTTCTCTAGTCAACACTGAGTCGGAGTGTGTCATATAAGTGAAACACCTTTGATGAATTGTTTATTGGTGAGAATCAATCACAGATCCTACTTATAATTGCATTATGATCATCTAAGCTGTATACATGTTAAACCCTGATATATAGTGTTTCTTTTTCTACATAAATTCGACTCAGCTTATAAAACAGTATTCAAAATATGAAAAATCTTTGGTATTACAGAAAGACGAAGCTCAACATGCTCTCATTCACAACAATATGAATATACAAAGTGCTTTAGGTAAGTACATAGTAGCTTTAAAAACATTCCTGGAAAATGCTTGTATTTCGTTAGAAGCAATATACCGGTTACATTTCAATAGTCAAAGCAAAGAAACAAGGACTTCATTTTCCAGTTGTATCTTGCTCTCAAATTTATGCAGAAAAGAATCTCCGACAAAATGGAAACTGATGTACAGTACTATAAATGAATTATCATTATAATAATAATAATTATTGAAGGAAGTAATGGAGGTCTGCCTATTTTTAATTTTATATTCTTTCTGCAGAAGAACTCTATAAATCCAAAAGTTCAAACTCCAGAAGGGACCTGGATGTGGATGTTTTTCATTCTGATGGTGCAGCAAAGCCCAAACTGCCTGGGATGGAAGGTGCAACAGATGACATATCAGATACTCAATCGGAAAGCAATCCATATGTGCCTAACATTAATTCCATGCAAAATACTCCTTTTCCTAATGCTCAATCACAAGTACCAAATCAGTTCATTGCCAATAACATGAAGGGACCTGCTAGTCTGAACTCGTCTAGTCAAAATATTAATTCCAGTATTATGCCGCCGCAACAAAGATTGCAGGAGAAGTTCAAACAACTCAATTCCATGAATCCACCACCACCTGGACCTCCCCAAGTGTTGGGAGGGCGTCCCATGCTCACTCCAGCACAACAACAGATGGCCCAACAACAGGCCCAGCAACAGATACTTCAGCAGCTGCACTTAGCTGTCAAGGCAGGACTCATTAGTCCCCAGCTTCTCAATCAGCAGCTGCCCCCACCAATGCTCTTACTGATACAACAACTACTTCATCAACAGCAATTACTGCAGTCACTTATAACTTCAACTCAGCTTATACAACAGAACTCGATGAATTCCAATATTATGACACAGAGGCAACAATTAGATCAAATCAATCTGAAAATTAGTTCTGCCAAACATCAAATACTCCACTATCAGCGCCAGATTGCTGAAGCTCAGAGGTTATTAATCAAACCAGTACCGCCTACTGCTGCTAATAAGCAGCCACCACCGCAGGATGTAGATACCATATCATCTCCTGATCTCCAGAACCTTAGCATATCACAAAGCCAACCACAACAACCCCAATCCAAACTTAGTCAGTGGAGGAAGGGATCTGAAAGCAGTGCCAATTCTACTACCCCAACTACACCTGGTGCTACAGAACCAAATATTGACACCAATGCTATCAACAAAGCTGTCGGCTCAAAACCTAGTCTTCACCAATCCAGTTCATCTCAAAATTTGAAATATGGAGATTTGGGTCTTGCTAATCTGGGAGGTGATCCAACTTGGTCCAACATGCCAAGCGTTACATCATCTGGGTCGTCCAGCTGGCCTTCTACAATGGATTCCACATCAAGTTCCAGTACAATAACCAATGTTTCCAGCAAAGATATCAACTCCCTTGGCAAAGAATCTCAAAATGTGCCCAACTCCTCCAATGCAGTTCCTAGTCTTAATGACTCAATCCCAGAGTTTGTTCCAGGCAAACCTTGGCAAGGAATTTCCACTAAAAGTGTCGAGGAGGATCCACATATCACTCCAGGGAGTTTCTCCCGTTCACTTAGTCTCAGTGTAAGTACACCCAAGGAAGACTACCTCTCATCATTGACAAAAACAAGTCCTTCTGTGTCGGAGTCCCAGTCCTGGAATCCCAAAGTCTCTCAGAACTCGATCCAGAAGCCATGGAGCTCTAATGATTCCTATACACCTACTTCTTTCTCCAATGAAGTATGGGGTGTACCCTTGCAAAAGAATCGTCCTCCACCAGGTCTGAACAATGCTAATCCAGGAGGTAGTTATTCTGGTGGTGTGAACCGTCAACATTCCTGGGCAGGGCCACCTTCCTCCACATTTTCAGGTATGTTAATATAAAAATCAGTTTGTATTCTTGTGTGCTCACAAGGAATTGTTTTCATTTATACTGTGTGATGCATATATCATGGAATTCTTTCTTGTTTTCTATGGTTCCCTTTATGAAAACTTCACAACTTCATTGATTAATAATTCATGTGGATAAAAAGCTCTTCCATGGAATTGTTTGATTAAACACGTCAAACTTTAAATGAAACCTCATCATGCCATCTTACTTACTTACTTACTTGAAGTAGTATGTGCATCACAGGGTTAGTAAAAATGGAAAGACATAAGTGTGAATTTTGAACATGTATTTAATCTTAGGTAGACAAGTCAGTGGGGACACAGGTTGAGGAAAATTGAGTAATTTTGTTGGGTTGCAGAGCAGGTGGAAGCCATAAAGTGATCAGCTTGACCCAGTTTTTCTTGCAATTATCAATAAATCTTGACTAATGGACCAGTGTTACTTCCATCTCTAATCTAGTGATTTTTCCTCCAAGAGTTAAGCTAACATATGGATTTATCGGTACATTTATCTTTATGAATATGTATTTGCCAAATGACAGATGAAAATTTGCTTAACCTGAGGTCTGTACCAGATTGACAGAGTTGCAAATAGCCTAAAAAATAAAGAAATTTTAACCATTTGAGATAGAGCACTTAAGCTGTACCCATTTTATTGGTAAACTAGGGCAAAAATCAAACTTTATGTCAACCATGTACTGATATTAAAGTTTTAAGAATTTGTACCCATTTTACGTTCAAATCCCAGATTGTGCCACTATGTTTAAGAGGTTGATTATCTTCAGATGCCTTTTTGCGATATACATGTAACTGAAAAAATGTTAAAAAAGCAACACAAAGTCTTTGTGAAAATTCACTAGCCCGAAGCTACCAGATTTATTGCTGGGCTAGTAAAAGTTCTCTGACAAAGTATACAATAGGCTAATGAAATTTGTTTATGGGCTAGTGGTTAAAAGAAAAAGGTTTTTCTGAAGACTGTGCAAAACAAACAGCCAACCAACCCATTCTATGCGGAGTTAGCTGAAGGTACCCACCTTTTTGGATTTGAGGTTGAATACCTTGGCCAAAGAAGATACATTTGCGCAGCCTGTCATGACCTTAATCAAAATTTCATCTCTTAGCTGTGTTTTAGTGATTTACAGGGAGGAAAGATTGTAGGGTCTTTGTAATGGTTCCAACAACAATGAGATCTAATCGACTTTTGTACGCATCTTGTAGTTATATGTATAAATAAGTATGTGTTTTGTATTACAAGGAAATCAAAGTGGAAATTGGGATGGACGTGGAGTGTCCAATGTTTCTACCTGCTTGCTTCTGAAAAATTTGACACCACAGGTGAGTTTGCATGGTACTTTTTTAACGAAGCAACACATATATATTTAAATTTTGGGGGATTTTCTTTGAAGTACACTGGTAGGTTAGGGGTAAATTTTAAACCCATAGGTAAAGTTTATAAATGATACTTTTTTTTTGCAGGAAGTAATATAATTGAATGTTCAGCTTTTTCTTTGAAATACACTAATATGTTGGAGGTCAATTAAAAAATATATATTTTATGTATGTAAAACTGGATTGAAGTGTAGAAATCCTTTGCTTAAATTTCTGTAATAACACACTGAAACATTGTGTTATAGTGTATATATCTGTCTAAGGCCTTGTATTTGAAGATGTAGGTTATTACTTGAATTACCTTCATTTTAATGTCTGTTGATTCATTCACATTTGGAAAAATGAAAATATAAAACTTTCTCTCTAATAGGTTCTGCTCATTATTGCAAAAAGGCTGATTTTAATATTTATATTGATAGGTTGATGGTTCTACTCTGCGTACACTCTGCATGCAGCATGGACCTTTGAAGTGGTTTTATCTAAATCTACCAAATGGTCAGGCTGTGGTGAGGTACACGACCAAAGATGAAGCTTACAAAGCTCAAAAAGCGCTGAATACATGCCTTCTTCATAATACAACTATTATGGCAGAATTCATCTCCGATCATGAGGCTTCCATGTACCTGCAACAGAGTGCCATGGCTGTTCAACCTAGTCAGTTTCCTCAGCCTAATAATGGGTTCTCTGTGCACCAGAATAATCGTGATGGATGGAATGGTGGCGTATCCAATTCCAGTTATCCAGCCGGAATGTGGGGGGGACATAGTGTAGGAGGGTTGTTCAGTGGTGATGACCACAATGCTAATGCCCTGCTCGGCAATATGTTAGGAGAAACTATGTAATTTGGATGGCATGATCTCCATTTAATGCGGGTTAGAGGGAGGTGGAAACAGTATTCCATTATGTGTTATGATGATGATTATTATTATTATGTTGTAGTTGATAAAGCATCAAATGTGTTCTCGAGTGGTTGGATGTTAATGTGAGAGACTGGTCACCAGTATGATGCAAATACTTTGGTGCTTTCTACTTCCAAGAAGTAAAGCACATTTTATTTTTTTTTTTTTCATACTTCCAATGAAGTATTATTGTCTTTCAGAATTCCTTGTTCTTGTCAGGTGATCCAGGTCCACGAAGCATCCAGCTGCTCAGTCTTATCAAGGGTCATATTCATTTATCTGCACAAATTAACCTCAACTTACGTGTTTGTAAAAGTCGTTTTATTTATGTTCAAGTCAATAATGACTTTTTCTTAAAATTGCCAATAACTATGTGAACTAGAGTGCAAATGTTTAATTCTATGAATATATATTTAAAAAACACGAAAAATACAAAAAAAAAAAGTACAAAAAAATCTTAAAATATGGTATGTGTGACTTTATTTTTAATGTTCCGATTGATGACCTGTTTTATGCGACAGGTATTTTACTGTGATAATGAATTATATATATATTGAAATAATTTATGTTGACATGTGGTTGGAGTGGTGTGTGGGCTTACTGTTGTATTCTGTAATTCCATGTGATGTTCAGTACAGCCCTTGTAAGGCGGTCTGTCCTAGTGCTAAATGGGTGATAGAGACAGAGTCCTAAACCCCACACACCACTTCCTAGGTTTATCCCACTCATACTGTTACACAAATTTTATATGTTTGTAGAATGTTAGTATTTTTGATTGTATTAGGGTGCATCAGTGAAGAAGTACTATTTTGAATGTCTCGCTTGCTTTCGAGGAAAGGATAATCAACTAGAACCAGTAACTGCTGTATTGTCTTATCTATTCATCATTGAGCCGCCCAGACATCTACTTCCATGTCCATGTTTTACTAGCATAATTACACATTGTGAATGAAAATGTTTTATAAATTGTATAACCTACCTATGGCATTGTATCAAAAAATGATCTGGATAACTGCCCTTGTCTTGGGTGATGGGTTCGTGCTAACTGTAGTGCCAGTTTTACAATTCTCACGTCAAGAGAGGAGCAGCATTTTAATTTTTGTACATTTGTGATAGATGATCATTGATGACTGGTTTTGACTTGTGGATAACAACTTTATAATGGCATATATAATGAAATCGTTTATATAGCGTATTGTGATTCCAAATAGTCAGTCCCTTGTGCATTACTGTGTAGTAAGAGCAAATGGGTCTGAAATGGTGATGCCGATTAATGCAGTATCTTAATATGATAATGATGACAATTTTGTCTGTTTCTTGTAATTCCATATATTATTATAATATGTAAGTTATGTACTTGCTGCTTTTATTTGACCAATTTGACAACTACGTGATGATGACAGAGTTTGCCAAAGTAATGGTGTAGCAGGAGGATCCGGCAGCTTTTTTATCCTCTTAAGTGATAGATCAGATTTTTGACATGACATGTATATTGTGCTCGTAGCATGCTTTGAGATGTATTAATAAAAAATCAACAGAATGGGGTTGCGTTTTCATTTCGGTAAAAGACAGCAAGACTAGTATAGGAAACAGGGTCGCAAGATTGGTATAAACTTGCTATGTTATGTCGTTAGCCCAGACATATTTTGAACATTTCTAGCTCAACACTCGTGCTTGTTAGCTGAAGACAGCGCAAGCGCTTTGATGGCGTTTATTCGTATGGTTTGCAGAATCCTTAATTTAGGTGAAAGCTACGAAATTAAAATGCTTTAGTATAAATATTTCAATATTGATGCGACAAGTTTGATAGATCATTCTACTATTCTTGCTATAGTTTCCTCGCCTTTTAAATGATTTTTTGTACCGAAGCCGTCTGACCTTTTGGAGTGAACATTTAAAATGTTTTCGATAGTGCATCTTCTTTGTACAGACGTGATTTGAATTTCTCGATGAAATGTCATTCCTTCAGCTTATCATTAAAAGGCATGTTACCACCTAGGAGATGTAGCTATTTGAATATAAACTTCAAATTTTTGAAGATGCCTCGGCAGACAAACGGGAGCCATGCTTATATTGCACCAATTTAATTGTCACCTTTGTGAATCGGGGATTACATTCATTAGTTTAATTTCGAGGTTTTAACTGAGCTGTAATCACGTACCCGTTGTATTTATGTCCACTTGTCACGTTTCTAGCTTTATTGACATGCCACATGGTTGTGTTGACATGGACTGTATAATGAAGATGAAAGAAACCTATGTATAATCACGTTTCAAGTGTGCTACATGGCCACGTCATGGGACTAGAATCCGCAGCATTACCTTGCAGACGCGTTATTGCAACTGCATAGAATTAACCGTTTTATGCAGCTAATTTTAGAGATTCGTTGGTCTCTAATTTAGTAATTGAAATAATTTTATGTGATCGCATCTTTCACGAGAGCTGGAGTTGTCAGGACACATTACTCTGACGAACAAAGTCCAACATCATTGGGCTACACAATCGGAATTTCTTAGTTGGTATAATTAGGAAATTGATATCGTCAGTAATGCTATTGGCTTCAGACTAGAATACTACTAAAATACTGTACATAGATAAGTTTCGTCGTATGTGACCCATCTAAAATTTCTCTTGCAAAAGAGGGTACTTTTGGAATATTTTGCCATACCATGGACCAACCCCGGAGAGATCCAGCCAAATTGATTGATTATTGTTTTACGTCACTCCACGATTATTTCACGTATATGGTGACGGCATCTGCCTGATGCATTGCATACAAATTTAGACCTTTGCAACGGACCCACCCGAAGCAGTGAGGGATCTTTTACGTGCCACGCCTACCGTGACACGGGACCTCGGTTTTTACTGTCTCATCCGAAAGACAGAACACCGGTGTGCCCCGGACGGGAGTCGAACTCTCGATCACGAGCCGAGCACCTTATCCACTAGGCCACACCGGCTTGATCCAGCCAAACGAAGGGACAATATTTGTAGGGACTTTTCACCAAACTCTCTCGTTTTGTTCTTAAGAGAAGTTGACCAGAGTTGTAACATAACTTATGAAAGTGCGCCTCGCAATTCAGTTATAATCTAAGAACAACGCTTGCGTTGCAATTTATGCCCGTCATGTATATATTTCAGGAGAACAATGGAGCATACCATCTGCCCTATATTTGACGCTAAACATGTGACCTTGACCTTGGATGTAATCTTGTCCTTTATTATTAGATGTTGTATCTCACCATGATTGACCTGACCTTGGCTCAAGCTATGACATTAGTTTCCCTTAAGAAACATTTTCACCTGTTATCAGCTTTCTGGTATTAGGCATATAGGGTCGCAAAAAATTCACTAATGTCCAGTGACATAGACCTCGGAGCTATGACCTTGACTCTAGCTCAGGGCACACCGCCTTCCTCTACGGATCAATTCTACACGTAGAAAATATGGGTCAAATAAGTTCGGACCAAAAGCCCACGACTTTAATATGTTTCATGTGACTTTGGCCTTGACCTTTGTAACTTATTTCAGCGTCCCATATTATTAATATTCCTAACAAGTTTCAATCTATTCCAGAGAAAAATGTAGAAAGTGTTAACTAAATCTGAGGCAATTAAAATCTTAACAGTACGAAGCAATCTTCATTACCTTGATCTTGCAGGTATGACATTGGACCACGACAAACTACCTTCCCATAAGAAACATGTATACCAAGTACTAACTTACTGGAATATAGAATTTATGGCTCTGACAACCCCCCCCCCCAAAGCAAAAACAAAAAAGCAAATCAAACACATCACCCCCCCCCCCCCCTTCCACACAAACACCAACCTAGGAAAAAGAAAGACAACAGGGCTCGCTGGTAGCAAGTATATTTAGACAGGCAAAAGTTTTTGTTTTTTGGTAAGTAGATCAATCTTCACAGCCAAAATGCATACGTAAAAAATGATGTGTAATGAAAGGTCTTGTCACAAGGAATACACACATGAAATATTTAAGCCCTATTTCTTACTGTTTACAACATTAAATGACAGACCTGTAAAAATATATTCTAACATGTCTTTTAATCCTTTACAAGTATAATTATTTCCTCTAAATCAATTAAGATCAATGCATAAAACTTATATTTCAGTGAGAAAATCCGAGTTATCACTTTAAAATGTACAAAATGGCGCAATCCAGAACACATACATTTGATTTCGGAACGAAACCAACTAGAATGGTCATTACGCATGACTGAAAATATCCTCTTCTCCTTATCATTGTAACAGGTCATATAACGTCCAGTCAATGTCAGTACACACCTTTAGGTTCTGAAAAATATGTGTATGTGCAGTTTGATCAAGATATATCACAATGTGACCGAATTTTAGACAAGAAGCAATATCTCTGCAGCGACCTCTTAAAATATGTCACATAACCTTGGGTCCAGGTCATGACAAACCGTTAGGTTCAGAGGTTATTTGAGTGAAGTTTGCCTACAAAGCGATGAACTTGCGGCCAAAGATAAATAGCAATGTCTTAACAGCAACCTCCAAGTAGGTCACATGACCCTAGATCAAGGTCATGACACACCTTTAAGTTCCAAGAATTTTTGTGTGATCTATCACAAGCAGATGTTTGTCAGAGGAAGCTACCCACTATGGCCTATGTCGTCTCGGCCTGGATCCACCCCTTGGCAACCAGGCTGAAAAACAGCAAAACGTGCAGGGTACCTTGAGTGCTTTATTTACGTCATGGTTCGTAAAAATCTTTTAATTAGTTCTGTATAAGTCTGTCAAAGCTTAATATTGCACACAAATAGCATACCCCACCTCTTTTAACTTTAAAACCCGAGAAAAAAAAATCCCCCAAAATATGTATTTCATTCCCTTTTAATTATATTTCTTTCAGACTATTTAGAATCAGTTAAAATACAAAAAGTTTATGCATTATAAGAAACATACGGAAAAAAAGGAAAAGAAACCACCTAAAATGTATTAAAATAACAAGCGGCAAAAAGACATCAAAACTTTGATTGCAGAATTCAACCAAAAACTTTCTTCCTAAATCACACTTCTAGATCATCCTGTCCTGATGTATTTCTTTTGTTGATCTATGCAGCTGGTCTTAAGTGTGTCACAGGACGGTATTACGCTGCAGTGTCCTGGATTCATCATCAACAGACCTGTAAGGCAGAGGGGGCGGACATTTAGTGCCTTATCCCCACTAAATTTATCATTATCCCTTCATCAGTACTAAAGAAGGATGGACGACGGACGTATGGTCATCATTGTAGCTCACTTAAGTCTTCAGCTCATGTGAGCTAAAACGCAAAATGTTGATGAACATGTTCGATGTGAACTCTACGACTGAACAATTTGCACAATGATGCAAGTGTTTGAAACGCAACATTGACAAAGTGAAAAAAGAAACACAACAATAAGACAAGCTGTCTGGACAGTTTAATCCTGTGATTTCACACTGAGATTCAGTGACTGCAAAGCAGTCTCACAACAAGTTCCCCAGACATGAATAAATAACATGACAACAAGAAGCATGCCTTATACTCTACTCACAATGGAATGTCTACTCTACTAACACTTCCTCACATCATGTGACCGCGTGGAGCAAACCCAAAGTAATCCAAAATCTCTGTTTCATGGTTTCATGCATTGCTATAATCGTCTTTTATTCCTTTTATAAACCCCCTGTTGGAAGTGAACGTAATAGTACGCTAAAGTGCTTATTCATTAAAACAGAAAATCTAGGAAATGGAATCACATGTAATCTATGTTCACTCATAAGTACCGGGAGGATAGTTTTGCAATGATAATGGATTTCAAACAATGAAAACAGCTCTTTTAGAGGAGTTTGTAATTTTGGTAAGGGTATGGTGTTTGTTAACAAAAACATTGTGTTTATTTCTTGTGGCGCCTGTAACTCTTAGACATCACTACGTCTATTGTTTGACAGCTTTTGTCACACCATTATTGTATATATCTTTCCCATGCGACAATGGTGATTTCTGGTACATTGCTCACTATCTATTTAAAATAAATCATGAATATCAGATATTCAAAATTTGTTTCAAAGTCTTTTCTACACACCAAGATAGCCGGAGTATCTAAAATTCAGTAACATTTAAATTACGAAATATACTGGTAGTCAATATTATAAAATCGTTACTGCCAACATCAAAATTAATCTAAATTCACCAATATGAATATCAATCAAGCAATGGTCCCTAAATTTCCCCTATGTTTTATAATTTCAGAAAAATCAGTTTTCATCTAATTCCTGGTTGGATGAATCTTTTTGTCAAAATATAATATGAACAAAACATTTCTATTGGTACAAACACCCCCTTTCTCCATAAAAATGCTTTATGCAGATACATATATAATCATAATTGAGAGAAAATGAAAAGTTTTGCAAAATTAAGTATGGATTATAATGAATGTGTACCAAATACAATCTAGGTACCAATGCGGATGTATCTAAGATGTACATTTTACTAATTAAAGTAATAATATCTGTTATTTTCAAATATTTCAATCATTCAGCAATACCTCATCTGATTTTCTATACTTCAATTAATTTTGGGATTATTTTCATTAATTTATTGTCCTAACCTAATAGAGTTTATTTATGTAGTATACTTAATTAAAATCTGACATTATTTGGAAAAAAAACAAGAGCAACGTCTAGCATGGCATAATACGTCCATTGCTTAATCTGAAGGGGAAGATTTTGAAAGTATGGAAACATTCCCCCCCCTCAAATTAACGTTTGAACACAATTCCCATACACTTATTAAGATATATGTTCATTATAAGTATGTATATACTAATTATGATTCAATTCACCAGATGTGAATTTCAACAAATCAACAAATTAGTGATGCTTAAGACCTAAACTGTGAACTCCAAACACATGTAGAGCAAAGTATTTGCCAAATTGAGTTGACGGGACAATGTGGAGATCATTCAAGGACAGAGCTTTGCATCAGGGGTAGTAAGGAATTTACAAAAACATCTAAATGATGCGGTAAGAGTTTGATCATACCAGTATGTTGCTATTATACTATATCCATCTTAGCAGTTTAAGAGAGTAAAAACTGATACCTAAATATATTGTCAAATTGCAGAAAAATAACAGCTATTGTCACTTTAACAAGTCAACAATGACACTGATACATGTACACAATAACTAGAACATTATACAACAACAAAAATATACAAATCTGATAAACACACATTGCACTATGGTACTAAAAACCTTACGTAAAAATGTTGAATATCCCAACTGAAGTTTATGCTATGTCCCATGTATTCTTAATTGCAGATAAAGTAATGCTGAGATGGGGTTAAAAATTTGCATAAATATCTACGACTGATATGCACTTTCATCATTTATCTAACAAGAAATGCAACATAATTCATGAACAATGGAAACTTCCTATAGTGCAATAATCCGACCAACAATTAGTTTAGTTGCTGCTGCATCAAATCATTCTCAGTTCTATTGGGAATAGAAGCAATCTCTCAAAATATTAAAAGCTTAGATTTTTCTCCCAGTGAATTATATATGTGCCACTAATAAAGCATGAACAACACTAATATTAATAATAATAATAATAAAGCATCTGGACAATAATAGCACAAAAATAACAGCCAAGAGGATAAGTATTTCTGTGAACATGAAAATGTAGGAATAAACGATTCATTCTGCATAGGTTACAAGCAGATTTCAAACTATATTCAAAGAATATTTCGGCACCTTCTGACATAATTTATACAATGTATAATGAAATAGGTATATCATCATCACATCAACATCTAGTTACCTTTAGCACCTGGAATTCATCAGTTTTAAATATGTCATGCTCTAAAATATTGAAAGTGTTAAATAAAATCTGAAAAAAACCTTATGTCGGATAAAGAATAATGTTATGGATAGAAACATTAATCAAATGAAATAGCATTTCATTAGAACCTGCATTTGCTTGATGAACAACGGATGATTCAAAGCATGTAAAATTGTGAGAATACTAGAGCAAATACTAATAACAAGAAGCCTATATCGCTCACCAGAGCATCTTGAGCACACAAGAAATTTAAAAACTACATGTATTGAACTGTTCTCTAATGAAAGAATCCTTTTTCAGAGACTTTATTTCAAAATTGAGCCAAAAACAACACCACAAAATCAAAGAAAACAACAGATATTGTGTAAAAAGAGCAGAGTTAAAAAAACAGCACTTTCTAAAACACCTTCTAAATCAGTCTGATGCACATGGTTTGAGGATCTATGCAGCCAGTCTGAAGAAGTTTGTTAAAGGAGGGTAAACTCTTGGGACTATATTGCCACATCCTGGATCCACCCTTGAAATATCTTGCTGATAACAGAATTGTCAGAAGTGAAACTTAAATACTTCATACCTACCAAGTTTCATCAAAACCTTGCATTTAGTGCTGAAATGGAAGCCCACTGAAGCTTACTTTTACAAACCAATAGTATATATATTCCCTTTTCGTTTCTATAAATGTTGCATAAAAACCCTTGAAATTACTTCTATATTCCATTTTTTTCCAAACATATCTATTACAATAACATCAGCTAAAAACAATGCATTATAAGCAACCTACAAGGAGAATATAGGAAATCACATGAAAAAGTGCAAAAATGACAACAGCCAAAAAGACGTTAAAAACATTGATTTCAGAATTGAACAAAACACTTCCTAAGACACCCTTCTAGATTTCTAGATCACTCTGATGCTGGATCCACCCCTTAAAGGATCCGGCTGAAAAACAACTACACTTGTAAAGGAATACTTTATCTCTACTAAGTTTCATCAAAATCCCTTCAGCAATTGAAAGCTGAAAATGTGAAAAGCTAAAGAACAGACGGAGAACAGACCACGGACAATGCACCATGACAAAAGCTCACTAGTGAGCTAAAAATCAGTAATTTATCAAAACTGTCAAAGTATGATTCTCGTTTGATGTGCTTAAAAACAAAAATTATTGGCATCTTTAACAATTACGAAAATGAATTAATATTCAATACCAAGGAAGTAAATGTGTAATGTCACTAATATAACATACAGTGAACAACAAACAAACACTCTGCTAACGGAAACTATGAAAATGAAAAGCAAAGCACTGCAAAAGTTACTGATAATGTATAAAAATAGAAATGGGAATCACATACGGGAATGAAATATTTCCATGGTCACAATTTGAAGCAACCATCAAAGTGATAAAGCACTATCTACAACACATACGATACACCAGCACCAAAGTTTGTGATCTCAATCCTATCTACAGCACTATTCAATCAGTATCTCCAAAAACTATTGCAATTTCCACAACACATGCAATGATATTATCATTTTGTCTGTACTACTGATTCATACATAATCTAAAGTGTGGTAGTTGCCTAGCAACATGAGGATGCTATCCACAGTAATGGTTGATTACTAATCTGCATAATAGTTTGTACAGTAATATTCTATATTGATCTGAACAATAATAAATAAATTTTCACTACAATAGTGATATCATCACTGCATATTGCACCTCTGAAAAATGGGTTATGTGGAGATAGTGACTAGGTCATGTTTATCTTACAATGTATTGAATGACCTGTAACATCATTTATGTCCATGAAGATGACATTGGTACAACAAATAAGCAAATCAAGTTCGTGAATTATGATTTCATGAGAAAAGCACCAAATAAGTGCCTTTACTCTAAAAAGAATAGGCTGCCATTCCAGGTTATAAACTTAAATATGGTCTGAAATTATTCTCAACATTTAAAACATAATTTTAAGATGTTGATACAACAGTACATTATATATATATATATGTATAAATCAGCCATATCACATGTGGCAATTCGTAATATTTGCTTCTATTAATATTTCTTCTATAGTTTTGCTTTGAATGTTCTATAACTATAATATACAATGTTATATACAAGACAAATTAGGTTGTTTGGACATTGAAACTTAGTCTATTATACAGGAATAGCTGGTTGATCGGTAGATTGGTTGGTTGGTTTTCTGAGTGGGGTTTTATTTCACTTCTAACAATTTTACAGTCACAGCAAAATGCAAGCAGGAGTTAACCAACCTCTTGGTGCAATACGGGATCGACCTGGATCACTTACATGAAAAGCCAAGTGCTTCACCACTACACCAAATCTGCTACTTATACAGGAATAAAATAACCTCTAGGAAAGTGTAAATATGAAACCTGTATTACACCTAATGGCCTGCATTATATAGTGTCTTATTAAATAATCTTATTCAAGTTCCAAAGAATATAACCAATGTGCCTTTCTTTATTATCAAAACAATAACATGGAATCATTATGGGTGAATAATATGTCTAAATCCTCATTTATTACGTTTTAGATTTCTCAAAAATGACCTATACAAACTAGCAAAGCACCCTTGACTCATATGCTCTATAAACATTTCAGTTATTTTTAATTGTTTCTTACAAAGGACAAAGACCTTTACAAATTCATTAGAACAATTTAAGTATCTTATCAAAGCATATGAAAATATGACATCATTCTTATTTTTAATCATCAAGGAGTAGTAGATACAAGTTGTGGACATACAGAGATGTTAAGACAAGCTTTTATACATAATACGTTCTGCACTTAATGCCATCATTAAATCAAGAGCCTTTGGTTGTTACTGTTATCTGAGTAGTATTCAAAACTGTAGAAAAAGAAAGTAAAGGGAAATTACTCAGTTTAAAACAAAAGATCGAGAAACTTTGATAAATTTATGACTGACATGAACATTAACTTCACAGTATCACAAAAATCAAACTAATGAAATGATGTGATAAATCATATGCAAGAAAAATAATGATATATGAATGAATAATAGACCATTTGATGGCCATGATAACACAAATACATTATGTATAAAAATGTTCCCCAAAATTACAAATCAACAAAATTGCAAGTTGTAGAAGAGATGGTTAAAAGAATCAAACACAGCGTTGTTGACACAGGTATAAACAAAACATCTCAGCGACATATTAAACAAATAAGTTTTGATCATTGTGATCACATGGTGAGACATGTTTTAAGTCCTTGCATAATAGGTCTGGACATGCTTAGTCAATAAATAAATATAATAAATAAATAATAACCCTTAAAATTTATGTATATATCACAAAATATAGCAGCAGCTAAAATTGGGGGAAAACGATTTTGAGATGATAAAATTTGATTTCAACACAATGCTGAAATATATGTTGTATTTTCTGTGATATCAAACATTAGGATGGAATACAGATACTCAAGACAATAAATCAAACGTCTCAGCATACAGGTCATGTGGGAAACTCATCTGTCGCTTCAAATTCTCCAGCATACGACGGTGCTCTACTCCAAGTTCTCGAAGACTTGAAATGCTCATCAGAAGTCGTGGAAAGAGGCCAACCTCTTCTGGATGACTAGATGTTATTTGGGTTTGTAATGCTTGAATCAGGAGTTCTTGAAGTTTGCTCACCTTCTCTCGATTCTTCAAACCCTGGCGATCTGGTATAAAAATGTAAAATGTTAGTTAACATTATATCATAAATTTGATATATTTTAAGAAGCACAGAAAAACATGCTACAGTTGTAGAAGTAAAAATAAATGCACTTTACTACTAATACCTTGTTCACAAATAGCCACTGAAAAACTTTCTGAAATGCAATCTTAATGCAAAAGAAAAAAAAAAAACAATGCAATCAAATTTGTATGTGTATTTTAAAATTGTATTTGAAATCCGGGATACTATGTAAATATAATACAGTGTTCTCTGATCCATTTTTCAAATTACCCAGAATAAAAATTCTCTTACCAGAAAGGTCTTTTTGATAAAAAAAAAAAAAAAGAAAGGGGGGATTTTATACTTGAATCAAATGAAGTTGTTTACATCTATTATACATGTATTAAATATGGCTGATGACTCTTGACTTACAGTGAGACATGGACAATATATGCCTGAATGAAGGCTATTTCTCTGAATTAAAGTATCATAACTCCACAACAACAAAACTGAATTTCATCTTAATCAAAAGAGGTCATCCTTAAGTCCTGACTTTGAATGTGTAATAATATCACTTAAATCTCTAAATGCAATCTTAAGTTATTGTGAGACATAAATAACAAATGCCTGAATAAAGGCTACTTCTAGCAAATAAAGTGCTGAAAGTCTACAATGACCAAACAGAATTTCATTAAACAAGAGGCCCAAGTGGGCCTATATCACTCACTTGAGTACCTAGATTATCAGTCATGCAGGAAGGAAGAATTCATTTATTCTTGTACTACTGTGACGAAGTCAACACAAATGTTGAAAATATGTAAAATTTTATCAGAATCAAAAACACAACACTTTTTTGCACATCCATTCTGATGATTTTGATATTAAGCAATTGCTTTGTCTCTGAAAGAATGATTTGGGGCAACAAGTTAGTCATTTTCTTTAGGTGGGGCCTTTTGTTGACTGATTTAAAGTTTGGTTCATGAACAACAATTGTTTCAAATACATGTATTGTAAAGATCCAACTTGGCAGCAAGAAGTTATGGCCCAGAAAAGGATTTTGGTCATGTGTGCATGGTGACTTCATAGAAAATCCAAAAATTGAGATACTGACAAAATTCTTTTAAATTTCATACCTTTTTTTTTCATATGAACACAATTGATGACAATAAATTATCTTGAGCACATGAGATAAAATCTAGCTTAATGACCAAGAAAATGATTTACCGGTAACCATGCACACTTGAAAAATGTTGTGTGTTCTACTACTATAGGTTTATTAAAATAAAAAACATACAATAACTTCATCTTACTATACACAAGGAAGGGTGTATACCAATAATGTAAGCATCCCAAATAAGGTGAACATGAGAGGATGGAATCAGGTCAAATACTGCATTAACAAGCTGTGTTTGTGAAACACTAATGCTCCTGGTGGCACCAAAGTCCAAAAAGTTATTTTTACCATGAAGGTCATTGTCAAGGTCAAAAGGCCATCAACCTTGATGTCATTTGAAAGGGCTTCATTAGCTGAGTATGTCAAATATGAAGTCTCTATCCCTCACGGTTCAAAGGTTATAGCCAAGGTTAAAGCTGACGATAGACAGACAAACAGACAGGACAAAATTAATATGCCCCTGATCTATCAATCCGGGGGCATAAAAATTACACTGTGTTTAACAAATACAATTTGTGTAATGATCTGAATTGTGTACAAATTACTTGACTTGTAATGAACTCAAGTACAGACAATTAATTGTCCTTGACTCCCAGTTACCCAGCCTCACTATTCACTTACCTCGGGCAACAGGTAATGGGAATCCTAGATCACAGTAGTATACATATACATTAATGTTATTGTATACCAAGATACTTACCTGGGGAGATGAGTACAAGAGCACTGAAAAGTGCTTTCTCAGTGTCAATCAACTTGTATGCATTAAACCGGATACACAGGTTAAAAAGTAGCTCCACAAAGTGTTCCCCAAGAGGGAAGCCAACCTTCATGTCATCTCTACACACTAGGATGGTTTTACCAGCAACAAACATGGTATTGGTGTCTGCATCAATAAATTTGGAGTGAATCACGCAGGCAACCTGTATAACAACACATAACAACAATGTAGAACTTAACATATCTTCTCCGTCAAAATACAACACACAAATGTTCTATATAAATTATGTATAACACATGTATTTCTATAAAAATTTAGCCATAAGATGTGGCCCCATACTGTTAATAGGGCCAAAATTTCTTACATGGCATAAACTTACAACTTTGATAAACAGATTGGCCTGCAAGATTCAGTGCACTCCAGCATTAAAAAGAGGAAATATTGTATATATATATTAACATTACGCAAATGTCCAGAAGTATTACTTTACCTCAAAACTGTCACTAGAAAGAAATACACAGTCTCAAATTTGCTGGTTTATTGATATGTAATCTGAATCATTTACACCTTTGATTTTGATCGTTTGATACAATTACATGAACACGTTCAAGTTTCTGTCTTTATTAATTTTACCGAAGAGCTTTCCATGTAAATGTTTGTTTTGTTGACTTAAATACTTTATTCACCACACTCCTCCCATTTTTGTCTATTACCTCAAAACACCCTCCCTTGATGAGACTGATCTGATCTTCCTGATCCAGATGTGGAAAACCTGGAATTTTCTTTGCAAAGGTGACTGTATCCTGGATTGTCTTATTCAATAAACTCTGGAATCCATCCCAACAGATCTCTCCAGCTTTGCAGATACGACCATCTGGACCCTTGATGAAATTAAACACACATTAGACTTATATCACATTTTTATCCATGATTAACCTCATTTAAAAATTACTGTAATTTCTGACTGATTTTATGCTTTTCATTGGAAGAAAAGGAAAAAGAAACTAGGGCAATTACTTATCATTACCATGAATGTAGAGGTTATTTCATGCTTCATTTATAAAACTGGTTATACAGTATTCACACAGTCTATCTGTCTCTCTGTAGGAACTACAGTATTCACACAGTCCGCCTGTCTCTCTGTAGGAACTACAGTATCCACACAGTCTGTCTGTCTCTCTGTAGGAACTACAGTATTCACACAGTCTGTCTGTCCCTCTATAGGAACTATGGCAGACAGACTGTGTGGATACTGTAGTTCCTACAGAGGGACAGATAGATTGTGTGAATGCTGTAGTTCCTACAGAGAGACAGACAGACTGTGTGAATACTGTAGTTCCTACAGAGGGACAGACGGACACTGTGAATACTGTAGTTCCTACAGAGGGACATACAGACTGTGTGAATACTGTAGTTCCTACAGAGAGATAGACAGACTGTGTGGATACTGTAGTTCCTACAGAGGGACAGATAGACTGTGTGGATACTGTAGTTCCTACAGAGAGACAGACAGACTGTGTGGATACTGTAGTTCCTACAGAGGGACAGATAGACTGTGTGGATACTGTAGTTCCTACAGAGAGACAGACAGACTGTGTGGATACTGTAGTTCCTACAGAGAGACAGACAGACTGTGTGGATACTGTAGTTCCTACAGAGAGACAGACAGACTGTGTGGATACTGTAGTTCCTACAGAGAGACAGACAGACTGTGTGAATACTGTAGTTCCTACAGAGAGACAGACAGACTGTGTGAGTACTGTAGTTCCTACAGAGAGACAGACAGACTGTGTGAGTACTGTAGTTCCTACAGAGGGATAGATAGACTGTTTGAATACTGTAATGTCTCTCTTTGTTTCGAACATTGCTTGTAGGGAAGTATAAATAAGCTTCATATTAAATGTGGAGTTCTTCTAAGTAATACTGAAATCAAACCTAAATTCAATATATGATATTCCCAGGTTCACTTGTTACATGTAGATAAAGGGCTTAAAATACGCTACTGATACTTTAACATTTCTTGTAAAAACTTTTTTTGTCATGGGATTAAATAATCTTGGTCTTCATGGTTTCTGGCACCAATGAATTTATGTTTCATGAATAATATTATCACTAAAAAGACAATAAAAATCCAGAGCAATCATACACTAGATTTATATATGACCATCTGCTGCTGAAAATCATTGCTGCATGTTATTTCCACAGTCAAAGAGTGTATGTAGGGAATAATTAAGCACAGGTAAATTGTTGAAGAGTCAACATTGACCTAAGCCAAAATATCAAAATGACCATTGTTAGGTCAAATGAATTTACTATGGCAATCAAATAATGAATAACTTCTTCAAACTAGCGGTTATTCTGCATTGCTACATATGGTAAACTGTTTCCTTGTCCACTGTCTAATACATAGACTTCACAAGAACAGAATTTTTTATCTGAAGTTCTATCCACGAAATTATGAACCCACAAACACATTTTTTGTTAAAAACATTTAAATCAGGAACCCAGGAAAATAAAGCAATTTACAGTGATCAAAATTTTTTGAAATTGAGGATATGATAATGTATAATACTGACATGGAAATTTTATGAAGTAAATTTTATGAAGAAAGCATTTTACCTTAAGTTGTGCTAGGAGCTCTGGGAAGAGAATATCCTTGAATGAGATATTTCTGTTAATGAGACTTTCAAGTCTCAGACGATCCTTGTGTAATTTAAGTTTTTCCTCCATGTGATTCATTTGAAGTCGTAGGAATGTGAATGTCTGGATAAATGCTTCATGGATTTTATATGTGAGGAGGGGAATAGTGAGCTTTGTTTCCTCCTCTCGTGATTGTACCATAGGAGCAACCACTGCTGTGTGGTCAGTCTGTCTGTCCCGACCAATCTGGAAGTGGTCAGAAGTGTTAATGACAAGTTTCTGAGGGAAATTTTCTGGGGAGGAAGAGCGACAAGGGGAAGAGTTTTGGCGAGCATACTTTATGTTTTCTTCATTTTCTGTATTATCAGGATTGTATGGTCGTTTCTTGAAGGGACTTTTGTGAAACTTTTCAACAGGATCACCTCTGTTATGTTTGCGCAGATCTAATGTCATATTCTCGACAATGACAGATTGCTGCTGTTGTTGCTGTTGCACCAAATAATTTTCATGTGCGGCAATTTGATTATGCTGACTGATCAGGTTTTGAACATAAGGTGGGTAGCTTTGTTCTAGACTAGGCTTCTCCTCTGTGGAAGGAATGGCAAACTGTGGATTAGGATGTGGATATCTGAAAGCTACATGCTGTGGCAGTGTAAGAAGGGAACTGACTATGGATGCTCGAGAAGTGAGATCAGAGACTTGAGTATGAGCAGGCACTGTGTTTACATGCATGTCATACTGCTGGCTGGTGACTGATGGGTAACGGTCTTCACAGGGAGAAGCCGATGTGTCTTTTTCTTGTTTAATTGAGATTTGAGGGACAGATAGACTGTCATTGCTATCTTCGGCTGAGCAGTTGGTCTCTACAGAGTTTCTGTGTTGGTCTGGTGATGGTTGACTCATGGCTCTTTGTCTCAGAAGCATTGAGAGAGCAGCCATTGAAGCCTGTGTTGGAGGTTCCTTCAGCAAACTCTCTGATGAATCAGACTCTGCTTTGACAACAGCTTCTGCAGTAGCAGCGATGTGCCTCTCGACTTCAGAATTCAGACTTAACAGGCCATGAAGAGCTTGTTCCGTTTGAGAATCCTCCATAGTTCGAATCATCTCTCGCATCTTCCGTGATCTCCTGCCTAGTTTGGCAGCTGAAAAAAAAATTATACTTTGCTCTTACAATCAGTAAATACTTTTTTATTAAGATTTTAGAAAAAAAAAGGGAAAAAAAAAAGCCATTTTCAAAATTGTATCACCCAATGATCCAAATTCTGCTTCACTGTATAAAGCAAAATGGAAATAAATGAGGTGTTCTCTGTCAATTATTTTCATTAATGAAGGATCGGAGAAGAATCTCAAATTTTTCTTTGAAACTGAGGTAACTGCTACATCGGGACATGTAAGTTGAATTAAAAGGCAGACTGGATAATTGGCATGAATACTTGGCTTTGTTGAAATGCTCAAGCATGTGCCATATGTGATATTTTATGAAAGCAATTGTAATGTTTTGCTATATATAAAATTCAAAATAGATATGGTAATATAAATCAAGAACAGTTCATACAAATGTGGCATGGTTGAAAAGCTGTTCTTACAATGTGTATATTAAGTTCCAAGAAAATGACTGTCTTTAATGTTGCATGGTCAACGATCTTTCATGAGAGATATTATGAAGATATTTTTATTTCTCTCTTGGAAATGAACACTAAATTTCTAGGAAATACTACTGTTGTGTACACTATTGACTAATTCATAGTCTATTTCCTGGACAGAGTTATTTAATCATATATACTGTCGCTAAACTGTCTCCAACCAATAAGATAGCCATGTGTAATGAAGCATACATTTCTATGGTCCTTCTTACAGGAAAAGATAGGTGTTTTCTGTATTTCATACTTGGAATTCATACATCAGTGACAACAGGAGGAACTTGATAACATGCCCATTTTCTGGCTTCAAGAATAAAAGAGAAATGCCAGCAAAAGCAATGCCTACGTTGCATAATAAAGCTGTTGCTTAAATTCAGGAAAGCAACTTTCTACAGAGAGCATATATAACAATTAAAGGGCAATAACACTTGTATTAACAGGTCAAATGTAACAAAAATAAAACTTCATCTGCAAGTATGGAGTAAACATGAAGTTTAACATCAATATTTCAAACCATAACTGAAATTTTTGGTTTACTGATTTTCTTCAAGGGTCAATAGCTCTTATGAAACATGGTCAATTATAAAAAATTAGAATTTTAATGTGCCCCCCCCCCTGGCAGCTAAGGTAGTGAAATACAATTGCCACAGAACTAATATTTGAAAATTCAAACAAGTCATATGCAATGCACATTTTCTAATTTCAAAGTCCCATAACTCCCTAAAAAAATTTCTGAGCACAGTTGCCTCCCTTCATGCACATCTACATATGCTGCCCTACCTACTGAAATTCTGATGAACGGTTTGGGAGGAGTTGCGATGACAAGGTTTTGGAATGACGGAATGACAGGGTGCAACACTATATGCCCCCGGCCATATATGGCGGGGCCTAAAAAAGAGCTAAACTTCAAAAGCAGGATGTCACACTAAACATACAAACCAAGTTTCACTTCAATATCTCAACGTTTGACTGATAAATTTCTAGAACTTTGATTTTCATCCAAAGGTACTTTTGTAAAATGGGGTCAATAACCAAAAATAGTCAATGTTCATATATGGGAGTTTTATGCTCAATATCTCAAAATAAGATGAAATACTTTCAAAATTAAACTGCCACTTATGATGATCATATAGACATAATATGTACATTAAGACTTCATACCTGTCAAACAGATACTAAACAAAGTGTAGTTAACATAATGAATAAAAGTCACAGTGGTCATAATAAACTGACTATGGTTAACCAGAAGGTTGCCATGGTAACACATCAGCTTGTCTCAACCAGCTTAGCCAAAACCAACTTATAAGCAGAAGAAACTGAAAAGAAGGGGTAGCAAGTATCAGCATTTTGTTTGTTTGTTGCTGAATGTCTTGTCAAGATCATTTCTTAGCAACGGCATCAGACTGATGTATTGCAGAATTATTTCTACCTGTGAAACAGACAAATCTAAAAAAGTGAGGAATCTTGTATGTACCAACACATACCTTGATATTGGACATCAATTTTATTGTCTTATATCTAGATGTAGATGAATTCACTATCTGAAGTACAATAGTTCCAAACACAATGCAAAAATACCATTTAAAAAGAGTAAAGATCCCAGAAAAATGATAAAGCTGTCTTAATAACCAGATAGATTACGACATTGAATTGGTATGAGTACTACAGAGATGTTGAAATTTTTTCTGATCCTGTCAGACATTTGGACTGACAGATTTATAAAGTCTGTCAGTCCGGAAAGAATTCTGTCAGTCCGAACAAAATTGTATGACAATCTTTTCATTGTTTGTAAATTAAAAGCTGTCATTTTATCATTCTGTTTAAGTATCCATTCACTTTAATCCAGAGATTGTTGACGCACATATGTACATGGTATATATTCTTGAACATAATACACATTCTTCAGGAGATTTTTTGAATTGTTTTTGGTTGCGTATTATAGATAGGATTAGAAATTCGTTATTTTTCATCCCTCTCACGAAGTGACTAGGCTGAGGAAGAATAAGCACCCCTGTTGTGCTAGCACACCCGTAAAACAATGTATATTTCATGATCCTTTCAATTATCTCCAATCTTTTTAAACATTTGAGTTTTGAGTTCGATACCCGCATACCATTAACTTTGATACGCCCGTTACGGCTAAGGTACATGTAAAGTAAGGGAAAGATTTAAAAGTTGCCGATTAAGGTGTCGATTATGTCGATCATATACCATCCCGTCAGTTGTGTTTACCGATGTTTATTTAGACGCATCGTTTAAACTGTAATCACTTTCGCTGCATCAATATTGTCTAGGTGTTTTACGATCATTTTTTACTCTCCAGAAAGTTTTATCGTATCAGTATCAAAGACCGTCAATAGATCACAGCAGGTGTCCGACTTAACAAGAACACTTCACGGTCAATTAACTTTCTCATTTACTAAATGTTTGCTGCGAGTTTTGCTCTCATGTTTAAATGGACAGTCATTACGCAGGCACCATTTTACGGAAATCTTGTTCAAATAATCATAGGTCACTAAATGTTAAAAAGAAAAAATACTGGCCAGTCAGGCTACATATTTCCCAAGTCTCACTAAAGCCAGACGTCAAAAATCGGTATCATCGGGCGTTGATCTAGTGGCTGCCGTGAACGTCGGTCATTTGGACCGGTACAAACGGACATTCTGTCGGTCATTGGAAATTTTAGTCGGACCGACAGGACCGACAGATTTCAACATCTCTGGTACTAATGATACACAGGAACAGTGTAAAACATTACATATTCTATGTTCTTGAAGGTTATACTCTGACCCTGTCTTAAAAATCTTATCATACAACTATATTTCCCCAAGAAAGTATTGTCACTGAATCTGGTCTTTATAATTACAAAATAAATGTCTGATTGAATGCTTTGTAACATTACTCTAAAAAGCAAGATTTTGTTTGATGTATCTCGAGACACTGAGTGTTTTATCATAAGATATTCAAAATTCTTAAAATTTCTCTTTACACAAAATATATCAATATATAAATATATCAATAAATAAAATTAAAATCTTGAACAAAATGCCAAAGTAAGATTATGGTATCAGCAAATACAGTTAAAACAGAGGGATGACAGATAGGCAGACAGACATTCAGATAAAGAAATAATAACTGGAGCTGTCCTAATGGGGCAAATAGCCCCACGGTAACAAAGTTGAGACATGCAATAATTCATCCCAAGATACATCACTGGTATAAGTGTAATGGATGTCCCACTTAAACATTTTGAGGTATAATCAATGAAAAACAATCTGGTTTATGTGCACCCTGCATTGACCTTGTAGATATAACCTTGGTTCAAGGTTATTACACATCCATGGGTCATGGACAACAATTGTGTACGATATAATCTTCCAACAACGTAACAGGAAGAAGTTATGGCCCAGACAAGAATTCTGGTTATGTGTGCAATGTGACCTTGACTTTGTAGATATCACCCTGGTTCAAGGTCATGACACATCCTTAGGTCATGGACAACAATTATGTAAAATATTATCTCCCTCCAAATTAAAAGGAAGAAGTTACAACTAAGACAACAATTCTGGCTATGTATGCACTGTGACCTTGACCTTGTAGATATGACCTTGGTTCAAGGTTATGACACACCCTTGGGTCATGAACAACAATTGTGTAAAATATTATCTCCCTCCAAAGTCAAAGAAAAAAGTAAATAAATATAGTTAAACAGAGCTATAATATATATAACTTCACCTTCCAGGTGACACAAAAGTCATATTTTATTTCACCCAACACTCAAAATGTTATTCAAATTTGAAAGTTTTGTGTCATTAAATCAGTTAATGCTTTACAAGGAAATAAAACAAATAATTTCTCCCAGTCATTAGGTGAGGTCTCATTTAATACAGATTTGTCATGTATATTTACGTCATTAGCTTCTTTCTCTTGGTAACATAAACTAAACACATTAAAATGAATTTATCTTAAAAATTATGAGATCATCTGTGATTGGCTTCAATGATGAATGAGATTCAGTTCTGAGTAAGAACTGGTATAGCTCAATGAGTAAGAACTAGCATAGCTCGCTGAAAAAGAACTGGCATAGCTCAGTGAAAAAGAACTTGCATAGCTCAGTAAATAAGGTGCCCAAGGCAAACATGTCCTACAGGTCAACCCTTCAGCCACTCAGCTCTGTCCTGTTCTGAATAAGAGCTGGTATAACTCAGTAAATAAGGTGCTCAAGGCAAACATGTCCTACAGGTCAACCCTTCAGCCACTCAGCTCTGTCCTGTTCTAAAAAAAGAACTGGCATAGCTTAGTAAATTAGGTGCTCAAGGCAAACATGTCCTACAGGTCAACCCTTCAGCCACTCAGTTCTGTCCTGTTCTAAATAAGAACTGGCATAGCTTAGTACATAAGGTGCTCAAGGCAAACATGTCCTACAGGTCAACCCTTCAGCCACTCAGCTCTGTCCTGTTCTGAATAAGAGCTGGTATAGCTCAGTAAATAAGGTGCTCAAGGCAAACATGTCCTACAGGTCAACCCTTCAGCCACTCAGCTCTGTCCTGTTCTGAATTAGAACTGGCATAGCTTAGTAAATTAGGTGCTCAAGGCAAACATGTCCTACAGGTCAACCCTTCAGCCACTCAGTTCTGTCCTGTTCTAAATAAGAACTGGCATAGCTTAGTACATAAGGTGCTCAAGGCAAACATGTCCTACAGGTCAACCCTTCAGCCACTCAGCTCTGTCCTGTTCTGAATTAGAACTGGCATAGCTCAGTAAATAAGGTGCTCAAGGCAAACATGTCCTACAGGTAAACCTTTCAGCCCCTCAGCTCTGTCCTGTTCTGAATGAGAACTGGCATAGCTTACCGGGTAGTAAATAAAGTGCTCAAGGCAAACATGTCCTACAGGTCAACCCTTCAGCCACTCAGTTCTGTCCTGTTCTAAATAAGAACTGGCATAGCTCAGTAAATAAGGTGCCCAAGGCAAACATGTCCTACAGGTCAACCCTTCAGCCACTCGGTTCTGTCCTGTCTTGTGGATATGACAGTGAATACCAAGGTCTAAAATCATATTAGCTGTTGGAAGTAAACGAAACCTCCTTGCTTCCAGTGGATCTCTTGAATAAGCTGAGAGTTCTGTGCAACAGTGTAGTACAATAATGTCACTATATGATGAAATCACCTTGATGTCACATAATGATACAATGCATCAGTTCTCTACGATTATAAAACCTTACTGAATACTGACAAGTAGGTGTTAATAGCTAATTAAATACAATATATCAAGAACAAATGTTGTAAAGAAAAATAAATCATATATGAAATGCACGCTCTATTCTTATAACTTGGTCAAAAACTAAGCAGGAACTGCATACACTGAACTCCTCACAATGTCACCTTGATCTTTTACCTTAAACTTCAAAATCAATAGGTTTCATCGTACGAATGACAAAAGATACGTGACTAACACACAAACCCAGTAGGAAGTATACATATAAAGCAGTATACTAAACTGCTAACGATACCTCAACATTTGGTGAAGAAAATTCCCTAAAATATCTTAGATGTTTCACGATTCTTAAGAAATAAAAGCCTCAACTTTATTCCAAGCAGAGTAGAATCTCATGAAACTATCATTCTTCTGTTTTTGTGCTATATACACCAGGAGGAAGGAACATTAATAAATTATAAAGAGCAAAGGAAAATGATCTAAGATAATATAAGGTTTCTTTCTTAACACAGATATACTATAACAGTAATTCTTCCTCTAAAGTTGCAGTGATCAAAAGTTGCAACAACTTACCAGATCTGGACATTCCAAGAGCCAAACATTTCTGAAGACGACAATATTGGCACCGATTTCTGGTAAGGATAGTAATGTCACAATTTTTATTGTAGTAGCACCTTTTTCTGGCTGGATCACCAATATCCTGTAATGCTCGTCGGAAAAATCCCTGTTAAAACCAAATCAGCATTGACAATTACGAACAAACTATGATAATCTTTGGCATTACTTTGTCATATCTTAAACCAGTAAAACATTTTATAATTGTTTGATGACACCAGGAAATTTTACTTTCTTGGTAAAACTACCACCTTTTGGAATGTCCAATCACACACTTTCATATTTTTTCATGTGCACAGACTTGGTGACCTAGACAGTATGTTTTTGTGGATTATCTATGCATTTATGTCATGTAAAAAACAAAAAAATAGTTCATATCATGATATGGTAAAAAAAAATTAATCCTTCAACAATGAATACAAATTTGAAGGCTGTGATGTGGACGTAATTTTACCAAAGGTTGTCGACTCGCATAGTGAATTAGAGGTATATATATATATGTGTGTGTGTATGTGTGTTTGTGTGTGTAGATGTGTGTGTGATTGTTTGTGTGTGTAGGGTAACTACTACATCTAATCCACCATGTGAGTTGACAACCTTTGGTATATATATATATATATATATATATATATATATATATATTGTGATGCTTGGTAAACTGTTAAATACATGTGTGACCAATATTAGCTCTTCTGACCTACCCTAACAATGGGTGAATGCTTCTAAGTTTCAATACTATATATGTGTGATAAAGCATCATTCTTAAATCACAGGGTCATTCTTAAGGAAATTCCAAAGAGTCAAAGTCAGGAGGTTCATGTCTAACAATTCTGATAAAAATCCTTTACCAATAAATAGTACATGGCAAACACCCTTCCCCTTAAGCTAAAAAAATGTTGAAGAAAGATTCAAAGATTTTTCACACGGATAACTAGATCAACTAGAACTGTCCTAACGGGACAAATACACCTGCGGCACCAAAATTCAAAATAGGGCATAGTGACCTTGACCTTTGACCCATGACCTTGGTTCAGGGTCATGACACACCGGCATCTCCAAAGGAACAAATGTACCAAATATGATCATCATATGATAAAGAATAAAAAAGTTATGCCCTGGACAAAGGTTGGACAGACGGACAGAGAGGGTGATTCCTATATACCCCCCCCCCAAACTTTGTTTGCGGGGGGTATAATAAGAAATATTTAGCTTTTCAATTCATGCAGTTGGTCTTGAGAAAATGTTCCTCAATGATGGGTAACCGGATTTGCTTACTGAACCCATCCCTGATTGGATTTGGTCAAATAACACTAAAGCTTGTAGTTGACCATGGCTCCGTGAAGTGGGCAGTGATTACTTGATTCTTTAAATCAGTTTTTTGTTAAAACCCTATGGGTAATTACTGAGAAGAAGTTGAAAAAGTGAATTTTTTCAGACAAAAGAAGAGAGGATTACAACCGGTCATTCAACTCCATGATTTAAGCCTCTGGCTCAGATGACCTAATATAAATACATATATAATAGATGTATAACATCATGTGACCTGATATAAATACATATACAATAGATGTATAACATCATGTGATGCACTTAAATCCATCAGGCATGAAAAAAACTATATTATAATATCAATACCCATGCACTTGTATGAGAGGACACTGACCTTACAGCCTTCACAAGCTAAGACACCATAATGAATCCCAGATGAGCGGTCCCCACACACTAAACATTTCAAGGACCAATTATTGGCTGTCGAGGTGGGTTTTGCAAGTCCTGAAAAAAAAAGGTTCTAGCTAAGTAATGAAATAGCAAATTAAATCCATATTGTTAGATAATGATTTTCCATGATTATGTAGTCATGAGAAATATATAAATAAACAAAATATTAACCATATATACACTACATACGCTTTTATTATCTCAGTTAACAATGACAACATTGATGAACCCTGATCAACATTGATGATAAATATATATAATAATAATTATTTAGAAGTAAATCAAGTATTGAAAAAAGTCAACAACTTATCTTACCCTCCAAGAGATGGCGGTGGAAGTAAAGACAATTTCCATACGATAAATTAGACAAAAAACTCAATGATTTTAACATCCCAAATATATGTTTTGAAGTCAAACAAGAATTCATGATATCACTTCATTTAGTTTTCCATAAAGTGTGAATAAAACCTATAAAATAACACAGGTATAGCCACACAGGTATTGGCCTCTCTATTCCTCAACAGCCTTTATGATACTGGACTGCATAAAACCTAGCTCAAGGCTAATCAACAGTTGTGTGCAGTGCATCCTTATTCTACTTCTGATGCATAAAGAACTTCTTACAGTGTACTCTACTTAAATCAGGTAATTAGAAAAAAACTATATCATCACTCTGGAGTTAAGTGAACCAGGGAGTGATTTATATTCCTCTTTGAATATATAAAAGTGCAAACAGTAAACACTGTACTATAAAGCAATGAATGAGGATATTTACAATAGAGATAATGAAATGTAATGCAGACGTCAAGCACAAAGAGGTCAATACACTCTTTCATCTTTTATGATTTTTATGCAAGTTACTTTTTATAATGTAACACATGTCCCAATTATTCATGTCTGCATGAATCTATATACATGCTCCTGTTGTTGATGGTGACATTTGATGTAAAATAAACAAACTGGTAAGCTAATGGCCCTTAATGAAGGGAGAGAAAAAAAATTGTTAACACATTTATGATGATGCTGAATGACTAATTAAAAGAAAATGAGAATGGAACATGACTATGGAATGAGAATGTTGAATGACTTACTAACAGAGGAAAGAGTATGTTTGATAACTTGTTGAGAGGACTGAGTGTGCTTCATTTATTTTTCACAGAGGAAAAAGGATGTTAGATAGTTTATAGAGGATGCTGTATAACTTAATATGTGAAGGCTGATGATGCTGAATGATTTGCTGACAGGTAAAAGAGGATTTGGAAAACATGTGAAGACTGAAGAGACTAATTTTTCTTTAAGTAGAATAAAAAGGATGTTGAATAACTAGTTAACAGAGGATTGAGGATGCTAGATGAGTTGTTAACGCTAAATTTCCTGTTAACAGAGGTCCCTGAAAGTGACAAAGATGATTCTGGATAATTTAAAAAAAAAAACCGAAAAAGCTGGGTAACATATCAAAAAAGTAATGATGATGCTGGATGGCTTATTAAAACAAGAATGAGGAAGCTGGATAACTTATCAACAAAGTAATGATGATTCTGGATGGCTTATCAAAACAAGAATGAAGAAGCTGGGTTACTTATCGACAAAGTAATGATGATGCTGGGTGGCTTATCAAAACAAAAATGAGGAAGCTGGATAACTTATCGACAAAGTAATGATGATTCTGGATGGCTTATCAAAACAAGAATGAGGAAGCTAGGTAATTTATCGACAAAGTAATGATGCTGCTGGATGGTATATCAAAGCAAGAATGAGGAAGCTGGGTAATTTATCGACAAAGTAATGATGATTCTGGATGGCTTATCAAAACAAGAATGAGGAAGCTGGATAACTTATCGACAAAGTAATGATGATTCTGGATGGCTTATCAAAACAAGAATGAGGAAGCTCGGTAACATGTTAACGGGAAGATGTTGCCTGACTTATCAATAGAGGAATAGGCATGGTGGATGTCTTGATAAGAAGAATGAGTATGCCTAATGAATCTTTTATACAGGGATGAGGATAATGAATGATTTGAAATGGAAGAAATGAGGATGCTGGATTACTTGCTAGCTAATAAAAAAGGCAGATTGCTTTCCATTAAATCTATATCAAAAACATACAGATATTAATAATCTTTTCAAATCAAAGCTATCAGGTTATTTTAAATGTTTGAATGAATTTATTTATCAGAAAATTATGCATGTGAAGAGAATATACACTCCTTCTTACCGGGTACTTGGATGTAATGCATTCTTGTAATTCAATTGAAAAAAATCTTAAGTTTTTTAAGGATAAGTAAATCAAAGATTTTTTTTTCTTTTTAAAACATCTCATTTGGAAAGTTTTCAAAAACCAATTCCAATACAACTATTTTTCAGTACTATAACACTTCAACATTTTCACAAATTCTTGATGCTATCATTGCCATGCTAATGAATTAAAAGGTTAAGTGAATTGTGCAAATATTTGTAGCATCTAGAGGTAGTGCCATAAAATTTATGATCTTGGAATTTGTTACCTTTGATTTATAAACAAGGAATGTGCCATGCATGCCAAGTTGTAAGAAGTTATATAAACACTACTTTATCAAATGTTATAGATTAAAAATCAAGCCCTATTCTAGGTGTGTGATTAAAATATATACAATGTGTTATGGGTAGTATTGGTGAAGTGGATACACATGTGGGTTGCTGAATGTGTACTCTCTTTACAGCGTATTAAGCACTGTCTTTTGTATGTCATACACAATTTCATGTTTTACAAATAGGGCAATGACTGTGCCAACCCATGACTATGGCAGTACACTGCAACCTATACTTTTAACATTCTGCACTTAAGAAATTTTACATCTAAACAACTTTTAAATGATAGGAAAAAATTTCTTATTTTCTGCCAAAAGATAGTGTGGAAACATAAACATTTAACTTATGCACAAAAGAAATTGGTTGACTGATTGATTATTGTTTTATGTCACTCCACTATTATTTCACTTATATGGTGACGTCATCTGCCTGATGCACTGCATAGAGATCCTCCTAAAGCATCGAGGGATCTTTTAACTGCCACACCTACTGTGACCTAAGATCTTCCTGTCTTATCCAAAAGACAGTACACTGATGTGTCCATGGCGGGAGTCAAACCCTGAACCTAGCGGTCACGAGCCAAGCACCTAATCCACTGAGCCACACAAGCATACAAAAGGAAAAGAAGTCCTTATTTATCCCCTTTTTCATCTTAAGAACAATGAAGAGTTGAGAAAGATTGTGAATGAATTCTACACTCTAGACACACTCTACCAGAGAAAGTTCCTAAACTACTACAATGAATCGCCTCTACCAATGATATCAAGAAGACATATAAAAGACTTTTGCATATGGCAGGATAGCTGCTCAGATGTGTTTTTGAATGGTTCAAGTGGTAATTCATTCATAACAGCTCTGCAACCCTCCATTAACACCTACAATAAATCACAGTGTCAACCACTACTCTAAATAACATACATGTTTATTACTTTGAAATGTAGTGACTTATTTTTATCCACATCGCTTTATCCTTAACTGACTAATTAAATTAGAGTTTTGCAGTATTGTAGCATGTAAGTACCCTGGTAATACTGGAATGAGTCTTGTGTTTATTTAATTCATTCATGACTAGGCAATGCAAGTAAGAAGTAGTGTTCAACTATTGTCCACATTGGTCCATTCTGGTAAATAGGGGCAGTAATATTAAATTTACTTCATCCATATTTTTCAATGGTCTAAAGCATCTCTTCTGTCTTTAATATAAGGATTTCATATCTTTTGTATATGACCACAGGGCTTTCGGCTTGTTGGTACCCCCCTCAATTATACCAATATAACTTATTATATTGGTATAATTGAGGGGGGGGGGGGGGGGGGGCAACGAGCCGAAAGCTCTGTGTATATGACAATAAGAAGCACCTTACATTCTATAGAAACAGTTTAATTCTATACCATTTTATTGAATAAAATATTGAATTTGTGATCTTTCATACAAATTTGCAACAAAGAGATATGTAATTGTCCAAAAGGGAAGTTCAAAAGAAGACCACAATTTCTTGAGTATGTTCATAATCCATTTAGAATTCAACCTTTGCAATACTTTTGAATATATATATATATATATATATATATATATATATATATATATATATATATATATATATATATATATGTCACCTAATTAAAAGATCAAGAAAATATCTGTAACCAGGGATTTTTATTGATGATCAACTTAGATGCGCAGCTAAGATTTTAACCTCCGTAATCTACAATACACTGTAAACATTCCATGTACGTTTATGCAGAATTACCTATAAAATATACATTGCATTTTGACTATACGAATACACAGCCTTGGTCGATATGCTATTTTTATGTACATCCTGCTTCCTAAGTATATAATCCTAAAGGGGTATACCTGGAAATGTAAGGTGCAATGATTTACTTCGTGCAATCTAGTGACTCATCGACAGAATACTTTAACTGGGCGTAAAGAGTCCTACACTCCTACACATTCCAATCATGTGAAACGCCTTCAAACCAATAGTTCCGTCTGTAACCTCTTGCGTAATGTCCTAGTTTATGTGATATGTTGGGTTTCATTGCTACAAGACACGTCTTGAACATTTAAACAGTGCACAATGCTAATGAACCTTTTCTTCTTTTTAGTTTGTTTGTTTGGTCTGGTTTTTTGTTTCTTTGATTTTTTTTTTTTTGCTTTGGTTCTCTTTTGTTTTTCTTTTCTTCTTCTTCTTATTTTTTTTTTTTTGATAAAATAGTTTCAAGATAAATATATTATGTTTTAACAAGAACGCTATCAGTGTAACTTGAATGTCAAATTAATAGTGACGGATCCCCCTCCCAACTCCATCCAAAGTGACACGTGATGCGTAAGACCCTCGTATATTTGCCAAGTCTTTGTTAATACTAGCAAAGTGTGGAAATGGACACTGAATCTGAATGGTAACAGGAGATAGAGGCTATGCTGGAAACAAAAAATATTTTGTCAAAATATCCAACCCTCCGATATTTCTAGAGCTTCTTTACGGTAAACGTAACACCCCCTTTCTTGAAATGCTGAATAATTAACAACATCGCGGAAGATACTGCTGAACTTCAAGGTAGCATGTACTTCAATAGACGTATACACTTCTAAAGTGCACGTGGCCTCTATTAATATACATGTACGTTCCGCCCTTATAATGAGTTAAATCATTAAAATGCTATCTGCAAACATATGCAGAACTCGTGAGTAATGATAAAGTAAAAATGAATACAAGCCAGGGTTAAAACAATGCTGGTATGATGACCTGACAAACATGATTGACGAGAAGGTAACATTTGAGAAAGAACCTGCTTCCCACGAAGTCCTTACAAAATTCTTGTTACAGAGATCGTAGTATTGATCATTGAATGTAAAATCCATAAATACACCCTCAGTAGCAACATATACAAGTAAAAGAGGAGTGTGTGTGTGGAAGGGGGTACAATGTACAAAAGTTACCTAAAAACATGTAAAAACGGTGAAATTCATGAAAATCTGAGCATGACCTTCACATATCATACAATGGTTCGAAGAGTCCTGTTAAGAAATGTTTACAATTTGATCTGCTTGATGAAGAGATTATTGATTACATGAGCTAGTGAGACAACATGCCAGCACACCCTCCTGGGGGATTATATTTATAACAGTTCACCAGGAACAAATCCGTAAAAGCCAGAACCACACACATGAGGTGTCTATACATACCGTCTACCAGTGTCGTAGCTACCTTATATGCGTGTATGCTCAAGCATACACATAATTTTCACAAAAGAGAACACACATGGATTAATGAAATCTTCACTTCCCATGTTGAGCATTCCTAGGAACAAGGAGAAGGATGTTGCGCGGGTCGTTGATAAGTTTGTGAATGCGAAAGAGTGCCGTTTGTTGTTTAAGTGACACTATTATTTCACATTCATGCACCAGCTCTTATTTTTTCTCAAAATTACAGCAGCTACTAAGATATACTTTTAACTCATTCTAACATCCTTCGCTATATATAAAACAGAATTTATGGTAATAACATTGCTTCATTACTCAGGGTCGCAAAAATTTTGGATTCAGTTGTGTGACAAATACTTCATATACATTCGTTCAACAAAGGTTTGGTACTGTCATCACCCAACACTGATAATTACTGAAAATGTTAACGATAAAATGTTCATATCTTTACAGAATAAAACAAATTTTACGGATCATTTTAATCCTATATTTCATGGCATAAAAGCCAGGAAATGGCTTCTGGTACCATCTTAATTTCAGAATATTTGCGGAGGCATGCCCCAAGACCAGCTTGCGCCTAAGGCTCACGCAGATGTCGCCTCCAACTTTAAAGCATACACATTATTTCTAGCCTAGCTACGCCACTGTCTACGTATAGCGCGGACAGTTTGAAAAAGACTTCACCAGTCTTAATGGGGTGAATATTAGGGTACACAAAACCATTTAAGGTCAATGACCTTGATCCTACATGTTGGAACAAGAACGTCAGCTTGCGTCGTTGTTTACAGAAACTGAACACCTCGTACATAATACATGTATTTCAACACGACCCAGCAATGTCAATTTTTCAATCAATGATGAAATATAATTGCAAACGTCAATGTTTAGCACTCTTACAATAGCCTATGCATGGAAATGATGGATTAATTAGTTACGGTCGGCGGCACCAGGTTGGCTTAAAACACTGCATTATGATGAAAACATTTATTGTTTCAAATACTGTCTTTCGCGAACAAACTAATGACAAAAAAGTAATTCGCTTTTGCCCGGAGGAGTTTTCAAACCATACCCGAAAGTTAACTATAAAACATATTCATATAGACTGTCATAAAAGGCTGATACAGCCCAGACCTAGTGCCACAACCACAAGTTAGAATCGAAATTGTTTGATACTACTATAACAATGTTTGAAAAGTTGTGAAAGAATTTTGGTATCCAAAACTTTTCTCCAAATATCTTCTGCACCCCCGAAACCAGACAATACAGAATTCTCTCCTCCCGATATTCTTTCATAAATGGTGTAGAGTTGCGTCCTCGTTATCAAACGTGTCGAAAAGCACGGGGTAAGAAATGAGCTTTTTACGAATACTTTAAATGAGTCGAGATTAAAATTCGATCGCGGTGAATACTATAATATATCAATTTAATGACGTTATTTGTAAATGCCCGCTTTCATGTTATTTCCCAATATAATTTTATATGCACATTATTAATGGCACAGCTGTAATGTTTCAGTTCGTTTAATGGCTGGGATAAAAGACCACCACATTTTGACCAGAGACATATATATAACATAGAAATTACGTAACTGTCTAGCATTGGAAATTCCTTCACAGATAAAATATCTGGCATTCTTTTGTATTTAACAAATATTGATCCAATTACCAGGACCTTTATATTTCTGTAACAAGATATCTAAAGGGTACATGAATCCACCCAAGCAGTGTAAAGCAAAAGATACAATTAAAATAATGTGGACGAGCATTTTTCAGAAAAGAAACTATTACGATAATATACATTAAATTTGTGGTCCTAGTCAACAATGCAATGCAATGGCACAGCCGGGCGTTTGTGTGCAGCCCTCTACCAAAAAGTTAATTAAATGCAAAACCCAATATTGACCATCATGATTTACTTTTTAAATAATACTTCCTTTTAAGAAAACAAGCTGTGTTTATGACACACTATGCCGATGACAACAAAATTCTAAGGTCAACGTCAAGGTCTCTAAAGTCATGAATTGTGAAATCAAAGGAAGGTCTAGTCAGAGGGAGCACAAATGCGAAATATGAATGCGAAATATGAAAGCACGATCTCCTATGGTTCAAAATGAAGGGTTAATTTTAAAGTGTTTTCATGAAGGCCAAACTTGACGGTCAAGGTAACAAGGTCATTAATTATGGTATCAATGGAAAGGTTTCATCACAAGGAATACGCATATGAATGCCATCTCTTTGAGAGAGCGCTCTCGCGTTCACATTTCCTGAGAGCGCCTTCTGGTAGAGAATGGTGAAAGATACAAGCCCTAGCTCCCATAGTTTAAAAATTACGAAAAGGAATTCATTTTTTGAAATGCAGGTCACTCGTGAAGTTCAAGGTCACAACGTAATAAATTATGGTACCAACGACAATGGAAAATATCTTGTCACAACGAACACACACGTGAAACATGAAAGCACTAGTTGGCATATTAAAAACAAACACACAGACAAGGTAAAAACAAAATTCCTCCAATCTTTCGATCCAAGGGCATAAAAATGAGAGTGAATGAATATTCGTCTACTATACCTTCTTAAAAGTTTGACTCTCACCAGAAAGGTGATATACATGTTTTAGCATGCAAGCATACATGGTTGTTAGAGCACTGCTAAATGTAAGTATTTCTGATTACAAGGAAGGAACCCAATATTGCTACCACATTTCTTAGATCATATAGTACTGTACGCCATAAAGATGCTGTATTTCTAATTTCAAAACATGGAAATTTATCTCCCACTACCCTCCAAGATAGAGAATCGTATTATGGTTTTTTTTTATTAAAAGCATAGTGGAACCTACTAGTTAAATACATGTACTATTCACTAATACCATACAATGCTTGATTATAACTTAAATTGTATAACATGCTATATGGAAAGCCGGTGTGGCCTAGTGGATAAGGTGCTCGGCTCATGATCGAGAGGTCCAGGGTTCGACTCCCGCCCTGGGCGCACCGGTGCTCTGTCTTTCGGATGAGAAAGTAAAAACCGAGGTCCCGTGTCATGGTAGGCCTGGCACGTAAAAGATCCCATACTGCTTCGGGTGGGTCCGTTACAAAGGTCTAAATTTGTATGCAATGCATCAGGTAGATGCCGTCACCATAAGCGTGAAATAATCGTGGAGTGACGTAGAACAATAATCAATCAATCAAACAATGCCACATGGATGCAGTATCAAATACACAGAAAACTACTCCTGTTTCATATGGGTCCTAAATAGCTCCTATTCGAGGACTTAAAAACCACATTGGCAGAAAATTGTAGCATCTTCAATTCCACTCCTCGCCCACGAAAAACCATGTGCAAATTATCTGATTGGGTAAATCTATTAAATAACAAAGGAAACCAGAGATTAAAACTTTAGCATAATGTGATGAAATAGAAGAGTTGCTCTTAATCTTTATCAGGGTGAAAATGCTGTTATACTGAATATCATTATGTGCAATGAATACAGAAAATTCTAAACTTATGTATATAGCAAAATAATAATGATAACACACAACAAATTGAAATGAACAAAACCAAACAGTACGAATCTATTCCTGTAATGCATTTACACCGCTCCAAATTCATAATGCAACAGATTAAACCTAAGGATCTTCCAATGACAACAACTACAGATAACACAAGTATGAATTCAATTACCTAGATGTAAATTCAATTATCTAGAATTTGTTATTCTATTATGGGAAATTTTTACTTGCACCTTCAGTACATATATATCATATCATGCGCATCTGTCTTTTAATACAAAAACAATCTAGCTGCAGGTCACAAGTGACGACAAATGCTTACGGTAGCTTACTTTTATTTCCACTCTCACCGATGTAACAGCATATAGGTTATCTTGCACTGATTAATAGACGGTGTCTCGAGTTAAATTTACCAGATATCTCTAACAGTTTAGAAAATAACTGTGAATCTGAATGTTGAAAAAAAGGTAATTCAGAAAGGTCCATATAAAGCAGAACAAAATTGAAAAATATCCAGTAAAGTTTTCTGAAAATTACATAAAATTTTGTTTTGTTCCCAATGGTAATGACTTTGTCTTTTGTCCTCTACCTAGTAAACAAAATCTGCAAGAACTCTAATGATTTAGTCAATAAGTTCAAGAATAGCATGCCCCACTTACACATACAATAAGGATATTGATGTTGAATTGGAAAATGAGAAAAACAAAAGTTAATGAAATATGATGGTAAAGGTTAGTAAGAACATATATAATTGTGAAGATATCAGACATGAATAACATATCAATAAGATATATTATAGAGATCTCTATGTATATATATTCATATAGCCAATAGGAACTATAATATTATGTATTATATAGAATTCATACAGCTGGAATCGTTCAGAGGATAGTCTATTCTGTTCTGGGTCAGGAGGTTCTTGCTTTGAGTTCTACCAGCAATTTGTCAGTGTCCTATGTTTTGGATGAGATGGACATAAAAGTAAAAGATCCCTCCCTGCTTCATATGGGTCCCTTGCACAGGTCTAAATTTTTGTGAAATGCTTCGAGCAGATGTTGTCACCACATCAGTAAAATAACCTTGGTATGGCATTAAACCATATATAAACAAACAAACTATTGGATTTAGACTTAAATTATGTGGATATCACATCAAATAAATTAATTTTCCTTTCTGTGTTTGATGTCCTATCTCAGCTCATCTTTATGAAGAATGAAAAGCCATGAGGCACATTTTTTTTTCCAGTAATAATTCATAAAAGGAAAAACCTTATTTGAATTTGGAAAATCAAAATACTTCATCCAAGTGACCATGACTTACAAAATGAAACCAAGTCTTCAGATATAAAAATTTCACTACCTAGCAGATCACATTAAGCAAACACTCCAAACAGTATGGTTTAAGACCAGTTTCTGTACAACACAAATTAAGAATTACTCTACCACATGTGCCAGACTATCTTCCTTAATAATGAACATCAGTATAGAAAAATTTTAGCATATCCTAACTTAACACACACCTTGTGGCTGTGTTGTTACATATATACTAAGCACAGACAATCAAAGTTATGTAACAAACTAAGCCTATTACTGTTGTAACTCTGAGCACTATGAGAATAGTTACATTTATACAATACAGATACCTACCTGTGGGGGAGGAGGTGGACGTTGGCTGGTCTAACTGAATCTCCTGCTTAACGCCTTTGTTCACTGCCTCAGATGAAGAAACTGGACTGTACATTTTGGACTCAGATGGGGACTGCATCTGTCGGGGGGATTTTCCTCTAGACTCGGGAGATGTAACGTCATAGGCTTTAGTATCAGGGGACAGAACTCCTCTGACCATGTCACTCCTGGGACTAGAATCTGGGAAACCACCACTAGTCATACACTCTGGAGATTGCAGAGGTGACCGTATCATGGCTGGTGAACTTTCTGTTGCTGGTGGTTTTAAATAACTGGAGGAAGTGCTCTCCTGAATGGAGGAAGTGGCAACAGAGGATGAATGTGGTATGCTAGATGCCATGTACATTGACAGCACTTGTTTATTGAGAGAGTCCTGTTCAGATGTTTGGAACCTTTGATTAGGGGATTTGTATTCATTGGGTGATTGACCACCACCATAGCTTGAAATGACTTCCTGTGAAGGCTGAAGTGGACTGCTGTCCATCTGCAGCAGCTCTCGAGCTGTCAGCTTTTTGGAAGTGCTGATATGATTAAGGTCGCTGGGATCTGGAATGCTTGGACATCTGTCCATCCCTGTCGACAGCATTTCTTTCCTCCTATTAAATTTCTCTTTATCTTCAACTGCAGATTTTAGTAACTTGTGACTGGTTGGATAGTGTGTTTGTGGAGACAGTCTTTGGTTGCTATAGTTACTGTCACCACTTGGTTTGCTGGAATGGTAATCATCATCTGTATATCTGGATTTCAGGGATTTGTCAATTCCTTGTTTGTTGTAGTGATTTAAAAAACTTGTTTCCATATCTGACCACTGTAGTTGTGGTTCTGAAAAAGAAGAAGAAAACAATTACAACGATATCAAATATCTAGGCATGAATAATATGGTTTCTTCAGCATGTTATGTAGAATTTGAAGGACAATTATCAAATCTCTATAAGTATTTCTGTTTTAAGGTAAAGTTTCCATCCTTATGATTTTGATGTCAAATCCTTCATTGGAAGAGTATGTATGTCAAAAACATGTTTACATATATTTTTATTAGAAAGATAGAATCAAAAATGCAACTTGAAAAAAAAAAACTAATTGATATTTTGCTCTAACTTTACCACTTATCAATATTTTGTCCTAACTTTACTGCTGCTAATACATGTATCTTGTCCAACCTTTACCACTAATTAATATTTTGCCATAACTTTAACCACTAACTAATATTTTGTCCCATCTTTACCAATAATTCATATTTGTCCCAACTTCACCACTAATTAATAATATATCTAACCTTTACCACTTAACCACTATCATACTGATACTCATTATTACTTTCAGATGTAATATTAATGACCTGCTAAAACAGTCTAACAATGCACAGACAAAATATCATTGTTCAAATCAAATGACATCTTAAAATGGTCACTATCAAAAAGTCATGAATTACAAAAACTTCCATTTACGAAAAATTCATACATTCAGTTTAGAAATGAATAAATGTTTAGAAAGTATTAAGACTTGCCTAATGTTTCATGGTCTTGTTTATCTGCTGAATTCTCACTAGATTCTGAATTATCTCCCTTTTCTTTAATTCTATCAGCTGCCTCCTGAGAGAGTCTCTTTTGCTCCATTGCTACACGGTACAACATTTCGTTAAGTTTGATGGGATCTATTCCGTTCATATTCTGAATTTCCTTTCAAAGCTGCTTCATAAATTTAAACACATCTACAAAATAAAAGAATCTGATGAACTTACTTTCTTTTATCTCCATATCAAGACTTTGAACTTAATTTACTTTATTTTAATATTAAGACTATTATGAAATATAGGGAGCATGTCTTGGACGGGTGACAGATACGGAGCATGTCTTAGACGGGTGGTAACTCAATACAGATCACTATTATGACAGATACGGAGCATGTCTTAGACCGGTGATAACTCAATACAGATCACCATTATGACAGATACGGAGCATGTCTTAGACGGGTGATAACTCAATACAGATCACCATTATGACAGATACGGAGCATGTCTTAGACAGGTGATAACTCAATACAGATCACTATTATGACAGATTCGGAGCATGTCTTAGACGGGTGATAACTCAATACAGATCACCATTATGACAGATACGGAGCATGTCTTAGACGGATGATAACTCAATACAGATCACTATTATGACAGATTCGGAGCATGTCTTAGACGGGTGATGACTCAATACAGATCACCATTATGACAGATACGGAGCATGTCTTAGACGGATGATAACTCAATAGAGATCACCATTATGACAGCTACGGAGCATGTCTTAGACAGGTGATAACTCAATACAGATCACTATTATGACAGATACGGAGCATGTCTTAGACGGATGATGACTCAATAGAGATCACTATTATGACAGATTCGGAGCATGTCTTAGACGGGTGATAACTCAATACAGATCACCATTATGACAGATACGGAGCATGTCTTAGACGGATGATAACTCAAAGAGATCACTATGAAGACAGATACGGAGCATGTCTTAGACGGGTGATAACTCAATACAGATCACCATTATGACAGATACGGAGCATGTCTTAGACGGATGATAACTCAATAGAGATCACCATTATGACAGATACGGAGCATGTCTTAGACGGATGATGACGCAATAGAGATCACCATTATGACAGATACGGAGCATGTCTTAGACGGGTGATAACTCAATACAGATCACCATTATGACAGATACGGAGCATGTCTTAGACGGGTGATAACTCAATACAGATCACTATTATGACAGATACGGAGCATGTCTTAGACGGGTGATGACTCAATACAGATCACCATTATGACAGATACGGAGCATGTCTTAGACGGATGATAACTCAATACAGATCACCATGATGACAGATACGGAGCGTGTCTTATATGGGTGATGACTCAATACAGATCACTATTATGACAGATACGGAGCATGTCTTAGACGGGTGATAACTCAATACAGATCACTATTATGACAGATACGGAGCATGTCTTAGACGGATGATAACTCAATACAGATCACCATGATGACAGATACGGAGCATGTCTTAGACGGATGATGACTCAATACAGATCGCTATTATGACATTTTTGATTACATTCAACATATGGTGTCACATGTAATGCTTTAAACACATCATCCGGCAACAATTGATTTCTAATGAATAGGAAAGGGAGGGGAGTGGTTTAATAATCATCATTTAATGAATATATAAAGTATTGACTTTTTGCATTAAGAATAACCCATCTCTTTTACTGTTGGTTGTTTTAATCAATGAACACTTGTTTGTCTTTGATTATTTTAAGATAATATTTTTGGAGCCAATCAGCATCATATACAGCTGAGACAATAGGCAGGACACAGATATGATCTAAGCATTCCTATGCAGATTAAGAACACAAATATTACGTCACTTAACATATGTGAAAATTTCAAGCAGACGATGATTAATCCAGTGATCACTTTGTATAGCTACTCTAATAAAGAAATATAAATCCTATAATACATCAAAGGTAAAATCATTAACAGACTTTTAAAAAACAGAAACACCTATCATCTCCATCGTTCACATTTAAAGTATCATAAACAAAGTGATTTCAAAGACTTGGTTTAAAATTCTAAATCCCATTTACCACAACATTCATTTCCCATAAGATATCAAGTTTTCTTCTAAGAATTAATATTAGACAAAGAATAGTGCTTTCAAAAATTTCTCAGACAAAATAACATATCTACATCAATAACAGTATTTAACACTCAGGATTCTTTAAAAGCTAATTGAAAATTGGAGTAATTACCATCACAATTACGTCTGTAAAGGAACACATAAGGCTAGTTGTACTTTAAGGGTAATGACACTTGAAACGTGACAGACAAGGATTGTGACTTCTGTATTAAGTAATGAAACCATGAAGCTGAAGGCCTTCAACACTACAGGCTTCCTTTAAATTCTGATCTGATAAATTGCCTTGTACTTTAGTATTTGCACAGTACAATCCATTACACTGAGTTTTCCTTATTTCTAAGTACGTTCACTTCACATATTAATTAATCATATAATTAAATCTTTCAAACTGTCGAACATTTGTCATCATATGTTAAATGGGAGGAGCATGATCTCAATATTTTTTTGTTAGACCATACATGATTTAGAATGGTATATTTATTGGTATCAATGCACAAGTTATCTCTAAAACCTCTCAATAAAATCGTACGACTAAATTCATGCTTTTGAGATATGATGACAGAAGGCAACTTAAAAAATACAAGTGTTTCTCCTACCTCCTCAAACTACCATATGGAAAAGATGCACAGCTGATGAAACTGATGACCTACTACTGGTAGTAGTGCAAAATAAATGAAGATACACTTTCTACAGAAAGATCAAATCAGAATTGTCAGCTGTAGTGATGTAAAGATTATTGCTATCAATTATTTATTGATCATTTAAAGCCTTTGAATTGAATCATTGATTGAAAATTTCAAATTCACTGATCACAAAACACTTTGAAGTATGAAGTAATCTACAGGACAAAATCCCTTGTCTTCTCAGATGCAAATTGCAGATGACAATAACAACACTGCTGTTCGGGAGGAGGGGTGGGGACACAATGAAAGGGATTTTACACCTTTTTTAACCATCTTTGCAGGCACACATGTCCCTTGTAACATTCAACTATTCTTTTATTGTCCTTCTCTATTAAATGTAATGTCACCACATTTAAAGCAGCAGAGAAAAGTATCTGTAACATATTCTCACTTGTGTGAACCAAGTTTTGTGTAAGTCATAGAACATATCATCTTTGATACTTTGTCAAGGTCAGAGATTATCCATTATACCATTTACTACATGTACAGACATGTTTACTCCTTCATTGAATTTGCATATAAAGTCATTTCATTTTATCTTTTCTGTAAAGGTAAAAGTTGAGATAGAGTTTTTTGCCTGTGATGTAATTTTATAATCTCTTCTGACGTCATAGTCAATAATATGGCCAGGAGCACAATTAGGCTGTATACAACGTGAAGGTGAAAGCACAAAGAATGTTGGGATAATGAAATCTCTTTATAGTGATGATTTTTCTGCCGGACATAGAAAACAATTTGTTTCCAAAAATAAACTAGACTAAAATTTCAAATGAGAAATTGAGATATCATGTGCTAAATTCAGCCTTCACACAAATCAATTTCACATCCTGTATACACACCTAAGGCTTCGAAAATAAATGTTGGTTTCTGTTTTCTTGACTAGAACAAAAAATCATGTAGACTTGTCAAAAATTATCTTTACTGATTTTTAAGCTCTTGTTTGAACAGAAAACTACCTTAAACTGTTCTTCGTCTAAGAATGCTTATAAAACTCTGGGTAAACACCACTGCACGGCTTAAGGAGGACAGTGAATATAGAAACATGTATATATTTTTTAATGGCCTAAAGCTATTTATACATATCTCGTGACAAGTACATATCAAAGTAATTATAGTATCTTCCAGCTATTTCTGACTTTTTCATAGATAATTTCCAAAAAATACTGTCTGAAAACAAAGTACTTCTTGTTTTAGATAAAGACAAAATGCACTTGATTGATGTAGGTCACTGTCAAAGTAATTAAGACCATGTGGAAAAAACTGCTTTCAAAATTCAAATTAAGGAAATGATGCCAAGAGATGGGCAGCAATAGATTCATCATTATTGTCAAAAAGCATGAAATGTGGTCTGGGATGACACCAACAAATTTATTATCATTAGGAGATTTCTGTTCTATCTTATAAGGCTGAACAACTGAACAAACATCACATTTAGCCTCTTACAATAAAAATGAATTTGTAGACAAAGGTCACTCAACATTAGTAAAATCAACAACAAATATTTACAACAAATCAAATATCAGTTTTACAGTAACAGAATAAGGGCACAATCTCAAACACTTTCATCAATTATTTAACAACTGGATGTGTTTTACTTTTTAAATCCTATCTCAGACATTGTCTTCTGTAACCACTATTTAATTTCAAACTTTTTTTTTAAATTTGTGTATAAATATTTTCAGTTCCCGAAAAAGCATGCATGTACACCAATTACAAAAGTACGTCAGGTTGCCAGACATATTACAATATTATTATAGAGCACATTTATATAGGGAGGCATACATTACATGTCAGATATTACATCTTAATATAAAGGCATAATCTGATTAAAACCAGATCTTTATTCCACTGCTCTATTTGTCCAAATGGGGGAAAAGATCTGGCGAAATCCTGTCAAGGATCATGTTCTGGTGAACTCTGATGATGTTTCAGTCACCGAAACCATTATTTCCCATAGCCAATCAATGACTCGGCTAGGCACGTAACAAGCACTGTTCAAAATCTACCTTGTGGGTCACAGACGCTGTGGATGTTAATTTCATTCCTAAGAATTTGTAGCCAATCCACTGATTGGCTGAAAATCAGAGTTCACCAGAATATGACCCCTTACGGAGTTTCACCAGATCTTTATCCGCAATGGGACACATACAGACGCAGAATAAAGATCTGGTTTTTATCAGATTGATAAAGGCACAATGTGTAAGACAGGGTTAATATCAATGGATCACACTTATATGTGAAGATACAACTTCTGAAACTTGGTTTTTATCACTTAGTCATATTAACCTAACAACTGGCTGATTTCTAGCGAAAATTATTCTTAAGATTTCATTATAATCAATAGTTTAGTTTTAGATAGATCAATTCCCAGGTTTCATTGATATCTAAAAATCCTAATGAAAAACATTTTAATCATAACAGAGATATCAGACTCCCAATCTCTGTGAAATCAAAAGATCATACTGAGTGATATTTATAGATGCCATTCCCGAAACCTTGGTAAATGGTGATATCAATTGATCATATCAACCTTAATAGAGATATCATTCCCGATCTCTGTGAATTGAAAAGACCATATTGAGTGGTATTTAGAGATATCACTCCCAAAACTAGGTAAATGGTGATATCAATAGATCATACTGAATCACAAAAGAGACATCACACCTGTGATATATGTGATATCAACACATCATACTAAATCATTGAAAAGACATCACTCCTGCAATCTTTGTGATATCCACTGATCACAATGAATAACTGAGTAATATCAGGAGGTATCACTCTTGAGATATCATATTAAGTCATGTTATTAAATACAGAAACGAAAAAATCATGCTGAATGATATCAAAAGACATCAATCTAGAGACCTACAGTACAAACCAGGTGTTTTCGAGAAGTTGCAGAAAACACAGGGAAAAAAATTCAAAATCACGGTAGGCATCCATGTGTTTATTTACCTGTGCTTATTCACATCTAATTAAAATAGACTGTGTATTGTGAAATTACACCTGAATGAGGCCCTTTGTGGCGGGTGGAAAAATAAAAAAAAAACCACCTGAAATGTACTGTAGGCAAATGATGACAAGGACTAAAATTAGTGGCCGCCCCGTCACACGAGACGACCATTTTTGCTTTCGGGCCCCTGAAATCCTTCTCTCTTGATTGCCTGAATGGCGACTAAAATTCTCCAGTTTTAGTAAACATTTATTGCCGTTTCACTGATAGTACAATCATATTTTTAGTCATTTGTTGTTGTCGGACGCGTCTGACCCATAGGCGTAAAGAAAGCTCGGGTTGCTATGTCGGCGTAAAAAAGAACAAGGCAGTTAACTATGAATTTCACCAGAAGTCGGAAGAAGACGTAGGGACGAATAAATACTGAAAGCACAAGAGTTTTGACTTTTGGTATCAACTCAGTAATGTTTTATTTAAGTGATCATAAAGTTTTATGGAGATCCACTCAAAATTAACGGAGATATGCACCAAAACAACTTTAAATTGCACACGAATATTTTACTCGAGATTAGCTGGCCCACCCCTGGCCAGGTCATCGACTTAAAATGCATGAACTTCAAATAATAATGATAAATGCAGCACAACCTTCTCATATCAATAAAAATGAAATTAATTCTCACCTCTTCAAGATTTGTTAAGTCCCTAAAATAGTGCACTATGCGATTTATGTTTAAGATAGATCCATGTTCGTCGAGTGGAAAACGGTCAAGTTCAAAACAATTTGCAATGCAAAAAAGTAAAATCGCGTAGTGCACTATTTTAGGGACTTAACAAATCTTGAAGAGGTGAGAGTTTATTTTATTATTATTAATATGAGAAGGTTGTGCTGCATTTATCATTATTATTTGAAATTCATGCATTTTAAGTCGATGACCTGGCCAGGGGTGGGCCAGCTAATCTCGAGTAAAATATTCGTGTGCAATTTAAAGTTGTTTTGGTGCATATCTCCTTTAATTTTGAGTGGACCTCCATAAAACTTTATGACCACTTAAATAAAACATTACTGAGTTGATACCAAAAGTCAAAACTCTTGTGCTTTCAGTATTTTTTCGTCCCTACGTCTTTTTCCGACTTCTGGTGAAATTTATAGTTAACTGCCTTGTTCTTTTTTTACGCCGACATAGCAACCCGAGCTTTCTTTACGCCTGTGGTCTGACCCGGATTTCTACTACACTCCAGGTCAGGTGCGCCCGACTACTTATGTTGATATCAATGTTCTATGGGTGCTTACGTCATCTCCGTCTGTTGAGTGTTTGAAGTCACGAGGGCCCACACTAAAACTAGAGTACAGTAGTATGCGGATGCCGACGCAAACTAGGATTTCAAACAAAATTATTGATTTCTCTAAAACTTCGAAATATTTGTTCGTGAAACTTCATACTAGCATTATTCTGGTAATAGTTAAATATTTACTTTAGTACATCTTTGATAGTGATAAATCAAGACTTTCTGGCCTTTATTTGTCGACTGCTAACTTTAGTCCCTGGTTCACGAGAGGCAGAGTGCAAAAAGACAAGAATGACGATAATGAGAGGCCGAATGAGGGGGAAAATGCTCAGGAGATGTGTGAGTCTGTTGTGCAAGATATAGAAAAAGAGCAGACAGAGAGAAGTAATGGGTGGAAAAGTTAGAGACTGGGAGAAGAGCAAAAGGATAAAGATTCAGAGGTGTCAGAGGATGAAAGTGATGTGATTTAGTGTATTTTTTAAATTGAAAGAGAAATAGAAAATTGTTTATGGTTAAAGTGAATGGATTAGAATTTAAAAAAGTATACAAACTCTATATCTGAGGAATTTAATAAAGTTTGATAAAGTTACGAAAGTCTGCATTTATTTACGGACTACCAAACACTACTCCGGGCTCCTAATTTTTAAATCTAGGGGCCCGGATGGCTACCATGCAAATCGATCATAGTGAATCATACTTAGCCATGTACTGAAAGATACCCCTAAGAAATATATGTATCTGATATCAATTGATAATATTTAGAGACATACTTTAATACAAGACTACATGTACATGTAACAACTGGCCATTTTACAGCTGAAGGTTGCATTTACATGTATCACCTGAGAGTCAAGGAATCACATGAACAATGGCTTTACTTTCAGTGACATTATATCATCACCAAAAAAAATCCAACTGAGGTGCTAAACTTAAGTAAACAAAATCATTTATAATTTTTCTACTTTTTAACCCTTTCTGAATCCATATTATTTTACTTATTTGCAGTAGGCCTATAGGGAATGTGATGTAAGTAAAGATTAAGATATATGACCTCACAATTAAAATCCTAGTTTTTGACCTTGCCCAACCCCTTTAGCCAAGAGAAGTTTCTGTTCTATTATACTCTTCTCTCTCTAGAGTGTTACAGGGCACTTACTGCATTTCTGTGAAAAAATTTTCATTTCTAAGAAAACATGAACAGTCTTTATTTAATACATATAATTTTATATCCTAGTAGACATATCTGCCATTCTTTTTTGTTTCAGCCTTGTTGTTACCAGACTATGAATAAAAACATTCACATACTTTTATTAGCTTATGTCACAATGTTTATACTTCCCATTTTATATGGTTACATGTACCACTTTCCTCTCTACACTAAACCTACAATATGCCATCTAACAGATACATGTACATGTATGTGACATCCATTGCAGCTCCTCCCATTTGACTCATAATGAATACCATCTAATCATTTCATGCATGATGATCATGTATGTCAGTAGTACCAAGCAGTTAAAAACAGCAATCTCTTACCAATACAGATGTTAATGTTAATGTGTCTCACACTCAGTTTGGTTGTGACATAAGTGTTGCTGCATGAATTTCATAAAAATCGCAAACACGGATTGGTCATGGTGGTTATTCCAAGTTATTAATAAATTTGATTAAAATACAATAAGCAGGTCTTCATTTTACTTCTGTGATGAACCTTTATATATCTCCATTTAGTCACATAACGTTTCAGAACGTGGTCAACAAGCAATGGTAGGTTAATCTGACCCAAAGATATTTGAACAAATATTGACTCATGAATGCCATACCATGACCTAGTTACGGTATTATGACCTCTAATTTAGGAATATATTATAATCTATTCATACTGAAAACCCGTAAAGAAATCAAACAATGACCAAATATCGCACACCGTGTATTTTGACATTTCATGAATCTTGATGAAATAGGTCCGAGACAGATACGTGACCCATTTCAGGAAACAAAGCCGTTTTTCGCCGGTCATGTCTGCACGAGACATTCCGATCGGGCGACTTAAATTCCTCACACAGTTTGATTCACGTATGATCATTAGGCTTCTGACTGTATTATCAACGATCACAAATCACAAATCTCACTAAATGTATGTCCACTTACCATTTTAGTGACGTGTATCCATAACACCAACAGACCGATGACCGACTTTTTACGTTCTCCACAGCAACTTGACCTATTTACCTTGTGCAGCACGAACCATAATTCAAAATCCAAAATGTCAGCCCACATGATCGTGAACTTCCTGGGTTAACAGGTACACATTTTCATAATACCAAGAAAATATTCGTAGTTTGTTAACGATGTATTTCATGTATGAGATATTTAGGCATATCTCGACTGTCTGCAGTCTTGTAGGTAATCGAACGACTACGCCCACTTTCCCAGACAGGTTCAACGCATGACGTTAGCTACTTTCACTTTACTAATATATTCTCTTACATGTCACAATAAGATGGTATGACTCTACCCAGCTTATATTGAGATATATTGGTTTTAACATTTACAGACTGTTCTTATTTTTATATCTGCTGTTGGGGATGACTTTTATCTGCCTAAGAATGACACTGCACTTCATGCTTCAGTACCAGACGTCATGAGGTGACTGATTTGGTAATACCTAATTCTCCTACACATTTTCCTCATCTCATGACTTTTTGTCTTGACCTTTACCCTTTCAATTATTATTGGAAATTTCATGTGTAGCATAAGAAATATTTTGTCTCCGGTATGAATGATATTATGTATGCCATCTGGACTGAGATAAAGTTGGTTGTAGTACGCCCCCTACGATGCCCGTCAAAAATCAACACGTCGGACTAAGTTGTAGCATCAGGGGGATGCCGGTCATGTTTTCATAAGCTAGGTGGGGACAACCAGTTATTTTATAGACAATCACTCAAACGGCTTGAAACGTGTTACATTCTCTGTTTTCAGTAATCAATTTCAAGTATGTAATTAAAATTGAAATTTTGTAACAAGATTTGAATTTCAGACAGGATAATCTTTTTAAAATACTGGATATAGTTTACAAAACAAGCTGACATTTTTTTAGTTACTGTTCTTGAGTTTATAGCTGCAATATTTGTGCAACATTAAACTTTAAAATGGTAAGTTCAAAAGGTCAGTAATAACTTCTTTTGTAAACTATATTCAGTATATTATAGAGATGTGCCCTTTTAAGTTTAAAGTCTAAATTGTATGAAATTTATTGTAGTACTTATTAACTTCTGTTCAGTCCTTGAAATTGATTACTGAAATAAAGATTGTTACTCATTTGAGTGATTATCTCTGAAGTGAGAGGTTGTCCCCAACCTGTTAATTACATCTGTTTTTATCTTTGATCCCCTGTTATAACTTAGAACCTACTGTGGATGCTTGATCCTTAGTTACTGCATTAACCTCTAAATTACAACCTTTGAATGTGTAATTTACCTTACTTTCAAGTTTCTGTTTTATGTTCAAGTTTGAAGTATAATTGCCACATTTCATATCTTGAAATCCTCATATTAATTCAGTTTTGTTTGTGTGCTTATATATATATATATTTTTAATGTTTCTGGCAATGTACTAAATAAGGTATTCATGATTATAGCATACACTGAATTATATTGGAATTTTATTGATTTCTTGTGTGAATTCTCAGTAATAAAAGAATTTGTAATATTATTATGATGTATTTTCAGCCGAATGGAGAAGATAGAGATTTTAATTTTGTTAGTCCATCTGTCTTTCTAGGATTGTATCATTATTTGCAGTACAGTCTAAAATTTTTTATATGATATAGTACTGGTCAACATTTATATATCAGCTAGAGCTTTCTTAATATGTAATATGTGTCTTCATTGTTTTAGTTACCTGAGTCAGGTGACCTATTACCACTAGTCATTGGTATTCACTGTAATGCATGCATTCAGACTCTAAGGCAGAGCATTTATGGCTGCATAGCGAAAATGTATTTTATCTTAGAGCAGAATATGGAAAACTTGTGCAATTCATGACCCCTGAGTCAGGAATGCTGGCACTAGGATGGACCAATATACATGTAGCTATACATAGTGAATTGTTTTTAAACAGTTAAATTTTGTGATCCGTGGACCAGGGAATTAAGCTCTAAAATGGGGCCTTATAGTTATAAATACTGATAATATATTTCTTCTTCAGGATGTTGTGGCAATATAAACTTGCATGTTTGATTGTGAAGGCAAAGAAGTCTTCTAACAAATGTGTAAAAATCATGGTCCCTATGGCACATGTTTCAGGACCTAAAGACGGCAAAGCCCAATTGGTTACTTCATTTTATAAAATTGTTTTCTTTTTAGTTCACCTGAACTGAGGATCAAGTGAGCTTTTGCATTGGTGTATTGATGTCCTTTGTCTGTTGTTAGCTAACTGTTAACATTTTTGACCTCTTTTTGTAAACTACTGCATGGATTTGAACGAAATCTTGTATATATGAGAATCAGGAGAATTAAATGCAATTTGTATGAATGATGGCTTTAGCTCTTGAATTGGAGATAGTAAGTGTCAAAAATTGGAAAATTAGGTAAATCTCTAAAAATCTCCCTCTTGAGAATCAATAGCTGCAATGTTTTCATATTAAGTCATACAATATGAGGTATCTAGTTTGTGCAAGGGAAGAGTGTGGTAGTATGTGGTCATGTCCCAGAAGCCAAGCGTTAAGAGTTTTACATAGGCTTATATGAGACCTATCTTTAGAAATTTCTTTTTAAGAACCATTTGCTACATTGATTTCATATTTTGTGTACAGTATCCTTACGTTATGCGGTATCAAATTAGTTCAAAGGGAGGCTGTGTGGCAATATTTGGCCCCACTTTGGGTTGACAGTTTTTATAAAGGTTTATAGGCTTATATAAGAAATAGCTTTAAAATTTTTTTTTCTTTGGAACCACAAGCCATAATGAAAGTGACATTGTCAAGTTTGTTTAAGTGAAGGCTATCTGGCAATATTTGGCTCAGACCCAAGGACAGATTGATTGATTTTTGTTTAACGTCACACCATGAATATTTCACGTATATTGTAATGGCATCTGCCTGATGTGGGGCATACAAATTTTGACCTTTCAACGGACCCACCCAAAGCAGTGAGGGATCTTTAACGTGCCATGCATACCACTACATGGGGCCTCGGTTTCTACTGTTTCATCTGAAAGACAGGACACCAGCATGACCAGAGCTGGACTCGAACCTGGGCCTCCCAATCAAGAGTCCAGCGCGGTACCACTAGGCCACGCCGGCTTCCCAGGGGCAGAAAGTTTTTACATCTATATATAGGTTTACATAGGAAATATCTATCAAAATTTTCATAAAGAAACCAGAAGTTACAATGATTTTATTTTGGTATAAAGCATCCTTTTGATGTGTAGTACAAACTTTGTACAAAGAACATACCTATATCAATATTTGGCCCAATTCAGGGATCAGTGGTTTAACATAGGCTTACAATGTATATATAGAATGCTTATTACAACAATTTTGTTTTCAAGAACCTTAATCCACAATGACGTCATACTTAATATATAGCCTCAGTATGAGATGCTGTATTATATTCTTCTCATGAGCCCTAAAGACTTCATGTATGGTACATGGCATCCATATTACATGTTGTATCTAGTTTGATTAGAAAAAGGCTTAATTGAGGTTTATACCCACCCTAGCATCAACATTTAACTTTTTTTTTTTACTTTGTCATTAATAGGCAAACAGCCTTTTGTATAAGTAGTGCAAAAATAATGCTATAGAAACTTCGATTTTTTTTTAGATTTCTTGCTTTCTATAAGATCATTTTTAGCACAGGTGAGTGTTGTGACCCTTGGGTCTCTTGTTTATTGTGGTGATAAATTGTTGCATAATTATGCATCTAGCATGGGTTTTGATTTTAAAACAATGAATCATAAACATTGCTTCAACTGTGCTCAAGTGACTGATGAGGTCTATTGGCCTCCAATAAGAGAGACATTACATGTCCTTCTGGTCATCATTGGAATCTTATAAATTCTCACCAAGTTGACCAATATTTTCGTGGATATGACATGCTGCTATGCATACATATTTGATTCGTTGGAAATTGTGTATACCCAAATTTATGTTGAATACTGACCTTACATCAATGAATCCAAGTCTTTTCATCTGCAAGCATGTTGATTTAATGACTCACTGCTTTCTTCTTTCTTGTTCATATTTTCTATTCATTTGTTTATGCTCTTGTGAGTTTCATATTCATACTGATTATATCATAATAATATCATGTGATGACATCTTTTTATGCATCAATCCGACATCATGTATTCAATCTATATGTTTGTTCGTATTTTTAGCACTCACTTGCTGAAGCTGATGTCACACATGCTACATAATTGTTTTGCATCCTCTATCCTTCCTCTGTTATCTGTCTTTTTAAGTGCATTTCCTTCCAAAATACCTTGGGGAATTTTTATGAAATTTACTCAAACCACTCTAGTTGTGATGTTCATACTCACAATCTTTCAAGTTGGTTTGACCAAGGTCCCATTTTAGAGCTATACCAATAAAAGTGTATTCATTTCTCATGCCTTGGATTGAATTTATCAAAACAAAATCATCTTTTGTTGATTATGGTGATCCAAAATAATTTCATTGTTTTCTAACCAATTTTTAAGAGATTTCAAAGAGATTTTGGAAATGACAAGATTAAAAAGTTTTACTGCTCAGTAACACATGCCTCTGGGGCATTCAGTAATCACTTTATAACTTCCTTATTGCAATAAGAAGAATAGGAAATTACTAAATTTGTTCAGGAAATTAAAAGTATTACATATTTTTAGTCCCCCATTAGTAAAACTGAAGGAGGTAATAAGTTTCCTTTATATTTGTCTGTATGTCTGGAATTTACAGATACACGTATTTGGATTAATTTGCTGTGGAGCTTCAGTGTAATGAGTGATAGATCAAGTTTGACTTTGGTCATGGTTGATCTTCTTATTCAAAAGTTACTGCCCCTTGCCGAAATCAGTTTTCAAGATTTTTTCTTCCAACTGTACAAATTACATCAGATGAAACTTGCTATGGAACTTCAGTGTGATCAGTTACACATTAAACTCTTTCTCTAATGATGTTTTTGAAACTAAAAAGGAGAACAGATTATTTAGACTTTGATACCTACATGTTTCATTTACTGGACAGTTAATTACAAGAAAATTTCAGTGCCACAAAGTCAGTGGTGATGACCAGTGAGGACATATACTTCTCCCATATTCGCAGAGACAAAAATTGTGAAATGATCAGCCTGTTCACCACAGGGAGATTGATGATAGCTACACAATCTACTTCCTGTTTAATTTTATGATGAAGTCATAAGTAAACATGATATACAATCAACATCAGATGACCTAATTTTTGTTCATTTTCCAAAATAACGCAAGGGAAAAATGACAGTTTTAAGGCATAAGTTAATTATTGGGAGAAAAAAAATCAACCTCTATTGTCTGATGATGAACGGGAAATCGACATACCCTCTAATCAAGTTAAGTTGTCCATGCCTAGGCAGACCTTGGCATTGACAAAGTCAGAACTTGACACTCAGGTTTGTGGATTTCTCAATCATCACCGAACATTAGAGGTAGACTCTATTATTCCTCAGCAATGCTCTGTATACTTTGTTACTTATTTATTATATACAGTGAAACCCGTCTAAACTGATATTGATTCGGTCTCTGAAAAATATCAGTTTAGACAGGTTATTGGATCACACAGGTTTGACAAAGTTCAGGCTTCAGTACATTATTTGCTGATATTTTTATGAAGTCATGGTGTTTGATATGCCTTTGGAAGTCTTCATCATACAACTGAGTGAATTATATTTTCTCTGGTCTTAGCATGAATTTTTCACACTCTTTTTTCGTGTACAAATTCTGTACAAAAATATTGAGAAGTGCAAGATGATTTATTCCAAATGAAGAAACAAACATGCATCATATAATATTTTACAAGGCTGAACAAACTGACAAATCACCTTTCGTTGCCTGGGGGAATTAAATTATTGATTGTTTATGCAGAAATCGAGTCTGGTCATCTGCAGGCTTTGTTGTTCGGCTTGGGATACTTAATTATAATTTGTTCAAAAGTGGAAGATCCAGGAAGATATTGCTTGAAACATATCGGTTAAGGTAGTGTCATATATACATAGATAATGCCATTGGGACCAAAATTTCATATCAGTATTAGGAATAGGCAGTTCTTTGGATTAGACAGGTTATTTTACATAGGGAAATATAGGAAATTTTTTGGGACTGGAAAAATTTATCAGAATAGACAGGATATCAGATTAGACAGGTATCAGTTTAGACAGGTTTCACTGTACTCATAATAATGTGAAACATATGTATTACGTTATTGTGTAGACCCATTTACATATTTATTGATCTGGTTGTCTGTCCACATAATATTCTCCAGAATTTATCTCATTATACACTTGAAGTTGAAATGTTTTGATGGTAGCATTTAAGTCTGGTTGGTTGTTGTCATTGTTGTACAGGGCCAGGATTAAGCCAAGGTCTGACCCTTGGATGAAGGAAAAATGGATTGTGCTTCTATTTCCTAATCCTAATTAGAATTATTTGGTGGTGGAAAATGGTTGAAATGTTTTTGTAGTGGTAAGGATAACTTGTGGTTTATCATTTGCATATTTTTCCCCACATGTTTTGAAAACAGTGTAAAAGTTGACATTCTTGATATAATATAGCTCATTGGTGTTTATTATAATCCTCCATCAAAGTAAAGTTTTGGATGACTAACCATGAGTCTGTTCTTTATCCATCCATTCATCCTTCCATCCCTTCCTCCAAATCTTGTTTTGCATATAAAATCTAAGTGCTTAATATTTTAAATTAATTGTTACCCATGACACAAGCTTGATTGAAGGCTTAATGCCTAAGGTAAAGGTCACATTGAGCCTATGACTAAAATTGAAATATTATGGATCTGCTATAATCTTCACGCAGGTGTTACTCATAGCATAAGAATGTTCAAGGTTACACTGGGCTTATGTCTTCACACAGGTGTTACTCATAGCATAAGAATGGTCAAGGTTACACTGGGCTTATGTCTTCACACAGGTGTTACTCATAGCATAAGAATGGTCAAGGTTATACTGGGCTTATGTCTTCACACAGGTGTTACTCATAGCATAAGAATGGTCAAGGTTACACTGGGCTTATGTCTTCACACAGGTGTTACTCATAGCATTAGAATGGTCAAGGTTATACATGTACTGGGCTTATGTCTTCACACAGGTGCTACTCATAGCATAAGAATGGTCAAGGCTACACTGGGCTTATGTCTTCACACAGGTGCTACTCATAGCATAAGAATGGTCAAGGCTACACAGGGCTTATTACTTTACACAGGTGTTACTCATAGCATAAGAATGGTCAAGGTTATACTGGGCTTATGTCTTCACACAGGTGCTACTCATAGCATAAGAATGTTCAAAGTTACACTGGGTTATGCCTTTACACAGGTGTTACTCATAGCATAAGAATGGTCAAGGTTATACTGGGCTTATGTCTTCACACAGGTGCTACTCGTAGCATAAGAATGGTCAAGGTTACACTGGGCTTATGTCTATACACAGGTGTTACTCATAGCATAAGAATGGTCAAGGTTACACTGGACATGTCTTCACACAGGTGTTACTCATAGCATAAGAATGGTCAAGGCTACACTGGGCTTATGTCTTCACACAGGTGTTACTCATAGCATAAGAATGGTCAAGGTTACACTGGGCTTATGTCTTCACACAGGTGCTACTCATAGCATAAGAATGGTCAAGGCTACACTGGGTTTATGTCTTTACACAGGTGCTACTCATAGCATAAGAATGGTCAAGGCTACACTGGGTTTATGTCTTCACACAGGTGCTACTCATAGCATAAGAATGGTCAAGGCTACACTGGGCTTATGTCTTCACACAGGTGCTACTCATAGCATAAGAATGGTCAAGGTTACACTGGGCTTATGTCTATACACAGGTGTTACTCATAGCATAAGAATGGTCAAGGTTATACTGGGCTTATGTCTTCACACAGGTGCTACTCATAGCATAAGAATGTTCAAAGTTACACTGGGTTATGTCTTTACACAGGTGCTACTCATAGCATAAGAATGGTCAAGGTTATACTTGGCTTATCTCTTCACACAGGTGCTACTCATAGCATAAGAATGGTCAAGGTTACACTGGGCTTATGTCTTCTCACAGGTGCTACTCATAGCATAAGAATGGTCAAGGTTACACTGGGCTTATGTCTTCACACAGGTGTTACTCATAGCATAAGAATGGTCAAGCTTATACTGGGCTTATGTCTTCACACAGGTGCTATTCATAGCATAAGAATGGTCAAGGTTACACTGGGCTTATGTCTTCACACAGGTGTTACTCATAGCATAAGAATGGTCAAGGCTACACTGGGCTTATGTCTTCACACAGGTATTACTCATAGCATAAGAATGGTCAAGGCTACACTGGGCTTATGTCTTCACACAGGTGCTACTCATAGCATTAGAATGGTCAAGGTTACACTGGGCTTATGTCTTCACACAGGTGCTACTCATAGCATAAGAATGGTCAAGGCTACACTGGGTTTATGTCTTTACACAGATGCTACTCATAGCATAAGAATGGTCAAGGCTACACTGGACTTGTGAAGAAGATTGGTATCGTGTCTATAAAACCTTAATAGTAATCTGCTTCATACCTTATACATTTATTATCCATGACAAAAGGGTGTGGCCCACCTTGATCCCATGACTATGCCTTTTAAGGTCAAAGTTATGGTGACCCTATAAACTGTGATCATAAATGCCCCTGCTATGGGGGATATTTGTGACTTAAATATTTTTCTAGTTTAATCTATAAACTATTGTATTATTCTTCCATTTCATTATATATTATTTTGATTTCTTTATCCTACGTTCAGACTGTTTTCAGGCTAGTTTCATCCCTTTAATTCCTTTTATACTCCTCACTATTTTATACTGCTAATGATAGATTTATGATAGGCTGTTACACCTCATTTATGTTTTATATTTGTAAAATTTGACAATAGTGATTTACAACCTCTTCATTGGTAAGTGTCTACATATTTTAGTAATATACTATTGTAAATAAACACTTAAGTCTATCATTCCTGAATTCATGCTTATTCTGTAAACAGATCAATTAACAAAGATACATTGTGTCATGGTGTTTGAATTTTCTTCTGAAAGGTTTGATCAATATGCAGCATTCATTACAGATCTGTGATGCATGACCTGTTTATATATGTTTTTATGTGTTCTATTGTGGATAGTTCTCTGACTTTCTATGACACAGTACCACTCTATTGTCACCATAAATATGAAGACAATCAGAAATGAGTAAAATTTTTCTGAATTTTAGCAGTTTGAGTGACAGATAAGAAAATTAATCCTGTTTTGTGTTTACCATAACTACATCAGGTGTTCATGTTGCTTTTAAAGTCCAGTGGAAACTCCTAAATATCCCTATCAAAAAAAAACTTACTCTCTGTTATTCAAACACTTGTTAGTATGTTCAAGTTCTTTGGATTTATTTATATATAATGTTCCTAGGTAAGAAATATTTCAAGTTGAAATCTTTTTCCTGTGGCATTTGATAGAATTAAATGACTGTATATACTTTTCTTCTTTCTTTTATACTATGATTTGTTTTGTTTCTTTTTAATATTTAATTCATATATTGCATAAAAATGAATATGAAATTTTGTAATGTGACTGGACTATTGGAATGTGGAATTCAAAGTGATAGTTGCAAACACCACTGTAACTTGCATCAGTCCTCCTTCTTTTTCAAATGTCAATCATAGTACATGAATCTGTAATGATTTCATTAAAGTCATACATTCAGCTTTAGCATCATTGAGTACAATGCTCTCAAATAAATAGGTTTTCATGAATCAGAATAAATGATGGACAAAAATATAACAATAGATGCAAATGATGTATATCAGTATTGCAAATCAATTTCCTGATTTAGCTTTCGTGACCATGCTTAAAATGATCCAGGAACTAAAATTTAGATATCCACATTTGTATAATCATATTGTAATAAGGTGATATTTGTGGCTTTATTTTCCCTCTAGTGATAATGTCAAAGCATCAAATAATCAAATCAATTATTTTCTTTACTTTTTCTGATATTTTGGAAAAACAAACATGCCTACAATGTGTTACTCTTCATGTCATAAGGAAACTCTACTTATGTCACAGTATAGGGTTTGTCTAGACACAGTTATGTAATCGGCTTCCGACTTCAAGAAATACTTAAAGAAATGCTTATAGAAATGCTTAATTTAGACTAACTCTTTTAAATATATATCCAATACAGACAGCATTTCCAGAAAAGAGAAAATTGTCATTTTCTGAATTTTCAGTGTATTATTCTTTCGACATGCACTTAATTCGTTCACAGGAAAACATGCTGAAAACGATATATCACTAACTCTCTAAATCTGAAAACCTTTCAGAAATTATTATTTGCCCATCAAGTAATACTTCTGTAAATACACTCTACATATTTTATGTATTCCTGGATTGCCCCATTGTGTTTGAGAAGTTGATAACCTTCTGCTTCCATGTCGCACGAGACTAAAAATTGTTGAAAACGATGTAAAACACCAACCAACCACCTACTATTAATTTCTTTAAAAAATGAAATCGACCCATAAACCCTGAAAACCAGCTTCTTTGGTGAAATCTTCACAAAATGGGTACTTTTTTTTTCTAGTTTGGTTATTAGTGCATACAAGACCCATTGTGATATTGAAGTCACAAAATGTTGATTAAAAGCAGGTTTTGCATAAAATAAAATTGGGTTCAGCTTTCACTCTTTCTTTAGTGATCAAGAAAAGTGCTGATAGGAGCATTCCATTCTGTATTACACCTTTATGACAATTTGGCACGTATTTATGACATACAGATGCCATGTGATGTTATTCTATAAAAATCTGTTTGAACTGTCATTTGGTAGATATTCATAGAGACAAAATTATAAATAAATTTATCTTTTAGCGAAATTAATGTTGGGTAAAAATCACTAAGCTTGAAGAAGGGTTTAATGATCCTGGTGTCATGATTATTATGCATAATTCATCATTATGCATTGTATTGATGAGGTAGTTTAGGTAATAAATTTATAAGTTGTAATATTACCACAGGACTTTAGGCGATTTAATCTCCCGTCATCCTTCAGTTATTATGATTAGGGGCTGGAAAATAGACAAAAGTGAGTTCATAATTAACTCTGTATCTCCAAGCTCTCAGTGGATGTAGAATGAGGTCATCTAGTGCTTCAAGGAGAGAAAGTTTTTCATTTGGTTTAGATAAAATGTTTGAATTATGTAATGACAAGGATATATTCATGTTTTCCTACAAATAATGATAATAGATATTGTTAAAATGCATGCACTGAGAATAGAATTTAATTAAACTGATAAAGTTTAAACTAATGATTATAATATTAGTACTGATATTAGTTTTGATGTATCTCTTGACTGATCACGACTAGTCCTGTTCATGTTTTGTCTTGTGTCTTTATCTGATCATAAACAATTGTTTCTGAGTACTTATCCTGAGAAATTCAGTCACTGACGGTTAAAATCATAAGTTATCATTAAAATATAACTCATAAATGAACTAAAAAACAAAACCTAATGTTTATATAAATCTAGATTGAGAGAAAATGTCACTGGAAGTAGAGAAAGAATTTTCGTTCACCTTCACATGTAAGGATCTTACCTCTCAATTGACTGTGCCAGTGACTATTCCCCTGTCTCAGACTGTCGAGGATTTTGCTGGACGTCTGATACAAAGCCATAATCTGCCATGTTATGTTGAAGACGGTATGTGTGTAATTAATATTTATTGTCCTACTATATATTTCATAATAAATTGTATATGATATATTTATAGCTGAATGATATTCTTCGATAGATTATATTTTCACCTATTCTAATTTTTCTCAATTTTTATGTTGCATCATTTTAAAGATTTAGTGAATCAATACCCTTATCGTAAAAACTTTGTTATAACAGAATTCAAAATGAAAATTTCTCTCAACATTTATTTGCTTCTTTGTATTACATTGTCTTAATTGAAAACAAAAATATCATCTGTATAAAATTCTGATTAATGCTTGTTACAGATTTAAAACAAAAATTGATGGAATTTGTTGCCAGAGAAACAATGAATTTTCATGATGAAAATGCAGAAAAGTCTCTGGAGAGAATTAGAGATGGCACTGTGGATATTGATAATTTGGTAGACAAATGGACCAAAGCCTTCACACAGGTAGGTCTAAGAGACTGTATAGGAAAAGAAATACTCCTTATCTTAAGACGTACATTTTGTCCCTTTGACTTTGCTACATGTTGAGGGTATTTTTGAAAATTTTTATTAGTGGTACACTCAATCATTGTCAGATCCATGGTAAAAGTATCACCAGGAAGAGGATTTACATTGTGATCTGTAGGTACCATAATTTAGTATTTTCAATTCTATATCTCATTATTTTTTCTAATAATTTATTATAGATATATAAGGGTGCCAAAATAGTGAGATATCAATTTTAAAATAGTCAAATACCTCGATACATGCATGTACAGTTGAAGGGATTGCGCGTGAATCATTTTGTTGGTGATAAAAGTTACATGTAATTATCTGATCTTTGAATGCTGCTCATACATTTCATCATGTGATGCAGAAGTTTTGATACATTGCCGACAATCAACACATCTTCATCAATGTAATCCTATAGGTAAGATATTCCTGGTGTGTAGCCCTATGATATCTAATATATATGAAATTTAGTGGCAGAGAACCTGGAAGTCTGTATTTAGATCTTTTTTCAGGTCAAAGATTTGCTGTACTGGAGTATTAATGAAATAGAGCAAACTTGAGGATAATATGAAATATAATTGCTGAAAGCTAATTTAATTTGTCTCGCACTTCCTTAAACCCCAAAATTGCCCAATGCCTGTAATATTTGTGGCTGTTACAGAGTTGTTTTTAAAACTTGTATATCAGTACACATATAGTAGGAAACAACCACACAAAATGAATATGAATGTTATAACATGTTACAACATTGATGAAATTATAAATGTATACATGTATATGATATATAAAGACTGAGGCAGATATCTGTACAATGCAATACTTACAAATCATCTTTTCATATTATTTTCACGAAAGCCTGGCTATGGTAACGATTCTCAAAAATTTCTCAATTTTTCTCAGGAGGTAAAAAAGTATGCAAAGCCAGAGGAGGTGTCAGACCAAGCTGTGTTTTCAGAGGTATACCACAACTTGATTCACTCACCTGCCCTGGATACCCTCCTGAATCTGGAGCACACATATGCCCTCACCATAGAGGATTTAATAGATCAAAGGGATAAAGATCTCCATCATCTGGAAGAAATGTATGTCACTTGTATTATATTACTTATTGTGTATATTGTAATACAATGGATTGAGCGGGTTAATGCCTCCATCTCCTATAAACCTGAGTTCATATATTCTTTTGCACTCATGGGAAGCTAGCATAGACTTTGTATTACATGTACCTCTTGGTTCTTTGTTTTCCTTGGCTTATAAACATTGGCTGCAGTGTGTTAAACCACAAAGATTAAAGCGAAAATTCTAATTAAGTGATAAATGATGCTATTTTTTGCAGTAATTCTGAATGTATTGCATGTTAAAAGAAATCATAGGTGCAGCATTAGGTTACTTATAAGTCCAAGTTCTTATGAAAATATATTCTATAAATGACAGACAAAGGAAAGAGATGGAAGAGGCTGTTCAGAATGTTGGAAAATCATACACAGATGAGCAAATCAATCAACGAGCTCAGAGACATTTTGAAAATACCCAGGTAAGTGCTTGGTCTTTTTTTTTCCATAATCAAAGTTTTGTCAATAAATTTCTTATATTGCATTGCAGGCATAATCCCATTGCAAACAGTTTACAATTTGTTTACATTGTTTTCATTTAATGTAGAATTTTATAGGGTAATTTAATAAGTTGACTTGTCTGCTCTTGTTTAATTAGGTGGTCTGTAGAGGTGGACAAGAATTGGTATACAAGTGGTGCAATGATTGTTAGTACAAGCTATTCTTTTTGTCTGTATGGTCAATTGGCCATGGTGAGATATAGTCAGTCAAGCAACAGTCATGGTTTTATACATCACTGTGATATGTAGAAAGCGGAAGAGTTCTTTTCAAAACTAGACTAGTCCCCATTTTGAATCCTCCTATAGGTCATCTATAGGTCACTGGATTAGTGCCAACACTTACTTGTTACTTAGACTTATTTGATAAATATTTGTTTTTCCTGTTGAAAAATAACTTAGTATTGATTGAGGCCAGTGTGATAGTTGGCTCATAGTTACGAGATTCAGTTTAGAAAAAAACTAAAGATAGTATGAACAATTTTGTGATTGATTTCATTTATAATGTAGCTATATATTTTTATGGAGATATGGAGATATGATACATAATTGTGAAACGTTTTAATAATATTTTTTAAATAGATAATGCATAGTCAATGACATAATGTGTGCAATGGTAATAATGTCCTCAAGTAGCTCTTATAAACACTCTCAAATGCACACACATGTATATGTATAAATCAGAAAAATGAGATAAATTTTCAATATGATTACTGGTATACTACAAAAAATCAGTTTTCTGGGTGTTCATCAAGGCCAAGTACTTTAAAATATTATTTAATGCTAAGTTAATTTACAGACCCTCATCCAAAGAATAGGGGATTTGAAGATTTTAGTTTGTCAAGAATTTTAGATTTTAGCTCTAGATTAAACCTTAAATTTCCCAGAGAATTATTGTTTGAATGATATTAAATCCAGTTGTACTGCAAATGAAATTCTAGGTGTTTGATTAGTCTTGTCAGCATTAGTGATGAGGGGATATAAACATCTGCAGTTATTAATGCTGGCCAGTACATTTATATAAATGTATGTGAATATATAGAAAACTTAAATATTGTTTTGAAGAAGTTTTATCCATGTTGATGAAAGTTCATATATTATAGAAAATGTTTACATTAAAGAATAAAAATATTTACAGTTAATTGAAAGCAAATGGAGTAATGAACTAACAAATCTGAAGGAGACCCAGAAGAGAGAATTCCGAGAATGGGTCGTAAAGGTTCATGAAGATACCCAATCACCGACCAAATCCACATCATACCTGTATGTTATTGTAGATACATTAACTTAATTTATGTTATGTAATTTAGTTTATTGTATGATTTAAAAGTTTAGGTTTGTTATACAGCATACAATTTAGACACTATAATTACTTGTATGTATAACTGTTCAAATTATAATATCCTGTAATTATAAGTGATGCCTCCATCATGCAGGTCTATCATTGTTCAGATGGAATTCATAGTGTTATTGTTCCTATGTTGTTTATTCAATATCTAGAATTAAGGCATCAGAGTGAACAGTTAATATAGAATAAACCATCTCTCAGTTATACATGATGTAAAGGGCTTAATGCTCAAAAAATTACATTTTCTTTATTCTTTTTTATTTTCTTTATTTTTTATTACGATACATGTATCACAGTAGAATGACATATTAGTGTGCCAAAATATCATGTGTTGGGTATATAGTGAGAGTTAAGATTAATGTGAAGAAGATATATTGAACCTTTTATCTTTTTTCTCTATTCAGCGGTCGTGTACGTGCCTTGAGTGGAGCGTTACCAGTGGCAGAAGAGGAGGAGCGCAGTACTCAAGCACCGAGGATGGAGGAAAGCTTTACTATACATTTAGGTTTGCATCACAAGCAATATTAATCAATATAAAGCAATCAGGGAAATCAGCAGTTCTAATCAAGCTGGCTTAGTCTTCTTTAGAAATTCTATTTCGGACATGGGATGTGTTTGAGTTTATTGGAATCTATATGGAAATTCCCATCAAAGCTTTCTGAGATGTACTTTATCATGCAAAGTCATATACAAAATAAGAAAGTATGTAATATATCTTCTTCCAGATTTACGTAATCTACGTAATGCCTGAAAAACCACTTTTTGTCAGAGTTTCAATTTTGGTATTAATGCTTGGATTGTGACTATACAGTCGTGACACAAATTTTAGCTGCGAAACATAGTATGTCAGGTAAAGCCTCTTGCATTGTTTTGAATTTGAGGGAGGCATATAATATATTGATAAATAAATATATTGTTTCATGACTTTATAATGAAATTTTTAAAATGATAGACAATTTTGAAAACCCATTGATGTGAATAACAACTAACTCTGCCATATGATTTAATTATTGAACTGTCTGATTTAATTAGGATCTGCCAGGTGAAAGAATAATAATGAAACAAAAGTATTTCCAGTGTCATACATGTATTTACTTTTAGGCACTGTAGTGGTTGGGAAGGAAAGTTGGACTATTTTCAGGGTTTTTTCATGTTGAATACAACCAGAATCTATGAGTCTTGATATATAAGTAGCTTTGCCCCTTACAGACATGGAGATAGGAAAATTTAAAAAAAAATTGATCTAAAAAGGACAAACGTAAAACACCAATCAACTAACCAACTAGAATGATACATATAACCTAAATGTGAAAAAAGATATAATAGACAAAATTAGGCAAGTCTTCTCTAGCCAGTGTTTTTCAGATTTAATCACTTTCATTTGTCATGTTATTTCTAATAAATAGGGCTCACAATTAAATGAACATTTCTTTTTACAAATCTTTCAGAATTAAGGCCCAAAAATTTCAGAAAATTTAAAGTTTTTCATCTGTACATATCTTATGAAAAAATTCTTTTGATATATTTTGTCAATCGTAAAGATATATTTTGTAAAACATCATTGTTTTACCTCTAGTATTATTCGTATGATGTCATTATGGCAATCACATTTAATATATAATAGAACTCAGTATCTGACTTAGCTATCTGCAAAATTGAGCTTTGGAAAATTTACGAGACAATTACAACTTAAATTAGTTCACCATTTTTACGCTTCAGTCTGACACTTTTTTTCGTAAATGAAAGGCGAAATTATTGATTTGTCTTTACTCCATCTGTACTTGTTAATGGGTCAGTATGTTAGACATTATGGTTAATACAGAAGACATTCAGATTAAATGTGTGTATGTCTTCAGATTAAATGTATGTATGATATGCCGTTATGATCAGTAGTACATTATGGTTAATACAGAAGACATTCAGATTAAATGTGTGTATGTCTTCAGATTAAATGTATGTATGATATGCCGTTATGATCAGTAGTACAATATGGTTAATACAGAAGACATTCAGATTAAATGTGTGTATGTCTTCAGATTAAATGTACGTATGATATGCCGTTATGATCAGTAGTACATTATGGTTAATACAGAAGACATTCAGATTAAATGTGTGTATGTCTTCAGATTAAATGTATGTATGATATGCCGTTATGATCAGTAGTACATGTATTACTTATTACATACTCCTAGCAGTACTGGAATATTTAATAAAGTTCACTGTATTGCCAGTTTTTATTAGCATTGTTGGCATCTAAGTGTCCAGTCAGAACTGCTATTTTTGTAGTGGTAAAGGAGCCAGATGTAGCAGACTGTAACTCAGTGATTTCCCAGTATACAACAAACAAAGGAGTGGATAGGAATCATAGAAATTACAGTTACAGTGCTGACATTATTAACATTATTAATGTGATTTGTTTCAGGGGCTCAGATGAAGACTACACATAATCTACGTCTACTTTGTACTGACACGTTAGACTTGTGTCGCCACAAAACTCACACGGTGGGGTAAGTTCATAAAACTCACATACTTACAATCAAACCCTCCAGATATCAGGTTCTGTGTAAGTTGTTGCTGAGATGTATTTTAAAAAGCTGCAACAGTAGTATAGTAGAAAATATAATTATGATTAAACAGATAGTTTTCATATAATTTACAATTATGAAAAGATATTTATGCATGTGCATACAGGAACAATAAAATTATATCAAACAGTTTTAAATAGAAGGGAAAAAGTGTCAAAATGTATGAGCTTTTACAAAAAATATACTGTGATATATTGAAATATGATTAATTCTATATTACATTAATACATACATGTATAGTGATCTCTTCTAAATATGTTTAGTCTTAGATAGCAGTGTCTTTCCTTCTTTCTGTGAGCTCTAAGGTTTTCATTACCAAAAATATCAAAAGTATGTGCTGAAATAAGCATGAAAAACATGAATCAGGCTAGATATTATTGTTGGTCTGAACTTGTGTGGCTCCCAAATTGTGGAGACGAGATGTGGTGTAATATTGTGACCTTACTACACTAATATGATCTATATTTTTTAGAGGAATGGTAATTCCGCAGCCCCAGAGGCTCCAAACAGCCATGTCATTGTACTCGAACAACCTTTGTGGACTCATACTACTAGTTGATAATCGTCTGAATTCCTATACGGGACTTAAAAGAGGTCAAGTAGTAATCATGATATGTATCTGTATATTAAGTACTTATGCAGTTCAGTCATGTTTATACCATCTTTCTGAATATGAAACCTGAAACTTGAAACAGACATTAGTCATTTTCTTACTACCAGTATATTGTAATCATGTCTGCCTGTCTATTACATGATTATTACATTACATTTTCATTTCCTTATTGTTATTTCCAAAAAAAAAATGATATAATAATTCTGAAATTTCTTTTACTTTTTAGCATTTGCCAGAGTTTGTGAACAATCTACAGATTTTCACTTTCCTGATCTAGATCAGCAGTTTCTTATAATTGAACAAGAATTGAATTTAGCCAATGAGTATAGATCTCAGAAAAAGTTATCAGAAGATGGAGACAAAGTTAGCATCAAAAGCAGTGGCAGTAGCAGCTCTCTAGATAATCCAGTATGTACTTAAAATACTCCTCTATGTAGTCACTGTATCATCTAAGATAGATAACTCTCACTTTATTTTACTGTTTCTGTAATCTGTAAGCATAACGGAGTTTTATTTCCCATACACTGTGTATCTTTAGATCTATTTTGATGAGATTGAATATCTTATATGTTAACTTTTTTTGTGACCATTTTGTCTTTCTTCTGTTAACTGTCTTGATAATCTTTAGTCTCTTACACATCATTATTTTCATATAAATTTGTCCATTGCATACTTCTTATTTTCCAGAAAAAAGGTGTTAATAAATTAATTATTTAAAATAAAAATGTTGCTGTTAATATTTTTAATAAAACATAAATGGTTTGATGAATGGTGGCCAGATTATTGATTTTTTTTCTGCTTGAATAGTATACTGGGATCAAAGTGAAGGTATTAGTGCAATTATGTTAAATACCGAACAAATAAACCAAACTTGAATAACATAGAATTAGAGAATTTTTTCTTGTGAAATTCGTAATTGCTCACTTACATCATTCAATGTTGATGTAACTAGAATTATCATATCTGTTTAAACACATTTAACGTATGTTAATTCAATCAAGGGTCAGCATGTGTTTTGTTTCAACATGGCTGCTATTGCATCCGAAGACTTTGACTAGGAACATTGTTCTTGAGATTTTAGCTCACCTGATATGAAGTCTCAAGTGAGCTACTGTCATAGCATGTCGTCCAGCATCTGTTTGTAGTCATAAGCTTTTCACAGTTTCAACTTTTTCTTCAGAATCACTGGAAGGATTTTGATGAAACTTTGTTGGCACGAAGTACTCATGGTCCCTACAAGTGTTGTTGTTATTTGTTCTAATCCATCAACAGATGATGCCACTACAGAGGATACCATGGTTTGATAAACTTCTTCAGACCAGCTGCTTACAGAGACAAACTGAATGCATAGGAATGATCTAGAGGGGTGTATGAAAAAGTGTTGTTGGTTTTGGTCCTATTCCTAAATCAAATTTTTGATGTTTTTTCCACATTTTTTTGGGACCTAGTGATTTCAATGCAAAGTATGATTTTTATCCTGTAGTTGACTGTGTTGCTTTAATATGGTTTCTTTTAATCAAAATTTAAGACTGCATAAAAAAGGGGGTGGGGAGCATTTTTCCACAATTTCAACTTTTGCTGAACAACCACTGGAAGGATTTTGATGAAACTTAGTAGGAATGAAGTACTCATGGTCTCTTACATGCGTTGATGTTTTTCATCCAGATCTGTGCAAGGGTTTTTGAGAATTCATTTGCTGCAAATTACTATAGATTTAAGGTTTATAAATATTAATATGGTCTGCATAAACAATTGCTTAGTGTTAGTGTTGCTTCAAATTTTACACTCAGTTTTCAGTACAAAATATAGTCGCAACATAATAAACATCATGGAGTATATATATTTATCTGCAAATTTTTCAAATTGTTGGATGAATAAGCAAATTGTGTTCAGGTGAGCAATATAGGCTTACTTAGGCCTCTTGTTTAGATATTTTACCTGAGGATTTAGTCAGTAATTTACTGTTTTAAGGTTATCAACTTGAGAATCCTTACCTCTGATGTCAAATTTAGGAAGTATTCACTGTCTATTTGATTTACAAAGATTCAAAGTTGCTTACTAATCAGGGGTGTCCAACTTTTTTTTCCAGACTGCTGGAGCACCAGGCTTAGTCCACATTCACAGTGCAGTCACTTTAAGTGCTTCATTCATCCACACATTTATATTTATTTCAATCACATACTTTTGCCTCTGATTTTATGCACTGAACTAAAATTTCTTCTACTACTGATGTTCTATGACATTATCACAGAAAATGCTTTAGAATGTCAATGTAGTTTAATTTTGGATTTGAATCCAGTGCTTTCTACACTGCAAATTGGGTCATACTTTTGTAAAAGAATTATGTAAAATTATGAATTTTCATGTCAAAAATTGCTTCAAATGTGGGGGTTGTACTTCTAAATCACTTATGGCCTCTCTGTAGCATCATCATGCAACAGGTTGGATACCCCTTCAAATTTTCAGAAAATCAATTTGACTTAAATTTGAGTAATTGGTTTTGGAATTAATATTCTGTTTTCAAAGACTGCATAGTTAAAATTTTCCATTTGAACTTTCACACTCATTGACTTTTCCAGGAGAAGGGGAGCAAACTACAGACTGGAGATTTCTACATAACTAAGCATTCCAATCTTTCGGAGGTACATTTAGTATTCCACCTGGTGGCAGATGACAGTATTAGGTCCTCTGATATCTCTTCTAGACATTCGGTGATCCTTAGTATACGCAACATAATCAAACTGTGTTTCCGCTATGACATCAACACCCTCACCATCCCTCTACTGCTGTCCCATGAAATGACTGAAGTAAGTTTTGTCTCCTTAAAAACAATGCAAAGTAGTGGGAATCGTTATTGGTAGAAGTAAGTTCTCCTTATCACAGGCACATATAGCAAATCCCTGGCACATGTAGCAAATCCTGTACGTATACAGGCCAAGGTGTAAACTGTGTAATGAGATTTTATGCTTCTCTCTATATCATACATTGGTCTGTATGGACATGCGACCCAGAGATTTTCTACATCTACCTGTGCCAGTTACGTTCATCCATGAAGGCACAATGAAGATCTGTAAAAAAAATTTGTATTATAGAAAGATTATTTGTAGTCATCAAATTTTAGGGGAGTTATAGCTCATGCTTCATTTCACAAGTATTACTATGCTAAAGAAACTGCTACAAAGGATGCAATATGTGCACCAATGCATGAAAGGATTTTATTAGATATGAATAATGCAGAGTAAAAAACAATCTCATCGGTACTTAGTTTTATCATTATTCTCTGTTTCTATATTACTTTAGCTTAATATCTTCAACTTCTTAAAGATTCTTTATGTCCTGGATGCTTCATTTGACCTTCTTGTCTTGGTAAGAATTGAATATGAGAAACATAACATTCTGTGAAGAATTCATGTTGTAATAGTGAGTTAATGCTCATGTAAGTCTTCATTTTCTTGAGTGGTATATAAATTGTTTGAAACTCATAGATTTTAATTTTGGTCATGTTAGGAGATGACGATACCATGGTGCCAGAAGAGAGTGGAACTCATGTTTAAATGTGTTAAAGGATTTATGATGGAGATGGCTACATATGGCGGTCATAAATCACGAACCATACAGTTCCTTGTCCCATTGGTAAGTGAGACTTACATTTTACTCTTGAGGTTTTTCGTAGCTTATTTGTTGTGTTAGCACACCATTCCCTGTTGTCATCTGTTTACTTTTTGCATTTTTGACTTTTTCTCCAAAACCATTAAAGGGATTTTGGATCAGACATGATAGGAATGAAGTATTCAAGATCCCCTACAAGTATTGCTGTTTTTTGGCCAGATATGTCAAGGTGTGGATTTAGGGCAGGGCAGTAGACTCAAGAGGGTAACCTCCTTTGACAAACTTCTTCAATCCGGTTGCATTGATTGAAAAAGAGAATACATAAAAGTGATGTAGAAAAACTTCTAAAGAAGGGTTGTTGTTTTCGGTTCCATTCTGAAATGTTTGACACTTTTTAGCTTACCTAAACTAAAGGCCAAGGACCCCAGACACTACCCTTATTTGATGAACTTTTTCTTTGGACAGAGTGCATTGGACAGAGTGTATCGACGATCTAGAAGGGAGTGCTAAAATATGTTTTTAACCTTTTTTATATTTTTTCTCACTTTGTTGTTTTTGCCTATTTTTTGATAATTTGTTTTAGATTTTCTTTTGATAGGTTTTTTACAATGCATTGATTTTGTGTAATTTAACTGATTCTTTTTAAAAAAAAGAGTTGTCAGAAGCCAGCATAGCTTGCCGGTGGGGCATTATCAGAGCGAAAACATGTATTTTCAATGTTTTCATGTTTTCTTATTTCAAGCTCAAGGTCGTAGGTCAAAAAGGTTGGTACAGACTGAAAGGTCTAGCCATAATGTGAAATATGAAAGCTTTACCCCCCAGTAGTTGACGAGTTATGGGCAAGATTAAAGCTTTTGGAAAGTAGGTCAAATGTCAAGGTCAAGATCACCGGGTCAAAAATGATGGTACCAACGGCAAGGTCTTGTAACAGAGAATGTGCATGTGAAACATGAAAGCCTGATGTTTTGAAAATAGTTTTGAAGGTACATGTACATATATGGGCAAAGTTAAAGTTTTTGTCTATGCTGCAGATGCAGACACTAGGGCTATGACATTAGCTCTCTAAACATTTGTCCCAGCGAGCTAATAGATGTAAATGCAATACAAAAATAATCCTAGTGTAAATGGAATACAAAAATAATTCTTAGGATAGTTTGCCATTTTAAAAGATTACAAAAAAAGAGGATGGGAAAGAAATACTTCAAGATTTTGATGAAACTTGGTAGGTATGAAGTACTCAAGGTCTTCTACAAATGTTGCTGTTTGTTGGCCATGTCTGTAAAGAGGTGGATCCGGGATAGGCCACTTAGGTTCTGTCCTTTGATAAACTTTTGCTCTAGAATACTTGACATTGATTTAAGGGGGTAGTCTGGTGAGCTAGTAAAAAGAATTAAAATCTACCACTGGCTATTTCATGCATATTCTATAAGAACAGGCAGAGGAGCAAATTATTGTACTAGAATCAATGCAAATTGACCCTTCCCTTTATGCACGAAAAATTGTCAAATCAGATGACGTCACAATACTTTACACCTCGGTCATACTCAGACAAACATTGAAAATGTATTGTGACGTCACGAAATTCAATAAATATTCCACAAAAACAATGAGTCATTTAACAATATTTCATGCATATTTTGATATACAGAAATATCATTTTAGGGCAGTTTATAATTTTTTTCACAAATATGGCACAGGATGGGGTTTTTTTTATTTTGGTAGATAAACTTATGAATATATACTAATTGATTGAAAAACAACAAGGATTAGGTAAAGCTCTGACAATTAATGAAGCCTTCTTAGTGGCGATAGTAATTAAACAAAACTACTAAAATGATAACCCTTTCACAAGAAATACACTTAATTTCATAATTTCTGAAATCTACATCACTGTGATATTACACTGTTATGTGCAGTGGTCTGTCATAAGTTGAAACAACAAAAAATTATGAAAAGTAGGTAATTTTACAAAGAAATTTGATAGATATTATACCCTCCCCCCATTTTGCTATAGCCTCATTTATTTTGTGTGTAATATATATTGAATGAAATATTTCCCTTTGATGATCAAGAAAGGGATTGATTGGTATCCATATAAGCTTCAAATAACATTTTTCAAAATAAAATCATATTTAGATTTGATATAATCAAAATATATAAATACATTAATGCCCCCCACCTTTAGGAAGATGGAGGCTATTTGGAAAACAAGTACATATATTTCCTTGAAAAATCTGCCCTTGTGGTACATATATAACTACTTTAATGAATGTCAGTAACAATATCTTGATATCATTTAAAAGTTTAAAATGTCCTCTTTTAAATGATGTGTAAGTCATGCCTGTACTATGAAGGAGTCGTGAGATATAACGGCTCAAAGATACCATACTTTTCCATTAAGCGCATACAGCAGGTGTAAGGACGTCACGACGTAACATCACAATGACGTCATCCTCTGCTGCAGCCCTTTTCTAAAACATTGGCACTCTAAGGGTTAAGATAAAAACCTTATCATGTTCATTAAATTTAGTTTTGATTGTTTCAAGATAATTAAATAGACCAGCCTTCGCTTTTAATTCGTATTTGCCGGCATATCTATATCAGCGTAGTCGATTGCTAGAGCGATGGAACCCGGTAAGTCGTAAGACAAGTTTTGGTTAATAGAATAACTTTAAAAACGGTTTTCTTCAATATTACATGATAATTTACAAACACATGCTTAACAGACAAATTATTGAATATTACTATAATTGTATTTTCTATCATGACTGAAAACGTCACATCATCGTGACATTACGAGGTACCTTCCGTTATGCAGATTACTTTTCGTCCTAAATCGCTTACCAGACTACATCCTTAAAGGCATGTCTTAAAAAGTATTGTTGTTTTTGGTTTCATTCCGATATCAAATTTTATAACCCTTTTATTTTCTTTTTAACTCTTTGTTATTATCCCCTCGTGCAACTTGTTGCAGAGGGGACATAGTAACGCTACCGTCCATGTGTGTGTGTGTGTGGGTGTGTGTGTGTGTTCGCTTGTCCAGGCTATAACTGCAATATTACACATGATTGTTGCTTACAACGAAGTGTCATGGCCTTGTCTCAAGGTCAAATTCTCAAGGTCAAGGTCACATCGGGCTGGAATGGTAAAAAATTGATTGAATTTATGCCACGCGAGGGGATTCTATGCTTAGCATTGCTCTTGTTTCGTAATGTTTTTGTGTCATATTCTTGATTTATTCAAAATAATGTAACAATAAACCATTTATTTGTTACTTTTACAAATAAAAAAAAAAAAAGAAAAAGCTCTATCAAGGTTACTTGAAAGTGTCATCATAAAGTTTAGTATTTATCTCACCTGAGCTGAAAGCTCAAATGAGCTTTTTTGGTCACCTGTTGTCTGTCATTCATCCATCTGGCCATCTGTAAACTATTGACATTTTCAACTTCTTTAGAACGGCTAGAAGGATTTTTGTGAAACATGGTGTACATGAAGTACTATAAGTCCTATACCAAGTTGTACATTTTGCCAAAATCTGTCGACAGGTTGTGCCGCCAAAAGTATGTCTCAGAGGGTACCCCTCTTTGAAAATCTTCTTCTCCAGAACTGGTGTATGGATAATAAAACTAATGGCATCTAAATGATCTAGAAGGATGTATATTTCAAGTTTGTTAATTTTTTTGAAATTGGATAAATAATTTTTGATGCATTTTTGACATCTTTTCCAACTTTAACATTTTCACACAAAATAGTGAGTAGTTTTCATCATTATACATATATTCCCCATTGGTTTTTTTATGCACTGAAATGCTTACCAAAATTTTAATTTTGGGATTTTTTATGTATTTTTTAAGATACTAAAAAAAGGTAGAATGGTGGCATTTTTCACATTTTATTCTGGAGCAACTCTATGGATTTTGGTGAAACTTAATAGGAATAAAGTGCAATAGGTCCCATTTATGTGTAGTTGTTTTTCTTCTAGATCTTTCAACAGGTGGCCCTACTATAGCCAAAACTAAGTCTTAGATGGTACCCTCCATTGACAAACTTCTTTTAAAGAATTGCTGCATACAGAGACAAACTGAATTCATCAGATTGATATAGAAGGATTTGTGAAGAAGTGTTGCTGCTTCAGATTCTAATCCAAATGTTAATATTTTATATTCTTTTTTTACTTACTTTTAGACCCTGTCATTTTAATGCAAAAAAAGCATTTCATGAATATTTTCATTATGGTTATTTTTTGATGCAGTTAATTGCTGTATTTAATCCAGAATTAATTAAAGGAATGCCTTTATCAAGGTCAGTCAGCTCATATCCCTAAAATATTAGAAAATGATTTCTGTCTCTTAAACCATTCATTAGAATTGTATCATATTTCACACAAATATTCAGGGAAAGGGACTTTTGATAAAGGTCACTCAAGGTCATTTCTGCAAGGTCAAGGTCATGTGTTTCATTGACTCTTAATCAGAGTTGTATCACATTTCTCACAAATGTTTTTTGGACAGGACTTCCTTGGGCCAGGCACTTTTGGACAATACTCACACAAGGTCTTAACCTTAGATATTAGGAAAGGTCTTACCGGGTAATTTCATGAATCTACCAACATTTCATAATTCTATGAACAGATTGTCATTGGTTTGATGCAGTTCAGGGAGCATCCATCAGTTTTACTGATATTCTTGTTTGTTTCTATGTTTGATATAAACCAGTTCTTGCATGTTTAAGGGTAGCGTTTCAAACCCTGTTGTATGCAGAAAACTTTTTCATTTCATTTTATAGCAAAACAGTTTTTCAGCATTTTGCAGTACTCAATTAGTGATATAAGAAAAAAATCTAAGTCTTATTCACACATAATTGTGTCATTTTGTTGATTTATTCCATATTTTTAGAGAATAAAACATTTATTTGCTAATTTTTATTGAAAAATATGTTTCAAATCATTTTTGTTTTGCTTTTGTTTTTGGGGGTTTTTTAGGGGGGAGGGATTAAGTTCTTTGTCAAAATTTAGTTTTCTTTTTTAGCTCACCTGAGCCAAAGGCTCAAGTGAGCTATAGTCATAGTGCGCCGTCCGTCGTCCGTCGTCCGTCGTCGTCGTCGTCCGTCGTTAACTTTTTCACATTTTCGACTTCTTCTCTGGAACTACATTGCAGATTTGGATCAAACTTTGTGTAAATGATGTACTCAAGGTCCTCTACTAAAATTGTGTTCGGGATCCAGATTCCCTCAGGGGTGGATCCAGGGCGGGACCAAAAGTGCCCAAAAGGGTACCCCTCTTCAAACATCTTCTTTTCTAGAACCAGTACATAAATGGGGAAACTAATTGCATTTCAACAATCTATAAAGATGGGTTATTAAAAATTGTGTTTGGGGTTAAGATCCGTCAAATAGAAATTTATGCTTTTTTGACTTAGTCATTTCAATGAAGAAAAGTGTCATGTTTTTCAGTTAATTGATATTGATGATTTCTTAATGACTATTTTGATCATAATTGTGGTAAGGAATATTATTGTGAAAGAATTTTGTCATTATCTCAATTTTTGGATTTTTTATGAATTTTTTAAGACTTCCAAGAAAAAGGGGGGGTTGGCCATTTTTCACATTTTCAACTTTTTCTACGAAACCACATGAAAGATTTTAATGAAACATGGAATATATGAAGTACTAAAAGTCCTCTATCAATGTGGTAAATTTCATCCAAATTGGTTAACAGATAATGCCACCATGTCTAAAAAGTAGGTCTTACAATGGTACATATACCACTTGGTAATTGAAATATAGAGAGTAGCGGATCAAATCCAGCTGTGGTCAAAAAATTTTTTTTTTTTTTTTACACATCTAAATAAGTTTTTAGATGTTTCTCAACACTCAACATATGAAATTAGGAATTTTACGTTTAAGACTTCCAAAAAAAAAAGGGGGGGGGGGGGGGGGGGGGGTGGCCATTTTTCACATTTTCAACTTTTTCTACAAAACTGTTTAAAGGATTTTAATAAATCTTGATAGAAATAAGTCACTTATGATCCTCTTCAAATTCTGTTGTTTTCGTCCAGACTTCTTTACAGGTGGCACCACCATAGTCAAAAGTAGGTCACAAAAGAGTTCCCTCCTTTAACAATATTCTTTTTCATACGGGCTGTATACAGAGACAAACAGAATGCATAGAAATGATCTAGAGGGATGAGTGAAGACGTATTGTCATTTTGGTTCCCTTCCAAAATCAAATTTTAGAATTTTTTTTCGACATTTCTTTGGACTTGGTGATTCAATGCAGAAAAAAAAGTGTCATATTTCCTAGTTAATTGATAATGATGATTTCTTATGGACTATTGTGATCATAATTATGGTAAGGATTGTTACTTTGAAAGAATTTTGTCAATATCTCAATTTTTGGATTTTCTATGAATTTTTTAAGACTTCCAAATGAGGGTGTATAGGAACAATTCAATCACATTTTTCACTTCTGCTGTTATACTAAAGGTCCTCTATCAATTTGGTAAATTTTTATCCAAATTGGTTAACAGATAATGCCACCATGTCTAAAAAGCAGTTCTCACAATGGTACATATACCACTTGGTAATTGAAATATGGAGAAATTTTTTTTTTCATTTCTTTACACATCTAAATAAGTTTTTAGATGTTTCTCAACACTCAACATATGAAATTAGGCAATTTTAAGTTAGATCTGGACAATATTTGAAACAATTGTTGTTCATGACCCAGACTTGAAATCAGTCAACAAAAGGCCCCACCTAAAGAAAATGACTAACTTGTTGCCCTGAATGACTTTTTGCAGAGACAAAGGAAATGCTTAATATCAAAATCACGTGAATGGATGTGCAAAAAAGTGTTGTTTTTTATTCTAGCCTGAAATAAAATTTGACATATTTTCAACATCTGTGTTGACTTAGTCACATTAATGCAAAAATAAATGAATTCTTCCTTCATGCATGACTGATCATCTAGGTACTCAGGTGAGCGATATAGGCCCACTTGGGCCTCTTGTTTAAATTATTTTTTCGTTGTTTTGATATTGGCCAGTTCTGGTATTCTGAAGGGTAGCCGTTCAAACCCTACTAGAGGTAAATTGTTTGATTTCATTTCACAGCAAAACAAGCTTTTTGCAGCACTAGCTATGTTAACAAATTACTAAATCAGAAAAGGAGAATTCTGATTTAATTGTTTTCACTTATTTTTGTGTCATTATCTCAATATATTCAAGGTAGAGAAGCAAGTTTAATATCATTTGTCCGTTTCCAAGAAACACAATACAAAGGAGATTACATGTAACTGCAAATTTCTTCAAGCAGTCAGTTAATTGTAAATGAGTAAATTGTGCTCAGGTGAGAGATATAGGCCCATTTCATAAGTGTTAAAATGTTAGTTAATTTAAAAGCGGATTTATAGGTCAGAGGCAAAAAAATAAATCATTAAAATCTTTGGGTATTTTTTTTTTCTAATTTGTGTATCAGTATTTTTTTCATGTGGCTTTTAAGTCCATTATGATCTCAGACATTATGATTGTTTCACAAAACAAATTACCAAGTAAGGATGTGGTAGATCATATGAACATCTTGTATTTTATGTATATGGTGTATTATCTATTTATAAAATATAAATTTGCATGCATTTTATAGGGAATATCAGAGGAGATGTTTTCTGGAATCAGCTCAATGTTAACTCAAATATTCCGTTTATCCAATCCAGTTGTTGTGAAATCAGCAAGATGAGTTATGACTATTACAACAGTGTCTCATTCACAGTACCACAACATACGTGTACTTTACTATATATACTTAAAGTGTATTTAAAACAATTTTGTCTCCTTATAATGGTGATTTAATACTTGTTGTTGATATGCCACAATTGTTTTGAGAAAACATTTAGAGATGTTATCAATTAGAATTGAGATTTATATTTCTCTTGAGGCCTTTAAGGGTCAGTGTGCAATAAAGAATTCAAAATAACTCTAGGTTTATTCATTTGTTCATGTGAGGTAATCTTACAAATAAACCATGTTTTTTGTGACAATGGCAGTGCTTACATGTAGTGACCTTGACCCTTTAAGATACTTTATATTTGCACTACATTGAAACTTTTTATGTCCCCGCCATATATGGCCGGGAGCATATAGCACCCTGTCATTCCGTCATTCCGAAACCTTATCATCGCAACTCCTCACAAACTGTTCATCAGAATTTCACCAAACTTAATATGTAGGTAGGTCAGCATATGTAGATGTGCATGAAGGGAGGCAACTCTGCTCAGAATTTTTTTTCAGGAGTTATGGAACTTTGAAATTAGAAAATGTGCATTGCATATGGCTGAACCTTGTCATTGCAACTCCTCCTAAACTGTTTATCAGAATTTCATCAAACTTCACATATAGGTAGGGCAGCATAAGTAGATGTGCATGAAGGGAGGCAACTCTGTTCAGAAATTTTTTCAGGAGTTATGGGACTTTAAAATTAGAAAATGTGCATTGCATATGGCTGAACCTTGTTTGAATTCTCAAATATTAAATTCTATGGCAATTATATTTCACTACCTTAGCTGCCAGCAAGGGCATCAGTGGGGTACCGACACATTAAAATTCTAGTTTTTCTATGGAAAGGTATTGTCACAAGAGGTACTCCATTATATGTATGCAGCCATACAGTCCCCACCTCACAGTATATAGCCCTGGTCCAAGTGTTAGTAATTTTACAGTTTCTGTATAAGTTCTGTTCTTCATAACTCTGCATACACTTTATCATAACAAGACAGGGTCATGTTTTCTACATCAAGACAGAAGTCTTAATGTTTTTTTATACCCCTGTGTAAAAATGTGGGCGTATTATGCTATACTGTTGTTGTCCATCTGTCCCACCTACATTGTCTTCGTAACTCCTCCTAAACCCTTGAGTGTGTGTGTTTGGGTGTGTGGGGGGGGGGGAGGAATTTGATGAAATGTGGGACATTGAAAGAACACCATAAGAAGATGTGTATATTGGAAGGGAAATGCTGTCCAAAAATAAATTACAGGCGTTATGGCCCTTGGACATAGATTTTCTTAAAATACATTGTCTTTCCAACTCTTTCTACACCCTTTGGAGGATTTTGATGAAACTTGTTACCTCCTAAACCTTTGGAGGATGTGGAATTTGATGAAACATGGTACAAAGAAAGACCACATCATGAAGAAATTTAGAATTTTGCACATCTCAGTATTTAATAGTTATACAATCGTAGTCAGTCCTTTAATGAAAGGGATGGGGCTGTCAACATGGGAAATGATGAATGTGCGAAGAAGGTCAATTAACTTACAAAAAATTGAAAAAGAAAACTGAACTATTTTACCAGGATCAAAGGCAATCTATATTTTGCCACAATTAGATTCGATCTTTAGTACTAGTTTGTATGACACTTGGATAATAAAATGTGTGCATATTATGTGCCGTTCAATGGTTCCCATTTTTTTTATACGCCCGTCTTAAGATGGGGCGTATTATGTTATGGCGTTATCCATCCGAGGTCCAGGATAAGCTTGTCAGGGCTATTACTTCTTCCCCTGTGCATGGACTTCAATAATATTTCACAGAATTCTTACTTAGGACCCAAGAGTGTGTCATGATCTTGACCCAAGGTCATAGCTCAATGGTCAAGGTCACAACGTCAAAGTGAGTAAAACCTTGTCCGGGCTATTACTTCTTCTCCTGTGCATGGATTTCAATAATATTTCACAGAATTCTTACTTGGGACCCAAGGGTTTGTCATGATCTTGACCCAAGGTGATAAGTCCAAGGTAAAGGTCACAACATGCGAAGTGAGTAAAACTTTGTCCAGGCCATTACTTCTTGCCCTGTGCATGGATTTCAATAATACATGTATTTCACAGAATTGTTACTTAGGATCCAAGGGTGTGTCATGACCTTGAAACAAGGTCAAAGGTCAAGGTCACAACACGCAAAGTTAATAAAATTTGTTCTGGACATAACTTCTTGCCTTGTGCATGGATTTCAATAATATTTCACAGAATTGTTACACTTGACCCAAAGTCATAGGTCAACGTTCAAGGTCACAACATGCAAAGTGAGTAAAACCTTGTTTGGGCCATAACTTCTTCCCCTGTGCATGGTTTTCAATAATATTTCACAGAATTGTTAATTAGCACCCAAGGGTGTATTATGACCTTGACCATCAAAGGTCAAAATCACAACATGCAAGGTGAATAAAACCTTGTTTGGGCAATAACTTCTTGCCCTGTGTATGGATTTTTATAATATTTCACAGAATTGTTACTTAGGACCCAAGGGTGTGCCATGACCTTCACCCAAGGTCAAAGGTCAAGGTCACAACATGCAAAGTGAATAAAACCTTGTTGGGCCATAACTTCTTGTCCTGTGCATGGATTTCAATAATATTTCACAGAATTGTAGCACTTGACCCAAGGTCATAGGTCAAAGGTCAAGATCACAACATGTAAAGTGAGTAAAACCTTGGTCGGGCCATAATTTCTTCCCCTGTGCATGGATTTCCATAACATTTCACAGACTTGTTACTTAGGACCCAGGGGTGTGTCATGACCTTCATCTAAGGTCAAAGGTCAAGGTCACAACATGCGAAGTGAATAAAACCTTGTTTGGGCCATAACCTCTTCCCCTGTACATGAATTTCAATAATATTTCACAGACTTGTTTCACTTGACCTAAGGTCATAGGTCAAAGGTCAAAACATGCAAAGTCAATAAAACCTTGTTTAGGCCATAACTTCTTCCTGTGTGCATGGATTTCAATAATATTTCACAGAATTGTTACTTAGGTCCAAAGGGTGTGTCATGACCTTGACCCAGGGTCATATGTCAAAGGTCACATCATGCAAAGTGAGTAAAACCTTGTCTAGGCCATTACTTCTTGCCCTGTGAATAGATTTCAATATTTCACAGAATTGTTATGTAGGACCCAATGGTATGTCATGACCTTGACCCAAGGTCACAACATGCAAAGTGAATAAAACCTTGTTACTATGATAAGATGCTATGGAGATGCTATGTAACGCAGTAGCTTAAGTAAACGTCAATTGTTTCTCATGAAACTTATGCAGAATGCTTAAATAGTGTAGGGGAAGCCACTTTTCAGTTTTGAGCAAATTCCATTTTGTTGTTACAGAGTTATGGAACTTGGATCCCTCTTTTTGTATTTCAATATTTCATAAAAGCATTACCAAAGAGACCCATGTTTGGGGGTAATAAAACCATATGACCAATTGACCAATTTTCTCTCTGCTGTGGGTCTACATGTATGTTAGAATTTTAGTACATTGAAGGTTGGTGGTTTCTTCAAGGAACTCTCATTTCCTGCATTACTAAATACTGGCTGCTACCATACAGCTGAAACACCCCGACGTGGCATTAAGCAAACAATGCAGGGTGAACGTAGCTCCAGTGAGCTGACAATCTGAATGCTAACGGTAAAGCAGAAGGAAATCACACCATATTAATGGTCAACTACATGAAACAGCAGGTTTATAGTTTGTTGTTGAAAATATATCTAATCTGAAAACATTAACCTGGTACTAAGAAGATCTTGGAAAGACCATTAACAATGTGTAGTTACACTGGTACCAGATCATTATTTATAGTGAATATGTACCAGCCCATTTTGCTGTCTAGACTAAAATATGTTCCTCCTCGATAACCACTTTATGCATAAACACCACAATACGTCCGAATTGTGGTAGAATCATAAATTGATTATCCTTCAATACCACACTATTGGTTGCATTTCCTGTATGTTTGTAGCACCTGTCTGGTATTTTACTTCTAAATTTACAGAGGACTTCTTGATGTACCATATTCTAACATGACATAGGACAACAATTTTTACCATCTGATCTACAGGACTGGAAAATGACGAAAATTACGTGTTTCATATAGCAGTTTTTGGGTATTTGCATGTTTAATGTAACTCTTTCCATAACCCAACAGAAGTGAATTTGACTCTTGACAGTAAAATCTAAAAGATTCAGCTTCTCTCCATATACTGTCTGCTTTGACTGGTGATTTTATCACCTTCTCTCAGTAGACTGTCTGCTTTGACTGGTGATTTAATCACCTTCTCTCAGTAGACTGTCTGCTTTGACTGGTGATTTAATCACCTCTCCATGTACTACCTGCTATGACAAGTGGGTTAATCACCTCTCCATACACTAGCTGCTATGACTAGTAGGTTAATCACCTATCAAAACTTACTGTTTCTTTTATATCAACAATGTCTGTCTACAAAACTAATAAAGCTTCAACTAGGATTAGAGTTTGACAATATCAGTCACCAAATTCATGTACAAGCAGACACACAGGACACATGACGGACTCAAATTTTAAAGGAAATAAGACATTTTGATGTTATGTTATATTTATTGGAAATTAATCGTAACACAAAAGGATAATCCTGAAAATGCCAGCTTTTTCATGTATTCATTTTCTTGATAAAGAACATGACAAACTTTCATGTTCAGCTTTGAATAAAGCACCAATTACCATTAACATTTTCACAATAATTAATTCTACAGCTTTCTTTCACCATACATAATACACATACGTACACTCATTCATTGTAAAACAGCACTAAAATTCTGAACATGAAGTTTGTTTCTTGACAATGAAAAATCTCCCCACCATAAGAGAGTTATAACTTACATAAATCAAAGGTTATGAAGATTCTGTATTAAAACATACACTTAAATGAATGTCACTGTAATTCCAGTGTAAAACAAATATTTATACATAAACAAGTGGAATGACTACAATGAACAAAATGATAGGTTAAGGCCCCAAATGAATTTCTTGCTCAGAAGGAAATGCATCTTGCACACTATTGCTTTCTCTCCATTAGTGACTACATGTCCGCCATGGAAGACCATATCGGAAGTTACATAACACAATATGTACCTGATTGCATTATGAAGCTAGTCAGGTTGTCTGATCACTAGTTTTCCACTAAAAGTATAAAACTAACATTCCACATCCCCCCTCCCCACATGAGATCTATGAATCCCCTTTCATAATTTAATTCTAATAAATAATTCTTTTATAATTCATCGTGATCTTCTTTCTTCTCCTCCTCTTCTTCGTCCTCCTCTTCCTCTTCTTCCTCCTGATAAAAGATAATCACATCAATAACAGAAATTGAACCACGAATTCAAAAGAAAAATAACAAAATGCTGATATTATCTAGTGATTTAAGAATCTACAAAGTTGTATATATAGGTGCCCTTATTCATACTATTATTAGCTTCAACAGATACAAAAAGTCTAAAAAATTAATAATTTCAAGAGTAGCTATCTATTGAAAATCAATATAAATAAAATGATATAATTTAATTATTTTCAATTTAATTTATCCTATAAATGTATAGTTCCCTTTTGAGTCAAGCTCCAAGAGATCAAAAGAAATAGATCAAAGTCAACAGAAGTCAGACGTAGCTATGTCAAGAATTAATGGGAATTTTCCATAGTTTGTAAAAAATGAGAAAACTCTATATAATTTCATATTTCCAATTCAATTTCATGCAATAAAAATAAATTAAGGATATTATTTTGTTGAAAATTTTTCAACCCGACTTTTCAACTTCATCTAGTATGATGGATACTTTTCTGTGTTATTTATGTGTACATTTTTACATAAAGTAACGACAGAATAAAATGGTACAGTTCAAAGATATTGTCTTGCATGCAATTAAAAATACAGTTGACTCTCTTTAATTCAACCACCCATATCTCAAACTTCCCGTTTACTAAAACTTCTCAATATAAATATACATCCCTAACTCTAACTCTGCTCAAGTTTTCACAGTCCCTAAGAGTTGGAGTTATTGAGACTCAACTGTATATTGACTAGAGTATAATATTTCAAGGAACATGTGTTGCCTACCGAGATAAGTAAAATAGAGGTATGACAAATACTGTAGAATTATAAACCCTGCATGTCAACATGATTTACATGTCAACACAAGAAGGAAAAAACAACAAAAACACCCTCCCCCCCCCAAATAAATAAATACCGGTAAATAAAAAAATAACCAAACAAACCCCAAAACAAGACTGTAAAATTAACATTAAAGTGCATACATGAGCCGTTTCTTATACAGAATCAAAACTCTATTGTCAGAAAACAAATATGTAGTTGACAATATTGCCTTCACCAACAGCAAAATACCAGTAACACCTAGCATTCCTGATGAATAATACCTATTTCCTATTTCAGATGATGAGATGTGCAATATTGGACGAATGATGTTATGCCACTCAGATTTGTGACAAATTACTGCATCACAATACAAACATTAACATACTGAAAATCCAGCAAGACACAGTTTGTCCAATAATAAGCTCATCACATCATTGCAGATAAAAAATGGGGTTTTTTTTGTCCCAGCTTCTCAAAATATTCCTTTTAATTCTTAAGAGAAGATAAAGACAGACAATGAAGAATATACTAGATATGAAAAATAAAAAAAAAACCAAAAGTGGAAAGCAATGAGGATTTATTTGCAAACCTTTTTCTTTTCCTGGGAAAAAATTAAATACATGACAAATAACTAAAACATAAAAGCAAAATCAAGAAAAAAGCATTTTTAATTTGGGATCTATGAGCTTTTATTTCAATTTCAGGATCATAAACTTCTCTAACAAGAGAATTATGAATACTTTTCTTCTTACCTCTGGTTCTGGGCTGCCAGCACCCTCAGTGCCACCACTTTCAACAAACTTGGTCAAAGCAGCTAATGTTCTCTCTCCGTTGTAATCTACAATTTCACCTCCTTTTGAGAACCATTTTAATGTGGGGAAACTCTGGACCTTGACTTCTTCTACTTCATTGGCTGTGGAATCCATTTTGGCAATTACTACATCATCTTTATCTTTGAATTTCTCACCAAGTTCATCCCAAATTGGAGCAAGTTGTTTACAATGTCCACACCATGGGGCATCTAAAATATAGAACATGAACATATTGTATCTTGTATCACATTGATTACATAATAGATATTACAAGTATATCTATTTCTAACTGAAGGGAACCACTTCACGTTCCTGCATGAGGAATAGAAAAATAACATTAGTTTTATGTGCTCCCTCAAATTCATGCCGACACAAAAGATGTAGAGTGCAAAACAAAAATAAGTGGTTTTCTTCTGTATAAGGGAGAATAGTCTTCCATTCCTGCCACTGTTGTATTCTGTACATACATAACAGACTATTCTGAAATTTCAATTATGTTTCTAAATTTTTCATTATTCCAATAAAAAGCATTGTGATTACACTACAGATAAATACTGATGTGTCAATTATAGTATTTCAACCTATACAAATTAAAGCACAAATTTGTCTGTTGAACTCTTGGCAGGTATCACTGTTTTCTCTATGGCTTGTTCACTTATAATCATTTTGTAAAGTAAATGTAATATCAAATGCCTACAAACACTTCCACTTAAATCTATGATTCTATTAAAGATATGAACCCTCAGAAAAGGCATCTTTCAAAATAGAATATAAGAATGCATACATTTATATTTTCTTAATTGTGATATTAATGATATTTTCTAAAATGCTTATATGTGATACAGGGATTTTCGTTTAAGACTTAAAGTTCCAACTAAGTGTCGAGTTTCGTATTTATAAAGACAAATCTGTGTGTGTGACAATGTTCTAGTTATTCAAGTCAGTCATATTTCTGACTGGAATTTAAAACCAACAAATAGCGGTACTTACAAAATTCAACAAAAACATTTTTGGATTTGTCCATGGCAACTTCCTTGAAATTCTTTCCAACAAGGACTTTAACTGGTTTAGCATCCCAATCAGCTGGAACATCTTCAGACATCAAATGTGGCTGAAAGTGGAAAACATCAACAATGTCAAATCTGTAAAAATTACTCAAGAATCTGGAGTATTAAATGATTATTATAAAATCTAATTCAAATACTTATCTTAGTTTTTTCATATTATAGAACCATTCTGTTTCTGTGTAAAGAAAATAGAATACTGCATAAATCTTTTTTTGAGAAATATTCCTATCTTCGGATTTTGAATAATTACTTAATAAAATGCAATAACATTTCAATATAAATACACATGTAAATATAAAAGAAGTCATTCTTTGTGGCAAGATGTATGTATACAGCGATCGTAGTCCAAACAGTTCTGTCTGTATACTGTTTACAAGGTCAACAATCTACCATGTTGAGTATGTGATCTTGACTTTTGATTCCTGACCTTCAAAAACAATAGACATGTCCTCTGGAGGCAAGAAATATGTTTAACATGATTGATATTTTTCCAAGCTTGTATTTTGTTTACAAGCTTTATCAACAATATTTAGCATGTGACGTAGACCTTTGACCCTGACCTTGAAAAATAAAATTAGCATCCTCTCAGTAGTATGCGTACCAAGTTTGACCATTCTAGCCGAAATGGTTTGGTCTTCTTGTTTACAAGGTCTATAGACAGGGTTTATAAACCAGGTTTAGAGCGTGATGTTGACCTTTGATGTCTAAATTTGAAGGTAACAGACATCATTTTCTCAGCATCAATAGTATTTGTTCTAATTTTGCAGGTTATAGCCAAAATGGGTCTGAACCATGTTTACAATACAAGCTTTATCAACATTAAGTGTGAGCCCTTGACCTTTGACCTCTGATCCTAAATAACAATAAATGCCATAGTTCAGTCAAAAGAGGTACATGTGCCAAGTTTGATGGTCCCAAAGGGTTCAGTCTGTATCTTATTTACAAGGGTTATAAAAATATGTTAAGCATGTTGACCTTTGTCCTCTGACCTTTAATAACTACAAGTGTTGTCTTCTCAGCATCAGTAATATAAGTACCAAATTTAATGGTCCTAGCCTAAATGGTCTGGTTAGTATATTTACAAATTTTATCAACAATGTTTAGTGTGTGACATTTACCTCTGATTCTTGGCCTGGAAAACAAAAGGCATTTTCCTCTAGTCATAAGGAGTATGTATACCAAGTTTGATGGTACTTGCCCAAATGGTTTGGCTAGTATCTTACTTACAAGCTCTGTGGACCAACAGATGCACAGACACACTGCACCGTACCATAATACAGCTGTCTATAACAGACATATTAAAATTACCTTAAGTTTGCCGTCTTTGAAATCTTGAACGAATTGTTTAATATTATCTGCTGATAAGTCGGTAGTTTCTGGTTTAAATTTGGTCATATCTTCTCCAAGTGTGATGAGACGGACAGCTGGGCATTCCTCAGGTTTAAGTCCAAAGAATTCCAAAATTCTGGCATTATCTTCATCACTGGTATCCAAATAGATAAAGAGAACCTGAAATCAATCAAAATTTATTACTAGTAATTTAATCATAGTTCCATTTTTAAAATACATTAACATTGTAATTGTATGTTCAGACATAAAGTGTATCTGCATAACATGGAAACCTATCTTGACTAGAAAAGCACACTTACATCTCCCTTGAATGGTTCAGCGGCAGTTCTGAAAGATTTCATTAAATCATCAAATCCATCTTCACTCTTTTTGACAAACAGGAGAATATGGTTCTTGATTTCTCCACCAAAGATTTTTTGTGCACTCTACAAAAAAGAACAATAATGCATGAGATCATGTTCCATAAAATCTGGAAGAAAAATTTGCTATATACATGTATAACATAAAACTCACAGAACTAAATTACCTCTAAAAGATGCTAAATGTTATCAATTGTATCCTATTTATATCAATATACATGTACAAGATATTTGTAGAATAAGATACTAGACTGGAATAGATTTTCCAAGATATCAATACATTTGATCTCAATAAATGGTTTCATCTCCAAAATTTGGGTGTTATACAATCAATACTGTCCAGTATAACATGTACAATCAATACTATTGAGTATTACATGTACAATCAATACTATCCAGTATAACATGTACAATCAATACTATCCAGTATAACACGTACAATCAATACTATCCAGTATAACATGTACAATCAATACTATCCAGTATAACATGTACAACCGATACTATCCAGTATAACATGTACGATCCATACTATCCAGTATAACATGTACGACCGATACTATCCAGTATAACATGTACGATCGATACTATCCAGTATAACATGTACGACCGATACTATCCAGTATAACATGTACAACCGATACTATCCAGTATAACATGTACGATCAATACTATCCAGTATAACATGTACAATCAATTCTATCCAGTATTACATGTACAATCAATACTACCCAGTATAACATGTACAATCAATACTATCCAGTATAACATGTACAATCAATACTATCCAGTATAACATGTACAATCAATACTATCCAGTATTACATGTACAATCAATACTATCCAGTATAACATGTACAATCAATACTATCCAGTATTACATGTACAATCAATACTATCCAGTATTACATGTACAATCAATACTATCCAGTATTACATGTACAATCAATACTATCCAGTATAACATGTACAATCAATACTATCCAGTATAACATGTACAATCAATACTATCCAGTATTACATGTACAATCAATACTATCCAGTATTACATGTACAATCAATACTATCCAGTATAACATGTACAATCAATACTATCCAGTATTACATGTACAATCAATACTATCCAGTATAACATGTACAATCAATACTATCCAGTATAACATGTACAATCAATACTATCCAGTATAACATCATTTTAACAGTATACCTCAACAAGGGCTATCCATCACATCACATCTTAAAAGAAAACATGTAACAATCTATCCTATAGAGACTGCTTCATAAACATTTGCTCATCATCAATACCTATAGGATTCTATACACACTTAACAGTGAATAAAACCCGGGAGTAAAATTTGTTGAAATGCTTCAGGAGCCATGTGGGCCCCTAACTTAGAAAACATCACTTTCATTTTCACTCTGTCTTACATTCTCTCACTTTCATTCACTGACTCACTTAACCCCACAGTACGCATCATTTTCGCTCACTGACTCATTTTCGGTCTGATTATTTTTCTATTCCTCTGAATTCCTGGTCTCTTTCCATAACTTTCCTTTTCTTGATATTGATGTAAAAGAAATCAGAAATATCAAAACATGGTAGTTGTACCAAAATCATTCACCCGTTTCTCAGATTTGAACCATTTGATTCAGACTAAGCTAAACCTTAAACGAAAACTTCTGTCCAGAATTTGAAGCTCACTATGTGGGTGACCATGTAAAAATTTTTAGTTGCCCATAGGTAGATTTCAGTTGCCAATGCAAGTGGAGGAGTGTGGGTTTTACTATCTGTGATACCACTACTTGGTCATTTTCAATGTTACTTATACATTTTACTTATAAAGTATTTTTTAAAAGTATATCATATTTTTATGAAGTCTACCTATGAAGAAATATTTCATTTAGAATAAAATCTCAAAATACTTTGATGTTATTTTTACTTACTTCCTGTGTGAACTCTACAACCAATGGTAGTCTATTAGCAGACACAAATTTAGTCACACCATCGGCAGTAACTTCTCCTTCATAGCTGTTACGTTTCTCATCAAACTAAAACCAGAGAAAGTTCATAGTGAAGCTAAGTGGTAGATGCGTAACATTCAAATGTTCCAGGTGAGTAGATTTCCATCAACTGTAATATTCATCCCAACATATTCGTTAATATAAAATCATTTTCGTTTGTTTCCTGTATTATGTCACCCTTAGGTCATTTCACTTATTATGGCAGTGTTTATTTTCAGTGTTTGGGACTAGGGCTAGGTCTTATGGGATTCGGAAAATAAGCATTATATCAGCACATTTTGGGAAATTTTCCTTATAGAAAATTATTTCATTTAAGAACATTTCAGAACTATGTAATTTTATCATTATTTCATATTTTAGTAATACATGTATGCAAGTTGCTCACAGACTAATCTCACCGTTTCTCGTCCAAAAAAAAAGAAGTCTCTATTTGTCCATGTTGTCTTTAAGGGAGACTCAAAATTAAGGTTGTTATCATTATCAGTTACACTGTCAATAGTCTTTTGAGGCTCAAGTTTTTCAGACATGTTTGAGCAAGGGTAGATTGTTTAACAATGGTATCTATTTTCATATGAATCTGAATCTGTTAAGTGATTTTTTTCACATATTATTTACTGGTGCTATGTGTCAGCAACACAAGATGTAGTCAAAGAAGCCCATTAGTAAAAACCCAATATCGGGGTGTCTGGAGTAGACAGCAAACAAGATCGGTATTTTAACAATTGATTTGAATTAAATATCTTAAATCAATGATTTATCTTGAAATTTGTGATCATTTAATACACACAAAACCAGAAGTCTCTGTCGAGACTGGAGCTCTACTGTTATCCTCTACTCAAACAACAATTTACCTTCAGAGAAGAAGGGGTAAAAATATATTTGGACCACACATGTATGTTTTGTATTGCACATGCACAACTAGACCACCTACCAAACATGATGAGATCATAATTAAGTCTCACAGACATATACAATAAGAGAAGAAGTGGGAACAAGATTTTGGGACCACGCCCCTTTGTGGGGCCCCAGGGGGTCCGAACTGGTCCAAAATTGCACATGCACAATTACACCACCTATCCAACAAAAGGAGACCATAATTAGGTCTCTAGGCTATATACTTTCAAAGAAAAAGAGGGAACAAGATTTTGGGACCACACCCCTTTGTGGGACCCAAGGGGGTCCGGACTGGACCAAACTTATACATGCACAACTACATCACATATCAATCATGATGAGACTATAATTAGGTCTCTGGGACATATACCTTCAGAAAAGAAGAGGGAACAAGATTTTGGGACCACGCCCTTTTGTGGGGCCCAAGGAGGTCCAAACTGGTCCAAAATTGCACATGCACAACTACACCACCTATCCAACAAAATGAGACCATAATTAGGTCTCTAGGATATATACCTTCAGAGAAAAAGAGGGAACAAGATTTTGGGACCACACCCGTTTGTGGGACCCCAGGGGGTCCAGACTGGACCAAAATTATACATGCACAACTAGATCACATACCAAACTTGATGAGACCATAATTAGGTCTCTGGGACATATACCTTCAGAAAAGAAGAGGGAACAAGATTTTGTGACCACGCCCCTTTGTGGGGTCCCAGGGGGTCCGGACTAGACCAAAATTGCACATGCACAACTAGACCACCTATATAACAAAATGAGACCATAATTAGGTCTCTATGATATATACCTTCAGAAATGAAAAGGGAACAAGATTTTGGGACCACGCCCCTTTTGTAGGGGCCCCAGGGGGTCCGGACCGGACCAAAATTGCACATGCACAACTAGACCAGCTACAAAACATGATGAGACCATAATTAGGTCTCTGGGATATATACAATCAGAGAAGAAGAGGGAACAAGATTTTGGGACCACGCCCTTTTGTGGGCCCCCATGGGGTCGGAACTGGACCAAAATTGCACATGCACAACTAGACCACCTACCCAACAAGAAGAACCCATAATAAGGTCTCTGGGGTATATACCTTCAGAGGAGAAGAGGGAACAAAAAATTGTTTACGGACGGACGTCCGGACAACGGACGAAGGACCATCGCATGAGCTCGACTGGTCGAGACCAGTAGAGCTAAAAAAAAACCAAAAAAAAGCAAACAAAAAAACCCCCCAAGGACTTTTGATAATATTTGTCATACTTGAATTTGGAATTTTTCACTTCTAATTGAGGAAAAAAATCATACAATTTTACTTTGGGAATGGGTCTGAAAAATGAATATAAATCCGCCTGAAAATAAACACTGTATGGTAAAGGCATCTACCCGATGCATTGCACAGAATCTTGACCTTTGCAACAGATCCAACCAAAGCATCAGGAATGTTTTACTTGCCAATGTTTATCGTGACACATGATCCAGTTTTACCATCCTATCTGAAAGATAGAATAATGATGAACCAATGGCGGAACTTGAACCTTTGACCTCTTCGCCACAAACCAAGCGCGCTTCTGAGAAAATTACCATGGATTGTTGTAAAATGGAGCTTCAAACATGATTCTATTTCATACCTTCTTAAATAGGACAACATTATCTGATTCTACTTCGTACTCCTTGAAGACATCAGTGTTGCTGGTGATGGCAAACACAAGATCATCCACTCCAGCAGCAGCCTCCTGGTAAGCTTTAGCAGCTGCACTATCAACATCCTGAAGATTTAATTCAAACCTTATGAAGAATGAAAACCCTGACATGAATTAACACCAAGTTCAAATGCAGAAAATCATTTGAAAATTTAACGAATTTTATGACAAGATACCAACCTTAAAGAATCCTACAACAACAACTTCATCCTTATCTATGACTTTCTTGGCATCATCAACAGAGCTAACAGTGGTACAAGGTGGTCCTGTTTTCTTCTTCAGCCAATTTACAATATCAGCAGACTGTCTTCCACCTTTAATCAATGGTTTCAAATTTAATTTCTTATAATATGTGTAATTCAGGTATCATGGATATAAGTGGACCAAAAAGTCTACCCCTATTAAAACTGAATCAAAAACAGTGTTAGTACAGCCAGTTCAAGCACAGTCTTCATCTTTAAAACGTTTACCTATGAAGCAACTAAACACTCTAGTTGGACAGAACAGAATGGAAATAAAACTTCTGGAAAATGGTGGTAAGGACTAAAAATTGAAACCAGACAAATTTCAGAAAATCGGATTAGCATTACAGACAACAATTAAAGTTGGAATTCCAGCAAAAGCCAGAAAACTTACATCCCTGTGGTATAAAGGCAATTAATTTAAAACTTGAAAGAGTATCTTATTACAGGAATAATACCTGATCCTTCTATACATTTACATTAAATATCAAATTATTTCCTGAAAAGAATATGATAGTTTCTTTTTAACTACACAGAAAATTCAAACACTTACCTCCATATTCAACAGCCTTTCCTTCACGGAAAAACTTGAGTGTCGGGTAACCACGTACTTCATATTTCTCAGCCAAGCTAGACTCAACTGTTGCGTCAACTTTCATAAGTTTGATATCGGATCCCTCATCACTGAGTGCTTTGGCTGCTTTCTCATACTCAGGAGCTAAAGCCTTACAATGTCCACACCATGGGGCATCTACAATACAAATGCAACATAACCATCATCATTTTTCAAATAGCTGTGTTGCCAGAATATTTTACTTCTCACAACACATCAGTCATGACTTGTAGGAAAAGCTGAATGAAAGAGAATATAGTAGGTGTCTCATAATGTACAGATAACCTCTTAGGGGGGGGGGGGGGGGGTGGTTACATGTATGGTTAACATTAGGTAGTGGGGTGGAATTTTGAGCCAGTGTTACAGTTACAATTTTAAGTACCTTGACTTGGGGTGCAGATGATCCAGTTTTCATACCTAAATTATACCAGTATGTTTAAAAGGTAACAACAACCCCCTTCAACAACATGATACAATTTATAATTGCTGAAAGTGAACTACATCAGTACATGTACATGAACAAACCCAATTAAATCATACACTACATTTACAATCAATATCAACTGATTGGACATGCTCAACTCATTATTCTTTGATGCAGGTAACTCTATAGTTTACTTAACAAACACACATGTAGGCATATATTGAAATGGAAATCAATAAATATCCAATAATTATAATAATGTGGCAACTGATACAATATGACACACTATTAAATATCCCATGGTATTTATGTGTCTACCTGTACAACATATGCTAGTTTCCAGGGCTATTTCACTACAGGTTTATGTGGTTTATCCCTTATGGGCTACAAAAATGATATCACACACACAAAATCAATTATACTGCATTGTAACAAATGTTCTTCTCTGAAAAATTCTTGATCATATTCTGTCTAGATTACAAACACTCATTAAGTCAGACTGTATTATGATAGATAATGAACCAGAGGCAATGTGTAGCCTGGGGCATACTGTTCCACATGAATAATAACAATATTTTCCATAGTATTACCTATATACTTAACAATGACAACTTTTCTATTTTCATACTAGGAATGCTAATTTCAGCTATATCCTCCATTATATCCTAATACATCATACATATGGCTCAAAAGAAAATGAAAAGATTCACAATTCAAGTAATTATATTTGAATTATTTCCAAGTAATCTACACCTTGGTGATTAATCTTGTACTTAATCATACAACTGCTTCATCACTTCTATGGGGTTCATAATTTGTAGGACTTCAAGACAATATATATATAGAATTGTCATAGTACTGTGTGGTTATTAATGATAAACAAATGCACATCAATTTCCATATGGAGGAGGAAACTGCACCAGAGGCTCCTCACCTGCTGTTACTACTCACATCAGATGGTTCTTCAGCATTTACATGTAGGACAACTAATCGATATGTGTTTAAGACTCACACTACAAATCTGTTACATATACATTTATATGGTAATGAATATTCAATTAATATCGGAATAATGTACTGTTATATAGAATTGATTCAAATAAACACCCAGATGTTCATCCTTAGTAGGGTCTTAAGCTCTTAAGGTACATGCAGGGTTCTACATTAACATTTTTCCCCATCGGTCCATTCGAACAAGTAGCCATGAAATTTACTTGTCCAAATGTAAATTTTACTTGTCTGACAATTTGTCAATACTGAACTTCTATAACTACTGTAATAAATAAAGTAAGATTTACACAATTTACCCATTGTGTTAAGTTATCTTATTAACAAATATACAGAGCTCCTGATAAAAGTAAAGAGGGTATTTACCAATTGTAAAATTAGAAAATAACTGAAAAATAACAACCAAATTGTCCAACAAATGAACTTCAATCGAACCGACCTTGCGTTGAGAATCAACTTCCTAATCGTTGTTCTCTCACTGTTTTCAACTTTTAATTTCCATAAAAAGATTACAATTCACTTTTTTTTTCGTTTTAATTTTGAAACTTCTTTACAGAAAAAATCACTTGTCTAATCGGACAAGTACTTAGCAAGATTCACCTCTCCCTGAAAAATTTTCACTGGTACCAGACAAGCATTAATGTTGAACCCTGGCATGTATCTGCCACTGGTCATACAATTCATATTTTGATATATTTCCAATTTTAAAAGCATTACATGTATGACTACATGTATTATAATTTATAATATCAAGTTTACTAGTACAATAGACTTCAACTATGTTTGTATAAATGGGAAGGGATTAATTAGTGTTACAACAATTCTTTTTTCCCTCCTAGTCTCTGTTCCTCATATAATCTTTTTCTTTAACTCATCATATCCCTCATTCCCACAAGAAACTTTCTCTGTTCTACCTATAGAGTATCATTTGGTGATGATTTGTGAACTAATTTAAACAAGATATGTTTATCAAACACTGATGCCCTTGGATGGCACCTACTGTTAAAGTTTTTGAAAATAAGGTCAAAGTCATAGTAAAGGTCAAGATCAAAACTTTGGGTGTCAGTGAAAGGAACAGTCATCAGAAATACATAAATGAAATATCAAAGCTTTATCTCTCTCTCTTTCACAAGAATTAGATCAATTTCAAAGGGTTTTTTTTGCCACAGACAAACAATCAGAAACCAGAATAAATACTATTACTAAAATTCTATATAGGTACCCCAAATTTCAATACTACATATACTAGTAGTAAGTTACACAGATAATATAAAAAAAATATATATTAAACAAAATACTGTGATAATATTTTATCTTTACATAGATGTTTCCACTGGTACACAATGTCAATTTCACTTAATTTAAATTTCATAAATAATACTAAAAACTTAAAACTTTATTCTGCACCATATTCACAAACTGTGCATACATGGCCATATACATGAAGTCAGCTGTTCGAAAGCTATATTCAAGTTATAAATCAGTGATAAATAAACAGTAACTTTTCATTTCAAAGTAAGAAAAAAATGAGAAAGAGAAATGTATACATACAAAATATGTATTCATACATAGATAACTTCGTCACGAATTATGTTTACCTGCTAGAGCCCGCATAGCTCAAAAGACATTTTTCCAATTTAAATTAATGATGTTAAGGCCTTATACAAGACAAACCACTTCGTCAAACAAAGTTTTCATGGTGACATTAATGGTTGAATTGTGGTATAACAGCAACATAATGCTAATCTGAGTGGCAAACTTCATTTGCCCAGTACAATGCCTCTTACATCATGTAAAATTGAAAAAAAGTCTATTGGTTACCAGTAGGTACTTGACTTTTGACCGATAGGTAAGGTAGGTAAAACTATCTTTGAATCTTACTATAAAAGTCTTATAGTTTACTCATAGTAAATCAAAGAAGTGATTTTGTCTTTATGCACTAAATATTTAAAGGTATGCAATTCTTTTCATACTTTTATTCTTCAAGATATGTTTTGAGCAGCTTACTACATGAAGGTCATGGCTAATGACATTAATGTAGGTACATGTATGTTGTAGACTGAATAATACAGCCTATGGTCGCTCCTGGTTCAGCTGTTGTGTTACCAGAGACTGAATCCCATACATCAGTATATGTAGTTGTGTATCGAAGCGAGTCAATTTGCATGCTCAGGAATAAATAAAGATTTCACTTGGACAATTTTGTCAATGTCATCAATATATATGCATTATGAGAGAAAGGTTGGTGAAAATTTCACCAACGCTTTCACACCTAATATGCAAAGAATCTGTATTTTAAATGAGTGTTTTGATCCAACCACTCTCACTTCAAAGTGATGGAATAAAAATACTCATTTTACATATGATTTCTCAACATATAAATGAAGAAAGGTTAGTGAAAATGTGATAATTAATGGCAATGCCACCCCATTATCATAAAATTGAACTTGACATCTTTATTTCTGGTCAGCTAATTTGGACAACTTGCACAACTGCATGTATGTGATTCATTCAATAGTAACTTAGCATAACTGAACCATGAGCAAATGGAAGCTGGATTTTTCAATCTAAGTACATTTATTTTGATGAACATTTCCATTAGACTGGTTCACCTAAAACTAAAAGGTTACCAATACATTAGAGACCCATTTATGTTCTACATTCACTTTCATTCAGTTTTACTACTGATGTTTACTTTGTAGAGACCTAGGTGATAAGGTTGCCTATGCGAGGTTTACATAAATCAGGTGCCCCCACGATATTCGATAAGTATACTGCAGCACTGCATATCCATCGCGATTATAACTATAAGCATGGGCATGCATGCTCAGATATGTGTATATATGCAAGAAAAAGATTACATAATTATCAAGTCAGAAATACTGAGACCTTATCTAACTGGAGATAGAAGTACCATTATTATCAGCGAAATCTGACAGCAAATGTAAGGAATCTGCTACTGGAAGTCTACTTACAAAATTCGACTAGAACGTATTTGTTGTCTTTGATGGCGCCGTCAAAGTTATCTTTCGTGCCAACTAACACACCATTTTCTTCTTTTATGTCCGCTACAGCATACACAATAAGGCAGAAAGAAAAAAGTTTTACAAACATGGTTGGGGAGATTTTTCAGTGCTACTGTGTTCTTGTTTCAACGTGGCAAAAGAGGCCGGTTGTAGTGCGCATGTCCACATTAATACGGCACATATTCGCGTGTTGTAACCTTATTGGATAAATATTGAGGTCACGTGAGTTTCTGGTAGTTTCCCTTCATCTAAAAATAACCATAATTCCACGTTTATGTTATCCACGTTACATATGTATCTTAAACACATTTATAAAACGAGTTGACAGTTCATACATTGTTATACTCTCACTTTAATCAAGCCCTTGGCGGATACAGGAAGATTAATTATATGAGAAAATTAAATACAAAATTTAACGGTAGATACCTTACTCGTAAGTTGTAGTAGATGTTCGAGGATCTATGGATCTATAAATTGTATAATGTGGTCTTGGTAGAAATAAAAATGTTGAGGGATATGAAAAGTTCTGATAGTATAAGATCGTTTACACACGCTCTTATGAATTTCGCTGGAGCGCCATGGTCGCAGATTGAATTGATTGAAGATAACAGGTCACGATTTTGAATGTCGCCGCTGTATTTAAATAAAAGTTTCTCGAAGGTGCCTAGGTGGCGAAAACTTTAAACATCAATAAACAATCATAATCTTTTTACTAAAAACAATTCCAATTTTCTGAATAAAGAATTAAAATTACGTAACTATTCCTCGATATCATCGTGTCACATAAAATTTTCCTATTTCCAATGTGGGTTGGGAAGGGATATGAAAAGGGGGCGAACTGGGCAAAGGATAAAGATATCAGGATTGTGAGGAAGAGAAGATGGGAAAGGAGGGTGGAAGGAATGCAATATAGGGGTAGCTATGCCCTCACTTATGGATACGGACAGATCTCTGGCAAGTGAAGATAAATAGGACAAGTAAAACCTCTTTCGATACCACCTATGCCATCATGGCAAGCTATGGGTTAAACACTCCTTTCTTATTGAAGAACTAAAAAACGAACGCAATTAATCGGGGTTCGCGACAATGGACCAAAGCATGTGTTACCAATATAATATATAATGTGTTGTGTTATATGCCTTATTGCCTTAATTTACTCGATCTTACTGATTTAAAGTGGTATAATCAAATTATATTTCATTATATGAAATAAGTTGCAGGATGTCCTAGAAACCAGTAATAAACGTACGAAAACACTTTGTTCTTCTCTGTCCTTTCACTGCTCATTTTTGACTTTTTGATTTTCATTAGTTACCTTGTTACCTGTATTTAGTGGACAATTTGCGTTTTCCGAGTGATACATAATCCTTTATATGTGGAAAGCAAAACGAACGACGATTAGGAATATATATACATATATATATATATATATATATATATATATATATATATATATATATATATATATATATATGTGTGTAATATATATCACGTGTGCAACTATAAAACACTGAAAATAAATGTGACTGACATGGATCTGAAAACAACAAAATACAAAAACACACAACGAACTTCTTACTAAACTGAAAACTAGTCTATATTCATGTTATATATATATATATATATATATATATATATATATATATATATATATATATATATATATATATATATATATATATACAAAGATTGAATTTATCAAATGAGGTCTATTGTAGATTCTCCTTACCTTGTATATTGCAATGTATAAATTATAAACAAATGTACACGAACAGTAATAACTTTTTAATACAATTAAGCATTGTTGTCTTTTTACTTTTTTTCTTTCTTTCTTTTTTTTTTTTTTTTTTTTTTTTTTTTTTTTTTGTTTTGTTTTTTCGCTGCCTTACTTGGTCCACTTTCCAGAAAATTTCAACAATGTTTCGCGATACTATCTATGTATAGTTCAAACGTTGTGCTGCCAAACCTTTACGTATCATATCAATCTTTGGCACGTACTCAGGTAATCCAAGATCACCATAGTCCGTCGAGTTTCGAACCGACAACTTCAAATCAAATAACAAAACACGCAGAGAAACATAACAATGTATATAAACTTTGTAATAACAAAAAGTCCCCTTGAACTTTCCACTCAAGTTCTAAAGAGTTCCCTGCGTGTACATTTTGCAATGTGTTATTCGCAAAGAAGGAAATCGCAGTGTCGTTGTTGCATTCTCTACAGAGCTAGATGAGGTACATCTCTTCTGTATAATGTGGAAATGCTGTGTTTGTGCCATCTGTATTTTGTGTTAGTCATAGCAGACCAAGCAGGAGACGCCTATTGCCGGGAAACTCTGATTCACAGGGGTCTATCAAAGTCCATTGCAAAACGTTACTTTGTCGTGAATGTAACGGACTCACAGCATTTTAATGTAAGTGAAAGCTGAATTTTTCCTACAGAGATCTGCTATCGATCAACGTGTTCTTGGTTAAACCGTATTATCGATTAAACTGCAGTTATAAGTTTAAAACAAATCATGTTATATAATAATTCAGAACAGCAAGATCTTATTCTATAATAAATGCTCTCTGTCGTGGAGTTCTTAGACGTTATAATAAGGAGTTGTTCCAGAGAATATTCTGTTATATTGGATTTCCTAAATATTCAGAAGATAAATCTGACAATATCTGACACAACTAGGGAGTATAATGTAATCAACGATAGAACTTCCTTTGAGGCGACTTTCGAAAATGTAAAGCTTGCATCAATAGACAGTGCTGACATAAAATTGATGCCAACTCAAATAAACCCTACAAAAACGTTATTCTATTTCATAACGTTACTCTGAGTGTAAATTATTGATGGTAAATTTAACACTCATGCCTTTGCATAGATATCAATCTACAGATAAAGTTAGTGCATATAAAGCAAAAACCGTCGCAGTAGATGCATCATTCAGCTTGTACACATAAGAGACGGTCCAATATATGAGTAACACGTATATATTACCAGTAGACCATTCAGCTAATAATTGTACAATGTGGTTTCATATCAAGCATGATTTTAAGGCTGACGTACCAATGCTTCAAGCATAAAACGACAAAACAGAATTAACTTGGTCTTCTGTGCATCATCAGCAGCCAACTCGAACTTCATCTGTAACATCGATACAAAGCTACATACCAAATTTCAGGTCAATAACTTCAAAGGTCGCAAGAAAAGTCCGGAAAGCCTAAGTGTCCCAGACAGACAGACATAGTGGAAACCCACATAGTCCCCTCCGCTTTAACCGGTGGGAGACCAATAAATCTGTAGTATTTCAGTTCATGTCAAATTCGTCTTCGGGTAACTGCACCTGACCGAATCCAATAAAGATAAGGGTAGAAACCTGTTGTAAGGAAATATCTAATTGAATCCTTTTGACAAAGAACAGATTCATTATACCGATAACGATAAATCCACCGTAAGCGATTTTATCGAAAAGGGTAAAACATGCATCGAAAACAGACTATAATAACCGGCAACTTCAATCTAAACTGGTGTACGAAGATAAAAATTAGTTTCAGATATATTTATTCAGTTTTGTTCAGTATGTGCGGTTATGTAACAGACCGTACAATGGACGTACAATCTTGCAGAAACAAGGGGCGATTCGTGACTTGAGCAGTGATTGGCAATTACGTTTGTTTTTCATGTAAATCTGACTAATTTCAGTCAACGTGACATGTAGTCTTATACATGGGACACTGACGACGATCACGTGAAATCCAATATACAAGCGACACGTAGCACATCAGTATATGGGACATTAACGGTTTTATTGTATGTTTAGTTTTATTCACGCTATTTTCCACTCGAATGACGTCTTACGTTTTATTATTATTATTCAAAACAACTTAAAACAATCTAATGTTGAAAATCCAGGGCGGTATACCAAGGAAATCCGTGTTCGCGACCTATAAAGGGATATAGTCTGTATATATGTGTTCTTTTTTTTTTTTTTTTTTTAGAAATATTCAATTATACACAAGTAACCAACAGGTAGATAGCGCATAATCTAAGCAATCTAACGCGGAAATCGTGTAGTATACCAAGGAAATCCTCTCTCGATTACTTTTGATAGGTAGTGCGTACATCTACAATAAATATTCAATATTGAGATTAAATCAAGGATATCACAAAAAGGGAATGTTTGGTGACGGATGTTGTATAGACGTAATATATAGAATCAGTGAGAACACCTAGGAGTAGATTATGGACCTTGGATCTCCGAAGAAATACCTGTAGAAATAAAGACAAATCAGACAAACACAAAGACATTGCAGCCAACAAGGCACCCTAAATTTCACGTCTATTCGTTCCTGCAACGGGGATTTGAACCCACGACCCATGGTACCAAAACACCTTGCTGTCACGCATCAAACCGTCTAACCGACTCAGCTACCCGAACTCCAATCCAAGAAGCTCACAGAAGCCTAAATTACTCGCTTGGCAAAATCATGAGAAATCCATGTTGCAATTTTAACCTCATTTCCCTTACAGATCAAAAGATATAGTCAATGTTAAAATGATTGAAAAGTAGGTAAATTTTAAGGTCAGTGTCAAAAAGTCAGAAGTCACCGTATAGAAATAAGAAACTCTTAACCCTTACATTCAAACTATAGCCTAAAAAATCATGGACCCTAGTGAAACCCTGGTCACAAAGAATCCATATTTGAAACAGAAATACTCTATCCCTTGTGATTAAAATCATATAGCCCTGGTTACAGTGGGTTTTTCTAAGTGGATAAAATTTTAAGGTAAATATCACTAGGTCAACAGTCAATGTATCAATTGAAAGCTCAGGCTACGACGAATCTGTATGAGAAATATCAAAGTCCTTTCTCTTGTGGTGTAAAACTTTAGCCTATGCTAAAGTTTTAGAAAACTATATCAAAGTGCAAGGTCAAGGTCACTGGGTCAAAAGTTGACCAATTGAATGAAATGTAGATCGTCAAAACTGCATGCTTTGCAATGAACAGTGTACACCCAACTAATTTTGTTTTTAAGTTACTGAACAAAAAAGTTTGTTTTTGTTTTCGGGTTATTTTTAATTTGTTGAACAAGGGCCATATTTCTCAAACAAGGAATCATCACATAATTTTAAACACAAAAGAAAAGTTGTAATTCTTATTCGATTGAACATTTGAAGGTTATATCTTTTTTCAAAAATACATTATGTTTTTGAGATAACGACAAAGTACTAGTCGTTATTACTATGTTCGAATTATAGCCATGGCGGTCATATTTACCTACTGATAGGCACTAAAGATGGACTGTTTGTAGGAAGTCTGCCAGTTATCATTCATACAAAGTATCAAAACATTCCGTCTTGTAGTGCAGGAGAAAAAAAATAGAAAATTTGCCAATCAGAATCAAAGAAAGCTTCTGGCAACTATACTGTTCAGTCATTATTAGGAGTTGCATGCTGCTAAGTTTCAATGAAATCTCTGTAACAACCGAGTCGATTATGAGAAAAGTTAATGTAAACAAATGACCCATTATCACAACAGTTCACTTCAGCTCAGTGAGCTAGAAAAATATACATACACGTATATAGGACTATAAGCACTTCATTCATGCAATGTTTTATCACACACACACACCTTTTTTGCTGCAGAAAAAAAAACAAGATGTATTTATGAAACATGAATGCCCCTGGCAGCAACAAAGTCCAAATAAGGCAAACTGTGCAATGTGCTTTATCATGATTGCAACCCACCCCATGGGAATAGGCATGAGAAATATGAAAGCCATACCTCTTATGATTAAAAAATTATGACCAATATTAAAGTTTTTGAAATGTAGATCAAGGTCACGGTCAAGGTAAAAATTATTGTACAGACGGAAAGTCTTGTTACAAGATCAAACACGCACGTGAAACATGAAAGTCCTATCTCTTTCGATTAAAAAGTTATAACCAATGTGAAAGATTTTGAAATGCCGGTCAAAAGTCACAGTCAAGGTCAGTCACGACGTTGAAAATTACAGTACCTACGAAAAGGTCTTGTCACAAGAAATACACATGTGACATCCCTTTCTCTTATGGTTGAAAAGTTATGTGGAATGTTAAAGTTTTCTTGCCACAGACAGACAGACATATAGGCCAAAACTAGATGCCCCAAAACTTTTATTCTGGGGTTATAAAACATTTACAATGGACAGACAGATGGATGCATGCACGCACGTTTGACAAAGAACAATTACAATAGTTCACTTAAGCAGGAAACGAGAAGACTAGCATAAAAGTGGTTCACAGTTTTCTGAACGTAACATGGATTCTTCCACCACAAAGAATGGCATGCAATTCCTATGCAAAACGTGGTGGCATTAAAAGCAACACAACTCCATCCTCGTCCTCTTTCAGAGAACCCCCCCCTCCAAAACCAAAATAAAAATCAAAGGACTCAAAAGTCCTGAGATTCGGCTTTGCTGATTTTAAGTATGTAATCATTTTACCATTTTAGTGGCGAATTCAGGATTTCAGGAAAATGGGAGGGGGGGGGGGCAAAAATTAGGTCTTTGTTGCAACTACATCGTCATTATACCTATGTACAAAATGCTAATAAAATTTGCTCTCTTCATACTATCTTACGGCAAAGAGTTTGCAATTGCTTGTATCCGAAATGAACGTGCAAATCGACAACTTCATGGCAACAAGTTTTACTGCATTGTTGTCACGAGTCGAAGCTGAGCCAAGGAGCGACATTCCTTCAAGTGGGACATTAAATAACCATCTTATTTAAGATTCTCATAATGTTTTAACATCATTTATATTTAGAAACATACAACATTTACCTAAATATTTATATTGCATTTTCATTATCAGAGGAAATGCGGGAAGATCGATCTTTAAATTTGTCATATATGTGAAAAAGAACTAAAGTTCCAGAACATGTTGGGGAAAACTTTAATTGAAATATCTCGATAAAAACAAGCGATACAAGATCAAGACAAATGCTTTGTCCGGAGAATTACACAATCGAGTACATCCGACGGTGTCCGTGGTAAACACATCGTAAAGTAGTCACAACTACATATTATTACGCGAAATTTGAAAACATTATTGCAACTCCTTTTTCAAGTTATTGAAACTAGTTTATGTTTAGCTTAAATTAACTGAGCTAAAGGTACATTGTGCTGATCAAGAATTTTTAAGACAACATCAGTAATTTTTCAGCACTTTATTTTTCAGCGGCGTAGTAAGCTCTATATCGGTAGTGAAAGTTATAACCCCTGAAAAGAAAGTGATTGCAATGAGTGCGGCTTCACCGAAGCCAACTCAAAAAAACCAAGATGCTCGTAGTCTCCGACAAATTTGTCTGCAGTATCACAATGTGAACCCTTATAAGAGCAAGACACTACGTTTTTACACAAAATTTCAAAATGTCCCAAGATATTGACCCTGCTAACCCCTTGGATCCTGGGTCAGGGGATGCTGTTTGAAATGTAAGAAAGTCCAAGATATACACACAGTAGAATTTTGGAGAGTTTAGTGTTCAAGATGAAGATTAAAGAAGGTATTGCATCTTGTGTACAAACAGATGAACGGACAGAAGGACGGACGGACGATTCAAATGCTAGACACCCATGGATCTTTCAGACCGGGGGCCATAAACACATAGTGTTAACAAGGCTTTGTAAAATTTCAAACACTAGAATTCAGCATTCAAGAAGGGAATATAAAAGACCACTAGAAAAATTGACACATTCTTTAACAATGAACAAGAGTTATTGATGATTTCCAACTCATTCTTTCATCATGAAGTATGAATCTGTCTAGTCCGATCTACCAGACCCAAACAAAGGATTCAGCACTTGTATGATATTTTGAAATAATACTGGTCATTTATCTTTCCAAATACACTTCACTGACAAAAATCTTAAGAGAAATATCCCAATATGCATGAGTTTAAGGACCTACAACTATATGAAGAATAAACCTCAACCTCATACTGACGACCTATTCAAGGCAAAAATCTAAAAAAATAAAATACTACAGTGACCTTGATTTTATGGTACGTATTTCACTCAAGGTCCATACCTACCAAAGATCATAAAGACATGTGTGTTAATTAATTATACTTATAAAACAAAAACGTAGGTATTGAAAATGAAACAGTAAAAGATTCAGTTCAAAGCACCTTCACTTTGCTAAGAGTTGCTTGACTTTCACTTGATAACACTATGTAAAGCTACAGAAAAGAAAACATAGGTGGATTTAGATGGGGACTGCAACCCCCCTCCTCCCCTTTGGTTGGAAAATTTTACCAAAAAACAAAAAGTCCATTTTCGACGATTTTTAGGGCTGCAACCCTCCCCTTTTCAGACCAAATAGTGCAAAACATGGGAGACTGCAATCTTCCCTTTCAAAAATTTCTAGATCCACCTATGGAAAATCATGTACATTATAATATACATATATGTAATATATATAATTAAGGATACCATTTTAACGTCACATACTAAACTAATCTGATTAAAACTATATCTTTATTCTGCTTCTCTATTTGTCCCATTGCAGATAAATCTGCTTCTGTATTTGTCCCATTGCGGATAAATCCGCAACAGAAAAAGTAGAGTAGCGGAATAAAGATATGGTCTTAATCAGAATGATACCAAACATAATTCAATCAAATGATTTGATGCACCTGAAAGCCTGTTGAAAATATACTCATAGGGACTGTCTGGTACAGCATCTTAATACTGATGACCACAGACGAAGAGAACGTTGTGGCTGGAGGAAGGTATGTAAGCAAGCTCCTGAACAAGCATCTATGCATTTAAGGCAGTGAAAACCAAAGGCAGAATTGAATATTGCAGCAACACACATTCCAGAAACAAACTTAATACTAATCATAACTATACTGTTCACCGATTAGATACCAGTAGGGAGTGATTATAGCTTGTGGTTCTTTAGCAAGCTTGCTCTTATGTCTATATAAAGCCCTTCAATCACTTGGACAAGACCAAAGTACTACAGCATGACCTTCTTTTAAACAAAACGATACAACAATTTACAGTGGTGTTGTATATCAAACAGGCAGGAAATCTCTTTAACTTGTGGTTTTACAAAAACCTCAGTTTAGCCCAATTTTGACCAATCAAAGAAGCAATGACATTTCATTTAATCATATGATTATCTCGTCCCTACTGATTCTTTGTGCCTATTTTGACAATTAACAGTCTAATAACATTATAAACAGGTTAAGGAAATGATCATAAGCCAGGTGGTTTGAGTGGATTTTCTCAACGCTATACCTGTATAGTGGAATTAGAGCATGTTTGTAAAATATATGCCTCCGAGTGGGCTCAACTGATAGCAGCAACAAAGCTTTCCTGACTAATAAGTTTCATAGGCCATAACTCCTGTAGATATTACCATTAGTGACCTTGCCTTTTGACATACTGACCTTGAAATCTATAGGCATCCTTCCCTTTTGATAAAATTTAAAATTACATGTACCTCTGTTCAAAAGAATTTGAACTGTAAAATATGATCAAATTCTGATGAGCAGTTCACGATGCATGATAATGTATGAAAATCACCTTCAAACAAATAATTTGTCTTTTCTGTCAGCTGTGATCTTGACCTTTGACCTTAAAATCAATGATAAGTAAACATCTTGATAAGTAAGCATATGCATGTATCCACACTTGATTTCAATTTAATGAAAGGTACTCAAGTAATCATCCAGAAACCACTGGTAACTAGGACTTCAAAATCAATAGACTTCTTCCTCTCTTCATAAGAAATCATATATCCCAATCTGGCTTGAATTTGATAAAAGGTACTTGGGTTGTCATCCGGAAACCAATGATTACAGTCTATTTTCGTCAGCTGGGACCTCAACCTTATGCATGGGCACAAAAACTTCAATATAAAAGAAGGAAAATATTCTACTCTTACTTCAGCACTTCACTGGTGGATCAAGTGGGACCCGTAATGCACATCCTTTTCAATGGAAGGTTATCAAAAAAGAAAAAAGAAAGATAATTTTTTACATTTTTTAGAGGTGGAGTCCCCTTTCCTTTGCAAAATTTCACCACCAAAGGATACCCTCACACCAAATTTGCCACTGCACTCAGGTATTTCCACACATTAGCCAGTACACTCATTACAAGAGAAGGAAACCTTGCTTGTACACTATTATGAAATAAAATAACTCATTTGTATGAAATTTAATTTGCTCCGTTTTTATCATATCACACAACAGCAAGCATACAAGTACACAATAACGTACCATAATAATTGTTGATCAGTCAAAGACTTATTTATATCATAATTGATTACATGATATACAGCATAACAACTTTCTTTTTATATTTTACTGCTAAGATACAGAAAGTCAGAAAAAAGCTCTTGTTATCAATTTCTTACAATTAACAAAAATCACGGCATAACAAATCATCATCTCAGCTTTGATTCCCTCATTTCTTTGTAAGCAACTGAAAGTGTGCAAGAATTTCAACACAATCCTCCATATAAACAGTCAAATTTCATGATTTTGTTTGATGTTTAATGTCACTGTGATAAAAAGTCACATGATCAACTGTCTGTAAAGTTAGGTGGTCTCTTTTCCATGAAAGCTGTCATACCCTCTTTCCTATCATTCTGTTAAAACAAATTTATCATAGTTCATTAGTATAATAATATATAATTTAGAATTGAAACATTTTAAATGAAGTTCAACTTTAAATTTACTTTCTTCATACTCCAGACAGGGTCACAACTTTCCACTCGACCACTTGCCAATGCGCCCAATTCTGACTGTGGGCCACCAAATTCTCCGAAACTGATCGCCCACATGGCGACCGGCAAAATTAGAATCCGTATTCTCTTTGTTTTTTTTTTTTATTCTTATTCCATTTAGTCCAAGTTTGTCATTTAGACACTTGTATATAAGTAAACAATGATCACATATAAAAGAGTTTATTTTAGTGTGAAATCAAAGTCAACAAAAGTTATCTGATAAACAATGTGGGACGATCCCAAGGAAACTATTAAGCACTGGAATGAAACATCCATAATGAAAAGAAGACCAAACCAAAAATTCAAAAACAGCCAGTGTACTATAGATGAAGCAGAACAACTGAATGAGGGCATTATAGAGGAGATGGAGAAAAGCGAGGAGATAGAAAGAAGTGAAGAGATTGAGAAAAGCGAGGAGATCGAAAGAAGTGAAGAGATAGAGAGGAGATAGAAGTGAAGGAAGAGAGGAGATTGAAGAAAGTGAAAATGAAGAAGAAGAGGAAATTTTCAAAAGAAAGAGAGGGAGATTGAATTAATATAAATGAAAATAAAATGTTATGTTATCAATACATTAAATTTAATATAGTAAAATTGTTTGAATTTATTGTGGACATGTAGTGGGCTCCTAAAATTTATGATCTAGGGGCCCACTTGGCTACTGGAAATTACAACGAACTTGTGACCCTGTTAAATGAGGAGAAACTTACTGTAGTCTGGTTCTCAGCACCCCTCTTGATATTTTTATTCATAATGAAACAAAATTCAACTACAGCAATGCCTAGTGTAGCATAATACACCCGTCGCTTAATTCGGACGGGATCAATTCGCATTTGGCATGATTTTCATGAAAAACATCTAATGTTTACTAAATTTAATTGCGTTTCATAGCATTTTATCATAGGAATAAGTCCAAGGGCAATAACTCCTGCAAAAATGGTCCTATCAAACCCATCTTCAAACTTGACCTGCAAAAAAAATCTTGAAAGTTTTTAGTCCACCCCCCTACCCCCTAACACCCCCCCCCCTTCCTAACATTATAAATTTCTCAAAAATGAAGAAAAAGATTTCAATACCTGTAAAATATGTGATAGTTGGTACATTTTACTTGTTTCATGCTAAATTTCATAATGTTTTTACAAAAATTAGATTTTTGATGAATTTAAAAAAAAAAATCATGAAATTTTTAAGTCCAAGGGCCATAAATCTGTCAATAGTGATCAAACGTAACAAAACTCGAACTGGTACTGACACCGCTTGATATAAAGCAATATACCAAATTTCAATTCAATATCTTGAAAGACGGCAAAAAAAAGTCTGGAAAACATGACCTTGTACATATGGTCAAACCCCCCCCTTTCCCCTAAAATTATAAATTTCCTAAAAAATGAAGAGAAAGATATTAAAACCCGTAACATATGTGATAGTTGGTACATTTTACTTGTTTCATGCTAAATTTCATAATGTTTTTACAAAAATTAGATTTTTAATGAATTTTCAAAAAAAAATAATCTTGAAATTTATAAGTCCAAGGGCCATACATCCGTCAAAAGTGATCAATCGTAACAAAACTGGAACTGATACTGATGCCGCTTGATATAAAGCAATATACCAAATTTCAATTCAATATCTTGAAAGACGGCAAAAAAAAAAAAGTCTGGAAAACATGACCTTGGACAGATGGTCAACCCCCTAAAATTATAAATTTCTCAAAAATGAGAAAAAAGATATTAAAACCCGTAATATATGTGATAGTTGGTACATTTTACTTGTTTCATGCTAAATTTCATAATGTTTTGAAAAAAAAATAGATTTTTAATGAATTTCTGAAAAAAAAAATCTTGAAATTTATAAGTCCAAGGGTCATAAATTCGTCAAAAGTAAGTCAATCGTAACAAAACTCGAACCGGTACTGATGCTGCTGGAAATAAAGCTATATGCCAAATTTCAACTCAATATCTTTAAAGACAGCAAAAAAAGTCCGGCAAACATGACCCCGGACGGGACGACGGACGGACGCACAGCGCCATAACAATATATGTTCCGTCTAATGACAGGCAGGTCCCAGGAACAAGACTAAACTTACTGTTGCGAATGTGGTATGGAACAACCGTTTCTCAAAATGTAGACCTTCTGCCAGTGACATCTCGTATGCTTTAATCAAAGAATATAAATAAATCATGAAGTTCTTTACTTCAACTTAAATAAGGAAACGAAATATATAATTCATTGAAGATAATAAAAGAAATGAAATTCATACAGCTGAAGTCAGTAGATGCTAAGAGACCTCATTTGGCCTATATTTCAAATTATTCTAGCATTAAAATACTTTACAAAACGAAAAGGATAAGCAAGTGAGTTAACCCTTCTCATTAAAATGGAAAATGTTCTCTCTCTATTTCAAAACCAGAAAGAAACTCAGCAGAATTGAAGATGATGATCTTATGACAATACCTGCATTCACACTTTCTTTACACATGCCAGCTGCTATTTTTGAGAAGCTACTGATTTTTTCACCTGTCTTGATAGCTTCATTCACTACCTGGTCAACAGGGAAGACCTTGCTCACAAGACCTGTTGAATTAAATAAATATTGAAGATTTATTGCTTTTACAAAACAAGATAACCTTTTCCAATTAATATGACAGCATATAGTGTATTACAATGTATTTGCAGCTTCACCAAAATATGAAAATCTAAGATTGTCTTCATATAGAGTTAAACTGATGCATAAAATCTTGACCTTTCTTGTCTACTTAATTGCCGTCTGGGATATGAGCTCCCCATGTATTCATCTTGGCAAGCTCATAAATACATTGGCCTTTTCTGTAATCATTAAAATGTCCCAAGAAGAAAATATATAAGCTTTAATTAAACACTCTATAATCTGCTTTTAAAACAAGAGGCCCAAGTGGGCCTATATCCCTCACCTGAACATTCAGATCAAACGAAGCGCAAAATTTGTGCATAATATGTTGAGGAACAAGCTTGAAATTTTTCATTGAATTCTGCCCAGTAGTTTCAGAGTAGAAGTTGAATATATCAAAAAGTTTATGGGCAGATGACAGACAATCTGGTATGACATTGGGCTCAGGTGAGTTCAAAATCAAAGTCCCATAACTCTGTAACCACAAATTGGATGAACCTGAAAATCGATAGGCGGCTTCCTCTCCACATTCTTGATCTTAATTTTTTTATTTTAATTTTTTATGAAAGAACATGATGATTTCATATTTCAAAGAATTATTTTAAATGTTGAAAATATATCAATATCTGTATGGTTTGCACTTCACTAGAAGAAGAAGTCAATGCAAATTGCAATGATGCAGTAATCTTTCCCCTTTTGCATAGAATAAAATTTATAAAAAATTGACCTGGCACCACCTGTTGACGCATCTTAACTTCACACAGTTCTGAAGATAAAGAAGAAAATGTGAATAACCCCCTCTGGCACAGGTGAGCTAAAAAAGCCTTTTGAAATTATAATTATTTTTCAAAATATTCAATGAAGTTTTCAGCAGATAGTTTGTTGCTTACCAGCTTTTTCAGCATCTTGAGCATTCATACGATCAGCTGTTAGAACAAGCTCCATTGCCTTTGATTTTCCAATAGCTCTGCAAAGTCTTTGTGTACCTCCAGCACCTAGTTAAGAAACGAGGCACTGATAAATTCAATATCTGTGGATCATTAAGGAAATAAACAAGAGGCTAAAGGGACTCAAAGTGCATACGTATGCTTTACTGGAATAATTCTAAAAAAGACTTTGATGCACTTGTGAAAACTGCCTGTCAGACTGAAACAATCATTGTCAAAAACTACTAGTTGAATGCTTATACATGTATTACTTCCAAAATAACATTCTGCACCTAATTTTCCTGAACCTCAGAGCTAGGCAAATACTATACTATACTACTACTACTACTACTATATTGTACTTGTGAAAAACATTTGGTATTATCAAAAATTGCATGAATGAAGAGACTTTATGAATGTACTAAATAAAACAAAGTCATTTATCCCTTTTTGGCTCCCTTTGGTCCTTATTCAAAGGACGGACAGCATGTTGGGGTTACAAGCATGCTTTTTAAAAAAAATTAGGGAAGTTGTAAAGAGACAATTACCCCCACAGCAGCAAAGCAGTACACTGCTATGGTACATTCAAAGCTAGGGAACATTTCTGCAGAATCAAATGCATAAAGGTGGTAAGGAGGATTAATAACAATACAATGTTGTCAGTATAGTCAATATACAAAAAATTCTTCTAAATTAAATGGCAATGACTCTTGAAAGAAAAGTCAGACAATATTAAAATGTTTTATACATACCAACATATAGAAGTCTTTTACGGTATTGTGCCAAGTTATATTCAAATCCATTCATGCACTTAGAAATGTTGAAAAGCTATATCCTTCTTTCAAAGGTTAGGGAGGAGTTGCAATGACAAGATTATTACTTATATGGTTTGTTACTGACCTACCATGGAACCATAGATGGTCCTATGATTCTACTGACCCTCAATAGTTCCATGGTAGGTCAGCAACAAACCATATAATGAATTAATTGCACAGAGAACCTTTTTATACTCTTTAATTAATGAGAGGCTCATCTGTGTACCGGTGAAACACAACATGTGACCAATATTCCTTGAACTACTGTTTATACAGTTGGCAGTAATGAAAAGGACAGGTGGCAGCCACATTGCCCCCTAAGAAATTTTACTGACCCCCTATAGTTTCAAAGGGGGTCACCACATGACAAGTTTTTATCCAATGAAATGTGACAATTTTGTCCTAGGTGTGATAAGATTACATGCATGTAAAGAATTCAAAGGACCATATTGATAAAGTGTATTCCTACTAAACATAATTCCAGGGTGTTTATGTAGCACACAGCAATACACAAATACATGACAAATTTTTTTTGCCCCCACTTTTTTGGCTGATCATTGACCAATTTTTATCATATTAAAAAATTCAAGGTTTGGCCCCCATGTTTGAAATACTTCCTATGGCCCCGATTTCACTCTAAATTCATATGATTTGACCTTGACCTTTCGACTATAAAATCAATAGGTACACTGTATCTTCATCTTCATCTCTTAAGCCAGCGTGGCCTAGTGGTATCGCGCTGGACTCCTGATTGGGAGGCCGGGGTTCGATTCCCGCTCTGATCATGCCGGTGTCCTGTCGTTCAGATGAGACAGTAAAAACGGAGGCCCTGTGTCGTGGTATGCATGGCACGTTAAAGATTCCTCACTGTTTCAGGTTGGTCCGTTGCAAAGGTCAAAATTTGTATGCCCCGCATCTGGCAGATACCGTCACCATATACGTGAAATATTCGTGGTGTGACATTGAACAAAAATCAATCAATCAATCTCTTCACGGTTAATTATATCATCATTTGATATGAATATGAATTAAAGTACCATACTTAGGTTATAATCCAAAAACTATGTTTCCTCCCATTTTACTACTCATAAATTCAGATGATGTGACCTTGACCTGTAACCTCAAAATCAGTATGCTCTTTTTTCTCTAAATGAAGTATATATCCAAATTTGTTTAAAATCTGAGGTATGGTTCTTCAGTTATCATTTGTAAACCACATTTTTGTAACAAAATGAGGAAAAGAATGACCCAGGGGAAACCTATAGTTCTCTAAAGCACTCTATTAGGGGACAGAGATATTGGCATCAGTCATCTCTTTTCCTGATGATCTTCCTTCCCACAAAGTTTGGAAAAATGCATGAAGTCATTCATTCAGACAGACAGAATATTATACAGCCTCCCCACCCCAATAACAAGAGGCCCAAATGGGCCTTTATTGCTCACCTGAGCACAAATTGCTTATTTACAATAAAATGACAGCTCATTTCAGTAGAAAATTTTGCTTTTTTTTTTTACAAGACTTTCTATAAGGTTTGGTGATATTTTGTGCAGTCATTTTGAAGTATCCAAAATGTGTCAACCAATCACAGCCGGTAGAGGACCTCGAGTACTTACTTCCTATGAAGTTTGGTGAAATTCCGTGTAGCAGTTCTGGAGAAGAAGTCCAAAATGTGTCAACCAATCAGAGCCAATGGCGGCCATCTTGGATTACGGATCGGCATGAAAAAAACACAAACTTGGTAGAGGACTTTGAGTACTTTCTTCCTATGAGGTTTGGTGGAATTCTGTGCAGCGGTTCTGGAGAAGAAGTCGAAAATGTGTCAACCAATCAGAGCCAATGGCAGCCATCTTGGATTACGGATGGGCACGAAAAACAAAAACTTTGTTGAGGACTTTCAGTACTTACTATGAGGTTTGGTGAAATTCTGTGCAGCGGTTCTGGAGAAGAAGTCCAAAATGTGTCAACCAATTAGAGCCATGGCAGCCATCTTGGATTACGGTTTGGCATGAAAAACACAAACTTTGTAGAGGACTTTGAGTACTTACTTCCTATGAAGTTTGGTGAAATTCTGTGCAGCGGTTCTGGAGAAGAAGTCGAAAATGTGTCAACCAATCAGAGTCAATGGCAGCTATCTTGGATTACGGATGAGCATGAAAAACACAAACTTTGTAGAGGACCTCGAGTAGTTACTTCCTATGAGGTTTGGTGAAATTCTGTGCAGTGCTTCTGGAGAAGAAGTTGAAAATGTGTCCACCAATCAGAGCCAATGGCGGCCATCTTGGATTACGGATCGGCATGAAAAAAACACAAACTTGGTAGAGGACCTTGAGTACTTACTTCCTATGAGGTTTGGTGAAATTCTGTGTAGCAGTTCTGGAGAAGAAGTCGAAAATGTGTCAACCAATCAGAGCCAATGGCAGCCATCTTGGATTACGGATGGGCATGAAAAACACAAAATTTGTAGAGGACTTTGAGTACTTACTTCCTATGAAGTTTGGTAAAATTCTGTACAGCAGTTCTGGAGAAGAAGTCGAAAATGTAGAAAAGCTAACGACGGACGACAGACGATGGACGGTGATTGATCACAATAGCTCACTTGAGCCTTCGGCTCAAAAACCCCCAAAAACTACAAGAAAAAAAAAAAGAAAAACCACCCAACAAATAAACAAGAAACCGTCAAGGATGGTATGACTGGATTGCAAATGCTAAATGCAAAATGTTGAGGACAGACAGACGGACGGACGGATTTTGCCAATTTATAGACCAGAATTGCTTTGCATTAACATTAACAATACATGTATGCAAGTGGTCACCCTATAGGCAAAATACAGTGTGTCTTCACTGAAGTGTAAAGTCAAGGTCAAGGTCACTAAATTTTTGTATTGGTTGGATAGAACATTCAAGTATCTACAAACCTACCAACTTTGACATAAGTACTCTTTAGGGTATGAGACCAAGCTTAACGCAAATGCTAAACGCAAATGCTAAACGCAAAATGTTGATGCCGTGGGGACAGACGAATGGACGGATTGACGGACGGACGGTTTTGGTCAATTCATAGACCGGAATTACTTTGCAATCCAGACTGCAATCAAAGACTTGAAGAGCCACAAAGGCATCGAGCTAAATTTTATTTAAAGCTGTCAAAAGCAGCAGAAATTGACCAGTTGTGTTCATCTTTTTTGCTGAATTCCGATGATTTTTGGAATAGAGTAAAAATAAAAGCTTAAGCACCAACAGTCATATATCATATAATATCAAAATGTGAATCAAAGTTGTTAGTAGGCAACATAGCTCTCCGGTGGGGCTTTGTCATAAAGTAAGATGTATGGGAAACAGTTTCTTGATGGGGTCCTTTGTCATGAGGAAGTCAAAGGTTATAAGCTGTATTGATTATGACATCATAATAACAATTTATTGTTCTTTATGTCATTCTTGCAGAAATATGTCACATGTCTTATCACAAAGAATGTACATGTGAAATCATTCAAACACCATTGCCATTTCTTTTTTTACAAAGATAGAAATGGACGAGTTGTTACCATTGCCTGTAAAATATGGAAGCCTTATGCTTAATTTGTTTTAAGATATGGTCTAGGTTACAGTTTTTGTCTACACTACTAAAACTGACACTAGAGCTAACAGCTTCTATATTTCGCCCCAACACACTAGTTATTATTCAGTCGTTTATTGTTTGTGAATGTGTAAGGGCTACATGCCGTTCGTCGTAATTACGCAAACCAATTATGAATTACAATCACACTTTATTGTTTGATTTAGATTAAAATCTTCACATGTGAGATCTACCTAATTTATTTTTCATGCATTCAATCTAAAATTTTGTCTTAATCCATGCTATCATCCTTTACATCCGCCTTAAATCGTGTAGGCGATTTGAAAACTTTCTTGGCTGCCATTTTTTATGATGCCCTGGGAACTTTTCAAAATATGGGGAAGACCATGTGATATATACACATCATCTTTATTTAAGATAGACTGAAGTTATCTGCTCTTGCTTGCTATCGCTACGCGAAGAGACAAGTGACCACTGTCATTTTGTAGAGGCTATTCCCTGTCCAGCAAGTGTTATTTATAGCACTGGCGGTAATGGCAGATAAGAAGCTGTGTGTAGATATTTTTAAAATTCATCTGCAGTAGCATACACAGCATAGGTATACAGTACCTGATGTAATTTATGAGAGGCTTGTGATGTTTAGCCTTGAGGATGTAATTAATTTTGTCGATATTTGTTGATTCTAGCAAGGACTAATAAGTCCTTGATTCTAGGTTAAATGAATGAAACAAAACAAAATCCAGTGAGATAAAAATAACAGATAACGCATCACTTGAACCTAGGTCAGCCTCGTTATGAATTAGTGGTCACCTATCTAGATAGTCACATATCGCCAGTCTATAATTAGGATTCTATGAAATGTTTTATTTGTTCTGTTTTAAACTGAAATTTATATCTAAATATATTATTATTACAATTGTAATTCATAATCGGCTTGCATCATTACGGCAAATGAATATCTTAACACACACAGTAAGCAACAGAATAATAAGTGTTTTAGTGCAATATATTGATAATTTAAGTTAAGCAGACCTATGTTTAAACCTTTTTCTGTGCAATGAAATTTCAATAACAAGGATATTAAAGCCGATTTTGCAAGAACTTTTACTACTTTAAGCACTTTAAAGAAGGTACCACTTTGTTACGTGAATTAAAAAGGCGGTGCAGAGGTAAAATTTTTACAATCGCTAGACCTTAATAAAAACAAACAAATAAACAACAACACAAAGTTGTGGTTGATCTGAAAAGCATGCAACAAATGAAAAATACATTTATGCTTGACTCAAGTATTTTCACCCTTCGACACTACACCATTAATCATTGTCAAAGGATTGATTGATTGATTGTTGTTTTACGTCACTCCACGAATATTCCACAAATATGGTGACTGCATCTGAATGATGCACTGCATACAAATTTAGATCTTTGCAACGGACCCAACCGAAGCAGTGAGGGATCTTTTATGTGCCACGTCTACCATGACATGGGACCTCAGTTTTTATTGTCTAATCCGAAAGACATGACACCGGTGTGGTCAGGACGGGACTCGAACCTGGGACCTCTTGATCACATTACACCATTAATCATTGTAAAATGACTTAATATGTCACATACCAGGAATGGTGCCCAAGGTTATTTCAGGCTGTCCAAACTGGGCATTTTCTCCAGCATAAATGATGTCACACATCATGGCTACCTCACATCCACCTCCAAGCTGCAATATATAGTACACTCATTTCAAATCATGGCATATAATTAAAGGCATCACTTCAAAACTGCCCTCAAGTCACTGGGTGGTTATTTTTTCATATCGTTTATATGATTATATTCTAGTTTAAACGATTATATTCTTTCTTTTCTTACCTATCTGAATATATAAATTTGATTTGGTGTTTGAAAACTGATATACTGCCCATGGAATATAACACCATATTTAAATATATATTGACAGTTAAGTAGCACATTTAATATACGCTTGCAGGTCAATGATTGTTTTTAGACAAATATTGTATCATTATAATTTTTGTTTCCTTATTTAACTGAATATTTAAATTTAATTACAATTCCATTATATGTAATGCTTGTAGTTAAAAAAACCCCCTGCAATTTCACACCTTCACTATGATTAGGATATTAGTATGTATGTATGTATAGATCTCCACAACCAAAGATTAATGGTAAATCAAAAAATTAAAAGATATCTTGATAGTTAAGAAAATAAAAATTACATATGACTTTTGTTGTTTTGTTTTTGTAAATCTGACAACTAAACCTTTATTAGAATTTTTTTTCATGAAATTCATAAATATACAAAGATAAGAATATTACAAAAATAAAATGGTATAAACTTTATATAAACATGTTGAGTTGAACCTGCAGGCATATACATTTTTATTGAGGGCCTATTTAAGTATTACCTTTCAAAACAACATGTTGATGATACATACATTACATAGTATTTATTACACTTGTATACATGTACCAATATTGACTACTTTTTACATAGTTAAGATATAAATAAATCAAAGAAATCTATGGTTATTAAAAGCAAAGTCTTATCTAATGATTTCACAATTTCAAAGATTCAGTTGACAAAAACAAACTAAAAAAATTTTCAGTTGACAAATACTGGCATTCCTCAACAAGCTGCTCAGAAATGGATAACACAATGCTTAACTTTCTATATTTCTTGTTGTATTTAGTTAGTTGTCCACTTACAGCAAAACCATTGACAGCAGCTATGATAGGCTTTGAACATTTTGTGATATGGTTCCAATGACTTAGAAAATTCTTCCTCCACACTTCGGAGAACTCTTGTGACTGCATCTGTTTAATGTCAGCACCCGCTTTAAAGAGGCAACAGAATACTGAGCATCATGAAATCTTACATTACCTTTTAGCTCTAATATAAAACTGTAAGAGAATAAGTAAAAAAGACCATTGCCCCTGAAATGCATCAAGTTTGGTGCTAAACAAACACCTGAAAATCTTGTTGTGAACAATTCATGTCAAACTTGTATAAATATAATCCAAAGATTTGGTAAGAAGCTATGTGTTCCTCACTTCTTAACATTTCAAAATATAATTTCCAGCGAGTGGAAGAGTTCTTTGGATGAGGTGCTAAGCTCCTGATCAAGAGGTCCTGGGTTCGACTCCTGTTGTGGGAATAACGGCATCCTGTCTTTCGGTTGAGGCAATAAAAACCAAGGTCCTGTGTTATGGTTACCTTGGCATCTCACAGATCCCTCACTGCTTCAGGTGGGTCTGTTGCAAAGGTATAAATTTCTAAGCAATGCATCAGGCAGATGTCATCAACATTTCATGAAATATTTGTGGAGTGATAAAAAACAATAATCAAATAATATAATTTAAAGTGACGTTGGCTTTTGAGATATGAGCTTTGATGTCCATAATTACAAGGCTTTATCATGAGCAATGTTTATGTGAAGTACCCGGTATGATGATAGTCTATTGATCTAGTAGGTGCTATGAGTTTTTACTTACAAATAATAATTCTGAGAGGCTTTGACTTTTGAGATACATGTATTTTCTTTGTGACCTTGGCCTAAACACTTGCTTACATGTATGTTTATGCACAGTATAAGCAAAACCCACGAAACAGTTTAAAGATGTAAAGTTTGAATTTAGATGCAAAAGCAAACTAGCATTTGAAGTGGTTACTGACCACTACATAAAACTTTGAATTGATAAGATTACTGATGTCATCCTTTGGCAGGGCTTTAGATGATTACTGGGCATATGGAGATTTACATGTGATACTGAAGTGATCATTCAAGAGACTGAAAATTTACAAATAATTTACTGAGAATTTACAAATAACATGGAGTGATCTTTGAGTAATAAGGAAAGTTTATTTCTGACCCGATGATAATCACCTAGCAGTTAAGTGAATTTAGTGATTACTCTGAAGTCATCACTGAGCAGCTTGGACAGGTCACCAGATGAGCTAAATCTAAAGAATTTTGCTATAATCAAGCAACAGTCCTAATTTAGAGATGATTTTATGGTCTCCTAATTTTACTTCTTTTTGTAAGTGTAGCAAAAGAAATAAAGTATTGTAACTTTCATTTCTTACAATCATTTTTATTGTCAGCTGAAACTGTTTCAGACAGATTCAAACACTACAGAGAGACTTAGAAGTAGAACCTACAACATATCCATTGACAGCAGCAATCACTGGTTTAGGACACTGACTTATCCTCTCATATCGACTATGTCCTCTCCATATGCCAATAAACTCTACTTTGCTTAGCACCTTTATATCAGAGCCAACTTGCATTCAAACAGAAATAGAAATCTTACTATCATTAAAAAGTAATACCAAAAATAATGATAATAACATTAAGATACTATCTTTCAAATGTGATGGAAACAATTTAGGGCAATTTTCATGACAAGCCATTCCTTTTACCGGTAAGATAAAATTTGAAATGATAATGGTGAATGTCAGAAAAATGTGTCCACTAATTTAGATGGAGGATCAGGTAAACATAATTTTAAATACATGTACATGTATATAATCACCTGATCTAAGTTATTACAATCCTAAAATTTTATGTGTACAAATATTTAATTATAATAACTTTCTAACTTCTGAACACTTAACTGTAGTCCAGGTGATATTAGTTTTACTATGAAGTTCTTGTATTGAACTGATAGTTATTTTACAGTACTGAATTGCACAGAAAACGATCAAAGACTAAAGTGTACAGTGATAAAATCGAAAATACTAATGGACTTTCATTCCATTGGGTATAGTCTACTGTAGAGGTTCAAGTTTTAAAAACAACTACCAAAAGGATGAAATAAAAGGAAAACATTTAAAATGTGATAAAATAGAAAAAATAAACAAACAATGAAGCTTGTTATCTTACCTGCAAAGGCACGTTCACTCCCTGTCAAGACAATGCATCCTACACTGTCATCTGCCTGAAACTGATCCAAGGCTTGTCCTACTTCCCTCATTAACCCATCATTCAATGCATTAAAAGCTTTTGGGCGATTTAATTGTATGAGACCAACATTTCCCTTCTCTCCCTTTTTTTCTGTTTTGATAAACTCAAAGCCACCTACATTGAATACAAATATAAATATTAGGCCTATACATGTATAGTAAAATAAGCGCTTTTCCATTTTTTAAAAATAGCAGCTTTCTATAAAGAACAAAAATAATACTTACTAAAAGGCAATAATATTTGTAATAAGGGGTCAACTGTGATAAAAGTTTAACTTCATTTGTAACACCTCATAGAACCTAGCCTGTCCGAAAATTTGCTGGAACACTTGTTTTTAAAAAAGGACATTAATTTTGGTAAATTAGAGTCACTGAAATGCAGATGTTGAACCTACCATATATACGTGCCTATAAGTCAGATTTTTTGGAGAAAAATATCGTAGCTGAAATGCACAATTGACTTGTAGGCGCGATACTACACATGAAGAAAAATTCCGACCTTGATCTGAAGTCCAACTTTGCTGTTGATTAACGGACAATGCAGACATAACGCACCACAGATAGTACACATGACATAAGTACTATTTTATGAAAATAAAATGTATATTGCATGGCAAACAGTTTCTATGCATAAAGCTGTTATATATCGGTGCTTTGTTGTTTATTTGATCCAATTCAATACAATTTACAAACTGATTACCTGTGTAGAAGTGACAAGTTAATGAGTCGTAACAAATGGCAAACAAATCCTTATGGAGAATTTTTAATGGCCTATGACGAAATCGCCATTGATAACACAACAACGAGTCCACTAATGCCGATGACAAGGTCGACATCTATGATAACATTCCTTTGTCTGAATTACAGATTAAACTGCTGTTTGATGATGATAATGATGATGGCAGCCATGATTTTCGAAGGCTTTGGTCCGGAATATGCCTGTTTAATGTCATTGCCCATTTTCATGGCCACCAACGGCCATTTTAACGGCTACTATATTCTTCAAAAAAGAAGTTATATGTAACTTAAAGCAATTTAAATGCCCTACTCTGGAATATGCCATTAAATTTTCCTGTGTTGTTAAGTTCACATGGATGATACCGCACGATCATTTAAGTGGAAAGGCTCCCAAGCCATTTATTGAAAGTAATTGAAAAGATGCCATAAGCAAATACAAGCCTTTGTACACTGAAAATTTAGGACAAACTTGTAGACGAGTCAATGATAAATTCCAAAATTTCAAGCCCCAACAATATCATCCAACTTATAAGCGGAGCGACTTATTGGCGCGTATATACAGTAATACTTAGTTTTGTTTGTTTGATTATTGTTTTACGTCACTCCACGATTATTTCACGTATATGGTGACGGCATCTGCCTGATGCATTGCATACAAATTTAGACCTTTGCAACGGACCCACCCGAAGCAGTGAGGGATCTTTTACGTGCCACGCCTACCGTGACACGGGACCTCGGTTTTTACTGTCTCATCCGAAAGACAGAACACCGGTGTGCCCCGGGCGGGAGTCGAACCCGCGACCTCTCGATCACGAGCCGAGCACCTTATCCACTAGGCCACACCGGCTTATAATACTTAGTACATACCCCAAGTTTCACTGTAGTTTCTGTAAGCATAGCCAAAGCATTTTTTCATCAAAGGCAGTAACTCTTGTAAAATGGGTAAATTGTGTAAAATGCTGATCTTCATATGTAGGACTTCACACTGAACATACAAGTTTCATTACAGTATCAATGCACAGTCAAAATCTCTGGAATTCTGATTTTCATCAAAGGGCAGTAACACTTGTAAAATGAGGTCAACTGTAACAAAAGTTGCATATGTCATATGAGGACCTCATACTAAACACTAACACCAAGTTTCATTCCAATATCTCAAAACATAACAAAAACCTTTTGGCAATACACTGGCCGTGAATTAGCCACAGGGGTGACCCTATTTTAAGGACAGAGTCACAATTATACCCCAACTTGTGTAAACTTGTAATTTTGAAAAATGGATCAGCTGTCAAGACACAGTGTATTCTAGCAATGAAAGTAGCAAATCTCATACGTTTTTACCTAACCAGTGTGTCAAATTTGCCGAGTTGTTTACATTAGTCTGAATCATTGATCCCATGTACGTTTGATTCTGCTACCGAAATGCAATTATGCAAACTTGGGGATGATTGAGATTACATATAAACAATTACTGGCAAATTTGACACAGGTTGGGGAAAAATGTGTGTGGAGTCTTCAGATGACAGATCAGGGGTTAATTTATTAATGCCGATCCTTTGCTTAAAATTGCAAGTTTCAGGGATGAAAATAAGCGCTCGCCCACTCACCAAATTTTGTCTGTGGGCTCCTGAAAATCTACTTCTGATTGCCCACTTGGTGACCATAAAATTCCGACTGTAATTTTTTCCAGGTTTAGTCTCGTCCTATTTGATCGATGTCAATGAGACACTCTTACTGCTGTTAAAATTTCAGTCAACTAAAAGCGCTCTCTTGACCTCGTTGTCAATGTCATCATTAGACTGGAGATGCCTGATATCACTACGTGCAGATATTTTAAGATCTAGCCAGGCATTGCCAGTCTATGTCATTATCAATCAGAACTCCTCACCTGTCTACCAACTGTTTGTTGAGTAAACACAAGGGAAGTTTCATATTGACTGATAATGGAGAAAATGTGGAGACACATCCAAGGTGTCTCAAAAACACTGCTCCAACCCAGGGGCCCCAGAGCACAAATATGAAGGTCGAAATTCGTACTTCAAAGAGTACGATAAGAAGAGAAGTGGAATGGTGATTTAGATGTGAGTGAGGAGAGTGAATGAGGATAAAAGTGATGAGAGTCTGAGTAACTATTCTGGTATGTAAATTCACTAAATTGGTGTAAAAAAAGAAATAAAAAATGTCATTTTGGATGTAGGCTAATTGTTTTCAATGTGGGCGCCTAAAATTTTTTACTTGGGGCCCATTTGGCCCCTAAAAATTTCAGCAAATTTTCATCCCTGAAGTTTGCCAATGTAAGGAATATGTCAAGTTTTGAAATACAAATCCAGACCCTCAGTTTTCGGTTTTTATGTGTGTAAAGAATGTTATTGTCCAGTGACAAAAAGTGATAACATTATGGTTCTATATTGTATTTTCTAATGAATTATCTTTCATGTGTATCTAAGTAACTGAAGTTAACGGACATAATGGCATTTTTATCTCGATGTCAATCGCAGTTTTTGGATAAACATTGTTAAAGCTTAATGCCAGCGCTAACAAGATTACAAAGGAGGGATTGTCGTAATTTGAGACTCGGAATTTAGTACTTCCGATTCTGGAAAGTTCCGATGCTTTACGAAGTATTTAATTAGTAAATTTTTATTTCTTTTCTGTTATTTAGATTTTGAATTTTGTGTCAACAATGTTAATCATTTCACAAGTAATCGAATATGCGGTGAAATTTATTGAAAATAAATTAAGTTTTCATAGTTTTACATAGAATCTCGGTAGGATTCGGCATTGATACATCACGTGATCAGTGTGACTTTAGAAAGCGAATTTTACTTAGGTGCGCATTCCCACGAGAAACGTCCAGGGTGAATGACGTATTGTATTAGTGTAGAATGGATTTTCTTTTACAAATTGTTGATTCTACAAAGTCTATATGAAGAAAATGTAGTTAAATGAAAAAGTGTAAACGCAGAATGTGTGAATACATGTAGATTAGTTTAGTGCAATCAGGGGTCTCTTTTTATATGCTTTGTGCTTGATCTTCCAAATAAATGAATCGAACCAAAGAGGGGTCTCGTGGCTTTTAATTGGCTGGTCGGGATTATTCTCTCTTTACGTGTGCCCCTTGAACCGCAAGTTGAGGTAAAGGTGGGACACCACTGGTTGTTATAGTAAAGGATATCTCGATAATAGAAGCCGGCATGGCCCAGTGGTATCGTACTCACCTCCTGATCGGGAGGCTGGGGTTGGAGTCTCGCCCTGGTCATGCCGGTGTCCTGTCTTTCGGATGAGACAGTAAAAACCGAGGCCCCATGTCTTGGTATGCATGGTACGTTAAAGATGCCTCACTGCTTCAGGTGGCTCCATTGCAATGGTCAAAATTTGTATGCCCCCAATATACGAGAAATATTTGTGGTGTGATGTTAAACAAAAATCAATCAATCAATCTCGATAATAGGCATTTTTTGGCGAAACTACCAACACTGATTGTATGAGCATTATCAAAATGAAGTATTCTAGATGTTCAAATATTAAATTTTCCCTGATAACTGTTATAATTCTTTGTAGAAGCCGGGATCCGCAGTAATGAAGATCTAAACCGCCCAAAAAGATAAAGAATGTTCACTTGTGAAACCAACAGTACTCTGTTTTATGTTTTAATCAAAATACATTGTGTCAATTTTGTGATCCTTCATTATTTTGTACATATGTGTTTGTTGATTTGAGTTTAAACTGAGCGGGTCATTAACTTTACACAGAGACGGATGTAAACGTCCCACCTTTGCCACATGGAACGCATATATTTCGAACAATGTCGGTCTGGATATGTATCTTGAAACTCACGTATTGTGACCCCATCATTCATATAGGGCCACGACTTGCAGCAAGCATAATTGCATGAAATCTGCCTCCATTTGAAAGATTCTGATGTTCTTCACTGAAACACACACATACAAACAAACTGAAAAACTGCATATTCATATCAAGCTTAATTTTGGACTTTGCTCTGAATTTTCTTTTGTTTTGTCACTTTTGATATGACCCCTCACACGACCTTTTCTTCTTGTAATACGTAAATAAGTTGATTGCAAAGATATGTCAGTTCGTAAAATTAAAGGAAAATAACTTGTACCGCTTGACATCCATCTTGTCACACAGCACTGTTTTGAAACATTTGTATAAACGTTGCCATTATGCAAGATTTGTGCACAAAATCGCCTTGCTAACCCTGCAGCAGCCATCGTTTGGTCTTCTAATCGGTCCTACTAAACAGAGAACCCTAGAGAACCTTAGAGAACCCTAGAGAACCCTAGCTTTTAAAACCGCGGCAATGATCGTATTGATTATATTTTGTATTAATGTGATTAAATATATACATATACATTATTTATAACCCAAATTTATCATTTATACCTATGTTTATAGCGATTATTAATGACCGGAACACGAAACTTATGGATTCTCTGTTCCGGTGTAGCGTGAAATCCGCCAGCCCCGTGAAATTTGCCAGTGCGCATGCGCAAGCATCATATCAACAACCCCCGTGAAATTTGCCAGTCAGGCTGATTTAAAGTTTATATATTCCTTTAAATTACGTTAATTGTGAATCATTTACTGCTTATAGTATAAAGCATTCTAATACTGATTCAATCTGAGCACTGTCAAAAAATGATCGATTATTAAATATACTTTTTCTTAATGAAATGCTCATGGATATCCTACTTTCACTTTGAACGACGAGTCAGCTTAGATGATACAAACGCATACAAAACGTTAATTATCTACCGCTCGAGGTTTCATTCAAACTATTCATACTCTCAAAATTGTTTAGGTTCCTTTTTTTTCGTCTCCTTCATGTACTGTGTTATTTATTACTCTCTATAGCAAAGATGACACTGATAATGTCTAAGTATTGCATGTACTATTACTAATAAAGTTCTATCTCTAGTATTAGGCTAAATACAGTAAATCTAGACGCTGGACTTCAATACCTGAGCAAATCTACTAATTTTCTGATAAATACACAGCACTGCATGAATCAGCTCATACAATGTATTTGTTCAGTTATCTATTTTTATAAATGCAGTTTGAATTTTTAATGTAGATCTATCTGGTATGTACATCCAATTGTTTAGAGAAAGGAGTATGATTACAAATTATTTGTTAATTAATCGTCAGGAGTCTTGAAATAGTTACGCACACTAACGATAATACAAAAAGAGAAAAGTCCAGATGAAGATGGAGCATTAAAGGAACTTAACTCTACACTGGCAGTGATAAGATAAAATAAAATTTAATGTGACAGATGGAGATGTCTTGGTTACAATTTCTTTGGCAATGAAAGAAAAAACCACAATATATATATATATATATAAAAGACTATTCCTGATTGTTTTAGTAGTTAACCTGACCTGAAAGCTTAAGTGAGCTCTTTTGATCACAATAGCATGGTTTTCCTCAATATTTTTCCATAATGTATTACTTTTAATGCACCGAAATGCTTATTTTAGCCAGAATATAGTAAAGGAATGCTTTTCTGAAAGAATTATGACAAAAGTTTAATTTTTTGATTTTCCATGAATTTTTTAAGACTGCAAAAATGTATAAGGGGGCAGGGTATTTTCTTCACATTTTCAAAATTTCAAGATTACAGAAAAGGTAGAGTGGGGGTTTTTATGTTCCATGTTATCAATTTAAACCCACTTTAGCCTCTTTTCTTTAAAAAGTAGCCAATTATCTTAATTAGAAACAATTACTGAAGTCTCCACCCTCAAACCATGCAGGTAATTTTGTGTCAAGAAAAGTTCATTGATGCATGTAGAGAACCATGGGGTCATGTCTGATCCCATGCTTATATAAATGGTCTAATATCTTTAAAGGTATTGAGATCCCCACCCCACAGTAATTCCAAACATCAAACTTACACATTCTTTTCATGAATATGTATGCATATTGAAAGATCAAAGAAGTCTATAGATACCTTCCTGCTTTTATTTTTAAGCAGTTAGAAGCTCAGGTGAGCTAAGTGACCCATCGACCTCTTATTGGTGGCAGTGTATACAGATACATGTATACAAAGTGGGTGTGCTGGCAAATTTCACGACTAAAATCTTGTAAAATAAGCTGTTAAGACTGCATTTCACATACAACAAATGCAATATTCATTAGAATTTACTTATTTCATTGTTCTGATATTGGGGATAGTCCTAATAAGATATTGAGTACTATGTGTGACCTTTTTCCTCTTTAAGGTGGGTGTGCTGGCAAATCTCATGGCTAAATCCTTTCAAAATCGCATATTTTGGCTTCTTTTCTGATATTGCAATGAAACAATACATCTGAATGTGCCTATGTTCTGGTTGACACTATGAGAATAATCCATACAACACATTGAAATCTATATATGAGTTTATTTCTCTTTAAGGTGGGTGTGCTGGCAAATTTCACGACTAAAATCTTGTAAAATAAGCTGTTAAGACTGCTTTTCACATACAACAAATGCAATATTCATCAGAATTTACTTATTTCATAGTTCTGATATTGGGTATAGTCTTAATAAGATATTCGAGTACTACGTGTGACCTTATTCCTCTTTAAGGTGGGTGTACTGGCAAATTTCATGACTAAATCCTTGCAACTTTGCATATTTTGCCTCTCATTCTGGTATTGCAATGGAACAATACATCTGAATGTGCCTATGTTCTGGTTCACACTTTGAGAATAATCCATAAAACACATTGAAGTCTATATATGGGTTTATTTCTTTTTAAGGTGGGTGTGCTGGCAAATTTCATGGCTAAAATCTTGTAAAATAAGCTGTTAAGACTGCATTTCACATACAACAAATGCAATATTCATCAGAATTTACTTATTTCATAGTTCTGATATTGGGTATAGTCCTAATAAGATATTAAGTACTATGCATGACCTTTTTCCTCTTTAAGGTGGGTGTACTAGGAAACTTCATGGCTAAATCCTTGCAAAAAAATTATGGCCCTTTTTCTCATCTTAAAAAATTTGCAACATTCATCCAATTTACTTGTTTCATTGCTCAGGTATTTGGAATAGTCCATATAACAGATTTAAGGCTATGTATGGACTTATTTCATTTTAAAATGGTTGTGCTTGCAAATTTCACAGCTAAATTCTCGTAAAATCACATATTTTGGCCCCTTTTTAGCTCACCAGAGCCGAAGGCTGAAGTGAGGTATTGTGATCAATCATTGTCTGTTGTCTGTCATCTGTCCGTCCGTCCGTCCGTCCGTTAACTTTTCACAATTTCGACTTCTTCTTCTGAACAGCTGAACAGAATTTGATGAAACTTGGTATGCATGAAGTACTCATGGTCCCCTACAAGTGTTGTTGTTTTTCGTCCAGATCCGTCGATAGGTGGCACCACCACAGGCAAAAGTAGATTAGAGAGGGTACCCTCCTTTAACAAACTTCTTCTTCAGACCGGGGGCATACAGAGATAAACAGAATGCATAGGAATGATCCAGAGGGATGTTAGAAGAAATGTTGTTATTTTTGGTTCTGTTCCGAAATCAAATTTTTGACGATTTTTTTTGACATTTTTTTGGACTTAGTAATTTCAATGAAAAAAAAGTGTCATGTTTTTCACTTAATTGCTAATGATGATTTCTTATGGACTATTTTGATCATAATTATGTTAAGGAATATTACTGTGAAAGAATTTTGTCAATATCTCAATTTTTGGATTTTCTATGAATTTTTTAAGACTTCCAAATAGGGTGTATAGGGACATTCTTCACATTTTCAACTTCTGCTGTTATACCACATGAAAGATTTTAATGAAACATGGTATACATGAAGTACTATAGGTCCTCTATCAATTTTGTACATTTCATCCAAATTGGTCAACAGATGGTGCCACCATATCTAAAAACTAGGTTTCACAATGGTACATTCTATACCACTTGGTAATTAAAATATGGAGTGTAGTGGTTCAAATCCAGCTGTGGTCAAAATTTTTTTTTTTTTTTATTTCTTTACACATCTAAATAAGTTTTTAGAGGTTTCTCAACACTCAACATATGAAATTAGGCCTATTAAGTTGGATCTGGACAATACTTGAAACAATTGTTGTTCATGACCCAGACTTGAAATCGGTCAACAAAAGGCCCCACCTAAAGAAAATGACTAACTAACGTTGCCCTGAATCACATCTTGGATATCAGGAATATTTCAAATAATATAATGAATACCCTTTGTCTTTATTTTTATGCTCCCAGCAAAATTTCGGGATGGGTGGAGGGGAGCATAGAGTCGTTGTTGTGTTCATCTGTCTCACATTTACACAAATATGTTCTTATGTACAATTTGCTTACAAGAAATTGTTTTAATAAAAATACATGTTGATTTTAAGATTCCCGAAGACGATTCAGGTTCAATTCCTGGGTTGCACCACTACGTTTAAGAGGTTTAAGTTACCTCCTGCTTCCATATAACTGAAAAATTGTTGAAAGCAATTAACGTAAAACACCTATCAACCAACATTTTGATGCCTTACTTGCCAGGGTGGCATGTATATATACTTACTGAGATACAGGCATTTGAAGTACCGGTAGGTAAAGTAGTATGTACTTTGAGAAAATTGCAGATTGATGTGTACAGTACTGCAAATTACCAATATTATGAAGTATCATAGTAACAGCACCAGTATGACATTTTTTAACCCTTGAACCAATACATTTAAACTAACTTTATTATTTTTAAAGACAACCTTTTGATGAAATTGTCAGGATGTGTGCAATGGGTCATGGCTTGAGTTTTCAAGTATCGCACTTTTACACCAGTAAAATTTACCTTACCTGTATATTAAGTGAAATCAGGTAAACTTACTCAGAGTGAAAATGAATTCATGTGGACTGCATACTCAAGTAAAAAAAGTATGATTATCAGATCTTATACATGTGTATATGGAAAGATATTTAAGAAAAAACTTATGTATATTAACATAGGTATACACTTAATTCAGTTACATTTTTTCCTTATTCCAATTTAGGACAAATGATTTGTACTAGCAGTTTATCATGTCATATTTTGATGTGCAACACATCCGAATATTTTTTCGTACATATCAAAAATTTACATTTTCAATTTTTACCATACCTGTACAGGTAAAAAAGGTAGACTATAATTCAGCTTGGGTGTTTTTATTTCGTAGCTATTGTAAAGTATGTTGTAGTGTGTTTAGGTATAATTTAGTTACTAAATGACCTGTAATTAAATGTTATGAAATATTCATCCATCATCCTCGGCTCTACAGGTGTCCGACACCCTTTGCTGCTTTGCAACACGTGTGAGTGCACGTACATCTGTACGCCTATGACACGGGGTTTTTTTTTTTCTAGATCTATAATATACTGTTTGGTGATCAGTACGCTTACATGAAAATATTTCTTTTAATGTGTTTAAGTTTTCTCATTTAAATAAAAGGTATAAACTGGCAGATTTCACGGGACTGGCAGATTTCACGACCCCCGCGTGAAATCTACCAGACTTCCGGTTTGACTGGCAGATTTCACGGACTGGCGGATTTCACGCTACACCGGAACTTTAGAGAACTCTAGCTTTTAAAACCGCGGGGTTGGTTGTATTGCTTCTATTTTGCATTAATGTGATAAAATATATACATATACATTATTTATAATCAAATTCATCATTATTATCTATTTTCATAGTGGTTATTATCGACCGAAGAGAAGGAATGATAGTACTTGGATGGCATGAATATAATGAGCGGAATGTATTTCGGGTGTAATTTCATTACAAAACAGTGTAGTGAATTCGGCAAAACCGATTGTTTAGTGAAATTTTATCATCGATGTGTATAAAGTTTATTTATATATTTTAATATATATCTATGTATATGTCCTGGTATTTTTTTTTCTTTTTCAGATCACTATAAAGCGGCCGGACACGCCAGATGCATTCGATGCAGATCGACAGACTCTATTCCATATGACTTCGTTCATTGTTACGATATCAATTACAAATAAAAGAGAAGTTTTTATGTTTTATTTTCTCTTTAAGAAACATTCGGATAGGTATCTCTACTCAGAATGGTATTTCAAACACTTTGGCTAATTTTTATTATCCAACATCTCCGTTGTCAACACCAGTCAATTACAAGCAATTAACACAAGTTTGAGAAATGAATATACTATTAATATAATAGAGAAATAATTATCTAATAATGAATCTTTAATCAGTATGCAATGACGTACACATAAAACAGTAAGATATATATCAGAACAGAGAATCTCTCTCTCTCTCCCATGATTGGTTGGTTGGTTAAATAGGGTTTTACGTCGCTTTCAACAATTTTTCAGTCATATCGCGACATGGAAGCATGAGGTTACACACCTCTTTATATGTCAACTCTTTTTAAAACATATTGGCGAAATCCAGGATTCGAACCCCTGTCGTCCGCACCGCAAGCCAAGTGCTTAACCACAACACCAAGTCTCTCTCTCTCTCTCTCTCTCTCTCTCTCTCTCTCTCTCTCTCTCTTTCTCAGGTTACATGAGTAACAAATAAAAGTTAATGGAAAATTAAATGTATTTTACATATGTAGAAATGAGACACATTAAAAGGTCTATTTGTTATGTAAAACACTTTTGTTCTAAATGTTTGCTGGATGATGAGCCAGTTTCATATCGTTGTCATGGTCATCACATTGTTTTAAAATTAGCCGAAGAAAGTGTAGCAATCCCATCATGTGATTACTTAGAGTTCGAAGCGTTATAATTGTTTTCATATAAAACGTTTTATTATTTTGAAATTTTCTTAAATTTATAACAGTTTTAAGTAACACATAAATACGTCTTCTGTCAAGCTCAAGCCGGTGTGGCGCAGTGGTTACGTGTTCGGCTTGTGATTGAGAGGTCGCCGGTTCGTGTACCGTCCCGGCCACACCGGTGTTCTGTCTTTCGGATGAGACAGTAAAGCCGAGGTCCCGTGTCATGGTAGGAGTGGCACGTTAAAGATCCCTCACTGCTTCGGGTAGGCCCGTTGCACAGGTCAAAATTTGTACGCCCCGCATCAGGCAGATGCCGTCACCACATACGTGAAATATTCGTGGTGTGACATTAAACAAAATCAAAAAAAAAAAAAAAAATCTGTCAAGCTCAGTCTATTTTTAGTCTTAACTTAAAACTAGAAAAGAAACAAAATATGTTGATAAAACATCTTTTTCAACTTTATCACAAAGATCCTGGTATATATCCAGAATTCTTGGAGAATATGCAGAAACAAGCATTTTAAACACATACACTTATATTGATAAAGAATATTTTCACACAAGGATACTGGTGCTTCCAGTAATCCTGATGTAAAAATTCTAAAGGAATACTGGTAACGAATTTAATTTAACTAGTAATCGTATCGGAAAGTACAATTTTTACAAACAGAAATTACATGTAAAATGTAAAATATAATTTAACTCTCGCCTCATCCTTATCATTTTTCATTATTTAAATTATAGATAAATATGTAATAAATATCTTAAACAAGTGGAAAGCAAAACTACTATACAATAAACCATATTTGATTGCACTGCACACATAATGACACGTCATAGTACATATGCAAGAACGCTGTTTCAATATCACTAAATAAACAATGATAGACCGAAACCCGAAATTCTAAGACTTTGTTTCTATTAATAGATTTTTGGCAGTTCTTTGGAGTCAAAATTATGCACCTGAATATTTAGAAATAGAAACCCACAAAATGTCACAGTTTTGACAGCGAGTATATAAGCAAATTTTTCAATTTTCATTATTATCGCTTACCTATCACGATGGGAAAAGCACGTAAAGTCGGTTTCGCTGTTCGCGTTTGCATTAGTTGTGAAAATCGGTGCCAGAAACGTTGGTTTCATGGCAAGTTTCGCTTCTTATGTAGACGTTGCGTGATCGGTCGCGATTCTCGCGTTCAATTTCTTAGGTAATTAAATTTATATATTACATTATTCATGTTTACTATCTAATATCATCGATACGGAACTGCAGTTTGATGTGTTGTTCAAGGTCAGATTTGACGCTTTCAGATTTAAGATAAACTTTTAATATAAAGATATATATATATAAACAAAAACTTGAACAACAAGTCCAACTGCCCAGGTATAGTATAACATGTACGGATACCTAACGGTGACCGCAACGAAGTACATGTTTTTATTTACTTTGTGTTTCGCACATAAAACCTCACTTCTTTCATATCTGCGGTCGAGTCCTTTTAAGGGCTTCTGGGAGGAGATTTAATGCTGGACACGGGGAAATCTGCAATATGAAGTAAATTCATATGACGATTTCACCCATTGCACGTCCTAACTCCCAGCCAGGTAGTACACGAAAGGAGACTAATATGCTAGGGGCCATAACTAACAAAACATTTTGATTCATATAATTGTACGTTTACGTTTTGTATATTTATTTGGTTTTCTCTTTCTGTCAATCAAATTCAAACTTCAATTTTCCTTTCATATTTCTATTCTTGTAAAGAAGATTTTTAAAGAATTGCTAGTAAATTAATTACTATAAATTTCGACACACCCCCATTGAGGCCCCACCCTACCCCCAGGGGTCATGATTTTAACAATTTAGAATCTACACTACCCCAGGTTGCTTCCCTGTAGGTTTCAGCTTCTCTGGTCCAGTGGTTCTTGAGAAGAAGATTTTAAAAAAATTTTCCTATATATGTCTATGTAAAAATTTGATTCCCTGTTGTGGCCCCGCCCTACCCCCGGGGATCATGATTTCAACAATTTAGAATCTACAATGCCCACGGATACTTCCCCATAACTTTAAGCTTTTCTGGCCTAGTGGTTCTTAAGAAGAAGATTTTTAAAAAAAATTTCCTATATACTTCTATGTAAAAATTTGATTCCCTGTTGTGGCCCCGCCCTACCCCCGGGGGTCATGATTTCAACAATTTAGAATCTACAATGCCCACTATCAAATTTATTGACATTTAATTCACATAATTAGCATGAAAGACAGATAATATGCACATACACCTATCAAGACACAAAAAAACTATATATATTGAAGTTTACTTCCGGACTCATCATTTTTATATTGGGACTCACCAAATTTTGGTGGGACTCACCATTTTCAAAAGTGGTGAGTCCCAGGACTCACCATTTCAGAACCCTAGTGAGAACCCTGAACTCTTATCAGTCATTATAAACTGATTCTTATATTTTTTCTATATACAGGTACATATACCAAACTACCAATACCCTACACTGCATGCATTCAGATTGATAGGGCAGACGGCCGGGGTTCCATTCCCAGATTGCACCACTATGTTTAAGAGGTTGATGACCTCCTGCTTCAAATATTGTGGAAAGCGACATAAATCCTAATCAACCAACCAACCATTCAGATTGATAGGGAAAGGGGCACTTCTCCATTATTTTGAGGTTACTGTTTCCTTAATGATTAATTCACTAGTCAAATAATGGCTAAAGACCCTTGTTAAAACTTGATCGAAATTCCAAACAAAGTTCAAAATAGATATGATGCCTAAGGAAAGACTGACAGGTTCAAAATGTCATTCATATAAAAATTTGGTATATTTTGTGCCAACAATTAACCGCTAAAATACGCTCTGGATATCTCCATTTTGCACTATTTTATCAAAATCTTCTGAGGCCCTGTGTCACCTGGCTGACATACTTCGGATAAAGTACAACATTGATCTGGTACAAAATGTAGATTTCATAACCAAATAGGAGGAAGCGGGCAGACAGGGGGGTTACTCTAACTCCCACCCTCCCATTACATACCTGGTACAATTTTTTGTCGCTTTAGAAGTATACGACCCATCTCCCGCCTCATTGCCTCCCTTCCCATACCCCACCTCCCTTGCACGCTGTCCGTTCATGGTATAAGAAGTACAGAACAATTAACAATAAAAGCGAACATGGCAGTTTGTAAATTATAACATGTACATCTAGTATGTAATGAAATATGAGGACTTTCACTGATGCTCTTCATAAAAATGCTGATATGACTCTATAGAATTCTTATACTTCTAACCCCCCCCCCTTTTATCCGAAGATTGGGATATGTATGTATTCTCTAAATGATAATTGGAGGTGGATTACAGCAAACATAATCAATTAATAATGCCATACAACCACTTAATCAGTACAATACATAAACACACAGTATTCTCTAGTCTTCTTGATTATTAATCATTTTCCTCTTATTAGATGCATATGATTACCCATTAACATGTGTGATTAAAATATCACATTGATGTGTTAATAAATGTAACTACTTTGACTAATACACTACAATAAATACACACTGTAAAGTTCAAATCGAGTGTGGAGTACCCAAGTTTGTTGTAAGGTTCTTTACATTTTCCTACGTCACCCCCCTTTTCCCTATATTTGGATGTATAATCACTTAATTGATTGAAAACTTGTAAATTATGTTAGATTATAGCAAATTATACTAATTTAGTATCAAACATAATCACATTAACCGCTACATTTGATAAAAAAGCTAGGGTTCTCTAGGGTTCTCTAAGGTTCTCTAGGGTTCTCTGTTTAGTAGGACCCGTCTTCTAATCTCTAAACCAAAGTAAGACGTAATGTTAAGTATTCCTACTTTAAGACTCATTGCATTTAAAATGATAATTATAAAATATGATTGAAAAAAAAATACGCAAATTGATACCCATATGTTTTTTTTTTTAAAATAGAATAAAATAAGCATTTTATTCAAGCGTTTTGTTTCACTCAGAAGTCACTTGAACGTTTAAGCAAAAACTCGAAGCAGAGGGGGTGTGTTGGAAAATGAAAGTAAATAAAAATATGTCTCATCATACTTAGAGGAACTCTACCTTCATAGATAAATATGAATTTACCACCTACTGAAAGTTATGGGAACGGTTTGCTGTACGCTGGATGGAATCAAGACCAAGGTATTTGTTAATGTAGATGGTTGTACATATTCATGATCATGATGTTGTTTTGTCTTTATCTGTATCAGTCTGTTTGTCAATGTTGTTATTCCCAGATTGTGAGTCTTTTGGGAAGTAATTTATTTATCAAATTGTTGATATTCTGGTAAAATAATACTATAATCGAAAGTCAGCTTGGACAGCCAGTGAACCCGTTGACATGATTTGGTAATTAACTTAGCTTTGGTTAGACTACTTGGGTTTTTTTTCATATTCAGTAAATTGAATGTTACTCCTGATAGTAAAGGTGTTACCTCTATTCATTTAATTATTCCATAGGGAGAGATAATAATCCTTTTTTATAATGAAAATTTTTATGAATTGTATGATATTATGTCATATCTTTAAATTGCCACTACACTACTTTTTTTTTCCTCATATCACATCAATAATTTGATGTAAATAAAACCCCATGGTGCCAAAACTTTTACAATCAGATGCTGCAATAAGTAGTTATTGCTGATTAAACTGAAGATGTTTACCTGTTTAACACGGCTGTGCGTGCGATGAGTATCAATAAATCTCTGTTGTCTGGAATCGAAATAGCAAATGTCACGACATGTGGTCACTTCATGTAAACAGAATATATTATAATAGAATTATGCCGCTTTTTATATGAAATTTAGTAAGCAAGACAATAAGTAGACAGGATTCTTTTAATGAGATTTATTAGACGAGAGTGATATTCATCTTTTTTGCGATTCATCATCATTTGAACAAGGCGAACATGATAGTGACGAAACAAGTCACGTAATCCAAGGTACTTTACGTACTTCAATTTTGATGTTGTTTGACATGATTTCTACCGTTTGTTAGGTTTGACTGAAACTTGACCAAAAAAAAGGCTTCTTTGTTGATTGGGGCAAACCTTCATTTTCCATGTTGCTTTGTGACATTCATAAATATAACATAATTTCAATATGTTTCTTGCAGTATTTAGTATGTGCTTCTACACGTGCCTTAAGTAATGCATCAATATTGTTATGTAAAATGTAGTTCAGCTATCTTATGTATATGTATATACATTTTTATGAAAATAATTAACCTAAAAGTAAAGAATTGAGTTCTATGTGTGATCCATATAATACTAGGAATTTCGGGTAAGTGAGGGGCTGGGATTTTGCCCTCCTACTAACCTCCTGAATCCATCACCTATATACTAGTTACCTCATCTTCATCCATTGTATCTACATGGGTATTTGATTCTGTCTGATCACTGTCTGCCATTTTCACATCCAGGCTTTAAATTTCCAAATAAGGGTTACTTGCTTCTACACTACTTGGAGGCCTAGGTGAATCAAATGCGTTTGCTGGTCGATATTGGACAGTAGGTATTGTGCCGGGAATTTACCATACTTTCTTTGGTTTTATCATACTTTGTTGTATTTCAAAGCGATGTCTGAATGGTAGACTTTCTGGTGTAAAATGTACAGAACATAAGGCCAAATATTTTGTAGGACCGTCCCATTTTGCTTGCTTTTCTTTAACAAACAGAACCCACTGGCATAGTTCATTGGATGTCTTAGGAAAACTGTGCATTGACACACCATCTGCATTGGTGTTCCCACAGTTAGTAGCAACACAACGGACCCACCCCCGACTTTGCTTGACCTGCCCTTGTCTTCAAGCACTTTTTTTTCTGTTCAATATTATTTAACAACTCTGATTTTTGGACAGTTCTATATACTAAAGTTCAGCACTGTATATAAAACATGATGTCAGCAACTCTTCATCGCAGAATCTGGTGTTTCTGTATGAATACCGGGTGTGGCTTAGCAGCGCGCGCATTAGCTTATCACAAATATCTTGTTATCTACAGCTGATATGAACTTTAGGTTTTCAGCAATTTATTTATTGCATAAATATGCATCAGTTGAATGGGAACAATTAGATTTGGAAAATTAGCTTGAAATGGCACTTTAAGATTAACATTAATACATATATATGCTATGTTATTCCTTATCTGATATAACACCCCCTCCAATAGATGAAGCTGTCCCTGAAATTCAATATTGTTAAACAATAATCGGTTATCGTGCAATCATTGACATATTTAAGGGTTATCCATTCCTAAGAAAATTCTATTGAAAAATACATGCTTTTTCAAAAATTCTTTTTTTATTTGAGGAACATACAAGACACAAATAAATTGGTGGTATTAAAACATTACCTACCCATATTTGTTTTCATTTCAGTAAGAACTCAAAATTAAGGAGTCTGAACATGCTTAATTCATATTTTGGTAATTTTTGAGTCAAACATATCATCTTTTAGTTTGCACTGCACAGCTAATTTTATGTAAATTAGCAGATTGTAAACACTTCTCATTTGTAGTATAATATCTTTCTATCATGGTTCAGAATCAATTTTATAATCTCTTTATATTATATGATGAGGGAAAAAGCTGTCTTGCATCACTGGTTGCTAAAATTATCCCCTGTACAAATGCATCAAAATGTGATATTTAGAGTGCTGATAATGTAAAAATATGTGCAAATCTCATTTTCTTGATTTATTTTCATTCTACAATACCATATGTACTTAATAAATAAAAGAAATATGTATGTATCTAGGTTAGATTTCGTGCAAAGCAAGATTTTATTACCCTACCCCCTATTTTGTCACCAAATCATTGTAAAAACAATGAGAGGGCAGTTCTTATAGAGATGAGTTATATGTGTGGGTCATAATTTTACACTACACTTTTTCTACAATATCAGATGTTTCATTGAACATAAATATTTTTATATAACCATGTTAAATTTAAAAATGAACAAAATAAACGAACACCAGTATATATGTTATTTTTTATGAACACAAAGTAACACAGTTTTATTTCCCCCACCCCTCCTTGTGGCAGTACATATATGACATCATCCAAGGATCGAGAACCCTTAAATGAGGAAAGTAATTATAATTAAATTGTTATTTCCTATCCGATATATTTCCCTTTTCTGTAGATGAAGCCATTGATGTATTTCCAAAATAAAAACCTCATAATATTCAATCATTGACATATTTTTATATAAACAAGGTGTAAGTTTAATACATACAATATTATATATATTATGAACTAGGGAGGTTACTTTTACATCATCAAAATGTTGTTCGTATAAACACGTAATTGACCATACTACTTTTCAGTCATATTTGCCTATCTATAATAAGACGTTCATATGTAAGTTGCATCTTTCATTTCATTGTTTATGTATTGAAACAGGAAAAGGCAGTTGATGTAGCTGTAAAGTATTGTCTAATATCGCATTGAAATATAATGAATCAGAATGCATCTCATAATTTGTTTTTAACAATACTGGAATATATTCGTCAACACCAGTTTTGGTACTAAATTGTCATAATTTCTAGTAGATGCATAGCAAGATTGCTTCAGTTTGAACGACATATGAGGAGAGAGGTCTGGCTGAAAAAATAAATAAGGCCAACTCTATTGTCCACAATATAGAAACATGTATTAAAGCTGTTTATTATAATATTTTATTGTTGATACATGAACAGCATTATTTATGTACAGTTATCTGTATTTTGCCCCGTCTTTTACCCATGTATTGTAATTGATGAACTGTGCTAGAGGTTATTACTTATTACTACTTATTACACAGCATACATGGATATTAAAAATGCATGTATATTAAAAATTCACACGTTATCATAATGAGTTGGCTTGTTAAAGGTTACATAAATACATAGATATCAACAATTACAAGTTTGATAACAGATTGTCTGGATCTCATGCGGTTGAAACATTAGCATATTAATATATTACAAAACTGTGCATAACATGCAATTTCCTCTAATCTAATGTTGTAGAATGTTTTATGTTGGACATTAAAGTATTAATCTATGCCATGGTGACAAGTCATCTTGTAAAAGTAGTCCAATCAGGACAACCAGCTCTGTTGATGAGTCAACACACAAGCCACATTGTAAAATGTAGATGCTTGGTAACGGTTATCATGTAAATGTAGCGCAAATATTCAATATATCAAATGTTTGGTGTAACCGTACTGACAAGTTGTGTCTTATCCACACACATGTAAAATGATAAGATTATTCATGTGTAATAATGCATACCATACATAATTAACATCTCAACATATAACTAATTTCATCGCCCTATTGCTATTGCCATTTTCGTGCATATGGCATCCTCCATTCATCCCAATTACAAACTGCTTTTGTGCTGAAAATTTTACAAATCTTATTCATATCCTTTTATCTAAATAGGAAAACTAACTCTCATCCCCATTTCTATGGTGATCTAATATACCAACTAAGGAGGGTCTAGGATTAAGTTAATTTCAGTTTTATGCACCCAGATTAATAGATCGGGGGCATATTGTTTTTGTCCTGTCTTTCTGTTTGTTTGTTTGTCTGTCTGTTGCCAACTTTTTCCTTGGCCATAACAAATGAACTGTGAGGGATAGAAACTCCATATTTGACATGCGTACTCAACTAGTGAAGCCCTTTCAAAAGACACCAAGGTTGATGACCTTTTTACCTTGACATTGACCTTCATGCGAAAAATAACTTTTTGGACTTTGTTGCCGCCGGGGGCATTAGTGTTTCACAAACACAGGTTGTATGAGGTTGAAAAATGATAAATGCTTTCAACATTGATAGTATAAATCTGAGATAATCACAGAAATATAAGTATTATATTTGGTCCCTCTACAACCTTATGCCTACTTTACCTTGAGCATTCTGTGGTGGACATCTTTTCAGAGGAGATAAGGTCCTGAACCACATCCCTTCTGACTGTTTGTTTTACATGCTGTTTCTTGTATGTCCTGATGACTTTTCTCATACAGCTGACTCGGATGTCTTCTTTCCTTTTTTGATGTATTTTTATAAAAATGAGTATAAGAAAAGGAAATATAACATCAAAATGATAAACACATAGCATTTATTGTCTGCTTTTATAAATATAGATTAACAGGATTCATGATTTCTTATTTCAATATATATATACAGTATGTTATAGAATGAACTCATATGTAATTGTAGGGTGCTTTGCATGTGGTATGGAAAATGGATTTCGAGTTTACAATGCAGATCCATTGAAAGAGAAAGAAAGACAAGGTATCATTTTTATAAGCAGTTTTATGACAATTTCCCACAAAAGTCATGAATATAGATAGACTGAGAACAGGCATAAACAGGTAATCAATGACATTTATCAGACAACATTTTAATTTAACTGATTAAAAGTCAGACAACTTGATTTGACCAGGTAAGTTCTGCCTCAGAAATTGTTAGATTCTCCACTGTTTTATATGTATTTTATACACATAAATGGGACATATTATGGTATGGTGATGTCTGTCTGTCTGTCCGTCCACTAGCTATAGGATGCGATAACTTAATAAATGTCAGTGGTTTTTCATTAAACTTGTACAAAATGCTCAAATGAAATAAAGGAAGGAACCTTTTCGATCTTGTCGTTACAGAGTTTTGGGACTTTGATTTTTTTTTTCATGAATAGAATAATTGCAGTTTCTGTGGGAAATGATAACTCTAGCACTCGTAAATAGATTTTAGTAAAACTTCTACAGAATACTCTGATAAAATAAAAGAAGATGCCTTTCGATTTTGAAAATACAGTGTATCTCCTTTGTTGGTACAGAGCTATGGGTCTTTGATTTTTTTTATTGTGAAATCATAAGAAATTAATTTCTCACTCCAACTCTTTCAAATTTAAATTGATGATACAATTATGTATAAACTTTAATATATATTACAGGATTTCATTTCTTCTGTACTCTTACATTTTTAACATAAAAGAAAAAAAGGAGGAGGGGGTTAAATTCCTCTCTTTGCCACAACTTCTTACTGCCTTCATGGATTTCCATAATATTTCACAGGGTTGCTGCTCAGGGCCAAAGCATGTGTCATCATGATGTCCTGAATAATAGATAAAGGGGGAGTGTTTCCATACTTTCAAATTTCATCCCTTCAAACTAAGTGACAGGCGTATTATGCCAGGCTAGGCGTTGCTCTTGTTATTCTCATTTTCAGGCCAAAAAAAGAAAACAAAAATAAAAAATGTTTGCTAATACTCTGCCTAGAATACATAAAAAAAGTTCTGTTCACACAAATTTTCGACCTCTTTTGTTCAGATGATGTCTTTGAATATACAGTAAGTAATTCAGACATATTCATGATTTATTTCTTTAAAGTTTACAATGTAAATCCAACTGATTGCATTTCTACTGAAAGGTTATAAATGTATTTATTTTCCAAGGTATATAATATTAAGGTTTCTCTGTCTCTTTATTTTCTCAGATTTTGCTGATGGTGGCATAAATCATGTGGAAATGTTGTTCCGATGCAATTATTTGGCCTTAGTTGGTGGAGGCAAAAATCCTAAATATCCTCCAAATAAAGGTAAAGAAAGAAGTACTTTTATATAACAGCCAGTTCTTTTAGGTTTTTTTTCAGTTTGATTAATGGGCACAGTCCCTTTGCGAATATTGTTTATATTGTATCTTTAAGATTTCCCTCTGAAAAATACAGGAATACATTGATATCATTATAATATTTGATAAACATTTGGTAAGTTTTTTTTTAAATGCAAACACAAAAAAAACCCCCAATATTTCATAGCTTTATTGTTTGTCTGGGTACAAACATTTGGTTATAACAGCTACTCCTCTGAAACTTTTGATCACATGGAGTTAACCATAGTCTCTTTGTCATATTTGTGACCATCTTGTTTACATGCACATTTATTTCATTGGCATCCACCGGCATTTTCACATTCACGAAAAATAACAGGCATGATAAATTCTTGTTCCTGGACAAACCCAAATCAGGAAATGCTATTATATAATCTAATATAGTTTCCATCATGAAAATTGGTCAAATCTATCTCCTGCCATATGTAGATAGCACTACATGATCAGTAAAACAATTGGTAGATTCATTATACCTACCTACCACATATAATGAAATCATTAGACCTCCTAATGCTTTGTTATATCTGTCATTGATGCAATTTTGAAAGCCTTTTTAAATGTATCTCCTTCCTAACTTTTGTACCTTTGATGAAATTTCTTGTGCATGATCATCTTGTACTAATTGATGAATGCAAGTACATGTAGTCACGGTTATGAAATCAAACAAGTCTAAACTCTTTCTGTTGACTTCAATTATACAATTAATCAATTATTCAGTTAAATTGCTTTATCAACATGTAACATTTGTAAATAGAATAATGGCTCATTTGAGTACTCCTGATATGAAGTGGCTTCATGTTTGTACCGTATAGTAATTTCAATATGATCAGTGTTACTAACATTCTTTTAGTGATGGTATGGGATGACTTAAAAAAGAAACATGTTATAGAGCTAGAATTTTCATCAGAGGTCCGAAGTGTTAGGCTTCGCAGAGACAGGTAAGTTTTTTCTTTTAAAAACTAGAGATAGAGAATTTATGAATCAGAAACTTCCATACACTTACAATATTAAATGTACTACATTTAGTCAGAGTTACTCTTCTGCAGATGTAGTTGAGTCATTATAGGCATTATTACCAGTATAAATCAGTTTCTAGGTTAAATATCTTTTATTAAACTGCTAAGATTCAGTCTAGATATACTTATATCCATATCTTGGTTTACTGAGAAACTGCATACAGTTCTGAAAGGGACCTCATAAGAAGCCCTCAAAACAGGAAAAAATGTTGATTATATTTCATCATACGATAGTTCATTTGAATGATTGTCTCTATATTTTTATAGGATAGTTGTTGTATTGGATACCATGATCAAAGTATACACCTTCACTCAAAACCCACAGCAGCTCCATGTGTTTGAGACATGTCCCAATCCTAAAGGTCTGTACATTCTATAACACCAGTCCTGTACCTAGCTTCTCATTGAACTATAGTAGGTGCATGAATTATTAAATGTTGTTTCTGCAAAGCATAAGACAACTTGAAAAGTAGGACTTTGACATTTATCTTTTCATTTCATTTTATTGTATGCACTGAAAGAATTTAAAATAATCACATTTAATAATAAGGAACTCTCTGATTGCTTATATTATGTATCATAAGCCAAAGTGCATTAAACAGTGAGGATTAGTATTTAGGGGTTACCATGTTAGTGTTTTACACAATTTGACAGGGTATATGTGAATACCATGTCAGGAATGCAGTTTCACAGCGAGGCGTCAGCTGAGCGGTGAAACGGATATTCCTGACAGGGTATTCACGGATACCCTGTCAAATTGTGTAAAACACTAATGTGGTAACCCTATTCTAATGCAGTTTATCAAAAATAATTACAACTAGAAGCACAGAGTTATGGTTTTCTAAGCCAAGTCGCTAATCACAATCAAAGGAAAAATGTAGGGCATCGCGACGTCACAAATCAGAAACTGCGGGGCTGTGACGTATTTTTACAACCTACGGGTATTGCCTACGGGTATTGTGGAATACCTGCATGTCAACAACCAATCAAAATACAGGATTTTATAGGATGTGCATTAGAATTGTTATTATAGCCACTGCAAACAAAGTTGGAAGGAGGGGGTATATAGAAATCACATCATCCATCTGTCTGTCTGTCAGTATGTCTATCTGCCTGTCCAGTAAAGAAGTTCTATTAGCAGATTTCTCTTACAGTACCAAAATGTATAAAGTATAGGGCTTTCATACTTTACACACGCACATTCACCATAACAAGTACTACATTTTGATACCAAGACCATGGACCTAGTGACCTTGAAAGTTGGCCTTGTAATAATAACTTGGTGAAGAAGTTTTGTAAGCAAATTTCTCTTACAGTATAAGAGATACGGTTGTGATATTTCATACACACATCCACCATAACAAATACTACATTTTGATACCATTTCATCTGACCTAGTGACCTTGAACTGTGATATTGACTGTATTAATAATTATTTGGTTAAGAAAGCAGATTTCTTTTATAATATATGAGACAAGGGTTTCATATTTCATGCAAACATTATGAATCAAGAATTATTCCCTGTAACAAGTACAACACATGCACTTTATTCTATTCCAAATTTGTTGTTGGGGGGAGTTTTTGATCCACTTCATTGACAAACATCTAGTTTAATTAACAGATTGTCATTATGTAACACCACTAAAGAATTATTTCAGAATAGTGTCATCCCACATTTAGGTTTGAAGGAAACAAATATGTAGAGAAAATCACCAACTTTCTGCAGATTCAAGTGTACATTTCTAATACACTAATCCACTTTTCAACAAGAAAGTGAAATTAAGTGGATTTCAGATTGGTATGCCTCACAGTTACACCAAAATCAAATGTCCAACTCATTCCACCTAACATGATGTCACAACAATCAAATTTATAGCTAAATTCTGGGTCATTAACAGGAAAGGGATTGGTGTGTTGTCACGACTAGATATCAAATGATTCTAGCCTTTATATTGATAAACACTATAAATCCTTTAGTAACACCACTTCTCTTTTATACAGGATTATGTGTATTGTGTCCAAATAGCAACAATTCTCTCTTGACATTTCCGGGTAGAAAAACGGGACATGTGCAAATAGTTGACTTGGCCAACACTGAGAAATCAGCCACTGATATTTCAGCTCATGAAGCTGCTCTCAGCTGTATAGCTTTAAATCTGCAGGGAACAAGGTTGGCTACAACATCAGAAAAGGTAATAGATAAGCTGAAAGTTTTTGGTTTTTGAAACTCATAAAAGTAGATTCAAATACATTTTGTTTCACTAAGTCTATAAACACTAGTAGTTTATTTATAGAGTTTTATATGATTGATGGTTTGCCACAAACTATTGTGGGTTAGTACAGTTGATTCTTGTTTACTTGAACAAGAATAACAGGATCTAATAATCAGTCTTATCAGATTTTTATAGTGTAACCCATGTCACTGGTCATTTATTATACTTTTACAGTGTAACCCCGGTCATGATCATTTATTACTCTTTGACAGTGTAATCCATGTCAGTAATCATTTGTTACATTTTTACAGTGTAACCCATGTCAGTGATCATTTATTACACATTTACAGTGTAACCCATGTCACTGGTCATTTATTACTCTTTTACGATGTAACCCATGTCATTTATCATTTATTACCCTTTTACAGTGTAACCCATGTCACTGGTCATTTCTTAAACTTTTACAGTGTACTCCATATCAATGACCATTTATGACACTCTTACTATGTAACTTATGTCAGTGGTCATTTATTACACTTTTACAGTGTAACCCATGTCAGTGATCATTTATTACTCTTTTGCAGTGAAACTCATGTCATTGATTATTTATTAGTATTCATGCATTAAGTAATAGCTTTTACATTATTTGTTTGTATTGTATGGGAATTGGAATCTTACATACTGTATACGATCCTCACATTCACTTCCAGAATTTTTCAGATATGATTTATCATTTTCTGCATGATCATCCCTATTGTCCTTCAGATAAGACAGTATGAACTGAGGCCCTGAGTCCTAGTATACTTTGGCCACATTATCATCCTTATTTGTCCTTCAGATAAGACAGTATGAACTGAGGCCCTGATTCCTACCAGTAGTATACTTTGGCCACATGATCATCCCTATTGTCCTTCAGATGAGACAGTATGAACTGAGGCCCTGAGTCCTACCGGTAGTATACTTTGGCCACATGATCATCCCTATTGTCCTTCAGATGAGACAGTATGAACTGAGGCCCAGAGTTCTAGTATACTTTGGTCACATAATCATCCCTAGTTGTTCTTCAGATAAGAAGGTATGAACTGAGGCCAAGAGTCCTAGTATACTTTGGTCACTTGATCATCCCTAGTTGTTCTTTAGATAAGACAGTATGAATTGAGGCCTTGAGTCCTAGTATACTTTGGCCACATGATCATTCTTATTTGTCCTTCAGATGAGACAGTATGAACTGAGGCCCTGAGTCCTAGTATACTTTGGTCACTTGATCATCCCTATTTGTCCTTCAGATAAGACAGTATGAACTGAGGCCCTGAGTCCTAGTATACTTTGGTCACATTATCATTCCTGTTTGTCCTTCAGGTTAGACAGTGTGAACTGAGGCCCTGATTCCTAGTATACTTTGGTCACATTATCATCCCTATTTGTCCTTCATATGAAACAGTATGAACTGAGGCCCTGAGTCCTAGTATACTTTGGTCACATGATCATCCCTGTTTGTCCTTCAGATAAGACAGTATGAACTGAGGCCCTGATTCCTAGAATACTTTGGCCACATTATAATCCCTATTTGTCCTTCAGATTAGACAGTGCGAACTGAGGCCCTGAGACCTGGTATACTTTGGTCACATGATCATCCCTATTTGTCCTTCATATGAGACAGTATGAACTGAGGCCCTGGGTCCTAGTATACTTTGGCCACATAATCATCCCTTTTTGTCCTTCAGATGAGACAGCATGAACTGAAGCCCTGAGTCCTAGTATAGTTTTGCCACATCATCATCCCTATTTGTCCCTCATATGAGACAGTATGAACTGAGGCTCTGAGTCCTAGTATACATTGGCCACATGATCATCCCTATTTGTCCTTCATATGAGACAGTATGAACTGAGGCCCTGAATCCTAGTATGCTTTGGCCATTGAAAGATTCTTCATTTCTTTTGGCTGGTCCATTGTGAAGAACCAAATTATGCAGATGTGCATGTACCACTATGATATGAATGATATAATGTAGGAATGGTTTAAACAATAAATAAATGTACACCATCATAGGAATGAAATAATGTAGGAATTGTTAAAACAATAAATAAGTGTACACCATCATAGGAATGAAATAATGTAGGAATTGTCAAAACAATAAATAAATGTACACCATCATAGGAATGAAATAATGTAGGAATTGTTAAAACAATAAATAAATGTACACCATCATATGAATGAAATAGTGTAGGAATTGTTAAAACAATCAATAAATGTACACCATCATATGAATGATATAATGTAGGAATTGTTAAAACAATAAATAAATGTACACCATCATATGAATGAAATAATGTAGGAATTGTTAAAAAAATAAATAAATGTACACCATCATAGGAATGATATAATGTAGGAATTGTTAAAACAATAAATAAATGTACACCATCATATGAATGAAATAATCTAGGAATTGTTAAAACAATCAATAAATGTACACCATCATATGAATGAAATAATGTAGGAATGGTTTAATCAATAAATAAATGTACACCATCATATAAATGACATAATGTAGGAATTGTTAAAACAATCAATAAATGTACACCATCATATGAATGAAATAATGTAGGAATTGTTAAAACAATAAATAAATGTACAACATCATAGGAATGAAATAATGTAGGAATTGTTAAAACAATAAATAAATGTACACCATCATATGAATGACATAATGTAGGAATGGTTTAAACAATAAATAAATGTACACCATCATATGAATGATATAATGTAGGAATGATGTAAAACAATAACTGAATCTACACAATTTCTGTGTATTATAAAATACACACAGCTAGTTATCATTAATCAATGGTGTCCTCATAATTGTTGTAAATTCTAATATGACTTGAGATTTTCTCCCCATGTGTTCATTGGCTTGTTGATTACTCTCCAACACATTCCTGCTTGATATGCCACACCTATTATATAACAATAGTTCTTTAAAATACTCTGCCCTTTCCATTTTCTGGAAACTGAAGTATTGATTTTTACATAACTGAAATTGTCGTCTGCAGAAACATATTAGAACAGAAATAACAACTCTTTAACCGTGGTTTATTGTCCAGTAATTCCCCGAATCGCGACTCAGAGATGATTTAGTTGGTTCATGGAATTACTGTACAATACTGTAGTTGTGATTTCTTTTAAATTATCAATGTATCTGTTATTATAGTAGTATGTCCTACACACTGTACATTGTATTACATGTATTCTCATTTGATAGTGTTTTTATGGCTAAATTTTACATAAAGCCTGATTTTTATTGTGCTAAAATTGACATTTTCAAGAGTCTGTCCCCCAGTCAGAAGATTGTTGCTTAAATTTTGATAGAACCACATTTCCTATTTGGTGGATGTTATAATTAGATCAAGACCTCCAAGTTGCTGTCAAAGATGGTGAAGCAGATCAAAATTTGCATTATGCACTGGTGATGCTTCCATGATTTATGTGAAATTCTCTTTAAATGGTAGTAAAATAAACAAATCTGACTTAGCCATCAGCTGTAATGGTATAATTTATTTGATGGTTTTATGTTTCAGGGTACGCTGATCAGGGTGTTTGATACCAGCTCTGGCTTACAGCTGCATGAACTTAGACGAGGAGCTAACAGTGCACATATATACTGGTAAAATTATTTTCCATGTATCTATAGTCCTGTAAACAGTATGGCCAGCATAAAGTTACTTTTTCCTCAATGTGGTTGTCAAGTTCTGTCAGCTTATCCAGTATATGGATACTGCCTCACAAAACTTTTGCTTATGAACCTAACATTTTGAGCAAGATTCTCAAGGTCATAGCTCAGAGGTTATGTTGTGTCATTTTGAAATGGCAGTTGGAACAACATGCCAAGGCCATATTCTTTTATACATTATATATAAATTAGGATAATGCCATACACAGATTTTATACACCCATCTGCAGACGGGGCGTATTATGTTTTGAGGTTGTCTGACTGGCATCTGCTTGGCATCTGTCCACTATAGTTTGTCTGGGCCTTAACTTTTTACTCCTTGTATGGATTTCATTAATATTTCACAGAAATTTTCCCCAGGACCCAAGGGTGTGTTTTGACCTTGAACCAAGGTCATAACTGCAAGGTCAGAGTGCTTATGTATACCACTTCAATTTAAGCGATGGGTGGATTATGCAACATTAGGCATTGTTCTTGTTTCTTCTGACTCCAACCTCTTGGAGAAAAAGCATTTTTTTAAACATGATGTTTTTAACCCTTAAATAATAGAGAACAAGAGGTATAAGAAGTCAAAAATGTAGCATAATCTGTTATGAAGTTATCCTACTGTGTTAACCATAAAACATAGTATCTTCTCATTTGGTGTTTAATAAGTTTGAACCAGGAAAGCTCCTATTGCAATATTTTTTCACATCCAATGGGACAGAGAGATTGATAATTGGCATGAGCCAATTTGAGAAGTATAAACCAATTTGAAACTTTAGTGGATATTTATCATAAGTGTACAAGGAAATATGATTCTAAGTGTCACTTTAGTGAGGTTTATTATGTGACTATGACTCAGTATACTGCATACTAAGGCATTAAATTTTTTCCAGCATAAATTTCAATGCTGATTCCTCACTGCTTTGTGTAGCAAGTGACCATGGCACAGTACATATATTTTCAACAGAAGATCCTAAAAAGAACAAGCAATTAGGGTAAGTTTAGGCCACCTATTGAAAATTTTATATAGAATGCTGAATCGCATTTGTATTACAATATTTACATATTACTTTTTAGCTTGCCAGGACTAATGTCTGGAGAGGTATTGTCTAACACTCAGTGTTGCCATTGTGGTTGTCATGGTTGTCATTAGACAAAAACTTTAACCTGGATCATTATTCTTTAGAACCATTAGAGACAGGGTTGTAATATTTCATGTGTATTCCTTGTGCCAAGACCTTTCATTGGGTACCAAACTTTTTTACCTTGTGAGCTTTACCTTAAAATTTGACCTACTTTTAAAAATCTTTAACTTTGGTCATAACTTATGAACAGTAAGAGATAGGGCTTAAATATTTCATGTGTGTATTCCTTTTTACAAGGCCTCTCATTTTGATTCAGTTTTTTTTTACATTATGACCTTGACCTTGAAGATTGACCTACTTACAAAAACTTTAATCTGGATCATAACTTTAGAACCATTAGAGATTGGGTACCAAAATTTTTTACCTTGTGACCTTGACCATGAAGTTTGACCTATTTTTAAAAAACTTTAACCTTGGTCATAACTTATGGACAGTAAGAGATAATGTGTGTTCCTTGTGAGAAGACCTTTCATTACATATCAACATATTTGACATTTTGACCTTGACCCTGAAGATTGACCTACTTAGAAAAACTTTTGCTATATAAATTTGGTTGCCACTGGTGAGCTCTGTTGTCATATGACAATTCTTGTGTTATATTCTCCACAAGCAAAGTTTGGGAGTTTAATAGGAATCATCATGTTAATAATTCTGTCTGTCTGTCCATAGAATGTCTCCAAATGATCAGGATGGATTTAAATTTTTATTTGTCTATGATTTTATTTACACATGATCAGTACTTGATAACAATATATATATAAATACAAATTCTGATTTCCACACTTCATTTTGATAGCTGATTTTTATTTAAGATCTGTAGTCAGTAGGAAACTATCTTTTATTTTTCAACAATGATCAATTATCCCATTTACATATTTTACATTAAGCCTGCATTTAAACATTTCTGGCTTAGAGTAGCCAAAGAAAAGATGCTTCTCAAGTCCTAGAGTGTGCGGAGAAAGTCATAAAGGTTTGGTTTATCAGTTGATGAAAACTTTGAGAAAAACCATCAGTTTCATTTGATGTATCATCCAATCTTTTCACTAACTTTGACCACAGATTAAACCCAGATTTGGCTGGGATGAGGGGACACATTAAGTTACAGGGCACTTAAGCCCACTCAGCCCTATTCATTAGTCTGTAGAAAATACTTTTCCAACATAACTCTGTTGTTGAGGTTGGATTTATCAGCTTAATTTGGTCTTCTGCAGATAAAAGATTTCTAGAATATGTCTTCATGCTCCCAACTTTACCATAATGTAACATTACCCTGCCAATATACATGTACTCTATATTCGGTTTCAAAGAGTTGTATTTCATTAGTAACTTTTGATTTGTTTCCTTCAAGGATTGGTTCAGCTAGTTTCTTGCCAAAATACTTTAGTTCCACGTGGAGTTTTTCCAAGTTTCAAGTACCAGGTGGCTCCAGATGTATTTGTGCTTTCGGAGCAGATACTAATTCAGTTATTGGTAAGTCATGCCACGATAAAATGTTGGGAAAAAAAATGTTATTCAGGTGATACCAGATACTTTAAATCAGTTATTGGTAAATGGAAATTAAAAGCATTTCAAGAATTCTTTGTATCTTGCCAAATGTAGCAAGAGATGTTTTACAATATCACAGACTTGTTTACTGTATATTACAACATACAGTCAAACCTGTCTATTAAGGTCAGCTAAGGGAAGAATCAAAAGTGGCCTTTATACACAGGTGGCCTTTATACAGAGGTCTTTTATTTAGGAAAACATAGATTTTGGGAATTTAAAATATGACCTTTATAGACAGGTGACCTCTTAATAGAGGTGGCCGCTAAGACAGATTTTACTGTATATTGTTATTGGTGTTAGAGATTTCCTCAGCTAGTTATTTGTTTACTTCTGTGATGAAGTCTGTCTTGATTTGAGAAGATTGTGAACGTTAAAAGGTGTGTCTTAGTTTCTTGAGATATGTGGTTTAAATATTATGTGTTTGGGATCAAATAAGACTGTAAAATCTGTATTAACCATATCAGACCTGGTCTTTGGAAAAGAATTTAAACATCAATGTGGGTTATTACATATATAATTGGTCAAGGTTTGATATGATATTTGCTGTTGCCACTGTCATAGTATGAATTAAATATAGTAATGGCATACAACTATAATGTTTAATAACTCATCCATTTAGAAATGTATGTTGAGCTTTGAATGTTACTTATCAGTAATATATGTTTTCAGTGGTATGCGCAGATGGCAGCTACTACAAGTTTGTATTCAATCCTAAAGGTGAATGTACCAGGGACATTTATGCCCAGTTTTTGGAGATGACAGATGATAGGTCTTAAGAGAATGAAATATGACCCAAAATAATTCACATAAAGGATATGTAACATGCATCTGTATTTTGCCTTGTCTAGCTTGACAATTTCTAGCAGATAGTGTATAGTATTAAGTAATCAATGGGCATCTTCACTTTACAAAGGTATATACCTTTCACAGAAGATTTTAAAAGATGCTTATTGATTAGTCAATTATGTGTTAACATGAATGGCATTTGTTTTATAATCTCAATATCATAACTTATAAACATGCCAAGCTAAATATTTTGAAAAGAGATGAGAAAAAAAAATTAAGTACCAACACTTTCCTGTTTCACTGATAAGTAAAGGCAAATTTACATAGCATCTAGTGCAAATTAAATCATAATGATAAAATACTATGACCAACCGATGCATAATGTGTCATGTTGTTTTAATTTTTATGCCCCTGGATCGATAGATCAGGGGTATATTGTTTTTGTCCTGTCTGTCTGTTTGTTTGTTTGTCTGTCTGTTGTCAGCTTTAACCATGGCCATGACTTTTGAACCTCGAGGAATAGAGACTTCATATTTGACATGCATATTCAACTAATGAAGCCCTTTCAAATGACACCAAGGTTGATAAACTTTTGACCTGGACAATGAGCTTCACACTAAAAATAACTTTTTGGACTTTGGTGCTGCCGAGGGCATTAGTGTTTCACAATCACACTTGTTGTTCTGATAGAGTCATATGGAGATATACATGTATTAATCATATGTAAGTTTGTTATTTCTGTTTTTCATTCCAGTATATACTATATTTTTGAAACATGTTTGTAAATGATATGTAGATGTTCTGTGAGAATTCGATACTCCCTCAAACCAGTGTAATCAAAATTACAGAAATAAGAAAATCTAAAGACACTTGCCTAAATTTTATGTCAGGGGTCTTTTTTCCTTTTAACCAGTAAGGTTGCATTAATAAGGTATTGATAATCATTTGAAGGAAGCAGACTACTGTAGTATGGATAAACACTTACAATTATATACTGCAATATACCAACCATATGTACCCCTACTGGTACTTTATAACTGTGATTCATATTTCAGCAGAGTTTGCAACGTTCATAAGGTGCTAAATCATGACTTTATAAAAGATACATATGAAGAACAAATGAAAGTCACAGTTTTAGTGACAACACACCATATTATAGGCTTCTGCTTTCAGCTGAGTAGCTCTGTTGGTAACATGCTTGGTGTAGGACCAAGAGGTCTCAAGTATATGTCTCATAGACGACTCATTTGTGACCTGTCTTTTAAATGAGGTAAGAACATAGACCCCAGTAGACATGGGCATGTAAAAATCCCTGAGGTGAACAATTCCTAAGACAACTCCAAACAAGAAACAAACAAGCAAACAAACCTGAAAATAAATATATGTAAAGTAGATAAGCTAGGTACACTTACTGGTATCACTTAGATTCTACATGTACCTGTGTAAGTTTTTATGACTTACTCAAGTGTTTTAGTCAGAGTCTACATTCTACCTGCACTTAAAGTCCAATACATATAATTGATTAAAGTACATCAGTATTATATTGGAACTTGACCCCTGAAAAGATCTCTAGATTAATCTTGTTACATGATCATGTGTAGTGAACTGAATGTGTAATTTTGAATAGATTGCTATGAGGCCTTATATTAATTTCCAACTTGCATAGTTTATATATAGTGATTGTATATAACATGCTTACCATTTACAGTAGTATTATGCATACATCTAGACCTACAAGAAAGTAGTGAACATATTTTTCATTTATAAGAAATGCTTTGTACAGAATGCTTATATGTACACATAGTGCTACATGTTAAATATATAATTGAAATAAACGTAATAATATGTTTATGCATTATTTTGAGTTCCTGGTATTTTGTATTGATAAGACACGATTATTTATGTACATGTAGACATTGTGCTACTTCACCTGACACTGCAGATTTTGTCTTGTTGCATTTATATTGGCATTGGCTTATGATATTGTTCTGTTGTAACAGAATAAAGTCCACTCTTGATTCTGTAAAAGACAGTTCAACTTAAGTGAATTCTTACACTGTTGTATAAGATACTATTATCTGATAGATAGATATTTTTGGATAAAATATTAGAGTTGATGGAAAAGAAAATATCTTCTCAAAATATTGTTGTGCAAAAAATGTAGATCATAACATTGTCTTCCATTTCCTGTGTTATTCTTGTATATTGTCCTGATTTTATACTCTTCTTTTGACTTCAGAGAGAATTACAGAAGAGCATGTACACATAAGATTTTGTACCTTATGATTATTAATATATATTTTGATACAGTAATAAGTTCATATTTTATCCACATTTGTATTATAGTATGTACACCTTGTAGTAGATTTCAGCATGTCATCGATAATTACTGAAATCCAGCAACTTATCCCCTATATTGCTTTGCTAATCAATGTCAATGTCCTGAATGTGCAGTATATGTAGTACATGTATAATGTACATGTACTTTAATCAAGTATTGAAGGATAATGCTGAAGTGATCTCATTATATATGCAAGGTCCTTCAACTTAAATACATTATCTAGAGATTTGTTGCTGAATATTTGATGTAGGGTTGCCTTATTTATCCAGGTAAGTATTCATTTTCAGAAGAGACTTGTATGCTAAGCTTAGATATTAAGACATACATGCCACACATGCTGAGTATTGCAGAAAAAATTCTAATCTCGTTTAAAAGAAGACATTATGTATGACTTAAAGTCTAGGAAAGCTTAATGATATTTTTGTAAGCACTCAAAATTATGAGTGAAAAGATTAGTTTAGTAATTTTGAAAATACATTGATGTAAGTTATTTTTAGATGCCCTTTGGTCAATGTGATATATAACAGTGATCATTGTTTGCTTGTTACTGATTTGTCATTGTTACTCCATCTTTTTTCTTTGATCAGAGCGATTGTAGCAATATATGAGTTCTCATGATTGCAGTCAAGCATATTATGTACACTTACATTGTTTCAGTAAATATCCAGTGCTTCAACACTGGTGCAGTCATCATTAACTGTGTTCCATCTATTTTCATTAGTGGTATTAGTAACATGCGCGGATACAGAGGGGGGGGGGGTTAGGGGGGTCTGGACCCCCCCCCCTGGAATCCGAAAATTTTTCCAAAAAAAAGGTCATATTTGGGCATTTTTGGGGTTGGACCCCCCCTCATCTAAGAGAAAAATTTACCTTTTTAAGTTGGACCCCCTCTGACAAAAATTTCTGGATCCGCGCATGAGTAATCACTGCATTTAATATGATATATTAGTATGTTGTGTACAAAAACCAAACATTATGTCTTGTATAGCTCTCCTCATATTCAGTTCAATGAATATGTATGAAACAAGCTTCAAAGATTTATTTTAGGCATAAAAGGAATAGTATTTAAGACTTTTTTGCTTGTTGAGAACAGATTGGGTTTTTTTTTACTATATGTGCTTGAAGTTATGGGTCAAAGTCATGTTTTCTACTTCATTAAAGTAATGTTTTATGCCACTGTGTGTTCTCTGTTTGTTTTTAATTGTGTAATGACTAGAGGATCTTAAAAAAATCTGATTCTCTGTTGTTGCCATAAAAAATGAGTCCGAGATAAAAAAAATTAAATCAATTTTTAATGCTCTTAAAACAGAGACTCAAAATTTTCTCCAGTTTGCAAATTTCAATACTGTCCATAACTTTTTAATGTTTAGAGATAAGGCTTTAATATGATAATCATAAATTCTTTGTGACCAAACCTTTCCATTTTTACCAAATTTTGATTTTAAATACATTATCTAGAGATTTGTTGCTGAATATTTGATGTAGAGTTGCCTTATTTATCCAGGTAAGTATTCATTTTCAGAAGAGACTTGTATGCTAAGCTTAGATATTAAGACATACATGCCACACATGCTGGGTATTGCAGAAAAAAATTATAATCTCGTATAAAAGAAGACATTATGTATGTCTTAAAGTCTAGGAAAGCTTAATGATATTTTTGTAAGCACTCAAAATTATGAGTGAAAAGATTAGTTTAGTAATTTTAAAAATACATTTATGTGAGTTATTTTTAGATGCCCTTTGGTCAATGCGATATATTACAGTGATCAAAAAAAAAATGAGTCCGAGATAAAAAAATTAAATCAATCTTTAATGCTGTTAAAACAGAGACTCAAAATTTTCTCCAGTTTGCAAATTTCAATACTGTCCATAACTTTTTAATGTTTAGAGATAAGGCTTTAATATGATAATCATAAATTTTTTGTGACCTTTCCATTTTTACCAAATTTTAATCTAGTGACCTTGATCATTATATTCTAGTGAACATTGGAAGGGTAGTAATCTACTTCTAATCAACTACAAATAATATCATTTAATACAGTTAGAGTCTTGTATCATTGTAGTGGTACAGGAGGAGTAGAAATAAGAAAAAATTAATGTTACCTTGTAGTGATTGACTATTCTTATTACATTACTCCATGATTATTTCATGTACAGTGTGTATATGGTGACGGTATCTGTCTCTTGCATTGCATAGAAATTTATACCTTTGCAATGGACCCACCTGAAGCTTATATCAAAAGCCTTTCATGACATGGGACCTTGTCTTTTACTCTCTTACTCCAGGGACCTTTCATTCACAAGCATAGCCCCTCATCCAATAAGCCGTACCAGCTTAATGTCATCTGGGACAAATTAAACAATGTAATTAATACTTATTTTTCAAGAAAAGTAGCAATGACAAAATAATTAACATGGCTGCCAGTTTCTATTTTGTATTTAGATTAGTACAATTTTCACAAATTCAGCTACAGTTTAGTCAAGGGCCCATATCATTAGAATTTTCTACTGAGGTGGTTTGAGAAATTCAAGATAACCATCATGATAAAAATTGGATATTGAAAAACAAGGTGTCCTATAAACTCAACTTTCATATAGTATTAGAAAAGGTAAATCCAAACTTACTGTAGAAAGTTAACTAGAGTCTCATTTTGTTAGAAATGTGTTCAAGGTTTGCATGTGCAAATTGCAAAGTTGTTTTGTAGCTGTAGTTTCTGTCTGTCCGAATTTGTTTCTCCAACACTATTCCACAAAATTTGATCATAGTTAACATAACTGTCACCTGGAATATTTCACTCAATTTTTTTAATGTGCAACATCATTTAGAAAAAATAAGCTGAAAATAACAGAAAGAGCAAATATCATGGAGAATTTTCAACAAGCAAAAATCATACTTCATACAAATGGCACTCAAGATATGGGCTTTCAGACAAAAGTCAATCAGGTCAGTTTTGAAAGGTCAAGGTCACCCAATGACTAGAAGTTTAAATACCAAGAAAAGTTTTATTTATTGGTAAATTTTCACCAGATTGATCAACTGATTATTGTTTTATGTCACTCCATGATTTTTTTGCACGTATGGTGATGGCATCTGCTTGATACATTGAATAGAAATATATGCCTTTGCAAAAGACCCACCTGAAGCAGTGAGGGATCTTTCAGGTGCTACATCAACCATGACATGGGACCTTGGTTTTTACCGTCTCATCTAAAAAAAAGGACACTTGTGTGCCTATGATGGGAGTCAAACCCAGGACCTCTCAGTCATAAGCCAAGCACCTTGCCTGCTCAGCGACACCTTCTTAATTTTCAATCAGATTTCTGATTGGTTAATTGGAATCAAATTAAATCTACACATGCTTCTAGTCATAATTTCACTTCATTACCTCTATCAATAACTGAGAAAATGGTTGATTGATTAATTTTTGTTTAACATCACACCACGAATATTTAACGTATATCGAGCTGGCATCTGCGTGATGCCAGGCATACAAATTTTGACCTTTGCAACGGACCCACTCGAAGCAGTGAGGCATCTTTAACGTGCCATGCATACCACAACTCGGGGCCTCGGTTTTTACTGTCTCATCCGAAAGACAGGACACCGGCATGACCCAAGTGGGACTCGAACCCCCTGAGAAAATGGTCTGAAAACATATATAATGGAATGTCACAAAACCAAATGCAATACTTCAGGCCATCTAAAAATCTGGGCCTGAATTTCTTTCCTCTAGGCAATTATGATAAACTTTACTAGAATGATATTGTATTTACTAGGAGAGAATCTATACATGCAAATTCAAGCAAACCTTTTGTCTATTTTTATCGGTAGTGATTAAGAGCAAAGTCTCAACAATATCAATGATAAACAACAGATAATCTTAACACAGTCTCTTACAGTAACTAGACCAGTAGAGTTTCAGATTCAACAGAGAGTTGAAAAGGTTTGGTTTGTTTGCATTTTACATAGTTTTCAATCATTTCCATGATACCACAGCTGGAAGTGACCACCTTTTCATTATTTGGTGTGGCAGTCTGATCAAATGTTCATCATCTCCACCATGTTAATTTGTCTCTCCTCATTTTTCTCATCCCTACAGTTGAAGTCTACCTTCTTAATGTGTTTGCAAATTACAAAGATCAATCTCAAGGTATTTTCATTTATTGTAACAAACTTTGATAACAATTAAACATGTATAGCATATTATGCACCAATATTCAAAACACTCGTAGAAAACATAAAGCAGCAAATATAAAGAGCAATAACAAATTTTGACAAAGTATATAAATATATTGTTGATGAACTTCATTTATATGCAAATACATGTACATTAAGATTGTTTTAATCTTGCATATATTTTTGTAGAACATAATCAAGTATAGCTCATGAATAGAACTTCAATCAGGCCACTGCTGTTTTCGTAGCATTATAACTCTGATAATACAGAGGATCTAAAAGGCATTAAACATTAATACAACACGAAGTCAAATAATCTGATTCTGTTTCTATTTTCAAAATCAAATGATGCCTCAATAATCATCAAAAATCCACATGATATATACAAATGCATATATTCTCTTACCTTAATCTATTGGAAATGATTTGACTACAGAAAATAATTTGCATTTCAGTACAAATGTATATCAGAGTTCAACTCTGTACACATATTTAAAACCACTTTTCACCATGGACTGTATAATGTATTAGGTCAATCTTTCAATATAAAACTTAGCAATACCATAATAAATGTGTCTGTTTTAAGATAAATAAGTTCCAATAATACTACATTGTAATTCAAAATATCTGCAGACTGTGCACACAAGATGTATATGTATCAATGTACATATATCAATCAAAATAACAGAGACAGAACTATGATAACAACTGAATTTGTTAATCATTTTTGTACATTTTTTTTATCACATTAACCCTCATCATATGCAATAACTAAAATATGTGACATAAAATGAAACTTCATCTTTTATTCAGTCAGAATTGAACAATAAGCATATGCACCATTTTATGGTCACATAGCAACATCTTCTAGTATGGGAGCACCTAACATGATGTATAATCCTGATTTAAAGCTCTATTTCAAAATAGTAGAACAGTAGGTAAGACAAAATAGTAAAAAAAATTTAATTCAAATTTTTTTAAAAAATTTTTTATCTTACTTCATATACCATGCTTTTTTCTATTTGAAATATTTTTTGGTAGTGTGTATGAATTAAAAAGACTGAAATCTTACTCCTCAATTCCAGTATAGGTCAGGGATTTAGAAAGTGATAGTGATAGATTACCTCCTTCTTGTTCAATTTGCTCACACATATAATCAAAATTACATGTCTCTAGAAAGTGAAGATAGTAAATATTTATACCATTCTCTACAAATACAATCTGATATATAAATGATTCATACGTGGCCAAATGACATTCCTCTTCCCACTTTACATCCAAAAGGTTTTTACTTTGTTGTTGAATCACACTTGGGTACTCTCATACATGGTGGAGGTGGTATCTGGGCAATGAAGTGTCTGGTGGCCCTGAAGCTGTAGTACGCACAAACCAAGAACAGTGTAAAGCTCAAAGACAACATACTAATACAGAGTAAAGCTCCGCCTAGGAGCAGGGTACCAAGAGTTAACACTGTACCTAAAACAAAAAGAATATAAAGAAGTTAGGCATGCAGGACGGTACATAGGTTAACATAAATAAAGAAGAACTATGCCTTTATTGTATCATACATCTGTTGTGCTGAATTTCCTGCTAGAAGCTTTCTTAATACATACCTTTTCAATTTTAAATCAAGTGATATAAATAATTATCTTTAAATACTAACTTGATTCAAGACATAAAATAACATATTGGCATTAAGAAAATTTATATCAAGTATGAACTAGTTCCAAGGTGGAAAGTAGAAAAAAAAAAGTCTGTCAAATTCTTGAACATGCAAAGTAAGTCTTCTTAAGAGAGATGGATACAGACAATGTGTATTTAGTACATCGCATTTCCCTTAAGGTGATGATTCTGCTACATTTTTTGTTTTACACCATTTTCAAGAATTTTCACTTACCGGTAAGGTGCCCTGCAGAACAGAATCTAATGTGCCAGACTTACCACAATGGATGCTTACATGTATTTGCATGGGTCTGTAGAATTGGTACATAGTACTTTCAGATTACAAACATAAAACCACTCAGCTATGCTGAATTTTGTTATTCTATAAAGTATGTTAGCAAGTTTAAAATTACCTTCAATAAGAAGGAATGCTGTAAAGCTCATGAAAGAACTGCCTATCATAAAGAGCATGAAGCAGAAGACAGGAATGCTACACATTGCTATGGTAACCATGACAGATATCGTTATGATTGGATGATCACAGCTGTACTGCTTTATGGCCTTGAACTTCTCTTCCAGACTGAACAGCTCATTGAGAGTTTGGAAAAAGGCAATTAACTTGTTCTCTTCATCACTTTCTAAACCACCCATCTGAACAAAATTAAATGTTAATTCTTAATTGTGCTATCTATATATATATATATATATATATATATATATATATATATATATATATATAAGTTACATCAAAACACCCTTAAATCAGTTACTTACCATTACAAATTCAGTCTGAATACGTGGTATTCTTAAGACATCCAAGTTATAAATACATAGATGCATAATATACAGTATTCACATAGCAGGTATGAAATAACAAATACATTTCTAAACATATCAAAAAAATTATCTCTATCCTTTATATATATATCCTCCTAATACACAAGTTTCGAGATACAGATTCGGATTAACATTTTTCTAATCTTACTCTCTCGATCCTCCTGGCAAAGGTAGGATATGTTTACATCCTTCTCTGTGAAAAGTTAATGACCCCCTCTGTTTAAACTCCATTTAGTACCTCAATATATCAAGGGATAACAATGTTTGTATATATGTTCAAACAGATTAAAAATCAAACTGCAACCTAGCAGTTTCAAGAGTGAACCTTTACGTATTAAACCGTATTTGAGGTGGTTTAGATCTCGTTGGAGAATGCAGGCTTCTACAAAGTATTACAAAAATTATCAAGGAAATATGTAAACATTTAGGAGACTTCTTTTTGACAATGATCAATAAATCACTGCTGGTGGTTTCAATGAAATATTCCTCATTATTCAGTTACTTGGACATGTTTTACAATGAAGACCAGCGGTGTCTCACCTTGAGGCCCACAGAGTGTGCAAATTTCAAATGATAATGGTCTGAATTTGTATATCGAAACTGGTGTATTGTCATGCAGGTTTAAATTCCTAACCCTTACACAGCTCAGTCTAAAATGTAGATCAAAACCAAGAAATTAAATTGTGGAATGATAGCATTTGTAATATGCTTGTATTTGAATCATTTATTTTACTTTTCCTTTCTTATATATAATATACATTACTGTATATTTGCTGATCTTACATCTTCTAAAGAAATCTTTATCCTTGACTCATTGATCCTAAGATATAAATGAACTTTAAACTTTTTTGTCTTTTTTGTTGGCAAATAGATCCCATTTGAATATGACATAAAGTACCCAAAACACTCAATAAAATTAATGTCAGTGGTTGTAACCTTGGCATTTGACCTCAAAATCAAAAGGCATTTTCCTTTTTTTGATAGTATATAACTACATATTAAAAATAGAATTTTAAAGGATGAAAGCTACTTAAATAATCATCTGGAAATCTATAAAAAAAAATTCAGTGAAATTTCAGTAATAATAATTGTGACCTTGATTTTTGACATAAAAATATAAGTTCTTGTTTCCTTGAACTGACTGTATGCTGTAAGAGCATGCATACGAGTGATATATTTTAAATAATAGATAGTCAATTAAACTGAAATGGACCACTTGCCGATCTTGATAACGACTGTCTTTTTGTCTGAGCTAACACCTTTTAGTGTTGTTTTTCATAGTGACATCATAACGTAGCTTCACCAAAAAAAAAGAACAATGCTAAAATGTATTAGCTCGGACAAATGACAGCTATTAAGAAGATCGGCAAGTGGTCTATTGCATGTTTTATGCCTTCCTATATTGTCAAATAACTGATTCCTGCCTGGGATTCATTAAGGACATGTAGGCAGTTACCAGACCCTTTGTTTGATATCAAGTACCTCTCCAGATTCATCTTGGTACCTCAATGTGGTTTTATTCTTAGGAACCAAGTTGGCAATAACCTGTCATCCAAGAACAATCACATTCTGTCTAATCACTTCCATATATATATATATATATATTCAATTTCAAGTAGATCTATTTAAAAATATTAAATGTTGGATTTTTTTTCATTTCCAAAATTCAAAAGGATAACAAAAAGAGCTAAAAACTCCAAAAATGTGAAGTTAAAAAGCTAAAAATCTTTCATAAAAAGGTGAAGGAAAGACAATAGCTTGCTTTTTATTTGTGGTACAATGTATGCATTACATGGTTAGAGATCATTTTTAAACAGTTACAGCAATATTTTTTCGGGTACAGTGAAATTAATTTCTATTGAAATGGTCGGCTCATACCTTGAGCCGACCGTTTCAATAGAAATTACAGTGAAATATCCTCCCATTTGTCCATACCAAATGGGAGTCATGACTAGTTGACAATGAAGTTACGACGGCAACGGAAGAGCTATTTTGTCCCGTCTCTTCGCAGTGTTGGCCGGGTCCTACTATTACACGCCCAGGATAAATTATACGCCCAGGCATACGTCCAAAGGCGCCAAGGAGATTATCATTCGCTCTAATCATGATATTTTAATGAATCTTGATCAATATTTATGAAAAAAATAGCCCATGATAAAAAAATCTATGTTTTTATTTACTTATTTTGTGATTTCCAAATAAATTATGCTGTCGTTTTATTATGCTGTGCATGGTTTACCATTTCAATGCCATTCGCCAGAGTGCCAATAGTAAACGACAGCATAATAAAACGGCCACGTGCAAGAATCTCAAAAGAGATTAGCTGAATATATCTTACTTTAAGTTGACTTTACGATACACTTGCTGAAGAACCCAGATCTTTCTTTTCACAGCTCGATCTACTTTCGTTTTCAATTTCTTAAAAAAAAATCTTTTTTAGTTTTTATACATCCCCTTTCATCAAATGAAGGAAGCGGAAATCATGAATGCTATAACACAATCTATAACGGCAACTTATATCCGAAAAGAACATGTGGAATATTTAATAAAAACAAACGTTTCACAAGTTTTCGGTATATACTGTATATATATTTCTCGAATATACAATTTTATCTAATATCGACATCGCTTATGTTTGCTTAAAAAGGCTAATGGCTGTAAAATTGTGTAAAAAAGTAAGTAAAAAAAGTTTAGTCGCTTTAGTTATATAGAACTGAAATCACATTACACTTGATATTAATAACAAAGATTTATGTATAATTCTTAAAATACGAGGCACATACATATTCCGTATAATATTTGCACACAATAGGGGCTTTGTGGTTCTGCATACCGTGTAGAGAAAAGGTGGAGAGAAACATTGTAGTTGATAGGGAAATTGAAGAAAGGTGCAATATGATGAAAATCTTCGATGAAAGGATAAAATTCCTAGAGGAGGAGGTGGCAAAAAAGTGTGATGAAAGCCAAGTGAGGGATATAATGAGTGAGATGACGGAAGTTACAAATGCTGGACATGGAGATAGTATCAAATCATCAGGTAAGGATGCAGGTGAGTACAGTGTCACTGCAGTCATGACAGAGATTAATGAGAGGAAGAACAGAGAAAGTAACATGATTATATATGACATAAAGGAAAGGAACTCGGATGACAGAGATGCGAGACGAAAGTTTGACAGAGATCACGTGGAAGAGGTAGCGGATGTCTGTGGTGTGTCACTAGATGAAGCGAGCGTTACTAAAATAACGACTCGGGAAATACAGCACAGGGAAAAAGAATAGACCTCTGCTTGTTGCTTTTTCTTCTCCAGAAAAGAAGGTAGAATTCTTCAAAGGAGGGCCAAATCTTAGGGAAGACAGTATATTTAGAAATGTGCGTCTGGCAAATGACTTGACACGTAGAGAGGGAGAATGAAAGAAACTTATATAAGAAGGCAAAGGATCTTAGCGAGAAATATTCTAGGGAATTCAGGTTCAGAGTAAGAGGGCCACCATGGGCAAGAAAGGTTGTAAGAGTCAGAATCGACGACCAAAAATAGGAACCACAGAACGTGTAAATAGTGTACATAGTGATAATGATCCTGTTCAGACTATAAACGAACTATCAGTCTTCTATACAGATGCAGATCAGTTCCGAAACAAATTCAACGAATTTCAAGCAAGGGTCAGGGACAGTAGACCGATTGGCATAACAGAGGTCAAGGCCAAAAACAGTGTAAATATTCCAAACCCGGCTGAATACACGATGGAATGGAGTAGCGACTACAATATGTTCCATGTAAATATAGACAATTGTATAGGAAGAGGATTACTTTTAACGTTACATGTACATAATTCATTACAAGCCGAGGAAGCGAAAATGAGAGGGACATTTGAAGAGAAACTATTCGTTAAAATTAAAGTTAACAACAAGGATTGCCTTTTAGTTGGATTAATATACCTTCACCAGATGATTAAGATAAATCAGATAATTCAGAGGTAAAACACGAGAAGTTGAGAGATCTGATGAAAGAGGCGTTGGACAGGAAGTTCATGCACTACATCATCAAGGGGGATTTTAACTACCCTACATAAACTGAAAACTACAGTGTGCAATGAAGGACAACTCTGACCAACAATTGTTTATTGTTTGTCTACAAGATAACTACATGTTCCAAACTATAGATAAACCAACCAGATGGAGAGGAACAAATCTACCTAATATTTTGGACCTGGTTATCACAAAAGATGAAAATGCGATAGAAGATGTAGAATACCAAAGTCCCCTGGGGAAAAGTGACCACTGTGTTATATACTTCGACTATGCCTGCAACGTAGTACTGCAGCGACAGGGAGGAATGATAAGGAATTACAAGAAAACAAACTTTATAGCCATTAAGAGTGAAATAAGTAACACAGACTAGAGGAAGGTACTTGAAGTCGAGGAACCGAACTGTGACATTGACAAAATGTGGATTAATTTTAGGAGAAAAATGGAAGAGATTGAGAAGAAATTTGTTCCGATGGTTAGGACAAAGTCAGGTAGAAAGTCAGAAACTCCTTTGGACAAAGAAACCATGACACTTATCAAGGAAAAGAATAAACTGTCCCGAAAATTTGTAATGACAAAGGACCCAAATATTAGGAAGAAATACAACAGGACAAGGAATAAAGTAACAAAACTGGTGAGAAGAGCAAGGATCGAAGAACTTTGAAAACAACCTAGCCAAGGAAGCGAACAATATTCCGAAAAAGATCTGGAAATATATCAATTCAAGGAGTAAAACGAGACAAGGTATTGGCGAGCTGTGCATTGACCCTAAAACCCAAAATCACCGAAAGCTGAGGATGACGAAGAAAAAGCAAATATTTCAGCAGATTTCTTTAGCAGTGTTTTTACCAAGCAACCAAAAGGAAACATCCCAGAATTAGGAAAAAGAAAAATCAACGAAGAGTGGACAAAGATACAAATACGTGAAGGAGGAATAATCAAAGCACTGAAAATGGAAGAAGAAGAAGAAGAAAGTACTGAATATAGACAAATCACCGGGAATGGACATGTTACACCCCTGGTTACTTAGAGAAGTCAGAATAGAACTAGCAGCCCCTTTGGCAATTATTATAAAAATCACTGCTCTTTTAAAAACAAATTGGAAAACACAAGCTGTGTTGTATGACTACAGAGCAGACATTGAGACCAATACCGTTAGTCAGTCAAAAAGTTCTAATAGTAAACTGAACAATTTGGAGTCTGGCGAAGAGGACCTGAAAGGACCTGTGTTGGAAAACCACCATAAGTAACCATAAATAAGTAATAATAATGAACATGTTAAATGGCAGAGACTACACAATATGTGTGTTTACGTGATTACATATGTCAAGTAAACCGGAAATAAGATAACCACCTTCATCAACTGTAATGACAAACGAATGTATGAAAATATTCCAGCCAAAGGGACAAGGGTGGTGTATCGTGCAGTTATATATAGTATTATCTTTCGCACCGTCCGCCTCTTATGGAGATAAGAATGTGAAGCGGACCATGACCAATTCCAGACACTATTTAAAGAGAGTTGTGGGCCATGGCAATCACCAGCAGCTAGGTCCGTAGGAAGCAATCCAAAGTGTGTGTGTGTGTGTGTGGGGGGGGGGGGGGCACTTGTAAACTTAAAACAAATTTTGCAATATGATACCACTATTGTGTCAAGGAGTCTCGCAGTAGAGGTAGACACTAACCATAGGCGGATTAAGAAATTTTTGAAAGGGGTGGCAGGCTGCCATGACTACTGTGTTTCACGTAGCCTTGAAAATGACCGGAAATAACTTTTTGGGTAAATTTTTACGACCAAAGAAGGAAGTGGAGGGGGGGGGGGTTGCAATCCACCCTCAAAATTCGCCAGTGCTGACAGTTAATAAAATTTCGAATTCATTTCCACCTCCCAAACATAGATAATCGGTGTTCGCTGCCTAGGACGACTTCGTTTGCAACATCATTCAGATTCAGTGCACCAGTTTCAATTCTATGTATGTTGATCAAAAGCAAATTATTCCGTCTGTGCTGTGACATAGTGGACCTGAGGTATGTCTTGACCCTTCGAATCACACTGAATGACCGTTTAATTGTGGCGTTTGATGTTGGTATGACAAGTATATGATGTACAAGAACCGAAACCTCTGAGAAAAGGACAACTCCGTTTTCTTGAACAAATTCGACGATACCTTCAATACTTGGTGATTTGCATTTTGGAAAATTCACAGTAAGTGTTTGAAGTTGCGATTTCAGTTTCGTTGGATTCTCATCGGATCCGTAGAAGTCCGCGACAACATTAAGGTCCGATTCAAACAAGCCGGTGTGGCCTAGTGGATAAGGTGCTCTGCTCGTGATGGAGAGGTCCCGGGTTTGACTCCCGCGTTGGGCGCACCGGTATTCTGTCTTTCGGATGAGACAGTAAAAACCGAGGTCCCGTGTCATGGTAGACATGGCACATAAAAGATCTCTCACTGCTTCGGGCGGATCCGTTGCAAAGGCCTAAATTTGTATGCAATGCATCAGGCAGATGCCGTCAAGGTATACGTGAAATAATCATGGGGTGACGTAAAACAATAATCAATCAGTCAATCTCTTTTCCAAACGCTGCAGAGAACAGGAGCTGCTCAAGATAAGCATATATCCTGAATCCAGGTTGATCAAAGCGGGAGGCAATGCCAATCATGATCAGATCAAATGCCTCAAAATAGACCGACCCATACATGTCTTCAATTGAAGAAAACTGATGGCTTTCTGAACCATCGTCCAATTTTTTTGGAGGTATTCTTAAAACGAGGCAACTTTAATTGGCTCATCTATGTTCAGAGATTCGACTCGTTCTTTTACTTCCGTGAAGAGGTTTTTAAATGCATCATCTGATCGTATGAACTGAAGTGTGTTGAGTGTACATTTAGCCATGTTTTGGCCACCAGCAGCAGACAATATTTCAGTCTGTAAAGCATTTTGCTTAGATTGTCACAGTGTTGAAACAGTTCCTCTGCGAGGGAAATGCCAAACAAATAATCAAATTGGTTCATATATGCAGCCACTCCCCTTATTCGCCCTTTCATTTCGAGATCTTTTACGTATTCCAAGAACTCCTCACATACAATCTGTCACGTCGAATAGTTTGATATGATGGATTTGAAAGCATCAGCCTGAACTGTCCATTTTGTTGGGCACAATGCGCGAATGCCTGGAGGGGCCTTTTCAATGTCTTGGGCAGATTTGATACGCCGAAAATTGCCTCTCGCCTCGGGAGTTTTTTAATCAATTTTGTGATTTCTTTTGTGACATTTAATGCTTCTCTGAGAAATTTGCATTTTCGAACCAAGACTGAACAAGCAAGAATTAAAGCATGGCCATAGCTCAAGGTTCGATTCTCCTTTTATCTGAGCCACAACTTCATTCTTTACGCCAGCCGTAGATGCACCCATATCGTAGCATTGGCCTCTGCCCTTTGAAAATAGTTTGAATCTTCTCAGAATATCTTGCATTGACGAAAATATGGTATTTGCGTCGATGTTTTCAATCTCGTAGAGACCGAGAAACTCTTCGCGAGGCAACCAATCTGAGGCAAATAACCAACTGCTCTTTGTCAGAAATGTCCCTAATTTCATCTGTCATCAGAGAGAAAAATGGAGCATATTTAAGTGGCTCAATAACTTTCCTTAGTACATGCATGTCCATGATCTTTATCTGCTCATTCTGAATAACTGGGGACGTGTATTTGTTGGTTTTACGGCCCATCCACTCCATGAACTGCTCGTCATTTTCAGCCCTTAACAGAAGAAGCTGGTGGAAATTAGAATCAATCTCTTCCCCATCTCTTCGAATGGGAATTGACTGTCTTCCAAGGTGCTTAAGGATGGACAGAATCTTTGATAAATTCTCCCTGTTGTTCTCTTTATTCTTTTCTATTTAGAAAGTCAGAGATTCACCTTTGTCATTTGTTGTTTTTGTCAACTCGAATGACCTTCCTTTCGCCTCTTCTTGTGACATCTGCTATTTTCATGGTCAGGAAATTTATTGGACGCCTTTTTCCAATTCCTAAATCCAGATTAAATAAAGGTTTTCTCGAACAGCCGTCCCGATATGGTTCCTTCTTTGTAGACTTTGATACATATAAAACAAAATCTTCGTCATAACGTAGGCAGTCCCATCTTTTAAACCAGGACCCCAAGAAACACCGCGCCCTCCTTCCAAACAGAGACGAAGGACATTTCTTGTGCCCAGGTTGGAATGGCTGGTTCCCAATGTCGGGCGTTTCTATGCATTGCTGGATGTGTGACTGTCACCTTCTCACTTTTGCTTTTTGGCGCAGATAGAGGTTCGTTACACTCGGGTAATTTCGCCGAAAGAAAAATACCAAAAAAATATAAACGAAAAATATGAGGGTACAGATGAGCTAAAAGTACAGGTATTCTACGAAATATTAAACAAGACAGCAACAACTGAACAAGAAGTTAGTTTCTACATTTCCTATGAAGAAAGACAATAAAACGCGAACAAAAATCTATCTCTATCTCTTCTAATGCATAGCCGTAGGGGCAGGGGGGCTCTCCCCATTTTTTGCCGATCATAGGTTGTTATCTAATTTGCTAAATTGTTTTATTAAATTATTCTTAACAGGCAATTGATTTGAAATCTTACAATGTGTATTGCAGCAGTATGTATTAATTTGTTCTCTTCTTTCTGAACGTTAATACTACTTTCATCATGCAAAGATAAAAATGTTTGAGCTCTGGAAAACATTTACTCATGCAAAACATGGGCGCAATTTTCCGTTCCTCATAATGCCTCTAAGTTGACATGACAAGCCCTGGACACCGTTTATACATGTTCGGAAGGTGGAAATGAGTTTATTATTATTATAATTGGTAGATTTTTAGGGAGGATTGCAAACCGACCCATCCCCCTTTTTTGTTTTGTTTTGTTTTGTTTGGTGTTTACTTCGGCCTTTTTCAAGGCTGTAGCACCCTCCCCATGCATCCCTTTCCAGACTGAATAATGGAAATAGTAATCGCAGGCTACACCCACCCACCCCCACTTTCAAAACTTTTTAGATCCGCTTAAGGCTATGGTCAGTGTTTAGCTACATGCAATTCAAGCAGACTCCTTGGCACACAAACTGGCTTAAACAGTGGTATCATATTGCAAATTTTGTTCTGAGTTTACAAGTCCCCCCCCTACCTCCCCACTTTTGAATTGCTTCCTATGGACATGTAATGTCCACTCTACAATTGAAAATATAACAAAGACTTGTACACAAAATCCTAAAAAATACTAAACTAGCCCTTCGGGGCTCAATGTTTTAGCAATAAAGTGTATTGTATTGTATTGTATTGTATAATACAGTCCTAATAAAAAGCATATAAAGCAGTATATATCACTCAGTGCGATAAAACACGTGTGTACAGAAAACGAACTGACTGCTGTGACAAGGGTGATCAAACGTCATCTCTACTATCACGAGGATGTTGACAGGTGGAGCACACGGGAAAATTCAGTGTGAAATCAATATCCTACAATTTAATGATTTTGTTTAAAGCTGAGTTACAAACCTCGCTGTTAGTAAAACCGGACGCAATCAGAACTTTTGATATCCCCGTCATTTCAACTTCGATGCGAGGAACGAATGTTTGCATGGGTAAACGTTTTCCAGTGCCCGAACACTTTTTATCTTTGCATGATGAAAATAACTTGTATTATTAATGTTCAGAAGGAAAAGAACAAATATACATACTGCTGTAAGCAGCAATACAAATCATAAGATTGCAAATCAATTGCATGTTAAGAGTAAATTAATGAATAAATTTAGTAAATTAGATAATAACGCATGAAACAATTCTGATCAGCCAAAAGGGGGGGGGGGGCTGGCCCCCGGTTCCCACGTCCATGAACTGTAATTTTCCTGTAAGCTCACTGGGACCAAGCGCGTAAATGGGGAGGGGGGTGTCTCCTGACTACCATATACTATCAGGACAGCTCTCCCCCTCCCCCTTTACGCGCCTGGCCTCCGTGGTTAAACTTTGTAGCAAACGATTGCGATAATGCAATCTTTGTGTAAACATCCATTTCACGACCTGAGCTTTGATATAAATGCGCAGAACAGAATACATTATCAGCAAATTTCTATATTTAGTTTATTACGTATGCCACTGTCAGCATAATTTAGCGTATATATAAGGAAGACAGAGCCATTTAAACCTCGGAACTGGGCTGGACTGTCGGCTGCCATCATGGCGGCTGATTGGAGATGGATTTCATCGTATCGACAATAACACTTACACTCTAATGCTTACTTCGTAACACCTCAGGCGTTCGTGTCTGGGGGCTGTTCCCGGTTCGAGGGCCCTCACCAAAGCGACCCCGCAAACCTTGCTTGCAAGGCTCTGGGGTAGGTGTGGCAACCCGAGGACCACACGGTAAAAGGACATTTCTGACTGAGGTATAAAACAGCGGAAGTGGTTCTTTCTTTGTGTGGTACTAGGGACAATCTTCTTACAAAGGAAAGTAAGTATAACAGATGTTGAAAAAAACCTATATAGATTTAAAAGGTCAGAACTGGTGATAATTAGCTCTGGTTGGTAGCCATCCTATGTGTCAAATTCTGTATTGTCATGTATAATTCAACAAAAATTGATGATCCTGAAGAATATGAGGGAAATACAGTGTGGTTTAACTCACAAGATGGTCGACAACAAGAAAAAACTTCAACAGATTCTGACCTACTGATTTATTTACAAGTAGGATGTCTGATAATCATTTATGCCACGGTTAGGAATGTTATAAAGAGGCGGTACCAGGTTGTGTATCCAAGTTTGAATATCCTCTCTATGCGTAGTATGCGGGCTCTTGTTTCACGTAATAGCCAATAGAGTGTAGCCATCCATATTTTCATTCTGCTGCACATCTGAATTCTTCAGGGTATGAATATACCTCTTACGAAAAATATCATAGAAATTATTGTGTTTTATTATGAAAGTGAAGCCTCCTGGACATGATATACAAGATAAGGTAAGTATAGACTCAGACACGATCTAAAGCCTGTTTAATCGCAGTACGAAGAAGCATTAGATGGTGTTATTAGGAAACGATGAAATCTGTGGCCAATCAAGAACAACACAACAGTCGTGCAAAAGACGGTGATGATTTTTCAACAATGATATCCGCGTTGTATCAAATACCTGTTCTTTGTACTGGAACTACGACAATTTAATGCAAATAATGGTAAATCATACGTAATCAATGTTTTATGTTGACAATAAAGTTACAAAAATTAAGAATTTCTGTGTCTATTGGTTTAATAACCTAGCTGTATGTCACATGAGGTCCATCAAAGATAATAATAATAATAATAATAATAATGATGATGATGATGATGATGATGATGATGATAATAATAATTATAATAACAATGATGATGATGACGATGATGATGATGATGATGATGATGATAATAATAATAATAATAATAATAATATTATTATTATTATTATTATTATTATTATTATTATTATTATTATTATTATTTTATTATTATTATTATTATTGATATTCAATGTATCTTGTTCAGGTTATAATTGAAAATTGATAGCAGGTATGCGAGCTCCATATTCAAAATTATTAGACCAAACTGTCCGATCCACGCATCCATCAAGTTGCTAGGATCCTACACTTTGGACTATAATGAGGTATGACTTGTTGGTATAATGCGTCATTTTCATAGGGTAGCGTCTATTCACCTCTTTATTCAGAGATGATGCAAAATGCTAAATCGAAGATTTCCACGAGAAAATGCAGCTTGGCGAGTCACATACACATATCTATCAGACTATATTCATGAGTTAAGTCCGAAGCAACATATATCATTTACCGTCACTTTATATCACAAATAATTTGGGCCTAAACCATCACACTTATGAAAAACAATGGAACTCGGTGTTGGGCAATTTTTCTGTAACCTTCCCCCTTATTTTACTCATTTACTGTTTCGTTGGTTACTTGACTAAGTTTCCGTTTCTTTTTTATCTAAAATAATTACACATACCACACACAGTATATAATATGGCATATGTTCACTTGATCCTTTGGCTCAGCTGAGCTAAAATGCCTTCAAAACATTTTGACTAAAGCCCTCCCGTTTTCCCCTATATCCGTTATGTCTTCTTTTTTCTATTCGACCTCTTTCCTCATGTTGGTTTTTATACGCCCGTCATTAGACGAGACGTATTATCTTATGGCGCTGTCCGTCCGTCCGTCCATGCGTCCGTCCGTCCGGGGTCATGTTTTCCGGACTTTTTTTGCCGTGTTTCAAGATATTGAGTTGAAATTTGGTATATAGCTTTTTTTCAAGCGGCATCAGTACCAGGTCGAGTTTTGTTACGATTGACCTACTTTTGACGGATTTATGGCCCTTGGACTTATAAATTTCAATTGTTTTGAAAATTCATTAAAAATCTAATTTTTGTAAAAACATTATGAAATTTATCATGAAACAGGTAAAATGTACCAACTTTCACATATTTTACAGGTATTGATATCTTTTTCTTCATTTTTGAAAAATTAATAATTTTAGGAGGGGTGGTGTTAAGGGGGGGGATACCTTGTACTAAAAAATTCAAGGCTTTTTTTGCAGGCCAAGTTCCAAGATGGGTTGGTTAGGACCATTTTTGCAGGGGTTATTGCCCTTGGACTTATTCCTATGATAAATGCTATGAAACGCAATTAACTTTAGTAAACGTCAGGGACCAGTTGTTCGAAATTTTATCCACTTGTTAAGCTAACCAATGGTTAAATTTCATCTAACTATATCTTTGAAATGAGCAGACTTTAACTCATAGTCTGTGTACTGATCTGTAGCATATGAAAGAAGCTTTGTAAAGTAATTTAGATTTTTTATATGGAAATCTTATAAATTAAATTAATTGTCCCACAGACTTTAACCACTTGTTAGCTTAACCAGTAGTTAAAGTTTCGAACAACTGGCCGCAGATGTTTTTCATGAAAATCATGTCAAATACGAATTGATCCCGTCCGAATTAAGCGACGGGCGTATTATTTCACGCTAGGCGTTGCTCTTGTTCATTCTTATCTCATGTATTTTACACGCCGGATTTAATACTGCCCTATGGCAAAATTTGCGATGACAGATAAATGCGTGAAAATGAATGAATAAGTAATTAGATAGACAGATAAACAAATAAATAAATAAATAAATAAATATTGATTGATTGATTGATTGATTTTTGTTTTACGTCACACCACGAATATTTCGCGTATATGGTGACGGCATCTGCCTGATGCGGGGCATACAAATTTTGACCTATGCAACGGACCCACCCGAAGCAGTGAGGGATCTTTAACGTGCCATGCATACCACGACACGGGGCCTCGGTTTTTACTGTCTCATCCGAAAGACAGGACACCGGCATGACCAGAGCGGGACTCGAACCCCGGCCTCCCGATCGGGAGTCCGACGCGATACCACTAGGCCACGCCGGCTTAAATAAATAGATAAGAATGGTGCACAGACGGTTAGAAATAAGTAAAATACAACAGTTCATAGTTGTACATGTTTTCAACAATTCGAACTCGGGGATATTGTCTGACCGTAGGGATAATGTCTGAATTCCGGGATATTGTATGACTACAGGGATATTGTCTGAATTCAGAATATTGCATGACCTCAGGGATATCGGATGACCTCAGGGATACTGTATGAAAACAGGATATCGTATGGTCTCAGAAATACTGTTTGACCACAGGGATATCGTGTGGCATCAGGGGTATTGTCTGACTTCAGGAATATTGCATAACCTCAGGGATATTGCATGGCCTCAGGGATATTGCATGACCCAAGAGATACTGTATGAAAACAGGATATTGTATGGTCTCAGGAATATTGTCTGACCTCAAGGATATTGTATGGCCTCAGGGATATTGTATGGCCATCGGGATATTTGACTGACCACAGAGATATTGTCTGGCCTCAGAAATACTGTATGACCTCAGGGATATTGTCTGAACTCTGAGATATTGTATGACCTCAGGAATATTTGTCTGACCACAGGGATATTGCATGACCACAGGGATATTGTCTGAACTCGGATATATTGTACGGACGCAGGGATATTGTATGACCACTGGAATATTGTATGACCACAGAGATATCGTCCGACTACAGAGATATAGTCTTACCACAGGGATACTGTCTGAGAACGTGGATATTGTCTGACCACAGGGATATTGTACGATGTCAGGAATATTATCTGACCACATGGATATTTCTATGACTGCAGGTATATTGAGTGACCTCAGGGATATTGTCTGATCACAAGGATATTGTATGACTACAATATATTTATTGTTTTACTTCAGGGATATCGTATGACCACAGGGATATTGTATTTACACAGGTATATTGTTTTACCTCAGGGATATTGTCTGAACACAGGGATATTGTCTGACCTCAGGGATATTGTCTGACTACAGGAATATTGTATCGCAGCAGGAATATTGTCTGACCTCGAATATATTTACGAACGCAGAGATATTGTATGACCACTGGGATATTGTCTGACTACAAAGATATAGTCTTACCACACGGGGGTATTGTCTGACCACAGGAATACTGTCTCACCACAGGTTTATTGTATGACCACAAGTATATTGTGTGACCTCAGGGAATTGTCTGTTTACAGGGGTATTGTATCACCATAAGGATATTGTCTGACCACGTGGATACTGTTTGACTAGAGGGATATTGTCTGACCTTAGGGATATATCTCACCACAGGGATATTGTATGACCACAGGGTTATTGATACGACAATAGGGATATTGTCTGACCTTAGGGATATTGTCTTACCATAGGGATATTGCATTACCACAGGGTTATTTGTACGACAACATGGATATTGTCTCACCTTAGGGATATTGTCTTACCTTGAGGATATTGTATGACCACAGGGTTATTTGTATGGCAACAGGGATATTGTCTGACCGTAGGGATATTGTCTTACCACAGGGATACTAGTATTGTCTCACCTTAGGGATTTTGTATGACTGCAAGGATATTGTATGACCACAGGAATATTGTCTGACCACATGGATATTGTATGACTACAGGTATATTGTATCACCATAGGGATATTGTCTGACTACAGGGATATTTTCTCACCACAGGGATACTGTATCACCACGGGGATATTGAATGACCACAAAGATACTGTCTGACCACAGGGATATTATATGCCTACAGGTATATTGTTTTACATCAGGGATATTGTCTGACCACAGGGATATTTTCTGACCTTAGGGATACTGTCCCACCACAGGGATATTTTTATGACCACAGGGATATTTTTATTGACATAGGGATATTGTCTGACCACATAGATATTGCCCGACCTCAGGGATATTGTCTCAGCACAGGAATACTATTTGACCACGGGATATTGTCTGAGCTTCGGGATATTATCTCATTACTGGGATATTGTATGATCACATGTATACTAGTATTTGTATGGACACGGGTATATTGTCTTACCTCGGGGAAGTTGTCTGACCACAGGGACACTTTTTGGCCACAAGGATATTGTCTAAGAGATATTGTCTCATCACAGCGATATTGTATGACCACAGGGATATTTCTATGGACACAGGTAAATTGTCTTACCTTAGGGATATTGTCTGACCACATGGATACTTCTTGACCACAGAAATATTGTTTGACCTAAGGGATATTGTATCACCACAGGGATTTTGTATGACCATAGGGTTATTTGTATAGCCACAGGGATAATATCTGAAACCTCGACAGCAAAAGCCATCACTGACCGTCTTTAATATAAAATTAAAAAAAATTATAGACTCAAGAGCTACTGATAATTTATACCTCAGTGTATTGATAGTTTTTGGTAAAAATGTACAGATATACGTAAGTAAACAACATTAATTATACTACGTTTTACATAGTTGTTTACAAACATTTTTATTGTCCAAATCCTTGATTATTTTAAGCCACTAAATCATGAGCTGAATAATAACTGAAAATTAGTGAGCAAGTTTTTCACATTCCTACACAAAATATTAGAAAGACATATATGGAGAATCACAAAGATATTTTGTGACAAACTATTATAAAAGAATTCCTGCTAGAACTGTGACTTTTATTTACTCTTTAATTTGTATTATTTATTATATACATGTAGTTTATTTAAAATCATTCATTTGACATCCTCTTCTTGCCAAATTACAGACCTCAAAAGCAGTGCGTTAACTGGTACACGTCAGACCTTTCACGGTAGCAAGAGACATCCCCCATTAACACCACATATAGGTATACACCGTATCTGTATATATACAAAATGTGTGTGATGGTATATGGTTTTCTGTCCGATAGTTCATTTGAATATGAAAAATCTTTATTGAACTAGTTTAAACTGTATTTATTAATTTTTTAAATCAATCAAACATATACACACAAAACACATTTCTAAAGTAGGCTTTGAAAACAAGCAAATTCGTTTACGTTAAAATTCATTTCCTTGTATTATATATTATATTATAACTCATAGCGATCTTCATTGCATTCAACCTAAACCGTTGTTTTCAATCTTTTCATTCAACCGCGGGAATAATAAAGATGTAAATAGATAATTGAGAAACATTAATGGAAATTGATATACAACAAGAAAATAAACGAAATGTTGAAATAAAGTGGCAGAAATCAATTGCATGTACGAAATAAACTATCTTTTTGTAGAGAATTTTTTCTAAGAAAATTAAGAAATCTCACTCAGATATATGTCCGTATTGCAAAAATTGCAGGGAAACATTTAGTTTTCAAATGTAAAAATGTAGCTTTAATATGGAAAAATTGTCTGTAAAATGTTAAAAAAAAGGGTACACTATCAAGGGCGGATTCAGAAAGATTGTCAAGGGGTGTGTGTGTGTGTGTGTGGGGGGGGGGGGGGGTTAGCTGTTCAGTACAACCAGAGGTGTCGAACCTACGATTTTCGATGAATTATATGTGAAAATGGAAAAATGCATTTGTAGATGAATTCCAAAAAGGGTCTGGGCCCTCACTGTCCATAATCCGTCAAACATACTTACTAATATAAGCACAGGCACTGCGTTACAAGAAGAGTGCCTTTTAAAAACAATTCCCCTTTATCGTCTCGTTGCCAGGGGAAATGGGAACGAGACGAGATATAAAGGAGGGAGGGGGTAGTTTTAAACAAGAGGCCCAAGTGGGCCTATATCGCTCACCTGAGTACCTAGATGATCAGTCATGCATGAAGGAAGAATTCATTTATTTTTGCATTAATGTGACTAAGTCAACACAGATGTGGAAAATATGTCAAATTTTATATCAGGCTAGAATAAAAAACAACACTTTTTTGCACATCCATTCAGGTGATTTTGATATTAAGCATTTCCTTTGTCTCTGCAAGAAGTCATTCAGGGCAACAAGTTAGTAATTTTCTTTAGGTGGGGCCTTTTGTTGACTGATTTCAAGTCTGGGACATGAACAACAATTGTTTCAAATATTGTCCAGATCTAACTTAAAATTGCCTAATTTCATATGTTGAGTGTTGAGAAACATCTAAGAACTTATTTAGATGTGTAAAGAAATGAAAAAAAAAATTTTGACCACAGCTGGATTTTAACCGCTACTCTCCATATTTCAATTACCAAGTGGTATATGTACCGTTGTGAGAACTGCTTTTTAGACATGGTGGCATTATCTGTTAACCAATTTGGATGAAATTTACCAAATTGATAGTACTTCATGTATTCCATGTTTCATTAAAATCTTTCATGTGGTATAACAGCAGAAGTGAAAAATGTGATTGAATTGTTCCTATACACCCTCATCTGGAAATCTTAAAAAATTCATAGAAAATCCAAAAATTGAGATATTGACAAAATTCTTTCAAAGTAACAATCCTTACCATAATTAAGATCACAATAGTCCATAAGAAATCATCATTATCAATTAACTAGGAAATATGACACTTTTTTCTGCATTGAATCACCAAGTCCAAAGAAATGTCGAAAAAAAATTCTAAAATTTGATTTTGGAAGGGAAGCAAAATGACAATACGTCTTCACTCATCCCTCTAGATCATTTCTATGCATTCTGTTTGTCTCTGTATACAGCCTGTATGAAAAAGAATATTGTTAAAGGAGGGAACTCTTTTGTGACCTACTTTTGACTATGGTGGCGCCACCTGTAAAGAGGTCTGGACGAAAACAACAGAATTTGAAGAGGATCATAAGTGACTTATTTCTACCAAGATTTATTAAAATCCTTCAAACAGTTTTGTAGAAAAAGGTGAAAATGTGAAAAATGGCCACCCCCCCCCCCTTTTTTTTGGAAGTCTTAAACGTAAAATTCCTAATTTCATATGTTGAGTGTTGAGAAACATCTAAAAACTTATTTAGATGTGTAAAAAAAAATTTTTTTGACCACAGCTGGATTTGAACCGCTACTCTCCATATTTCAATTACCAAGTGGTATATGTACCATTGTGAGACCTACTTTTTAGACATGGTGGCATTATCTGTTAACCAATTTGGATGAAATTTACCAAATTGATAGAGGACTTTTAGTACTTCATGTATTCCAAGTTTCATTAAAATGTTTTATGTGGTTTTGTAGAAAAAGTTGAAAATGTGAAAAATGGCCAACCCCCCCCCCCCTTTTTTTTTTGGAAGTCTTAAAAAATTCATAAAAAAATCCAAAAATTGAGATAATGACAAAATTCTTTCACAATAATATTCCTTACCACAATTATGATCATTAAGAAATCATCAATATCAATTAACTGAAAAACATGACACTTTTCTTCATTGAAGTCCAGAAACACGTCAAAAAAGCGTAAATTTCTATTTGACGGATCTTAACCCCGAACACAATCTTTAATAACCCATCTTTATAGATTGTTGAAATGCAATTAGTTTCTCCATTTATGTACTGGTTCTGGAGAAAAAGATGTTTGAAGAGGGGTACCCTTTTGAGCACTTTTGGCCCCGCCCTGGATCCACCCCTGAGGGAATCTGGATCCCGAACACAATTTTAGTAGGAGACCTTGAGTACATCATTTACACAAAGTTTGATCCAAATCTGCAATGTAGTTCCAGAGAAGAAGTCGAAAATGTGAAAAGTTAATGACGGACGACGACGACGACGACGGACGGCGCACTATGACTATAGCTCACTTGAGCCTTTGGCTCAGGTGAGCTAAAAAGGGACTCTTCATGTAACGTAGTGCCTGTGATACAAGTAAACTCTGAATGTCTGTACTTTTATTCCGCAAGTTTTACAAAATAATTATGGCAAGGAAACATGCACTTCCACAAGGATTTAAGACATTTTTGTAAAGGCTATGAAAAAGTCGTTCATTGAAACATAAAACTTGTGCTAAACGATGTACATATTGAGTATATCCCTCAACATTATGATGGTCACCTCCTGCTTCCTTTTCGCGATACATATATGACTGAAAAATTCATTAAAGTAAACTCCCAATAAGATTCAGTTCGCAATACATGTAATGCTGTAAAATATATGAACCCTCTCCACCAGTTATGTCCTGTCAAGAAAAACCTCCGCTCTGCACTGGTCACCGAAACTAGTAGCGCCCCGCCCCCTCCCTGGCCCCAACTTTAATTTGCTTGTTTTCGTCTATGACAAAGAATAAAAGAATAAAATGTATTTTTATCAGTAATTATATTGGATTGTGTCATGAGGTCGACCCATTTCAAATGTTATATGACAGTCCTTTATAGCAAGGAAAAAAATGGGAGGGGGGGGGGGTGGAATAGACGATAACTACTATACTAATAGACTCTTTATTTGGTGAAAGTGAAAGTTTGTCGGCATTAGATAAACTTCATTTCACCTTTGTTATAACCGTCAAGTCTGATAAATCACGCTATGAATGTCAAAGTCTAAATTCGATTAGATAAATTATGAACTAACCATACTTGCATCAGCTTGTATTGATTTCACTCAAGTTGTGCAATCAATCTCCAAAGCAGAGTTACGGTCCTTGCACTCCCTCTGCTTTGGAGATTGGTTGTGCAATGCCCACTGTTATGTCTACTCATTGGTTGCTATTTAAAACTTGTTGTATCACTAGATGACGTCACCGAAAGGTATATAAAGCTGATTCGCCGGGTTACACTTCGGAACCGGACTTGCACTTTACAGTCGGCTGTCATCATGGCGGCCGATTGGAAGTGGATTTTGTCAACACACAAATAACACCATTGTCCGATCACGCTTACTTCGTAACCCCCTAGGCGTTCGTGTCTAGGGACCGTTCCCGGTTCGAGGGCCCTCACCAAAGCGACCCCGCAAACCTTGCTTGCAAGGCTCAGGGGTAGGTGTGGCAACCCGAGGACCACACAGTTGAAGGGCATTTCTGACTGACTCTACGAGATTTTAAAACAGCGGAAGTGTTTCTTTCTTTGTGTGGTGCTTAGGACAATCTGCAATCTACGAAAAAGGTAGGTGCACTTGGTACGAGTAAAAAAAAAAAGGGGGGGGGGGGAGGTTCGAAATAAAACATGTTGCCTAGTGTTGAATTTAAATGAAAGGTGGTAATCTTCATGTTACAGCATATGAGGTAAGTTGATATTGAAACCAGTGTTAAATTTCTATTCAAAACGCTAGTATTGAACTCGGTGACGAATTGCCATCGATCGATAAGGTATGTATCATGTGGAAGGCTCAGGCACGAACGCCCTTGTTATTTATGTTGCGAAGTAAGCATAATCGAACAACGTGTCACTTGATGTTGTCGGAATCTACAGCCAATCGGTACCATGGGAGTCGTTTTGGAAGTGTGTTTCAACGTTATTTAAATTAAATTGCGCAACAATACAACATTTACAGGAAAACATGATACATTATTCAGTGCCGTAGTCCTACTCCTTTAGCATTTCTAGTGTGTGTGCGTAGGAGGTGGTGGTGGGGATGGGTAGCAAACCTTGAACTTAGTTTCGTTTCGTAACGTGTTAAAATCGATCTATGACGGTCCAAAAACGAGGGAGACCCCGATTGCAATTGGCTTGCCATTCTGTACTGACTTTTTAAAACCGTGTAGCGCCACCTTTGTTATAGACCAAGGATTTTACCAAACGAACCATTCATGTTACTATAGTCAAGACCGTAGGAACCAGCAGGGGAGGGGCTGACCATAGGCCGTTTAGCTCACATGAGCCTTCAGGCTCAATTGAGCTATTGTCATAGCGTGTCGTCCAGAGTCCGTTGTCGTGAACTTTATAGACATAAGTACTGATGGTTGGGTTTTTTCTTAGTCCGGATCCATCAACAGGTGGCGCCACTACAGACAAATGTAGGTCAATGCATAGGGATGATCTAGAGGGATATGTGAAGAAGTGTTGTTGTTTTTGGTTCTATTCTTTGATAATTTTTTTACGTTTTTCAACTTTTTTGGACTTGTTGATTTCAATGTAGAAAAAGTGCATTTTTTCTCGTTTAGGTGATAATGGTGCTTTGATTTGGTTTCTTTTAATTATAATTATGGTAAAGAATGCTGTGAAAGAAATTTGTCAATTTTTCAATGAATGTCTAAAGGCTGTAAAAAAGGAGGATGGTATTCTTTCACTTTTTGAAATTCTTCAGAGCCACTTGAATGATTTTATGAAACTTCGTAAGGACCTTTAGAGAAGTATTCATGGTCCCCAGCAACTGCTTTTGTTTTTCATGCAGATTTGTCAAGAGATGGTGCGACCACAGTCAAAAGTAGGCTGTGTCACAGACCCTCACTTGACTTCTTCAGACCAGCTGCATACAAAGACGACGCGAATGCAAAGGAATGATCTAGAGGGATGTGTGAAGAAGTGCTGTTGGGTGTTGGTTTTATTTTTGGGGTTTTTTTCCTTTCTGAAATCAAATACTCGCGGTCTCTTGCAAGTGTTGATATTTTTCATCCAGATCTGTCTACAGGTCTTTGAGCATTCATTTGCTGTAAATTGACATAGATTTAAAGGGTATGAATTTTAATTTGGCTTGCATAAACAATTGTTTAATGTTGAAGATGATTCAAATTTTACTCTCAGTTTTGAGCACAAAATGAAGCCGGCGTGGCCTAGTGGTATCGCGCTGGACTCCTGATCGGGAGGCCGGGGTTCGAGTCCCGCTCTGGTCATGCCGGTGTTCTGTCTTTCGGATGAGATAGTAAAAACCGAGGCGCCGTGTCGTGGTATGCACGGCACGTTAAAGATCCTTCACTGCTTCAGGTGGGTCCGTTGCAAAGGTCAAAATTTGTATGCCCCGCATCAGGCAGATGCCGTCACGATATACGTGAAATATTCGTGGTGTGACGTTAAACAAAAATCAATCAATCAATCAGTACAAAATGTGGTCACAACACAAGAAACAGGGAATATATATATATATATTTATCTACATTTTTTTTCAAAATGTCAGTTGAATAAACAAATTGTGTTCAGGTGAACGATATAGGTCCACTTGGCCTCTTGTTTAACCCATTACGAAACGAAATGAAATTCAAGGTTTACCCTCCCTTTCCCCCTCCTTTAAATGTTTCCTCCGGTCCTGACTATTTAATCGTGACAAGCCAGTGTGGCCTAGTGGATAAGGTGCTGTGCTCGTGACCGAGAGGTCCCGGGTTCGACACATGGGCGCACCGGTGTTCTGTCTTTCGGATGAGACAGTAAAATCCGAGGACCCGTGTCACGATAGGCGTGGCACGTAATTTTATAGCAACCATTTCACCCTCGTAACCACCATACAGTGAGATGGTAAATAAAATGGCAAAGACCTTGAAGCTTGATCTATCAATAATCCATTCCCTCTGGAACGTACAATTTCCGGAATAAAACCAGTGATTTTATGGAGGGTATTGGGGGGGGGGGAGGGAGGGGGGTGTTACAGATAACGGAAAATTGATACAAACACCTCTACACTCGAGTACACCAAAATCCATCTTAAAATCCAGGAAGAATTTTAAAGGTGTGATATTCTAAACGTTAGATAGTAAAAAATAAGACTTTGGTCATGGAGGTCTTTTGCAGTGTTGGAGTAATTCAATAAATTTTCAACAAAAATTCTGAAAGTGGCAAAACTACATAATTCATACATTTTCATAAATTCTTGTTTCTAACCCAATTAATGTACGAGAAGTATAATTAAAGATATTTTGGATGATATAAACACTTGCTTTTCATCGAATTACCAGTTTTTGTTCAAAACTGAATGATGTTATACCATATCTAGTGAAGATAAGGAAAACCCTTTATACACGTTGACGAGCTTATATCATAAATGCTTGATACTCCGGGCAGAATTCTGTAGGATTTTCTTTAGATTGACATTAATTTTGAAAGATGTATATTGAAGGGTAGTGCCCTAAAATTGGTAATTTGATAAAAAGCGAGTGTATTTACCTTTAATTATCATTTATGATATTTGTCGTATCTTAATAGGGTAGAAACAAAGATATATAAACCATGAGTGGAATATGAATTTCCAGTGATTTTGCTGAAAATTGTGCGTGTTATCAAATGTACAATTAGACTTCATACCTGACAAAATGAGACCATAGTTGCCCAATAAGGGAAAATTGAACACGTCCGTTTCCTGGGACCAAGGGTCAAGGACCAGAACCAAACTCGTACATGTACAACCTGATCACTTACCTGACAAAATGTGACCATAGTCGACATACTGAGGCTTAGTACTCTATGAGGACAAAATGTGACCATAGCCGACTTACTGAGGCTTAGTACTCTATGAGGATAAATAGTTTACATATAGACGGAAACGGGGTATTGTATAAGCCTGACTGGACTCGACCATGCAGAAGAGTCCAAACCTAGTGTTGGTAATCTATAAGAAAGAAGCAACAGTTGGAAGTAGGCTTCGAGATAGAACACTACAGTTTTTTAAGCGTACATAAAACAAAAGTGCCTGCCAGCCTTTTATTTGTTTTTGGTTGTACTGGAGAGTTCCTCCCAGATTTGAGAGAAAAACGATTCTCTCTCTTGATCATGCATGTTAACCAACTTGTTAAGCAAACAAATAAGAAAAGAAAAATACCAAAAAAATATAAACGAGAAATATGAGGGTACAGATGGTTAATGCTACAAGTACAGGTATTCTACGAAAGATTAAACATGACATCAACACCCGAACAAGAAACCCTATGAAGAAAAACAAAAGACAATAAAACGCGAACAAAAATCTATCTCTATCTCTTCTAATGCATAGCCGTAGGGGCAGGGGGCCCTCCCCATTTTTTGCCGATCATAGGTTGTTATCTAATTTGCAAAATTGTTTTATTAAATTATTCTTAACAGGCAATTGATTTGAAATCTTACAAGTTGTATTGCAGTTGTATGTATAAATTTGTTCTCTTCTTTCTGAACGTTAATACTATTCTGACAGGCCCTGGACACCGTTTATCCATGTTCCGAAGGCGGAAATGAGTTTATTATTATTATAATTGGTTGGGGTTTTTTGTTGGAAAATTGTACCAAAAAAGTTTACTTCGGCCTTTTTCAAGGCTGTAGCACCCTCCCCCATCCCTTTGCAGGCTGAATAATGGAAATAGTTATCATGGCAGGCTGCACCCCCCCCCCCTTTTTCAAAACTTTCTAGATCCGCCTATGGATATGGTCAGTGTTTAGCTCTATGCAAATCAAGCAAGCCTCCTTGGCACAAAAGTGGCTTAAACGGTGGTATCCTATTGCAAATTTTGTTCTGAGTTTACAAATTTACCCCCTCCCCACTTTTGAATTGCTTCCTACGGGCCTGCAATGTCCACTCTACAAATGAAAATATAAAGGTTTGTACACAAAATCCTAAAAAAATACTAGACTAGCCCTTCGGGGCTCAATGTTTTGGCAATAAAGTGTATTGTATTGTATTGTATTGTATTGCATTGTATTGTATGATACAGTCCAAATAAAATGCATATAAAGCAGTATATATCACTCAGTGCGATAAAACGCGTGTGTGTACAGAAAACGAACTGACTGCTGTGACAAAGGTGATCAAACGTCGAGAATGTTGACAGGTGGAGCACACGGGAAAATTCAGTGTGAAATCAATATCCCACAATTTAATGAATTTTTTTTTTAAAGCTGAGTTACAAACCACGCTGTTAGTAAAACCGGACGCAATCAGAACTTTTGACATTCCCCTCATTTCAACTTCGATGCAAGGAACGAATGTTTGCACGGGTAAACGTTTTCCAGAACCCGAACACTTTTTATCTTTGCATGATGAAAATAACTTGTATTATCAATGTTCAGAAAGAAAAGAACAAATATACATACTGCTGTATGCAACAATACAAATCATAAGATTGCAAATCAATTGCATGTTAAGAATAAATTAATGAATAAATATAGTAAATTAGATTTTTTAACGCATGACACAATTATGATCGGCCAAAAAGGGAGGGGGGCTGGCTCCCGGTTCCTACGGCCTTGAACCGTAATTTTCCGGTAAGCTCACTGGGACCAAGCGCGTAAACAGTCGTGCAAAAGACGGTCAATTTTCAACAGAATGATATCCGCGTTGTATCAAATACCTGTTCTTTGTACTGGAACTACGACAATTTAATGCAAATAATGGTAAATCATACGTAATTATTGTTTTTATGTTGACAATAAAATTACAAAAATTAAGGATTTCTGTGTCTATTGGTTTAATAACCTAGCTGTATGTCACATGAGGTCCATCAAAATTGATAGCAGGTATGCAAGCTCCATATTTAAAATTATTAGACCAAACTGTCCGATCCACGCATCCATCATGTTGCTGGGATCCTACACTTTGGACTATAATGAGGTATGACTTGTTGGTATAATGCGTCATTTTCATAGGGTAGCGTCTATTCACCTCTTTATTCAGAGATGATGCAAAATGCTGAATCGAAGATTTCCACGAGAAAATGCAGCTTGGCGAGTCACATACACATATCTATCAGACTATATTCATGAATTAAGTCCGAAGCAACATATATCATTTACCGTCACTTTATATCACAAATAAATTGGGCATAAACCATCACACTTATGAAAAACAATGGAACTCGGTGCTGGGCAATTTTTCTGTTACCCTTTTTTATCTAAAATAATTACACATGCTAAATACAGTATATAATACGACATACCGGTAAGTTCACTTGAACTTTTGGCTCAGATATGCTAAAATGCCTTCAAAAACATTTTCTGCTTTCATATACATCAACATGGACATGATTATGTCTTCTTTCTTCTATTCGATCTCTTTCATCATGTTGGTTTTTCATTCTTATCTCATGTATTTTACACGCCGGATTTAATACCGCCTTATGGCAAAATTTGCGATGACAGATAAATGCGTGTAAATGGATGAATAAGTAATTAGACAGACAAATAAATAAATAGATGGATAAATAAATAAATAAATAAATAAATAAATAAATAAATAAGAATGGTGCACAGACGGTTAGAAATAAGTAAAATACAACATTTCATAGTTGTACATGATTTTCAACAATTCGAACTCGGGGATATTGTCTGACCGAAGGGATAATGTCTGAATTCAGGGATACTGTATGACTACAGGGATATTATCTGAATTCAGGGATATTGCATGACCTCAGGGATATTGCATGACCTCAAGGATACCCAAACAGGATATTGTATGGTGTCAGGAATACTGTCGGACCACAGGGATATCGTGTAGCATCAGGGGTATTGTCTGACCTCAGGAATATTGCATGACCTCTGGGATATTGCTTGACCTCAGGGATATTGCATGACCCAAGGGATACTGTCTGAAAACAGGATATCGTATGGTCTCGGGAATATTTTCTGACCACAGGGATACCGTATGGTCTCAGGGATATTGTCTGATCTCAGGAATATCGCATGACCTCAAGGATATTGTATGACCTCAGGGATATTGTATGACCTCAGGGACTTTTGACTGACCACAGGGATATTGTCTGACCTCAGGAATACTGTATGACCTCAGGGATATTGTCTGAACTAAGAAATATTGTATGACCTCAGGAATATTTGTCTGACCACAGGGATATTGCATGACCACAGGGATATTGTCTGACCTTGGGAATGTTGTCTGACTACAGGGATATTGTATCACAGCAGGAATATTGTCTGAACTCGGATATATTGTACGGCCGCAGGGATATTGTATGACCACTGGAATATTGTATGACCACAGAGATATTGTCTAACTTCAGACATATATTCTTGCCACAGGGATACTGACAACATGGATATTGTCTGACCACAGGGATATTTCTGACTGCAGGTATATTGTGTGACCCCAGGGATATTGTCTGATCACAAGGATATTGTATGACTACAATACACACACACACACACACACACACACACACACACACACACACACATATATATATATATATATATATATATATATATATATATATATATATATATATATATATATATATATATATATATATATATATATATATATATATATATATATATATATATATACATATATATATATATATATATATTGTCTTACTTTGGGTATATCGTATGACCACAGGGATATTGTCTGAACACAGGGATATTGTATCGCAGCAGGAATATTGTCTGACCTCGAATATATTTACGAACGCAGGGATATTGTATGAACACAGAGATATTGTATGAACACAGATATTGTCTGACTACAAAGATATAGTCTGACCAAAGGGATATTGTAGGACCACAGGAATATTGTATGACCTTAGGGATATTGTCTTTACCTCTGGGATATTGTCTGAGCACAGGAATATCATCTCACCTTAGGGATATTGTATGACCTCAGGGATACTGCATGACCTCAGGGATACTGTCTGACCACAGGAGTATTGTCTCACCACATGGATATTGTCTCACCACCGGTATACTGTCTGACCACAGGAATACTGTCTCACCACAGGTTTATTGTATGACCACAAGTATATTGTGTGACCTCAAGGAATTGTCTGTTTACAGGGGTATTGTATCACCACAAGGATATTGTCTGACCACGTGGATACTGTTTGACTACAGGGATATTGTATGGCCACATGGATATTTGTTTGGACGCAGGTATACTGTCTTATTCAAGGGATATTGTCTGACCAAAGAGATATTATCCTACCACAAGAGATACTGTCTGACCACATGGATATTGTTTGACCACAGGGATATTGTCTGATCACAAGTATATTTTCTGATTTTAGGGATATTTTCTGACCACAGGGATATGGTACGAGGTCAGGGATATTGTCTGACCACAAGGAAATAGTATGACTACAGACATACTATCTTACCTCAGGAATATCGTATAACCAGAGGGATATTGTATGGGCACAGGTATATTGTTTTACCTCAGGGATATTGTATGACCACAGGGATACTGTCTGACCACAGGGGTATTGTATGACCACAGGGATATTCTATGACCTTAGGGATATTATCTGAACACAAGGATACTGTCTGACCACAAGTACTTGTATATTGTATGACTGCCGGTATATTGTGTGACCTCAGGGATACTGTCTGCGCTCAAGGATATTGTCTCACAACATGAATACTGTCTGACCACAAGGATATTATCTCACTACAGGGATATTGTATGACCAAAGGGGTATTGTCTTACAACAGGAATTGTTGTACCACACGGATACTGTCTGATCACAGGGATATTGTATGACCACAGGGCTATTTGTATGGACACAGGAATATTGCCTTACCTCAGGGATATTATCTGACCAAAAGGATACTGTTTGACCACAGTGATATTATTTAACCTCAGGAATATTGTCTGACCACAGGGATATTGTATGATCACAGGGATATTGTCTCAAGACATGATTGTTGTCTGACCACAGGGATGTTGTCTGACCATATGGATATTGTCTCACCACAGTGATACTCACAGAAATAACGTCTGACCACAGGGATATTGTCTGACCACAAGGATATTGTCTGGCCATAGGGATATGGTATCACCACAGAGATAGTGACTGACCACAGGGATACTGTCTGACCACAGGGATATTGTATGCTTACAGGTATATTGTTTTACCTCAGGGGTATTTTCTGACCATAGGGATATTGTCTGGCCCGAGGGACATTGTCTCACCACAGTGTTATTTGTATGACCTCATGGATATTTGTATTGCCACAGGATATTGTCTGACCATATAGATATTTCCTGACCTCAGGGATATTGTCTGACCACAGAGGTACTGTTTGACCACAGGGATATTGTCTGACCTTAGGGATATGTCTCACCGCAGGGAGATTGTATGACCACAGGGTTATTTGTATGACAACAGGAATATTGTCTGACCTTAGGGATATTGTCTTACCATAGGGATATTGTATGATCACAGGGTTATTTGTATGGCAACAGGGATATTGTCTGACCTTAGGGATATTGTCTTCCCATAGGGATATTGTATGATCACAGGGTTATTTGTATGGCAATAGGGATATTGTCTGACCCTAGGGATATTGTCTTACCATAGGGATATTGCATTACCACAGGGTTATTTGTACGACAACAGGGATATTGTCTGACCGTAGGGATATTGTCTTACCATAGGGATATTGTATGATCACAGGGCTATTTGTATCGCCACAGAGATATTGTCTGACCTTGGCACATTGTCTTTCCACAGGGATACCAGTATTGTCTCACCTTTGGGATTTTGTATGACTGCAAGGATATTGTATGACCACGGGTATATTGTGTTGCCTAAGGGATATTGTATGACCACAGGAATATTGTCTGACCACAAGGATATTGTATGACTACAGGTATATTGTATCACCATAGGGATATTATCTGACTACAGGGATATTTTCTCACCACAGGGATACTGTATCACCACAGGGATACTGTATCACCACATTGATATTGACTGACCATAAAGATACTGTCTGACCACAGGGATATTATATGCCTACAGGTATATTGTTTTACCTCAGGGATATTGTCTGACCACAGGGATATTTTCTGACCATATGGATATTGTCTGACCTCAGGGATACTGTCTCACCACAGGGATATTTGTATGACTACAGGGATATTTTATGGACATAGGGATATTGTCTGATTACAAAGATATTGCCCGACCTCAGGGATATTGTCTGAGCACAGGAAAACTATTTGACCACGGGATATTGTCTGAGCTTAGGGATATTATCTCATTACTGGGATATTGTATGACCACATGAATACTAGTATTTGTATGGACACGGGTATATTGTCTTACCTCAGGGAAGTTGTCTGACCACAGGGACACTTTTTGACCACAAGGATATTGTCTGACATAAGAGATACTGTCTCATCACAGGGATATTGTATGACCACAGGAATATTTCTATGGACACAGGTATATTGTCTTACCTTAGGGATATTGTCTGACCACATGGATACTTCTTGACCACAGAAATATTGTTTGACCTAAGGGATATTGTATCACCACAAGGATTTTGTATGACCATAGGGTTATTTGTAAAGCCACAGGGATAATATCTGAAACCTCGACAGCAAAAGCCATTACTGACCGTCTTTAATATAACATGAAAAAACATTATAGACTCAAGAGCTAGTGATAATTTATACCTCAGTATATTCATAGTTCTTGGTAAAAAATGTACAGATATACGTAAGTAAACAACATTAATTATACTACGTTTTACATAGTTGTTTACAAACATTTTTATTGTCAAAATCCTTGATTATTTTAAACCACTAAATCATGAGTTGAATAATAACTGAAAATTAGTGTGCAAGTTTTTCACGTTCCTATACAAAACATTAGAAAGATGTGTATGGAGTATCACAAAGATATTTTGTGACAAACCATTATAAAAGAATTCCTGCTAGAACTGTGACTTTTATTTACTCTTTAATTTGTATTATTTATTATATACATGTAGTTTATTTCTTTACTTCTTGCCAAATTACAGACCTCAAAAGCAGCGCAACTGCTGCCATTTTTGTGCCCCCCCCCCCCCCCCCCCCCCCACACACACACACACACACACACACACTCTCTTTTAGAGTAATATTTAAAGTTTGAATGAACTTAAATAAGACATTTTAAGCGAAGTAAATATATTTTCTTTTATATTTTTAATGTCTGATTTCTAATCTGTAACTACAAAATTACGGATAAGGTTTTCTGTTATACTGGCGGTTGATGTATCCTGATTATGCAACATGTTGCAACAATAGAAAGTTTCGCGAACAAAATACTTTAGTGTGATGTCATCCATTCTAAGTATTTATTATGTTTTGAGTGATATTATAAAAGTCCGAGATTATGCAACAGAGTCGCATTATTATAGTTTGCTTTTATCTGAAAGATATAAGCAGGTGTAGTCCAATGGATGAGTTGTTCGGCTTGTGACCAAGAGGTCCGGGTTCGACACCCGTCGGGGGCATACCGGTGCTCTGTCTTTCGGATGAGACTCTGACTGATAACGTGTCTGACATTCAAATTGCAAGACAATTCGTCAGCAAGAACGAGCACCGTGAAGCTTTCTTTGGAAAGTATTAAAGTGTAAACATTGTAACATGATGAGCAGCCACGGACCTTTAATGTGCATACCACCCACTTAACTTGTGCATAAAAGTGTGAAATAAAAAATAACCACATTGTAACATGTTTTGATGCTGATTAGTAGCCATAGTAGCCGCTAACGCATTAACAGTAAATAATTCGTCTTTTATTTAATCATTCAGAGAGAGAAATTGGAATAAATTCAAACTGAAATTTTTTATGCCCCGGATCGAAAGATCTGGGGCATATTGTTTTTATCCTGTCTGGTGGCTGTTGTAAACCTTCGCAATTACTTTTGAACCGTAAAAGATAGACTTCATATTTGGAATGCATATTCCACTAATGAAGCCCTTTAAATTGACACCGGACAAGGTCAATGACCTTGAGACCTTCACTGTGACCTTTGTGCTAAAAATAGCTTTTTCGGACTTTGTTGCCGTCCGGGACACCTTTTCTCTTTTTTTCACTTTTGGAAGGTTGTGCCCCCCCCCCCCTTTTCGCTGCCGAGCTACGCCACTGGGTATACACCGTATCTGTATATATACAGAACGTGTGTGATGTTATATGGTTTTCTGTCCGATAGTTCATTTGAATATGATAAATCTTTATTGAACAAGTTTAAACTGTATTTATTGATTTTTTAAATCAATAAAACATATACATACACATTTCTAAAGTAGGCTTTGAAAACAAGCAAATGTGTTTATGTTAAAATTCATTATATATTATATTATACCTCATAGCGATCTTCATTGCATTAATCATAAACCGTTGTTTTCAATCTTAAACCACGGGAAAAATAAAGATGTAAACTGATAATTGAGAAACATTAATGGAAATTGATATACAACAAGAAAATAAACGAAATGTTGAATCAAAGTCGAAGAAATCAATTGCATGTACGAAATTTTATACTATCTTTTTGTAGAGAAATTTTTCTTAGAAAATTAAGAAATCTCATTCAGTCATATGTATGTATTGCAAGGATTGCAGGGAAGATGATGAACATTTAGTTTTCAAATGTAAAAATGAAGTTTTAATATGGAAAAATTATCTGTAAAATGTTAAAAAAAAAAAACCCCGTGTACTCTATCATGGGCAGTTTCAGAAAGATTGTCTTGGGGTGTGATGGGGGTTAGCTGTTCAGTACAGCCGGAGGTGTCGAATAAATTCGATAAATTATATGGGAAGATGGAAAAATGCATGTGTATATGAATTCCAAAAAGGGTCTGGGCCCTCACTGTCCATAATCCGTCAAACATACTTACTAATACAAGCACAGGCACTGCATTACAAAAAGAGTGCCTTTTAAAAACAATCCCTCTATATCGTCTTGTTGCCAGGGGAAATGGGAACGAGACGAGATATAAAGGAGGGAGGGGGTAGTTTCAAAAAACAAGGGACTCTTCATGTAACGCAGTGCCTGTGATACAAGTAAACTCTGAATGTCTGTACTTTTATTCCATAAGTTTACAAAATAATTATGACAAGGAAACATGCACTTCCACAAGGCTTTAAGACATTTTTGTAAAGGCAATGAAAAAGTCGTTCATTGAAACAGAAAACTTGTGCTAAACGATGTACATATTGAGTATATCCCTCAACATTATGTAGTCGGGCAAAATGTCGAAAAAAAACGTCAAAAATTTGATTTCGGAACAGAACCAAAAATAACAACATTTCTTCAAACATCCCTCTGGATCATTCCTATGTATTCTGTTTATCTCTGAATGCCCCCGGTCTGAAGAAGAAGTTTGTTAAAGGATGGTACCCTCTGTAACCTACTTTTGCCTGTGGTGGCGCCACCTATTGACGGATCAGGACGAAAAACAACAACACTTGTAAGGGACCATGAGTACTTCATGCATACCAAGTTTCATGAAAGTCTGTTCAGGTGTTCTGAAGAAGAAGTCGAAAATGTGAAAAGTTAACGACGGACGGATGACAGACGACGGACAATGATTGATCACAATAGCTCACTTCAGCCTTCGGCTCTGGTGAGCTAAAAAGGGGCCAAAATATGTGATTTTACAAGAATAAGAATTTAGCTGTGAAATTTGCAAGCACAACCATTTTAAAATGAAATAAGTCCATACATAGTCTTAAATCTGTTATATGGACTATTCCAAATACCTGAGCAATGAAAGAAGTAAATTAGATGAATGTTGCATTTTTAAGATGAGAAAAAGGGCCATAATTCTTTTTGCAAGGATTTAGCCATGAAGTTTCCTAGCACACCCACCTTAAAGAGGAAAAAGGTCACGCATAGTACTCAATATCTTATTAGGACTATACCTTATATCAGAACAATGAAATGGGTAAATTCTGATGAATATTGCATTTGTTGTATGTGAAAAGCAGTCTTAACAGCTTATTTTACAACATTTTAGCCGTGAAAATTGCCAGCACACCCACCTTAAAGAGAAATAAACTCATATATGCGATTTTGAAAGGATTTAGCCATGAAATTTGCCAGCACACCCACCTTAAAGATATATATGTATAAATATATATATATATATATATATATATATATATATATATATATATATATATATATATATATATATATATATATATATATATATATATATATATATATAAATATATATATATATATATATATATATATATATATATATATATATATATATATATATATATATATATATATATATATATATATATATATATATATATATATATATATATATATATATATATATATATATATATATGGATGAACCACCTTTATGCGACTGGAACTTAAATTGCTGCTGCGTGTCGATATATATTACATAACTGTATCTCTACAAATGTCATTGTGGTTTTTTTCTTTCATTGCTAAAGAAATGGTAACCAAGACATCTCCATCTGTCACATTAAATGTTATTTTATCTTATCACTGCCAGTGTTGAGTTAAGTTCCTTTAATGCTCGATCTTCATCTGTGACTTTTCTCTTTTCGTATAATCGTCAGTGTGCGTAACTATTTCAAGACTCCTGACGATTAATTAACAAATACTTTGTAATCATACTCCTTTCTCTAAACAATTGGATGTACATACCAAAATTCAAACTGCATTTATAAAGTTGGATAACTGAACAAATACAATTTGTATGAGCTGATTCATGCAGTGCTGTGTATTCATTTATTTATCAGAAAATTAGTAGATTGGCTCAGGTATTGAAGTCCAGCGTCTAGATTTACAGTATTTAGCCAAATACTAGCGATAGAATTTTATTAGTAATAATACATGTAATACTTAGACATTACCCGTGTCATCTTTGCTATAGAGAGTAATAAATAACACAATACATGAAGGAGACAAAAAAAAAGGAACCTAAACAATTCTGAGAGTACAAATAGTTTGAATGAAACCTCGAGCGGTAGATAATTAACGTTTTGTATGCGTTTGTATCATCTAAGCTGACTCGTCGTTCGAAGTGAAAGTAGGATATCCATGAGCATTTCATTAAGACAAGAGGCCCAAGTGGGCCTATATCGCTCACCTGAGTACCTAGATTATCAGTCATGCATGAAGGAAGAATTCATTTATTTTTGCATTAATGTGACTAAGTCAACACAGATGTTGAAAATATGTCAAATTTTATTTCAGGCTAGAATAAAAACAACATTTTTTTGCACATCCATTCAGGTGATTTTGATATAAAGCATTTCCTTTGTCTCTGCAAGAAGTCATTCAGGGCAACAAGTTAGTCATTTTCTTTAGGTGGGGCCTTTTGTTGACTGATTTCAAGTCTGGGTCATGAACAACAATTGTTTCAAATATTGTCCAGATCTAACTTAAAATTGCCTAATTTCATATGTTGAGTGTTGAGAAACATCTAAAAACTTATTTAGATGTGTAAAGAAATGAAAAAAAAATTTTGACCACAGCTGGATTTGAACCACTACTCTCCATATTTCAATTACCAAGTGGTATATGTACTATTGTGAGAACTGCTTTTTAGACATGGTGGCATTATCTGTTAACCAATTTGGATGAAATTTACCAAATTGATAGAGGACTTTTAGTACTTCATGTATTCAATGTTTCATTAAAATCTTTCATGTGGTATAACAGCAGAAGCGAAAAATGTGATTGAATTGTTCCTATACACCCTCATTTGGAAGTCTTAAAAAATTCATAGAAAATCCAAAAATTGAGATATTGACAAAATTCTTTCAAAGTAACAATCCTTACCATAATTATGATCACAATAGTCCATAAGAAATCATCATTATCAATTAACTAGGAAATATGACACTTTTTTTCTGCATTGAATCACCAAGTCCAAATAAATGTCGAAAAAAAATTCTAAAATTTGATTTTGGAAGGGAACCAAAATGACAATACATCTTCACTCATCCCTCTAGATCATTTCTATGCATTCTGTTTGTCTCTGTATACAGCCCGTATGAAAAAGAATATTGTTAAACGAGGGAACTCTTTTGTGACCTACTCTTGACTATGGTGGCGCCACCTGTAAAGAGGTCTGGACGAAAACAACAGAATTTGAAGAGGATCATAAGTGACTTATTTCTACCAAGATTTATTAAAATCCTTCAAACAGTTTTGTAGAAAAAGTTGAAAATGTGAAAAATGGCCAACCCCCCCCCCCCCCTTTTTTTTTTGGAAGTCTTAAACGTAAAATTCCTAATTTCATATGTTGAGTGTTGAGAAACATCTAAAAACTTATTTAGATGTGTAAAAAAAAAAAAAAATTTTTGACCACAGCTGGATTTGAACCGCTACTCTCCATATTTCAATTACCAAGTGTTATATGTACCATTGTGAGACCTACTTTTAGACATGGTGGCATTATCTGTTAACCAATTTGGATGATCCGCACAAAAAACAAAACCTTTGAAAAGGACTATGAGTACTTGCATCCTACCCAGTTTTATCACAATCCTTCAAGTTGTTCTGTAGATCAAGTTGAAGATATGAAAAATTGTCCCCCCCCCCCCCTTTTCTTGGAAGTCTTAAAAAATTCATAAAAAATTCAAAAATCGAGATATTGAAAAAATTCCTTCACACCAGCATTCCTTACCATAGAAATGATTAAATGAAACCAAATGAATGCATCAATGTTTACTAAAAGAAAATAATAACTCTTTAATGCATTAAAATAACAAAGTCCAAAATAAAAATGAAAAAACGTCAAAAATTTGATTTCGGAATGGAACCAAAAATATCAACACTTCTTCCCATATGCCTCTAAATCATTCCTATGCAGTCGGTTTGTCGCTGTATGTACCCGATCTGAATAAGAAGTTTGTCAAAGGAGGGTACCCTCTGTGACCTACTTTTGTCTGTGGTGGTGCCACCTGTTCATGGATCCTGACAAAGATGACCACATTTGTCGGGGACCTTGAGTATTTGATGCATGCCAAGTTTCATTGAATTCCAGCGAGTGGTTCCGAAGAAATAGTTCAAAATGTGAAATGTTTACACCAATTATCCTACCCCCCTTTTTCTTGAAAGTCTTAAAAAATTCATAAAAAATCCAAAACATAAAATATTGAAAAATTTTCTTCGCAGTAGTATTTCTTACCATCAAAATGATCAAATTAAACCAAATTAATGCATCAATGTTTACTAAAAGAAAAAAATACCTCTTTTCTGCATTAAAACTATCAAGTACAAAAAAACGTCAAAAATTTGATTTCGGAATGGAACCAAAAATAACAACACTTCTTCACACATCCCTCTAGATCATTCCTATGCATTCGGTTTGTCTCTGTATGCCCCCGGTCTGAAGAAGAAGTTTGTCAAAGGAGGGTACCCTCTTTGACCTACTTTTGCCTGTGGTGGCGCCACCTGTTGATGAATCTGGACGAAAAACAACAACACTTGTAGGGGACCATTAGTACTACATGCTTATCAAGTTTCATCAAATTCTGTTCAGTGGTTCTGGAGAAGAAGTCGAAAATGTGAAAAGTTAACGACGGACGACGGACGACAGACGACGGACGACGGACGGTGATTGATCACAATAGCTCACTTGAGCCTTTGGCTCAGGTGAGCTAAAAAAGTATATTTAATAATCGATCATTTTTTGACAGTTCTCAGATTGAATCAGTATTAGATTGCTTTATACTATAAGCAGTAAATGATTCACAATTAACGTAATTTAAAGGAATATATAAACTTTAAATTAGCATGACTGGCAAATTTCACGGGGGTTGTTGATATGATGCTTGCGCATGCGCACTGGCAAATTTCACGGGGCTGGCGGATTTCACGCTACACCGGGTCAGGCGTGCCCGACTAAACATTATGATGGTCACCTCCTGCTTCCTTTTCGCTATACATATACAAGCTTAGCTTTTAAAAAGCTTAGAATGCAAACCCTGTAGCATTTTTAATTGCGAGGAAAATGGTACTTGTGGATCAGTTGTATGATGTTAGCTAGGTTGTTGTCTAAATAATATTAATACCTCCTTTCTAATGTTTATTTATGTTTAGACTTGGGTTGGGAAAGCTGACCATATTCGTCGGGATGTCACCGTTTAGACATTTCGAACACCCTAAGTACAGTTAGATATGGAAAAATTCATACAAACTACGCAGTACTTGCTCCCCGTCGAGGCCTCTTGTGCCCAAATAATCGCTGGGGAAGTTTGCATAAGTACAAAGAGTGTTACAACCTACGCATTGATATTCCGCCTTCATTTACTCGGAACTTTTCGAGATTTTCTATAGCCAGATAATGTACATACGCTAAAAGGTACGAAAATCTAATTAGTATTACGCAGGAAAATTCGGTTGGATTATACCACTGCTGCCGTGGGAAACGTTACATGAATGTTGATTTCCAAAATATAAATATCCTTCATATTAATACATATTTATGTGGCATCCCTTAATTTATCTAAAAATAAGTATATTAAAGTATTTTTTTTTTATTTTTAGAATACATTGCATGTAAAATTTATTTATCATTCATATGCATTCACTAAAGAAAATCAACTCCAAGTCATAATGTCTATCCTATTAAAAGCTCTATCCTCATATACTCCTCTCTGCGTTTGAAAGTACGTGGCCTAGTGGTATCGCGTCGGACTCCTGATCGGGAGGCCGGGGTTCGAGTCCCGCTCTGGTCATGCCGGTGTAACGGTTTCAAAGTTCCCCCATGCTGAAAGTTCCCTTTGTCGCACATACGCACGCGTCAATATTAGAATCCCTCAAATTTATCACAATTATATCCTAACAGCCAGATCCAGTACAATTATAAGAATTAATCTTTATTCTTTCATATTTCACGTGGACCAAGGAACTTTCACCACGAGGAAACTTTCACCATGCATATAACACAGACTGAAAGTTTCCTACCGATACGCGCATGCGCAAAACATCAAAAGGGAACTTTCAGCACGGGGGAACTTTGAAACTGTTACACCGGTGTCATGTCTTTCGGATGAGACAGTAAAAACCGAGGCCCCGTGTCGTGGTATGCATGGCACGTTAAAGATCCCTCACTGCCTTGGGTGGGTCCGTTGCAAAGGTCAAAATTTGTATGCCCCGCATCAGACAGATGCAGTCACCATATACATGAAATATTCGTGGCGTGACGTAAAACAAAAATCAATCAATCAATATTAAATATATTCGTTTGGAACGCTGAACTGTAACATTGATTTAGTAATGAGCATTGCCTTTGAAAGCAAGGGTATTCTTCTTCATTCCTTTTCCTTTTAAGCGCATTAGAAATATCGATGTCATGGACCAGAGACATATATACACATGTGTATATATGTCTCTGTATGGACAATACAAAACTTATACTGTCTGACCTCGTAAAGCAAAGCAACTACTTTTTTGAGGCTATGTTTTCCCAGCATGCAGCATAATCATGTCGCACATGCGCATTTCCAGATTAGACAACAACGTAATATGCAAACCCCCGACGGGATTTGCAATGACTGCAAAATTCATTAAAGTAAACTCCCAATAAGATATATATGATCGAATTCAGTTCGGAATACATGTAATGCTGTAAAATATATGAACCAAGGGAGGAAACCTCTACACCAGTAATGTCCTGTCAAAAAAAAAAAAAAACAAAAACAAAAACAAAAACAAAAAAAACCCACCTCCGCTCTGGTCACCGAAAATAGTAGTAGCGCACCGCCCCCTCCCTGGACCCAATTTAACTTTAATTTCCTTGTTCTCGTCTCTGACAAAGAATAAAATGTATATTTATCAGTAATGTTCGTTGTGTTATATATTGGATTGTGTCATGAGGTCGACCCATTTCAAATGTCATATGACAGTCCTTTATAGCAAGAAAACAAAATCGGTTGTGGGTGGGGTGGGGGTAGGGGGTTACTATAGACGATAACTACTATACTAGTAGACTCGTTATTTGCTGAGAGTGAAAGTTTGTCGGCTTTAGATAAACTTCATTTCACCTTTGGTATATCCGTAAAGTATAATAAATCACGCTATGAATGTTAAAGTCTAAATTCGATTAGATAAATAATGAACTAACCATACCAATCGTAACAACTCGTCCATTTCCGTACGCAAATTCTATTTTTGTAAAAAATGGCGACGGTGTTCCAATTTTAACCATACTTGCATCACCTTGTATTGATTTCACTCAGGTTGTGCAATGCCCACTGTTATCTCTGCTCATTGGTTGCTATTTAAAAATTGTTGTATCACTAAATGACGTCACCGAAAGGTATATAATGCTGATTCGCCGGGATACACTTCGGAACCGGACTTGCACTTTACAGTCGGCTGTCATCATGGCGACCGATTGGAAGTGGATTTTGTCAACACACAAATAACACCATTGTGCTTACTTCGTAGACAGATCACGCTTACTTCGTTATCCCCTAGGCGTTCGTGTCTAGAGACCGTTCCCGGTTCGAGGGCCCTCACCAAAGCGACCCCGCAACCCTTGTTTGCAAGGCTCAGGGGTAGGTGTGGCAACCCGAGGACCACACAGTTAAAGGGCATTTCTGACTGACTCTACGAGATTTTAAAACAGCGGAAGTGTTTCTTTCTTTGTGTGGTGCTTGGGACAATCTACAATCTACGAAAAAGGTAGGTGCACGTGGTACGAGTAAAAAAAAAAAAAGAGGAGGGTTCGAAATGAGACATGTTGCCTAGTAGTGACTGCATATGAGGTAAGTTGATATTGAAACCAGTGTTAAATTTCTATTCAGAACGCTAGTATTGAACTCGGGGACGAATTGCCATCGATCGATAAGGTATGTATCATGCGGAAGTCTCAGACACGAACGCCCCTGTTATTTATGTTGCGAAGTAAGCATAATCGAACAGCGTGTCACTTGATGTTGTCGGAATCTACAGCCAATCGGTACCATGGGAGTCGTTTTGGAAGTGAGTTTCAAAGTTATTTAAATTAAATTGCGCAACAATACAACATTTACAGGAAAACATGATACATTATTCAGTGCCGTAGTCCTGCTCCTGTGGCATTTCTAGTGTGTATGGGTACGGGGGTTCGCAAGCCTCGAACTTCGTTTCGTTTCGTAACATGTTAAAAGACCGGTTTGTGACGGTCTATAAAAGAGGGAGACCACCGACTGCTATGGGCTTGTCATTATTATGTGCTGACTATTTAAAACAATGTAGCACACCTCCTTTGTTGTTGACCAAGGATTTTACCTAACGAACCATTCATATGACTATAGTCAAGACCGTCGGGACCGAGGGAAATGCTGACCATGTGCCATTTAGCTCATCTTATCCTTCAGACTCAAGTGAGCTATTATCATAGCGTGTCGTCCGGAGTCCGTTGTCGTGAACTTTTCACATTTTCGACTTCTTCAGAACCACTGGAAGGATGAACCTTTATAGACAAAGAGTACTCGTGGTCCCCTACCAATCTTAACAACTCGTCCATTTCCGTACGCAAATCTATTTTTGTAAAACATGGCGATGGTGTTCCGATTAGGTTCCCTACATGTGTTTGGTTTTTGGTCGGAATTGCTACGCAATTCCAGACCCTAGTCGTTACAATATGCTGTGGGGAACGCGTGGAACGCAGAAAATACCTCCTCGTGTATAAATAGAGTGTCGATATTTAGAAAAAGCGTGATTAGATTTACTTTTAGTACTTAAATAATTCACATTGTACGAGTCAATGCAAGATAAGTTTGATCAGATGAGAAAATAGATGTGCCGTTATTCCATCGATTTAGACGAGTTATATTCATGCGCTGGAGGACATGCAGTCTTTCCGAATACTCGACGGAAAGTCCCGAAAAAATACGATTGACATTATGGTGTAGCTGTGCCGTAATAAGAAGTACACTACTAGTCGGTACTAGTATCCGTTGTATTATAATTAATAAAACTTGAGAATATCGCTTCTTTTTATAGCAGTGGAATTCGAAGTACTCTACAATCTTCTCGTCACAACGATAAACAAACGTCTTGGTAGTTGTTGATGTGTAATGCTACTAAAAATGGCCAGTTATTTATAGATCTACATGTGTATACGTGGTTTTCCCCAAATGTACATGTACAGCAGGAGACTTTGTCCAGATTGCTAATTTCATACTACTGTCAATGTCAAAAGTGATAGAGAGAATGGTAGCGGATTTGTTTGACAAAATCGGCAAATGAAAAGGGGAATGACCTTGATTTGTCAGATATGCTTTAAACATGACATGTATAGTTCATTCGTCTGTTGCATTTCCAAAATGGACCGTCTTTCCCCATACGATCGGATGCTTAGCTGGGTCCATGATTGTTTATCTATGAAGAAGAAAACTAAATTGAAATGACCAGAATGCGGTAACTAGCCGATAAATAAAATGTAAACAGAGAAATGACATAAAAATAACAATGACCACGCACCCATGACCACGAGTTGTTACCATTGCCTGTAAAATATGAAAGCCTAATGCTTAATTTGTTTTAAGATATAGTCTAGGTTACTGTTTTTGTCTACGCTACTAACACTGACACTAGGGCCAACATCTTCTATACACTGTATATAGTCCAAACACACTAGTAGTTATTATTCGGTCGTTTATTGTATGTGCACGTGTAAGGGCTACAACGCCATGCCGTCCGCCGTAATGACGCAAGCCGATTGTGCATCACAATCGCACTTTATTGGTTGATTTGGAATAAAATCTTCACTTGTAAATTCTACGTAATTTATTTTTCATGCATTCAATCTAAAATTCTGTCTTAATCCATGCTATCATTCTTTACATCCGCATTAAATTTTGTAGGCGATTTGAAAACTCACTTGGCTACCAATTTTTATGCCCTCGTGGGAACTTTTCCAGATATGTGGAAGATCATGTGATATATACACATGCTACTTCCCTAATAAGGAAAAATGAGGCGTGGCTTTACAAATATTAGCGGGAAAATTCACAACTGCTCAAAACAAGTAATTCCCATTAACATAAAGCTATTTGGCTTTGTGATCAACAACTTGATCATTTAATACTATTCCGATTGCAACTTAAACTTTTTAAAAAGCCATGGTTGTTTAAGATAGACTGGAGTTACCGGCTCTTGCTTGATATCGCTGCGCGAAGAGACAAGTGACCACCGCCATTTTATAGAGGCTATTCTCTGTCTAGCAATTGTTATTTATAGCACAGACGGTAAGGGCAGATAAGAGGCTGTACAAACTGCGTGTAGATATTTTAAAAATTCGTCTGCAGTAGCATACACAGCATAGGTATACAGTACCTGATGTAATTTACGAGAGGCTCGTGATGTTAAGCCTTGAGGACGTAATTAATTTTGTCGATTCTAGGTTAAATGAATGAAACAAAGCGAAATCCAGTGAGATAAAAATAACCGATAACGCGTCACTTGAACCTAGGTCAGCCTCGTTATGAATTAGTGGTCACCTGTCTAGATATCTTTGTGATACGCATTGCCAGTCTATATTTAGAATTCTATGAAATATTTCATTTGTTCTTTTTTATTATCTATATATTATTATTATATTATTTATGTTATTATATTTCGAAGATCGCGCGATCGGTTTCCATATTGGCGCTTAATGTCAACTTAGGCCTTAATCGCGTGTGTTACAAGCGTTCTACTACAATTTCTCCAAATAAGGCAATATGTCACGTGGTCTTCCCCATATTTGGAAAAATTCCCATGAAGTGCGACTGTAATTCATAATCGGCTTGCGTCATCACGGCGAATGAATATTTTAACACACGCAATAAGCGACAGAATAATAAGTGTTTAGGGCAATATACTGATAAGTTAAGCAGACATATGCTTAAACCTATTTCTGTGCAATGAAATTTCAATAACAATGATAACAAAGCCGGTTTTGCAAGAACTTTTACTACGTTGAGTACTTTAAAGAAGGTACTACTTTGTTACGTGAATTAAAAAGGCGGTGCAGAGGTAAAATTTTTACGATCGCTAGAATGCTCGACGCCTTAAAAACCCTTTATGCACGTTGGTGAGCGTATATTATAAATGTTTGATATTCCGGGAAGAATTCTGTATATATATATATATATATATATATATATATATATATATATATATATATATATATATATATATATATATATATATATATATGTAAAGCACAAATAGAGCTCGGGTAGCTCAGTCGGTTAGAGGGTCGGATGCATGACAGCTAGGTGATTCGGTACCATAGGTCGTGGGTTCGAGTCCCAGACGGGGAACGGATATAAGTGAAATATAGGGTGCCTTGTTAACTGTAGTGTCTTTGTGCTTTATATGTTTGTCTAATTTGTCTTTATTTTCTACAGGTATTTCTTCGGAGATCCAAGGTCCATAGTACTCCCAGGTGTTTCACTGATTCTATTTGTGCTTTATATGTTTATTTCTCTTTCAGTGATGTATCCTCTCAGGGGATCCGCCTGCGTTTACGTTGGGTAAATTCCTTCACTTTCCGCGGCCGTGTTGTCATGCATGCGATTAGCTAATGATTGGCTATTAAAGCTCCATTTTTGTGGAGCTCGGGTAGCTCAGTCGGTTAGAGGGTCGGATGCATGACAGCTAGGTGATTCGGTACCATAGGTCGTGGGTTCGAGTCCCAGACGGGGAACGGATATAAGTGAAATATAGGGTGCCTTGTTAACTGTAGTGTCTTTGTGCTTTATATATATATATATATATATATATATAGTCACTAAGTTTGATAGATGTATATTGAAGGGTAGTGGTAAAATTGGTAATTTGATAAAAAGCGAGTGTATTTACCTTTGAAAATTATCGTTTATGGTATTTATCGTATCTTAATGGGGTTAGAAACAGAAATATATGGTGGAATATGTAGTTTTTCATCATTACCAGTGATTTTGCATAAAATTATGCGTATTATCAAATGTACGATTAGATTTCATACCTGACAAAATGAGACCAAAGTTGCCCTATACGAGAGAATTGAACACGTCCGTTTCCTTCGACCAAGGGTCAAGGACCAGAACCAAATCGCACATCTACAACCTGATCACTTACCTGACAAAATGTGACCATATCCGACTTACTGAGGCTTAGTACTCTATGAGGATAAATAGTTTACATATAGACAGAAACGGGGTATTGTATAAGCTTTACTGGTCTCGACCATGCAGAAAAGTCCAAACCCTGTGTTTGGTATTATCTGTAAAAACTAGATTTTCACCTTGATTGGTGAAACTTTACAAGATGCCTGTGACAATATATGGGAAGAATAGTGTTATGTAATTCAGTTTTGTACGTCTTATAACTGTATTTTTTTCTATATATTTATTACAATCATGATAAAATTTTATATGTATAATCTAGTTAAGATTGCGGCCGAGTATGCGTGTGTGTCAGTCTAATTAAAATCAGATCTTTTCATATCGCTAGAACTAGCGGAGAGTATCGTAGCAATATGAAAAGATCTGATTTGGATTAGATTGGTGCGCGCGCGCGCGCGCGCGTGTGTGTGTGTGTGTGTGTGTGGGGGGGGTTATATCATGTAAAGATGATGGATAAATCCAAACCATAAGTCCGAAAATCATGAATCCAAAGGAAATACAAAAACAGTGAAAATGAAAACCAAATAGAAAACAACGAAAAATGTCTATTTGAAGCGCATATGTGAACCCCCTTGATGGCCGCTTTGAACACTTAGAACTAGATTATCTTCCACATCCTCATGGCGATTTAGATGAAATATACAGGACTGATCTGCTCAAGATACCTGGCAAACATTAATATGTGAATAAGATGATGTTATGCAATCGAATTATATGACTTTTCTGGTCGCCATTTTGAAAAGTTTTAAAACTAGGTTTCCGTTCTCATTTTCTTATCAATTTTGCTTAAACTTTATAGGAATAATCTACTCAATATACCGGGATTCCTGTATGTGAAAATATGATGTTATGTCATTCACCACAACAACCACCTTGAAAATCTGAAAACTGGACTATCTCCTTTTATATACATGTATATCAATGATGATGAAACTTTAAGGGAATAATCAACGAATGATGTTTATACTAGAAAGAAATTACACATGCAGTTTCAGTACACACATCTCCTCTGTCATTTGATTTAAGTAGCTTGATTAAGAGTAAAATATAACGATAAATAAAGTTATTACATATTTTGAATATTTTATCAATAGTTTATATAGAAAGTTTCCGGGCTGATAAATAATGCCCGCAAACTTCATATCAGCCCGGGGACTATTTCCAGCCATGTGACGCCATACTTATTTTTGACGTCATACCGTACGCAAACAAACATGGCGGACAGTACCATTAACGAAAATACTTCGATTTACAGATTTAAATGTAGATGGACGGTTAAATATGTAATAAAAAGGTTATTGACTGAATACGACGAATATGACCGCCCTCGGTCTTTTAGCGGATGCGGCCCTCGCAAGCTCGGGCCGCTTTACCGCCCAAAGACCTCGGGCGGTCATATTTCGTCGTATTCAGCCAATAACCTATAAATCAATTCTTTTCAGTAACTAGACATGGGGAGCTGCAAACTTTACCGAATCTGTGGTTCTAACAATTGCAGTTAATATATTCCACTACAAGATGTTTTATCGATATTTTTAATTTTATTTGCCATTAAAATTGCATATGACAAACTATAGCGACATTCATAACATCCAACGCGTTCCAGTCGACTGCTTGAGGAACCCGTCTTCATTGTGATGCTGCTGGGTGGCTAGTTCTCCATTGAGAACAACAAGGCTTCTCTGAGGCTATTTAAGACCTTTCTTAAACTGTTTCACAGCTTCAATGGCTTTATTACACTCCATATTCTTTGGATCACCTGTAAAATCAATTTCAATACATTTTTACTCTAAACAAAACTAAACTAGAAATGTTTACATACAGTATTATAGTACATCGTACAAATGTTCTTACACACGTATACATATGTGCCTTCAAATTCATTCTACGTGGTTTTTATTAGTAAATTCGATTGGGCAGATCATATACATGAAAGATGTAAATGTAACATGGAATGATCCCCCGCACCAAGATTAGAAACATAAGGAGGGGTAATTATCCCATCTCAATTTTCTATTCCACCTTTATATCTGTTTCCTTATTTCACCTCCCTTTATCGGTCTTCCCTTTAATATACATTTTCCCTTTTTTCCTTCAACATGTTTATTGCCCGCCCCGTCACTTATAACTTACTGCTGCAGCCCAGGTTTCTGTGATAACGTTATACGATTTATTACAGTTGAACACACTGGTATTGATGGCTACTCTAAATCAAGCGGAAACCACAAGCAACGTATACTCGAGGAAAGCCCTTTTCCCCTCCCGCGTTATGCCATCTTTCAATCTCGTCGACCTCCCTTCCCAAGTTGGTCTCTCATGTCATCTTTGTATTTTGTACTGGCGAAGGACCAGTCCCAGTTAAGACCAATTACCGACTACTACATTAGTAAGGGTATTCAAAACGTGAATTGGCGAAATTTTCATATGTAATATTTAGTATCCTATGTAATGCAGACAATCATATAAAAAATCTCATAAATTCACGTTTCAAAAGCCGAAAGTAAAAAACGTAGTAGCCGGTAACTGGTCTTAGTCAGTAACTAGTACACTACCAGTACGTGGAAATAAGACTGAAATTAATTGACGCCCAGCAGTAGATTTTACATTTAGACAGAAATAAATGAATAGATAAATAAATGACACAAAAAATAGCCGTGTTCTCTTCCTCTGTCATTGATAAGGATGACATTCGTTATTTTTCCTCACCTGTCTGCAATTCGCTTAAGTCTGCGGATTACACGACCAACTTGCCTTTAACTTACTTGTGTCTCCGGTACACATGACCTGTTTGTCTGTACCGTTGTTGTTTCCTGTATACATGACTTGTTTTCCAGTCCCGTTGTTGTCTCCTGTATACATAACTTGTTTGCCTGTATCGTAGTTATCTCCGGTATACATGACTTGTTTGCCTGTACCACTGTGGTCTCTGTATACATGGCTTGTTTGCCTGTACCGTAATTGTCTCCGGTATACATGACTTGTGTGTCTGTACCATTGTTATCTCCAATGCCAATACCGTAAATGTCTCCGGTATACACGACTTGTTTGCCCGTACCGTTGTTGTCTCCAGTATACATGAGTTTTTGTCAGTACCTTATATATCTCCGATATATATGGCTTGTTTGCCTGTTTCTTTGTTGTCCCAGGTATACAGGACTTGTCTCCCGGACCATTGCTGTCTCCGATATAAATGTCTAGCCTGTCATTAACTTAGTTATGTTTCCGGTATACACGACTTACTTGTCTGTTTCCCATAAATGTCTCCGTATTACATGACTTACCAATCTAATTACAATATAACCGTCTTTACTCCGTAACTAAAGAGAGCTAAACTTTAATTAGATTGATGAGTTACCTGTGTGTAACTTTGTCATGTCTCATGGTTACATGAATGATCTGTCTGTAATTTACTTACGTCCTCAGATAACACGACTAACCTGTCTGTAACAAATTTATCTCCCGTAAACACGACGTCGACTGAGAACCAGACTGTTCTAACTACCAATATGACAAAAAATCGAGTTCTATATATCATTCGATTCGTCTTTGGATTGCGCATCTTTTTAGACATTTGCATTGGTCAATATATACTTGGTGGGGGAGATAGGGTCAATTTTTCTAAATTCCATCCTGTTTTATCTCCATAATTTCTATTGTAATCAATGGAAAGAATCAGTATCAAATTCATAGATAGGAAAAGTACCATTCTGCTCTATCTCTGTATCACGTGCTATTTTTCTCTCTTTTCATTGGTCAAAATGGACATAGAACATTTTTGTTCTACTAAAATTCATAAGTAAATTTAGAAAAATGTTCTATCTACTTTTGAAAAACTTCAAATTTAAAGAAACCTGATCATAGTTTGTAGCAAAAACGATTTAAATTAAATCTTTGACGCCTTATGCATGTTATTAATCTATATATTTTATCTTAGATGGCATGTAGAAGCGAACAACTGTATTCAAAACTTCAAACTCGATTTTCTCGAAATTAAAAATTTGACAGTAGAGCTCTATGGTTCTCAGGCGACGACGAGTAACCTGTCTGTAACAAACTTATCTCCGGTAAACACGACTAACCTGTCTGTAATTATATGTCTCCTGATGACTTACCTGTCTGTAACTTACTTATGTGCCCGGTACACATGACTTACCTGTCGGTAATTTATATGTCTCCTGATTACATGAATTACCTGTTTGTGACTTACTCAGGTTTCTGATATACACGATTTAATTGTACTGAATTGTTTGTAATGTGTCCAGTACAGTCGACTTACCTGTCTCCAGTATGCACGACTTTCCTGCCTGTAACTTGTTTATGTCTTCGATATAACGATCTTACCTGTCTATCTTCGCTATGTATCCGGTACACTCGACTTAAATGTCTGTCACTTATGCCTCCGATATACATGACTTACCAGCCTGTAACTTCTATGTCTCTGAATTAAATAAATTACTTGTCTGTAACCTGTATCTGTGATATACACAACTTACCTGCCTGTAACTTCTGTATCTCCGGGTTAAATTACTTACTTGTCTGTAACTTAGGTTTCGATATTCAAGACTTACCTGTCTGTAATTTCGTTATGTCTCCGACATACACGACTTTAGAGCCATACATGATCTTGAACTTGCCGAACATAGGGAACTTCTGTGTGACCACAACATCCCCATTCGCGCTCAGATCATCTTCAATAAAACAATTACATATATTAAATCCAAGAAGTGGCATACTTAACCACACATATACATGTATATTTTTGCATATTGATAGTTGTGTTTTCTTTAGGTTATATTATATTTTACATATAAGACACAACACTGACAATAAATTGTCTATCGGTGCAATTTGCAATTGATTTAGTTCAGTGAGAAATAAGTGCACATGTACATAATGGATGTATTTTCAATGAAATATACTTTTAAAGTAAACGACATTTTTAAACATTAGTTACTGCGCTCTTATAATCTTAATCAATAAACATTTCAATATATTCGATGAGTTGAATATCACTGGAAATCAGAGTTCGTTTTACTTTAAATAGAGGCGAAAAGATGTATATTTTGCTATCCCCGCTTCCCCTTTTTCCATATAATTTATTTTTAATAACGAGAGACACCCATTACTAACAAAAATGTACGTGATATTCTATTTTCTATTATTTGAATACGATTCATCCCTATTGTACAAATGAAAAAATTACATTAACAAAACAATAAAGTCATCATTCGCCACATGTTTTTTTTTACATATACATGTAAAGGACATACTTGTACTTTTGTTATATATGTTTTCTTAAAAAATGAACCGGGTAAACCGAAATCCCGTGACATGATACCGCAAAAAAAGGGGGACGAGAAAGAGCAATACATGTCCCTTAAAGGTCCCAACGACTTCAATAACGGCTTTACGGAAGGGGTTCGGTTTTTTATTTATTTATTTTTTTAAGATCGCGCCGTGACCTTGACTTTTTACTTCATAATCAATAGTCATCTCCGTCTCTTCATAACTTAAGTTTGATTCTGAAATATAATATTCAGAAGCCATGCGAAAAAGCTTGTTTTCACTGTATTTCAAACGTTGTGAGCTTGACCTTTGACCTAAAAACTAAAATGGGTATCGTTGTTTTCATCTTGATTAAACATATATTCAAATTTGGTTTGAATCGGAATTATGGTACTTAGTGCATTATCCAGAAACTATTGCCTTGTCATGTATATATGTAATGCATAATCAGCAATACTATATAATTTTTTTTTTCATTTAGTAATTTGGCCTACAAATCTGCTAAATACAAATTATAATACTAGATTTCAGTCAAATGCTACACTGTTTAATCTAAAAATATCCGGAGAATAAAATCTGTACTGACTTAATGGTCAATAAAGAACCTAAATAACTCCGGAAAACTGAAGTGAAAGACAGACGGACGGAAGGAGAGAAAACATGTGGTCCCCCGGTTTCACTTATAAGGAATTAAGTAAGTCACTGGCAAAAGAATATGATTTTTAAAAACCAAGTAACAAACAGAGACAACTACATGTACTTTGAAAGTAGTCTATGTCTCTGTAACAAAGAGCACTCTTAGACAAGGGGGGGGGGGGTCCAACCCAAAAAATGCCCAAATATTACCTTTTTTGGTAAAATTTTCGGATTCCAGACCCCCCTAGCCCCCCCCCCCCCCCCCCCCCCTCTGTATCCGAGCATGCGTAAGATACGATATTTTTTAGGAAGATGGTCGAAGTAGAAGACGGGGCATTTGCTGTTTTGCATCATTTATTCACTCAGAGGAAACATTTGCACGGAAATTACAACCGATACAACAGATCCCAAACGAAACGACAAAACTGTGCATAATCTTCTAGTATCTTTGTCAGAAATGTCGAATTCAAAATCACGATAGCCTAGGTAATTACGTAGGTACTTTTGTGTGTTTGTTTTGTATAAACTTTCAGATCAGGATACAGGTTACACTGTAAAAATATATACATGTATGAGTAGGTGTGTGTGTGTGTGTGTAAATATTTTATCAAAATTTTACTCACGGACTAAGCCTTTGAGTTTGCCCTCATTATGGTAAACTCCATTTCACCTTCGATATGGACCATAAAGCACAAGTAATCGCACCATGATTGCTTAAATAAAAATTCAAGTTCCAAGCTGAGCACTAGCGAGTACAGATTGCGCAATGCTCACTGTTTTGACTACTCACTGGTTGCTATTTTATTAAAGTTTGCTGTGTCAGGGTATGTTAGTAATAATAGTATTATACTACATATGGTGTCACCGTATGTAATATATATATATATATATATATATATATATATATATATATATATATATATATATATATATATATATATATATATATATATATATATATATATATATATATATATATAACGTTATATATAATAATAAAATAAAATGTCAGAATATCACAGTATCCATTGTTTAATTCCGTTAGCGCTTTCACCTTAACGGTTCATCAGACGGAAATTTTATTTTATTATTATTTATCGCTGTACCAAGATCACCAATACTTGTTATATATATATATATATATATATAAATATATATATATATAATATATATATATATATATATATATATATATATATATATATATATATATATATATATATATATATATATATATATGGCTTTTACATTGTTCAGTTACAGTGTATATTTTGTTTGTGGTATATTTTTAAAGTGAGTGTTTCAGTTGAAATAAATCACTCGTGTTGACTAAAATGTGATTTTACACCAGATTTTGTTATCAAGATACATGAAAATCGTCAGCAACGGTTCCGTCTAGGGCCCACTTGGGGCCTTAAGAGAGCCCTGGCAAACTTCTGCCTCATTATTTTATCTCTCTCCCCCCTCTTTAAACTCAAATTCTGCATCCGTCCCTGGAGCTATACCGGCTTAGTTAGACTACCATCGTGTGAAACCCACGGGGTATATCGTACTTCACAAACAAAATTGTGAGGTACTATCTACCCCGTAGGTTTCACACGATGTTAAACTACGGAAACGACACTTCTCATTAATGTCATCATGGTGACCGATACGAAATGGACTCAAAGAGGCTTATCGTGGATCCGATGACATTTACTTCGTAACCCCTTACAGTGGCGGATTTAACCCCCCCCCCCTTTTTGGTCACATATTTACTAGTAAAAACCCAGATTTTGCACCAAAAATGGCCGAGAAGTTTTGCCAATAACAATTCCCAAGGGGTAGGTGGGGCAACCCTAGGACCACAGAGCGAGAGACTGAAATTTTGTAACAATGAAGTGTTTCTTTCTTTGTGTGTTGCTAAGTTAATATCAATATTACCAAACAAGGTATAGGTGCAGCTGGCATTTTAAAACGAGAAAAATAAAAAGATGGGTGGGTGCGTGGGTTAAAGAGTTTTGTAAACCTAATGCCTTTCATTAAATCAAACTGTGTAGTTTTAATATCAAATTTTACAATTACTTGGATCTATGAGTTAATCTCCCTCATTTAATAGTAACAATTCGAAGGCAGAAAAACACAAGAAACATTTACTTTATGCCGTGCAATAAATAGCATACACAGACACGTAGCGCCATCATCTCCGTTAAAGTATAAATATACGCCATGATCACTTCTGTGCTATACATGTATTTGATGTAATCATCTACATATGTATGAAATAATCCGGGTGCAACATTAAATCTGTCATGTCAAAGGTCATATCTGCATGAATGTCGAATCCAGAATTCCATCCTTTCATACACACATCACATACATTTAAATAATGCCAAGTAAATTCTAAATATAACTTCTTCAAAAATTTTGAAATCAGAATTATCTATCGTCTGTTTTTAAACATAGCGGTTTATACGTTATATTCCAACCCACATATCCATAATTTGTGAAATATTCTCTAGTTTTATTAACTTCTTCACAAGACCTGGATGTACGATCCCCAGTATGCTGGTCATTCTCAATTTCATGGTAGCATTTTTTTATAATAAAGTTTGATATATTTATATAAAATTCAGTAATCTTTGAAATCCTTCTCATCCTTTGTTCCCAATGTTCTTTCACGCCAAGATTATTTCACTCATGTGATGGCATTTGCATTATGCGTCCTGTGAAACATGACCTCAGATTTTATTTTCTGCACAGAAGGACAGGACACCAACAGGTCAACAATGCGACTCGAACCAAGGACTTTTCTGCTCCAAGCCAATCACTCCACCCATTGAGCTATACCTACTCGCATCTTCATTCTATGAACAAACTAGGCATCGTTCAATCAAAAACTTCAATGTTTGTGTAATAACTCTTGAAAACAAAATTTTCAGATATTTAAGCAAAAACAAACTGGAGAATCGGTAGAACCGATGGATGCTCCCTAAATAAACGCTAGTTACAAAAGGGCTAATTCTTTTATATTTATATGCTTCTGACAAAATAAAGTACGAAATAAAATGGGCAATAATTATGTATCTGCAGACCTTGACTTTTGGACTCCAAAATCCAAAGGGTTCAAATTTGGTTTGAATATGACGAAAGGTACTTGATTTATCATCTGGAAACCAATAATGAATCTCTTTTCATGAGCTGTGACCTTGAACTTTGACCATTTAACCCCAACGTTCTTCTATTTTTGTTAAGTAAGCATATTTCCAAATTTGGATTGAATATGATGAAAGGTACTTGAGACATCATCCAGAAACCAATAGTCTATTTTTGTCAGCTATGACCTCTACCTTTGACCCCAAAATCAATAGGGTTCTTCCTCTTGATAAAAAAGCATACATGTATATCCCAATGTGGCTTGAATATAATGAAAGGTACTCATGTTATCATTCAGAAGCCAAATGTGTGACAGAACGACAGACAAAGCAAACACTTAATGCCCTCTGTAATACATGACAGGGGCATAAAAATAACAAGGTAGTACCTAATTCCAAAATTTTGCAAAACAAAACTATGGTTCTTGTATACTGCTCTTCTCCTCATTAAGATCCGTCTACATGACGTTTCACATTAATTCCTCTCACAGTTTTTGTGTTATGCTCCAGACGATATTTAAGTATGGAAATAACACAAAACAATCACGTCTAAATTATGCAAAACAGAGTTATGCCTTTTGTGCACTGCATTTCTCAAGATCTATATACCTACATGAATGAAGATTCATGTTGATACCTCTTAAAGTTTTTGTGTTATGCAAAATTATGACAGATGGACAGACAAATTGGTGAATATATGCTCTCCTCTCAGGGAACATAAAAGCTCAAATTGTGCATTTCACTTTGGTTAAAAAAATATTAATAGAAAGAAAGAAACACCATTATTGTACCATTCTTATTTATATACAATATTTGATTTTGACGAAAATGTATTTTGATACATTCCATAACTAATGCAGAATACATATGTACATGTATTACACAGATATCTACCAGATCAAATTCACAGTGAAACCAATCTTGCACTCACATATATATGAAAATGATTTTATTTAATGGAAAAAAAACCCCCAAAAAACAACAACAACAAACAAACAAAAACAAAAAAGCATTTTAAGGCTACTGACATTGCTAAGCAATACATGTCCCCTTCCAGCCCTCTAACTAAAGTGAAAACTTGCTGTTTTACCTAAAATGGAATAATTGTCACGGTTAAGTTGATAAGGTCATTGACTACAGTGTGTGCAAGATTTTGTTCAGCTTTACAGGACATTTGTCTGGTAAAGCTTCATATTTCATTGGAATGATATTGAAAGTTTAACCTGACAGAGCCAATTTTTACCAGAACTGTCAGGCAGTCAGGGGGGTTTCGGAAACACTGTGGATAGTATTGTTGGAAAGGTTTGGAAAAGTAAAGAATGCATGCCACATATTAAGTCTCTATTAACAATTTTTGTATAAAAAAAAAATAATCTTCAAAGGTCCAAAGCACAGGTTGCTGATATCTGGAACATTTGCACCAAATTTGAGGAAAATCCTTCTACAGAGGGCCAAATTATGGAGTGGAATAGAATATAGACCATGTTAAGCTGGTGACTATGAAATAAGAGATATGACTTTTGGTCAAGGTCATGACACACCTTTGGGTGGAAAGGAACATTAATATAAAGTCTGATGGAAATCTATCTACAGAGGGCTGAGTCATGGAGCAGAACTGATGAAATGAAACTTAAAAGTCCTCTCCAGTGAGCAATATGGGACTAAAAATGCTACTGTTCAAAAATAAAATGCATTTGTGAAATACTATGCTTTTATGTTGGCAAATGTTGATGGGGTATACAGGGAACCAAAATAATTTATTCATAGGGAATATGACACCTTTCTCTTAATATTATGTTATGGCTAAATGTAAGATTGGTGCCAAACAGAGAACAATATGCTCTAATTTTGATAAAACCACAAATTTGTAAGAAGATTGCCTTCAAACATTTAATAGTAAAATCAAATATATTTTTTATCCTAGAAAAATGAATGTAATTGAAAATATGCTAGAAAGTGATAGATATAAACAGAAAACAATATGCTCTTAATTTCATCAAACCACAAATTTGTAAGAAAATTGCCTTCAATCATTTAATAGTAATATCAAATCTTTCTTTTCTCTGAAAAATGAATGTAATTGAAAATATGATAGAAACTGATAAACAGAATTCAGAGATAGTATGAAATGTATTATATACATATAACACTAAAATAATATAAATAGCACCATTATACATTATGGAAACACTGCATTCACCATATAATTAATTTCCTCTAGATTAGATTAACAGAGTTTGAAGAAATATATTAAATCAGAACACTTACTTAAGTGCTTCAGGAAATGACCTCTTTTAATCACATACAACCACATAGTGACATTACTTTCTTTCTGAAGACAAATGTACACATCATATATACACATATATGGATTGAACAGAGCTCAATGCATATCATATCAAGGCAATCTATGCTGATGATGGGGTACATAACACTACCACAAAGAGCTACCCCGTACTGCAAGAACTCAGGCTTGTCAAACAGATGAAACTAAATGTGAATCATGCAAATTTCAAAGGCACCTGATCATGCTGAGTCTATAACATAACCCAATAGCTGACTTTGCATTGTGCAGGCACTTCAGACTTGATTAAAACACTATACATATTCTTCATAATCTCATGTTTTTTTGAAAGCAACCATGGCATCTACATTGTGTATACCAGTTGAAAATGATCTAAGCCTAACTTCTTCAGAGTTTGCAATCAAACATGGTCCATTCTCTCCCCAGGAGTCTGGAACATCAATGTCCTTGTCTGTGTAAACCAGCACATCAAAAGAACCTGAAAATATGATCAATCATCCAGTAACTGCATCCTAACTTTGTGCTGTTTCCTTTCATTTAAATGTTTATTACATAATTCATCACAATAATACTATAAAGCAATGTCAATATGTAATAATACATCATAGATAACAATGTATGAAATACAAGGCATTTCTTTTTAAAAGATGTACAGTTGAATTCTAATACAACATGTAATTCAAAGTGTAAGGGACTTTTGGCATATTCTGAGTTTCAATAGGTTAGGTTATTTACAGTTTCCATGTTGTTGGTAAAATGTACTAAAAGGTCATCAGGACCTTTTGATTACCAAGTTGTCAGGTCTCTAAATCCATTTTAGAATTTATGGGCCCTTCATTTATTCTCTAAATGAATGGAGTAATTTCAATGCACTGACCTGGCCTGCAAACATGATACATGTATCTATAACAATGGGTCAGTTTTTTCTAGGCACTTAATTTTGTATTTGGCTTTCAATGAATAAGCACAGCTTGAAATTTTCAGAGGAATTTAAGATGGTAAGATGTGCACTTGCAAAATTTCTTTGAGTTCATAAATTTCTAGCTTAAAGAACCGATTTCCACCTCACATCTTGTAAGAGGGAAATTCCAGCATAATGATGAATCAAATATAATGATAAGTTGTTAATTATAAGTTTTAATTAAGGTGAGCGATAAAACTCTTGTTTACTGATGTAGTCTGCATAAGTGGAAGGAGTATTATGAAAGTAATGCAATGTCTATTAATTCCATTTTTTTCTGATGTATATAGTCAATTCACCATGATAACATATTACCAGTTAAGTAGCAGTTACCTTTACATACATTCGTACTTCTTTGTGAAATACAAGATCTGATTTGATACCCCTAAGAACAGGGTTCATACAGCTTGTGAGAAATGAAATTCAAGCACTTTTCTAGCAATTTTTCAAGCACTTTTTGTGCAATGAGATGACTGAACACGGTCACTGGAAGCATAATGCATCAATACCGAGTCATTGTGACGCTTGATTGATAGTACTTACACAGGATATAAACAAAGCATCTCGATCACCATGACATTTATGGTACGTTTATTAAGCGATACAAACCGATCCCATTTGTAACATTACGTTGTACTATTTTACAGGACTTCTACGCTTTAAATAAATTCAAGCACTGTTTAAAAAATCAAGCACATTTTAATAGAAATTCAAGCACTTTTCAAGGACTTTTTTTATTTTTTGTAAATTCAATCAATTTTCAAGGACTATGTGAAAATTCAAGAACTTTTCATAGTCTGTGCAAACCCTGAAGAGTGAAATGGACTGATAGTGCACTGACACTCTTTAAATGATACGATATTTTTATTTATAGGATATTCAAGTCATAAATTGTTCTACACCCAATGTTTTAGGACATGTCAATAATTTCCAACAGACAGGTGTTTGACCTTATCTAGCAAGTTTGAGCGACTGTTCCTTATTATGATTTGTCATTGTATAGTTTTATACATATTCATCCTTTCAGCTGCACATACATGTAAAGCATTTACTCTGTAGCTTCAGCATTCAAATACATGTATATAAAAGTATCAATAAGAGTACTTGTATTCGGTAGGGGTTCAATGTAAAAAACGAAGAACTACCGAAGGGTAAACCATCTCATAGTCCATTTAATAAAGGGGACAATATTGTGTTTAGTGTCATATTTAGACAAATGCGAACCCCAATAAAATCGAAGTGAGACCAGGTGCCTGGGAGGAGTAAGCGTCCCCTGGTTGCATGCAACACCCGTCACAAGTCCTGCAACAACCTTTCAAGTCAAGGAGGTAAATACATAAATATACACGCATGAACATACGAAGGAGACAGGAACACGAAGTCAAATTTTCCCATTCAAGGCAAGAAATGCTGCTACTATGTATGGGTGGCCAACCCTATATGCAAAAAGACTTGTCAATGACAATACAGCTCACTGATGGGGCATTGTCTGAGGAAAAGTATGTATTTTCAATGTTTTCTTAATTCAAGGTCAAGTCCAAGGTAAAGGTCAAAGTTAATTAGATGAAAGCTCTGGTCATAATGAATCTACATATGAAATACTTATCTATTGGTAACCCCAGGAAAGTTTTTGAAAAGTAGGCAAAAATCAAAGGTCAAGGTCACAAGATAAAAAATCATGGTATCAAATGAAAGATCTTGACATGAGGGACCTTTGTGCGAAGTATCAAAGCCCTACCCATAGTGGTTCAAAAGATATAGCCCATGTTAACGTTTTAACAAAATAGGTCAAGTGTCATGGTATCAAATGAAAGCTCTTTATATGAGGGACCTCTGTGCGCAGTATCAAAGCCCTACCCCTATTGGTTCAAAAGATATAGCCCAGATTAAAGTTTTTAGGTCAAAGTCCAAGGTTTGGCCCCCCGCCCCCAAAAATTGAGTGTGTTTACTGTGATATGTTGAAAAAGATTAGGGTCGGTAGGTATTGCTTGTGCTGAGAATCCTCAGTTATACACAAATAAATATAAAGAGAAAAGATCTGTAAGAAACTGTTCTTGTATACTGTATTTACTCATGTATAATGCACACCTTTTAAACTTTATGACGTTGATTTTGTAGATGTGCATTATGCATAGGATCTAAAATATAACAACTTTTTTTCTCTCACTGAAAACGAATTCTGACTGAGCAAGAATATAAATGTGATGCTAAACTTTCAATAAGTGCTTTTATTTAATTGACCATGAAATATAATAAGAACCCGGCATACTGTCTTATACCTGTGAGGAGAAATTAAAAAGAAATTGATAATGTATTCAGCAAGTTTTATTAGATGTACAGTCTAACCTGTCATAGCGGTCACCCTTTTTAGATGCTCACTTACTTATAACGACCGTTTTGAAACCCTCCCAACGTTTTTCATTCTTTAATGACATTCATTTAAATAGCCACCTCTTTAACAATGCCAGCAGCCATCCTTTTCCCCTCCTAACTTTGCTTCGAACCTAGGTTAAACGGCCATATTTGACTGTCCTTGTCAAGAGATCTTGTTTCACTGAAGGTCACATAATCTCGTCACATGACAGTTTTGTATGTCATACTAAGAAAAGAACTGATTGTGCATAAACACCGTTCAATATACAAATAATATCAAGTTTAAATTCATTTCACACCCCAGGTCTATGCGACATGGAAGTGCAATCATCATAATGACTTCTTAAGTTGACAGAAAACCTTTGACTCTTGAAGAGCATAACAATGTTCTTTCAATGATGCAAATAGGGAAAGTGTGAGGGTTGTTGCAAAAGACCTTGGTCTTGAAAAGACACAGATGAATTAAATCCTTATAAGGAAAGCTGAAATTTTGGATGACATTGAAAATAATGAGTGGAGAAAGGGGAGATGTTGATGAAAGCATTGTAAGTGACTTGCATACATGCCAACCCTAGAAGACGGTTAAGAGGAACAATGGGTGGTCAGCCCCCCCCCCCCCCTTGTCGCTGAGAAAATTTTTCAATTTTCGACCGTAAAATGACCTCACAGATTGACAGTTATCAACAAATTCAACAGAGAAAAGAATAACACATTACATGTATACAGCTTTTTCAACACTTCTAATAACACACACAAGTCTCTCTCCTGGAAATGACAAACAAAAACGTGAAAACTGTGTTTATGAAACACTGATGTCACAAGGCGAAAAGTCCAAAACGTTGTCTATGAAACTTTTGAGAAAAACGTCGATATTTTCTCATTCTGTTGTTCAGAAACAAAGTGTTTTTGAGTCCCAAAATGTTTGATAAAGTCTGTAATCCCCCATGGGAGATAGTAAACTCACATTTGCACACTGTACAGTAAGCGAACTCGGGCCCTCTTTTACTTTAGGCAATGACCCTGTTAAAACAAGAAATGTAATCGTTTCTGAAGTTTTGTTTCCGGCGCACATTCTTTTTCTTTTTAGTCGACGCCTCATGGGTCGTTTAAAACATATCGTTAAGCGTTTACAAGAGTGTGACGAAAAAAGAGAGGTAATTCCAATCTAAAGTGCGCAATAATGACCGAAAGCGGAACGGACAAGTCTAAATCCAGAATGAGCATGTAAAAATCGGAAAAATTCCGCCAAAATCGGAACAGTTGGCATGTATGGACTTGCTCTCCAATCTGTCATCTCTGTGTTAGGAATATGAACTGCACAACATTTTTAACATGAACAAAACTGGTCTCTTTCATGAGTAGTGCATGTCATTTCTATTCCATTCTACGTCTGTAATCGTAAAAATGATGAACCCCACAATCCTTCCGATTTTCCTGCATCTAAGTATTAATTTTGAATACTGGGTTAAACTGTTAAATTTGGTGGCTTGTGTGAGATATGTAAACGCTGATTAGCCCCGGCGTACTTAACTGCATGTTTTGGTCAGACAGGCTTGGGCGTTAACAATGTTATGCATCAGGCTACTAAAAATTTATATTAAGGTTTTAAATCGAGGTCATATGGAACAAACCGATACAGTTTTACACAAAAGGAATGGGGACCGAACTTAAGGACAGAGTTGGAAGTTAAAGTTTTTTGCGCTGTGTCCAAGATGTAAATGGATGTTAGAGAGGGGCAATCGAAGGAGAGACTTATGCTTAGATTCTTTAATAGATAATGGCAGACAAGTTTTTATATCTTTGCATCAAACTAAGTTGTTTTTATATCTTTGCATCAAACTAAGTTCATATATCAAATCAATGCAGCGAAATGTTGCAACTAGGCTCGAAAATAAGGTTAGACTGTAAATGGCATAAAAAATTGTATTCACAAAGGAGAAGAAGCCGGCGTGACCTAGTGGTTTTGTGCTGGATTCCTGGCGCCGGGGTTCGAATCCCGCTCTGATCATGCTGGTGTAATGTCTTTCGGATGAGACAGTAAAAAACGAGGCCCCGTGTTGTGGTACTCAATGCACGTTAAAGATCCCTCACTGCTTTGGGTGGGTCCGTTGGAAAGGTCAAAATTTGTATGCCCCGCATCAGGCAGATGCCGTCACCATATACGTGAAATATTCGTGGTGTGATGTTAAACAAAAATCAATCAATCAATCACAAAGGAGAAACTACAGGACTTCAACAGACTGGAGAAATTTTTATTGTACATGTCTGAGGATCCAACAAGAATTTGCTTTCACTGGACTTAATCAGTGTAAACACTACCTCAGGTGAAGATCAAGTCTGCAAGATGCAAACTGCATGCAAACAAACTCACTTTTAAAGTGATCCGAATATGGCTGTATTGATTTTTTTGTTTTGGTAGGAAAAAAGTTATGATCGGCGACAAAACTTGGGGTCAGTCAGGTCACTGTAAAGACATACCTTTTTCGGTCTCAAGGTCAAAAGTCATGGTATCAAATGAAAGCTCTTGTCATGAGGCACATCAATCTGATAAAAACCATATCTTTATTCCGCTTCTCTATTTGTCCCATTACGGATAAAGATCTGGTGAAACTCCGTGAAAGATCATGTTCTGGTGAATAAAGATATGGTTTTAATCAGATTGGAGGCACCTATGTGTAAAGTATCAAAACCCTACCCATACTGGTTCAAAAGATATAGCCTAAGTTTAAGTTTTTTGAAAAGTACATCAAAGTCCAAGGTCAAGGTCACAAGATTAGAAGTCATGGCCCCAAGGTTATAAAACTTTTACCCATGCTCGATTTCAACCCTGTACTCAAACTCCAAACTCTCTCGAATATGAGAACAGATGAGGGTATAAATGCATTCGATCACCACTAAAAACTTCTAAAGATCCTCAAGAAGATTTGACCGATCTCAAATGACATGGGGACGGTGAGTTTGGTAATTTATTCAACATTGCTTGCTTCTAATTCTGTTGTCAGCCAACACATCTACATTTCCAGTATGGTTCTAACCAATCTTGAGATTTTTTAGTACATGCTCAAGATTAGAGCACACTACGATGAGTTTCGAGTCATGCTCAAGTTTGAGCACATACTCAGTTTGGTGCACTGAGTCATGCTCCAAAAAGTTTTATAACCTTGGGGCATGGTATCAAATGAAATCTCTTGCCATGAGGAACCTTAGTTTGTGTGAAGTATCAATGACCTATCCCTATTGGTTCAAACGTTTAGCCCAGGTTACAATTTTTTAAAAGTCAAAGCTCAAGGTCAAGAGGTAAAAAATCATGAGGAACCAATGTGTGCCAAAGTAGCAAATCTCTACCAATAACGGCCAAAAGGTATAGCCCAGGTTAAAGACTTTTGTTCACAAAGACGCAGACAATAACGCGTGAGGGTATGACAATAGCTCTCTAGACATTTCGTCCAAGCAAGCTAAAAATTGGTATTAAAATCAGATAAACTGCCTTAAGGTATAATGTGCTCCAGTTCAGAGTCATTAAACATTTGTTATTGAGAAGTTTAATTCTACAAGGCAAACATATATTAAAATCATTAAAAACAAGAAGCTACATGTAGTACAAACATTACTTTGTTTTCTTAAGTTATAATAGTACTATAACCACATGTAGAACTCCTTCAGAACTTACATGGTCCTTCTAATAAAGGCAGGAAAGTAATCGAAGCAGTTATTTGTCGAATAACAGATGCTATCTCTTTGTTTATATCTTTCTCAGATTTTTCTTTTGGTGCACTGAAAAACAAAAATATGTATAAATAATGCTAAGAAAGTTAATATCATAGTTTATACAGTTTAATAATTCATATAGTGATCAATCAAGAAAACAATCAGGCATGACTGAAGATGGTCGCCCACATGCTCCAGGCGACAAGAAATGCTTGAGGTTGAGTTTAGACCTTTAAATGTATAGCCAACATGGCGAACATAAATAAATCACAAATATAATCAGATTCTTCAATTCCGTCAAGTAAAAATGACCTTATCTTTTATCAATTATATTGGTTTATTAAAAAATTTTGATTGTCCGGTATTTTAAAATATTGGGATCGAGACTTAAACTAAAGATCATGAAAAGGAAATTTCCTATGAAAGCATTTACTAGTATGTTATCTTGAATCCCATGAAATTTCGACAAATTTGAAAACAAAAGTGAAAATTTGGTATGGGGTGAAGAATGTTTAATTTTGTTCCTATACACTGGGTTCTCCCTATTTTAGAAAATAGCAGGGGATTTCCGAGAGCATGGCGAAGTAAGGTGCGAGCGCCAAAGGCACGAGCCTTCTAGAGGGGGGGTCTTTTTTTTAAAAAAGGAGCAAGGAGGAGTGATTTCCTTGATTCTAGACACTTAATTATCTCACTTAATCACTGAATCAGAATGCTGTGAAATATTTGCCTGAAATGAATAAACAACAAATTGGTTTGTATTATGCATTCCAGGTCATCACCTTAAAAGTTGAGCATGACCCATGCTTAGGTGCTCTTACTTTTTAAATTCTCCACCATCCTTTAATTTCATAGTTTGGGAAAGAGAAAGAAAAAAGAAAGAACTTAAACAGAACTCACTTATCCTAATGGACTCATACACTTTAGTCTTATCCTTGTTATCAATATTATAATCATCTTATTTATGTTAGTATAAATACCTTTTAAGTGAACATAAACTTTCGAAAGAAAAACGGATAGACAGAAAGGACAAAAACAATATGCCCCCGATCTATCGATCCGTGGCATAAAAATTGAAACTGAAAAATAAATTTAATAGTCAATATATTAGATTCTTAAGGGTCTTTCACACTATAAAGAATTGGTCCAGCATACATGTACATGTACGTCTGAATTTTACAAATATTTAGCTTTTGCTGGCATATGCTAGGGTTTGACAACCCTTTGGACCGTTGTTGTTTGTTCTCATACGTTGTTGTCCGTTACGATGAGCAAAAAAATTTTTTGTGCATGCACAAAATTTGTCGAAGTATGCCAACGAATAGCTCTTACTCAGTGAGAACGGTATGCAAACTGCAGTACGGTAGTAGTACGTGACCGGAACGGTCTTGCTCATTCGAGCAAGTCAAAGAAATTTATTTGCGAAAGTCTTGCATATTAGTAACGAATTTAAAATGTTCTTTCAACACATGAGTTGTATTTTTACCGCAAATTGTAAACGTATTACATTGATAGCGCACCGGGAATGATCTGTCAATGTGTAAGTGCCGTTGCCTGTGCGATAAATCAATGTACATAGTGCATTTATGAACTTACACAAACCGTCCGTCTAAAGTGTTCTGTACCGTTCATTGTTTGTTTAAGACTTTCCAGTGGAGTACCACTTTGCTCATATTGTGTATCTCTTTGTTGTTCAAACCTACAAATCTCCTCCTTTTCATCATTTGGAGGCAGAAATGCACAATGCAGCGAGGCTGCAGCAAAAGATGGAGTCCTTTTTGGAACAGCTTCTTCCTGAACAATAGTCTTTCCCTGGTGTCTACCTCGGGATGTCTTCTTTTGTAGTGTATGTCTCCATGGCATCTTCTTTACACAGTAAATGATTTGGAATTGCGACTGAAGTGTCAGGTTGCAGAATACCGAAAGCCTCTGTACTTACGTCACATGATCGTTCTGAAATCACAGACCGCACACACAGAGTACGTAGAGCATAAGCATAATTTGTTAGACACTCGTTTAGAGATCGTTGGAATTCATTCCGCAATCGCACTAGATCATTATCAGTTTGTTAATGATACGTTAGGCATTCGTAATCAATTCATTTCATACATTGTCAGTACGTGGACTTGGTCAAATTTTTTGCAAATCGTCCAAGTACGTTGGGTCAATTCCTTATAGTGTAAAAGGACCTTACCTAGCCAAAGCATTTGTTGAAAAAATGTTATTTTCTTCAGGACATGTACAAAAAAGTAGGCGGCAATAAAGGAGAATGTAGACGGATACCGGGTGCTGGCTCCTAAGGAGAACTCTGAATACATTCTGTATTTTCCCTGTGCCATTTCTAATAATCAAGTTGAGTAATGTTTGTGTCATATTCATTACTTGACAAATTTCGTATACACATGTAATCATAAACTTGTCAGTTGTGTATCAACTTCTATTTTTATGTTATTCTTGAGGGCTACTTGATTTGAAATTTCCCAGCCACTGGGCTACTCAGTTTGCTTAGGTACGTCAACCCTGAAAATTAGGATATAAATAAATATAAAAATAATATTAGATTACATCCTTTGACCTTAATTGCTATTATAAAATGAGGTGCTTTGATTAAAAAAAAAAACAAAACCAAAAACAGGAAATAGGGCTCACAATTACAGTACAGTCCGGGTGAAACTTTGAATGCCCACTGTCCACAGTGGACAGTCCACCTGAAATTTCAATGGGCATTAGGAGTGGACAGATTTACCTGAGCTATCAAGTTGTCCACTTACCTGTATGTTAATTCTAACTGGCTCTTTCAAGAATGTCCACTGTTTCCAGTGGACATTTTGAATGCCCACTCTAAAAATACACTCTGTGACCGGTGGGCAAATTAAGTTCCACCCGTACTGTACTGTACATTGAAAGGTGAAAAATCATAGCGAGAAGAAGGCTTCAAAAAAAGTACATGGTTACAAGATCAACCATGAATTTGTACTTCACGTAACTATAGAGAAATTTTCATCGTATGTTTACAGTTACCATTTTTTAGTGAAACACATTTTCATCTTGAATTGCCCTTACAGGTTCTTTTTAGGTTCAATTACACTTACTGACATGAAAAATTCATTTAAGATTATTAGTGAAAAGGACAATTGATGCCAAGGACTTAAGTATTGTTGCCCTTGCTGATACTGATACCCTATTTATTTCCAAGGGTGAAAGAGAGAACATATTTTTTTTTTTGGTCTGACTTACTTGTCTTTAGCAACTGATTTATCACTTTCTACATCAAACTGCCATCTCTCCAGTACTTCATTTGAGTCTATATCCTTTATGACTACCACCAACTTCTTCACTGTCATACTGTATAGCCATTCTAAAAAATACAAAGATATATCATTAAAATGATTCTAAAAGTAAAAAGTGATACATAGCTTAAAATAAATGGTGAAAAAAGTTATATTACCAATCGATCCTTTTGTGCAATCCTTTTTTTTTTTTTTTTAAATTTCAATGTAATTGAGTTTGATTCTGATAACTATTTTGGTATGAAATAACAGTGAACTGTCAAAATAAACAAGCTGTGCTTGTGAAACACTGATGCTCCTGGTGGCAACAAAGTCCAATATGTTATTTTCTTTGTGAAGGTCAAAAGGTCATCAACCTTGGTGTCATTTGAAAGGGCTTTATTAGTTGAGTAAGCATGTGTAATATGAAGTCTCTATTCAACACGGTTCTAAATTTATGGCCGAGGTTAAAGTTGACAACAGACAGACAAACAAACAGACAGGACAAAAACAATATGCCTCTATTAATCTATCGATCCAGGACATAAAAATGAATAGTATTTCAATATTTATTTATCTCCCTTGCCTTTCATAATTTGATATTTTCTCTAGGAGTAAAAAATTAATACAACACATTGTTTTATGTGGTATTATTAGAACTTGTAGACCCATATTCAAAGCTCAAGATAAGATTTGATGTCAAAGGTTCAATAACACCTGATTTAATCTCAATATCGATTTCTAATTTCAAAATGTTATATTTAACCTATAGCTTAATATGCAAGACTGAGATCAAACACTGCGATTAAAATGATGAAATGGTTATCTGTATCTATGCCCGTAATAATGAGTACAATGAATGTGGCAACGGTACTTTTGTTTCCATGAATTAAGTGTTTTATCAATAGTAGATTTCCTTGTCACTTCAAAATTCTCACTATGAGATCAAGATGCTATACTCAGACAATCTGTTTTAGCAGGTATTCTAATATCTAATTACTAGGAAAACTGCTGTTTTTACCAGGTTCATCTTCACTTGTGATGATTAAGAAAAATGTATATTTAGAATGTATGTGACAAATTTTGTCGAGAATGTTTTACTAATTTTTGACAATGGAACAAATGAATACATTGTAACCCCCCCCCTTGATTAACAAACTATTACATGCATACATGTATTTGGTTTCACACCAAGATTAGTTCAATTTTAAGAGACTGGACAATCTGTATAGGTGAATATCACTTTTGGTTAGTAAACTGACTGAATGTCCATTTAACTCCAAGTACATGTAGGACTAAAATCCTATTAGAGGTCACAATGAGTTCAAATGCAGCACTTTACATGTAGTCCTCTCAGACTCAGTTACCAAAATATTGACATTAAAGTGCCATTTCAACCTAATTTTCAAAATCTAATTGTTCCCACTCAATTCATGCATGTTTATACAGTAAATAAATTGCAGAAAACCCTAGTTTATATCAGCTGTAGATATTGAGATATTCGTTTGTTGTGTGGCTTCTAATTGTGGTGCAATGTAACAGTTTTCTTAAGACACCCAATAAACGACGCCAGTGGATTCAGTTTGTTAAAGAAAAGCGAGCAAAATGGGATGGTCCTACAAAATATTTGGCCTTATGTTTTGTGCATTTTACACCAGAAAGTTTTCCATTCGCACTGAAATGCAGCAAAGCAGGACAAAACCAAAGAAAGTAGGGTTAATTCCTGGTGCAATACCTTCTGTCCAATGTCGACCAGCAAACGCATTTTGATTCAACTTGGCCTCCGAGTAGTTAAGGAGCAAGTAACCCTTATTTAGAAGTTTTAAGCCTGGATGAGAAAATGGCAAGTCAAAAATCAGCTCCAAAGAAAATCAGAAGAGCATAATTTAAAGAGGGAAGTATCAAGAGTAAGTATTGTATTATCAACATTTTATATAAGAATATACCAAGACACTGATCAGGAGGAATAAGACATTGATCAGGCAGAATCAGATAGAACAGATGTCAATGAGGTAACTAGATGGATTCAAGAGGTCAGTGGAAGGGCACAATTCCAACCCCTTACTCACCCGGAATTCCTAGCATTATATGGAGTACTCATAGAACTCAATTCCTTAATTTTCATAATATGAATTTACATATACATAAGAACTACATTTTACATAACAATATTGATGAATTACTTACCGCCCGTGCAAAGGCAAATACTAAATACTGCGAGAAACACATTATTGAAATTATGTTACATTTATGAATGTTACAGAGCAACATGGAAAATGAAGACTTGCCCCAATCAACAAAGAGCCTTTTCCTTGTCAAGTTTCAATAAAACCAAACAAATGGTCGAAATCATGTCAAACAACGTCAAAAATGGATTACTGACGTATGCAAAGTACCTTGGATTACATCACTTGTTTCCTCGTCACTATCATGTTCATCTTCTTTGAATGGCGATGTATCGGAAAAAAGATGAACATCACTCTTGTCTAATAAATCTCATTGAAAGAATACTGTGTACTCATTGTTTTGCTTACTAAATTTCATATAAAAAGCGGCGTACTTCTACTATAATATATCCTGTCTACATGAAGTGACCAAATATCATGACGACAGCGATCTTGATTACAGATAACAGAGATTTATTGATATTCTCGCACGCATGGCCGCATTAAAGAGGTAAACCTCTGGAGATTAATCAGCAATAGCTACTTAAAGCACCATCTGATTGTGAAAGTTTTGGCACCAAGGGTTTTATTTACATCAAATTATTAAATAGACCTTTTTCCTTTAACTGCGGAGCTGAAACATTGGACGGCAAAATCATAAACGTTCCCTCCAAATCGATCAGAATGACGTCAAAATACATTATGACGTAATAAAATTGGAGGGAACGTTAATCAATTTGCCGTCCAATGTTACAGCTCCGCAGTTAAAGGAAAAAGGTCTATTGGTATGAGAAAAAATTGGTGTAGTGACACTTTAATAGGTATGTTTTTAATTTTTTGACACTTGAAGTAAATTTCTAAATTTTCTCTCTGGCACAACAAAGACTTATGAGTATTATTAACCTTTGACTTGTGAAATAACAGCATCCAAGTATTTATTCAGTCCAGTGTCTGATATCTCAAATAAACTAAGGCCATACTTTTGTGTTCTCTTGAAACTCTCAGGTGGATATACTCCCCTCTGATACAGTATACTACTGATTCCAAATGCTGAAAAAACAAACGAACTAATTACTTGTTAGAAACTGTGTTTATATCTGACTTCTAATACATAAATATGAAAATTTAGAATACAATTTTATCCAGGCCATTACTTGCTTTACACTTTATGAAAGAAGAATTTGTGGTTACGTGGTTTTTGAATGGAAACTTCTAGATTTCCAACCCAAAACCCACTCTAGTTTTCTAGGTAAGAAATGTAGTGGTCAAGGTCATCTATCCATGCTGTGCAGCATTATGATGAAAGTATTCAATGTTTTCAAACAATTGTGATATTATCTCTGAAAGCTTCATACAACAGAAATGCAAATTACCGGTAGAATTCACGATCTTTTCCCTCATTATTGGAAAGTTTCTTTGCTTTGATTGTTCATTATGGAATTCATCATGTGAATTCAAAAGATTTATACAAAATCTAACCAATAACCTCAGTTTTACTTTATTATGCCATCTAACTAAATTCGTTTAAAGGATTATTTCAGGATCAGCTCAGACATATTTGATTTCAAAAATCGAAGATATATCTGGGATTTCTGTTGGGTATATGTGTACATATATATTTTTATGTAAAGTTTTAAAGGTAATGACATTGGCACCAATTCAAAGCCCTGGTTATGAGAAATCGATATGTGGAATACATGTATCAACTTTGTATTTTTCCAGTTCAAAAGATATAGCAAAGGTTAAAGTTTATAAAGTAGATCAAAGTCACTGGATCAAAAGGTCAAGGTACCAATTAGAAGCCCTGGTCATGAGGAATCCATATGTGGAATATCAAAGCTGTATCTTTTCCAGTTCAAAAGATACAGTTTTGCCAAGGTTAAAGTTTTGTTATGGAAACTGAACAATGACACCATCAGGGGTAGGAGATTATCTCTCTGGGATGGCACTTTTCTTTTCCTACATACATTGTAGTTCACTGTATTAGGCTACTGGCTCATCTTTTTTTCAAGTTCAAGAAAGTTACTAAAAATAAACAGGGATTGCAAGTATTGAAAATATCATCAAATGGAATACTCTAATATAAAGTCTACTGTCTGCAGACTATTTGAAGATGTATGTACTGTAAAATAGGAGGAGTTCTAAATGCATCACTGCCTCTTGTATGGGCAAATTATTATCAGATAATAAATTTGGTTTACAACATAATGTTTTCCAACTTATAATGTAGTACAGTGGGATGACTATGAAAAGGGGAAATGCCTCTGTAGAGCACTATTTACGTTGAATTAATGGTTATTGAGTTCTGTATAGCAGTATTTTGCCACTTTGAGTTTCTTTGGCCTCAGAAAATTTACACCTGAGGTAGCCCCAAGGTTGATTAAAAATCATCTCTCTGAATACACTTGATGCTTTGGTAAATTGAAAACAAAAATAAGTTGGGATACAAATATGAAAATTGCACAGTGTCTTCCTCATTCATAGATTTGCCTTGAGGCGGGTTCTCTGGCTTCTCCTTTTTGTTTAATCTGAAAATTAGTTTGCTTTACAATATTTATACATTGGGTCTCCAAAGTTTTGACCTTGAGTATCACAAAAGATGCTAAAGCTGTCAAAATGTGCATATGGTGAACTCAATAGGTACATGTAGTCTGGTACACAGATTTTCCTATGTTAATCAATAAAACACTTATTGACTTAATGTTTTAAGTCAGGTCTTATTGTTTTAATTTAAAACTAACATATTCAATATTTGTACTTTTTTATACATACATTTGAGCATTGTGAGCTCTTTATAGAATTACAACATTTTCTCTCTACAAAAATGATATTTACTATGATCAAAGAACTGTTACGGTGGATAAGTCAAGTTTAATAATTAAATTGAAATGTGTTAACAATTAACTTTTTACTTTGAATTAAACAATTTTCTTTGGGCTGGTAAAATCTTCGGCAGTACATTGTATCCTACCGGCCGGTAGTGACAAAAAGATTTCGGAAACACTGCAATTATCATGATTTTCATGATGCTGTTGAAATGTATTTTTTTTCAGGTTTGATTGATTCTTGTTTTAAGTCACACCAGGATCAGTGCACTTATACGATGACAACATCTGCCTGATGCATGGCACAGACATTTAGACCTATGCAGCAGACCCATCCAAAGCAGTGAAAAATCTTTTACATTCCATGTCTACTTTGACAAAGGATGTCAGTCCTCATTCAGAAGACAGGACAGCAATACATGTAAGTCACAGACAGGACTCAAGGGACCTCTGGGTCACAAAGGTTTTTACTGATTGAGCTACACTGTATTTTGTTTTGACCTCCAAACTTTGACAAAAATTATGAAATGAGAACAGCATAAAGATAACATAAATTATAATTATATTGTGTATTTATTTGGGTTATGTGTCTCTGCAAGGGAGGAAAAGCTGCCAGAAATTCTGTGACACAATTTTGGGACTTAAAGACGTGTGCTTTTTAGTTTCAGATAAAAATTCAAAATCAGTTTTATAACATGGAAAATTGTCTCTCAATATAGAGAGTTTTTAAGAGACAATCCCTCAAACCAAAACCAATGAGAGCAGTTGAGGACCACCAACCACGTCTCCAAGCATCTCCTCGTTCTAGTGCTATTGGCCGATTGATTGATTGTTGTTTGATGTCACTCCACGATTATTTCTCGTATATGGTAAATTTACACCTTTGAAACATATCCACGCCAAGCGGTGAGGGATCTTTTATGTGCCACGCCTACCGTGTCATGGGACCTCGGTTTTAACTGTCTCATCCGAAAGTCAGAACAGTGGTGTGCCTAGGGCGGGAGTCGTACCTGGGATCACGATCACGAGCCGAGCACCTGATATATACATAGTTTGCAATAGAACTATGATCTGACACACAAGATGGCTGACAATGGGAGGTAACTCAAACAAATTCTGTCCTACTGAAAACTATCTATTATAGTGCCGGTGTACCTAATTGAAGACCTACGGGAAATTGAAGACCTATGGAAGACCTACATTTATCTAGACATTATTATTAAAAACTGTTATTAGAAATGTGTTCCTTGTTATTAAAAATGACAATATAGATATTTAGTTCTGTAATAGTGATTATACTGCATTTTTGACCAAAATGTTTTGCAGGTCTTCTTTTGATCGAAATGGTTGCCATTACTATTTCATGGAGTAATTAAAAATTCATTGCCATTTATGAAATGTGATATCATAGAGGTGTGGATATTTTTGCTTAAATATTCATTAATATATATAAAGGAATAAGATCAGATATGTTCTGACTACTGTATGTTTAAAGTACATTTGAGTATACAGCTGTAATGGTGGCCATTTCGATCCACAGAAGACTTACACATTTGATATTTGATTTATAACATGCTATAAAAACACAAAGTTGTATAAATTTTTGTGAAATATACACTTTTATAGCATGATAAACATGTTTATTAAATTGTTTTCTAATAGTAATAATAATGTCTAGATAAATGTAGGTCTTCCGTAGGTCTTCAATAATCTGTAGGTCTTCAATTAGGTACGCCCGATATAGGATAACTCGGTGCAATTTAACCTACCTGACCCGTGTTATTCTAAGAGTAAGAAGTTCAATTTCTAAAATTAGATTTAGAGAAAATAAGTCAGAGGAACTTCAGAAAATACAAAGAATAACCATTTAACAGTAATCGGTGTCAAACAAATATGACATAATTATGATAATATGTTTGAAAAGAAAAAACGTAGTTTACAAAAGAATTCGGCTACAATTTCTGTTGATCCTTTCAATGTTATCACATTTCGTGAGGCTGTTGCTGCCATTGCCTCAAAGATTTTGATCTTCCCGCGATAATCTTCCAGCGCCACCTACTGACAAGAAAAATATAGGGTAAGTCACTCTAAATTTTAGTCGAAAAACGTATTTCGTCAGAAGGGTTGTATTGAAAGGGGTGAAGGGGGGGGGGGGGGGATTCTTAAATTGGATGAAAAACGAGGACAAGTGAGCAAACATTTAATTTTCAGCACATGTTGGCATTATCGATACATAATTGACTATTCAAACAAAATTAAATAAATAGATAAATAAATAAAGTATCCTGTATGAATGAACAAGTTACAATGTTTTACATTCATATCATATTTCAGACCTGTAACAAACCAGACGTTTTGAACATTAACAATAATAATTAATCTAGGAATAGATATCAAAGCAATGATTCACGATACATGCATATCATATTTCAGAATAGTAATAGATATTTTGCGCGTTAACAATGATAAGTAGGAACAGATACCAAAGACACGTAATGATTCACAATACATGTAATGGAGTATCAAGTAGCATAGAACATATATAGTGATCTAAAGTACAGAAATCATGTTCACCTGTATATCGTAGATAATTTAATGTCTTTCAAGTCAGGCCATAAGCCCAGAAAAGTTGTATTAAGAGTTTGCAGAACCATTACAAAGAGTTTAATATCTATCATAATGATATCATATCCGGACATACCTTGAAAAAATAAATGTAGATATGCTGTCAATTACATACAAATCATTAATAATACTGCACTATGGTTCAGTTTTTATGAAATGTGATATTTGGATATTCGTGATCGGACTAACATTTTATTTCATCATGAAGGAAAATCCAAGAATGAACAAGATGAGCAAAAATCTAAATAATTAAGAACAAAGTATGTCACGTCGAGACTTAATGAAATTGTACAATCAATGACAGGACAATATTTTAATTTAGGATTATTAAGTTATCTGAGATATTTTATCAAAGCATAGATTAAATTTACATGTTTGTTTGCAGGTTACAATACTGATAGGATTTACAAATTCTTTACAACAGAATTTAGTGTAGTAATGTGTAGCAGTCTGTCAAATAAAGTGTTAAATTATTGTCTATCTATCTACCTCAGTACCTATCTATAATAGAAAAGAAAATTTACTTGTAAATGAAAGTTGTGCAAAGTAAAGCTTTTTATTACAACTTGAGTATCTTTAATTTTGACATAACTTTTTCCGCATCGACTGCACTTTAAAGTAACAATAATTACAACTGTATAAAGTGTGTCCAATTTCAAGTTTACAAAGTCAAAAACCCTTTAACCAGTGGAAAGATCTTATCACAAGGTATACGTGTTTGAAGTATCAAAGCCACTCAGTGGCGGATTTAGAGGGGGACCCGCCCCCTTTTCGCCACATATTTACAAGTAAAAATTCAGATATCCTCACCAATATGGCCGAGTAGTTTGGCTAATACACATGTGGGCCCCCTTTTCGGAAATCCTGGATCCACCACAGCGACTTTCCATTCCAAAATTATATCAGAGACATATAGGTCTCTGTTTATATGTCTAACTTTTATAATCTATATAATTCTTTGATCATAGTATAAGAATTGGAAAAGTGAGTCAAAAGTCAAGATCTTTACGTAAAAAATTTGATGCCAGTGGATCATGTCACAAGGAATGCCTGTGTAATTCCTGAAATATCAAAGTCTTATCCTTTGCCATTCAAACGTTATACTCAAGGTGAAAGTTTTTGCCACAGATAAATAACAAGGCCATAAACAATATGCCTCCTGGAATCTCCGATTCCAGGAGCATATTTTACGTTAGGTTAACACAGACTTTTCTGCCCTCCATGAAAAGAAAATGGTTGTTGCACAAGGAAAAAGGTGGACAGCGAAATGTTTAATCAAAGTACTGAAAATGATTACTGAGATTTATGCAGTTCATAATGAAAAGGAGGAATGGGAGTAAAGTGTCTGAAATTGGAATTACAAGACGTAAATGTATGCTCTACCATGCTGTCACAAAATAGATTTTTGCATGTTGTGTTATAAATTCCACAAACACGTCACGATATTGATTCGGCTTTTCTCCCATAATTTTATCTTGTTTTTATTTTGTTGCTTGTCTTTCAAGCGCGATTTATGTTTTAATTAGTGTATATACATCCAAATGTTTAGTATCTACTGCAATAGAAGTGGGAAATCATATACGTGTCACATTTATAGTGGCACGGGACCTCGGATATTTAGCGCTGCTCGAACCCGGGATGGTGTGGTCACGTGTCAAACATCTTACGCATTGAATCTCAGCAGCTGAAATAGAAATGAGAATAGTTTTAAACGTATCAGTCATGCATACATATATTTTAATTGAGGTTCTCCGAGTATATATAATATCTTCCTAATTTTCATGCGAACACATCATTTTACATGGAGCAGTACAGGGCGATATAGTTACCTTGATTATCGTTTTGAAAACTTCAAAATATTTGCACAGCGCAAAATTTTATTGCAACTAATCTCGATTACTGTTATTTAGCGAGTCAAACCGAAACATGTATGCATGCAACAAGCGATAATTGCGTGTTCTGACCACAAGTGAGCAAGTAAGTAAGTATTAAGTAAGTAAATGCGTTATTTCCAATTTTGGATTTTTTTAAATAAAAGAAACTGCATATAGCAGGTGCTGCGAAACATGTAAGTTATCGGATTTAGCATTTTTTTAATGTACTTTCCATATAAAACACTACCTTTTTTTGAACTGACTGATGCAACCCACATCCCAGGTATAGCAGCTTTAGAATCTAATAGAATATAATGAGGAACGTATGGAGTATATGTGACTTTCGCAGACCACGTAATGATACATAATTTATTTATGATGCCAACTTAAAGTGGCACAAGATCGCTCATTTAATTTCTTTGTTTTGTATATATCAAAGCAGAGAGTGTAGCATGGCATGGGTTTCATCAAGGTAAATATTATTGCAGTATTTACAAGGCAGATTATCTATCTGTAGCGTATAACTTTTTTTTTTTTTGGCGCGTAGGAATATCTAACACAAAACGTTTTCTAAACTAATGATGTCATTAACCACATAACATGCGCGGATCCAGAAATTTTTGTTAGAGGGGGTTCAACCAAAAAAGGTAAATTTTTCTCTTAGACGGGGGTGGGGTGGGGTGGGGGTTTCCAACCCCAAAAATGCCTAAACATTACCTTTTTTGGGAAAATTTTCGGATTCCATACCCCCCTCTGTATCCGCGCATGCATAACCACATGATATTTATACGGGGAGGCGGGGGGGGGGGGATTTAACCCATGTTTTTGTGTTTAAAATTACTTATTGTACATAGAATAATAATAAGAAAAGTAATTTTCGCTGAATCTCGGGGTGGGTCCAGATACCCGGTCCATCCCTCTGGATCCGCGAATGAACATCAAGCCTTGGTACACATATATTTATAGCGAATGAACACTGCTGAAAACAGGCTTTTCCCAATTATCAAACTGTTCGGATATAGTAAGGTGATCACTTGATTGCCCTCCAAAAACCGTACATTTTAAGAAAGTATTTTGATGACAGGATTAAATATTACACATTCTATAATTCAAACACAAAGTAAATATTTTACTTTTGTTGTTTTATTTCGTTTAAAGAATGACATTAATAATTTATTTCTATACGTCCGCATTTAAAAATGTGGGCGTATTATGTTATACCGCTGTCGTCTGTCCGCCCGTCCGTCCATCCATCCTTGTCTGGGCTTCTCCTCATTAAGTAAAGGGGGAACAAATGGTGTCATATGAAAGGGTGTGGCTTGTAGTTGTGCATATGGGCTTCAAAATTGGGGTCAGGTCCCTGGGGTGGGAACTAAAGGGGAACAAAACTTTTGATGGTGTCATATGAAAGGATGTGGCTGTCAGATTCATTGAATTTTGTAGGACCTTGAAAGTTTCTCTGGTATCAGAGTTTGAAAACTTAGTTCTTCTTTCACACATCCATCACTACCACATTAAAACATGATGCGGGCGTATCATGCGCCCGTTAGCGGTGCCCTATTTTTCTGTGGAGGTATAGAAGTTAAATCGATTTACAAACTGATCCGATCTACAAAAAGTTTGTAAATCGGTTTTACCTCTATACCTCCATAGAAAAAAATTAATATCATTCCTTATAATTTAATTCGTTGTTAAAAAAGAAACAAAACATTTTTATGAAACTTGTAATATTTATTGAAAAACCCCGAACATTTTTAATTTGGCGCATTGATAACGAACGATGGGCGTGGCCAATTTGTCCCGTGCATTTATTTTACTTCTACTGAGATATAGAAAAACAACTCTGATAATGCAGGTAAACAGGCTTTATACGGTCGTTGCTTTGCAAATGTAATTATTCTCATACAGGTACATGAAGCATAAAAAATGAGGGGGACACGTTTTGGCTGATCATATATATTTGCTCGGAACAACAAAATAGGTTTTGGCACAAATCTCCACGTTTGATCATACGCTCCTGCATCTGCTGCTATTTAATCCATGTTGTAGAAGGCATCATAACAGCAGGCCTGTCAGTGAAAGAGTAAAAAAATAAGAAATCCCAATATTTATTAAAAATACTACGGAATGTATTTTTGAAATTAGGAGAGCAAAAAAGGTCAAATATACGTTTATGTGTTGTATACGAAATGAAGAATTAAACCATTTTCTCTTATTCATTTGTTATAATAGTCGATTTGACAGCCCTATGTCTCTAATGGCCGACCTAGAAATGTTCTTTCCTATGAAGTTTTCTTTATGATTCTTGTAAAGGGGTCATTTTATAACAATTTTAGCTTGGTTGCCACTCTGGCAACCTTGGGCAACTTTTTTTATAGGCAAAATTCCAAGATGGCCGCCAAAACGCTTCCTGTATTTCGATAATGTTCTCTTTATCATAAAACATGAAGTGTGATACATCATATCAGAGGTTTTAGAGGTCAAGAAATCCATTTCGATGGGTATTTCATCATTTTAAGGTCATCCAGTCGTGACTGGGCAATATTTTTATGCACAAAATTTCCAAAATGGCCGCAAAAATCACTTCCTGCAATTTGATACTTTTCTTTTTTCTCAAAAGGGAAGTGTGACACATAATTGGCATGGTATTTAGGTACCATCTAGTCCGTTTCTGATGTTACTTTTTAAATTTGATATCATCGAGGCTTAATATTGAAGATGTAAAACAAAACAGTTTACCTGCCTGGAAATGTCAAAAATTCACACATTGAAATATTCGAGGACAAAGTTTTCGGAAATTTAATATCTTGCTTTTTTGAGCATCAATATAAGAACGTAAGTCAAAACATGGAAATCAATACTATTTACACCCATTTCATTAACATGCAAATCAATACTATTTACCACCCATTCATCTACATTCAAAGCATCAGGAACTTTCTTCTTCATTGACAGTCTCTTCTTGAGTAGTCAAAGGCTGTACTTCATTCTCCTCAACAGGTGTATAACTTGATGTGTGGGTATGAGGATTGAAGCAATTCGCCCCCACCGGCACAGTTGCAGTAGCTTAGTGCAGGCCAGGTTGTCTTTATGGCAGCAGCTGCACGTCTCCTTGCCGCACTTTTTATCTTGAGCTTTTGCATTGGCATCGGGATAACCTCTGTTAACTCTGGTGGTGCTGGAATTCCCTCATCGATGACAGGCACTGGAAGTCCGTCCTCAAATTTCCATCCGAAGTTGGTAATGTCACTCGTCTCAACTGGTGGAACATGCTGATTTGCAGCTTTCCAAGCATAACCTGTAAAATGGGCTCTCAGTGCGTTTTGTTGTTTGAAATTTTGTCTGATGTAGGGGGTAAAGAGGGATTACCTTGGGGTTGCGCTTTTTCAATTTAAATGAGGTTAAAGCGGGCTGCTTCCAGTGACTGAGCACGAGCTTGGCCATAGAGAGCGAGAATGTATGTTGTAGCAGCAGCTACTACCTCTTCATTTGTGGATTTTGTCTCTCCTAAAACCTCTTGCAGGCCGGGGGAACGTACCATTTTTGCATGGTTTGCAAGGCACTAATTTTCCCTTTACCGAAAGGAAATGACGTTGTATCACATCCGCTGAGAGCATGCATCCCAAGAAGTTCAAGGCATTTACCCCCAAGAGATAAACATGTAGCTCCGATATCGAGAATGGTTCCATCCCATCACACCATATGAACTTATGCATGTCAAGTGGTGATCCCCCCCAGGTGCACCCAGTACACCAACAGCACAAAAACATCTGTGTCATTGATCAAAACTCTGACAACTTTTTGACCTTTATTAGCAGCAACAAGCACGTATGAAACCATGGTGTTGTCTGCCTAGTCATGACCAAAGACATATTCGTCGGAGGAATCTGTAGTCGTACAGTCTCCGAAAGTTCAAAGGTACAAAGGACACTTCCAAGCTGACTGCCATTTTGTTGAGTTTGTTTTTTCATAATTGCATCACGCTTTGGAAGTTTGCTGCTGATAGAAAGTTACATAGTTGATGACAACTTCATCTGCTCTACGTTTTCGTTCGTGATCTTTTGCGCGAGATGTTTTCATATTTATCAAAGGACGATGACTTTTCGTCGATTCATTGGGATAATGATAGATGACGTTCTTTGATAGACTCTACGAGATCCGAGGGCTTTCCTCCAAAAGGCCAGACAATATGAGTAGAACCAACTGGGAAACATCTACTATGACCATATCTGGATTATCTGGGAGTTCATTTCAAGAACACCCAGTCGTTTAAACAAGGTCCGGACTTGTTTCCCTTTCTCAAACAGCTATAACTCCGATATGTCTATGTAGAGCAGGTGGAACTTGCACATAGCTCGTAAGAAAATTCTCTCTTGGGACCAAGCTCAAGTTCATGTCTCTGTTGGCCAATCAACAAGAGCCTAAGGAATATTGTTTCAAGGTCTATCACAGGGTTATTCTTTGTTCCCTTTGCCTGTTTCTCTGAACTGTTCATAGTCCGGATTGGGGAGCTTATAACATTGTAGAACCCCCAGGTAAACTTGAAATGTAATTCCGTTCTAACTGATCACCAAGAACTTGAGAGTCTGCTACATTGGCGTCAGGAGAGGCAATTTGTCCGGAGACAGGGTTGAACAGTATGGAAGGGACGTGCGTCTTCAAGCGGATGCGGGTATTTATTTACCTCTGTCTGAATCCCGGCTCTGTCTTTTTGCATCTAGCTTACGACGATGCAGAAGTTCTTCTTTTATAGCTGTTTCTGAGAACTCTATTGTTGCTGACTTTCTTCTGTGGTATAGATACCGTCAAGCACGATCAGCTATGTGCACTGTAAACAGGGAAAGCATCGATTCCACTCAGTTTCCAACTCGGGTGATAATGTCATTATCTCCCTTGAGAGATCCTTTATCCTATCTTTATTGCCGTCTGTTCACCAAACTGGTCAGCTGAAACAGCATTCCAGTAACCCTTCCTTGTGTCTACAAAATCAAGGTCAACCCCGTTCCTCTTCCTCTTTCATTCATTTCCAGCAAGTACTGGGTGATAGGTAGCGGGCATATTGCACATGACCCGCAACAAAAAAGAAATACTTCATCACATCATCCTTTTAAGTGTGATTTCTTTCAGAGCAACGTCCCCTTCTCTCTCTGCTGCCCTCTCAAACTGATGAATGAGAAGGGCTAGGTAACAGGAAATTATCACCCAATGCGCTGCCCGTCGGATGCAATCTAGCTCTCTCCATGTATTCTTCCAATTCATCGAACGTTCTCTCTCCAACAGATTAAAAATCTTTGAGTAGGGCAGTCCGATACATTCCTGTAAGCTCGCATGGCTTTCACCCAAGAACTTACCATTGAACTATGCCCGTAAGCCCACCATATGCTTCAGCCACGTATGTTTTCAAGGCCTGAACCTTTCATCAATTTTGAGATGCAGCTCAAAAAAGGACTGTATGTATATGCCATACCACTGGGTGAACAACTACATTCTTGAAATCGTCTGTCTTGTAACCAGCATACTTGCATGTGTAACAGCATAGAGTTGCATGTCCATACACAGATTGAAACTTTCGACATCCCCCATCATCAAGCAGTGCTGCTTGCATGTATGTAAGGGTTGTAAGAATCGTGTCCGGTGGGACGGAGGGGCATCTATCAATGGGTCCTAATTTGTAAATAGTTGGGCAGGCTTGGTACACTCTGATCTCTGCTAATGGCATTATTGAAGCCATTCCATTCCATTACATCTTGTTCTTGGTTCAAACTATTTAGCCATTTCATATTTTTTTCCTTTTCCCTGGGGCAACAAGAAGACTACTATACTGAGCAGAAATCCTCGCGTAGCTGGTCCCAGTTTCTTGTTGATTGCGGGGGGGCATACACCTTCTTTTGGCCCTGCATGATGGATAATTTTGACCAGCGCCTGTATTTTTCCAAAACATTTCTTGGTTTCTTTTGCGGTTAGACGAGGGATTGTCAGAGCCGCTCATTTCCGAATTCACATCACATCGATGTCTCAATGATTTCCAGCTGGGTGGCAACTGGAATTCTGTGGCCATAGCGTGAGTTTTCTCTGCGTCCGTTTGGGGTTGAAACAAAAACAGATCAAAATTGTCATACCAGCCAAAAAATTACGGCCAACGTTTCTCGAAAGTCCCATCCACCTTGTGCCAGGGTCGGTGTCAACATTATCAGACACATACATGGCAGCTGATTTTCGAAATTTCAGGACCTCGTCCGTAGGACACTGTGTATCCATGATCATGTAAAATGTGAATATTAGTTTCACTGCTAGCCAAATTTGTGGTGTAGTTTGATGCCCCAATCCAAAAGGGTCGTTTGATTTCTTGGAATTTGTTATGTTGTATTGAATGGATTGTGATAGGGAAAGGGATCGTTTTGTAACTTCGCCATTTGCAACAAGCTTTGAAATTAATCTAAGTAGTGTGGGACTGGTTGTTTCTTTTGTCCTCTCATGACCCCCCCTAAAGTCTGTAAGAGCTCATACTTGTGATTGCTTGTCCATTAATACTTTTTACATTATGTTGTTATTTTTCTAGCCAATAAGTCCGTCATTGTCTTTCATCAACGGTGTCTATTTGGGGAAAGCTTCAAAATCGTACCAACATACTCACGAAAATCCGGGACAACAGAGGCACAACCCTGAATGTTTAATACAATAAGGTCATCCCCAAGATACTTGACAAGCTTGGAAAACATTTGTTTTTCCCTGTCAACACCTCCGCCAAGCTTGTAGTATTCATCATATATGTCTAACGACGTCCATGTTTGTTTCTTCCTATTTGCGAACATCTTATTTGCGACTTGTTGTAAAACTTTATCATCAAGCCCTGTGGATGTATCTGCATTACGGGGAATTTTTCTAAATTCATCATAGCATACTGACATGATTACTGTGCCCTCAGCGGCGGATAGGGTCGTGCGTTCCATGACACCGCAAGGCGACCTCCTGGCTCCAATCGTCTTTTCTATCATCACATATCAGCAGAACTGACTCTTTAAAGGGTTTTCAGAATTTTTCAAACCCATTCTTTCACCACTGAACAACCCTATCCCACCTGTCTGGATGTTTTTGGATCTAACGGTACACATATTTGTGCACAAAATAAGCACTGATGCTTAAAATCAAAATCTAAACCGCATGTGAGCGCCTTACTCTCGCGGCGGGCACGTCTTCGCTCTCTCACTAGCCAGAATATCAACCCTTCTTTCCTCTTTTTTTGCAACACATATCTACCAAAAATTTTTAGGGACTTCGATGTGTACGAGCAGTAGCAGTTTTTATGTAGAATAACAGACGGCTTGTTCGCCGTGCTCAACTCTAATAATTTTTGCATAGATTTTCTTGTTATCATCGTCATGCCTCGCAATTGCACATTCGATAATTCGTTTTATTGCATTTACTTTGAATGCTTGCAATTGGTCGAACTGTTGCATATTTGGCAAGATGCATGTACACTCTATGTTTACTAGCCATATCAAAGGTGTGGTAAAACCTACGATATCAACATTCCTCCTGGACGCGAGGACTGTTGACTGAGAAATGCAAGTGTGACGTCATTTCATTATGTACGCGTAGTGGCGCCCATCTATACATGCAACTAAAACATCTTTTAACTTCAAAGTGGCGCCATCTATATATAAATTTCGGAAAATACAGCAACAAAAACCCCCGTAGGGACCCTGGGGCTTTAAAATACGAGATAGGTCCTGTGTATCCCCATGCGTATTTTCAAACAAAATAGTTTAAATTTAATTAAAATCAGTACTAAAATGATTTAAGCCCCCCCCCCCCCCCCCAAATGCGACAAGGTATGGAATCACGACTTATATGAGAATTTAAAATGATTAAATTAACCATTGAAGAAATTGGTTCCCCTGACCCCTAAAACCCATGGTATGATGTATCACACTTCAAATTTTATAATAAAAGAAAATTATTCAAATACAGGAAGCGTTTTGGCGGCCATCTTGGAATTTTGCCTATAAAAAAAGTTGCCCAAGGTTGCCAGAGTGGCAACCAAGCTAGAATTGTTCTAAAATGACCCCTTTACAAGAATCATCAAAAAAACTTCATAGGAAAGAACATTTCTAGGTTCCGAAATTTTCAAATCGACTATAAAGAGGACTCGTATAAGGGCTATGGAGACTTCCCCGACTCTGTCGCCAAAAGTTTAGTTTCGTTTTAGCTTATGCATTTTATGTGCTTTTAATGTTAAATGTTGGTTTATGTTGCTTTTGCACGTCTGTGCTCCTTTTCGTGCTTTGTGTTTTTTCTATATATAGTTATGGACAGTTGTGTTATATTAACTATGTTCTACTTTTTCAGCATATGTCAAGGTTTCTTATAGTTAGTTTTAATGCTGGCACGATTCATATAATTTAAATGCTTGTCATTTGTCGAGTTTGCCTCCTGTTGCTCTTTTTTGTGCGCTATTCGTTCGTATATGAACATACAACATTTTTGTGTTACAAATTCTTATGTCTCTTTTTTTGTAATATGTATAATTACTGCATTACATGTGATAGGTTTTAATTGATATTTGTTGATATGCACAGATCGCCACGCTAACATCAGGTAATTGTGGTACCGTTTTAGATATCTATATCGACTTGCCAAATGTTTATCTGAATATGTCGACGTACTTTTTGATCAGTCAGTTTAACATCGAAAATTCGACAATTATCCAACAAGTCGACATAAACCTGACACGTCAACATCAGTTGACCTAATGATATAACAAATGAAAAATGCCACCACAGTATAAATTTAATGCATCAATAATCTGACATTTTATAGGAAGAACTGGAGATGGAGTAATGAAAGTATGATATGACAATAACACTCTTTTCATTTATACATCTGAAATTCCTTCTTTTCATATCGCAATAAATAGACAAAATGTAAACACTGCACTGATATCACTTGTATGATAAACACTGCTCTGATATCTCTGGTATGATAAACACTGCACTGATATCACTGGTATGATAAAAACTGCTCTGATATGACTGGAAAGATAAACACTGCACTGATATCACTGGTATGATAAACACTGCACCGATATCACTGATATAATAAACACTGCACCGATATCACTGGTATGATGAATACAGCACCGATATCACTAGTATGATAAACAATGCACTGATATCACTGGTATGATAAACACTGCACTGATATTACTAGTACTGGTATGATAAACACTGCACTGATATCACTGGTATGATTAACACTGCATTGATATTGCTAGTATGATAAACACTGCACTGATTTCACTAGTATGATTAACACTGCATTGATATCACTAGTATGATAAACACTTCACTGATATCACTGGTATGATAAATACAGCACCGATATCACTGGTATGATAAATGCTGTACTGCTATCACTGGTATGATAAACACTGCACTGATATCACTGGTATGATAAACAGTGCACTGATATTACTGGTATGATAAATACAGCACTGATATCACTGGTATGATAAATGCTGTACTGCTATCACTGGTATGATAAACACTGCACTGATATCACTGGTATGATAAACAGTGCACTGATATCACTGGTATGATAAATACAGCACTGATATCACTGGTATGATAAACACTGCTCTGATATCACTGGTATGATAAACACTGCACAGAAGTCACTGGTATGATAAACACTGCACTGATATTACTGGTATGATAAATACTGCATTGATATCACTGGTGTGATAAACAATGCACTGATATCACTGGTATGATAAATACTGCACCGATACGACTTGTATCATAAACACTGCTCTGATATCTCTGGTATCATAAACACTGCACTGATATCACTGGTATGATAAACACTGCTCTGATATCACTGATAAAATAAATACAGCACTGATCTCACTGGTTTGATAAACACTGCTCTGATATCACTGGTATGATAAACAGTGCACTGATATATCTGGTATGATAAATACAGCACTGATATCACTGGTATGATAAACCCTGCTCTGATATCACTGGTATGATAAACACTGCTCTGATATCACTGGTATGATAAACACTGCACTGATATCACTGGTATGATAAACACTGCACTGATATTACAGGTATGATAAATACTGCATTGATATCACTGGTGTGATAAACAATGCACCGATATCACTGGTATGATAAATACTGCACCGATATGACTTGTATGATAAACACTGCTCTGATATCTCTGGTATGATAAACACTGCACTGATATCACTGGTATGATAAACACTGCTCTGATATCACTGGTATAAGAAATACAGCACTGATCTCACTGGTTTGATAAACACTGCTCTGATATCACTGGTATGACAAACACTGCTCTGATATCACTGGTATGATAAACACTGCACTGATATCACTGGTATGATAAATACTGCACTGATAGTACTGGTATCTTAAATACTGCATTAATATCACTGGTATGATAAACACTGCACCGATATCACTGGTATGATAAATACTGCACCGATATCACTGGTATGATAAACAATGCACTGATATCACTGGTATGATAAACACTGCACTGATATCAGTGGTATGATAAACACAGCACTGATATCACTGGTATGATGAATACAGCACCGATATCACTGGTATGATAAACAATGCACTGATATCACTGGTATGATAAACAATGCACTGATATTACTAGTACTGGTATGATAAACACTGCACTGATATTACTGGTATGATTAACACTGCATTGATATTGCTAGTATGATAAACACTGCACTGATTTCACTAGTATGATTAACACTGCATTGATATCACTGGTATGATAAATGCTGCACTGATATCACTGGTATGATAAACACTGCACTGATATCACTGGTATGATTAACACTGCATTGATATTGCTAGTATGATAAACACTGCACTGATTTCACTAGTATGATTAACACTGCATTGATATCACTGGTATGATAAACACTGCACTGATTTCACTAGTATGATTAACACTGCATTGATATCACTGGTATGATAAACACTGCTCTGATATCACTGGTATGATAAACACTGCACTGATATCACTGGTATGATAAATACAGCACCGATATCACTGGTATGATAAACACTGCACTGATATCACTGGTATGATAAACACTGCTGATATCACTGGTATGATAAACACTGCTCTGATATCACTGGTATGATAAATACTGCACTGATATCACTGGTATGATAAATACAGCACCGATATCACTGGTATGATAAATGCTGCACTGATATCACTGGTATAATAAATGCTGCACTGATATCACTGGTATGATAAACACTGCACTGATATCACTGGTATGATAAACACTGCTGATATCACTGGTATGATAAATACAGCACTGATATCACTGGTATGATAAACACTGCTCTGATATCACTGGTATGATAAACACTGCACTGATATCACTGGTATGATAAACACTGCTCTGATATCACTGGTATGATAAACACTGCTCTGATATCACTGGTATGATAAACACTGCTCTGATATCACTGGTATGATAAGCACTGCACTGATATCACTGGTATGATAAACAATGCACTGTTATCACTGGTATGATAAATACTGCACCGATATCACTGGTATGATAAACACTGCACTGATATCACTGGTATGATAAATACAGCACTGATATCACTGGTGTGATTAATAATGCACTGATATCACTGGTATGATAAATAATAGTGTCTATAAAAGTGTGCTCAAAAATACAGAAGGAAGAGTAGAGAGAAATAATAACTACATACCATAAATTTGTACAGAAGTTCTCCAGTAATACTGTAAGCCGACAACCCTAATTTGGGACTAAAATCAAATATATCTCAAGTACCTTAATTAGTCAGTGAAAATGTCAGATCGTAAATAAACATTATTTCAATCCAGATCCAAGAGACTGTCCTTTTTCACTATTGATAGCTAATTCCTACAAGTTCCCATTTTTCTTAGTAGTGAAGCAACATTTGGAATCTTGCAACATTTGGAATCTTGCTCTATCTTCACACAGTCACTTCTTAAGAGATGCTTGGACAGGCGTGGTGTAGTGGTTAAGCGCTTGGCTTGCGGCGCCGACGATTCGGGTTTGATTCCCAGGTTGCGCCACTATGTTTAAGAGGTTGGTCACCTCCTGCTTTCATTTCGTGATATAACTGAAAAATTGTTGAAAGCGACGTAAAACACTAATCAACCAACCAATCCTAAGAGATGTTATATACTTAAAAGAGATTGATTGATTGATTTTTGTTTAACGTCACACCACGAATATTTCACGTATATGTTGACGACATCTGCCAGCTGCGGGGCATACAAATTTTGACCTTTGCAACGGACCCACCCGAAGCAGTGAGGGATCTTTAACGTGCCATGCATACCACGACACGGGGCCTCGGTTTTACTGTCTTATCCAAAAGACAGGATACCGGCATGACCAGAGCGGGACTCGAACCCCGGCCTCCCGATCAGGAGTCCAGTGCGATACCACTAGGCCACGCCGGCTTTACTTAAAAGAGAACTCTTTGCTTAAAGTGATACAAAAATATATGACATGGGCAAACGAATTTTTTTTCAAAGATTACAAAGACGTTTGCAAAGCAGCTAGAGCACATTGATTTCTTTTCCATTATCATAATGTGTTCCGTGTAAACATCAGGTCGCTTTAAAGAAGACTGTTTTTTATTTCAAAAAGTAAAACTCGGATAAACGAATCTAATACAGGTAATTATTTTTGTTCCCTGCTTCGAATAAACCTATCATAATTTTTTTTCTGCAAACCGCAATCATTGAAAATCTGAAATACGTCAAATACCAATATACAGAGAATATGAGACAAACATTTTTTAACAAGGAGATATTTTAGTGAAATAAGTAAAAAAAAAACTCCTCTACATCTTCATCGAGAGAGTTCATATTATAAACAAGTACAGTAGTTCTTGTGAAACGACGCGTGAACATTTTCATACGGCCATTACAAGTTTACATGAACAATAATCGATGAAGGGAAGATTTTATTAAGCAATCAAAATTATTGCAGTATGCAAAATGATCCATAGAAATCGTCAACATGTATAAAACAACAAAAATTTCAGATCATATTTGAAAACATGGTTTGATAATTTTATATCAGCTTTTAATGATGCTACAGACTTTGCCTTTCTGTGTTCTTTCGGTTTTTTTCCCACATTTTCATTTTCTTTTTTCTTCAACATTTAAATTTATGTACATCATTACCGGAAATTCATGTCAATTCGTCTGAACACAAACCTAGAACAACTTTCATCAAAACATATTCTAAAATATAATTAACTTGTCCTATCTCCCGTTCTTAATTTTCTCGTCCGAATGACTTCCTCCGTGATCTTCCTCCTACTAGATGCTTGACCAATCATTGCCATGAAGTCAATAAATATAGTGGTCAGATTAACATGCCATCCATATTCACTAGTAGCGTAGTCATGGGGGAATGTATGGTGATAATTATGGAAACCCTCTCCAATGGCCCCGAACGCTACTCCATAATTTTCGGCCGGGTTGATATTTTTGTCGTACGGTTTTGTCCCCCATAGATGAGCGAAGCTATTCACACTCCACGTGGCGTTTAAAACACAGCAGTATCGTAAAAGTCCGACCAGGAAAAAGGCATTAAAGACACTCTCTCCCCAGAAATACCATGGCACGACGGTTGGAACAATGAAACACATCAACAACACAGAGGGCTGGTATATTCTGAAATCAGAAATTCAATGTATTACATAAATCATCTATACTGTAACGTTCCGGGGAACACAATGCGTCACCTGCAAAGATGGTAATACAGTGATCTGATAGACGGATGTACAGACACTCAGACAAAGACACAGACGGCCAATAAGATCATCTGTAAGTAACGCTATATTTCAAATCTGCCGGACAGACGACCAACACAGTGATCCTAAGATACTGTTATGTTTCATGGACGACACGAAAACAAAACGTCGTATTCCGCAATGTTGACATGGGTTCTGGTCTACTAGACAGACGATGAGCAAAGTGATCTTTAAGCTAGTGCTGCTATGTCCCACAAGCGACATAATTAAATGACACGTTGTATTCCATAATGTAGATGTGTTTGAAATGTTGGTTTGTAAAACGGTAAGCGAAGCTAGTCAGCGTAACGCTTTCAGTTAAGTGCCTGTCTCGTGACCGAGAAGCCGGTCATGGGCTGGAGTTCGGCCAGATGGTTGCCGGTATCCTGTTTTTCGAATGAGACAGTAAAAGCCGGGTCCTACGTCTTGGCAAAAGTCGCACACACACACACACACACACACCTCAACGTTTCTGGTGGGTCCGTTGCAAAGATCTAAATTTCTGACCATTGCACCAGACAAACGCCGTCAGAATAGAATATAATATAAGAGCTGTAAGTTTTGGTGTGATGTAAAGCAAGAATGACACAAGTAATTTAAGAAAGGATAAACAAGTCAACCAACACTTTGATGAATAATGCACTAGTCAGTTATATTTTAATGACAGACTATATCATTATATTGTACTTGCAACATTTCAGGAACATATTTAGTACAACATATCATGATATGAATTATCACTCCTACAGATCTACAGGAAGTCCAATATTGGGGAAAACTGAAACATTGACCTCATATTCTTCTCAGCTTAATGGGCCGTACAATATTTTTTTCTGGAACAGATTTCAGGTAAATAAGTTTAGAAATAAACTTATTAGGCCAACTACGGCCAAACATTCGCTTTGACCTACTTTTTAGATCGAATAGGTTTTCGCATTAAGTCCTTATCCACACTGTGTTACAGTCTAACCAGCTATGAATAGATATCGGCTTTACATTGGAAGACAGACTGGTAACCCTCCTGGAGGTCTCTGACTCATCCGCTTAATGCCATAGGTAAAAGCTCCGGCCTCACAAGCCTTCATAGCTCGCATTCGGTACTCCTCGCCCTTTACCAGTGTCTGCGTTTTTATGTAGCAAAACGGCGAAGTAGCTACAATTTTTAACTGAAAACTCGTAAAATTGCTAGTGACGTTTGTTTTGTATCATATAAAATAAATGCCAACGATTTTCTCCGCCGCGAGAGCACCATGACATAGATGGCATGTACTGATTATAAAAAGAAATGTATAAAGATACAAAACAAAAAAAAAAATGCAATGAATAAAATGATAAATACTGGTATTTTAGAATTCAGAAAAGCGACAAGCTTGATGGACTTACTTTCTTTGTAACATCACAACCTTGTCAGCGTACAGATCAGACATGTTTATTGTCTTGCCTTTCTCCTTGACGTCAGGATGCTTCCTTACTAGTAACCATCCTATATGAGCGAAAAAGAAACCCCTCTTGGCATTGTGTGGGTCAGCGTCTGTTTCAGAGTATTTATGGTGGACCCGATGATCTCTCGCCCAATCAAAAATGTCGTTCTATGGATTGGAAGAATAATGATAAATGAATGATAGGTTACTTACCATTATCATCTTCAATATTCGACATCACTATGCATTTGTATAATATATCAATATTGTGTATGGGTACTGACCACAGTATTTTTCATTGCACTTAGGCTTGTAAATCACAATAGACACTGATGAAACGCAATTAAGGAAAATAGGTAATTAAAGCTTGAGAACACCATGGGGTTTAAGTATGACGGTCTGTTCGGGCTCGGGAGATTTACCTAGTTAGTCGAATCTACTATGCATTTTATAGAGGGTACGTTTGTGTGTATAGAACACGAGAATAATTGTTCGTTGCCAGATCTCGATGTCAATATATGCAAACAGAAAGTTCTGCGGTTTTTTTTTTTCAAATTGTCAATCTAATTAAAACATAATCTTTATTCCGCTTTTTTATTTGCCACAACGCTATGAAACACATATAAAAGCAGAATAAATATCTGGTTTTTAATCAGATTGTGTTCTGAATAATGAGTTGATGAGCAATTTGTGGTTTTGAATTGGTCTTATAAATATATTTATAAACAGCTTCTGTAAAGTGGTCTTCAAAATGAACTTATCATAGAAGAATTTTATGATAATCGAGTCGAAATGTCAGTTATTCTGTACGTATGAAAAATTGTTAGGAATACTGAAAAGAACAGTATTAAGAATACACAAAATTCCTACTGTGTGTTCATTTCAATTCCAATCTTCAATTTTCTATTTACTAATCTTATTACATATAAATTACCTTCATCCTCCTTTTTATCGAAGCTTTTTGTGGTAGTACGCGTTTACCCTAGTCTCGAAGTCCGTGTTCAAGACGTGGCACAATGGCAGAGGGTGTCCAGAAAACTTAACGTATCCCTACGGCCCCTTGTAAGAACAGCACCGTGGGATGTGCTGATTGAATCGGACCATTTAACACCCCATCCACCCAAGGTATCAGAAAAACGATTGTACATTGTAGAACCCACAACCAATTCTAAAATCGAATAACTATACAATAAATGAATTATTGTCATTACCTAAGTTTTAATTTTGAATAATCAAAAGTGAGTACATGACTAGGAAGTTAGGAAATGATACTATCGTTACGATGTAGTTAAAGAACCGTTGAACAAACAAAAAGTTTACCTGGAAAGCTGCGGTTTGCATCAAGGCCAGGAGTATTCTTAAAGGAGTTTTTGCTTTGTATGTTCTATGCGACCACAGTCGGTGAGCTCCTGCAGTTATTCCCATCGCAGAGAATAGGTAATAGAATATACCTTAAATTGAATTATATAGGAATTACCATGCATGAATTTGGGACAGAATTAGATATAAAGAACAAATCTTACATTCACACCAGGGTATATGAATTCGATATAAACATATTTAGGTAAAAGAAAATTTCATTGCAGATATGTATCAAATAATTTTAATTAAGTAGCCCATGTAGGAATCCTAGGGATTAATCCAAATGAATCCCTGTTAGAATAACAAAGCCAGCTAAAACAGAAAAAACTTACTTAAATCAATTGAAATAGATAAATGCGATAAAAATCAACGACTTGGACTGTGCTAACTTGAAGCTCGGGAAAGGGGATATCACTATTACCGTCAGACTCTGGTGATAAATTCTATCAATAAACATATTAGTGACCAACACTGATGAACAGTCAACACTGGTTCCCGTACAAACATCTAGACAGATTTGTCTGACAGACAATTGAACTAAACGACAAAGGTATGGAAAGTTAGACTCGCTCTCTCACTAGAGAGATAATTAGCTTTAATTACGATCAACTGGAGAGACAAACACCGACAGATTGAGAGAATCATATAATACTTATGTACCAGTCACATGGACCGATATACAGCCAACATGATGGACAGTTAGACCGACGGACGGACTTATCAAATGACATTCTAATAATATAAACATTAAAGTCAGACTTACGAGAAAAAAACCAAAGACAGACATACGTATAAACATTTACTCACCCCATATCAACGTGAGGATGTACGATTTGTGTACGAGGGTCAAAGAGTAGAGAGAAGCGATATGTAGACCAAACATTAAGACGACGTTTCTCCATACAATGACCACTGGAGGGCGCTTCTGCTCCATTGCTTCTTGATTTACGACAGGTGTCACCTGGTGAGGCACCACGTCATCCGCGCCCACAGGAGATGGAAAAGATTCCGGAACCGAGTTTCTAGGTGCCATGCTACCTAGAATAAAGATGTAAAACATTACGTAACCTTCATGCGCAGTACAGTATAAAGCAGACAGAACAAAAATCAATAATGCTTCTTCTCATTAACATGATCAGAAAATCAAAGATATGATGAGATGCGTCAAATGCCACGTTATGACCAGTATCAAGAGCCGAACTGTTGACTTCAGCATTATCGTACTGAGAACGCGCCATTTAGTCCATTTCGAGTATAACAATGCGTATTGTTGTGATGTTGTGCTATTATGATAATATATATTTCTTCCACAACATATATATAAAGCCATTAATGAAAGCAATCAGTTCCTCGTTAAAATACAGGAATTCTTACGGGAACGGCGGTCACGTATAGACATTTTGTGCTATGTGACTTTCTTCCGGCAGTTGATAACCTGTATAGACCTGTAACTGGGTATAAGCTCTGTCCACTGCATACACTGTATGATGGATTGCTATATACCTTAGCTCCGTATTCTATTTAAGGCCACGCTCTGATGTTTTTCGTGACGGATAAACATGATTTATAGTTTTATTTGTTGATATTTTGGGGTTTTTTTCTTGTCATTATCGTTACTTTTACTAGTGACTGAATCCGCCTGCTGCAACGTCTTTCACAAAGAATCGTAAGTTTTTCCATTAGTGTTTTACTTACGGTTTCCTTACGTACTTTTCTTAAGTCATTTTCAGAAACGTAAGGAAATTTCCGTAAAGAGTTACGACAGCTTTTACGTGCCTTTAAAGTTAAGGATTTTCCGTAAGTTAATTTTACCTACGAACTTAAGTGAAAATGAGATAGGATTTATTCTGTATGTACGTAAAAGAAATTACGTATGATTTTTTGTGAAACATGCATGCTGGGCTTTTGTTGTCTCACCTAAAATGCAGGACTAATACCTGCCTACGTCTACAGTGACACAGTACGACGGCATTCCCGAACATTACATAGACGAGTGATCTATCAACGTACCTTTACCAACGTCTACAGTGACATAGTGCGAGGGCATTCGCTAACATTACATAGACGAGTGATCTATCAACGTACCTACCAACGTCTACAGTGACACAGTACGAGGGCATCCGCTAAAATTACATGAACGAGTGATCTATCAAAGTACCTTTACCAACGTCTACAGTGACACGGTACGAGGGCGTTCGCTAACATTACATGAACGAGTGATCTATCAACGTACATTTACCAACGTCTACAGTGACACAGTACTAGGGCATTCGCTAACATAACATGAACGAGTGATCTGTCAACGTACCTTTACCAACGTCTACAGTGACACGGTACGAGGGCATTCGCTAACATTACATGAACGAGTGATCTATCAAAGTACCTTTACCAACGTCTACAGTGACACGGTACGAGGGCATTCGCTAACATTACATGAACGAGTGATCTATCAAAGTACCTTTACCAACGTCTACAGTGACACAGTGCGAGGGCATTCGCTAACATAACATGAACGAGTGATCTGTCAACGTACCTTTACCAACGTCTACAGTGACACGGTACGAGGGCATTCGCTAACATTACATGAACGAGTGATCTATCAACGTACCTTTACCAACGTCTACAGTGACACGGAAGAGGGCATTCGCTAACATTACATGAACGAGTGATCTATCAACGTACCTTTACCAACGACTACAGTGACACAGTACGAGGGCATTCATTAACATGACATGAACGAATGATCTATCAACGTACCTTTACCAACGTCTACAGTGACACGGTACGAGAGGGCATTCGCTAACATTACATGGACGAGTGATCTATCAACGTACTTTTACCAACGTCTACAGTGACACAGTACTAGGGCATTCGTTAACATGACATAAAAGAGTGATCTATCAACGTACCTTTACCAACGTCTACAGTGACACAGGATGAGGGCATTCGCTAACATGACATGAACGAGTGATCTACCAACGTACCTTTACCAACGTCTACAGTGACATGGTACGAGAGGGCATTCGCTAACATTACATGGACGAGTGATCTATCAACGTACCTTTACCAACGTCTACAGTGACACGGTACAAGGGTATTCGCTAACATTACATGGACGAGTGATCTATCAACGCACCTTTACCAACGTCTACAGTGACACGGTACGAGAGGGCATTCGCTACCATTACATGGACGAGTGATTTATCAACGTACCTTTACCAACGTCTACAGTGACACGGTACGAGGGCATTCGCTAATATGACATGAACGAGTGATCTATCAACGTACCTTTACCAACGTCTACAGTGACACGGTACGAGGGCATTCGTTAACATGATTGATTGATTGATTTTTGTTTTACGTCACACCACGAATATTTCACGTATATGGTGACAGCATCTCTCTGATGCGGGGCATACAAGTTTTGACCTATGCAACGGACCCACCCGAAGCAGTGACGGATCTTTAACGTGCCATGCATACCACGACACGGGGCCTCGGTTTTTACTGTCTCATCCGAAAGACAGAACACCGGCATGACCAGAGCAGGACTCGAACCCCGGCCTCCCGATCAGGAGTCCGACGCATACCACTAGGCCACGCCGGCTTTCGTTAACATGACATAAATGAGTGATCTATCAAAGTACCTTTACCAACGTCTACAGTGACACAGTGCAAGGGCATTCGCTAACATGACATGAACGAGTGATCTATCAACGTACCTTTACCAACGTGTACAGTGACACGGTACGAGGGCATTCGTTAACATGACATGGACGAGTGATCTATCAACGTACCTTTACCAACGTCTACAGTGACACGGTACGAGAGGGCATTCGCTAACATTACATGGACGAGTGATCTATCAACGTACCTTTACCAACGTCTACAGTGACACGGTACGAGGGTATTCGCTAACATGACATGACCGGGTGATCTATCAACGTACCTTTACCAACGTCTACAGTGACACGGTACGAGAGGGCATTCGCTAACATTACATGAACGAGTGATCTATCAACGTACTTTTACCAACGTCTACAGTGACACAGTACTAGGGCATTCGTTAACATGACATAAAAGAGTGATCTATCCACGTACCTTTACCAACGTCTACAGTGACACAGGATGAGGGCATTCGCTAACATGACATGAACGAGTGATCTACCAACGTACCTTTACCAACGTCTACAGTGACACGGTACAAGGGTATTCGCTAACATTACATGGACGAGTGATCTATCAACGCACCTTTACCAACGTCTACAGTGACACGGTACGAGGGCATTCGCTAACAGTACATGGACGAGTGATCTATCAACGTACCTTTAGCAACGTCTATAGTGAGACGGTACGAGAGGACATTCGCTAACATAACAAGAACGAGTGATCTATGAACGTACCTTTAGCAACGTCTACGTTGACACGGTACGAGAGGGCATTCGCTAACATAAGATGAACGAGTGATCTACCAACGTACCTTTACCAACGTCTACAGTGACACAGTACGAGAGGGCATTCACTTACATTACATGGACGAATGATCTATTAACGTACCTTTACCAACGTCTACAGTGACACGGTACGAGCGCATTCGCTAACATGACATGAACGAGTGATCTATCAACGTACCTTTACCAACGTCTTCAGTGACACAGTTCGAGGGCATTCGCTAACATGACATGAACAAGTGATCTATCAACGTACCTTTACCAACGTCTACAGTGACACAGTACGAGAGGGCATTTGCTAACATTACATGAACGAGTGATCTATCAACGTACATTTACCAACGTCTACAGTGACATGGTACGAGAGGGCATTCGCTAACATTACATGAACGAGTGATCGATCAACGTACCTTTACCAACGTCTACAGTGACACAGTACGAGGGCATTCGCTAACATGACATGAACAAGTGATCTATCAACGTACCTTTACCAACGTCTACAGTGACACGGTACGAGGGCATTCGCTAACATGACATGAACGAATGATCTATCAACGTACCTTTACCAACCTCTACAGTGACACGGTACGAGGGCATTCGCTAACATGACATGGACGAGTGATCTATCAACGTACCTTTACCAACGTCTACAGTGACACGGTACGAGGACATTCGCTAACATTGCATGGGCGAGTGATCTATCAACGTACCTTTACCAACGTCTACAGTGACACGGTACGAGAGGGCATTCGCTAACATGACATGAACGGGTGATCTATCAACGTATCTTTACCAACGTCTACAGTGACACGGTGCGATAGGGCATTCGCTAACATTACATGAACGAGTGATCTATTAACGTACATGTACCAACGTCTACAGTGACATGGTACGATAGGGCATTCGCTAATATTACATGAACGAGTGATCTATCAACGTACCTTTACCAACGTCTACAGTGACACGGTACGAGAGGGCATTCCATACATGACATGAACGGGTGATCTATCAACGTACCTTTACCAACGTCTACAGTGACACGGTGCGATAGGGCATTCGCTAACACTACATGAACGAGTGATCTATCAACGTACATGTAGCAACGTCTACAGTGACACGGTACGAGAGGGCATTTGCTAACATTACATGAACGAGTGATCTATCAACGTACCTTTACCAACGTCTACAGGGACACGGTTCGAGGGCATTCGTTAACATTACATGGGCGAGTGATCTATCAACGTACCTTTACCAACGTCTACAGTGAGACGGTACGAGAGGGCATTCGCTAACATTACATGGACGAGTGATCATTCAACGTACCTTTACCAACCTCTACAGTGACACAGTACGCGCGCATCCGCTAACATGACATGGACGAATCAACGTATCTAAATCGGGACTTGGGCATTTACGGTCTCACTTGAAGTACAGGACACGGGCGAATCAACGTACATACCAACGTCTACTGGGACACTGGACTTGGGCATTTACCGTGTCACTTGAAACACAGGACAATCACTTGAAATACATGACTCGGGCAAATTAACATAGGTACCAATTTCTACAGGGACACGGGACCTGGACATTTACTGTCTCACTTGAAATACAGGGTATGGACGAATTAACGTACGTACCAACTTCTAAAGGGACACGGGGCTTGCCCATTCGCTGTCTTATCTGAAATACAGGACACAGACGATTAACGTACACACCAACGTGGACAGTGAAACGGAATCAGCTAGCAGGCATTCCCTGACATGACACGGGCGAACCATCGTACTTAACAACGTCGTCAGTGACACGGAGCCGGGCTGTATTGCGTCGCCTGAGAAACAGAACACCGACGAATCAGCGGATGGACACGATCTCGTATCCTCTTTTCTCCACGCATGCTTCCGACACCGTTACGCCAGTTCAACAGAATGCCAATCAAAATAGGACAAAAGAAATTTCTCTCAAATGAAAAGTTACTTTCTGTATACAAGGGCTTGGGCATGGGACAAGTGCAGGTGGTAGTGGGGTGCAAAGTGATTTCGTGTTTTAATATTGCTTTTTAACCAATTATCCTAGAATATTTGAATAAGAATAAGAGCTTTATGAAAAATGTGAATTTCTTTACACGAAATTATCTCACCATGCATATATTTCACTAAGATCCCGTCATGATTTTCTAAGCTCGTATCTAGGATACGAATATATAATGTTTAACATTGATACACTCTTTACTTTTTAAGCATAATCAATTGATTCTTGTCCAGGTATATTTTGTATTTAATCCAGAAGAAAATGGTTTACGAAATAAGGAATATAGAAACATCTCGCCTGGTAACCCTTATTGTAGTCCGAAATGCCAGATCCATGTATGAAACACAATATGCTTGAACCTGACATTTTGAACTACCCCTAAGCCGGTGTGATCTTGTGGATAAGGTGCTCGGCTCGTGACCTACAGGTCCCGGGTTCGATTCCTGCCGTGGGCACATCTGTGGGTTACGCTCCTATATTCCGACGGTCCGATAGTCCGACGGTCCGTTACACCTATATTCCGACGGTCCAATAGTCCGACGGTCCGATAGTCCGACGGTCCGTTAACCCTACATTTCGACAGTCCGATAGTCCGACGGTCCGTTAGACCGACTGTCCAAAAATCCGACGGTCAAAACTTGAATGTTGATATTATCTAGCGTCTAAAGAAAAAACCAAGAGGCCAGACTCAGCCTACATCCCGCAAAGAGGCACCAATGTACGGAAGCGTCCGCGTGCCACGGTCTGAATTTTTTTTTATCCCCAAATGAGGAGAGACTAACACATAATTAGTAGATAGTAAGTCCTAATTAGGATTAAGCTATCATCTAATTAGGAGATAGTAATTCCTAAGTAGGCCTTAACTATTTCCTTATTAGGAGATATGTTTAAATCCTTATTCGGAGATAGTCCTACTTAGTTTTTTATCACTTAATTAGGAGATAACTATCACTTAATTAGGAGATACTAACCCTTGCACTTAGGAGTTATTATCTTCTAATTAGGTCTTTGCTGTCACCTAATTAGGAGATAGTAAGTTCTAATTTGGAGATAGTTAGTCCTAATTAGGACTTAGCTGTCATCCAAATTGAAAATAGTAAGTCCTAATTAGGACTTAGCTATCACCTAATTAGGAGATAGTAAGTCCTAATTAGGACTAAATTATCACTCATAAGGAGATAAAAATTACTCCTATTTAGGAGATAGCAAGTTTAAATTAGGACTTAGCTATCATCTAATTATAAGATAGTATCAGTTGTAACTTTAATATATAAGACAAGCCATATGTAAACAAAGTACTTTAACACAGCACTCTCTTGCTTGATATTTAGTTGTGTAGCTAAACTTAATAAAATGTGTATGCTTTAAAACTGGAAGCGACACTTATATGCAAGGGCCGTATGCTAGGGGATTCTGCGGGGCATGTCCTTCCCCCTTGGGATTTTTTTTTAAATTAAAGGGCACCAGAAGCTATTTCCTGGATTTAGACACTGAAATGTAGAATAAAATGATCCGTAAAGTTATGAAAATATAAGCATTTCTTCTTCATCACATTCAGCAATTATCAAGATTGGGTATTAAACCATTCACAATAACACTTTGATGACAAATTTTTACATTTGACGGTATCAAACCTTTGAGGAATTAATTTATGCATATTTTATATATATATAAAACTAGTCAATTTGGTCATATTTTGTAACAGGTATTAAGCCGGTTTGTCACCTGTATCCCCAAGTTCCCTTAGCAAAAGTCAAATGCGACATTCCTTGATTTTGTGACGGCATTGGGTTTACTCTACTTGTAAGCAGGGAAGTATAGTTTTAAACTATACATCCTTGTTGTAAGTCATTAGATTATGTGTATGATTTTGAAAGACTTTGTGAAAGCATTTCAATATCGTGTTGTGATTCGAATTTGTTGTTGTGAAAATCGTGCTTTTTTAACATTATAAAGAAGTCTGAGAATGATAAGTAATCAGTTATACAGTCTATTTTTATTCCTGTGTCCATTGGCGGAACACTGTCACGTGACCAGAATTGTGCGATCATTTTGCTGGAAATGAGCATTTCCAGTAAAAACTAATGCCACAAAATCATTTACTTCGGCCTTTCGAATATATATATTCATGAAAAAAAATCCAGACGCCATACAATCGAATTACGATGAATACAAGATGCGCTGAATTAAAACTCATGAAATTGCGTGGTTTGTTGAACATGAAACTGTATGATTTACTACGGAAGTCATCTCGTGCAACGTAATGTGTTTTTACGATCTCGTAGTTACGAGATTCACATCTCAAACCTCCAATCGTAGATAAGAGCATGCGTGTTGTACGTGGTCCATCTATTGAAGTCCAAGGGAATTCGTGTCCCCTCCAGGGGCGGATCCAGGACTTTTCGTTCGGTGGTGGGGGTGTCCGACCTATCGACACATCGTTACACTATCGATACATCAAACACACGTCAAGTTTGACTTCATTTATGGAACCAAATCAACAACACGCCTACAGGATTCTATGGCCAAGTAGCTCAAAATTATGCAATAGCATCATAAGCGATGACGACAAGGCAATACTGTGATGGCACGATGACGATAGCGTTATGCTCTATCACACCATCGCCATCAGCTGCCTTCTACATGTATTTTAAGACACCTGTACATTTGTCCCTTGTAACATGAATTCAGGTGAAAGTACTGATCGTGCAATGGAAGGCTGACGCGGTAGATAATCCGCCATCGTCATTATCATTTTGCATTCGCGTCACCGTCATCGCGCAACCACCCCTCAATTCGAGGATACGATGACGCGATCGTGGGCTATATGAAAACCTCTTTAGACTATTGGACAGTCTGACTATCGGACCGTCGGACTATCGGACCGTCGGACTATCGAATCGTCGGACTTTCGGACCGTCGGACTATCGGACCGTCGGACTATCGAATCGTCGGACTTTCGGACCGTCGGACTATCGAACCGTCGGACTATCGGACCGTCGGACTATCGGGATGTTACCACATCTGTGTTCTGTCTCTCGGATGAGACAGTAGAAACCGAGGTCCCGTGTCGCAGTAGGCGTGGCACGTAAAAGATCCCTAATTGCTTCGGGTGGGTCTGTTGCAAAGGGAAAAATTTCTATGCAACGCATCAAGCAGATGCCGTTACCATATACGCGAAATATACGTGAAATGACGTAAAACGATAATCAATCAATCAATCAATTGGATTACCCCTATTATTATAACAGTAACTGGGGCTACCGCGCGTGGGTGACCTCTGTAGTAAGACTTACAATCGTTCGTCAACCTATCACGTACCTACGTAAGACCAATCGCATTGAAGATTTAGCAAATAATGCCGATCGATCTCAACTTGACAGAGGTGGAAAAGAGTTTTCATTACCTGGCAAATTTTGAAGACCCAATAAAACTGCTTATTGTACGCGTCGGAAATGGTCTGCTGTGGCGACTCTTCTATATGGTCCGATGTGAACAGATTTCTATATTGATCCCCTTGTACGGACAGCTATAAAGACAGGATAGCTCTTGATTGCATCACCTTCAGGTTCATAACCTTGACTATCAAATGATGTTTCACTGACACTTTATAAAATGACTTTAACAATAAGAATGATCATTTTCCAGAAAACATAAATGTAGGGAGTGAAAAATGCGCTGAGTAATTCTGTTCACAATTATAATTATACATGTAATCTCTCTCTACAGTGGCGGATCCAGGATTTCCGAAAAGGGGGGAGGCCGAATGGGTTTTAGCCATTCTCAGCCATTTTTGGTGCAAAATCTGGATTTTTACTAGTAAATTTGTGACCAAAAGGGGGGGGCCAAAAAGTATTGATTTTAAAAATTGCAAAAGAACTTTTTGATCCAAGGTTTTGAGTGGGGTTTTTTTGGGGGGGGGGGGTTGCCTCACAGTTTCCAATGGAGAATTATTGCATTTTCAAAATTTACTCGATTTTTTTCTTATTTAGAATTGCAAGTTTTGTCCCTCCACAATATTGGACTGCGATGTATGCAGCTGACAAATTGTTGACCATACATGACATATTAAAAATGAACAGATTTTGTTAGAGGATGTTTTAAATAACACTAGAATATTCAAATGTTCAGAGTATTTTGTTAAACTCGGTTTTAAAAAACGGAACGTGGAAGATCTTTATAAAAACGTATATAAATTTATGTTTGTAGAAATATGTGACGTTTAATTCTATTGATATTTTTTAATATCTTCTACCTATTAATGCGATGTATATTACACAGTATCTAAATTATTAAAACAGTTTCTTACCCTTTTCCTCTATAATGCAACGTGCACGATTCCTGTTTTACACGCTACACGCGAGTTTTCATCACCCGATATCAGATGATATTTTAAGTAGCCAATCAGCTTCGTTACCGGGAGTTATAAATAAACTAGGGGCTTTCCGCTATTGTAGACGGAGACAGTAAACAAATCATGTGATAACTTTGAAACGGCCCCCTATACTATAAAATACAGTATTTTATACTATAGGCTAAACCAAAGGGGCCGTATACCTGCGTAAGTAGATTATGCTGTGGTAAATAAATTAATAGATGCGTAATATGTCATTAACCTTTGTATCTAATGACACAAAGATACTGAATTTGTTATTGAAAATTTGACCAAAGTCTGCTATAATACGGTCACGAACGACATATCTTTTGGACTTTGTACTATAGTATATTATTTATATTCATGTTTAGTTTAAACATATTTTATTTCATTCTGATAACATGAAATAGGATTAGGCAAAAGTTATAACAACATTACAAAAGCCTTCTCCTTATCATATACAACATATAGTTGTCAAGATGGCAACTTATAACATATGTACAACATATTAAGTGCAAAGTTTTGAACATACATGTATAATAATATGTAGTAATAATGAATTAAAATAATGCATCTTACTACAAGAGAAAGAGAGAGAGATGAATAGAGAGAGAGAGGGAGGGGATTCTGGTACGATAACTTTAACTGGCTTTAATACGCTGTTATAGATCTATGAAAATCGTTTAGTTTGCTTTATATAATCTTGAACTGATAACATAATCAATTCGTTTTGTTTTACTGTGTATGTATCCTCTTTTCCAAATAAAAGTGTTGCAATATCGAAGGGATAAAACATATGTAACTTTTCAAGTAGACTGGTTCTTTGATTCTTGTACAATATCCATTCTAGTAAATAATGTGATACGTCTTCTTCTGCCGCACCACATAAACAACGGGGTGAATTAATAAGATTTACTCTAAACAGATCATAGTTAAGATTGCGGCACATATTACGAAGTCTGGTTAAGATGATGTTAAATTTTCTGTTTCCTATATGAAAATAATCAGGTACAATATGAATGTCCCTTTCAGAGCGTAGATAATACTTAAATTGATCAGAATTAAAATTATATTCATGTATTGTATAGCTCCATGGTGACTTCTGCCACATAACTGAGCCAGTAACTCCTCTCTTTTCTTTTATACATACGCATGACCATACTGGCGAAGAACCAGTCCCCGGCTAAGACTAGTTACCGGCTACTACGTATTCAAAACGTGAATTGACGAACTTTTCATTTGTTATATTTAGTATCCTAAGGCTATGTATTGCAGACAATCACGTGAAAAAAAAAATCATAAATTTACGTTTCAAAAGCCGAAATAACGTAGTAGCCGGTAACTGGTCTTAGCCGGTATGGGATTACATTTGACTAATGACGTTATGTTTATTCCAGATTCTCAAATAAGTAATAAAAGTGCAATGTTCATATTATGAGTAAACTTTGTAATGGAAGAAGAGACACAACAACAACAACCCCCCTCTTTCAACCCCCCCCCCCCCAAAAAAAAACCCCCCAAACAAAACAAAACAAAAATGTGTGTTTAGAGCAAAGTCTCTCAGTTTCGTACTAATGTAGACTTGCTCAAGTCCCTCTACTACTATTTTATCATTTTTTATCATTGTTTTGTTTGATTCAATAGAAAAGAAAGAGCTCGCAGAGAGAGGAGCTGTAACTAGCGGGAGAAAAGTAAAACTGATTGAAAGGTATGTTTTAAAATTTTTGATGTTTTTTTTTTCAAGATGATGATTTAAAAAGTTTCTTGCATTGTCTGTTTGTTGTCAATTATTATTACAACTATTATCATTAAATACGACATAAACATATATTTCAATAATTCTAATCGTTTAATACAATTATATTAAAGAAAATAAATGTCTGTAATCAATAATAGAATGAGAATGATATTAAAGAATATTTAAACAGTCAATATCACAGCAGTTGCATTAATAACGATGAATGCATTTGAATATGGCCCCTCCTCTCATTGCAGCTAAATTGGTGCAGTATTTTACATGTACCCAGTGTCTACATATGTCACCATGCCCCTAATTTACAAATAGTAGGCGTAAATGTACACATTTTGTAGGGATTGAGGATAATAAGTTCTGTTTTTCCTTCTCTTAACTTTCTTAGGATTGTCTGAAAATCAATTTTATTTTTTACTTAGAACTACTATTTTGTATCATGAGGGAAGTTGGGGGGGGGGCGAGTTTTTTCTATGATTTTACTGAATATTATTACTCCAATCACATAAAGGAATAATTACTTAATATTGAAATATTTTATTGGAATACCAAGACGGAGAAGTACCCTATTTGCAAAAACTCGCATTATCATATCACTTTAAAATATCATCCACGTTTTAACCCAATATATCTGTAAAGATTGCTATTTCTCACTATAACATCTATATTGCGCCAAGAACGTCATTGCCAACAACGAAAAATACATAGCGTATTATTCGCAATAAAATAACAAAAAATTAGAAATCATTCTATTCTGAAAAATCAGGGGACACCTATGGCATTGACCTTTCCCAATATGACTGACATGTGGATCATGGATGTAAACGTGTGTAACTCTGTTGGGAAAATCACGACTTATTTAGGTGCTGTGTAAAAATGACTTGGTGATTGGAGTAAGTTTATCATAATATTAAATATATGTAATGCATACATTATTTGTTTTGACGCATTTTCTCGGAAGTTTGTGTTTATTGACAGAAAATCGATCCAAGATTTGAAAGAAGAGAAAATTGACGTCATAATCGCTATTATTTACAAACGGCGACGGTTTTCCGTAGGTAGTGTCGTAGTTAAGGGGTTTGACGATATATATTAATAGAATCTAGCCCTAGTTTGAGTCCCAGATAGAAAAAGATCAGTCGAGGGTTGGATCAATCAACAAATCTCAACCGAGGCGTTAGCCGAGGTAGAGATATGTTGATTCATCCAGCCCGAGAATTTTCCAGTACTGATAAAAAACGGGACAAGAAACAATTTGATGCAAGCACCAAAGTGTGGGCCGGAATGGGATGTTTGATAAAATTGCAAAGAATTAAAAAAAAAAAAAGAATAACGTTTTAAAATTTGTATTGTACAGCCATGTGACTGTTAATTAGCAGACATATAAAAACCATGATGATCGACCACAGGCATATAAATCTCCAGTATCACTTTCTTTTCAGCTAATAGTTTATAATTGGGTTCATTTAGCCTATTCAGTACATAAGGCATGGCAATAGCGAGTTTATCAGACGTACGGATTAGCCTGCATTTAGTATGGAAATGTACTTTTAAAATCACTAGCCATATCATCTACTATATGTTTTAAGTCGGTGAGCTCAGTGGATGAGGTGACCGAAAGGTCCCGGGTTCGACTTCCGCCGTGGGCACATCGGTGACCTGTCTTTCAAATTGGACACAGATTAGAAACAGAGGTCCCGTGTCACGGTAGGCGTGGCACGTAAAAGATTCCCCACTTCTTCGGGAGGGTCCGTTACAGAGGTATAAATTTCTATGAAATGCATCAGGTAGACCTGTACCGTCACCATGTACGTTAAATAGTCGTTGAGTGACGTGAAATAATAATTAATCAATCAACCCACTATTCATTTTTAACAACAAATCATAACCAATCTATAAGCAACTGGAGGTTTGCTGAGGTAACCAACCCTTCACTGGTTAACTTTTGGTAGTGTTGTGGCCGTGCTGATGGGTAATCTTTTTATTCTCAAGTTGCAATTTATAAACACTAATTAAGGTTTATCGTCTTGCCAGAAGTAGAATATAATTGGTCCTTCTTAGCGTAGCATTCTGTATTCTAAAAGTTTTAGTAGGACTTACATCACACTATCATTCAGTCGTAATATAACAACTCGACCATTTCCGTACGCAATAAAGATATATGTTTTTGTATAAAATGGCGATGATGTTCCGATTGGCTATTAACCAAAAGTCACTTAGGCAACCGAATAATAATTTTGCTTATGAAGAAAGCGCGTCAAACATAAAAAAATTGTAAGGTAACACCCATCCCCAGAAAATATGCCAACAAATTTAATACTTCTCTACTGTAACGTACTACATTTATTTATATCTATCAAACTGGGTCAGAGAGGTGACACATGCTCTCTCCGCAGTGAATAAAATCCTAATTTTATCATTGGTGTAAAATCCTGGGGGTGTGGTCTTACTGTACCGCAGAAACGCATGCAACTTTCCCAAACTTATATCAAAGGAGTGCTGGCCCACAATTAGTCGATCTCCGGTGCGAGAAATATATATCCTCTGGTCATGGGGGTCATGTCTTTCGGATGAGACAGTAAAAACCGAGGCCCCGTGTCGTGGTAAGCATGGCACATTGTATGTATACACACTATAATTATATCTTATCTCTAACAGAGAGCGAATATCTAAATGTCACTGTGTATATTTGTATATATAAAGCCAAAGTACCCTTCCATGTGATCAGTTTATAAATAGTAACCAGTGCAGTCCAAGTAGTAAGTCGGACTATAATCAGTGTTGCGAGCGATACGCAACAATTTATATTTTATATACATGTATACAGAAAATTTGAAGGTCAATGCAAGACAACGACACTAAAACATCAGATAGTTTATCAAATTTTGGAGGAGATCTGCTTTCCCAGGACGACTTATCAACTAGCATTTTCTAAATTATTAGTTTATATCAGGAGATTTCGTACATGTATTTACTGATTTGTCTATAAAGAAGATACTGCATCGTCAAGGGCATACAGACAAACTGCATGTTAGGCCGTATTTCAGAGAAATTCCGCTCTATAAATTGATGTCGTTCATCCGTCTCTCTATCCGAATGCCTGCTTGCCCGCCTGCCTTAGGGCTGCATGCCTGCCTGCCTGCCTTATGTCTGCTTGCTTAATTTGCCTGTCGGCTATCTGTCTACATCTGATCAAGTTTCTGTTTGAAGCAAAAGTTTAGAACTTGACACTTTGTAATCATTTAAAACAGATCCGGCGTACTCAGTCGATATCATGAGGGTTGGGATTTGACTCGGTCCATAGGTGTTCTGTCTTTCGGATAAAACAGTAGGAACCGAGGTTCCGTGTCACGGTAAGCAATCCGTCACTGTTTCTGGTAGGTCCGGGTTACAAAGGTCGGAATCTTGCACATTGCCCCAGGCAGATGCCTGTTTATGTTAGTGAAATAATCCTGATATGACATAAACAACTAACAAACCACTATTTAAGAACTTCATTAAAACTGTATATGCTTGCTAGATATAGACAGGACATTCATAAGAAGTACTGCAAGTTCTCATTCTCACTATTCTCCTCTGCTTCACTTTCTTTGAAGAATATAATTACGAGGACATCACTGCTGAATATTTCACCACAAATTCAGGTACAGAACCAGGAATATTTTTGACGGTGAAGAAAAACCGGGAAGGGGTTACAACTAAAATTTTCTAAGAAGAGATGTTATGTAGTGAAATTTTACCTTTTTCATAATTTAGCAGTACCTAAAAAGGTTGTTTATCGAGTGTTAGAGTGAGTCGACACCCTCCGAACCCTTCTGGATTTGCGAATAAACTTCTCGAGAACATCAAATAATATTGTGTATTATGAAATGTGCCTTTTTAAAGATACAATTGAGTCTAGATGTTAAATAAATGACACTATTATGATAATCTCTCTTAAATAGTCGCCATGGCGGCCATCTTAAATTTCGTATTATCGCTACTCCTTCTCTGTTCTGAGATTAGTTTAACCGCCGTTTCAAAGTTTCAACAACTTAAGCCAAAAATGTAGGTCTTATTGATATGGGATCTTGACCGGAAGATAAGGTTTTGCGTGTAGTTGATCTTAGATTATATTGGGATATACAAGTTATGTAAGTTCGATGTCTAAATATAGTCACAATATCGTCATGAATTATATTTTGTATAAACAAGCAAATTAAGAGAATTGTGGTCCCCCGCTTTCGGGGATCTATCAGTAAGATTGCAGTAATCTGTGACATATTGTCATGGTTGCGCATGTCTACATGTATCTGCAATTAGGGAAGCACATGCCAAATATGAAGGCCCAACGTCTTACGAGTAAAAGGTTATATTGAAGTAGGCCAAAGGTCACGGTCAAAGTCACATGATAAAAATGTTGATACCAACGGAAAGGTATTGCAGTTAGGGGCACACATGCCAAATATGAAGGCCCTACGTCTTACAGTTAAAAAGTTATTAAAAAGTTACATTGATGTAGGTCAAAGGTCACGGTCTAGGTCACATGATGAAAACAAAAATGGTACCAATGAAAAGGTATTGCAATTAGCGACGCACATGCCAAATATGAAGGCCCTACGTCTTACGGGTAAAAAGTTATGACCAAGGGTATAATTTTTGTGACAGACGGACAGACAGATGGACGGGCAGACGGACAGACGAACGAGATTTAATGTCCCCACGCTTTTGCGAAAAGCGGGAGACAATAAAAACTTAATGTTATATATTACAAGGTGAATATATCTCCTTGCTTATTTTGATATTTTACTGTTTAAGATTTAGTACTTTTCACTCATGTTTCGGAAATAGATTAGTTACGTTGGCTGTATTGTTATGCTAGGTACCATATTACCACGTGACCATGAACAGTACCCGTATCGTGATTGTAGGAGCAGGAATAGCTGGGTTGTCTGCTGCTCATCAACTTCACCGCTCAGGATTTCGTGATGTAACCATCTTAGAAGCATCTAACAGGTTTATTTATTTATTTATTTATTTATTTATTTATTTATCTATTCATTTTTTTAATATTTATATTTATTATTATTATAATTATTATCATTATTGTTGTTTATTTATTTATTTATTTATTTTTTTTTTTTAATTTATTTATTTATTTACTTATTTATTTATTTATTTATTCATTGGAGCCTAACATTGAAATATTCTGATATTAAATTATGAATTCAGAAATACCATGTATATGCAATGCATGAATCACACATAAAAGGATATTCCATAGTATCAAATACCTTAGGAGCAAATGTAAATTTAAACATAAAGTTATATAGTTATATTTTTTGCAACTTGAGAGAAAATGGAACAAATGAAAAATATCCCCCAACCAACCAAAAAGCCCAGACGATACACAAAACATTGGAAATCATTGTATTAACGTATTAACGCATTGTATTAATGTTGACGATTTCAAATCTCAATGTATCATATGGATATCCAATCTAGTCAACTGTAGAACAACAAGTGATCACAGGATCTTAAACCAAAATGAGTAGGCTTGATTAGTTATGAAATAAAACTTTTTATCATGATCTTGACCTTTCAGAAATGACCTTGAGTGACCTTTGTCCAAAAGCCCTCAACGTAAATGACATTTTGAAGTATTATCAAATTCCGATGAAAGGCGTAGGAGATATAAGTACTTCATGGTACTTTAAGTCATGGTTAATAAGTAACCTTGACCTTTCAGAAATGACGTTCAATGGCCATTTTACAAAAGCCTTCAACGTAAATAACATTTTGGTGACGTAAGTTCAAATTCTGATGAAAGGTGTAGGAAATTTAAGTACTTCATGGTAATAATATTTTTGCGAAGTGTGATCAAATTCTGATTAAAGGTGTAGTAGATATAAGTACTTCATGGTATTTGGTGAAGTATGATCAAATTCGGAAGAAAGGTATAGGAGATATGAGCTCGGACGGTCGCAAACACGACAACGACTATATGCTTACCCGAAATTTTTCGAGGAGCGTAAAAACTAGTAGAATAGTATTTTTCAGAGTTGGTGGGCGCATTCACACAATCACCTTTGGTACATATGAAGGAAAACCAACCCTTGTAGAAAAGGGAGCTAACTGGATCCATGGAAGTGGAAAGGACAACTCCGTCTTTACACTAGCAGAGCAAAATCACTTGGTAGAACCTTATGTTCTGTTGGATAGGTAACTAATATTTCCTTTACTAACATGTTCATAAACTCGCGGTTTTTTTTTAATATACTGCATTCATGAGAAATAAAACTACTGCTATTAATCTTTTAAGTTATATGTATTATCATTAACTTCAAATCATACACGATACAAACATTGCATGAATACTAATTTGACATTGTGATCCACGAAAGTAAAATAATGAGCACACATGTACATTGATTTAAAATTCATGCACATCAATATGCTCTCTTCAGAATGGATGGGTTTTGCTATACAGAAAACGGTGTCAAAATTCCCAAACACTTGACAGACCGGGCATGGGATGTATTTCAGAAAGTAGAAGACGATGTCAGCTCTTATGACCATTACCAGATCCCAGAGGGCGTAACATACCAAGAAAAGTTAATTCAATGTTTGAAGGCAGAGGCAGAGAAATTTCCGAGGTCAGATCAAGAGCACGTGTGGGGAGTGTTCAGGTGCATGATGAACTATTCAGCATTTCATGCAGGGGATGATCTTAGTCAGGTCTCCTTGAAATATGCTGGGTGTTATCGGAATATTCCAGGTGGAAATGTGAAACTGCCTCATGGATTTAGAGGTTTAATAGATGTATTGTTGAAAGAACTGCCAGAAAATTTCATTTATCTTGGACATAAAGTTGAATCCATTCAATGGAATGGCGCAGAAACCTCTAATAACGTATCACACATTACGGTGTCATGTAGAAAAGGTGATGAAAACTTAGAATTTAATGCTGATCATGTGATCGTCACAAGTTCCTTGGGAACCTTAAAGCATTTTCACAGCTCCATGTTTTCACCAAATTTACCACACTATAAGATCGCTTCTATTGAAAACCTTGGGTTTGGAAAAGTCAACAAGATTTTTCTACAGTTCAAAACACCATTCTGGATTAAAGGTAGGGGAGGAGTCAAATTTGCTTGGTCAGGAAATGACTTTAACTTCAACCCCAAATCTTGGTATAGACATATTTTCGCATTCGACGAAATACTGAACAATGATAATGTTCTTGTGGGATGGATCTATGGGCGTGCTGCAGAGTACATGGAATCATTGGACAATGAGGAAATCAAGAACACATGTACCTGGCTTCTTAGAAAGTTTCTAAATCGCCCTGATCTTCCCTGTCCAGAGCGAGTCCTGGCATCATCCTGGTACTCAGATCCCAATACGCTCGGGTCTTATAGTTACATAGCTATGGGATCTTCGGATCAAGACATCCAGAACCTAGCTGAGCCTCTGTATGTCAGAGATCATCCTGTGATCCTGTTCGCTGGAGAGGCTACACATACCCAATACTTCTCTACTACCCATGGAGCTAGGTCGTCGGGGATACGTGAGGCTCTGCGCCTACTCGACTTCTATCGGAACCCTTCCAAGTTATGAAAGGGTCCATTTAATTATTTAATACCATGCATATTAATATTGTATTCAATGTTTTAGCTTATGTGGTATGCTATTCGTTGTAATAAAACAAAATTCAATGATTTTCAGTAAGTTTCATTCATCTAAGTCGTCTATTGTTAGAAGGGGTCCGTTTTTTCTCAGGTCGTTCAAAGGAGATATTGACCTGATAGTATCTAACTTAAAATCTACACAGAGATATAGTGCAGAAAATGTGCTTAGAAGTTTCATTAAGAAGCATTATAAATGTCATGGAAATTTTGTAACGAAATATTCAGTATGCACGATAAGCTGTATATTTACGTGCTATGCAGTGGGAAAATGCTTTTGCAATGACAGGGTTTTGGGATTTTTTACACGAAAACGTCATTTAAAGTAAAAATATCTTATGTTTTCTATATTTCGGGCTTTCATTCGTCATTTTATAATCAAACACCTAAATTATGATTTTCTGTTTCCCTATTATACAGATTTTATCGTCAGAATGTCATTGTTAACTTGAATGTTAAGATTGGATCAACAATAAATGACAGAATTCTGCTGGCTGCATGGTCATGTGTATGCTCATTTCAATACTTCATGACATGGTCTGATTCTATAAATCTATTGTCTAGTTGTGCAAGAATATTTTGTTGCAAGTAGATAGGTCTGAAGTACATTTTTGCCTCACAGTTTTATACCCAAAGTGGTTTTGATTATACAAAGTCGTAGTTGTGGAACTTATTGTGACGATGATTGGGTTTAAACGTCATTTATCAATTACATATACATAAACCAATCAACGATTAAGAACTATCAGGATTTGGCAACAAGATGATGATCTTATGTTAAGCCATCTCCTGGACAACATATATGACTTACATGAACAAAACAAGAGAGCAGACGGTATACATTTAGCTGGGATATGTTAAGACCTTTTGTGATTGTAGAGAAATGGACTTGAAAGGTAGCGAAAAAAATTGGATGGGAAAAATTATATATACATACTTGAATGTATATATATACTTATGCATATATATACACACACATACACACATATTTGCATTCACTTGGTGTTCACTCATACATATATATAATTTATATATGTATAAACAAATTTATATATGAATAAATAAGTAAATAAATAATTTGTGGGATGGTAAACAAATAAACAAATATATAGATAATATAAATATAAATAAATAAATTGATGGGGATGTCCTATCAAGCAACTTGTGGGTTTAGGTCTATAGTTGAGAGATTGAAAATGAAAGGATGTTATACGTGGATATATGATTGTCTACTATGTATCAGATGCAATAATGGATGAATTTCATATGATAGTGATTGTATTCAAAATCTTTTGCTGTTTTTGATGAAACTATGTACTTGAAGAACTATCTCCTCGTTTTCGCTTAAATCATAAAGAGGACATCCCTTTAGGATGACATCAATATTTATCTGGTGAGGTATTAGTTGGATTGTTTCCGCTCAGACCATACTATAGTTTTTACATCCAAGGAAGAAATGTTTTACAGTTTCTGGCTTGCCACATATACATTTATCTGATTTTAAAAGATGATTTTTAAAAGGATCTGCATTCAGAGAGTTGCATCCCAATCGTAGTAGAGTACGGAGTATTTGACAGTAGCGGTCCCCAAAGTAAAAATATGGAGGAACTGTAGTTTTATCTTTATCCAAGTACCTTTTAATGATGATTGTAACGGAACTAGGAACGAGGATGGCGATGGGTAGTGAGACTGCGGTGCCGTGATTACTGTATGACGTCCTTGAAGTTCGAAAACACATGAAGTATAGATTTTCCAGATTTATTTTGGCGAGTTGGATATTGCCAGTCTGACGCTGACTCCAAAACTAAATAGATAGGTTTCATTCGCATTAAATTTGATTGGAGTTACTTCCCTTGTGATAAGTTGTCCACCATCTTTGAGGTATATAACCGAATATTTGTTCAAATATATCAACCAAATTATGTAGGTAATTTCTCCAAACTAGGGATACTTCCTGTGTTTTTGCAATGCTTATGCAAATTTTTAGGTATTAAATAATGTAAAAGAAGTTTCTAAAGAAGTCTGAATATTAACAACTTTCTAAAAAAAAATCATTAAACTTAGTATGAATATTAGGCAAAAAGCCATGCTTGACCACAAACATGGGCGACAACGGGAGGTAACTCCAACTTATTTTTGCTAATGAAACCTATGTATTGTACAATGTATGATCAAGATTGTTATATATAGCAAATAGTAACAATAACAAGTATACAAGGGGTGTTTGTTTAAGGGATATGATACGTGATAATAGCTTAATAGATAATTAAGGTATTTTAATAATGAAACGTTTCTTACTTTTTTAGACTTTGTCAATGAAATATACAAAGACGTGATTGCTTCCAAAGTTAAAATAGTTTGGAGTTGATAGACCAAAATAATGGAATTATAGCACTTGCACAGAAATGAGTTTATCACAAGGAATACTGAAATGAGAATTAAAGTGAAATGTTACATTTTTCTTTGTGATGATTTGGTCAACGAATCATTCAGGAAACCTGATATTCTACCGTGGATATGGTGATGTATACAATAGAATACTGGTTAAATCAAGAACTTTGAGGGGAGTCTCCTTGGTTAAATGGCCCCGTCTCTATGTACTACCGCGTCGTCACAACGTCAAGGTTTGACTGCGTTACACAACAACCGCTTTGAGACTAAAGTGTGCTTTACTACAGCCCTTCACAAAAATCGCTTTTCAAAAGTCGGACTGGTGCCATGTATTTATAACGACGGACCGATGAGAGGCCTCCTTTGAATTCCTCGTTTGGTAAGAAGCAAACCAGACACATATTTATTTACAAAATTATAAAGTTATAGAAAATTTTAAACTGTTTATTTCATTTTGCGAGTCAAAGTTCACTTTTGCTGATTTGTTAAATTTTGTTATAGCTTTGCAAACAAACAAATTAAGAAAATCCGTCGATCGTTATTGCGAGGAAAGGTACATAATACCTTGTACAGTTCATTAAATACGTGATTTCAATATTTTTTGCAAAAATAAATAAATAAATAAATAAATAAACGACGTTTGTTTAAACCAGTAGGTTCGTCACATACTCTACAAACACAGGACGCAGCCGTCTTTATTTACATATTTTCCACTTATTATGTGGTGTAGATGTAAACTCATTTCTATTCAATATTTATAAATGACATATTTATGTTTGTCAAGAATACTACCTTGTATACCTTGTATAATTATGCAGATGATAATACCTTGTCTGCTGCTGACAACAATATTGAGAGGTTACGAAGAAATCTGTTAGAGGACAGTACTTTAACTCTTTAATAAAATGGTTTGATCTAAATTTAATGAAAGCAAACCCAGATAAATTTCAGGCTGTGACAATTCGAAAAAAAAACCCAAAAGACAAACTCTCCTCTTTCAAGCTAAACAATCGTATCGTAATTGCACTACAATCAAATATTTTTGTAATGTGTTATATGTGCTAGTATATTATTGATATCCATGTATTGTATAGCTCCATGGTGACTTCTGCCACATAACTGAGCCAGGAACTCCTCTTTTTTCTTTTATACAACGTCTGTTACTACTATGTATACGGTATGTGTATATATGTCTCTAGCATACTACAGAAAATGTAGGGAAACTTGATTAGTTTTCTTAGTGACAAGTGCGCTAATAGGAGTTATGGTTCTTTAAAATATCGGAAGTGACGTCCATGGTTTCAATAAATTGTTTAAAAATGGCTGGCCCGAAAAGTCGAGTTGCTGCTGGTGGCTTTTGGAGCCAGCCACAGGCAAATTACAGCGCATCAACACAAGCATTGCTTAAAGGTATGTATTGAAAAAAAAACCGCAACTTAAAATCAAAAGAATGGATCTACTACAGTACAGTACAGTACAAAAAATGTGTTTTCCCAAACTGTTACTGTGCTAGCTGGCACTGCACTGTACCAGTCGCCGGCTAAAATTTGCGATTTTGGACGATTTATTCAGTTTTTTTCACGAATTTCTGTGTGAAACTTGCACCAAACATAGATTAACTCTTTCTCCACCAGAATATCGAAAAATAATTCAAAATTAATAGCTTAATAGCTGTTGTTTTGGATCGTAGACGTAGTCAAAGTATGGCAATGTAAAATGTATTTTGTCATGTCAGCTGTACCAGAAACCGGCTATGTCATTTATTAGTTAAGAGGTTTCCCGCAGGGAAAATGAATGCACAAATAAAAGTACGTTAATAAGTTGAATTGCAGTTTTATTTATTATGTTATCAGCTTAATATAACATACATAAAATAAAGCAATGAAAAGGGTCACACTAAGTTTACCCTAAACCCTTTTAAAATAAACCAAACGTTACCAAGCATTCAGCATTCTTGAAGGTCCAAATGTGGATTTTTTGTATTTTCCTTGCACTTTGTCATATAAGTGTTGATCTAGGGACATTTTATTCCCTAGATCCTCAATGATAATTCAGTGATTTAACATCACTACAGTAATGGCCCTGTCCATGGCCTCATCTGTATATATATGTCCTGTTGGATATGTTAAATTTGATATGGGTATAATCTTAATTTTCATTGTAATTTTATTTTTACTTGTAAACACCTTATTTCACCTCTGTGAAAAGTACATCATCCCCAGCTTTGAACCCAAAATAAGGTCTATATCTAGAATTTAACCTTAAAATTTAACATCATGATGTCACTTCCCAGGTGCGTGATATTACAGTTTACATGAAAAAAGTTGGTTTTTTCTTTCTTATTCTATTGTGTGAATGATTTTAAGGTAGATTTCTTTTTTTCTGTTTGTCTTCTTGTATATTGCAGACGATATGTTGCAAAAAATTTGAAAAATCACGTTCGTTATATGCGAAGTAACGTTATAGCCGGTGACAGTCTTATCCGGCGACAGTGGTACAGTGCCAGTACAGCTACGAGCACATAATATTTCTCCTTGTTCTTAATTTATGAATGAAAATTCAGATTCCTGAGAAAAAATCCTGTATTCTAGATCTGTTAACTCTTTGCTATTTTTATAGAATTTGAAACAGGCCGTGTCAACATCATGATCTATCTTAAATAGTTAGTAAAAATCACTCTAAACACAAATGTAATGTTGTCGTTCGGATAAATGATTTTTACGTTCACACACTAAATTCGAATCACAACATTATATGTAACCCTGTAATGTTGAGATATATTGTCTTCATGATGATAAACATCACAATTAGCAGACATATTGCCAGTACATGTATTGGACACCCTAGAAGCCTAGTGGCATGCATGTAGCTTTTAATGACTTGCTCCATCATCCATGCGCATATCAAAGCACTAATTGGTAAAATATGTATACATAAAATATATCTCCTTAGGTCTTCAATATATTTAATCATCCACAATATTGTTAAATATTACTTTAAATATTATTCTTAAAACAACACATCATACTTCATATATGTAATATACTAGATTTATCAGTTCTCAAATTTCTTTCAAACTGTACGTCAGCCAATCAGCGAGCACCTTTCTTTAAAAGCATCTATATGGTGAATCAATATCAGTCTAATATGAACAAAAAGTGTTTGGCTCCTGTGATCATTTGTGATTTTTCTGTATTATATTTAGAAAAGATATTAGTAATGATATTTTTGGTTTAATTGTTTTAATTCAATGCATTTTATTTCTCTTGCAGAGATGATGCAAGAGTCAAAGTTGACCAATTTTCAACAAAGAAACCTTGAAAAATCTCTCAGAGGTAATTCACTTGGTGATTTACAAAAGTGAATTTATAATATGAATTACATATGGTCTGTTAGTTTGGATCAAAGGGTTTGGATCTCATTAATAAATTTGCCTTGGATGAGTTTTGCAGAGCAAATTGTATAATGGATTCAAAATTGTTGATCTACAGTGTGATGCAGAGGAGGGTAGGTTTTGATGAACAAATGAAAATAAGGGTTTCACTATGTAATTAATGAGGAATAATGCCTCTTTGATGACGTGAAGGTGATTTTTAATTGAAAATATGTATTAATTGTGATATCATATGGCAAATATGTCAATTTTATGTTACAAGGTTAGATGCTAAGAATTAATGACAAATGATGTCAGTGTAACAGAAGCAATTGGTTGTTGATTTCAGAGGAAAAGTAGTCATATTTGAATAAAAAGCAACTTAGTTTCAATTTACTTTAAATTTATATACTTCCGAATCATTAACTGAGTTTAGTCATAACTTGATCCTTATGCTTCTTGCATGATTTTATGGAAAACAGAAACACTTTTTATTGTCATTCACATCATTATTTTATATTCAATAGCAGAATAAACAAAAGTATCAGCATTAAAACATTTTCCTCAGAAAACATGAATCTAATTTACTTAAATGAATAATTCCTATCTCTAGGATTTACCTAGACTGATAAATTAATTAAATCTAGTTTTATTCAGCCATAGTTATATTGCATGTAGTCATGCTTTAAGTTAATCCTTGTGTTCAATGGTTTGATATAAACTAAAATAATTGGGTAAGTGATCCATCCAGAAAGTCGTATTTACATAACAATTTTTATGTACTTACGTACTTTATGAATTTATTTCTGTACCAGGGATATATTCAATTATCTAGAGAGCTTCTGTGAATCATATGTATGATCAAAAAGATAACGCAAATTTAAGATGATTTTTTTTTTATTGTAAACAAATGTTTTTGTTTTTGAGTTTTACCTATCAATTATGTATGTGAATTGGAATATTTCAGTATTACTGTTAATATAATGAACTTGTTATAAAAGTATATATTGTCTCTGATCATCTAGAATGTACTGCATAGGATGACAAAATAGTGTGTATATTTCTTTTAATTCCATTAGCTTGTCTTTCATTTCTAAGTACAGGCATCATACTCAAAATTGTTGATGTATGTGCATTTCAATAATCTTTAGTATAATTTTTCTCAATTTTAGGAGGCGGGAGTCTACCCCTCCAGTGTCCACCAACAAGCAGCGTAAGACAGAAACCAGAACCTGTACGGCAACCCCAAAGTAAACGTATAAATCCCAGGTAAAACTCTCAAGATATTTTTGATTTATGCCTGAAAATCACATTTTAAGTAATTCAACTGGTAAATCTAGTTGAGCCCATGTTTAAGCGTTATCTATTGTCTAATTTCCACATTTGTCAAGTTAATTTTTATCTACTCCATAGGTTAATGTTGGATTCTGATGAACCCTTAATCTTTAGTGCTCTTGTTAATCCTTATAAAACTACATGGGGTCTTGACCCCCTTACGTCTAGAAAAATTATAATTTGAAAAGTGTTCTGTACGTTATCAAATTCAAGATGAAATCCTTTCTAATTTCCCCAGGATGCTACAGTCATTCTCATTGTTACTATTTTCATCTGTTTGATTAAACTATCAGAAATTTGATATTACTGTCCTTGCCAAATCTATGTACCCCAAAAATCACAATAATTTAGATATTTTCGAAAATGCAGACTTAAAATCTTATTGAGATGATCAAAGTTATTGTTTGTTTAACTTAAGCTGTTTAAATTCAGTTTGAATAGGCCATTCCTGGTAGTAAATTTCAATAGGCCTAGAACATGACAGAAACTTAAATTCAAATTAGAATGAAAATATTTACCATAATTTGTTCAGTATCACATATTTTTATTTCCCTATCAAATTTTGTACTTTTTTTTCAGTGCTTGTGACATGTTATTGATTCTAACAAATTTGATGTCATATATTACTTTACTAACGAAGAAATAAATCTGATTGATAAGTGTGAAGTATAGGTTTCTCAGTGAGAGATTTGGAAATCGGAAAATATTTGCAATTTTTGGGATCCATTGGTAAAGTGTATGAATTTGAACAGCTATATATGACTTAAATTGTATAATTTCCATGAATGTTTTATTTTTTTGTAATCAATAGCTGGTTACTGTTACCCTTTAGCATACAATATTGGACACTTTTACAGATATAAGGTTTAGAATTTATAATAGTGTTGTTATATATTTCATACATTTAGAATATTATCCATATTGTCATTTATAGGACATATAAATCAGCAATACGTACTAAGGAACAAATGGAGGCTATGGGTGCATATGAACAACCAGATTACACACCCTCCCCTAATACCAGTAAGCTCAGTGTAGTACATTGTACTCATAAATGTATATGTTATTCAATTCTTATAACAATAAACTACACCAGTATGGAAAATACTCAGAGATTGAAATTACAGTACATTTATATTTACTGGCATGTGCCGAGTTCATACATATTTCAGTTTGGAGGTTCTTTTGGTTTTTTTTTTTTATTTTTTTTTTATTTTTGCATTGAAAATGTCTATCTAGACAACAGTCTTCAGTTTTTCAAATTGATTGGGCTACATTCTATCATTTTTATGTTTCAGTGAAGTGTCTCAAGAGTCTTCTCTTTAATCGCCCAGTAACAAGTTTTGTTTTAAATTTTAGAGGGCAAGGATATGGAGCGACAAAAAGACAGGTTGGCAAATATCATGGCATTTGGAGAAGATATTGATCCTCTTAAGAAAAAGAAACCTGCCCCGAGGAGAGAAACCACAGACCTGAAAGAAATCGATAGATTTGATGAATGTAAGAAAATAATAAACTACCTGTATAATGTAAGCATCTTGATGATAAAAAGTTTAATTTGTGGACATAGACAAAGAATTTGTGAGCATTATAGTCTGATGATGAAGAGAATCTAATTACATTTATGCTTAATAAACAACAGACTTAATGGAGATTTGCTCAACATTATGCTTTAGTGTTATATTGAATACACAATGTCTAATTTCTCGTCATTATGTACCTAGTGCAAATCGAGGTAGAAGAAAGGAGAAAATTTATGAAAGAGATGGAAAGTCTTGGTCAAGGCGATAACTACAGGAGTATCATTTCCACAGAAATCTCACAAGTAAGAAAATATTTTAGATGTTCATACAGTCTTTCTGATGAGACAGTCTTTTTATTTTCCACAAATCACACTAGTAAGGCGTTGTACTATATATCAAGATCTCTCATATATAAGACAATGTCTTACAGTGTATGTAGAGCATTATATTACATTCAGAATTCTTGAGTTGATTTCATGATATAATAAGGTTCAATTTATCTGAAGTCCGTCTCTTTCTAAGGAGTCGCACTTTTGAACATTGGATAGCAGGCAACATTTCTTCCTTCTACCACTCTAGTTTTAATCTTGTGTGCTTGATCCCCCAAATATGTTTTCAAATGTTAATGTGTAAGACTTAGGAATTAATAAAGTAATATATAAACAGATGATTTAAGTAGAAAAAATGTAATAATGAAAAAAACACTAACAATTACCTAGAGGATCTTCTTTATGACTTTACTGAAGTGTAAATGATTTTATTTGCAAAATTACAGCTCATTAGAGAGATGGAAGTAATAGATAAAAAGAGGAGTGCGGAACTTGAACGTCTCATAGCAGAAGATGAGGCGAGAAAACAGAAAAATTCATGACCTCCAAATTGATTTTATGGAGCAGAGTGGAGTATAACTGCCATTATAGTCAGGAGATGTGGTCTCAGGTGCCTGTATACAATCCTGTGACTGCTATTCTTTCAATAAGATGTGGCAAAAATGGTCTTCAATGCCATTTGTTAACATAACATATGTAACTGTGTTCAGTTGCTGAAGTATTAAACAGCATTCCCATCATATTACAATTGTTGTGATGTATATCATGTTTACTACACAATGTGATCAAAATCTGTAGTATTTATTTGTACACATTGGATGGACTAATTATCGTCATAGGCCCCTAAATATCAACACGTGTATAATTAATGTTTCCTGTATATGATTGATGTTTATTTTTCAACATGCAGTACTTGTTTTTGTACATATTGTTTCTATTGCCATCATATATATCTTTAGTAAAGATGCTCTTGTTTAGATTCCAAAATTATCTTCATCTGTATAGAATGTATGTATTTGTCATCAATGTTAACTATTTGCGGTGTGTCATTGCTAAGACATTGATATGCATCATTTACATTATAATTCAGTGACAGTTATACCATTAACAAATCATTATGATCATTTGAATGAAGTATTCGCTTGTTTCAGAGACACATCTTTACTTGTTCTGAACATTCAGAGATTCAAGGGCACATAGTCTTTGGTCTGTCCGTTTGTCTATAACGAAAAACTTGAACATTTCACTTAGCTGCCATCTAGGGGCATCAGTGTTTAACAAGCACATCTTTTTCTTTTTCCCTTTCATAAATATATACTACATGTAGTATGTGATACATGTAGTCAGAGACGAATCTGGTGCCCTTGCTGGAGGTCAAGGGGGTAAATTTTGTTGATTTTGACAGGAAATGGGCCAAAATACAGGGATTTTGGTATAATTTTGGGTCACTGCCAGGGGAGTGGGCACCCTTTCCACTCCCCCTAAATCTGCCACTGGTAGTAATTAGATGCCTATATATTGTCTGATCAAGGTGAAGTGGCACTTGTTTATACACACAATGAGTCCATGTTTATCATAACAAGGATGGCTTGCAGGTATGAAATTACCCATAACTAGGTCGGTACCTAACAAGGATGGCTTGCAGGTATGAAATTACTCATAACTAGGTCGGTACCTAACAAGGATGGCTTGCAGGTATGAAATTACTCATAACTAGGTCGGTACCTAATAAAAAAGAAGAGAAAAAGTGGTTGATTAGTGATACAACGTTAATCATTGGAATCCAAGGGAGATGTTATGTTGTATCTGTATACCATTATTCATCAATGTTTTGTTTTGGTTTATGATAAGACCTTGATATGGTCCTTTACCTTGGTCAAACTGTATAGGTGGTCACTAGATGTTTATGTGTTATGCTTTTTTGCAAATTTTGGAACTTTGCTTTTTTGGTTTTGCATGGTTTTGCTTGTGCATGTATTACATTCTACACAGTTAAAGACACGTTATTTGTATAAATTAAACATATTTAACAAATTAAAGGAACAAAAAGATTTCTTTTTGAAACTGGAGCAGATGTTGATGAATTGTAGCCTGCAGTTGACAATTACAGTATGAATGAGACAAGTGATGATGCAAAGTTCTTAGCAGTGTTCATAATTGTCAAGATTCTTCCTCTGGAATAATATATGCTTTGGCATTTTCTATTTTATATAGATCTGTATGATGTTTAATGCAGTGTATATTGTATATAGAATTAAACATAATGTGTTGTTCTTTGTAAAAGTTATATTTCCTGTGTTGCCTATTCTGGATCCACCTCGTGACACATCTGGATCCACCTCTTGACAGATCTCCCCGAAAACCAACAATGCCTTTAGGAACCTTTAGTAATTTATCCCTTCCAAGTTTTTTATCTTCATAGAGACTAATGGTTTGAATAATGCAGCTTGCTTAGTTATGCTGGAGTATTAAACTACATTGTATATGTAGCATATGTCGGTGAAAGTTTGGTGTCAAAGACTGACTTGGTATATTATAAATCTCTTAACAACCCATAGTGAAGATGGTGGACCAGAGGTCTAAGTTTTGCCTCATAAGTTTCATGTATACAGCTTGCATTATAGTTGGTTCGATCTCTATATAGATAAAAGACTTCTGAAAGAAGTGGGCCATTCCATGTAAGTAAAATATTCCATAATGCTGGATTTTATTGCCTCACTCAAGGTAAAATGTTGCAAGGTGTGATGCACTACCTACCTATAGATAAAGTATTCCTAAAGGGTGTATTTTATCATCCCCTTATAGGTAAGGAAGTTCCTGAATGGCATGTTGTGCCACCTCCTTATGGGTAAAATGTTCCTGACTGGCATATTGTGCCCCCTTCCTATGAGTAAAATGTTCCTGAATGGCATGCTGTGCCACCTCCCTATGGGTAAAATGTTACTGTATAGCATGTTGTGCCACCTCCCTATTGGTAAAATGTTCTTAAATGGCATGTTGTGCCACCTCCCTATGGGTAAAATGTTCTTGAGTGGCATGTTGTGCCACCTCCCTATAGGTAAAATGTTCCTAATTGGCATGTTGTGCCACTTCGTTATGGAAAAAATGTTCCTGAATGACATGTGCCACTTTCCTATAGTTAAAATATAAATGGCATGTTGTGCCACTTCCCTATAGGTTAAAATGTTCCCGAATGGCATGCTGTGCCACCTCCCTTAAGGTATAATGTTGCTGATTGGCAAGTTGTGTCACCTCCCTATAGGTAAAATATCCCTGAAAGGCATGCTATGCCACCTCAGTATAAGTAAAATGTTACTGATTGACATGTTGTGTCACTTCCCTATAGATCAAATGTTCCTCAGTGGCATGTACCACCTCTCTTAAGGTAAAATGTTCCTAAATGGCATGTTATGCCACCTCTCTATAGGCAAAATGTTCATGAATAGTATGTGCCACCCCCTTATATGTAAAATGTTCAAGAATGACATGTTGTACCACCTCACTATAGGCAAAATGTTCATGAATGGCATGTCACCTCCATATAGGTAAAAAGTTCCTGATTGGAATGTTGTGTCACTTTCCTGTAGGTAAAATGCTCCCGAGCAGAATGTTGTGTCATCTCCCTATGGACTAATAGAATCTACCACTATTGTTCGGTGGTGACAGAGAAATCAACCAACCCGAGTGTCAAATTAGCTTAGTCCATGCCGAGGCATGGACTAAGCTAATTTGACACGAGGGTTAGTTGATTTCTTTGTCACCACCGGACAATAGCGGTAGATTATTTTTCTCCCATTCAATAATTTGCCCCTAAATTTGTCATTTTCCCTTCCGTTTTGTTGGAAAATGAACAAAAATTAGGTTAGGTATTTGCTTATGACGTTATAATAATAACATTGAGCGCGAAATAAGTCGTGTAGCTAATCTTCCACCCCCTTGTGGGAGACAGGCTGATCATTTTGCGGTAAATATGAGAATAACTCTGTGAATATGGGAGAAAAAATATTTCTCCACCTTGAAAGGTGTGTAATGCCACCTCCTTAAATATATTCCAGAATGGCATGATCTGCCTCTATACAGGTAATATATTTCTTGATGTGTTTTTGCTGCCTTTTTAAAGGTAAACTATTCCTAAAATGGCGGCATGTTATACAACCTCCCCAATAGGTAAAATGTTCCTGGAGGGAGTATTATATGTCATTGAAACAGTTATTTTTTAATTGTATATAAAACAAACATTACTAAACAGTGATAATATATTTAATATATATATTTTCTGAGTTCTTGAGATTTTTCCTCAATTAAATACAGATCTCTGTGTACAAAAACTACTTGACCAAACATTAACAAATGTAAAAACATCCCATTCTTATAATATTTTTACCAGTTACTTACCTAGTATACCATGTCAGTGAATGTACCGTATTCAATACTTACATATACCATAAAGATTTACTATTATATATCCATGAATAAAATTACATTTTTTGTGGTTTACACATCGTATTCTGAATAGAGCACATTGCTTGAAAACTTACATGGAGTTTTTTTTAATTTCCCCATAAAACAGTGCTATATCTCATCATGGACCAATCAATCATAACATACTTGGAATATAAAGCAAATTGTCATACATGAGTTACAGAATTGTTATGTATTCGGTATCACATAAGATACCGGTATCACATATTATTTGTTTATAAAAAAGAATATCCAAACAAAATAAAAATTCATGCAAAAAAGAAGTCTTTACAAGATCATTAACCCTTACAGCAGCAAAACTGCATATCCAAGTTGGTCAAAGATTCAATGTGACCTTTACAACTACAACTTTATGGTCAGAACATTATTTTTGGTCTTAAGTTCACTGTGATCTCCATCTGATTTAATATTTCATCATGGGTCAAGGTTATAACACACTTTGTTTCAAAGGAGAGGTATACCAGTTGTAACTATTGCTTTAAGCTGATCAATGTTACAGCATTATTTTAGTCATAAATTCACTCTTACCTTGATCTTAAAGATCTGGCCTTGGATCATATTAATACACCTTTTTGCTATGGGTAACAATTGCATGAAATATTAATCAGATAAACAGTAAATAGCAGTTGTATTTGTATGACAAAAGTTTTTCAAACTTCTTCATTTGTGACTTTGAGGTATGAATTTCGTTCAAGGTCTTAGCAAAACCTTTTGTGATTGATTGATTGAATATTGTTCACTCCATGATTATATCATGTATGTGGTGATGGTATCTGCTTGATACATTGCATACAAATTTAGACCTTTGCAAAGGACCCAACTGAAGCAGTAAGGGATCTTTTACGTGCCACACCAACCTTGACATGGGACCTCAGTTTTTACTGTCTCATCCAAAAGACAGAACCCCAGTGCACGCAGGTCGGGAGTTGAACCTGGGACCTCTCGATCACAAGCCAAGCACCTTATCCACTATGCCACACCGGCTTAGTAGCAATTGTGTGTCATAGGACTATTAGGAGTCCGTTCAATAGTACATGGCAGTTGCATTTGTATGTTATCCACGTAATTCAGAAAAACGGTGTGATTTCTATATACATCAAAACCTGGTTTGCAGGGGGTATTATCAAGAAATCTAACTATTGGTACTGATTTGAAAATTGTAACAGCTTTTATACAATGAATGTTACTTAGAAAGTTTTCTTTGAAGTCTGTTCTAAGTTGAGCTGGACCATATCATATACACGTACCTGCACTGTATTCAGCATTTGAAATGCAAAAAGACCCCCCATAACCTAGAATATTAAAACACAAAGGACTCTAGAACCTGAAAATAAATGAGATCAAAAACATTTCTATTCTAAATTACCTAAATCACAAGGTCATCAAAGTATATTAAACATGGTAAACAAATATTGCTTCCCTTCATGTATACAGGTATTTACTTGAATTAAGTGTGATATGTTGTTAATGCAAAATTTATGGTAGAGAATGAATTTTATTCTAAATGTTACTTCCCTTGAAACACTTCAAAACTGTCATAGTTTCTAGTAAGTCAGCTTTATCTAAATTAGTATGTATATTATTTTCAGTGTTATAAATATATATTAATAGCATTACTTAAAATAAACACCAAATATTTGATATTGACATTCTGCTAAGCAGTATGGCTATGACAACACAGAACTGTCAGGAATTAGTTTTCCCATCAAACCAAGCTTTTTTCAACATGGTAATATTTTCTGCTCAAGACCATTAAAATTTGCAAATCATAAACATATATGTAAGGATCATGGCACTGGTGAAAGAAATATTAATTACCCAGTTCAATGGGAAAAATGGCTAAGAAAGGCTCTACATTTGCAACAACTGAACAATAAAACTAAAAACTCTGTATATGTATCTTACTATCATTATGCTACATCTCAGAGGCTGCTACATAAATGTTTTCAATTCTTGAAGTAAAATATGAAGCAAACAGCATATAACCCACAAAATGTGTTCAGCCATTCAAACTACCCATGAACAGTTCACAGTATGACTTGATCCTGAGTTTCCTGGCTATGAGCAATTAGGAATCTTTGATGACCTAGATCTATCCTTAACACTGGCTTCAGATATATTACTTAATTATCAAATGTATACTTAACATGACAAATAAATAGACAAGGCTAGAATCTGCCCCATTGTCGTAATCAACATAATAAATAGACAGGGCTAGAATCTGCCCCATTGTCGTAATCAACATAATAAATCGACAGGGCTAGAATCTGCCCCATTGTCTTAATCAAAATAATAAATATCAGAACATATATACGTGTAGTAATTTGGTGCACATTTTGACAACTGATGTCTCTTCAGTAATACTCAAGGCCTAAAATGTGGAAATCTAAAGAATAAACATTTGAAGAGCAAACTTGAACCAATCTCCTCAACTATGAGACCATGACAATTAAATTGTGATGAATCATAAGTGGACCACGACAATTAAATTGTGATAAATCAGATAATACTAGTAAACCATGGAAATCTCCATTCTGGTTTTTCTGTTTGGTATACATTAAATAACACTGAAAAAACGAGAGGGCCAAATTGATCTGTAGCACTTTCTTCAGCACAATGTGGTCATTAATATACAACTGGCTGCTTAAAAAATTTGCAGATACATATATTCTATTCCTTACTGTGTTTTTGATAAATGATCTTCTCTACCATGAAAAAATCAAGATAATGACACAAAAATGTGTAAAAAAGATTCAGTCAAAATTCTTTTTTCCTATTTTTCTGTCTTAGATGACTTACTTAACATACTGAGTGCACCAAAAATTTAAAAAGTTATTTTGGGGAAAATGAACTAAAGACCATTTTGACTTTAGAAGGGTTTGAACCACGACACTTCAGCATACCAGAACTTGTCTTTATTATCAAAACTAGGAAAAGGAGACAAATAAACCAATTGAAATGTGACATGAAACTTTAAAATAACCATTGAAATAGATATATATAAAAGTTAGCTAATAAATGTTATATTGCTTCTCTATATTCAATATTGAATAAACTAAGAAAATGATACAAAAATGTGTGAAAACGGCTTCATCAGAGAAGAAACCTAAAAACATCCAAAATTTGACTGATTTCAGAAAAGAAAAAAACCAATCCATTTACTGACCTATGCGGTTGGTGTGAAGAAGCAATTTATCAAAGAAGGGTAACTTCTTGGGACTAAGATGCCCTTCCCTGGATCCACCCTTTGGCAGATCTGACCAAAAATCATCAACATTTGTACCCAGTTTCATTTTAATCTTTCAGGTTGCTTAGAAGGTCAAGCCCATCAAATCTTGATATTATATACATGTACTAATAGTATAATCATCCCCTCACTCTCTCTCTCTCTTCAATCTTGAGAAAGAATACATAAGAAATTACCTGAAAATAGGCAATGAGTAAAAAGTTCAGAAAGACGTATGAAAAAAATTGTTTTCGGAAAGAAACTAAAAACAACAACACTTCTTAAGACACCCATCTAGATCACTCTGATACATTTGTATTTCAGTCTATACATCCAGTCTGAAGAAGTATATCCCTCTAAGGTCTATGTCGGACAACCCTGGATCCATCCCTTCAGGAATCTGGTCACAAAAGCAATAACACTTGTAGATGACTTTGAGTATTCATCCCTACCAAGTTTGATCAAAATTCTTTTGTTTTGGAGAGGAGTCAAAAAAGTTAAAAGTTTACACCACATAGACAGGTAATGTTTTATAACAATAGCTCATTTTAAGTCTTTGGCTTAAAAGTCGATCATGAACAGATGTGCATGAAAAAAACAAATCTGTTTTGTGAAATACACAATGGAACCAACAAAATTCATTTCGACAATAATTAATGTCTGAGATTTTGACTCTCCTCACACTTTGGTGACCGATACATTTATAAATAGAATTTTGGGCTGTATATTTCACAATTAAACACATGTATGTGGTAAACTTACCGAAAGGAGAGTGTAATAATTTATCAGTCCTTGATTTATAAACTTGAGGACAATTATCTCCTGTTTTTGGTATCACAATAAAAACTTGCAGCAATACAAAAGACAAACAAAATAATGTTCATGCTATTACACATTAGATTTATCGTACACATGTATAACTCTGTTCTTACTCAAACGAATGAATCATACAACACTGAAAATAGTTTGATTCCCGTATAGATAAGTACTCAAAATTTACACCGTTAAGACATCAGTTAAAAATAAAGCATGTTAGATTTCATATTTGGAGACCGAGAACAATGTATATGCACAGAATGATTGTTACCTAATATATATCATACATAATACATTTATAAGATCATTTTATGTTCAAAGGTGATTTACTAAACTAAAAAAACAACAATGCTTCTGTTTTGACTCGTGTACTTTTTTTCAAAGACTTTCAAATACAGAAAAACTGCACTTTTTTATGAATTAGAAATAATATACTTCTGATGAGCACATCATCATACATGCCATACGTCCCAGCAAGACACTAAAAGACCTGGAAAATTGCCATTTTGTCTATGTGACAATCACATGATCATCACGTCATGTAACAAACATCTGATCAGCTGTTAAATGGTTTATAAATTATATACCTGAGCATGTATCTTGATGTGATTACTCTTAATGAAGCGATTATAAGGCTCCAAAAAGTGGTCTTGTAACAGCAAAATAAGCCTGTAATGTGTAAAATAAAGATATAAACTGTATTTTGTATTTATTTAACACATTGAAAATGTACCAAAAATTGTATCAGAAAGAGAATTCAGTGAAATATGTCCCAGAAATTTGTCACCTGTCCCAGAAAAAATCCCAGAATGGTCCTGAAGAAATATGGCATGTATGACACATCAACAATGTAATTTTAGAACAAGTTTTCCTTCATAACAGTTATTAATTCTAAATCTTATGTATAATTTACAATCTTTATGCCTGTGTATAACATACATGTAGTTTGAAATTTTACTATAACTGAGTAACAAAGTGATCAACAAACATCCAGTATACTTGAATTCTCAATGTTTTCCAGCATGTCTACCTAACCAACCTTTCTTTCCACCTAAAAGTTCTACGTCATAGTGGTATTTGACTGAACCAAATGCATTATTAAGAGATTTTATAATATCCTTCTCTATCATTTTGAAAAAACCTCGAGGAATGTAACCATCCCTGAAGGAGCGGCATACTGTAATAATCTGTGGAAGTTTTGAGCCCTTTAGTGTTTCAAGCATCTTTCCTAGCAATGTGGTGCGATATGTTATTTCTTTCTTTATAGGCTTATGCACCAAAACTGCAGTTTCTTTCGCATTATTATTTCCCATACAAATGTGGAATTCAGGGTTGGAAATTGGGATGTAAGAATTTACAGAGGTACTAAGGCAAAAACCAACGTACTGTAACGTCCTCAGTTGCTTCTGATTCATATGAGAGAAAAACAGTTCTACTAACATCACCATAAGATTATCTGTTTGTCGGCTTCTTTTTACACAGGAGACGGATCTTCCTTCTTCCCATGTAAAAGTTTTCATCAAACGTACTGCCTGTGACTTTTGTGAACTATTCCGACAATGCCCATTCTGTTTATTATGTTTTTCTTGACAATTGTCAGAGTTTAGAAATATTCCGAGCACTTTGTAGAGTAAGTTGTCGATATCGGTCTCCTCCTTAAGAGTTTTAGGACAGAAAAGTTGTTTTAGGACATTATTCATTTGTTCTAGTACAGTGAGTTTGACGCCATAGTCAACTAGAGGTTGGGAGGCATATGTACAGCCATAGTAATCCTCGTCAATGTCTAACAGAACTTTTTCTTTATTATTTAGCCATGTTTTTAATCGAAGCTTCTCCAAGGCTAAACTTTCAGAGATGGCTTCAAAAATAAAGGACCTTTTAATATGACAGTTTTTGGGTGCTATATTCTTGATAGGTTCTTCAGTTCTGCTAGCAGTATTTAATGAGATGAATTCACATTCTTTCTTGACTCCATTGGTACTTGTACATACACATATCACTTTTTCTCTTAAAGCTTCTCCAATAATAACATTAGCATAACCCACTTCTATGTCAGTAATTTCATGCTGCAGTTTTTCATCTGTGTTCCATTTTGGCCATATCCATATCACTCTTTTAAACATTCCCACCATTGCTGCTTGCTGAAAATTTGTAAATATGATATGTATACATATTTTCAGTTTGCTGCTTATTCTTTTTAGCACATATGACATCTATGCATGTGTCATAACACTAGGCATAATCAATGAAGGTTGTCAAAGAAATCAGTCTGATTTTTATGGTGATGACCAAAACATTTCCATGGATTTCTATTTCAGTTTGATAATCTCTTTGTACTAAAGATTGCTTTAATTTAACTTATTTATTCCCAAAATACTGAAGGAAAATATCTAACTTACAATTATAAAATTATCGTTTCTTTGGATCATTCTATTAAGTTCTTTCTCATTTCGAGGGACTCGAAAAAATGGATAGCCAGGAACTAAGTAAGGTAGTGCCATGTCAGAATGCCCATCAATATGGATCTGAAATTATACAGTGTGTATCATAATTCAGTATGTGTCACAATATTTTTAAACGAAATAATAATGATATAAGCAACAGATGTGTATAGACTAATTTAAGTCTACAGCAACAGAAGTGTATTGAAGATACATTCATATGTAGTAGATTCAAATTCCACCAAAGTCTTATCTGTTCCATGTGCAATAGAAGAGGCGGTGAAAACTGAAGTCTCATGTCACCATAAACATTAGTATGAAAAAACTCTCACTGTTTTGTAAGGTTTTTGTATAGGGAAGTTGTTTTGTTTCCAGGCATTCAACACTGTTACACAGTGTAGACTTCCTTACATAATATTAACTGAGACATAAACTAGTTCTATGGAAACTGTAGTAAAATGACAGGAAATGAAGGAAACTAAATTATGCTTCCATGGGAATTGTATGAAATAACAATGTTCGGATATCAGATCCCTACTCTACTTGGAAATAACTCTGTATTACAGAAACCGCCAATATTCTATACAGTAATTTCTTATTGTCTTCTATTTTAGAGCTTAATCACATTTGTTGTCATTTTCTAAGTCACATCAATCAAATTAATAATATCTTCATTCTACTTGTATTTAATATGGTCAATATGAAATATCACAACTACAATAACGTCAACATGCACACGCTTTTTGTGATTGTTATGACGTCATGTAATTATGACATAATTTGCCCACATAAAAGTGCCCACATCGAAAACAATGGATTTGGTAGTTGACTAAATGCAAATCATGACGGTAGTTGCTATACTCCGTATTGCTACTTGCCTACGTTTAATTACATGTAATAGTACTGCCTGTAACATTGATACATGTACTTACAAAAGTTCAACAGCTTACATGTACATGTACCACCAAAGCAAATATAGATTAGTCCCCTTGAATTGTGATGAGATGGCTTGACAATGGTGTATAATTATTTGAGTTAGCCATCAGGTATGTGTAGATAAACCACATAATTAATACGAAAGGTCATATCAAAGTATTCATATGCTTTATTATGAATAAATGTGGTAAGCTTCAGTCAAACAAAACTATTAATATGGTCTGAATGTACAGGAAATGTATACTATAAAACTGATCATTGACAAAAGAGAAGTGTTTAACATCAGAAGCTTGAATGAATCTTTAAACTGTGTTGCTTCTGTGTAATGACCAGGTCTTATGGTTTAAATATAATTAATGTAGAGCATTGCTGACAACTTACCAAAGTGTTGTTATACTGTGATATGGTTCCTGATGATAAAGCTTTCATCCAAATAGGAATCACTACAATTAAGACATACATCAAGCATGAAGATACATGTACAGGTTTTCTCTGAATGTAATCAGATGTAATAGTACATGTCTTTGAGTGATAGTGTATACATGTTGCACTGTGTTCTCTGAGTGCTAAGAGATGTAATACAATGTAGTACATGTCTGTAAGTGATAGTGTATACATGTTACACTGTGCTCTCTGAGTGCTAAGAGATGTAATACAATGTAGTACATGTCTGTAAGTGATAGTGTATACATGTTGCACTGTGTTCTCTGAGTGCTAAGAGATGTAATACAATGTAGTACATGTCTGTAAGTGATAGTGTATACATGTTACACTGTGTTCTCTGAGTGCTAAGAGATGTAATACAATGTAGTACATGTCTGTAAGTGATAGTGTATACATGTTACACTGTGTTCTCTGAGTGCTAAGAGATGTAATACAATGTAGTACATGTCTGTAAGTGATAGTGTATACATGTTACACTGTGTTCTCTGAGTACCATGAGATGTAATATTGCCTACCTGTGAGTGATAGTGATACATATTGTATTGTGTTCTCTGAGTGCTATGAGATGTAACTGCACCTGTCTGTGAGAGACAGTGATACATGTTGAATTGTTTTCTCTGAGTGCTATTAGATGTAAATGTGTATGTCTGTGAGGGATAGTGATACATGTTGCACTGTGTTCTTGGAGTGCTAAGAGATGAAATAGTATCCGTTTGTGAGTGACAGTGATACAAGCTGCACTGTGTTCTCAGATGTTGTGAGATGTAATAGTACATGTACCTGAGTGACACATGTACATGGGATACTGTGTTCTCTGAGTGCTGTGAGATGTAACAGTACTGCACCTGAGTGATAAATAGGGCACTGTGCTCTCTGAGTACTATAAGATGTAAGATTCGATATTAGATGTCATAGTGTCTGTTTGATACATGTGCTTTTGTACATGTAGTCAGTGGGGTGTTTTTTCTTTTTTTTCAAAGGTACCTGTACCTTTTCATTTGGGAATTTTTGTCTTATATTTGTATAATGCTGAAAGACCAATATCTGGGGAAAATTTAGAGAAATTGGGGGAAAATCAATGAAGCTTCCATTTGGGAAAGATCCATATAACAGACCCGATTTGAAAAACAAAAAAAACAAAAAAACAAAAAAAAAACACTGGTAGTGTGGGCACTGCTGTCTGAATTTCTTTAAGATGTTAAAGTGATTGTTTAATAGTACATGTACATGTATGGGCACTGTGATTTCTGATTTTCTTCAAGATGTTATACATGAAGTACTTAAGTGATACTTGGGGCATGTGCTCTAAGGTTTGGTAGTGTGGAGTGATAGTGAAGTCACTAAGGTATCAGAGTTATTTCGGGATGTAATAAGATCAGAGTGACAGTGGAAGTATTTTGCTCTATATGTAATTTGTTACTGTCAGATGTTATAGTGCTTGAGTGATAGTACGAACACTGTACTGAGTTGTTTAGAGGTATACTGGTACTTGTGTGATAGAAAGCTATGCGACGTTATTGTTTTGTTCAAATTGCTTCCCTATATGACAGTGCCCAAGAGAAAGTGAAACGGATCAACTTTACTGTGTGAAGCCTCAGGTTGAAACCTTGTGTATATGTGCCTTTAAAACTGTATGTAAGACAAGAATTTTTTTTACATATGTACATGTTGTAACTACTGCATGTGTGCTTAAAACATTATAAAGAAAATGTCCTTTATACATGTGTACATGCACATGTATGCATGTGTCTAAAATACTGGTAACAATAACATTTTGCAATGTTTATTTTATTCAAATCAGGACAGTCATACAAGAACCCATCTCAATGGAAATTTTACTGATTTTGCCCAAAATTTAATCTAAATTTTTCCCAAACATTTATCTATTAGCATATATAAATGGGATTAAAAAATCCCCAAATGAAAAGATACATGAACCTTTGAAAACATAAAAAAAAACATTGTTTTGGCATGTGTAAAGCATTTTTTGTTGCTTTCGTTTTATATGTATCATGGTTTTACACCAAGACTATTTCATTTACATGATGCATACCTGCCAACTCTAGAAGACAGTTAAGAAGGACAGGGGTGGTCAGGGGCATAGTCCCTCAATTTTCGGCCATAAAATGACCTCACAGATTGACAGTTATCAACAAATTCCACAGAGAAAAGAATAACAGATTATACAGCTTTTTCAACACTTTTGATTACAAACACAAGTCTCCTTCATGGAAATAACAAACAAAAAGGTGAAAATTGTGTTTATGAAACACTGATGCCACAAGGCGAAGAAAGTCCAAAAAGTTGTCTATGAAGCCTTTGAGAAAAACGTCGATATTTTCTCATTCTGTTGTTCAGAAACCAAAGTGTTTTTGAGTCCCAATATGTCTGGTAATGTCTGTGATCCCCCCCATGGGAGACAGTAAAATCATATCTGCACACCGTAAAGTAAGCGAAGTCAGGCCCATTTTACTTTGGGCAACGACCCCGTTAAAACGAGAAATGTATTCATTTCTGAAGTTTTGTTTCCTGCGCACATTCTTTTTCTTTTTAGGCAATGCCTCGTCGTAGCTATTGCCACTGTCAGTATTGTTGTTTTTGTCCTTTGTCGATCTCGGTCGCTGCATTTTGTTTCTGCTTCTGTACCGAAGACGCCATGTTTGTCTTTGTTTTTGTCACGTTCGCCCTTGGTCAGGTCAGCACTTTAAATATGGGTTGTTTAAAACATATCGTTAAGCGTTTACAAGAGTGTGACGAAAAAAGAGAGGTAATTCCAATCTAAAGTGCGCAATAATGGCCGAAAGCGGAACGGACAAGTGTAAATCCGGAATGCGGAATTAGCATGTAAAAATCAGAAAAATTCTGCCAAAATCAGAACAGTTGGCAGGTATGCATGATGGCAGCACTTGTTTAGTGCATGGTGAGGCAGTAAGCCTGCATGTACAGCTGCAGGATCTTTTACATGCCAATGTTTACCTTTACACAGGGCCTCCTCTGTTTACAGTGTCTTTTCTAAAGAAAACAGACTAGAAGGCAGAAGACGATACATCGTCTGTAGACTTTGAAATGACAGCTGGAATCCACAGTCGCCATGGTACGCTATTGAAGTCTCAAGTCGTTTTGGTGATGCAATTCAATCCTCCTGCAATGCATCATTAAAACGACCTTGAGACTTCAATAGCGTACCATGGCGAAAGTGCACAGTCATCAAATTTGAAGTACAGACTACGGTGCAATACCAGAGATGACTGAACCAATTTTGCCCCCATTTTCTGTTGCCATTTTCAGTAAAAAATTAAAGGAATTAATAGAGATTAATAAATTTTACCTTGATGATGTTCTTCAACTATAAAAGCTTCAAGATCAGATTTTTTTCCGTTCCTAGTATCCCCTCTTCTTTTCTGTCCTTTTAATTTCATATTTTCATTTGGGTTTCTGTTTTTATTGTGATATTGACGGTGATTTTCTCCATTTCCTCTTACTTCCCGAGTTTCACGGTGACTGTGACGCTTTGATACTAGGTTAAAGGTAGTTGAACTAGCCTTGTTATAACGCAATAAAGTCACATACACAGCGAGCAAAACAGCACATAAACTGACCGCTAATAGATTGCCCAATAAATGTCTCTTGCATAGCAACCTCATCTTTCTAAAAATCATTGAAATATTATGTACTTTATCCTGGAGTTGTGTAACTGGGTTCAATACTTAACTGTACTATATTAGAATATGTTCTATAAATACTTTTCATCCTTGATTTGCAAACTTTCTCAGTAACAGTAAAAGTTCATAATGATGGACGAATTACCTTTCTTGACAGTTATATTCGGACAAAAGACAACTCGATAACGAATGGTTCGCTAGAGACAGGTCGGTCCAGTGGGCACTACAAAAAATCTGAGAACCCGAGTTCGATCCCGGGTGGTGGCTCGGGATTTTCGTGGGTGATCTTCTGCAAGGGTGTCCAATTTTCCCCTGGAGCATAGTGCCGGATTGCTGAAGCACCGGCTTACTGTGTTACACGATGTCATTAATTTGGGCACTTTTGGCACTTCTTTCCGTAACTCGTCCACACGTGTGCATACATTTATACTACCCGGTAGTTATACTGCTTTTTTCGTCTCATGTGTTGGCTTTTGATTCTATATTGTCCCATGACAGTATCACAAAGAATGCCTATCAATAGCAATGTAGTTCCATCAGGAACGTGCGTGTCAATAATTAATTAATGCTTTCCTGGTTTCATATTATCTATTCTCGTTCACGAAACTCTATCTTTCTTTCTAGAGAAAATAATAGTACCTAAGTTAAAATTTTCAATGAACAATGTGATGCAAAGTTGTGAAAAGACATGTATTACTAAGTTAATTGTGTAAACACTTTTATCGCTGTCATTTGTAAAATCTTCAGTCGTGAAAAAATAAACCAGATATCCACATAGTAATACAGTTCAATTATGAATTATGTGTATATTCATACATATACACTAGGAACTTTGATTATAATGAACTTGTGACTCCAGATTATGTTATGTCTCTGGAAGAAATGAATCTATTATCAAATATTAATGTAAATACTGATATAAATGAACCTATTTCTGATGTTGAAATATTGAATTGTGTGAAATCATTGAATCGAAACAAATCATGTGCAGTAGATAATATATTTAATGAATATATTATAAATTCCATTGATACCATGTTGCCTGTATATACTGTTTTGTTTAATACGATTTTTGATAGTGGTGTTATACCTAGTAATTGGTTACTAGGAAACATTGTTCCAATTTATAAAAATAAAGGTGATGTCAATGATCCAAAGAACTATCGACCAATTACGCTAATTAGTTGTGTTGGTAAATTATTTACTTCTATACTAAATCAAAGGCTGACCTCTTATGCCGACTCTGCAGAAATTCTTTTGGAAAATCAAGCTGGGTTTAGAAAACATCACTCAACTCTTGATCATATATTTTCGTTATATAACCTAATTGAACTGTTTAAATATAGAGGGAAAAAGATGTATTGTGCGTTCATTGATTTTGAAAAAGCCTTTGATTCTGTGTGGAGATTAGGATTATGGAACAAAATTTTAAACAATTCAGTAAATGGGAAATGCTTTAATGTTATTGTAAATATGTATAGAGGTATTAAAGCAAGAATTAAGGTAGAAAATAATTTTTCAGAATGTTTCCCGTGTACCAAAGGGGTGAGGCAAGGGGAAAATTTATCCCCCTTTTTATTTTCAATATTTTTGAATGACCTCGAACATTTTCTTTCAACACATGGGTCCAAAGGGCTTGAATCAGTTTCTATTTTATATCAAAGTGAATTTAACACTTACCTAAAATTGTTTCTACTATTATATGCTGACGACACCGTTTTGTTATCTGAGTCTAAAGATGATTTACAACATCAACTGAATATCTTTTGTGATTACTGCTCATTCTGGCGTTTGAAAGTTAATATAGAAAAAACCAAAGTTATGGTATTTGGCAGGGACAGACAACCCAGAGATTTAAAATTTATGTATAGCGGGTCTGAAATTGAAATTGTAAATAGTTTTCAGTATTTAGGTGTATTGTTTTCGAGAACCGGAACTTTTCGGAATCATATTAAACACTCATATGATAAAGCTATGAAAGCTATGTTCAGTGTTATATCTAAATGCAGAAGTCATAATCTACCAATTGATTGTCAATTGGATTTATTTGACAAAATTGTTAAACCAATATTATTATATAGCTGTGAGATATGGGGTTTCTCAAACAGAGACATGGTAGAGAAATTACACTTGAAATTTTGTAAATATATTTTGAATCTTAACAAATCTACCCCAAACTATATGGTATATGGTGATCTAGGAAGATACCCGCTGTCTATTAACATAAAAGTACGAATGATAACATTTTGGGCGAAATTGGTAAACTCAAATAAACTATGTACAAAATTGTATGCTCTTTTACATAATATAACATGTACACCTTGGATGAAATGTGTAAAATATATTCTTAATGAATGTGGTCTATCATACATTTGGTTGTCTCATACTTTTTCTAGCGTGAATTGGTTACGGTATACAGTGTATAATATATTGCGTGATCAATATGTACAAAAATGGCAAAGCGATGTTTTTAATTCACCCAAAGCAACGAACTATAGAATTTTTAAAACAAAATTAGATTTAGAAAAGTATCTGTTACACATTCCGTTAAAAAAGGCCAAACTACTTTGTAAATTTAGATGTGGTAATATTTAATTGCCAATAGAAACAGGCAGATGGCATAATATACCTAGAAGTGAACGAAAATGTACGCTTTGCGACTTAAATGAAATTGGAGACGAATATCATTATATTTTTAATTGTAACAACACTAGTGTCGCATCTATTAGAAAAATGTGTTTACCTGAAATTTATCTCGTTAATCCTAATTCATTTAAATATGCAAGTCTGTTTAATTCAAATGATAAAATTTTGTTATCTAAATTATGTACTTTCATAAGCTATATAAAGGACAGAGTCCAACCTCCTGGTTGATATGTTTTTAGTCCGCATGTGCTGATATGTATTGTATATATGTAAATATTTTATATATGTTCTCTACACTGTTACTATATGCAGTTTATGAGAATAAAGATATTGTCATTGTCATTGTATATCATATCATGATGTTCGATCAACTAATAGCTATAATCTCAGAAACAGTGAAAACATATCCTTACCTCGCTGTAGAACAAGTCTCTTCCAGTCCTCACTTATTCCCTCTACTATCACTGCCTGGAATAACCTTCCTCTGTCTCATAGAAACAGCACCTCAATTTCACAGTTTAAAGCCAAACTGACTTCTTAATTTAGTCGACGTTCTGCTTACTTAGACCAAGGTGACCGCAAATTGAACAATCTTCATATTCGGCTGCGTCATGGTTGCAGCACTCTTAATGGCGACCTTTTTAGAGTAAATCTTACAACTAGTAGTACATGTTCATGTGGCGCTCCGGTCGAAATGGCAGAACATTTCTTTATCCATTGCCCGAATTATCAACAAATACGTCCAACTCTCTTTCTGAAACTTACAAAAATTGGAGCCAACCTAGACATTAGCACCATACTGTACGGAAACCCAGATCTTTCTAATAACACTAATGCTAAAATATTTCAAGCTATTCATACGTTTATATCTAAAAGTAAAAGATTTTCGTAGCGACCGCCCCTCCCCCACCCCCATTCTACTCCACCCAAAGCACTTTCTCATTCTGAAATATTCTTCCTAATATGCACCTGTCACTCTTGCTTCCATTTTACACATTTGAATCATTCTTGAAGTACTTCTTTCAGCTGCTCTAGATTAACATCATAATTATGTTCAATATTAAAAACGTATATACGTATAAAAGTACAGTCAAACCTACCACAATATATATGTGAATGTATATGCATATGTATGTATGTGTATGTGTGTATGTATGTCTGTATGTATGTATGTATGTATGTATGTATGTATGTATGTATGTATGTATGTATGTATGTATGTATGTATGTGTGTGTATGTATGTATGTATGTATGTATGTATGTATGTATGTATGTATGCATGTATGTATGTACATGTATATGCATGTGTACGTGTATATGCATGTGTACGTGTATATGTGTATGTATTTATGTTTATTCGACGTATGTATAACATTATAATTGTATGTATGTTCTAGGAGAGGCGTTATCTAAGTTGGTAAAACATGCCGCCAATCCTATGCTGTTTTGAGCAATAAATATGTTTAAACTAATAAAACTGTTACAGAGGTCAGGTTATATCTATCAAACACCATTTAAATAAAATAATTCAATAAAGAGATATAAATTTGTGATGTAGAATCTATAAAATTATATTCTTTTACTTTCTGGAATGTTTAAGAGTTATTCAGTAAGTATCCAATAAACAAAACCAGCATTTACAAGTCATTAAGATATATTTTCAAAATTTAATAACATAACTTATACAAACATTCTTAATTCTAAAAATTACTTAAAATCACAAATGTTTTGAAATATGAACAAAAAATCTTTAAAATATCATTTCTTTTTTGCTTCAAAAACAATAAACGAATACTTAACATATTTACAAACACATTGTTATGGATGTCAGAAAAGTTTTAGAAACAAAAAATGAATAACTTTTGAAATCGTTTTAAAAAACAAACTAAGATTTTTAAGTGCCTTTGAACTTCTCTGTCATGATATTTAATTGGACATTCATCTTAATTACCGTCCACAGAGAGCGACTCCGTGTTATCATCAACTCTGTTAACCTCGGTTGAACTCCATCACCAATTAATCACATTTGATATTTACCAGAACCTTTACATTGTTGTTATATTGTATGCTTTTGTTAAATAAAGCGCATTCCATCCAAGTAGCTTGATCTGTTCATATTAAATGGTGTCAGAATGGAGAAATTACCTCCGCCACCTATTCTCTCCTTAGAAGGAAATTTAAAGGAAAATTGGCGAAAATTCAGTCATGGCGGCAACAGGAGTCGACAAAAAAGATGATAGTGTGAAAACAAACACATTATTACATCTTATCGGTCCAGATTCGGTTGAAATTTATAATACCTTCGAATTTGCCAGCGAAGAGGACAAAATGAAACTAGAGCCAGTAATGGAGAAGTTTGCCGAGTACTGTAATCCGAGAAAAAATGTGATATTTGAAAGACATATTTTCAACTCGAGATGCCAACAAGTATCGGAATGTATCGACAATTATGTAACAGATCTCAAAATGAAAGCCAAGTCTTGTGAATTCGGAGAACTCAAAGACACGCTAGTAAGAGATAGAATTGTTGGCGGAATTAAAAATGACAGTGTTAGAAGCAGGTTGCTGAGAACTTTGGACTTAACACTTGAAAAAGCAGTTGAAATATGCAGGGCCGCAGAAGCTACTGAAAATCAAATGAAAGTGATGGCTGAAGGTGGAGATCAAACAGAAAGCGTTAATATTGTCAAAGGAAAACAAAGAAAACATTCTGGTTTGATTAAAAATTGTAATAAATGTGGAAATAGTCACGAAAAAAGAAAATGTCCAGCGTTCGGACAGGAATGTTACAATTGCCACAAAGCGAATCACTTTTCAAAAATGTGTCGAGAGAAAAAAGACGCAAAGAAAAAGAAGAAAGGTCAAAAACAAAATAAACCAAATGTGGATGCCATAGAAACAAGCGATGAGTCGGACGCGAGTGATGAATACTTCATGAATGCAATAAATAAGGAAAATAAAAAGTCTGACAAAGAATGGAACGTGAATCTGAAAATAGGAACAAAAGTTTTGAAGACAAAAATTGATACTGGAGCACAAGTAAATGTGATTTCATTGAACACATTCAAATCGCTGTCGAAAGACACTTTGAGAAAATCAAAAGCAAAATTGGTTTCGTACTTAGGTCATAGTATCAAACCGTGTGGAAAAGTATCACTCACTGTGTCTTATAAAGGGAAATACTATGGTCTAGATTTTCAAGTTGTACAGAAAGATGTTGTACCAGTTCTGGGATTAAAATCGTGTCTAGAACTTGATTTGATTGCGAGAATCAATGAGGTCAAAGCGGTAAATGACAAAATACTGGACGAATTCCAGGATGTGTTCAAAAGTATCGGATGTCTCAAAGGAACGCACAAAATAAACGTGGATAAAAGTATAAATCCTGTCGTGCATGCGCCTAGGAAAGTGCCATTCACAATAAAGCGGAAAGTCAAAAAAGAATTAGACAAAATGGAAAAGTATCTAATCATTGAGAAAATAAAGGAGCCGACGGAATGGGTCAACTCAATGGTAGTTGTCGAAAAACCAAATAAGGTAAGAATTTGCCTAGACCCCAGAGATCTTAACAAAGCTGTGAAACGTGAACATTTTCCAATGAAAACTGTTGACGAAGTAGCATCAAAAGTAGCTGGAGCAAAAATATTCAGTAAATTAGATGCTTCCTCTGGATTTTATCACTTAAAATTGGATGAAGAAAGTTCTAAACTCACAACATTTAATACGCCATTTGGGAGATATAAATATCTCAGGAAGCCAATGGGTATAAATAGTGTTCCGGAAATATTTCAGAGGACAATTTCACAGTTATATGAAGACATAGAGGGGTGCGAATTAATAATGGATGACATTCTGGTCTGGGGAAAAAACGAAAAACAGCACAATGAAAGGCTAAAACAAGTACTTGAGAGAACCAGAAAAATAAATTTGAGACTTAACAAAGAAAAATGAAAAATCGGGCTGACTGAAGTGAAATACATTGGGCATATTTTCTGCCAGGAAGGAATGAAACCTGATCCAGACAAGGTGAGAGCAATTAATGATATGAAAACTCCAACTAATAAAAAAGAGCTGCAACGTTTCATGGGAATGGTAAATTATGTTGGGAAATTCATACCTAATTTGTCAACTATAAACAAACCATTGCGTACACTTCTTGAAAAGGATATTCAATGGCATTGGGAAGAGAGACATGAAAGCTGCTATAACAAGTTAAAACAAGCTTTAGTAAACGCACCACTTTTTCGTTATTATGACGTCAACAAAAGTGTTATTTTGTCAGTGGATTCATCGTCAGAAGGTATAGGAGCTTGTCTAATGCAGAATTCACAACCTGTCAGTTACGCATCGAAATCCTTATCGGAAGCAGAGAAAAATTATAGTCAAATTGAAAAAGAACTACTTGCAATAGTATTTGGATGCGTGAAATATCATCAGTACGTATATGGTAAAAGAATTGAAATAGAAACGGATCACAAACCCTTAGAGAGTTTGTTTCGAAAACCGTTAGCAACAGCGCCTCCTCGAATTCAAAGAATGATGCTAAGAGTCCAAATGTACGACTTGAATGTAAAGTACAAACCGGGAAAGGATCTTTATATAGCCGATACTCTGAGTAGATCAACGAGGAAGGATGCGGGAGAAATAGACAATACTGTTGATAAATTTGATGTCCATACTCTTGAATATATGCCAATATCGGATAGAAAAATGACAATTTTTAAAACCGAAACAGAAAAGGATCCGTCACTTCAACAGCTTAAACAAACAGTTATGGAAGGTTGGCCTGAACATAAATCGGAATGCAGCAATGCTGTCAAACCGTACTGGAATTTCAGGGATGAAATTGGATACTACAAGGGCTACCTAACGAAAAATAAAAGATTGATCGTGCCGAATGCACTGCAAAAGGACATGCTAAGTCAATTACATAGTTCTCACATGGGAATAGAGAAAACCAAGCGAAGAGCGAGGGACATACTATTTTGGCCTGGCATGAATAGAGAAATTTCGGAGTTGGTTCTTAATTGCAATGTATGCAATCGTTTCCGAAATTCACAGCAGAAGGAACCGTTACTTCAACATGACTTTCCAGAGAGGCCATGGCAAAAGGTTGGAACTGATCTTTTCGAACTTGACCGTGAAAATTATCTGATTATTGTGGATTATTATTCAAAATTCTTTGAAGTTTGTAAGCCGAAAACAACGTCGAGTATGCACGTAATAAAGAAAATCAAAGAAGCATTTGCTAGATACGGGATACCGGAAGAAGTTGTTAGTGACAACGGACCGCAATATGCGAGCACCGACTTTAAGAAATTTGCGAAATCCTACAATTTCAAACATGTAATTTTTCACCGCGCTATCCTCAGTCAAATGGTATGGTGGAAAGAACAATCCAAACAATCAAAAACATTCTAAAGAAATCAAAAGCTGATTGCCAAGATCCATATTTAGCTTTATTAGAGTTAAGAAACACTCCGATAGATGACCAAGATTCACCAACACAATTGATGTTTGGACGTAGAACTAAAACCTTAATTCCTATAAACCCGCAACAGTTGAAACCGCAAAAGGTAAACAATAAAATCATTATGAGAAAATTCCGTCAAAAAGCCGAAAAACAAAAATACTATCACGACAGAAACGCAAAACCATTGAAAGATCTTGAACCAGGAGACAATGTCAGAGTTAAAACTGGAAATGAACGAGAATGGACAAAAGGAACAATTGTTTCAAAATCCGCTGAGCCTAGATCTTACATCGTGAAAGTAAACAACAAAACACTGCGTAGAAATCGTAGACATATCATGAAAACTCAAAGTGAAAAACATACGGAAATAGATCATGACGAACTAGATGATGTGTTACCCGATCCAAGCAAAAATCAAATAAACAATAGTCGCGAACACGGAAAATCAAGATACGGTCGAACAATTAAACCTACTAAACGATTGATTGAAGATATGTAAGAACTTATGGTAGAGATAAGTTCCAACGATGAGTCATGTGCTAGAAACCTCTGACTCTAATGTATATAAGTTTAATTTAGATTTAGATTTAGTTTTGTAGTTTTATATTCTAAAATAGGAATGCTTCAGAATTCAGACATTCTTTAATAAATTGAAAATTAATTTTGTTTGGACTTGGGAAGGAGATGTCATGATATTTAATTGGACATTCATCTTAATTACCGTCCACAGAGAGCGACTCCGTGTTATCATCAACTCTGTTAACCTCATCTGAACTCCATCACCAATTAATCACATTTGATATTTACCAGAATCTTTACATTGTTGTTATATTGTATGCTTTTGTTAAAAAGAACTACTCCTCGATAGAATTAATAACGTTTTGATCGAAACGAAAACATCGCCCAGTTTTGCCTACAGCCTCAGGTTTTTCTATCTCCGGATCATCAGATTCAATAATCTATAGCAAAACTCCGCTTTGTGTCTTATATGAGATATATTTCTTTTGTTGAAAAACAAGGGCACTATTTATATGTTCACCAGTCTGTCCATCCATATGGGCCTTCAGTGCCATATGCCAGACAAGAAATTACAATTCATACTTTTTTTTCATATACCATCATTAGATTAATGGTATTTGATATACCGTATACTGGTTTTGGAGAAATATTGCAGTCAATATTGTCTCTCCACTTGTCACTTAAGATCCGTTTCTTGTAGGTTGATGGTAAATGAAGGTCATGACACATCGCCTTCTAGTAAAAAACATTTTTAACTAAGCATGAATATATTCTAAGGAAGTATGTAGAAATTGTGAGTCGACAAGAACATTTCTTCCAAGATGACACTGACCTTGTATGCATGAATCTGGATGAAGATCACAACATACTGTCTTCCCATAAGGAACGTGTATACAACATATGAACTTATTTCAATGAAATGTGTTAACAAGAGACGTCAGTCAATAATGGATGTGATTTTGAAAATGTTGCAATCATTAGATATGATTCCACTACGTGAAGAAAAAAAAAGGAATGGGACCTTAGATCCAAGGAAAACAAGATGTGTTTATGAAACACTATACCCCTGGGGGCAACACAAATTTTGATGAAAACATTTCATAAATTGGGTCACAATTGACTGTCAAGCTTACAAAGTCATAAATCACAGGATTGATGGAAAGGTATTGCCACAAGAAACACACCTGAAATATTTAGGCCTTATCTCCCATTATTTAAATGTTTTGAGTATGGTAAACATTTTTTAAATGTAGGTCAAATGTGAAGGTCGAGGTCATAAGGTAATAAATTATTGTATCAATGGGAAGGTCTCAGCAAGAGGGACATAAATGAGATATATGAAAGCACTATTTCCTAAAATTCATAGGTTTTGGCTATGGTAAGAATCTTTCAAAATGAGAATTAAACACAAAGGTCAAGATCACATTATGGTGCCATTTGAAGGATATTGCCCCAATTAAAACACATGTGAATTATAAAAGCCATTCATGTATCTCTTAGGGTTCAAAAGTAAAGGCCTTTTTATTAGGTAAATGTAAATCAACTTGACGGTCGGTCAAGGTGACAAATTATTGTATCAAAAGGAAGGTTTCACACATGGAATATAAAATCCCCAGTTTCATGATTGAAGAGTTACTGACAAAGATCTAGTTTATGAAATGTAGATCAAAAGTGAGGGCCAAGGTCATAGTCATAAATTATGGTACCAATAAAAAAGGCTTTCCACGAGAGACACACATACGGATTATAAAAACATTGGCCAATATTATTGAAAAGTTATGTCCAATGTTAAAGTTACTGTAAACAGATCAACAGACAGACAGACACAGACAGACAGGACAAAAAGAATATACCCTTGATCAAAAGTAGATGAGGCCGAGGCCTGTGTGTCGTGTATCGGTGTCAAGAACATTTCTTCTCATTGAAGTGACCTTGACCTCAGATGCATAACCTTGAGCATGGATCCTGACGTATTGTCTCCTATAAAGAACACTTATACAAAGTATAAACTTATTCAAATGAAGCTTGCACACATTATGTGTCAGACAAGAAAATTTATCCCCAGTTGACATTTACTTTGGACTTGCATGCACGAGTTTGAATGAATATCATGACACTCTTTCTGCCTAGGGGGATCTTTCTACAAAGTATGAACCTACTATAAAGCATAAAGAAATCACTGGCCGGCAAAATCCTGAGTAGTGATCGCTTCACACTGTCTTCCTACGAGGAACATTTCCACCAAACATGTTTTCTCTTAAGAAAAGGTGTAAAATTATGAATCGGAAAATCTATGAACCTAAGTTGAAGTCATAACACACTGCCCTCCTATAACGAATATTTCTGCTAAATATGAACATACGGATGACAAGAAAATTTCATCCAAGATGACAGTGACTTTGATCTTGCATGCATGACCCTGAGTGACGTCAGCACACACCAAATAATAATATTCCAATCAGGCATGTATTAATTACGGATCAGACTATAAAATCTTGCCTAAGGTAAAAGTGACCTTGATTGCATCACCCTAAGAGAAGTCATCACATGAACTTTCCACCTAATGTGAACTTACTTTAACAAAGAGTGAAAAAATTTTGGGTCAGAAAATTTCTAGACTGACTGTGGATGAAGGTCATGACACACTGCCTTCCTATAAGAAACAATTCTGTTAAATATGAACATATTCTAATGAAGCATGTAGAAATTTCACCTAAGGTAACAGTGATCCCGACTTCGAATACAATGGCCCTCAGAGAAGTTCATGACACACCGCTGCTTTACTATAGAAAGTATTTCTTTAAAGCATAAACGTATTATGGGTATCCAAACTGTGTCAGAAAAAATAAATTCCATGTTAACATTGACCTTGGTTTAATGACCTAAGTGAATGTCTTGACACACGGTCCTGCCCAAATGGAAAAAGTTTAACGAGCATAAAATTTGTCTGTTTAAGCATGTAGAAATTATGGGTCAGACAAATATTCTTGTAAGATGACAGAGACCTACAAACCTTTGTGAGGATAATGGCACACTGTTTTCCTATAAGGAACATTTCTTCCAAATATGAGCATATTCGATAAAAACATGTAGTAATTATTGGGTCAGACAAGAAAATTTCTCCTCAGGTGAAAGTCATGGCACACTGCTTTCCTATACAGAACATTACTATCATGTACTTCAGTGAATGAGTATAGATAATGACATACTGTCTTCTTATAAAGAAGATTTTTACAAAGTATGAACTTATTCTAATGAAGTATGTTAAAATTATCTGTAATAAATGAAAAGCAAAATTCCCAGTTGACACTGATGTTGAACTTAGATGCACCACTTCGAGCAAATGATATGAAATGCTGCCTTCCTAAAGGTATTAACATGATAATGAATCAACACACAAAACAAAAGACATCGTATCTTGTACTTTTAATACCTAGAGAAATCCATGTACATGTTCAGTACATATCACTACACACATTGGTTACAGAATGTGTTTGTGAAACCCTTTGCCCACGGTGGCAACAAAAGACTGTCTGGGTATTGTATGTATTATATTATTATCAAGTAAATGTCTAATGGAAACTTGAGCGATTGTCAGACAAAGCCAATATGTGCCTGAATAAAGGCTTTTTCTAGCATACAAAGTACCTAATTACAAAGGAAAATTTTATCAAAAACAAAAGACCTTCCTTAGGTCCTGACATTATGTTATATCATTTTAATCTCTCAAGCCAGATTGAAGATATTGCACGGCATACAAAGTGCTGATAGAGAGCCTATTTTTGACATAAAGATCACAATGTCACAAAGATTTTGGTGTCATTTGAAAAGGCCTCATTAATGGAGTCACATGCCAAATATGAAGTCTTTATCTTCTATGGTTCAAAAGACAAGTGACAGGACAAATACAATATGCCTAAGATCTTTTGATAAGGGGGAATTAAAAGTTAGGATGGGATTTATTCCTAACTTTGCAAACTCTCATGAAAAATGCAGTAAGTAGCAAATAGGACAATTCTACAAAATTTTTACCAAAAGATAGTTTTTGAATGCACGAGATTTAATTGGAGCTATTTCCTTTTTCCGCCATTTTGGAGGAGAAGCTGGAGTTTTGCTTCATATTCATGCCGATTACACTGAATTATTGTGAGAACATTGCCAATATTCTCACTCCTCTGAAAGAATTTTGGCAATGTTCAATAGTTTAATTATTGCATAACAATTGCAAAAGTTTAAGAAGCATTCTTAGTTTTGAGCAATTCCTTACACAATTAGGTTGATTTATGCACAAATATTCGGTCATTTATCCTACTAAATTTTATGAATCGAAAACTATCTATACATTATTCAAAATTCATTTTGGAATTGAACATATTGTCTTTGATCAACTTGGCTAACATGCATGTCAACAATAGCCCGAACAGCACAATCTGCATTTGATTAACAGTGTTTTCTACCAATATTTCACTGTATCCGATATTCATTCTCTATCCTGCCTACAAGCTTTTCTAACCAAGAAGTACTATGACCTTCACCTATGACCTTGATAAACAAGAAGCATCTTTGTCTTGCTATGAGAAGTAAGTGTACCAAATCTTGGCATGAGGAGTAAGTGTACCAAGTTTGACAGTCCTAGCCCCAACAGTTTGGGCTGTATCCTGTCTACAAGGGTTTCCTACCAAGCAGTACTACCACCATGACCTATGACGTTGAGAAACAATGGGTGACTTTGTCTCGGTATGAGGAGTAAATGTACCAAGTTTGACAGTCCTAGCCCAAACGGTTTGATATGTATCCTGCCTTCAAGGGTTTCTTACCAAGTAGTACTAAGACCTTGACCTTTGACCTCTGACTTTGAAAAACTATGAGCATCTTTGTCTTGGCTTAAAGAGTAAAGGTACCAAATCTGACAGTCTTAGCCCTAACTGTTTAATGTGTATCCTGCCTTCAAAGTCAGACAGACTGACAACACCATACCCTAATACATCCCATCAAATACGGGCGTATAATAGGCATTGTCCTCTGGCACTGGGAAACATCAGTTAACTTTGATGATCGCTGCACCTACAGAAGTTTGTATCTTTTCTACAAGAATTGGGTAGACAGATAGGCAGGACTGGTAGATGCCCCACATAATACCATAATGTGTCCTGTCTTTGACAGGTGTATAAATATTCCTTCAATTAGTTTGGAATTCAAATCTTTAACATAATATTTTTTCCCAAAGTCTGATAGAAGACACAAGAATGCTTTACAAGAGCAACGCCTAGGGTGGCATAATACGGCGTCGCTTAATTCGGCCGGGATCAATTCGCATTTGGCATGATTTTCATGAAAAACATCTGACGTTTACTAAAGTTAATTGCTTTTCATAGCATTTTATCATAGGAATAAGTCCACGGGCAATAACTCCTGCAGAAATGGTCCTATCAAACCCATCTTGGAACTTGACCTGCAAAAAGAAAACTTGAAATTTTTTAGTACAAGCCCCCCCCCCCTCCTAAAATTATAAATTTCTCAAAAATGAAGACAAAGATATCAATACCTGTAAAATATGTGAAAGTTGGTACATTTGACTTTTTTCATGATAAATTTCATAATGTTTTTACAAAAATTAGATTTTTGATAAATTTTCAAAACAAACTCGTGAAATTTATAAGTCCAAGGGCCATAAATCCGTCAAAAGTGATCAATCGTAACAAAACTCGAACAGGTACTGACGCCACTTGATATAAAGCAATATACCATATTTCAACTAAATATATTGAAAGATGGGCAAAAAAAGTCCGGAAAACATGACCTTGGGCAGATGGTCAACCCCCCCCTCTTTAAATTATAAATTTCTCAAAAATGAAGAAAAAGATATCAATACCTGTAAAGTATGTGAAAGTTGGTACATTTCACTTGTTTCATGATAAATTTCATAATGTTTTGACAAAAAATAGATTTTTAATGAATTTCTGAAAAAAAAATTTTTAAGTCCAAGGGCCATAAATCCGTCAAAAGTACGTCAATCGTAACAAAACTTGAAATGGTACTGACGCCGCTTGAAATAAAGCTATATACCAAATTTCAACTAAATATCTTGAAAGGCGGCAAAAAAAAGTCTGGAAAACATGACCCCGGACGGACACACGGACGCACAGACAGTGTCATAACATAGTACAGCCCGTCTAATGACGGGCATATAAAAAAGTAACCTACACTAAAAAATGACCTGATAGGATTAAGAAATTCAAATCTTAAAAGGCATCAAAAAATAAAAGGATGAAAAACTTGATTTAAAAATGGAGACCAAAACATAACACTTTCATTTCAGGCACTCGGATACATTCAGTTTATTGATCTTTGTTGACTTTATTCAGCCAGTCTGAAATGGTTTGTCCAAGGATGCACTGTGTTAAACAAACTTTATTAATCGGATATCACATGGGCTATTCCAAATCATGTTAAATAATGAAACTGGGATAGCCCGACCCAATTTGGGATAGTTTTTGCTTTCAGTTTAGCTTTAGCTTCATTCAGCGAGGACGGTATACTTTGAAGCATTTTTCACATCTTCCTGGATTGATGGATCTGGCCAACAAACAACACTTGTAGAAGACCTTGAGAACTTCACCCATTAAAAGTAAAGGGTCAATGAACAACAGTTGGAAAACAGTTGGAAAAATCACCATTACTAAACCTTATTTGAACTTTAAGCAGGATTGAGGTAAAGAAAAGAAAAAAAGATAATACAATATTCATTTCATTGTAGATTTATTAACATATTAATATTCAACTAGGATGGGACAAATACCCTCATCAGCAACAAAATGCTATGACAATAAATACTGCTTTAAACTAACTGTGACCTAGGGTCAAGGTAAGGACAAAACCTGGTGTTATTGGTAATAATCTTGTGAAGTATGAAGCAGATCCACATAATAGCTATGGTTTTATAAACCAGATGCTATTCTAGACCTTGAAAATATGACCTTTAGGGCAATATTGTGTCATGGGTAACAATTGTGTGAAGTATGAAAAAGATCCAAATAACCTCAAAACTGACGTAAATGCTGAGGTCACAGAACCTGCAGAACACACTGCAAAGTCCACCTCCACATGAACCCACTCATGCGAAGTTGCCCATAAACTGATTTAGTCTAAAATCAAAGTGTCTAGAGATGGACAGACAGATGGGATAATGCCAGTAACACCTCAACAACATTGTTGTGTAGCATGTAATAGTATACTATGATTTTATATCACTTCTTCTAACACTAATAACCTAAATTTGATCACTTTACTGTATAATGAAAACATACAATTTCAGAAAGACATGGGTTTGTAAAAATATGCAGTATCTACTTCTACAAAGATCACAATGAATACAACATTCACAATTCTTGAAAAGTTCATATTCTCTTCCAGTATAGTCCATGTAAGATATGAATGAAAAGATGTAGTTCACTTTTAAAGTTAGAGAGCTATCAAAATATAAAAATCTGATACTGGTAAACTGAAGATTTGTTTATGCCATCTCCAGCAATTATTTTAGTCCCATTGTATCCCGGAAGAAGGAGGTAATCTATCTCTTACATAAAGTAGTGCAATCCAAGTATCCAACCTGGACAGCCTGTGCTGCAAGAAAAGTGCTTAACCACTACACCAAACCTACCCCTATCAAAACGGGTAGGAGATATTGAAACCTAAGGTAGCACAATCATTTGTTTCAAAATTTGTTCACATTATATGAAGTTTTAAACTGTATTTTTGAAAGACATTATGAATGAAACAGTAGAATACGAATTTATATACTAGTAAAATAAAAGGTGAATGTTGTAAAATGGTAGCATTTTGACTTCTGTCAAGATGAGTTTGTGTATAAATTTGTTCTACGTTTATATATATTTCCATACAGATATATCAAAAGGCAAGCTTACTATAAACATAGTAATGAGTTGACATGTGTCAGAGGCAGTATTCAAATTATGGAAAACATTATGTATGACAAGTAAAACTGTTTTAGTGGAACTGATATATACATGAAGAGAACACTTTTGAAATGCTAAACACTTCAACAACCAAATGTTATACATTAACATTATATTTCTATAAAAACGGTGGTCTCATCGAATAAATAAAATTCAATTTACAAAAACAGTAAATTTATCTCTATCTATATATAAATATTGTATATAGTACCAAAATCTAAAGACCTCTGTAACAACAAATATTCAGTGTTCTAGGATTAAACCTAACGTCATCCACACCAAGTTAATTTTCCAATTGGTAAAGTAGTTTTCAATGCCCTTCTTCCCTGTGGAAAGTGAAATTTCAAACTCCAAGCAATTATTTAAATACATGAATACATGCATTCAGCACAAAAACTTCAGAGAGGTCTAACAAAACATATAGAAATTTGAATTTTAATTTGAATTTTAAATAGAGCCATACCACTTGACTTATAAGGTGATGGTGACTAAATTTACTGAAATTCACCTGAACATGCATAAAATTGAAGAATACAAAAAATACCCATTAAACTTTACACTTTTGATCACTACTTATAGATAGATATTTTGAAGTAGGAGAGTTAAAATTGTCCTTCAAGCAAATTGCTGAACACTTACTTATATAGATTTCAAAAGTTTTTCCAACAAAACTTGAAATAGGGATTTCAATTGATATGACATAACTGACAGCCAATGGTAATTTACGTCAAATGGAAGGGTAACAGTTACTATGATGACGCAGTACTAATAAATAGGGGACACCAGTAAATAATAAGCAAGATGAAAACTCTTGAAATACTTGTAAGTGGCTGAACGATAATCTACAGGGATGATCAGTGCACAATGAAGAAAATGTAAAATACACCACAGGGCTTTCGGCTCGTTGCCCCCCCGCCCCCCCCCCCCCCTTCAAATATACCGATATTATATTCGTATATTTGAGGAGGAATGGATGGCAATGAGCCGAAAGCCCTGTGAATACATGAAAGCGCTAACATATGTAGTGTAAAAGTCCAGTATCAAAACTTTGTGACAACAAGGCACATATATAGTATACCATTTCATATGTCCCTGGACAGAATGACAATAAGAAAGTGTAACATGATTATTTCCTTTGTTTCTCTCAAACAATGCATACCTCGTCACCTTTCCAGAATTGATTTTAATGATGTATGTCACATTATAAAATACTGTTCTCCTCATTGTATGAGTGAACACACACATATGCATCAATTCTCAGTCTATCTGCAATCACATATATCTGTGAATAGTTCACAATATACACTTAAGTATAAAATGTATGTATTTAAAACACATTGTGAGTTTTGAGAAACAGTTTTCAAAGACTACCACCAATCAAACAATAAATAAAAAAACTTCAGAATCTGACACCATTGAAATAATAATAATAAAAAAAATACCAGAAATACCACCATTCAAATGATAAACAAAATATTGAATTAGATGAAGGAAAAAGTTGTAACAAAGTGCAGCAGTTAATTGGTAACATTCAATCATACTGAGTCAGTTTCAATGAACTGTATAAACCAGCAATACAATTCAAGAAACATTATTTCTTAAAATTGATTTTGATTAAATATCTTCAATCAATATGAAGTATAACTCTGATAAACATTCAGATTATTTTGATTGCATTGCTCTTTGATGAATCAGAACCAAAATGATTTCATACTATTTTGTCACAATCTGTGTTATTATACCAGAAAATTAAATTTAAATCCACTACTATGGACAACTTATCAGACATTAAACGTAGCTCCAACATTTCATGATTTGTGTTTTTATGAGAAAATAATTTATACAAAATCTACTATTTACCTGACTATTTAAACATTGTGGTGTTATTCATCATCAGAAATTCACACGATGTTCATGCTACCACTCAAGTAAAACTGAGTGTAAATACCTCAGAAGAAATTCAGTACAACACGAAAAATTCAAATAGTACTGGACGGACAATCTGTAACATGGACTGAATGACATACAAAGGCCCTAATCACTAAGCATACTCATTTCTATTTTATCAAGGGCATGAAAATGATGACAACGTAAAAAAGAATACATACAATGGAAGACTTAAGCTGCAATATACATGCTACATTGTGTACAAGTGTTACATCAAGTAACAAATAAAATGTGATAATTTGTATGGTTTTTGACTAGAAAATCTAAGCGTGACTGTATACAATGTGAACACTGTACTAACAGCAGGTGTCCTGATGTATGATTGACATGACATGAACACTGTACTCAGAGCAGGTGTCCTGATGATTGACATGACATGAACACTGTACTCAGAGCAGGTGTCCTGATGTAGGAATGACATGACATGAACACTGTACTCACAGCAGGTGTCCTGATGATTGACATGACATGAACACTGTACTCAGAGCAGGTGTCCTGATGTATGATTGACATAACATGAACACTGTACTCAGAGCAAGTGTCCTGATGTATGATTGACATGACATGAACACTGTACTCAGAGCAGGTGTCCTGATGTATGATTGACATGATGGATTTCTGATTTGGGATCTGGTGACAATGAACTCCAATATGTTTGTCTGCATGCCTCCAATGCACCACAATATTCTTTGTCTCCTTCTACAAAGCAGGTTTTATAGATTTCCCAAAATTTCTTAGTCAATGTGTCAACCCATTGCTCTAATTCTTTTCCTATTTTTCTACCATTCATATTTGCATCTTTTAAAAACTGACTATTGTTTTCTATCTGTAAAACATCTTTGAAGTCGGAGAAATTCCTTGTATGGTAGAGATTGTTTTCAGGCCCATTATGAATAGAAATCACATCACTCAAACTTATTGGTAGTGAATGGAATGATGTGAGAGGCAATACCAAAAATTCCACATCGACTACTACTTTGAAATTGAGCATAAGTTTACAATGCCACACTCCTGGCCGCAGTGGAGTTATCAGGTCTGGTTTATGAGATCCAACATAACCTCGTTTTGGTATTTCTACATCATGAGAGACTGCAATAATATTGGCTGGATCTATAAATGCTATAGACACAGTAAATTCTGTTGGACCTGGCCCCCACAGATGCTTTACAGCCAAATCACTGTATGGTCCCAATAACATGGCATAATTTCTGAATATATTTTCCTTCACATCATAGTTTGAACCAACCTACAATGGACAAAAGGAAAGTTGGCATATCAAGTACATGTATATTATTTCTGCAGATGCATTTCAGTCTGATTATATTTTTCAATCAACAAGTGCATTTTAATTTAAAAAATGATGTAACAAGAAAATTAATCATGTTATCGTGTCCTATGATAGAAGTACATAGAGATATTTGATGCAACACAAGGTGTTTCACTCACACAACAAAGAGCTTATTTATTGTTTTGGAATGACATCATTTTATGATAAACAGATTTTTATTGATGTTCTGATTTCCTAACTTGTATTTTCATTTATATCTCGAGAAGATAATTTTGTGAAGTTTTATCAAAATCGCTACTTAAAATATCGAACAAAAAAGCAAATTCAAGATGGCAACCATGGTGGTTGTACAGGATTATGTACCATTTTTTTCTTTTGTGTTGATAGTATTATTAGTAAATCGATTAGGTAAAGAATCATTATTATCACTAAAAAAATGTGTAATACACAAGGTAACTGATTTTTTAATACAAGTCAAAATTTCTATTTTCTAGGCCATAAGTACATGGACTAGAACCTAAATCATACATGTACTATCACATAAAAAACATGTACCCTCGTTGAGACCTTCTAGATAAATTTTTTTGGTACTGGAAGTGATCACAATAATCATCTGTGTACAGGTAGATGCAGAGAACAAGAACGAATCCTTTTCCAAGTCATGGGGTGTTATAATGACAGAGCTTACAGCCAGTTTCTGTGTTGAAAAGAAAAAAGGGCCACACTAAATGGGATACCAGGCCATTACGGGAGTACTTTCTAACCGAAGGTGGTGCTCATTTATAGCTGGGTACACTTAAACAATGAAAAACATGAGCAAAACACCTACTTTGCTAAATATGCTCATTGCTTGACTGCAAGATTCTTACTAACAACATTTGTACAAAAAAGCAAAAACAACATTTACTTAAAGAAAACAACATTGTTAAAAAGAATGGGGTTAATTTCATATGTAAGACCTCATTGTAAACATACATTTTCAGTTTAATTTGAGTGTTTTAAACCATAATAGTAAAAATTAAGAATTCTGGTTCCCATGAAATGGAAACAACTTGTAAAACAGGGTAATTGTGAAAAAGACAAAATTAATATGTAGGGTTTCAAACTTAAAAAATTACATCAAGCATTACTTTAATATCTCAAAGCATGACTAAAACATTTCCGTTGATTTTCATAGAAGGGCAATAACTCTTGTAAAACATGGTAAATTGCAAAAATGTCACACTTCATATATAGGATCTCACACAAAGTTTCACAAAAGTATTCATGTACATATGAAAACTTTTGAGAATAAAAAGGCCTCAGATGGACAGACAATGCCATTACATCCCACCTTACAATAAAAACATACAACCAGGTGAACCAAGGTGGAAAACAAGAAAATAAAATTGAAATAATTACTTATAATTTACCTCAATATTGATGAGCCTGCCTACATTTCCAGTTGGATCTAATACTTTGTAATCTCTCTTTGCGAGAAAGTGACTTTCTAGTGTGATCTTTCCACCTCCTTTGACCATGGCATCATACTTCACTAAAACACCATGGAAACGGTCACTTTGATACAGTACATGAGTTTCTCTGACCATATCTGGTGTGACAAGGCACTGACCAGTTGTAAGTGGCACAAGATCTACAGCTGCTCTGCGAGTGAAAGAGTGGTAAAAACTGAGGTAGACATCATTGGTGTCTTGTTTACTGTCTAAATAATGGTACTCATTCTGCCAGAAGTTGGTGAGCCCCATTAAATCTGTGGAAGAAAAAAAAAAAATCTTAAGCAAAATATTTACCTTAATTGCACTTTGCAAAACTACTTTATTTAAAAGTTAAACTGTACCTCATACAATAATGATGTGACCATCATATGATTATTAAATGTGACCTGACACAACACACATTTCTATCACATAATTTCAAAATTCAATAAGATGTGATTACTTGAAGGAAATTTAGATAAAGCACTGAAAGAGTGAGCTAGTCCAGTGGTTTTTACACTGGATTTCTAATCTGGACACCTAGTTTTTATTCAAGATGTCGACATATTCCAAGGTCACCTATCACCTCCTACCACTTTATCTGTCCTTTGGTTGAGACAGTATTAACCAAGGCCCCATGTAGTGGAACACATTGGAACTAAAACAATAAATAAATAAACAAACAAACAAAATGTAGCACTGAATGATAGTAGAGAAAGGGTTCTTTTTATGTTGTTCAATACAATATGTGTACTTCAGAGCAACCAAATTTTAGGACATTATATTTAAAGTTGGGGTTTGTGACATGCAAGTGTAGTCATGAACAAATGTATCTGTGACATGTTTAAGTAAAAAATGATCAATTCTGCTATGAGAATGCATCCTGCTAAAATAAGTATCCAGACAGTGTATGTATACAGATATCACATGATATATACTACAGTGTCGGATACTTACACCCCTTCTTTCTTGGCCAAACATGTTCACATCCATACTACATATAGATCTCACATGATGTATACTACAGTGTAGGATACTCACCCTTTCTTTCTTGGCCAAAAATGTTCACATCCATACTATATATAAGTATCACATGATGTATACTACAGTGTAGGATACTCACCCTTTCTTTCTTGGCCAAACATGTTCACATCCATACTACATATAGATATCACATGTTGTATACTACAGTGTAGGATACTCATCCCTTCTTTCTTGGCCAAACATGTTCACATCCATACTACATATAGATATCACATGATGTATACTACAGTGTAGGATACTCACCCCTTCTTTCTTGGCCAAACATGTTCACATCCATACTACATATAGATATCACATGATGTATACTACAGTGTAGGATACTCACCCCTTCTTTCTTGGCCAAACATGTTCACATCCATACTATATATAAGTATCACATGATGTATACTACAGTGTAGGATACTCACCCTTTCTTTCTTGGCCAAACATGTTCACATCCATACTACATATAGATCTCACATGATGTATACTACAGTGTAGGATACTCACCCTTTCTTTCTTGGCCAAACATGTTCACATCCATACTACATATAGATCTCACATGATGTATACTACAGTGTAGGATACTCACCCTTTCTTTCTTGGCCAAACATGTTCACATCCATACTACATATAGATATCACATGATGTATACTACAGTGTAAGATACTCACCCCTTCTTTCTTGGCCAAACATGTTTACATCCATACTGTTTATTATGTCCTGGTTTACAACCGCTTCAAATTTTCGTGCAAAAAATGTGGCACGATTTTCATAATTCTACAATCAAATATTCAATCATTTATAAATGATAATAAAACACTTGTACATACTATGGACATTTCTTACTTACTGAGATGTTGCTTGAGCAGTTAATGCACTCTGCAGGTACTAAATTAGAGAAAAGCTTCATTTACTTTTAAATGAATCCTAAAGTTATATACAGTTAATGTGGCCTTACACATTCATAATTCTCATATTACAAGTAAATTTGAATTCATTACATATCTCAGCATGGACATCAAGTGATATTACATACCAATAGTCTGTCCAAATCATTGGATAAAAGATCATTAGGAGAACATCCACACCAATCCACCACATGTTTATGCTGACATTTACAGCCCTGTTTTCGCCTCCAATTGGTCATATGGAGATTGTTGTCCATCCATCTATCACAAAATTCACTGTTATGAAGCACAGTGTGAAAAAATGACTGAAAAATGTAAGGAAATCTTATAAAGACTGAGTAAGTATCAAAGAAATGTTTGTGTGATTATTTATGTACATCAACATATCAGTTAAGTTTGGTGGTAATTTTAGGCAGGACTGATTGGTGTAACTGGTCTATATATTTCATATCAACAACTTTGGTAAGCTCATGAGTTAAAACTGTGTATTGCATAACCTATTATGAGAAATAACCTCTACCTTCAAACATGTATGTATATATCACGATGAGATGTTGAAGTAACATGTTTGGATATAATCAACCCCTGGAAATGATAAAATGGGATGTGTCATATGATCAAACTATATCAACAGCTGTGAAGTTTCTACTCATCCAATAGTGATACTATGAATCTTAAATGACAAAGACCTGTAAAAACAAATACCATTTTTACTGTCTTATTTCACATATACGACAAACTAATCCTGTCTGTAAAGTAGGACTAATACCTCCACAAGCAGCAGTCCAACACAAAGGGCCATAATTCTGGTAAAAGTAGGTTAACTATGGCAAAATTCAACTACAATGTATAAGGTCTGTAACTATTGGTAATAAGATGTGTACCAAGCCTCTGTCCAATATCTCAAAAGATGTGTGGAAAAAAGTGGAAAAACTGGTATGTCTACATGTAGACAGACAGACAACCTGATGCTAACATACCCCTGACAACTTTGTTGAAGTATAACGCTCAACTTTTGAGTACACTTCATATTGGAAGAAGAAGAAGATCAGTAGGTCATTCAATATCTTTAATTAATCAATGTTGAACTCTCATATGTAAAAATGTTAATAAGAATATAGTGTAAAAATAACAAGAGTATTAGGTTCAGCATTGTGGTAACCATTACACAATAAAGGAATTCCTTCATTATCTACAGTATTATCATGCTTTAATTCTGAGAACTATTGATATTTTCTCACCTCAGCAGGAAGTAAAGTGTACTCGAAGAATGTCTTAAGACCAGTTAGGAGGTCATCGTCTGAAGTGATAACATACTTCACAAAATCTCTATGAAGACCAATCCAGTCACTACCTCCATCAAACACCACCCCTGTTGGTAGTCGACGCGGTCCTAGACGCCACATATGGGTATCACATTCCAAAAACATTTTATTCATCCCCTGCTTTACAATGAACCTGGGTTAAATGAATTTCCAATGAACAAGACATACAAGGTATTGGAAATGAATAAATTGGATTTCGACTGTGCAAGAATTTTAATATTCTTTACTGGAATGACATCAATTTTTAGGGAGTGGGAGTTTACCATTTTGTAACTGACAAATACAGAACTTCCACTGTAAATGATATTAAATATTTTGTAATAGAATTAGAGTGTTTGAAGGAACACAAGTCATATTTCACTTGCTATCCATTATTCAGTATACTGGTCAAAGGTCACAGTCAAGGTCATAAGGACAAAACATTTATATGTATGAAGATTTTACCACCAGGAACACACATATGAAATATCAAAGTATACTACTGATATATGAAATGTTACTAAATAAACGAAATAACCAACTCCTATCTAACAGAGTGTTGGACAAACAGAACATCTGAGGTAGAAAACTTGCACCATTTTGTATCCATCATATTCCACGCTTCACAGTTTGTCATAGTAAAAGAACTGTAGCATACTCTGTATGCATTTCAAAAAGTATCAGGGATACTGGAGAAAAAATAGCCAAGACATATCATAATTCTATAAGCAATGACATCAGATAATCTGCATTCATCAAGATTTTACTTTGTTTGCTAGTTTAAAAACAGAAAGTTTACTATGAAATAACTGACCTGTCAGTATAATGGCCATGAGATTTCAAAAAGTTGTAACCCTTGTATTTTGTTAGGAACAATTCCAAGGACTGCAGTTTCCTGAGGTGATAAAAATAGATACTAAGAGAAATAAGTATGTACCTGTAAATATTACAAGGAAAACATTGTGACTTGTTATATTGACATCTCAGCTCACAAAGTCAATTAAATGCTTAATACACATAACATAATACATGACAATTTGATAAACATACACCTGCACACATTCAAAAATTAGAACAGTCTTTATAGGACTAATACCCTCTGAATCAGCAAATACTGTGTTACGGCAAGTCTGGTCATATGTTAAGTGTGACATTTAGCTTGAAAATATTACCTAGGATCAAAGTCATGACACACCTTTGTCAAATTCTTTGAGGTACAAAGCAGATCCATGCTACAGCCACAATTTTGTACACTACACAGCAACTTCAGTCATGGACTCAATGTGACAATGATGTAAGAGATATGACCTGGGATTAAGTTTATATTAAACCCTTGTGTGTCATGAGTAAGCAACAATTGTGCCAAGTATGAAGCAGATTTATACTACAGCTACAGTTTATAGAACCACATACTCATTTTGATCATAAATTCAATGTGATTTTGACTTTGGAGTAATGACCTTGCATCATAATGCTTCTTAATATTATAATACCAATTAGTATGACTCTTATAGGACCTTATAATTTTGTGAAATGATCCCAAATGACTGATCAAAAGGGCTGTGTGTAGATGACCTTGACCTTTGAACAATGATCTTGAATGATACTTGTCAAACGTAGGGGTATATGCAAAATGTTGGTGAAGAATGATCTAATTATATGTTTATAGTAAAAAAGATATGACCTTATTATATTATATGTTTATAGTAAAAAAGATATGATCTCTGTCTGACAATATAAATGACAATGTCTAAATTACTCGGTACCTTGATCTCTGAGATATGACCTTGAATGACCATGGTCTAGAGGCTTAGATCACTAGGCAGATTTGCACTAACTATAATTCAATTTCACTCATTTATGAAAAGATTTCAATCTTGCATATTTATCTGATTTTTGAGATAAGACCTTGAGTGATTGTGAACCAGTTAACTGTGGCCATGGTCAAAATTGATTTTGAATCACTATCCAAATTATTAAGAAAATATAATCTAAGAACAGAGAGAAACAAAGACAGACAAAGCAATGGCTTTGATTTTGTAAATTTATCTAAAAGCATATAAAACACCTATTCGTATCTAATACAATATATAAAATACTAGTACTGATATTCTGTAAAATGATGAAGGAATCATACTTGATTGGGTAATCACTCTCACTGAGATTAATGTAGTAATCCCACTTCCATTCTTTCTGTAGCACCTCTTTCATGAATTCTAGATGAGCCTGCAGTAGACTTGCACCTCCCCATATAGTGGCAAACCTTCTACGGGCAAGGAACACATTGGGCAATAGATTTTCTAAGGGTCGTAACTCTCGGAATAGGTATTCTTGTCTCTAAATTTAAAAATAATAATTCAAGTATTCTTTTCTTGTGATCTTAGATAAGAAAAAAATATATATATATATATTTCATCTATAAACGATTAAAAGAAATAAGAAATAGATAATTCTTCTATAAACATGTTATGAAAGTAGTCTGACAAAACCTTTCAAAGCAGTTAAATGTTACCTTTTTTCACGAAACTGATGAATTACTCTTTAGATTTAAAAAAAAAAAAGAGTTTGTATATTGTACATCAAGGTAATGAAATAATGTGTCAAATGTGAAGTTCAGATCAGTATCTATTAAATGATCAAGTTTGATGCATGTGTCTTTGAATGTGTAAGTAAAACAATGGTCACCCTATATGTGTCTGTGACAATTACTTACTGTATATACGCGTCTATATGTCGCTCCGCCTATATGTCTGGTTTACTTTTAGGGCTTGAAATTTTGAAATTTGTCACTGACTCGTTCTAAATTTTCAATGTACAAAGGCTTGTATTTGCTTATGGCATCTTTTCAATGACTTTTAATAAATGGCTTGAGAACCTTTCTGCTCTAATGATCATGTGGTATCACTCAAGAGTTCTTAACAATACAGGGGAATTTTTTATATACATGTAGCTTCTTTTCTAAGAATATAGTAGTTGTTAACACGGCAGTTTTTGGCAGTTAAAACGGCCGTTGGTGGTCATGAAAACGGCAGGTTCCAGACCCCAGCCTTCGAACTCATTGTTGCTGCCATCATCATCATCATCATCAAACAGCACTTTGATCTGTAGTTCTGACAAAAGAATGTCATCATAACAGCTATATGTCTAGAAACTGTTGGCCACGCAATATGCATTAAATTGTCACAAAATCGTCTTTAAAAGTACTTAATGACCGGGGAATATCGCGTTTATTATCTATGGTGCGTGATGCCTGCATTGTCTGTTCATCAACAGCAAAGTTTGACTTCAGATCAAGGTCCGATTTTTTCCTGTCTTAATATCGTGCCTATAAGTCTCACAAATATCCAACTTATAGGCGAGTATATACAGTAACTGAAAATGTCTATCTAAACTATTCAGTGGGATGTCTAACTTTAATTTAAAATTCTTTCTTGTTATGCTAGAAACACAGGTGTATGATGCCATGCATTTAAGAAAAATGTAGGTGAAGGTCACATAATTTGATGATGAACCTAAAGATATAATCCACTCTACTTTAAGCTCAAAGTAAGTTTCTGTATTAAGAACATTCATATTCACCTATTTCTAAAATTTAGTAAAGTGTTTTGTGCCAAACCTATGCCTCTCACTGATCAGGTTTACAGTTCATTCACTGGTATGTGGAAAACAAGGTGGATATAAATCAACAACTTAGTCGAAACATGCATGTACCTACCATGTCAACATGTATGAAGTAATAATGCATTTTATGATAGATAGTTTTCAGTAATCTTTGTACTTGGCGCACTTGTCTACCATTGATTGTAAAGACGAACAGTATTCGCACATGCCCATCACGTGTCACATTGTCTATGTTGTGCACTAAAGAGAACTTATTCTTTTGAGGACCTGAAACACAGTGAAACAAATACTGAGGTATTAAAAGTAAAAATGTGTTTAAATGAATCAACTCATTCTCTTAGAAAAAAAATAGATCCAGATAAAAATGTGTGTGTGTGTGTGTATGTGTGTGTGTGTGTGTGTGTGTACGTGTGTGTGTATGTGTGTGTGAGAGAGAGAGAGAGAGAGAAAGAGAGGGGAGAGAGAGAAAGAAAGAGCATGTATTACATCAATTCAAGTTTGCATTGCAGATGATGATGAGTTTGATTCCCACATTGTACCACTATGAACAAATATGTTACCGTAAGTATTTAAGAATACATTATGTGAACCCCCCTCTCATCTCTCCTTCTCTCGCTCTGAAGAACGAGAGAAGGAGAGATGAGACGGGGGTTCACACGATGTTAAGAATATTGAAAGTTGGTGTAGTTGTTGAAGGCTTGGCTTAAGGTGTAAATGATCCAGAATTTGATTCCTGCATTGCATCATTGAAGAGGTTGGAAACCATGCGTCTCCATGTTGCAATACAACTGATAAATTGTTAAATGCAATGTAAAACACCAATTTTCCAATTAACCAAATACATCAAATGAATTTCAAAAAGTTCTCCACTCAGACAGTTATTTACTTTTTAAATGTAAAACATCAAGCCTGGTTTACCTGTATCCTAAGCCAAGTGCTTTACTATTATGTCAAATCTACTGTACAATGATACTGTTGATTTAAGGAATGAATGCCTTGTTAACCGTAATGTAAAATGAAGCCAGCATGAAAGAAACATACTGGTAATTGAAATATTACTCAATGCTTACCTTGAACACCTGTGCTGTACACACTGTTACAAGAAAACCCACCACATTTCACATTCGGATCTTCTGGGCATGGACGTGAACATTTCTGGTCTGGTATTTTACCATATTTACCAAAGCTTTGCCCACAAAAACATTCATCTCCATACTGCATTCCTGCATACTTATATCCTGAAAAGAAACATAAAACTTTTAATCGTTTTAATTGATTGATTTTACATTAAAACATGCATAGGGTATTTCCCTTATCAAAGAAAATACACATACTTACTTAAACCTGGATGAAACTGAGGTATTCACAAGTTTTTTCTACTCTTTACCACAAATCAGGAAGATCTGGACACCATTTCTCTTCATACAACACAAGTACTGACAAGACATTAAATATTACCCATTTTCACAGGCCTTTGAGGTGTAGCATTCAACATAATGAGCGTATAAAACTACTTTTTTGACAGAGTGACTGATTATTGTTTTACGTCAATCCACAATTATTTCATGTATATGGTGATGGCATCTGCCCGACGCATTGCATAGAAATTTATACCTCTGAAATGGACCCACTTGAAGCAGAGAGATCTTCTACATGCCATGACTACAATGACATGGGACCTGGGTTTTTACTGTCTCATCTGAGAGCCAAAATACCAGTGTGCCAATGGCAGGAATAGAACCCCATACCTCTAATTAACAACCAAATCACCTCATCCACTGAGCCATACCAGTGTGACAATGGCAGGAATAGAACCCCATACCTCTAAGTAACAACCCAATCACCTCATCCACTGAACCATACCAGTGTGCCAATGGCAGGAATAGAACCCCATACCTCTAATTAACAACCCAATCACCTCATTCACTGAGCCATACCAGTGTGCCAATGGCAGGAATAGAACCCCATACCTCTAATTAACAACCCAATCACCTCATCCACTGAGCCATACCAGTGTGACAATGGCAGGAATAGAACCCCTTACCTCTAATTAACAACCCAATCACCTCATCCACTGAACCATACCAGTGTGACAATGGCAGGAATAGAACCCCATACCTCTAAGTAACAACCCAATCACCTCATCCACTGAGCCATACCAGTTTACATATATTCACAGAATACTGAAAAGCACTTTCTCTTTTTTTTAAGACTACTGTCCTACTTTCAGGAAGCTACAAGACCAACAATCACCACTTCAATTTAAAAATGTCAGTGAGCTTTTGATTTTTATTATGAAATTTTCATCTTTTGCAAATTTAAAATTCAAGCATTTTGTTTTCAAGGCTTTATTATTCTAAAATGTTTTTACAGTCTCTATTCTTCACTTCTAAAGATAAGTAAATTCAGAAGCTTCCTTGATGATTGTGTATCACCAAAACAGTGAATAAGTGTCAGAAATCAATATTCATTCACATATAACATACTACATGTAACATTCACTGATTATCAAGGGAGCAAATACTTGCACATTTGTACTACCTATCTTATGGCATATGGTAATAATTTGTCCCTAGCCAGTACTTTAACAAAAATAAATAACATCAATCATTACTTTGTCTTACCTATTTGCAGACAATGATCTATACAGGTAGAAACAGAATTCTCTTTAAGTGCAATCTGGTGTGGGAGATCTCGATCTGCATTTTTGTCCTGATAACACCCATAGTAATGACCTTTACTGTGATTTCCTTCAAAATACAAACCACACACATTTCAAAGGATTTTGTTACTAAATAAGGAATAAGTAGCATTTCATCATTTGCTTACATTTACAACAGCTATGACAAACAAGCATGGTGTATTATAATTATTTGAAATGAAATTACATGAAATCTGTAACATTACCATATTTCTACTGAATTCTGACATATGCCTGTTTTTGTATGTTAAAGCTTACATTTGATTTCTTCAATAGTTTGAACATCAAGCATGTTAAGTGTTCATTTCTGATTACTATGTGACCTTCCCTCATGGAAAGGAATGTAACCCAGTTTGTGTAATACTTTCTATACAATCAAATAATAAGGTTTTCACTTCGTCATCTGCCTTCCAAATACATATTTACAATACCTATAATAAAACAATTATTGGTGTTATAAAAGGAAAAGGAGGACCAGACTAAAGTCTTGTGGTTACACTTAAAAACTAAGGTAAGTTTTTATATATTTTTGCACAATGAAATCTGATTTGCAAAAAAGCATGGTTTTTAATGTTGAGGTTTTGTTGGCAATTGGGTTTGGCTGATGTTTGAAATTTTATCTACTTAGAAACAGCTCATTAACTTTTCACCTGTTGTAAATTATTGTACCATGAACAACTGAAAATGGTAGAAATTGATATAGAAAATGACTATCTAGTTATAGAAGGTAGAAATAAACATCTCTAATCATTCAGAATGTTCCATATTCCTTTCCATTTTACAGCATACAGGTAATCAAAGGCAAACCTTTGGTTGAAATCTATCTGGGCAACTGCTATAAAACAATTTCTTGTGAATTCAGTTCCCAAAAAACATACATAAACTTTTCATACCTTTCTTCGGACAATAATTGGGAAGTGATTTTGGGAACAGTTTTCCCTCTGCTGCTAAGCAGGCAGCATCTGCAATCTCTTGTTTACACAAAGTGGTCTTGGCTCTGCTAATAGCAGAGATGGTTTCCTCACTTGTTAAGTGACATCTTGGTTTATATAAAAGAGGTGTGTCTCCTTCTGACAAGTTGACTGGTCTAATAGAACGGACAGTGAACTCAAAGTTGTCTCTCTTTGGAGGGTCCTTTCCATTATCTATATATTCCTCCTCACTGTACTGTGATAATGACCTGGGTCTCTAAAGATAAAATGCACTATGAAGGATACAGTCAGTAACTAATACTAGCACTTGGCTGTTAAAGTCATTTCTGAGACTACATGTATTTAGATGCTGAAATACATTATGTTTCAGTATTACACATGTGTGCAGAAACTGCAAGTATACATAAATTTCTTCACCAATAAAAACCAAAAGCTCTCTAAGTATTGTACAGTACTAGTCAGATAGAATATTTCCTTCAGCAGGCAATTTTCATAATACATGTACTGGGTAATAACATGCATAAAGTCATATTACCGGAAAGATTTTAAGGGATCTTGATCTTTGGATGACATCATATATGTTCCGTCACAAGGAGGGGTGGGGGAAATATAACTTTGTTGATTTGTCTTCGTAAATACATAGCATGTATATCACAGTAGTAACAAAAGAATGTAAAACTATAGGTTTTAAACATATTCTGATTTATTATAATTTACGAGATCATATGATGTATTTGCATAAATTTTGTGTTAAAACAAAAGAAAATCTGATATTGTAGAAAGAGTACATTGTAAAATTATGATTCCACACATATAATTCATCTCTATAAGAACTGCCTTCTCATTGTTTTCACAATGATTTGGGGACAAAATAGGGGGTAGGGTAATAAAATCTTCCTCTGCACAAAATCTAACCTAGATACATACATATTTCTAATTTTGTTTATTAAGTACATATGGTTTTGTAGAATGAAAATTAATCAAGAAAATGAGATATTTTTATATTAACAGCACTCTAAATATCACATTTTGATGCATTTGTAGAGGAGATAATTTTAGTGGATGATTTCAGATAACAGTGATGCAAGACAGCCTTTTTTCTCATTACATATACATGTACATATATAAGGGATTCTAAAATTGAGACTGAACCATGAAAGAAAATACTACAAATAAGAGGTTATATAATCTGAAATTACATAAAATTGGCACTTCAATGCAAATTAACAGATGATATGTTTGACTCAGAAATTACCAAAATATGAATTAAGCAAGTTAAGACTCTATAACTTTGATTTCTTGCTCAAACGAAAACAAATATGGAAAGGTATCGGTAATGTTTAAACACCACCAATTTATTTTTATCTTATATGTTTTTCAAATAAGAAAAAGAAAGAATGTATTTTTCACTAGAATTTTCTTTGGGATGAATAACCCTTAATAAACAGTAATATGTTATATACATGTACATGAAATGTAACCTATTGTAGAAATAACCTTATATTATTATCAATATATACATATATATACCTGCTATACAATTCATGCAATATCATCTTCAATCATGCAATTCTTTCCTTAACATGCTAGGAAAAGCAGCCTAAGAGAGCTAGTAAAGATTAATTCATGAAAATTGTTAGTGAATAATGAATAAGTAAGCACAGATTCTTTATTTCTCTTACATGAATATTTGATACATGAGTAGACCATTCCCTCTCCAACATGTCCAAACAAATTTTATAGGAGAAACAAATATAGGCATTTTACTGTAAAGGATCCATGAGGTTAACTCTGAACTTAAAATTTTAAAAATACATGATATCTAATTTTATCTAATGTGAGTGTTCGGGTGACTTGCTATGCACACATAAACAATATCACACTGGCATTCCTCTTCCACTAATGAAACCTTGCTAATACAGCTCAAATGACTCAATGTCACATAAAGTACAGCTGAAGCATATGGAGATATTCATCTAAATCATTTTTCACGAGTCAAATTTTTTGTGCATATTTGTTAATAAAAGGAAAATGTATATGCTGAATGAAAACCACATCCAATGACCATTATCTATGTTTACAATATATTCATCCTTACACATACCTCATCAGATCTACAAAACCTGTTCAATACTCCCTCCTATGGAATACAAATTATTACAGCAAGTCTTATGATCATTTCATTTTATCAAAGAAAGGTACTTACAATATATATATATATATATATATATATATATATATATCATGAAATTCAGATTTACTTGAGATTCAACAATACAATTTCTCACAATAAAATATATATATATAATGTTAAAAATACAATGTATCGTAATTGAACAGATATGATGGTCAAAAAATCTTATTTTTATGCAATGATTATCATCTTTTGACAGGATGTTCAATAGGGATGTTGACCTGATGTTATCTTAACTTCAAATCTATACTACATGTGGAGATATGAAAGATATGAAAAGCTGTCGTTAAAACTGTCTAATAATGGAAATTGCAAATACCCCCCGGTACACACTGATAATATTCATTTATGAACTCATGTTTGTTTATATATATTCAATGGAAATTTTGTAACAAGATATCCATGCGCATACCTTATGTACACTTGATAAGGTGTATATTAATGTGATTTACAGTGGAAAATTCCAATGTATAGAATTATATATATATATATATATATATGTAAATATATATATATACATGTATCATATAATGATGGGCAATACACTCAAAATATGATAGACAAAAACAGCTCAACTTTTTACTATTTATATTTACATATATCTTTAACATAATGATGGGATCAACGAAATCATAATTTTCTCAAGAAAAATTCAAAATTTTTGATTACTAAAAAACATTGTTGCATACAAAGAACAATAATTTTTGGGGTGTGAATCTGCAGAGCTCTATAACAGACTGTTATGGTGCACAGGGATGGTACAGAGCTAGCTTTTTTAAATTACCTACATCATTATACGTATAGTCATAAGTACATGTACATGCAAATGATAAACTTATTAAAATACAGGTCACAAATTGCCTAGGCATGTGATAAATTGTCATCAAGAAGAATTGGAACCACAATCCTTCAAGAGATCAAGAAATTTCAAGTTTTCAACTTGTCATACAAATCTGATAAAATACACTTCAATAAGTCATCAAATTTATCATATCTTTTAGACTAATCTAATACAAATTCCTAAAAAAGTACTAGAATTGCCTGATCATATTTCCTTAGATATTACTTCACAATACTTGTTAATAGCTGGAACACTTTTTTCTAAAAAGAAAAATACATTGAATACACAATATCAGAAAAGGGTGTCACTTTTAACAATGCTGTGAGGTAGAGAGCTTCAAAATTAACAGTGCAAGATGTCATTCACATTCATTGTTACTGATGGACTTCTTTTCCTTCTCTATAGAAATTACTTTCAGAAAAATGTTCATTCTTAAATAGTCCCAGTCCCTAAAATTATCCCTGGCCCAAATGTTTAGGTCACAGTAACATGGTTTAGGAACAAGACTTACATATACAATTATTGAAGAACAACAGCACAAAATAACATTTATGTGCAATTAACACTATCCATATGTTTCATTGGCAAAAATTTAGTTGGAGTTACCTCCCTTTGTTGCCCATGTTTGTGGTCAAGAATGAGTTTTTACTTCCTATTCATACTAAGTTTAATTAATTTGTTTTAGAAAGTTGTTAATATTTACACTTCTTAGGAGACTTTTTTTTTACCATGGTCTAATACCTCAAAATTTATTCCTAGTTTGGAGAAATTACCTACCAAATTTGATTGATTTATAAACAACTATTCTTTTATATATTTCAAAGATGGCAGACAACTTGTCACAAGGGAAGTGAATCCTGTATAATTTTATGCCAATGAAACCTATCTATACTACAAACTAGGTTTTTATTACCTTTTCAATATCAGATCTGCCTCCCATATCAAAATTAATGCAGTTATTTCACTTTAAGCAAATCCATGATTTCTACACTGACCATTGGATATGGCTATCATCCATATGAATATTGATATTATTATGTTAAAGTGCAGCTTACTACTATTGAGTCCTACAGATAGTCGCACAGGCCAGAACAGTATTGTGTTTATGAATATGATGCTAAAGGCTAATGGCTAATGCTAATTAAATACATTACTTACATTCTTTTTACGATCAACAATACTTCTGAAGTCTGTGTTATAACCAACAAGTAATTGTATAACGAGTATTAATAAGGTGGCTATGAAAAAATATCTGTAGCGGTAACAAAGTCTCCCGGTGGAGGAAACTCGGGAATAAGCCATTTCATGACGTAGCATTTGATTGTATCTCGATCCCGCGAATTTATCACATTCAGAACAAGTGTTACAGTATCCTTTGCAGGCAGACTAACAAGTAACCCCCTACCCCGCCCTGCCTGACTTCGCCCATTCAGACATTGAGACAGTGCAGTACTGTATTCGTTAGCAGATTTTGTTTGGTTTGGGTGAGGTTGTTGGTTTTGGGGTTTTTTTCAAGTACATCAGTTTAGAACTTCGATTAGATCACTCTTTGCCAGTACACCTTGTACACATTGAGATGGGTAGTATAGAAATTGATTTATAGGCTACCTAAACAACGAACCAGAATCTCTGAGCATTGCCAATGGCGTATCTACCATTACGCCAAATACGCACGTGCGTACACATTTTGTCAAAATGATAGTGTCGAGGGAAAGGGGAGGGGGGAGGTGGTCGTTTTCCTTTTCCCCAACCCCCCGCCTTTCTTGTGCGTACACATCATATGCGCTCTGGCTACGCCCCTGATTGCAGCGTACAGTAACACGAAATGATGTGATTTAAGGTACCCCAATAAGAATCTCCTGCTAGGAAGGCATATCCTACTCTATGTACGATTTCAGTCAACTTCGTATTTCTCAAATAAGTATTTTGTTAAATTGCTTTCAGTGCCCAGTTTATAATTATTTAATAGTAAACGAAAGACAAGCTAGGTTCAATACGGATGCTTGCTTCTTGAGTTAATCCATCCAGAATGAACCATGTACTTTACAGTCGTTTCATTGTAGTCCGAGATTCTCTGCCCTTCTCCCAATTTTGAAAGCAGCGGTTTGTGCGAGAGGGTCAGAAAGACTTTGTTCATCAAAAGTATCAAAAGGTGGGAGAATGGTAGAGAATCTCGGACTATTTTCAATGCAATATACACTCGTTACTGAGAATTAAGGACGTATGTGGAAAACATAACCCAGCACGTAAGCCTTCACTAACGGCGTACCCTAGTGAAGACCCAGGGGTAATTGAAGACCTACGTACATTTGTGTAGGTATTATTATTTAAAACTGTTATTAGAAATGTGTTTCTTATTATTAGAAAAAGCAAAATAGATATTTTGTTCTGTAATATTAGGGACGTATATATCTAAATTGATATTGTATACTTCATTAAAGGGGTACATGTAATGTGTTGTAATGTGGAACACTGTTGCATTTAGTTCATCAATCTCATGGCATAATTTGAATAACCAGTCTAGCCTTTAAATATACAAATCAGTATAAAGAAATTAAAAACACTAAACTGGAAAGATGGACACTCCAGTCCATGCAGTAGCGGATCCAGGATTTCCGAAAAGGGGGCCCACGGACTATTCGGCCATAGATTCTAGTCTGAAATAGGAAGCAAAAGTACATCGTCATTGTTAGGCATTCTTTGTAATACCGTCATGGGACAGTAGAATGCTGTGGAAGACATTTCAGCCTATAGATTCAAAAGCCGAAATATGTGATGAAAAAGACAATATAATTATAGATGTATACACATGTATGGACGAGTGAGGCTTCAACTGACCAAATTATGATTTGTGACCGAGCCGTGAAAGTGGACTAAGCCCCCGGTGCTCCAGCATTTTCGGACTGTGCTTCAGGGGGGAGAAGTGGGGCACCCCTGGCTTGTTTTTCGCCACTCAAAGATGAATGCACTTATATGGTGGCGGCAACTGTCTGATGTTTCATAAGTTGTCTTCAGTATGCTATGGACCCATTCCAAGCAGTGAAGGATCCCTTACATGACAACGTATACAGCAAAATGGGGCCTTGGTTTATACGGTCTCATTCGAAGGGTAGATAAGGAGGTAAACTATAAAACCGGGCGATAACAATGTGTCAGCTAAATATGCACAGTTATATCACTATGCATTAACCCATCTTCTGTGTGTCTTTCCCTGCGTCTTGCTCTGTGGTGCAGGGGAAGACGCAAAGCTTTGAACATTGTTGGTTGGTTGGTTGATTGGGGTTTTACGTCGCCTTCAACAATATTTCAGTTATATCGCGACATAGAAGCAAGAGGTTACCAACCTCTTAAACATAGTGGCGCAACCCGGGAATCGAACCCGGATAGTCGTACCGTAAGCCAAGCGCTTAACCACTACACCACGCCTGCCCTCGTGGTGAAGATGGCATTAACCATCAATCGAATAATGTCTTCGCATTGGTCTAAGCGGACATCGCAGGGGATTGAGTTGGAATTGGGTCTGATCATTTTATAAATAATGATACCAGTTTTTGGACCTTTGAACTTAAAATTGCTAAAAAAAACCCCCCAAATTCCAACAATCCAAGTCAAAAATCAGTAAGTATACATTCAAAGCTGATTTGAATATAGTGCAAGGTTCTTGAGCTATTATACAGGAACCATTCTGTGATGAAATGAATGACATCAGAAACACAGACATACACACTGGCAAAGAGAAATCCTACTGCCCCCTCCAGTTGGCAGGCATGATAGTAAGAATTACTTATACATACAAATCTACCTCTTGATTCTGCTATTTTAAAGATATTACTGTATTCAGAAGAGCTTTTCACAAAGTATTCTACAATAATGAATTATAATCAGTCTGAAACTTGTATGAATTTGGATTGTAGACATAAATAAATTTCCCAATTATATTCCTTAAGATCACAATATCAATATTTTGATGTATGGAAGCCAATTAGGTCCACATAATTTTTTTATCTTGAAAATTCAACTTACTACCTTGAAATTTCAACTCTATCTTGAAAATTCAACTTTCTGTCATTTGATAACCTTTGATACTCCTGATCAAAAGTGATCACATGACAACCTCAAAAGTTATCAAATGACATTACTAACTTGAAAATTCAAGACACTGTCTTGAAAATTCAAGATGCTACCTTAAAAATTCAATTAACTATAATTCAATAATTTACTTATTTCAAGCTCAATGTCGTGGGGTAAAAACATTTGGTATAGACAAAGAAGTCTGGATGTGATGAACATAGATGTGACATATGAAACCCTACACCTAGTTGATTGATCGATTGATTTTTGTTTTACGTCACACCACAAATATTTCACGTATATGGTGACGGCATCTGCCTGATGTGGGGCATACAAATTTTGACCTTTGCAACATACCCACCCGAAGCAGTGAGGGATCTTTAATATGCCATGCATACCATGATACGGGGCCTCAGTTTTTACTGTCTCATCCGAAAGACACGACACCGGCATGACCAGAGCGGGACTCGAACCACAGCCTCCCTATCAGGAGTCCGACACGATACCACTAGGCCACGCCGTCTTCCCTAACCCTAGTAGTTGACTAGTTATGGGCATTGTTAAAGGTTTTGAAAAAAGGGTCAAACTTTAAGGACAAGGTCATCGGGTAAAAACTTTTGCTACAGACAGAAATGTCTAGCCATAATGAACACAAGTGTGAAATATGAAAGCTCTACACTCAGTATTTGACTTGTAATGAGCAAATTTTAAGCTTTTGAAAAGTAGGTAAAATGTCAAGGTCAAAGTCATGAGGCCAAAAATCATGGTGATAATGGGAAGGTCTTGTCACAAGAAATGTAGGTGTGAAATTTGAAAGTCCTGTGTTTAATTGTTTTTTAAGGAATTGCCAGGGTTAAAGTTTTTGTCTTCGCTGCAAACACCGATGCGAACTCCAACACTAGGTCTATGACATTGGTTCACCAGACATTCGCTGAGACGAGCTAGAAAGGGTATCCTGAAGTTTCAAGATAGTATGTTGATTTTTTAAAGACAGTTAAGATGAATTTTAAAGATAGTATCTTAAATTTTCAAGATAGTGTCTTGAATTTTGAAGATAGTAAGTTGCATTTTCAAGTTAGTAAGTTGCATTTTCAAGATAATATCTTGAATTTTCAAGATAACATCTTCAATTTTCAAGATGGTATTCTGAATTTTCAAGTTATAAATTTGAATTTTCAAGATAAAATATTATGTGGCCCTAACTGACCTCCCTATTGATGTATAATTTTTGTTTTTTTTTCTCATGGTAATCAAAGGTGAAAGTATTACAACATCTGTACTTTTTTTGAAAGGGTATAAATTATAGATGTATTAAAAGGCTGCATTGATTTTTTTTTTCAAAATAAAAGTTTGAAAAATGTATTTTGAAGAACTTTATTCATTTAAAAATATATAATCACAAATGACAATAGAGGATGATTGTAAAACATATACCCCTGCTATGGGATTATTTCATAGCAGCAACAAAGCTTTCCTAGCTAAATTTTAAATTATATGTCTCAAAGGCCAAAAATCCTAGAGAATATTACCAGTAGTAACCTTGACCCCAGACCTAGGTTTGTATAGGATAGATGTTCCTTAAACTTTCATCTGGAAACCAATAATTTCTGTATATTTTCACCAGCAGTGACCTTGATCTTTGACCTAATGACCCCAGAATCTATATGCCTCTTTCCCCTTTGTTAAGGATCCATATATTAAAATCTGCTTTGGATAGGATGCAAGGAACTTGAATTATCATCCAAACACCAATAATTGTAATCTTTCATTTGTATCCAATACTGACCTTGACCTTTGACCTACTGACCCTAATATCAATAGCACCTTTCCCTTTTGATAAGTATGCATTGATCCTCATTCAATGTGGATAGGATGCAAGGAACTTGAGTTATTATAAAAAAACGAACTCTGTGACAGACGGACAAAATTATCAACAAAAGCAAATACTTAATGCCCCCGGCAATGCTTTGTGGGGACATAAAAACATGAAAATCATTAATTAAGATCATGATGATCAAAGACAAAAATTCTTTGCAAAAGGTTTACAGTACATTCCACACTGCAAACATAAAATAATACTCTTACAAAATTAAAACACGACAATATCTCTATACAATACATAAGATAATATGCATGCGAGTCCTATAAAAATATACATATTTAAGAACTATCTTGGGTATATAACTACATTTGATGTTCCTGTAAAACAAAAAGGACTAACCTTTTTTCACCTCGTCTCATTCTCATACTGGTTTAAATACAGAAATTTCTTATACAAAGTTCTGTCATTGCTTCAAACCAAGTTTTAATGAAATCAATTAATCAAAATGTAAGGAATTGCAATTACAACTTGAAGAGATACAGAAATTTTATAAGCAAATATCTAAGACTGTTTAAGAACATCTAATACCATAATCTCCCCATGTAAACATCATTGTTATATCCTTCCGTTATACAAAGTATTACATAAACCCACTTACAGCGTGAAAAGATTTGTAATACTATGATATCAACATGCAAAGAAAAAAGCTAAGACAGTTGGAATGTAGAAAACTGGTATGTCCCACCTGATATACAGAGTGCATGATAATGAGCATAAAACTATTTATCAATATCACATCATATGAACATCTGAACAGATTTTGAATTCTGCAGAAAAATATATTTTCAATAACTTCAACTTACATATTTATGGTGCAATTAACCTTATTTAAGATACCAAAATTCAAGAATATTTTCATAAGTACTGTGAAGTTCACAACATTTCGCTTACAGCTGAACAAAGACATATTTTGTCTTAACTTTCTTGTAGGACTTCACAGTTGGATAAAGTTTAAGTTTTCTTGTAAAATATAAATTTCTTATGTTAAAAATTGTATACTAATTTTGGTGCTAAAGTAAAGCGTTTTAAATGTTCAAAATATTCTTTCTGAGGGAAGAGATATTAATACATGTAGTATATAAGCTTCTCTTTCAAATTTTTAACCACAAGATAAAAAAACTGACATCACAATATAAATATTACAGATACAAGTTGTGATCTTGTGAATTACATGATAAAGATCATCACCCCAACCTGTCCACTGTCCACTGAAAAGCACCTATGGCAGGATGCAAACCCTTTTTTAAAAATCTCTGACTATTGATGCTTTTGAAATGTCCACTAGATATAACGTACATAAGAAAAGACAAGAGATGGTGGCGGATTTTGCAATGCAGCTGAGACAGATTTATTAGAAAATTAGGTATGACAAATTACAGGTACAGCCAGAATAACAAGGTATGGTAAAGATATGAATTACATTCACAAAATGCTTTGAATACACAGTGGTAATGGTACTGAGTTTGTGTGGTTTTCAGGCCTTAAAACTGTCAAATTGCCTCTAGGGGCTTTGCCCCCTCTTTCTCTTCTCATCAGGGCTCTGCCCTGGACCTGCAGTGGAGCTTAGCAGTTCCCAGTCCCTGAAATTATTTTGTACCTCATAACTCCAAAACCTGGAACTGCCCCTGGATCTATTGTTTTACTTAAAGACCTCTTATCATGGCAACCTGTTTCTGTAAAAGTGTTAAAACTAATAAATCTCCATTTGTCTTTCTTCATGTCCAATCTTTTTTTAAGTTTGCTATCACTAAATTGATTTAATGGAAAAGTCATTAATAGGTTATGTTACTTCCTATGTGGGTTTTACATACAGTTAAGTCTTTATTTTCAATATTGGAATTTTCCTATCTCTCAATAATATCTTTAATATTTTGTTGCCAAAAGAAGTTTTTGTTGAAACATCTAGTAAATAATTAGTTACCACAGAATACAAGCAAGAGATAGCCACCTTTAGTTTGTTCTAATTTTTAAATGAGTAAAATAACTTTACATTTTCTGTGACAGTAAGTGAGGTTATCATACAGTGGATAATGTTTGAAACTCATTACAAGCTTTCCATATATGTATATTCGGTGTGAAAAATGGACGGATAAAATGTTTTTAAAAGTACACAATGTATAAATTTTGAAAGGGGACAATCTGATTACATTGTAGAACCAAATCCCTACTTCCCTCATCGTTTCTGATAATCGCACCTCTATGGTGACTTATCAGTAAACAGGAGTGAATTAGAGGTCTGATTTTAATTAGATTGTGAAAGGGGAATGCAATCATGAGTGTGCCTTACATGATATATCAAAACACTTCTGTTTTACATATGCTATTATTTACAACATGATAGATAAAAGTATAAGAATTTGATAGGATGATCCAGTTGCTGCACAGGAAATCTCACATGTGTGCTTTCTACTCCCATGTTGAGTTTGTCAATAACAAATAAAAAATGCAGGTATCAAAACTTTTTTGCCATGTTTTGTCTATGAGGATCAAATTTCTGCCACAATTTTTGGTATTCTTCTCTAAATGCTTGAACTACAGCAGATTCTTTTGTAATGATTAGATTTTCTTGGTTACCAGTTATGGCCTGTCTTGTCCAGTTAAATGATCCATTTATCAAACAAGAATTATCAATTATTACAAATTTATGATGCATGAAAAAGGAGGACTCATCAGTTCTGACATGTACACCTGAAAGAAAAAAGACAATAAATCAGAGTCCAAATGTAGTGTTCTGAAACCAGTATCTATCAATGAGGTTTTTGTTTCTTTTTCATGTTACACCAAGATTACTTCACTTAATATATCTGCTGGATGCACCACATAAAAGTTTAGACTTAATTATGCAATAGACCCATCTGAAGCAATGAAGGATCTTTTACGAGTATAAGTCAACCATAATGTGGGACCTCAATATTTACTGTCATCCAGAAGACGGAAAGCAAATGAGCTGCCAGTGGACCTTAGCTAGCAACCTCTAGGTCAGAAGCCAAGCATGCTACCAGTATGCCTGAGTGAAACCATGACTACTAATTGTATTAATTAATTAAGCAATCACTAGTATTTTTTCTTTCTTTCTTCTAAGGTCTTCTTTTTTTTTTTCGTTGTTGTTATAATGAATCATACTCTGTTCCTTAATTATTATACAAAATCAAACTGTTTTTAGAGGTCACCAATCCTAGATGGTTACTTCTGTTTTGCTGTAGTTGCCACTTTAAATCAATCTGGCTATAGATATAAATACATACATACAAAAGGTGACGGGTAAAATGGAATGTTAAATCAGATGAATGGAAATGAAATGACAACATAATAATTCAGTTTTAGGTGTGCTTTGTCTTATAAAAGTTTATTTTAACTTATGATCTAAATTTTGTGTGAGGAATGTCAGGTCTCTGACCCCAACCTTCCATAAATATAAAAAATGGCTCCAATATCAAGTAGTTTCATTTTAGCACTCTCTTTTGTAGCAACTCTAACTATATATCAAGCATTATTAATGAAACTTGAATGTTTGCCATTTTTCAAAAGTGTGATCAACTCCTATCAGAAAAACACTGGACAAAGTGATCATTGACCTCCATATATATTTAAGGTCTGACACAAACAGCATAATCAATTCTAGCTTTGAAATTGAACAGTCTAGGCAAATGAAGCTTTTATTTCAATACAGCAGATAATTTGAAACTTAATATAAAGAGCAGGCCATTTAAAATTTCCACGAGATAAATTGAAAGATCTTCTTTCACAAAAGTGAGAATTAGTGCACGCAAACTTCAAATTGAGACAGGAAGATATAAAAGACTGTATTTTCCTAGAGATAAATATTTTTTGTGAAAATTGCTTAAATAAAATTCAGGATAAACATCATATTTATTTTATATTGTGCACTTCATGAGAAATTTGAGGCAAGTTGAAAATATCTTTAAAGATAACCAACCAAAACACCATCACAAATACCTGTATGTGTAAGATTTTTTTTAAATCCAAGAAATATTGTGACTTGCAAAGGTACTTGTAAATTCAATACAATTTCAATATCTTATCTTTGGAAAATGTTCTAAAACTGCCTAACAGCCAGGGGCTTATATTTAAGTATATGCTATAATTTTGGGCTTGTTGCATTTCTTATATTATAAGTTTCTAAAACTTCAGTCGCTCTGTCCGTAATGTAACTTAAACTATTAATATCCATGTGCAAACACTTCTGAATAATACTATAACATTAGTAATACAATGTATTTATCTTAAGTATACATTACACATGTTCTGTTTCAGGTTTTCTCGAAGTCGGACATCCGGGCATATTCCAGGAGGAATTTGGTTAAAAAGGAATAATTAAAATATTTCATCATTCAAACAATAAATTTTGAATTCATGCTTTACACATTTCCAATGGTATTTCTATAAGAAAACCCCTTTAGAAATGATACTGAAGAGCTTAAAGCTGTATACCCTATGTTCGCTAGTACAGCTAGTGCATATTATAGGTTGATTTATTCTTAATTGTTTTGATTATATATATAAGCCAAAAACATTAAAAAAGGACCCTTTGCAGATGCTGTGATCAAATTTGTCGTATTAAGTGAGATATGGCTGTCTAAAACACGATGTTTGTAAACAGAATGTTTACAACCAACTTATCACATGATCTAATTCAGAAGCCGCTGCATCATGGACACTGATGGAGGGCGAGGTAAATAAACTTGACGAGTAACTTTAAAAATCTACATTCAAGTCTGCTAAAGTTAGTATTTACTAAAATCGTTTTCTTTCGGAGTCTCCCTTCATTGTATCTGTTTTGATTAAACTGCGCATGCGCGAAGTTGGTTATGGTTGTATTTATGGAATACCCACTTTATTTACGCAGTATTCTCTTTTTATTTTGATATCTCCAAGGGTTTAAAACAACAAAAAATGTTATTAACGCAAAGTTAACAACTTCAGCCATATGAGAAAAAAATAGTTTTTGTTTTACATGCCCTAATTTTTGAAATTATACCGAATTGTAGGGTATACAACTTTAAACTTGTATTAACGCTGATGATAAACCCCGAGTTTTACCCCAAGTGTCATGGCCAGACTCCTCAGGTATCTACATAGACCAATAGAGACTTTGACGTCACACCGACTTCGAGAATATATTGATGAAGGAACAAGTTTGGATTATGTCAATAACATCTTAAAATCTTAAAACGAAAATCTATAAACGAGCCATTAATAATTATAAATATAAGCCATATTCAAAAATAAATTGCTGAGAATATATGGTTATACCTTGACTTCTAAGTCTCCAGACTTCTGACCCTTCTGTCTGCATCTGTTCACTATCTGTGATAACCCGTACACGCACTCCCCGGTTTACAGCATCTATCAATACATCTGCCAGGTGACTGCAGGTTATCACAAATACACAAACATCAAGGCTTCGTTTACTGCTCGCTAGACATGTGTATAGTCTTCCTAAGGATGTATTCTCATGCGAGAAACCACAACTGACCCTTTCACAACCAAGTGGTGCAGTCAAGTAGTCTTTACATGCAACACCTTTGTCGGGAAAGAAAAGCACTTCTGTTTCATTCTGGCGTTTATTAATACACTTTCTGTATAATAAATATACAACTTCACTCGCAATTGTTGCTGCAACAAAGTATAGAACATGGTTACTATTGATCATTTTGAAAATATGAAAGTGAAAGTAAGATTTTTTCAGCAAGGCATAAAAACCCGAAAGTATACTGTACTGTATTGTTGTGAATTACCGGAAAGTTGTCATTTCAATCAATAAAGGTTAAAATCATGCACATTGATAGTTGAAAAAGTTAAAATGCTATTTTCTATTGCCCTTTAGATCTACATAAAAATATATGTAGTTTGCTTCCTTTTCATATGTGAAGAGGCACTTGAAATCTTAACATGAATTAATAATGGTATGGAACGCCATAGCTGTCTTAAGATCACATTATTAACATTAAATTTTGTTTCTTCTTCTTCTTCTTCTTGTTCTTGTTCTTCTACTTCTTCTTCTTCCTCTTCTTCTTCCAGTAGTAGAGTAGTAATCCTTCTGAATTGTTGATATACTCGAGCTCTAGCGCGTGTCAGTGAAGACAAGGAGCTTCCTCCATTAAAAGGTTAAAACTATTTACGGCGAGTGAAGTTCTATTCCTGGGATGTCAACCTAAGCCCAGGAACGGTGCTTAGTCTGGCCTTGGAGTCCTCTAGTGATGTAACTGACTTCATCTCCTCTGGTATCGAGTTCCAGTCCCTGATTGATCTTGGGAAGAAGGTATGCTGATATACATCCTTCTTTGCTCTGAATTGTTTCAGGTTCCTGCTCCCTCTGGCGTGTGAGTCCCCTGATATGTAGTACTCGTCTGGATTGATGTCTATGAGTCGGTGGGTAATCTTATAGCACATAACTAGCCTATTCTTTGTGCGGCGTGATTGGAGCGATTCCCATCCAAGCTGGTCCATGAGGTTACTTACACATCCAGGTGAGGTGTCGGTGTAGCAGTTGAAAACAAATCTGGCAGCCCTTTTCTGTACTCCCTCTGTGGCTTTGGTAGGTGTTACTTGATGAGGGTCCCAGACGGATGACGCATATTCAAGTATTGGCCTTACTAACGCTGTGTAGGCAGTAACCTTGACATGTGGTGTGGAGCGTTCTAGGTTCCTCCTGAGAAAGCCCAGTGTACGATAAGCCTTGTTGGTGGTGTTTTCTATGTGCTCGTTCCATCTGAGAGAATTGCCCACTGTGACTCCGAGGTATTTCCCACTGTTTACAATCCCTAGGGTGTGGCCATGTAGAGTATATTTGGTGTCATTTGGCTTCTTCCTTCCTGTTACCCTGACGACAGTACACTTTGAGGGGTGAAAGCTCATCTGCCATCTCTTCTCCCACTCTTCTAGCCGGTCAAGATCATGTTGGAGCTCTGTAGCATCCTGATGGTTCCTTATTTTCCTGTAGAGGAGGCTGTCGTCGGCGAAGAGTCTGCCATCAGAGGATGACGTTTCTGGCATGTCATTAATATAAGACAGAAAGAGTATCGGGCGAGTACAGTGCTCTGGGGCACCCCGGAGACCACCTCGAGAGGATCAGATGTATGGCCTTCTAGAACTACAGACTGCGACCTGTTTGACAAGAACTCCTGAATCCATTGAAGTGTGTTGCCTCTAACTCTGTAATACTTGAGCTTGTGGAGGAGTCTGGTTTGGGGAACCTTGTCAAAGGCCTTGGCAAAGTCTAGTAGAATGATGTCTGTCTGATGGCCTTCCTCAATATTCCTTGCCATGCTGTCGATGGTTATGAGTAACTGTGATTCGCACGATCTTCGTGAGCGAAATCCATGTTGCACATCGCATAGCACGCTATGGTGGTCAAAGTGCCTCATTATTGTACTGTGTACTATGTGTTCCAGCAGTTTACACACTATTGAAGTCACTCCACGATTATTTCACGTATATTGTAACGGCGTCTGTCTGATGCACTGCATTATATGATTGATTGATTGATTGATTTTTGTTTAACGTGACACTACGAATATTTCACGTATATGATGACGGCATCTGCCTGATGCGGGGCATGCAAATTTTGACCTTTGCAACGGACCCACCCGAAGCAGTGAGGGATCTTTAACGTGCCATGCATACCACGACACGGGGCCTCGGTTTTTACTGTCTCATCCGAAAGACATGACACCGGCATGGCCAGAGCGGGACTCGAACCCCGGCCTCCCGATCATGAGTCCGACGCAATACCACTAGGCCACGCCTGCTTCCCTATGTATAAAGCCTTATAGATATAACTGTCAACATAATTTTTAAAAAAATACATATTTAAGGCCACACACTAAAGTCTCATGTACATTTTGGTACCAACATATCACAGGTACACCATGTAATACTTGAGAAAATTAGATAATTCAAACCGACCTGTCAAATTCCCTCCGTATTGGGTCGCCAAAAATTGGAGATTAAGATCCCGTCGTATGGAGCCTTATAGAGATAGCATTATCCATATAATTATTTATTTATTGTAGTCCACACACTAGGGTCTCATGTACATTTTGATACCAACATATCACAAGTAAACCTTGTAATACTTGAGAAAATGGGAAAATTCACATGGACCTGCCCTTTTTTCTTCATTTCTCGTTCGAGGAGTACAGGATACGACTCCTTTGTATGAACCTTAATAGATAAAAAGTTAGCAAGAAAATGAAATAAAAACTATTTTGAGTGCACGCTCCAAAGTCTCATAATTTTATTGATACCAACTGCGTTTCTGTACACCCCGAAACATATGAGAAAATGGGGAAATTCATACAGGTCGTCATACGCAGGAGGTCAGCTTCGAAACATGCTACTTTAAAAGTGGAATTCCCAAACCATTTTCTCACAAACCACTCAGAAATTGCATGTAATACTGGTACTAAAATTACTTTAATATCTTCAGTATCAATGACAACATATATTTAAGATGGATGTTTAGAGGATCTTGATTTTGTTGAATTGCTTAGCCAGGTAATTCTCGCCTGCGATAGGTTAGGTTCTGGTTAGGTCTCATCACAGATCTCGTGCCACGCGATAGTTCAGTAAGTCTTAGACTTTCCTTCGCGTATAGGGAGTTGCCAATCCTCCTTGTTTATAAGTCCTTGATGCTTGGATATCTAGTTTTATGTCCTAACTATGGAATTTAAAAACTTTTACAAGAATCTTGTTAAATAGCGTTGACAGAGGTGTAGTGGCTTCAGACGGCAAACTTTAGCGCACTGTACTCTGGGTAGAGAATGCTTCTGTTCTTCACATTCACCAACGATCTCCCAGAAGACGCCAAGTCAGAAACCATGTTGTTCGCAGATGATTGTTTACTGTACCGCCCAATCAACAACACATAGGACAGCACTTGAGAAATGGAAAGAAGAATGGCAAATGTCTTTCCATTAGGAGAAATGCGTTGCCATACAGGTCTCATCAATGCAGACTACTACAGACGCCAGAACCATAAGCTAGAAGTAGTGGACTCAAGCAAGTACCGTGGAGTTGCAATCAGCAGCAACTTGAAATGGAATAAGCATATTGATGCCATCAAATCGAAGGCCATTAGGACCCTTGACTTCCTAAAGCGAAACTTCAGAGGTTGCAGAACATCGATCAGCACAGGTCAGAAGCCTTTCGAAACCATTGTGCGTCCAACGCTGGAGTATACTACCTCCATTTGGACCCCACAACAGCGGACAGATCAACCAGATAATGAGAAAGGATGTGTATCGGTTCTCTTTCTTCCCACGTAAAATCAGCGTTTGGAACAGACTTCCATCAACAATGACATTGACGTGTTCCTTGGGCGACTACCGGGCGGCAGTGGGCAACAATACACCATTTATCCACTTAAGCTTAGATCAATGATTTTAACTGTATCATACTGCCATGTCAGGCTTTTATCTTGACTGCTACACAAAGTTTAATGCTCAGCTTTTAGTACACTTCATACTGGAAGAAGAAGGGTAACAATGTACTGTCGAAGCATCTTATTCTCAGCCTCATGTCATTGCTCTGTGTTCAAGCCGATCATATTCTGGTAAGCGGTTCCAGTTCATTTCTTGATTCTCCATGCACATTTCATTTATGGTTTCTGCCGAAACCAGACATGTAGATTTCTCTGGTCGAAGCATATTATAAACATGTATTTAATACTTTTTGTTGTAATTTGAATAAAAAAAGTAATGCATCATACAAATACTTTAATACGAACACATTCTGATTAAAACAAAATCTTAATTCCTCTTCTGTATTTGTCCCATACCATTATGCGACAATTAGAGAGACGGAAGACGTCTGGTTTTGATCTAATTGATACAAACAGTTCAAATCAATCTCATTCAGGTCATTATATTTTTCGCATATTCAAGTCATTTCACTACTTAGGTCTTCAGCTCTATATGGTTTCATATATTTATTTCTAGTTTATGGATAAGTTAGTATTCAAATAATAAATGCCTCAATACCCCTGTATCTATCGATAAATCTTCAATATCAACATCATGCGCCGATCCAGATGGGTGGACCGGGGGGTCTGGACCCATCATAAAATTTCGGCGAAAATCACTTGTTCTTTTGCGATGTAAAATAAAGTAATATACACTCCAAAAACATGGGTGGACCCCCTCTCGGAACATTCATTGGTGGTGGACCCCTCTCCACAAAAATGTCTGGATCCGCGCCTGAACATACACGTCATTTAATAGACCACTTGCCGATCTTGTTAATGGCTGTCTTTTTGTCCGAGCTAACACCTTTTGGCGTTGTTTTTCACAGTGACGTCATAATACGTGACATAAATTCATTGTAACGTCACAACGAAAAACAACGCCAAAAGATGTTAGATCGGACAAAAAGACTGCCATTATCAAGATCGGCAAGTGGTCTATTCAGGACATTACACTTACATGTCATTATAGCTTGCCGTATTTTCCCGCGGAAATGTCATCAAGCCCGGGAGGGTCTAATGACCGGGAGATGTAATGTTCTGATATCTTTATCTAAGTTACTTCGATGTATTTTTGTTTTCTTAATGGATGTAAAGGACAAAAGGTAAACAATATTATGCACAGGAGAAGAGGTATCAATAACAGATACAGGATGTTGAAATGTCATGAAATATATATTCTGTGGCTGGAGGTTGGGAGTATATATTCTGATTACAAACACATTTATAATCTAAGGGATTATTTTCATTAAAGAAGGGTTTAAATTATATACCAAGGCTGTAGATAGCATAATCAAGGACTTATAAACAGACCTTGTTTATAAGTCCTTGGCATAATATATCATACTAGCAATATAAATGGGGTGACCAGTCAATGAAATTCTATATAGCCTGATCAAGATGATGATACATTGTATTATCCGATATCATTTGTAGATTATTCTTTCTGAATCTGCCTAATGTGGAATGCATTATATCGAAGCAGAGACACAGATACTTTCAAAGTATCTATGTCTCTGATTGAAGTATTGCATATAGGTCATTGGTCGGAAAAATTTACCCCACAAAAAGTCATTTTCGATCATTTTTAGGGCTGTACCTCCCTTTTCAGACCGAACAGTGTAAAACATTAGTCGTGGGAGACTGTAAACCCCCCCCCCCCCCTTCAAAAATTTCTAGACCCGCCTCTGTGGTTAATTAATCCAGGACTTGGAAAAAATTTACATCACTATCGGACGTCATACCATCACATCATTAGATCCTTCCCATCGGAACTTCTTAAGATTTTTCTTCATGACGTTTACAATACGTCTCATGTGTTCCGAATTAGATGACAACATGGCAGGGAAAGCTCGGAGGAGCTGTATAATTTAGTGTGTTGTTATCAGAATTTATTTAATAGATATGGCAAGCGATGAGGTTACTTTAAATTTTGGGGAAGAGGATGAAATCGATAGGAGGAAATTGCTAAAGTGAGTTTATTATTTGCTAGTCAGAATTTCCTCTACTTTTATACATACATGATTACTCCGACCTACTGTCCGCGCCACTCACTCTGGAAACTGGAAAATCTGGATTTTCAGTTATTCATCTTCAGAATAATTTCAAAAAGGCAAAACCATTCGATAGATCTTGTTTAGTCGTAACTTTTGGTGTATGCTATATGTTTGTATAAAGAAGCGTTCATATTTTATAGAAAAAATCAATTTTAGATAGGGCGATTTCCATGTTAAATTTTGACATGACGTCGCCAAGTTTCCAATAGACTAAATGTTAAACATCAGCGACGTCACGTCAAAATTAACATAGAAAACGCCCTATCTAAAATGATTTTTTCCCTATAAAATACGAATGCTTCTTCGTAGAGGGTGCCGGTCAAAATGTACCCATGCCAAAACGTACCCAACCAAAACGTACCCAACTTTGGTCAAAACGTACCCACTTTTTGGTCAAAACATACCCAAAGTGTTAGTCAAAACGTACCGATATATCTTTGGGGTGTTTAAAACAACCTTTACACATTTTTTTCAACATATTTCTTCGATTTGGTATCATTAAGCAACAATCTGAATACATTTGAATGTATGAATTCATCGAAACATACGTAGATTAATAATAAATGACTTTACATATATAAATGGATGGCTTCCTTTTTTATAGGTGCATTTACTAGTGGTGAAAAGAAAATATTTGATCGACATTTTTCGAAATTACATGTGTTGTGTTGAATGTGAATTTATGCTTATCACATTTCTACAGATTATAAACAGTACTGTCAGAGACGTATATATTGTGTTATATATCCCTGGTACTATATATGTATTGTTGTGTCATCAATACAGTGTCCGCGAAATTCATCGGACCGTCGGACCGAACGGACAAAAGTGCGATCGGTCCGATTTGCGCGTTTTCTAGCCGGACCGGTTTGTCCGATGTTGCTTCCAACACTATGTATACCGCGGAAAGACGGAGTCTTGTAAGCACTTATACTATTTAATAACGACCTTTATATTTTGAGCGTTCCTGAGTATACATGAATGTCTTTTCTAGCGAAATTAAAATATGTGGAGGGGGCAATCCCCGGAAAACCACTAAACAAAAGAAAATTGACATCGACGGACGCCGACAAAAAGGCGATGTTAAATACCCCATTGAAAATTCTTCAATTTTCTTTTTTGGTCAGACAGAAATGATTTCGGTCCTATGAAATATGTTTTCCAATAGGACCGAATGTCCTGTGGAGTTAAACAAAGTTTCGCGGACACTGTCAATATGAAATGTATCTTTGTCTGCATGAAACTCATTGAAATAAAGATGTATAGACTTATGCATTTTTATGCTTATAATAAATGGATACTACATTGATAAATATATAAGAAAAACATGAAAGGATACGTTTTTATATTAAAATATTTGAATCTTATTTATAGATCTGCATGATTATGTGAGTGGCATTGTGTTGTACACGTAGATACTGCTATGAAGCCATGTTTTAAAGTGTTGTCAAAACATTTCAATATTGAAAGATATTAGCTAAAGAAGACAATAACAGATTTAATGCACAAACTGATTTAACGGGATACCTGCAAATTATCTGATAAACCATCCACCCCTACCCCAAAAAAAACACAAAAAAAAAAACCCACAAAAGAAAAACTGAAAAAAGACAACAACAAACAAAAAACCCCAATCCGTTCAAAATACATATCATAGATAATTTGTAATAAGGAATTTTTGTATTAACGTTAGCAGTTTGAAACATCAGAAAAAACTACAAATTACAATAACTCAGATGAACCCTACCTTTAAGCATTGGGGGGGGGGGGTTCAGTAAATGTCGTAAGCTCAAACGTAGACTTAGATGTAAACTTTGCGACTAAATTTGACTTGTACGTCAATTGAATCTTTCGTGAAGTCTATGTTCATACGTAATTACATTGATAAACTTTGTAAAAGATGTACGTTACGTTTGGAACTCTTTAGGGAGGAGACAAATTTCTTAGCAAAGTTTACGTCTACATCTACGTTTGGGTTTACGACCTTTAGTGAAATTCACCCCTGGGTTTTTTTCCCGTCAGATTAACAAACACAATTTTCAAGTGGGAAATCTATACAGGGACGAAAAGAGTATACTAGTGGGACGATTATTCCAAATATATTTATTCACTGAAATTTCCAGATTTTGGTATGAATGTTCGAAGGTATATCTTTAAATTCGCACCAAAAACAAAAAAACAAAAAAAAAAAAAATGTCGAAGACAATGTTGAAGCTCTATCTGATAATTAAGAGAAAGCATGATATTGTGGATGAAATGTGCAGTGTTCGTGACGGTGTTCAGATTTTTACCAGACATTCGGTCTGGTAAACAAATTTTCTTTACCAGACAGGACAATAATTCACCAGACCGAATAAAGAGGGCAAATTTAGTTAAAAAAAAAAAAAAAAAAAAAAAAATAACTATAAAAATACATTGGGTACGTTTTGACCAAGAGTATGAATATGTTTTAAAAAACCTCAGTGCGTTGAGTAACTTTCTATTGCAGTTTTTAATCAACAAAGTATGAAACTACTCTGTATCGAATGTAAAAATACATTGGGTACGTTTATTTGCCAAGTTTGGTTAATTTTATTAACCAACAAAGTAAAAGTTATATTCAGAAAAAAGTGAAAAATATATTGGGTACGTTTTGACCAATACTTTGGTTACGTTTTGGTGAGTTGGGTACGTTTTGACCAAAGAAGTGGGTACATTTTGACCAAAAGTGGGTACGTTTTGGTTGGGTACGTTTTGGCATGGGTACATTTTGACCATAACCCTTCGTAGAAACATATAACATATACCAAAAGTTACGACTAAACAAAATCTGTCAATTGATATTAATTTTGTAAAACTATTTTAAAAATAAGTAAGTGAAAATCCAGATTTTTCGGTTTACAAAGTGAGTGGCGCGGAATGTAGTTACGACTGCAACGGAAGAGCTATTTTGTCCTGACAAAATAGCTCTTCCGTTGCAGTCGTAACTAACTCCGACTATGTCAACCACACACGGTCACTGACACAGTCCATTCACGAAGTTGGCGTGACATCACCAGAAGAATATAGACCATACCGGTATACTCTGGTTGGTCAGCCCCCTTAACATGCGTTATCTTGTCTTTTTGGTTAAACAAACGTTATTTCAATAACGTTTCACAGAATTGTTGCTTATGATCCAAGGGTGTGTCATGACTTTGAATCAAGGTCATAGATCAAAGGTTAAGGTCATGATAGACACATTAAGTAAATAAGTAAAATTGTACTGGCACAGTACAGATGGCTACTTCTAATTGATAGAGGTGGGGAAGGGGGCTTACACCGCAAAGGAGATTTAGTTATCATAATGACCAAGGGTCAAATTATCCAGCTCTCCTTTGGTCAAACAAATATCCCCCCCTTCCCTTTCTTGGTATTTTTTGGTCAAAAGAGCAAATACTCTACATTATAGTAAACTAACAGAGTACCATTTCTGCCAACAAATACCAATTAAATGGCCAATTACTGTGTATACATGTATGTCCAAGCACATTCCCCATCCTTTTTCAATTTAAAAGTCTTATACTCATGCCCATTTTTGAGTGAAGATAACGGATAATATCTTAGACTGTTGTTTCGACAAATAGAAAGTTGGATTTCCCCTTTCACTGCTTAAGAAGGAGCTTGATAGGTAATTATAATTGTGGTTTAAACTTTAAGATTTTTTATATGCCCGCATTTAAAAATGTGGGCGTATTATGCTATACCACTGTTGTCCGTCCGTCCGTCCATCCTTGTCCGGGCTTCTCCTCCTTAACTAAAGGGGGAACAAAACTTTTGATGGTGTCTTATGAAAGGATGTGGCTTGTTGTTGTGCATGTGGGTTTCAAATTTGGGGTCAGGCCCCTGGGGTGGGGGAAATGGGAGGGGTTGCAAAAGCTTGTCCAGGCTTCTTCTCCTTAACGAAAAGGGGAACAAAACTTTTGATGGTGTCATATGAAAGGATGTAGTTTGTTGTTGTGAATGTGGGTTTCAAAGTTGGGGTCAGGCCCTTGGGGTGGGGGAAAATGGACGGGGTCGGAAAGGTTTTCCGGGCTTCTACTCCTTAACTAGAGGGGGAACAAAACTTTTGATGGTGTCATATGATGGGGGCGTATCATGTACCCATTAGCGGTGCCCTATTATTTTTTGGACATTTCACATTTTCCACGTTAAAAGTATAAATTCAATTTAATGATCCGTTAACTATTTTGTATACTTCATTGTGTGTGTGTGTGTGTGTGTGTGTGTGTGTGTGTGTGTGTGTGTAGGTGTGTGTGTGTGTGTGTGTGACAATGTGTTTAAAGTTGCAAGGAAATAGCTATGTGATGTACTAAATGATAAATCTATACAAAACATGTATAACAACTGGCTCCATTTTTATGTTGTTTCTGTTTCCCAGAACTTCGTTTTGGAATTATGTTTGGATTGTGTCTGTGTGAACATAGGTCTGTCTGTCTTTCGGGTAGTGACACTTTAGTATCAAAACTTCCATAGGTAGCCTAGATTGTCCCTGAAACACTAAGAAAATCCTTTGGTCCAGTAATAACTGCTTCAGACCAGTAATGTTTTGAAGTTTTCTGGCCCGATTGTCCAGTAATCCCTTGCAGAGTTTTTACGTTCACTATTAAGGCATATTTAACATGTACATGTATAACGTTCAGACTTTTACCAGCTTCTTTGATTGTAAATGACTTTCCTGATCCAGCTTGAACTGAAAGGACTAAATCTTGCACTTTCTTTATTTTTTAATACACATACATTATTGTTGATCAGCGTTCACTGTTAGCTTTTATTGATTATTTCAATACGTTATTTACTTGCACTTTTCTCCACAATCTGTCAAATTCAGAATGAATTATTGTGTGTTCGAACAGCGTGTACATATTCCATACTTCAGACCAAGGTACACACGAAAAACAACAGCAGACCCAAGAGGAGTTTCAAGCCTTTTCTTGTGTGTATAGTAAAAATATGAAGAGGGGTAAGGGAAGGGGAAATTTTGTATCGTTTGATTACAGTAAGCATATGCCGGATGAACTTCATGTTTATCATAGACTGTAATGTGACTTTGCATAGTTATATTTTAAGCGCAAGAGCCATATGATTCATAAAATTGCTGAAATTCATTGAGGAATCTTCTGAAGATTGACTTCCTTTCCTTCTTGAGATTATATATGACTGCAGTTTGCAACAATGAGATTTTAAATTACCGAAGATAAATCCCAAGACTTATACCCCAACAAATATGGTGCAGTTTGGGTTACGTGACCAATCTGACTTCAAGAATACTTCATTACCACCATTTCTAATTCGGTGATCATATTTACTGTGGTGTGGGGAAATTTTTCCATAATTACATGGCAGCATTTGTAGTAAAGCACAAATCTAGATGATGTGAAAATGGTCATAGGTGTACATTATGGAATTTATGGTAAAAGAAAGATAACTACAGGTATCATAGAAATCATGAACTTGAATATTACATGTATTACTAAAGCCAACAATTTTTAAAAGTTGACAGGTACTGTACATAAAACAAGACTTTTCTGTTTTTGTTTTTAATGATTGAGTGTGTTGCTCAGATCCACTTTTTATTTCAGACATCCAGTGGCAGTATTTTTCCACATGGTTTTTCGAGTCGCAGCCCTTTTAGCATATTTATTTTGTGGTTGGTTTGGAGCAGGCTTCATAACAGATTTTATACTTATTGTCATTTTATTATCTATGGATTTCTGGACTGTAAAAAATGTAACAGGTGAGTTGAGAAGACTTGTTGATCTGGAATTATAAAACTGTATATCTATCAAGTGAAATCTTCCATAGGGAAATTTTTGTATAATAAATAAAAAAAAGTGTATTCTATTTACTATAAAATTGTAGCTTGTATGGCATGTCTGTGTTCTAAATCATCTTTCTTTGGGTTTTTTTTTTTGTGGTCTATTGTAGAAAGTTGCTTTCGTGAAATTAAGTGATAAGCATATTTTACTACTCTTGTTTGGAATTTTTGGTGAATATTCGGGTAAAAAACTTCAACCATATCAAAGTTTGAAGATATTGCAATGTTTCGTAAATTTGATATATTTCTAATTCTACTAGGGGATTATTTAAAAAAAATACACATATATCCAATCCAATAGTGTGGATCAATATCTAATGAAATTGAAATTTAATATACATCAACATCTAGATAAGAGTATGTCAACAATAGCAAACTTTGAAAACCTTTAAAACATACAGTTCATTCAATTTATGGTGTTCTTTTTGGTACATGATTAGAATTTATTGCAGGGACATTTGTAGAATCTAACATTTGTCCAGTTATTGTCTTCAAAACAATGTGTTTTACTTAAGCATGCAATAATATATAATATATAATATATATATATATATATATATATATATATATATATATATATATATATATATATATATATCCCTGTTTTCTTTTCCATAACCACTCTGTACACATGACATATATAGGGGCAGGCTTGGTGTAGTGGTTAAGCACTTGGCTTGCAGCACCAAATTCCCAGGTTGCTTCACTATGTTTAAGAGGTTGGTTACATACTGCTTCCATGTCACAATATAACTGAAAAATTGTTGAAAGCGACATAAAACATCAATCAACCAACTAACCACATGACATTTAACATAATTTCTGCAGGAGTTATTTTTCCACTTTGACGAACAAAATATGCTGGGATCATAAGAGAGGCTTTTTATGTAGGCCTCAGAGAAAGACATGTTGTATATGTGTACCGTAGCATTGACCTGAATGTTTAGAGAATTACTAATATAAGAGATGTCCTATCACGTTTTTCTGTTCATGCAGTGAAATATCGTTATGTCATAAATTAATTTATGGCATAGATGACGTCATAGTGTGGAATAGAATTGTGTTAGCTGGTGTTTGATGAATTAAACACCTTTAGACTGAGTGTAAGCATCTGATTAAAAGAATATGAAATGAATTTTCATTTCATATGGTATTTATGAAACTCGCCAAGGCTCGGGGATATAAAACAAACAACTCGTTTGAAATTCCATATGAAATGAAAATTCATTTCAGATCCTATATTTATCACATGCTAAGTTTCCTTACTAATATTTATTCCCCTGCCAAGGGTATATAGGAATCCCCTTGTCAGGGCTAATTGTGTGTCCCTTCCCTCTGTTTTGTTTGGACTATACCGGTAAGTCTGCCACTTAATGTTGATTTTTCCAAACTTCACACAAATATTCTTCATACTGCTAAGGTGTGTCATGCTGTTAATTTTAGGTATTGTGACCTATTTCAAGTGGTCACTGTAGATATTGTATAAATTTTGTCTTGGCTATGAGTTAGTTTCCTTGTGATAGATCTCTATCAAACTTTTTCCAATATTTCTCAGCACCTAAAGTTGTCATGACCTAAAGCAAAGGTCATGTTACTTATTTCATGGTCACTGCAGAGGCATTTCATAAATTCTTATCTGGTCTACAAGTCAGTCATTTGATGAGAGACCATGACCAGATCCCAGTATGGACAGATAGGAAGGTCTAAGCTGTTAGTATACCTACCAAAAGTTTGTATTGTTCTTCAGGTACTACATGTATGGTCTCCTCCATCACTAAACACTAGCTGCTACCATGTACATGAAATAATCCTGGTGTGGTATTAAAACAGTTAACAAGTAAAGATGATGGTTGAAGTTAACAAAACCTTCATCCACATCCTAACATAATGGGTGATTAATTAAACAGAATATAACGATATCAGTTATTTCAGTACATATGATTGCAATCTTCACTTCTTGTGCTACATATAGATTTCTTTTTTGATATTGGCATCACAAGTAAATTATTGGTATTGGTTAATTAAGGAACCAGATTTATTTGTTTTTCATAGGAAGGCTGTTGGTAGGTCTTAGATGGTGGAACTATATTGATGATGAAGGAAAGAGTCACTGGATTTATGAATCAAGACCCAAGGTAATTATATTTTGTCCATGTTTTGGATTATTCCAAATTACAGCTATTTTAATAGACAAAGAGATTAAGTAAGTGAATTGTATCAATTGGAGTGTGTGATTTTTATATATCTATGTATACCTATCATAGATGGATATAGGAACACAGATCGTCAAAGACTGACAGGAATAGGCCGTCAGGAAGGGGAGGTTAGCATCTCCTGCTGGGTATACATATTCCTTTTTGCAAGAACAACTAGCGTAGCTTTCAAAAAAGTTTAGTTTGCAACGTAATAGCATTAAAAGTTCAAAATGTTGGTCACAAAGTCAAATGGCTTTATGTAAAGAGCAATTACTTGTTTATGAAATTCATCTAAAAAGTTAGATTCATTTGTAGAATTATTTCTTCTGATGCAGCCATCTGTTTTGCGCTCTAAAGCCATGCTTCATTTTCTTATCAGGAAAGTAGCAGTGCCTTTTTCCTTTTTAGGAAAATCTCTCGGGTGTTATCGTTAATATTCGGAAATAAGTAGTTTTTTATGTAGTGAGCAAATAAATTTTTTTAAAATTGTGATCATTTTTGACCGGATTGCAAAGCAATTCCGGTCTATGAATTGGCGAAAACCATCTGTCTGTCCATCCGTGTGTCCGCACGGCGTCAACATTTTGCATTTAGCATTTGCTTTTAGCTTGGTTTCTTTCATACCCTAAAGGGTACTTATGTCAAAGTTGGTAGGTTTGTAGATACTTGAATGTTCTATCCAACCAAATAAAAAATTTAGTGACCTTTACCTTGACTTTACACTCAGTGAACAGACACTGTTTTTTGCCTTTAGGGTGACCACTTGCATACATGTATTGTTAATGTAAATGCAAAGCAATTGTGGTCTATGAATTGGCAAAATCGGTCCGTCCGTCCGTCCGTCCGTCCGTCCGTCTGTCTGTCGTCAACATTTTGCGTTTAGCATTTGCAATCTGGTCATACCGTCCTTGACGGTTTCTTGTCATAAGATTTCTTTCTAGAAATCTCAATATTTGAAATAGAATTATGTGCTAATATTGTTTCTTAGTACTAAATCATTACCCAACATGCCATGCAAATGGAGTTTGCACATGCGCTCTTAGGGCGAATTTACTATCTTAATATATAATCGGCCGAGGCCGATTTCAAAAAAGGTTTATTAGGTCAAATGTCAAGGTTCAGTAGCACATACTAGCCTTTAAGTATACAAATCAGTATAAAAAATTTAAATACACAAAACTGGAAAAGATGGACACTCCATGCAGTGGCAGATCCAGGATTTCCGAAAAGGGGGGCCCACTTGTTTGTAGCCAAACTACTCATTTTTGGTGCCAAATCTGGATTTTACTTCTAAATATGTGGCGGAAGTGGGGCGCCTCCCTTCTGAATCCACTACCGCCATTGAATCACATAATGGGATAACTTTATGAGCAGGTTTCTTTGTGCATTACCTTATTTTCTTTCATTTGTAATACCATAACTCAATTCAATCAACTGCATACAAAATGAGGTCAAGATGTGGTTAGTGTGATACATATAGATCGCTACTTACAACAAGATGTGAGTAGGAGTATCTTTCAGGACCTCAGGTCCTTTGAGTTTTTGTTTTTCTGGGGTGTTCTGTAATATGGTGGAGTCATATGTCCTGTTTTGATTTAATATTGTGACTCAGTGACCTTCCAGACATTAAATGTCATCCTCAAGATTATTTTACTTGTTTTATTTTCAGGTATAAATATTAATTGTAGTCATAGTATCAGGGATTTCAATAAGAGGCAGCACACAGCAAAATACCGCCATTTCAAATGACGGACATCACCAGTGTGAATTTCCTCTGATCTCAAATTTACTAATCACATTCAGGCATACTGCATTCAAAATGATAGCCTCAAATTTCTTAATCACCTCTTTAAATAATTAAGGATTGTTTTTTATTTTGTGCAATGCATTGTTGTATGTTTGCAGTCGGTCTTGGAAAAAAAATCTGTGCTGCACAATGAATTTTTTTCCAAGACCGACTGCAAACCTACACCAATGCTTCGCACAAAATGAAAAAACAATCATAATATTTATATGTCTTTTGCTTTATGAAAAAAATTGATCCCGCTTGGTCCTTTTTATGTGACAAAATCGTAATTCCATGGGGGAGCGGTCAAATGACAGAATAGCTGCATAACCTAAGAGGTGATGTAATGCTGATGGGGTCTTGACACCCATGTAGACATCAGAAAATGGTGTGCAGTTTATTTTTAACTTGCATATAGAGAAATGCAGTCAGTATGTAAATATTTATTGAAAACTCTGATAGTATGTTGGTATATATTTGATGTGCTATAATTTTCACAACTCTTGGGGACTCCTCTGCTGTTCAGTCTCTTGATAACTTGTTTTATGGTCAAACCTGCATATACAATTGCATCTCAAAATTGAATGATAACGCTGACATGTAAGATAAATATTGAATGCATCTGTGTTTTGCATATTGCTTTGGAACTACTGTCCGCGCCACTCACTTTGTAAACCGAAAAATCTGGATTTTCACTTATTTATCTTTAAAATAGTGTTACAAAATTAATATCAATCGACAGATCTTGTTTAGTCGTAACTTTTGGTGTATGTTATATGTTTCTACGAAGAAGCATTCGTATTTTATAGGGAAAAATAATTTTAGATAGGGCGTTTTCTATGTTAATTTTGACATGACGTCACCGATGTTTAACATTGAGTCTATGGGAAACTTGGCAAAGTCACGTCAAAATTTAACATGGAAATCGCCCTATCTAAAATTGATTTATTTCTATAAAACATGAACGCTTCTTGGTACAAACATATAGCATACGCCAAAAGTTACGACGAAACAAGATCTATCGACTGGTTTTGCCTTTTTGAAATTATTCTGAAGATGAATAACTGAAAATCCAGATTTTCCAGTTTCCAGAGTGAGTGGCGCGGACAGTAGTATTAATACTGCTGCTTTGGAACTAGTATTAATACTGCTTATGCCAGGGGGCATTAAGTGTTTGATTTGCCCATCTTTCCATCACACATTTAGTTACCAGATGATAAACCAAGTACCTTTTATCATATTCAAACCAAATTTTGATATATGTGTACTTATCAAGAGAAGAAGAACCCTATTGAGTTGGTTCGTTGGTTGATTGGTGTTTTACGTCGCTTTCAACAATATTTCAGTTATATCGCGACATGGAAGCAGGAGGTAACCAACCTCTTAAACATAGTGGTGCAACCTGGGAATTGAATCCGGATCGTCGGCGCCGCAAGCCAAGCGCTTAACCACTACCCCAAGCCTGCCCCTCTATTGAGTTGGAATCCAAAGGTCAAGGTCACAGTTGAGATAAAGTAGACTGTAATTATTGGTTTCTGGATGATAGAAAAGACTGAAATTATTGGTTTCCAGGTCATTTTTATATATGATATATATAATTAACTGCTCATCAGAAATTGATCATATGTCATATTTTACAAGTCAAGTTCTTTTTAAACGGAGGTAGTTTTAAATCTTATAACTTGGGAAGGATGCTTATAGATTTGAGGGTCAGTATGTCATAAGGCTAGGTCACTACTGGTAATATTCATAAGAGGTATGGCCCATGAAATTTATAATTAAAATAATAATCAGGAAAACTTTGTTGCTGTTATGAAATAAGCCCATAGGGGGGCATACGCTAAATACAAACATGCTCTAGTTAAAATGTATTTGGTATATATAATATACCTTTTGATTTACTTTTGGGTTTGAGTTTAGCTTACAGTAATATTCAGCGTAGATAAAGTTTTGGTTTTAGATTTAGCATCATTCTTTATTCAGGATTGTTAAGTTTTAAATTTAGTTTGTTTGAGTCTTGTACTTGACTTTGCCTCTGTAACATAGTAAAAAAAAACCCCTGAAAACACATTGCAAGACTTACCACTATAGAATAAGCAATATAATCAAGAGATATAGGATCAGAAATGAATTTTCATGTCATATGGTATTTATGAAACTCGTTGTTTATTTTATCTTGGCTCCGAGATATAAACCACACGAGTTTCATAAATACTGTATGAAATGAAAATTCATTTCATATTCTTTTTATCATATGCTAGTTTAAAAGTGTTTATTTCATCGAACGCTGGCTTGACACAATTCTTTTCCACACTATGACGTCACCTATGCCATAAATTAATTAATAACATAGCGATATTTCACTACATAAACAGCAAAATGTGTGATGAATAAGGATTACATTATGACTCTTTTATTTTTACATTTCAGGGTCAGAATAAGGTCAAATTGTCAGCAGCTGAAGTCAGAGTATTTTGGCTGTCTCTTGTTGTATGCGAGATATTCTGGATCGTATTTTTCTTTGGAACATTATTTACTTTCAACTTTAAATGGTTTGTAAGTACTTTGCACTATATTGTGTAGAACAAAAACTTTTTAATCCATTGCTTATAAATGTACTTGTTTATTAAATGAATTGAGGATTTATTTAGATAATTATTAATAAACTTATTTCTTCCAAGAGATATTTGTTAAATATTCTACTATTCTATTGTTAAAAAAACAAACAAATAATTGCTTGGTAGGAATGATTACCGGTTATTCTGTCCTTGAAAATAGTAAGAGATTATAGAATTAGGAGTTATTTCTTGTTGGTCAAATAGGTAAGTGGTTGAGATGTGTCCATTGTAGTAACATTGAGAAAGTAGTGTCGAACCATTGTGAATTTAATGTGACAGTGGAAATCCAGACTTTTTGTAAGGCTGGGCACTGTTCAGAACCTCCACTACAATGTTAAAACTGAAACTACATTCTATCTTAGATTATTGGAAAAAAATTGTTTGGTGTAGTAAAAACAGTAGATAAAATGCAAAGTGTAAGTTGTTTCTTATGTTATGAATTTGTAGATGGTGGTCATAGTGGGAACATTGATGAATGGAGCAAATCTATATGGTTATATTCGATGTAAATATGGAAGCAAAACCAAATTGACCTCAGTAGCTACTGGCTTTCTAGGAAGACATCTATGGAAGTCTGTAAGTGTCAGTTTATATTTTTGTATTATACATCAAGTTTGAAACTGGACAATGATATACTCAAAATCTTTTGTCACTTTATTCAATTATCAAGTATCAAAACAGAGAACATTTTTGATCGATTTAAACATTTGGTTAATTAGAGCTCCAGATAATTTTTGAACCCACAGAGTATTCGCCCCCAGATTTTGAACTCAATGCTTATTTTAAAATTTCAAAGGGTATTTTCACCTCTTCAATTTTTTATGCCCCCGGAATCAAAGATTCGGGGGCATCTAGTTTTTTGGTTTGTCTGTCTGTCCATTTGTCTGTGGCAAAAAACTTTAACATTGGTCTTAAGTTTCAAATCGTAAAAGGTAGGGCATTCATATTTTTTATGCATACATGTATTCCAACGGGGTGGGGTGTAATCATTATCTTATTTGGACTTTGTTGCCACTGGGGGCATTCATGATTCACAAAAACATTTGTTGTCAGTGCTGAAAAGCGAGGCATACAGCAGTGTGAATAGCTTGTATTTTACATAAAAATTATTTTAGTAGTGCAGAAGTACAAGCTGATCTATACAAATCCAAAATATGATTAGATATGACGGAATTTAGTTGAAACCATACATTCAGTTTCACCTAGTCCGAGATTCTCTGCCCTTCTCCCACTTTTGATATCGGCAGTTTGTGACTTTGACGGTGACTTTGTTCATCAAAAGTTGGAATTTCAGCGATACCAGGCGGTATCGCGATGTACATGCCTCTGGCGACAAATAAACGCTTGCCCACTGAATTGCCACCTTTAATCCAATAAATGAACATTTAACTTACTCGATCATAGCAATATCTTTTCCAAATAAGATCTATAACTTCTACTGGCTGCCAACTTTCAAAATTTTGTGTAATCTGATAGCCGGCTTTATCTGATATTTTATTCACACAAATAGACTATCAGATTAAACGGAATCCACTGTGTATCAGAAGCCAATGTTAAGGATAGATCTAATTCCTGACAGTTCTGTGTAGTCATAGCCATACTGCTTAGCAGAATGTCAGTATCAAATATTTGGTGTTTATTTTAAGTAATGCTATTAATATATATTTATAACACTGAAAATAATATACATATTAATTTAGATAAACCTGACCTACTGAAAAGTATGACAGTTTTGAAGTGTTTCAAGGGAAGTAACATTTAGAATAAAATTCATTCTGTCCCATAATTTTTGCATTAACAACATATCACACATAATTCAAGTAAATACCTGTATACATAAAGGGAAGCAATATTTGTTGACCATGTTTGATGACCTTGTGATTTAGGTAATTTGAAATAGAAATGTTTTTGATTTAATTTATTTTCAGGCTCTAGAATCCTTTGTGTTTTAATATTCTAGGTTATGGGGGATCTTTTTGCATTTCAAGTGCTGAAATACAGTGCTGGTACATGTTTATGATATTGTCCAGCTCAACATAGAACAGACTTTAAAGAAAACTTTCTAAGTTAAATTCATTGTATAAAAGCTGTTACAATTTTCAAATCAATACCGATAGTAAGATTTCTTGATAATACCCCCTGCACACCAGGTTTGGATGTATAACGGAATCACATCGTTTGTCTGAATTACTTGGGTTAGACAAAGACGCCTATTGTTTTTCAATGTCAGAGGTCAAAGGTCGAGATTGTAGCACTACTTGGTAGTCGGCAGGACACATAGCAAACCGTTGAGGCTAAGATTGTCAAACTTGGTACCTTTACTATGCCAAAGCAAAGATGCCTATTGGTTTTCAAGGTCAGAGGTCAAGGTCGTAGTTCTACTTGGTCGGAAACCCTTGAAGACAGGATACAACCCAAACCGTTTGGGCTACAACTGTCAAGCTTAGTATATGTACTCTTCATACCAAGACAAAAACGCCTATTGTTTTTCAAGGTCAGAGGTCAGGGTTGTAGTACTACTTGGTAAGAAGCCCTTGTAGACAGGATACAGCCTAAACTGTTGGGGCTAGGACTGTCAAACTTGGTACACTTATTCCCCATGCCAAGACAAAGACGCTTTTTGTTTTTCAAGGTCAAAGGTGAAAGTGGTAGTACTACTTGGTTAGAAAACCTTGTAGACAGGATTCAGAATGAACTATTGGGGATGTAACAATTTAAGTGGGGAAGTGTTTCCATACTTTTATAATGCTCCCCTTCAAACTAAGCGACGGGCGTATTTTGCCACGCTATGCATTGCTCTTTTTCAGTGTTTAACAAATTTCAATGACATTGTAATTTGTATATTTACACATTTACCTGCCTTATTTGGAGCTCTGGTTTTATTTTTCTTCACTCATAAGGTTACAGGCTATGATAAAAAGAAAATTTGAAAATTTAAATTTTAAGTTATACCTGTGACACATGCTGGTATCGGCCTGGATAGCTCAATGAAAGCTGAAGGTTCTGGGTTCAGTTTCCGGGTCTGGCGATAATTTTTTACATTGTCTGTTACAGATGTGGTGCTGTGAGAGTGACCTTCATGTGCATTCTAAATTAATTTCTTTCTTAGGTTTCCAAGTTTGGAAACTTCTGACAGGGGGGAGTGTGACGGATGCTGGTATCAATCTGGATAGTTCAATGGCAAGAGTGTCTGCTCTAGATGCGGAAGGTTCTGGGTTTTATTCCTGGATCTGGCCACAATTATTCACCCTATTACATACCAACTGTATTTGATTCCAATAGACAAAGAAATAAAGCTCAATGACTTTCCTTTTCTAAATGATATAATATTAGGGAGTATGATAGGATCCAAAGGAAGTTAAAAACTGATCGATTGAAATTATAAGCTCACATTGACAAAATTTAGGGGTACATATTATCCACCAGCCTTTGTCTCCCTCTCGGCATCTGGTTATGTAGTATGGATTAGTCCAGTTTGGAAAAAAGTTCAAGTACCAGTACTGTATGGACCAAACTTTGATGCATTTTGGGACTACTTTGAATTTTGCTATCAGGATCATAAAATGTAATAGTTATACATGTATGTAGATAGTAGTACTGAAATTTCCCTATAAATTTCTATGGCCCTAGTCAAGTAAAAGGCACATTTGTTTATAACAGCCGATCACTGATGTTTTCATTGCAAACTCATTGAACCATTGCAGTAGGTTTATTTCAAACTTTTGCAAATTCTGTCTGATCAGTTGTAGATTGAGTTGAGGATTTTCAGACTTTAGACTTTGCATGAAGTAGAATATTCTAGAGTAACTCTTTAAATTTCAATTAAATTTGATACAAAGTATGGTCATAACACATTCATTTGCATGAAGATAGGAAATTCCAGTTTGTAAAATTTGGAAATTACTTTTCACTTTATTGATTTGCATAAAGAGTAACTAGTTAATTGATCCACATATTTAATATCTGTATGTATCTGTACTACAGCATTATCGTCAAAATTACTGAAACAAGCTTTGTTTGTGAAACACCAATGCCCCTGGCGGCACCAAAGTCCAAAAAGTTATTTTTAGCATGAATGTCAAGGTCAAAAGGTCATCATCCTTGATGTCATTTGAAAGGACTTTATTAGTTGAGTACGCTTGTCAAATATGAAGTCTCTATTCTTCACGGTTCAAAAGTTATAGCCAAGGTTGAAGTTGACAACAGACAGGACAAAAACGGTATGCCCCCAATATATCGATCCGGGAGCATAAAATTTTAAGTCCTTTACCTTGTTCTGTTGAATTACAGTAAAACTATGATAAGTAGCCTCCCCCCTCTAATAGGGAAGGTGGAATAGAGGTCTTACAATACAGGTGGCGACTTAATACATGTTGATTTTGTATAAACATTAAAAGATCTGTCCAGTGCAGGTGTGTCTGTACATTGTATCAGGCAGATGCCTTCACCAGATAAGTGCAATAATATTGGTGTGACGCAAAACAAGAATCGTACAAACAAAAAAGCCAATGCTGCAACATATTCTATTGTATTTTTGTTTCATTTTTCAGATGACAACAGAAACTACGGAACAGAAATAGACTCAATCAGCAGTTCTAGAAATCCTGATCTTCTCATTCCATGTTACTTATATTATCTTTTTAGTCAACATATTTTACATATGATAACGCTTATTGTATACATTTGATGTGCGTGTTAATGATTACAAATTTTCTGTATATCGTATATAGAATTAAAACTCTGCCATCACAATTTGGAGTATCGATTACATTGACTAAATAAAGGTTCACAGAAATATTGAAATACTAGTACTAGTCAGGTTGACCTTACTTGCTTTTAATTTACCTTTCAAGAGGACTTGTGTAGTCTTGATTTTTATACATCCACAGATAATGTGGGGTGTGTAATGCTGTGACACTGACATGTCAGTTTGTCTGCATGAAATGGTGCTTGCTTCTTGTCTTGCATTGCTACAAATATAAATAATCTGTTGCGTTTATATGAAAGAGTATTGTTTTTAGTAGTACACCACCTGGGTTCAAAATATGGGAACTGTCTCTTGGAGGAGGATCAAACAGGTGGGAGCACATCATCTTTGCCAGGCTTTTTCTAAAACTTTATTGATATTATTGATCCAAGACAGTGGCATAGGAAAGGTTATGATTTACAGTTGTGTACCTAAGCTTCAGACTGGAGATGAGGGGGGTTTGTGGTCCTTGAAGAGTGGAAGACAGCCAGGTAGAATAAATTTTAAACCATGATAGATTAAAATGATCCAATGGTAGACCATTAAAAAGTTTTACTCACAATTATGCAATTGGATTTGAAACAAAGGACCCAGGGGAGGGGTGAAAATATCATGCCTGTAATGCAGCTCAACCATTATACATTCAATCTGTGGGAGAGATAAATTGGCAAGCATATAATGCATGTAAGTGGTGCTCTATTTTCCAGAAAAAAGCAAAACTGTATCAAGTGGTCAACAAGTTTTGCATACATATATTTTCCAGAAATAAAATAAAACTGTATCAAGTGATCAACATGTTTTACTTTTATGCAAAGGCCTATCCGAAATAAAACTGGATTTATATGAAAAGCCTTCCTTAAATACTGCATCAGAACTGTAGGACTGGCTGTGGCCTCTCGCATGACGAGTGGTCAGAGATCTGAGGTGGAATTCTTGATGGGATTAGAATGTCCACCAGCGCACTTCAAATTTTGTATGACATGGCAATTATTTAACCCAGAGGTTGTTTCTCTACAGTGTTGATGTTGCAAAATACTTCAGCATTTGATAACTTTAAAACTTTATAGAGATAGACAACTCACAAAAGTTGTTGACTCCGTCCATAGTAATATTCTTTGAAGACGGCCAGAAAAGGAATTCATGCTTATCGATTATTCTTATCAACCAGTGTCCTGACTCAAGTCCTTGGTCTTGTCACTGAAGTCTAGGTACTCAATTGACAGGATCCTGTTCAAGTCTGATAAACAAGTTTGCCGTCTTTGTGCTTGCCTACACATATTTAATGAAAGACATTGTTCAAGGCATTATGTCTCCCCTTTGTATTTGTCGATTTTCATCATCTTTTTCTTCATCCAAATTTTGTCCAGGCCGTAACTTTAATACCCTTTGAGGTAAGAACTTGAAACTTAAAACATAGAAAGGTGACAGTGAGGAAAGGAGCGCAGCATAAAAATTTTTAACCTTGACCTACATTTACAATCTCGAGGTCAAATTTTAAAAAATTTGTCCAGGCCGTAACTTGAATACCCTTTGAGGTAGAACTTGGAACATAGAAATGTGACAGTGAGGAAAGGCACAGACTAAAAAGTTTTGATCGTGACCTACATTTACAATCTCGAGGTCAAATTAAAAAAAAGTGTCCAGTCCGTACTTGAATACCCTTTGAGGTAAGAACGTGAAACTTGGAACATAGAAAGGTAAGTGAGGAAAGGTGCAAGGCATAAAAATGTTTGACCTTGACCTACATTTACAATCTCAAGGTCAAATAAAAAGAAATTTTCCTGGCCATAACTTGAATACCCTTTGAGGTAAGAACTTGGAACATAGAAAGGTGACAGTGAGGCAAGGTGCACAGCATAAAAAATTATGACCTTGACCTAAATTTACAATCTCAAGGTCAAATATTTAAAAAAATGTCCAGGCCGTAACTTGAATACCCTTTGAGGTAAGAACTTGGCATATAGAAAGGTGAGTGAGGAAAGGTGCACGACATAAAAATTTTTGAGTTTGACCTACATTTACAATCCCGCGGTCAAATTAAAAAAAAATTGTCCAGGCCGTAACTTGAATACCCTTTGAAGTAAGAACTTGAAACTTGGAGCATAGAAAGATGACAGGCAAGGTGCAGAGAATAAAAAGTTTTGTTCTTGACCTACATTTACAATCTCAAGGTCAAATTAAAAGAAAACTTACTGTTTCAAGGTAATTTTAAAAAAGATTCTAAATTGTAATTTGTTTGACTTATGGACTTTAATTTTATAGCAAATAATAACACTGTATATGAACTTAAGTCAGTTTTAGTGCCCCTTGTCAGAAAATTCATTATAAATGCAACGGTTGTAACAAAACACATTTATAATGAATCAAACTTGGTCGTCATTGGCACTTCGTTATAAGCATGTTTTACTGTACATTCATGTCTATAGAGTATCGGTATCGTAGATTATATTCCTATAATGTTTTAAAATCTTAGTCAGATTCTTCCACTTGTAATGGCCCATTCTGAAACACATCCATAAGGAAGGGGAGGCATGTGTTTTTGTTCAATAAACTATACCCACTAGTTTTGACCAGATACTATCTCTTGAGTAAAATATTGAAGTGTCTGTTTCATTTTGAGAAAATTATACGACTGCCATCAGAACAGAGTTTCAAATTAAAACATTAACTTTGATTGTAAGGATTTACACCGTAGTAATGCCTTAAAGGTTTGATAATGGCTGAAAGGTTGGCTTGTTTTTTAGGTCACATGACCTGTAATGATTGCTCATCCTTGCAACTACCATAGCACAAATGCCTCTCGACTTTATCAAGATAACACTTTCAGCACCGTTTTTGCTCATACTATGTCCTGCTTAACAGCAAGCTGTAAATTTCTGAAATTTTTTCATGAATAACCATATTAATTTAAATATAATGTTGCATGGGTAATTATGGCTCTTGAATATGGAGCAGGACAATAAGACCAAAATTCCAAGTTGGCCCATGTCACTTGCCTGAATAAATTGCTCACCCACAAATGCAGACTGCAAGAGAAATTCATAGATATAATGTAGATTTTCTTGCTGTTAGTGTTTTCACAACTAATACCCCCCCCCCCCCCCACAAAAAAAAAATAATAATAAAAAACATCTGTAGGGGACCTTGAGTATTTCATACCCACCAAGTTTCATCAATATCTTTTTCAATAATATCTGAAGGAGAAGTCGTTAAAATCTCAAAAGAAAAAAATCCCAGAAATAATTCTGTATTCCATTTACCTATATTAAATATTTTACAATAAAATCGGTCAAACTACACAGAAACGATGCATTATGAGCAGCCTGCAAGGAGAAAATTAAATGAATAATCAAAAATAAGGCTAAAATGAAAAAAAGTCCAAATAATGTCAAAAATTCTTTTTCTGATTTGAATAAAAACAAAATTGAATCTTGCATTCTTCTAGAACACTCAAACACCTATAATTTTTGAATCCATTCCTCCCTTCAAGAAGACTTTCAAAGGGTACCATCCTGGACATACTTTTGTCTATGTTTGCACCATCTGTTGACTGATCTGAATAAAACACAAACTTTGTAGTGGTCTACTATTACTACATGTATACCAAGCTTCAACAAAACCCTCTGCAGTTTGGGAGTAGAAGTAAAAAAACGCGAAAGGTTTACACTGACCAATGGTCAACGGATGGAAGAAATGCTATTACTAGTTCACTTGAGCCTTTGGCAAAAGACAGGTTGCAACATAGCTCCCCAGTGCAGGTCATAATCATCTTACGGACATTAAAACAAAGATTTATACATCTGTAAGGTGTTTTGATAAGTAAGTCGAAGTTCAAAGTCAAGGTCATGTGGTCAAAAGAGTTGGCAACAAATGAAAGCTTTGGTTATAAGGAATTTGCTCATGAAAACATCAATGCCCTTACTCTAACGGCTCAAACGATAAAACCCAAAATAAAATTTTTAAAAAGTAGACTGGCCAAGATCATGACGTTTAAGAGATGACACCAAATGAGAGCTCTGGTCAAAAGGAATTTACAGATTAAATACCGAAGCCTTATCTAACGGTTCAAACGATAAAACCCAGAATAATATTTTTGAAAAGTAGGTAAAGTCCAACATCAAAAGTAATGGCATCAATTAAAAGTTGCGACAGATCAAAAATGATCATTTCCGAACAAAACATGATTGAAACATCTAAATCAGTAAGTGATCAAAGTAAAGATGCCCCTTCAAACACATTTGGCCTTATCAAACGAGGATTAAGAATATCAAATATCAATATCTGTCATCTTATCAATAAAATTGATGAAATAAATTTGCTTCTAAAAGAAAGGCAATCAGTCGACATATTAGGAATTTGTGAGACATTTTTAGATGACGAAATACCCGATAAATTAATACAAATAGATGGATTCAAACTCGAAAGGAGGGATCGCGTTGGTAAAGCGGGCGGAGGTGTCATAATCTATCTTTCGGAAACGCTAAACTACAAACGAAGAAACGATCTTGAAAGTAGCGATATTGAAACCATATGGTTAGAGATACTTAATTATCCCTAATTCAAAATCCTTCCTTTATTGTTCGGCTTATCGCCCCCCCCCCCCCCCCCCCCCAATCAGCTAACACAAGCTGGGTAGATTTATTCGCCACGGAAATAAATAATGCCACATGTGGGGATGCAGAAATTATTATTTCCGGAGATTTTAACATCGACCTCATAAAAGAACCCCCGCGATATTGGTCTCAAGCTTTAGAGGTGTTTAATCTGACACAAATTACATCTACCCCAACACGTGTCACCGGAAATTCTAATACACTTATCGATGACATCTATACAAATACACCGGATTACATAACAGAAGTGAATGTACCTAAAATATCAATGTCAGACCATTATCCTGTTTGCAAAACGAGAAGAACAAAAAATACCGTAAAAAAGAATACGCATACAACAATCGAATATAGAGATTACAAAAACTTTAGGGAGGCAGATTTCTTGCAAGATTTGGCTAATGTTAATTTCAATAATTTGGAAAATATTAACGACTCAAACTTAGCGCTTGAACACTTCTATGATGTTTTCATATCAGTCTTAGATAAACATGCAAAAGTTAGATCAAAGCGCGTCAAATACACTAACATTCCAAAATTGATTACTACCGAAATAAATGACGCTCGACACAACAGGGACTTTTTTTCACAAAATTGGTGATATGGAAAATTATAAGAAATGGCGCAATACGGTTACAGAGCTTATACGTAACGCAAAACGAGACTATTATAGACAATCCATTGAAGAAAACACGTGCACTTCAGATATTTGGAAACATCTAAAAGAATTTACTTCTAATAAAACTGAAACAAACATAAATTTTATGACACATAATGGTAAATCCTCAGAGGATCCTGATGAAATCGTGAACATGTATAACAGCTTCATAACTAATATATCAAAAACATTAATTAAAGAAAATAGAAGAGAAAAATTTGAAGCATCGCATCTGAAAAGTTTTGTAAATTCAAAAATCCCCATGGACATTGAATTTAATTTCAGTCATATACCAGAGGAAGACGTTTTGGATCTCCTTTCAACACTAAACGTTAACAAATCGGCGGGAACTGATAATGTCGGACCTAAGATACTAAAGATTTCGGCACCAATCATATCTAAACCCATAACATATATCTTAAACCTTAGCATAGACTCTGGAAACTTCCCTAATAAATTGAAGGAAGCTAAAATAACACCAATCTATAAGAAAGGCGACAAATCACATCCTTGTAATTATCGCCCGATTTCTATTTTGCCCACACTGTCAAAAATATTTGAAAAACATCTGGCGTCACAAATACGAAATTACTTGAGTGCTTTCGATCTTCTTGTTAGGGAACAATCTGGATTTCGCAAACAACACTCATGTATGACTGCCTTAACCAAAATGACTGAAAACTGGTTGCAGGAGATGGACAAAGGGAATTTAACTGGTGTCATATTTCTAGATTTTAGTAAGGCGTTTGACTTAGTTAATCATGATATCTTAATACAAAAACTGAAACTATATAAATTTGATGCCCTATCTCTGGATCTATTAGAATCTTATCTCAAAAATCGTAAACAAGAAGTAAGGATGGGGAAACACGCGTCAAATAAAACAGAATTAATTGCTGGAGTACCACAGGGATCGATACTAGGACCTCTTTTATTTATACTGTTTATAAACGATATGCCCTTGATTGTTAAGCAATCAGTAATAGACATATTTGCAGATGATGCCACCTTACAAAATTCATCAAACCAAATGAATACCATAAACGAAAATCTCCAAACCGATTTAAACTATATTCAAAATTGGTGTAAACAAAATGACATGGTATTAAACGAAACTAAAACAAGAAGTATGGTGATTGGAACGAAACAACGCATCTCAAAAACAAACACAAAACTATCAATAGAAGTGAAAAATAAAGTTATTGAAAATTCTGATTGTGAAAAATTGTTAGGAATTCATATCGATCAAAATTTGAATTTTCAGCAACATATTGATTACGTTTGTAAAAACATGTCATCTAAAATTGCACTTTTGGGGAAAATAAAGAAATTTTTACCTTTGCAAACCCGAAAACTTTACTATAATGCTTATATATTGCCAGTCATAGATTACTGTGTAACAGTTTGGGGATCTGCACCAAAATTTCAATTAGAACGAATACACAAATTACAAAAACGAGCAGCCAGAACCATTTTAGATCTCCCACTTGAAACACCAACCCTTACACTTTTTCAGGAAATAGGTTGGTTAAATATTTACGAAAGGATAGAGTATAATAAATCCATACTTTTATATAAAGCTACCCAAAATCTCACCCCTGAATATATCAATGACTTATTTTCATACAATACTGCCGAAAACTACAGTTCTAGATCATCGTCTAATAATGATATGTATATCAAACGTCATGAAACAAAGGTTTTCGAAAAATCGCTTCAATATAGTGGTCCCCGATTGTGGAACGCAATACCGGTAAGTATACGAGAATCCAACAACATAAATCAGTTTAAAAGAAAAATCATACCCTTAATAACATCCAGAAGGGAGAATCTGTGATGATCAAGCTGTTTAAATGTGCTATTTTCTTTCAGATGGAAACTAAGAAATTGACATATCTATTGTGTAGAATTTTGATGAACAGTGTACCACTTATTTAATGTTGTGAATTACATATTTGTGATTGTAATAATATGTATGTATGTGTATGTATATGTATGTATGTTTCTATATATGTGTGTGTAATTATATATGTATGCATGTGTGTTTTGTATATGTATGTATATGTGTGTATGTGTATTAGGGTGTGTATGTATGTATGTGTATGTATATATGTATGTATGTATATATATATTTATGTATGTATATGTATATGAGTATGTGTGTGTATGTATATGTATATATGTATGTGTATAAGTGTGTATATATGTGTGTGTATATGTAGCACTTATTTAATGTTGTGAATTATATATTTGTGATTGTAATAATTTGTATGTATGTGTATGTATATGTACGTATGTGTCTATATATGTGTATGTAATTATATATGTAATGCACGTGTGTTTTGTATATGTATGTATATGTGTGTATGTGTATTAGGGTATGTATGTATGTATGTAAGTAGGTAGGTAGTTATATAGGTTGATTTGTTGGTAGGTACACATGTAGGTAGGTATGCATGCCTGGGTGTGTATGTAGATGTATGTATGTATGTATATTCATAAATAAGTTTATGTATATGAGTGTGTGTATGTTCGTGTAAGTAAATATTAATATGTATAGATTTATGTACAAGTTAAAGTATGTGTGTGGGGAACATTGCTTATATGTGAGGGAGTATGATGGTGTGTGAGCATATATACCATGTACTGTATTCCATATATATGCCATGTAAAAAGGTAACTTGTAAACTGAAGACGTAGAAGGCCCTGAGGAAGAAAAGCTGTAGCTTATCTGGTTACCTTCTTTAAATAAAGTATTTATTATTATTATTATTATTATTATAAAGTTCTTGTCATAAGATTGGTAACAAATGCAACGCCTAGCGTGGCATAATACGACTGTCGCTTAATTCGGACGGGATCAATTCGCATTTGGCATGGGTTTCATGAAAAACATCTGACGTTTACTACAGTTAATTGCGTTTCATAGCATATTAGCATAGGAATAAGTCCAAGGGCAATAACTCCTGCAAAAATGGTCCTATCAAACCCATCTTCGAGCTTGACCTGCATCTTACATTGATACATCTGTATACCAAATATCATTTGAATCCATTGTACCTTCACTGAGATAATGAGCGGAAACCATCATTTTAATGAAATTTTCTAAGTCCAAGGGCAATAACTCCACCATATATGGTAAATGAAGAAAAAGATATTAAAACGTGTAATATATGTGATAGTTGGTACATTTTACTTGTTTTATGATAAATTTCATAATGTTTAGACAAAAAAAAAAAAAAGATTTTTAATGAATTTCTGAAAAAAAATCTTGAAATTTGTAAGTCCAAAGGCCATAACTCCGTCAAAAGTAGGTCAATTGTAACAAAACTCGAACGGGTACTGACGCCGCTTAAGATAAAGCTATATACCAAATTCAACTCAATGTCTTGAAAGACGGCATGACCCCGGACGCACGGACACACGGATGAACAGCGTCATAACATAATACGCCCCGTCTAATGACGGGCGTATAAAAATCAAAGGTCTGTCTCTAATGGTTGAAGAGATATACCAAAAGTTAAAGTTTTTAAAAGTACGTGAAGCTTTAAGGTCAAGGTAATGAGCTAAAAAGTGATAACACCAAATGAAAGTTCTGGTCATGAGTAATCTACATGTGAAATTTCAAAGCACTATCTCTAATGGCTGAAAAAAATATATAGCCAAAAGTTAAAGTTTTTGAAAAGTGGGTCAAAGTTCTAGGTGAAGATTACGAGGTCAAAAATGATGGCAATAAATGAAAGTTCTGGTCACAAAAAATTCTACATGTGAAATATCCAAGTCCAATATCTTACGGTTCAAAAGTTATAGCCCAGGTTAATGTTTTTGAAAAGTCAAAAGTGATAGCACAAAATGAAAGATCTAGTTATGAGGAATCTACATGTCAAATATCAAAGTTCTATCTATAATGGTTCAATAGATACAGTCCAGGTTAAAGTTTCTGGTAAGTTCAAGGTCATGAGCACCAAATGAAAGCTCCGACAATGAGGAATCTACTTATGAAATATCTAAGTCCTATCTCTTATGGTTCAAAAGTTATAGCCCAAGTTACACCTTTTCTTTCAACGGTGGACGCTCTCCAGACATTTGTTCTGGCAAGCTAAAATCTCACTTTACAGAGGTTCACAAGTACTACAAGTATATATGTCATGTTTGACCAAAATCAGTAACACAATTTAGGAGGAGAAGTTGAAAATGTGAAAAGTTTACGATGACTGATGGATGAAGCGCTATAACAATAGCTCACTTGAACCTTTGGTTCAGATGAGGTAAAATGGGTTGGTTGGATGAAACGTAACTTTTAACGACGTTTCAGTTTTACTGCAACATGAAAACAGGAGGAATTCAGTCTTTTAAATATATAATAGTTGAAAAATTTGAACTTGGATCGTCTGTACCAAAAGCCAAGCTTAACCAACAAACCAAGTTTCCACCTCTTAATATATACAGAGACATATATACACATGTGTGTATATGTCTCCGATATATAGAATAAATTTGCAGTATATTTCAAAATTTTATAACGAGCTACTTGTCACATTAATTCTACAATTGGCATATAGTTTTCCAGATGTATGTAGTATCAAATATGTACACGAGAAAGCCTGGCTGTAATTTATGACTTTGCCATAAGGTATAAATTAGAAACACTGGTAGATTTATGTATTTTATGTAAATGAAAATGCTATATGTAAAAATTGTGTTTATTAAAGCACAAGCCATAGCGACAAGTATCTGGATGATTCTCTTGACAGGTTTACTTTCATCATAGAAATTCGTACTAAATGTGACATGAATATTCGTACGTGTATCAAAATTAACTGGAGCTTGTCTGTGCCTTAGTGTGGCATTAAATTTGGAAGAGAATCGATTCATTATCAGTTTATACCTTATATAGGCTATTATAAATAATTCAATGAGTTAAATGTTGTGATCTCAAATGAAAGCCCTTGTCATAATACATCTATGTTTGAGATATGAAAGATCGATTGATTGATTATTGTTTTACGTCACTCCACGATTATTTCACGTATATGGTGACGGCATCTGCCTGATGCATTGCATACAAATTTAGACCTTTGCAACGGACCCACCCGAAGCAGTGAGGGATCTTTTACGAGCCACGCCTACCGTGACACGGGACCTCGGTTTTTACTCATCCGAAAGACAGAACACCGGTGTGTCCCGGACGGGAGTCGAACCCGCGACCTCTCGATCATGAGCCGAGCACCTTATCCGCTAGGCCACACCGGCTTATGAAAGATCGAAATCTTACAGTTTAAGGATAGGTAAAATTATGAAAGTAGAGGTCACAAGGTCAAAAGTCATGATCTCAAATGAAAGTTTGTGAAATACCAAACCACTAACCCTTACCACTGAAAAGATATCATAAAGGTTAAAATTTTTTACAAAAAGATTACCAAGTCATGATGTATGGTAAAAATAGTGCACCATTTAATGGACTTAATACGCCCGCACTTTATTATCCTAGGTGTCGTACAAACTGGATCTAAGTATCTAATCTGGGGTAAATGTAGATTACCTTTGATATTGGTAAAATAGTTCAGTTCTCTTCTTAGTTAATTCATATTCTTCACACATTCATCATTTCTCATGTTGAAACCACCCTCTCCTTTCATGAATACACCGACTACATTTGTATTTAAGAATGTTGAGATGTGAAAATTCCTGTTCAATATGTACATCTTCACATCTTATAAAAATCTTAGTCCAAGGGTCATAACTGCTGCCTTTTTTTGGACTTTCCAATATGCACATCTTTATATGGTGCTCTAATCATTTTACCAAATTTCATCAAAAGGGATTAGGAGTTGTGAAAACAAGATGGGTGGGACAGACGGATGACAGTGGTATTGCATAATGAGCCCACATTTTATGCAGGCGTGTGAAAAATGTAAAAAGGCTCTGCTGAAGTATGTGGCACTAGTCATTAAGGGCAAATCTGGTTTGAAATTGATATTGTGTAATGATTTGAATGGAGTCATGAAGTGTTTAAGTCATCATTTTCAAACTAAAATAGAAATAAACATGTATATAAATTCCATGAAATTTTTACTTTTTGCAGTCCATTATTTTACCCCTGGCATGAAAACTTGTACATGTACCAAATGTACCGTATTTCATGAGAGATCTATGTCTTCTGAGATTAAGTGACAAAGACAGCCAATAGGCCTCATGCTTTACAAATTTCTTGTTGCATGTTTATCTACCATAATAATATTCATTATTTATAGTAAATTTCTGAATGAATCTGAATAACATCTGCCTTATGCATAGCATAGAAATATATATCTTTGATACGGATCCACCTGAAGCTGTGAGGACTTTTTACATGCATGCTTACTGTGATATGGAACCTATATTTTTACTGTCACATCTGCAAGACAGTCGCGGGAGTCAAACCTGTGACCTCCCGATCAGGAGCTGAGTACCTTATTCACTGAGCCACAGCAGTATTTAATAATACAGAAGAAATTGTAAATGAATTGCTTCAAAGGGCATAACAATAAGTCTTTTGCATCCTTTGCTCCAGTAACCTAATATACATGTAACACAATACTGAAGATTCATTTTAAATTTATTCATTCATTATTATGGGTCAATTCTCTTGATCTTTTCCTCATTTTTCTCGTTAGGACCAGTTAGTCTGAAGTCTTCCCAGGGATGCACTTCTTCTCTATAATGAACTGTTTGTAACCATTTGTGATAAAATTCCTCAAATATTTCACACTCCTCTTGAGTAATGGGAAACAGTCCAGCATAGTTTTCATCCTGTTAGAAAATAGAAAATCAAAACTGAATTCAACCAACATTTGTGTTGAAATTCCTTATCATTTGAGAATGGTCAACAGCATTGGTAACATATACCTTAACAAAATGCCAAAGGACTATATAATACTCACCAAAAGTGCTCAGATACATTGCATGTGATGAATATGCTAAATCAGATTTCTGGACCCCGACATAGAAACCAAACATTGCAACTTGGCTATCTGTTAAATACCCTACATAATACTACACATGATGAGAAGTTATAACTGAACATGATGTCAGAGTTTGTAGCTTTTATTTATATTAATCAATGTAAAAACTGTAGAGCCTAGGGCAGAACTAATTACTGTATCGGAGATTTCCTTTCAATTAAATGCAAGACATGAGGAAGCTGTAGACTTGTATGAAGTTGTTACTGTAAGTAGACCTTGAAAAGAGCATTGTATGTATATAATATTTCTCTTATGTGCCCAATTTTGCATTTTCCAAGCCCTTATTTGAAGACAATGACATATATATAAACTTCAACCAAATGGTTATACTTTAAAGGCTTCATTGCAATTTTAGTAGCACTGTTTGTAAGAGTACATAGAGGGAAAATTTCAATAGACAATATACAATCACATTTTCTAACTATAACTTAACGTTTGGTGTAATTTACCATTCAAAATTTATAAATCCATAGAAACCACATAACATTTTAGTCTAGAGCTTATAAACACATTCTACTGAAAATTAAAGGTAAGTGTATTCTATATGTCCTGAGTTGTCGATTCTGTTTCCCAACATTCAATTCATACAATGTAAAATTCCTATTCAATACTGAAAGCTGCTGCAAAACTTATATGAATGAATTATCAGACAACATCCTAAATATTAACCAAAACAAGAAAAGAGTGTCACTTATTTACTATGAAACTTCTCTGTGGAAGATCTGATTTGATCTGTAAAACAGGAAGCCCCTCCTTGTTAATACATGTATAAAATTGTCAGATTATTAGCCATCATTGTGTTTGATGTCTTAATGTTTCTCCATACAAAAAGTTATGCACAATAATCATTTTTCCTGTTGACAATGCTCATGTTTCATTGAGAATGACACAAGTGGACAGATTGATGAAAACAGCATATATTAAATTCATCTTGAAGAACTACACAAGGCATTTAACAGTTCTGTCACATTTCATTCTAATCTGATTCCAAGAGTATGAACAAACACAGTCATATTTACAATGTAACATTCTGGCAAAGTCCATTTAGATACAGAAAGTCATTGGTAAATCTTTTACACTTTTTAAACATTTCTGGTTTCATTTCAATCCAAGTTTTGGTGGAGGGCACTATGCTCCTTCCAACCGAACGTATAGTCCTCTTCACAATACAGTGGAAGCTAGGATGAACAACCTCCTGATTCTACGACCACCAGTCATATGCCACCTCTTTGTCAATGTACTGATCCCTTTTATAAAAAAAATGTCTGATTTCCTGACCAACCTGTAACAGGCAATGTCTGACTGCAAAAATTTACCCCAGATGAGATTCCCTGTATTTCACAACCACTTTTTCTACCCTAATCTTTAAACAATCTATACATTCTTTTCAAAATCAGAGGCATTCAATATACATATCTAGGACAGTCCAAGTAAAATCAAGTCAAGATCCTGTATCAATAGGATGAGTAGTGAAGAAAGAAAATCAAACGACCACAATTATGGCCATTTTAAAAATAAGAGTGGTCCAAATTTTATACAAGACAAACATCAGGTCCTACACTAGTCAAAGTAATGAAGTAGTGAAGTAATGACAATGAACGAAAGACTGTAGCATACGCTGGACAGACTTTACCAGTATAATTTGACAGTTAATGATAGATACCTTTTCTTCTAATTGTTGGTAACAATTATCCTTGTAGGACTCAATCATTCTGATAAACTTATTGTCAACTAGAACTTGATCTTCATTCATCTTCTGTAATAACTTCTTTACTCCTCTGTGTCCACATCGAAAAATAATAACCTTGTATGTTTCAATTGTTGGATCAAGTCCTGAACTCTGTTAAGATAACAAAGCTGGTTTTTTTTAAAAAGTACAATAATACAAAATAGTTGGTGTATGTATTGATAGCAAGGTGTTTGTTTTTAGTTAGGGTCTTCCTTTAATTCTATCACTAACAGAAAGAAATGAAGAAGTAGTTCACAGAAAAGGGATCTCTGTCTTTCTCAGTAAATTTCAAATAATATTACATTTCTATGAACATAAAGCACACCAAAGAATGACCAATACAGTATAACTTTGGCCAAAATTCATGGCTTCTTGGTGCAGTCCTGTACATGTACTAAATCAGCTTTATCATTATAATCTAGACTTATGAATTAATTAACCATTATTTGCACAAATTGCACCATATAAAATGTTAAATGTCTCCTACAATATATCTTGAGAATAGATTTCTCCACTGTAACAATACATTAACATTGTTCTATTAAACCCCATGACTGAATCGTTATTCTCGCTTATCATTTAGTCTAACAGTCAATATGCAGCATGTTTGTATTCACAAAATTGTAATTTTAATTCTATATTGATCATGGCAAACATATTAGCATGTGTACCAATCAAGGCATACAATATCGCATAAACATCTGTAGGGTATAAAGATCACCTTGTGGAATGGTTGATATTTCATGTCTAAGTAACTTATCATAAGCTTGACAAAGTGAAATCTTATTTTATTTCAAAGAATAAAATTTACATACATTTACATTACTGGAAGAATAATCTTTATGCAATTGATTAACTGATTTTTGTTTAACATCACACCACGTATATTTCATGTATATGGTGACAGCATCTGCCTGAGGCGGGGCATACAAATTTTGACCTTTGCAAAGGACCCACCTGAAGCAGTAAAGGATCTTTAACATACCATGCATACCATGACACGGGGCCTCGGTTTTTAAGTGCTTCATCCAAAAGGCAGGACACCGGCATGACCAGAGTGGGACTCGAACACCGGCCTCCTGATTAGGAGGCGAGTGCGATACCACTAGGCTACGCCAGCTTCTCTTTATGAAAAGAAAATTATGTCAATGAACCATAAAGCTTAACAAGCAAATTCAGAGAATTGTGTCCCCCCCCCCCCCCTTTCGAGGGTGCAGTGATCCGTGACATATTGTCATGGTTGTGCATGTCTACAGACACACATGGCAAATGTGAAGACCCTTAGTCTTTTATTTAAAAAGTTACATTGAAGTAGGTCGAAGGTCAGGGTCAAGGTCACATGATAAAAAAATCTGGTACCAATGGAAAGGTATTTCAATAAGGGAACCACGCTTTCGCTAAAAGCGAGGGACAATAACACAAATCTTGTATATGTTCACTAGAACTACAAAAAACTAGTAAGGTGGTTCACAAGGAAAAGTCCAAAATGTGAAAAGTGAGCAAGAAATGATGATGGATAGACGGACAGATAACAGAAGGACAGACAACAAATGAAGCACTATAACAGTAACTCACATGAGCCTTTAGTTCATGTGATCTATAAATATGGTACATGTATCAAATAAATCTTTAGTCAAACCAAATACAGGTGCTAAATATGATCAACTGATTGATTGATTATTGTCTTACGTCACTACACGATTATTTCATAGAAATTTAGACCTTTGCAATGGACCCATCTGATGCAGTGAGGGATCTTATACATGCCACGCCTACCATGACACAGGACCTTGTGTTTTACTGTCTCATCCAAAAGACAGAACACTGGTGCACCCAGGGCGGGATTCGAACCCAGGACCTTTTGGACACAAGTCGAGTACCTTATTCACTAGGCCACACGGGCTTCAGATGCTAAATATGAAAGCAATATCTCTTAGTATGCAAATGATGTGGCAAAGTTGAAAGTTTTTGAAAATGGACTCTACTGTTGGTCAAGGGCAGAAGGTTAAGTATTTCTGTACCTATTGCAGGATTTTCTAGTGAAGAATGCACAAGGATATGAAATTTGAATCATATAGACTATAGATATTTATTTATACACAACGACACGATATCATTTACTCCAAAGTGCTATGTAAGGAGCAATAAGATCAGTTAACTCAACTTCTATCGAATCAAGTACACTAGATTTAGATTTAAGATTTGAACGTTTACAGTTATTTATCTGTATATCTGAATAATAAAAATGCCTTAACTCAATCAGGTTTTTAAGGTGTTCCTTGAAAATATATCACTTTACAATCCTAGAAATATCAAGATTAGTTATCTTAGTCTATTTTTACTTCTATTATAATATTTTTATTGTTATCTACGTGTTAAGTCAACAATCAGGAATATGCATCAGTCACACTTCCCATAGAAAGAATTAAATCCCCAGTGCTCTATCCAATCTAATCAAAACTATATCTTTATTCTGATTCTCTATTTGTCTCATTGCAGATAAAGATCTGGTGAAACCCCGTAAGGGGTCATGTCCTGGTGAACTCTGATTTTCAGCCAATTGGTGGATTGGCTACAAATTCCGAGGAATGAAATTAACATTCACAGTGTGCATAAACCACAAGGTAGCTTTTGAACTGTGTTTGTTACATATTGTGTCACTATCACTTGCCTAGGCGAGTCACTGATTGGCTATGGGAAATAACGGTTTCAGTGACTGAAACGTCATCAGAGTTCATCAGAACATGACCTGTTTCAGGGTTTCGCCAGATCTTTATCTGCAATGGGACAAATAGAGAAGTGGAATAAAGATACGGTTTTAATCAGATTGTGCTCTATTCACCTTTATTTATAGATTGATGGCATTACAATGACTTTCAAAATATAAGAATGTAATGTGAAGACTGTCTTGTAACTTTTAATACTGACCTGAATGTCTTTGAGGAGTTGTAAAGCATCAGGGTAATTCTGTACTGTAGCTCCCAGACTGTTGTATGTGATGATGTTTGGAATCAAACCATGGTTTGTAATTAGAGCAATCACAGCCTGGTATAAAAATAAAAGATAAACAAATACTTTTTACCTTACAATTTATTATTTGTTTTGTTTTACTACAGCACGAGTTTACTCTGTAAGTGATCAATTTATTTTCTAAACAAAGCACAAGTAAAGGGGGCACACATGGGTTGCAAAATCTGAAATATACCTTCTGTGGAAAGAACCCATTTTTGGTCAAAGTATGTTGTTGTAATTATTCATTTATAACACTTCTTAAATATTTTGCGTGCTTAATGGGGTACTCACCTAAGCATGGTTTAAATTTTCACTTGCTGTGAAGATACTACTTGTACGAGTGTGAAATGTAAGACCCAAGCATAAGACTTAATCCTTGAGTCTGACATTTCAAACTATACTTATACTAGTAAATACTGAAAATTCCTTTATTACAAAAAATCCTAAAATATCATTTTTATACAAAAAAAAAAAAAAATAGAAAAACTGCAGACAACAAAGCTCGGCAGAAATGGATGTAAATTTTCAAAATTAAGAACTATAACAAACAAATTCAAAGCATCACGATTCCTTGCTTCTGAATGTTATTTTCAAACAAGTTTTTTCTCCATAGACATATCTGCTCCAAGGTCAATGTAAGATATCTACAGATCAAATGGACTCTGTTTGGATATTCAAGAAAAACATTTTTGAGCAAAAAGATAAAAAACATGATATATAAAAAGGAATCATGAAATATTGGCAAGCTAAAAGGTAAAATTTCATATAAAAAGGTTACATAAAGGTTTTTTCCCCCCATACATATCTAAGACAATCATTTCCACTTTTACATTTCTGACAAAAATTAGCTAAGACGTGCTTAGCGACACATATTCTAGGGCGAAGTTTGATGAAAAATGAAAAAGGTTACTTTCATTAATTAATTTTCATGTCTTTTGCTATGATAATTAATTTACCATTGTATATCTGTGTAAGTGAAATTTTGATAGATGTAAATGGAATTCAGTTATGGTTTGGACAGCATATTTAGTTATCCATGTGTGACTTTTACCTCCAAATCAATAGGGCATAACTTTGAATGATTATATCATAGGTGTAAAGAGATTTCAATTACAATCCTGAAACAATGTACATCTTAAGACAGATCGACAAGTTGATTCCTTTAACATCCTCTCCCTTCAAATAATAAACAAGAGCAACGCTTAGCCTGGCATAATACGCCCATCGTACAACCTTGTGTAATATTATTGAAATCCATAAAGGCAGCAAGAATTTATGGCCAAGAGAAGAATTTAAACAACTCAACCTCCCCCTCCCCCCATTTTTTTTTCTTCTACATCAAAAATGTAAAATTCCAAAAGAAAAATAATCTAAGTCCCATAACTCCGTAAATTCAAATCGGATGAATCTGAAAATTGAAAGGCAGCTTCCTCTCTGTAGTCTTAGCATCAGGTAAATATATCATGAAAATCCTTTGACATAAACTCAAATTATTGTGTGCCACAAGAAGCCTGTAACTCCATTAGTTCAAACTGGATAAATCTGAAAATCAAAAAATGCTTTCCTCTGCTTAATCTTAGCATCACAAAAAGCCTTTGATGTATACTCAAGTTATCACGTGCTATAGGAAGTCATGCTATATAAACATGTTCAAAAAAAAAAAAACAAAAAAAAAAACAAGTCTCATAACTCATAAGTTCAAATTGGATGAATCTGAAAACCAATAGGAGTCTTCCTCTCCATAATCTTAGCATCAGGTTTTGAAGTAAACTAAAGTTACCCCATGCCAGGAAGTCAAGGTATATATAAACATCAGAATGCAGCTTCCTCCCTGTAATCTTAACATCAGGTAAAATATTATGAAAATCCTTTGACATAAACTCAAGTTATCCCATGCCACAGGAAGTCAAGGTCAATGTAAACATGTTAAAAAAAATATAAGTATCATGACTCTCTTAATTCAAATCGGATGAATCTGAAAATCAAAAGGCGGTTTCCTCTCCACAGTCTTAACATCAGGTAAAAATATCACAAAAAGCCTTTGACGTAAACTCAAGTTATTGCATGTCATAGCAGTTGGAAAAACAGATGGAGGGACAGACAGACATCGCCATACCATAATATGTCCCGTTTAAAGATGGGCATATAAAAAATCCATGGAAGATATCGAGTATGGGAAGATTCTATTCACCTTGGCATCTCTATGACATTTCCTTTCAGTTCTTCTCCACACAAGCTTATTAAAGAATTCAATGTCTGGTTTCACCTTTTTATCAGTCATATACTGAATGAGAGACGATTCTGCTTCAACATTTTCTGGTGTCAAGTCTAAGAGCTGCCCAAATATTCCTATATAAGGAACAATTTCATCTTCCTCCATTCTAATTAGGAAGCCCTTCACCCCACCAAGAAGGTTTATTCGATCTTGTCTTGTTTTCATTGAAGATATTGCAACTACATCAGACAAAATTTCTGAGGGGTTGAGTAAATCTGGGAAGCTTTCCTCTATGGAGTCATGTGACTCTGAAGCAAGACAATCCAAATTAATTGATTTAAGGGAGGCAGCGTTCTGCTTTCCTCCCTGTTCCATTTGAGCCACTTCCCACCACTGTAACTGGTTGTTATTCTCTTCTTTAGTTTTTGGCAGTTTGGGATTCATTTCATGTTCAACAATCAAATCTGTTCTATCAATTTTTTCTGTTGAGTCAATATTTTGCTCTAAACATAAAGTATTCTCTGTGGCTTGAATATTCAACGGATTACGATCAGAATCAATCATGTCTTTGTTTTGTAAACTAATTTTTTCTTTAATGGCAAACACTTCCTCTGGTGGTAAAGAGCATGTTTCATACAACATATTCAATAGTTCTTTTTCACTTTGCACCCCACCATTTCGAACCACTGTCAGTAATTGGTTGTAATTGTATGCATCTGGTTTGAAATCTTTCAGTTTTGAAAAATTCCTCCAAGCCTAAAAAGAATTAAAAGTTTGATTTTTTTTTATAAAACATTTGTAATATACTGATTATTAAAACAAGACTCAACTAGCACTGATGCATCTGGAATAAAGTTAGTATAAAGTTTTTGAAAAGCAAGTCAAAAGTTATATCAATTCAAAAAGTTATGGAGTATACAAAAAGGTAATTTCTTAAGTAATACACATGTGAAATATCAAATCCCCATTTCATTGTTAATAAGTTATGTCCAACATTAAAGTGGTTTTTTTATGCCAGAGACAGACAAATAAAAAAAGAGACAGACAGACAAACAAACATATGCTCCAAATCCCTGATACAGGAAACATAAAAAGATGATCTAGCGATCAAGTATACCCATCTGAGTTCCCACAAAGATTCAACAAATAACATATTTTTCATAATTTTATACAATACAGCAACTGAATATCTTACAAATATTGGAAATAACAGTCATTACCAAGGTGTTTTCATCTTCACAGGACATTCAGTCCTGCAAAGTTAGAGTCATTACCACACCAAACAACATTTTACAGGACTAAATTGAAAAAGGCATTATTTGTTGGTATCTTGAATTCCATTGTCTAAACATCAGGTACTAAAGATTTGTAATAAGTGTCATTCTAAATGCCAAATTTAATATTGCAAAAAAGTACGTCACAACCAAAGTATGCAAGTCTAATTTGAATAAGCAGGTCAAATCAAAAGCATGCAACTCTTCATTTCAATACATGTCATTGGTGTAAGTTTGGTCCATGCGGCATTTAATGTACTTTTCCTAAACTGGGTGTTCCATTTTATCGAAGTAAATCATTAATTATTATTGGTATTAAATTAATCAATTGAAAGTTACTAATTAAGAAAACATTCTTAACATCTGGGGCCAGTTGTTTGAAACTTTAACCACTGGCTCAGCTAACCAATGGTTAAATTTCATCTGACTTTATCTCTGAAATTAAAAGACCTTAAGTCATAATATGTGTACTGACTTGTATCATATGAAACCAGCATGTAATGTAATTTAGATATTTAAACAGAAATATCTTAAGTTCAATTAATTGTCTTTCAAATTTTATCTTAACCAGTGGTTGAAGTTTCGAACAACTGTTCCCTGGTCCCTGTGAATACAATAAATCTCCAACAAGCAAATTCAGGGAATTGTGGTCCCCTGCTTTAGGGGTTCTATCAGTAAGAGTGCAGTGATCTGTGACATATTGTCATGGTTGTGCATGTCTACAGATACATATGCCGAATATGAAGGCCCTACGTCTTAATATTAAAAAGTTACATTGAAACAGGTCAAATGTCACAGTCAAGGTCACATGATAAAAATTCTGGTACCAACGAAAAGGTATTGCAATTAGGGACACACATGCCAAATATGAAGTCCCAACTTCTTATGGTTAAAAAGTTACATTGAAGTAGGTCAAAGATAACTGTCAAGGTCACATGATAAATCTTTTGGTACTAACAGAAAGGTATTGCTATTAGGAACAGACATGTCAAATAGCTTCATGGGAATGAAATAATACATCTCTAGTGCATTTTCAACATGTATATGACTTACTGCCAGTGCATGTTGAAATCCATTCTTTGTGTCTGTTGCTGAAGCCTTCAGTAATAAACTAAGAAGAGTTGGCAAGTGTGCTGTACCAGTATAAAGAAATTTTTTCAAAGCAATGTCTGTCAATAAATAAACCATTTCATAATCCTTTCCTGCAGCAAATGCTTTTATCATGACATGGTAATTCTCTACATCAAGATGAATATCTTTACTCTGCAGAAGACACCATAACTTGAAAGCCCTTTCAGCACCATCTGTTTCTGGATAAGGGGAGTTGGCACATGCATTGAACAATGATGCATAAGTATATTTGTTAGGTTCTATATTGTGCCTTCGCATCTGTAAAAAGTTCGTAAAAAATATATGAACAGAAATTACACATTTCAAGCTATATAAGCAAGGACCATAAAAGAGCTATTGAATCACAATGTTTATAAGGATCAAGCGAAAGTAAAACTATCCATGTGTATAGTAGATTGCATACATGAAACAAACCATCTCCCGATCTCCAGTTGGATATTTCATTCCTCCCACTGAAATGTAAATTCTCCCAATTCCTCCCACTGAAATGTAAATTCTCTCAATTTCTCCCACTGAAATGTAAATTCTCTCAATTTCTCCCACTGAAGTGTAAATACATGTACTCTCAATTCCTCCCACTGAAACGTAAATTATCCCAACTCCTCCCACTGAAATGTAAATACTCTAAATTCCTCCCACTGAAACGTAAATTCTCCCAATTTCTCCCACTGAAATGTAAATACTCTCAATTCCTCCCACTGAAATGTAAATTCTCCCAATTCCTCCCACTGAAATGTAAATGTAAATCTCCCCAATGTTAAACTTAATGTGTATATTTTACAAATTAAACAACATACAACCACCTGGAATGTTCTACAAAGTAATTAATACACAGGGAGGGGGTTACCTTGCAATGATTTTGGGTACAGCCGTGTGGAGTTTTAATGGCTTGCCTTCCGTATTTATGACATACCATGCCTGCAAGCTGCGATGATTTAATATCAATTATATGTAAGGATCAAAATCAGCTGGCCACAACATGTCAAAGATTTTCTTGTTTTTCTCTTTAATTGGTATAATTAATGCACAAAAGGTGAAAATTAATTTTAGGACAAACTGAATTTTGGTTGCCATGGTAACGAGGCTGGTTTTTGGCACTCTTTCGAGACTGGTAAATAAACCATTTTTTGACATCTTGTTGCCATGGAAACCATCAACAAAACTTTTTGATAATAAAACATTTTAGTCTTTGTAACTCCAATTCTAGAAAGACAATTCAATATTATGTGATAATTTAAGTTAGGTAACTGATAATATCATGTCATAATAGGTCAAATTTAACATAAAAAACTGTGAATTTACGATAAATATTTGCAGGTATTTGAACATTTTCAAGTTCATATACCTTTTAATGTAAAATAGTAAAAAGCATCATTTTTATGAAAAAAAAATAAATGTCCACATTTGAATTAAATCAATTGAAAATATTTCTGGAGAAATGAACAGCTTTTTATATTTTCATTATAATTTCATGTTCTGGTAAATTTTGACTTTCAGCCTTGTCTACAAATTCTTAGGAGTGAAATTAAGATCCCCAGTGTGCGTCACTTGCATGTACCTAGCTGAGTCATTGATTGGCTATGGGAAATAATGGTTTTGGTGACTGAAACCTCATCAGAGTTTATCAGAACATGACCTCTTACAGGGTTTCACCAGATCTTTATCTGCAATTGGACAAATAGAGACGCGGAATAAAGATATTATTTTAATCAGATTGACATATATTTAAATCAATTTATATCTACATGCAGTATGACTTACATTGTGGAATGTGTATGCAGGGACATGTATGGTCTTGCAACTCTGCCTGATAATCTTAAAATTTATTCAAGGTAACTGACTTCAAGGTTAAGGTCAGGTCTTATTTTAGACTCAAATTTCACTGAAAATGGGGATTTAATCTACAATGACCCCAAATTTCATAAAAAAAGATGTATGAAATCAAATTATATACAATGACCTAATTTTGGTTTACTCGAAATCAGAATGGACCCGGCTTGAGCATCCAATCGTACGGGGAACACAGTCCATTTTGGATATGCAACAGACGAATGCACTTTACACGTGTTTCCTTAAAGCATAAATTCTTTACCTTAATTCAAATATCAATGTCATTCACCTCTTTTACAAGGTGAAACATTTGCCGATTCTGCAATACAAATGCTTCGCTACCATTTTCTCCTATAACCTTTGACCTCAACAGGGGTATGAAACATATATATACCTCGTGAAAGACAAATACTTTAATGCATAAATTTGCAGTAAGATGAAATAACAAGACATTTCATTACACACCATTCTATGGATTCTGTCACACATATTTCTATGATTTAAATGTGTTCAGAGTTATTGAATCTTTTCTATATTTTCTCATTTTTCCATTTCAGAAAATAATTCACAGATGCAATGTGCCGACTTGGAAAACCTCACAAACAATAGGGCATATATTCACTCATGGTGGGAAAATGTATGAAGTTTTCGTTGCAATAGCACTAAACGTATCGGACTTATGACCTGGAAACCAATTTTGATATCCCACTCTTATGATCTTAACTTTTTAACCCCAGAAATAATAGGACATATCTTCCACTTATGATGAGTAAGTGTATGAAGTTTCATTGCAATAGCACTAAACGTATTAGACTTATGGTCCGAAAACCTTTTTTTGATATTCCACTCCTATGACTTAGACCTTTTTTTGATATTCCACTCCTATGACTTAGATCTTTGACCTTTTGCCCTCAGAAACAATACGGCATATCTTCCAATCATGGTAAGTAAGTGTATAAAGTTTCATTGCAATAGCACTAAATGTATTGGACTTGTGATCCGGAAACCAATTTTTGATACCCCACTCCTATGACCTTGACCTCTGACCTACTTTTTGACTCCAGAAACAATAGGGCGCATCTTCCACTCATGGTGAGTAAGTGTAGGCATTGCAATAGCACTAAAGATATTGGACTTATGGTCTGGAAATCAATTTTTGATACTCCACTCCTTATGACCTTTACCTTTGACTTTTTACCCCAGAAACAATAGGGCACAAGTTCCACATATGGTGAGTAAGTGTGTGAAGTTTCATTGCAATAGCACTTAATATATTGGACTTATGGTCCGGAAATCATTTGTTGACAGACGCCCTCCCGCCAAAACTTGAAAAAGCCAAAACTCCAGCTGAAAAATTTAAAATCTCCAATTTTCTAGTGACAAAAGGTATGAGGTTGGGCTGGATGTCTTGTGGTTTCTATGATATAGAAAGTATGTACAATATGAGTATTTAAGACAGTTAGTGACACATGGACACACATAAACTGATATTTGTTATCACTGTACAAGGAAATTAATTATTTCCAAAACCCATGGCCTCTAATTCAAATTTGAGGTGTATAACATTGAAGTGTACAGAAATGTTTTCAGATCTAATGATTACTTCAGTTTTTCAGTTATTTTCAAGTTTTCAACATTAAAGTTATCAAAGTTTGAATATATATATATAGATAGTTTTTGGATAGCATTCCCCACCCAATGCAATATGCACATCTTATATGGTATTCCATCTTTGTACATGTCTCATCAAAATCCTCTAACAGGTTTAGGAGGTGTTGTGAAGACAAGATATTTGGCATAGAAAAATTAAAAAAAAAACCCTTTCAGTCCTAATTTTTTTTTTGGACAGTATTCCCCTTCCAATATGCCTATCTTCATAGAGTCTTTCTTTGTAAAACGTTTCATCAAAAATCTCTGAAGGATTTAGGAAAAGTTGTGAAGACAAGATATGTTGCACAGGAAAATATAAAAAACTATAAGTCCAAAGGACATAACTCTTATATTTTTTATTGGACAGCATTCCTCTTCCAATATGCACATATGCATAGGGTTTTCTTTCTTTGTACCAAGTTTCATCAAAATCAACCACAGGGTTTAGGAGGAGTAACGAAGACAAGGTATTTCTTTAGACAGCATTCCCCTTCCAATATGTATGTTTTCATATGGTGTTCTTTCATTGTACCAAATCTCATCAATATCCCCTTAAGGTTTTAGGAGGAGTTGCAAAGACAAGATAGGTGGAACAGACAGACAAATGGATTACAGCAGTATAGAATAATACACCCATATTCTTATGCAAGCGCACGAAAACTATGTGACACAGAATAATAATTTATACATCCCTGTGTGCCTCATTTCAATTTTTTAAAAGTGAAAGTTCAGGTCATAAGGAATCTACGTGTGAAATATCAAAGTTCTATCTCAAACGATTCAAAAGATATAGCCGAGGTTAATGTTTTTAAGAAAGTAGGTCAAAGTCCAAGGTCAAGGTCACAATGTCAAAATTGTTGGCACAAAATGAATCATCTGATTATGAGGAATCTACATGTCAATTATCAAAGTCCTATCTCTAATGGTTCAAAAGATATATTCCAGGTTAAAGTTTTTGAAAAAAAGGTAAAAGTCAAAGGTCAAGAGGTCAAAACTAATGGCACTAAATGAAAGCTTTGGTCATTATGAATCTACTAATGAAATATCTAAATCCCATCTCTTATGGTTCAAATATCATAGCCCAGATTAAACTTTTTCGGACAGTGGACAACAAGGTTTAACATTAGCTCTCCTGACATTTGTCCTGACGAATTAAAAGTGACAGCACTTATAGAGGACCGTGAATGTTTCATGCCTATTAAGACCGTATGAAAATTAAAAACATTTACACCATAAAGAATGACCAGTAACTGACAGATGAGAAGAGATCACAATAGCTCAAATGAGCCTTCTGCTCATGGTCCAGCACTATAAACTGAGAAAATACTTAAGTCAACATTTTCATTTTAATTTAAACATTCAAATAAACTATCATGCAGAATGGATTGATTCTATTTATCAATAGAATAAAACTAAATAAAATCCAAATCCCACCTAATAATTCACTGTTGAACAGAAGAATTTGAAATTATGACTTAAGTATTTTCTCAGGTTATGGTGCCGGACCCAAATGAGCTTAAACTTCATCTCACACCTTAAAAGAAACTGTGAAAGTCCATAAACTTAAAATGTCTTTAAAACAGTTGATGAGTTTTATTTGAAGGGTCTGAATACTGCTTATTTTGACCTTTAAAATATATAGAGTCTTACCATAGTGAAGACCTGAAAGGCTTTTTTTGTGTAACCGACCCGTCCAAGCTCATGAAGAAGTGCATTGATATTCTTCACTGTAGGCCTTATGCGTTCATTTTCCATCATCCATTTTTCAATTACCACAATAGCTTCCTGTATCTAAAAGCAAACTATTTTTCTTAATAGACATGATTCAATCTCTTTTAAGTAAATATCTAAGTTTGAATCAATTTACACACTGAGATTATTATACCTTTTTATATGTGATACATGTATTTTACTGTATTTCTTGTCAAAATGTTTTTCTATCAATAAGCTTGTACAGAATACAGTACTTCATTGCAACTGATTCACATCATGGAATATATCAATCAGTACTTTTAAAAGACATAAGTACACTCAGAGTCAGAGCTCCAGAAAACACTCAGAGCTCCAGATAACACCTACAGCTCTAGAAAAAACTCAGAGCTCCAGATAACAGTCACAGCTGTAGATAACAGTCACAGCTCCAGACAACACTTAAAGCTCCAGATAACCCTCACAGCTCCAGATAACCCTCACAGCTCCAGATAACTCTCACTACAGTCACTGCTTCAGAAAACACTTAGAGCTCCTGAAAACACCTAAAGCTCCAGAAAAAACTCAAAGCTTCAGATAACAATCACGGCTCCAGCTAACCCTCACAGCTCCTGATAACCCTCACAGCCCCAGATAACCCTCACAGCTCTAGATAACAGTCACAGTTCCAGATAACAGCCACTGCTTCAGAAAACACTCAGAGCTTCACATAACACTCAATGTTCTATATAACCCTCATAGCTCCAGATTAAATTTAATGAAAAAGAACTATTCCTCCTAAAGAAAGTATTTTAATATATAGTATATATCTATTAGGAGACGATGTAGCTTATATGGCACTCTACTTGGCTTCATGTCCAGATGACTTGAGTTCAAGCCCCACCAACAACTCGTCAGTGTCCTTTTTTTCAAATGGGGACAGTAGATCCCTCACTGCTTCTGGTGGGTCTATAATGCTGGTAGAAATTTAAATGTAATGCATCAAAAAGATGCCATCACTTTGTAAGTGAAATTACTTTGTTGTGAAGTAAAAGATCATATTATCAGCTCTTTATATCTTTAATTCATTTAATAATTTACAAGCACCAAACTGATTCTGACCTATAATTTGCTCTGCATGAAGATGTTTTACTAACGAGAAGAGCATATTTTAAAAAAACAAGTATCGATATAATCCAATTACTAGTACATTGTATCTAATCATTGTCGACCAAGGTGAAATGACTTCACTGTCGAACAATCAGCCTTTATCCTAAAGCTGATATAATTGGTTGTTTGTATTTCATCCACTTTTACTGTGAAGTTAATCAATTTGTTTGTACAAACAATAACAAGTTTAAAATATACAGAAAACAGAGTTCTGGGACTGCAAAATGCCTTCGATACAATCCGAATTTTGACTTAACTGACTTTGACTTACCATAACTAAAGTAAAATTATAAAGATATTAAAGGAAAAAATTCAGGATTTGAACTTGACTTGATATAAATGGAATTTCGACCTAAGCGACTTTGAGATAACACCTTCCAACTGCACTTTGATATCTATATTAATATATTGCCAAACGCACTCAGGAAAAATTGAATACATATTTTTGCACTTTATCTGGAGCACTGTATCCTGTATTCCAAAGGAAGCACAATGTTTTGCTTAACTGTCAACTTCTCTCCAAATTACATGCATTCAGATAATAAGGGTGATGTTTCTAATTTTGACACAATATATAATCTTTTTAGTTTTATATTACACTAGCTTCCATTTCAGTACAATTATGAAGACTTTTAACTGCTTTGTACAGTACTATATTTCAAGCCATTTCCACTCTTAAATGACTCTACTCTTTTGATTATCTAGTGTTTTATTTCTGCTTTATTCACTGAGAATACTCATGTCTAGTTCTATTCTTTACCTAAGAAACAAAATCAGACATGAAACAAAATCAGACATGGTATAAGACAATGTGTTTTATCAGACATTTCAGAGCATTAGATTTGAATATTATCTACTTAATTTTACATACCATTCCTTTCTTACCATACTCCCTGATCTTCTTTGAGTATTCGTTTGATGAATATCTACCAACTTTAATGAGGGGACGATGATAATCATCAACGCTATCTTCATCATCCTCGAACCTAAATTAGAAAATTATGGTATAGAGCCCTGAAACTCACATAAATACCATAAGAACGAAAAATATAATTTGTACTAGAATGTCCTTTGATAAAACAATATGTACTACTTGATCTAAAGATAAGTTTGAGAGTTTCAAATACAAGTTTGTACCATATCTCAATATAATCAACATGTCTAATACTCTGTCAGTCTTGGCAGTATTACTAACACATTCTTCATATGATAGCTTAGGCAGTATAATCAGTGTTTAATGTTCTGCAGTGTTTAATGTCCTTGTTGTGTCTGCCTTGACAGTATTACAACACATTCTTGACGTGATAACCTAGGCATTATAATCAATGTTTAATGTCCTTGTTATGTCTGCCTTGGCAGAATTACAACACTCTCCTGATGTGACAGCCTAGGCAGTATAATCAGTGTTTAATGTCCTTGATTTGTCTGCCTTGGCAGCATTACAACACTCTCTTGATTTGATATCTTAGGCAGTATAATCAGTGATAATACTCTGGTTGTGTCTGCCTTGGCACCATTGCAACACTCTCCTGATGTGACAGCCTAGGCAGTATAATCAGTGTTTAATATCCTTGTTGTGTCTACCTTGGCAGCACTGCAACACTCTCTTGATGTGATAGCTTAGGCAGTACCTGGTATAATCAGTGTTTAATATCCTTGTTGTGTCTGCCTTGGCAACATTGCAACACTCTCTTGATGTGATAGCTTAGGCAGTATAATCAGTGTTTAATACTCCTGTAGTGTTTGCCTTGGCAGTATTACAATACACTCTTGATGTGATAGCCTCCTACTCTGGGTGCACCGGTGTTCTGCCTTTCCAATGTGACAGTAAAAACCGAGGTCCTGTGTCACAGTAGGTTTGGCATGTAAAAGATCCCTCACTGCTTTGGGTGGGTCTGTTGCAAAGGTCTAAATTTATATGCAATGCATCAAGCAGTGGCGTCATCATATATGTGAAATAACCATGGAGTGACATGACACAATATTCAATCTATCAATCTCTTTGCTACTCAGCCTTGGTATGCCTTTTCACAGGGTATGCACATGTGACCCATACACTGCCGAGAACATCCACAAGAAACAGATGGTTCAACAGAGGGCTGTACACATAGTATTCTCCAACTACAAGACAACTAGCAGTGTCTCAAACATGCTGAACCATTTCTAATGTGCACCACTACAGGAGCGCAGGGTTCAAGACAAAGCAATGATGATGTTTCAAGTGGTCAACCAGCTGATTGACATACCATCCTAGATCCTGGTACCAACCATCTCATGGAGGGGCAATTCCATCAGCTTCCTAGTCCTATATGCAAGGACAATGATCTTTCAGAAGTCCTTCTTCACTGATGATATACGTATTTGGAACTCTCTTTCATATGCAGCAGTCAGTGCTCCATCAGCAACGTTAATGGACTGCTTCGAGATCCAGTCAAACCACCCACATCAGATGTTAGATTTTTTACCTGAACAGTCACTATATATTGTTTTTAACATAACCTTTAACATGTACGAAGTTGTCCTTGTTAGTTGATAAATCTAGCCTTACCTTAGTTTTTTAAGGAATGACTGTCTTTTTTTTTCTAGGTTCATGGGAATAAACCAGGGTGAGAAACAAACAAATCACGTACACCGCGAGATGTGGGTGGTTTGAAGTGGTTCTCGAATGATTTGTTTGTTTCTCACTCATCGAAGAAATTAGACTAGCATTGTAAATACATACATGTAATTGAAGCTTTGTAAAAAAGTGGTTACAAAAAGTACTACTGCAGCACTATAACCACTCAGGGCCTTATACCGGTATGTTACTCTCACATTAATTACTTTCAACAGAAACATGAAAGTCAGGGTAAAGGGGGGTTATCAGCTTTAGGATGCTTTTTCAGCTTTGCTATTTTTAACATCTATGTACTCACTTTTTATACTTATCTTTAAAGGAGTAATAATGTGTTCCTGGAACAACCTTATTTTCATTAGACAGGGTGCCAAACATAGTCTTTGCATCTGCAACATCACTCATCTTGTTGAATTTAGAGCTCTGTTGACGTCTTAAATTGCCTTCCTTGTCATTTCTTGTAGATAAAGCAGCACTATATTCTAATTTTTCTTGAGATTTATAATATGATTTCTCCTTTCGATGTCGGCTTTCTGAAAATTGTTGTTCTTTGTTTTTCTCTGTAGAAGAAGTATATTTCCTCTGATCATACTTGTTTTTCTCATTTGTTATATAATGTTGAGTTCTAGTCTGAGAATAATAAACACACTTGATTCCGTTTCTCAGTTCAACTGAATGTTTGGCATGTAAATGGATGGAGTAGGAAAATCTCAAGGTCGACTTCAGGTGATAATAGAATGTTGTCATTGTAGTAGATTATGTCAGATAATCTGAAATTAGAAATCAAAAGATTGAGCTTGGCATCATCCATATCAAAAGCAGTATCTTCACAAAAAGGTGCTTAGTCTTTTGATATGCAGCACCTCACTATTTCAATAACATAACGCAACATAAAACACTTGTAAGTTTATACAACTTGTACTAGAAAAGTGCCCCTGTTCTAAGCCCCACAGGTCCAACTCAAAAATCAAATCTGCACATGCACAGCAAGATTACATAATCTACAAAGGGACAACATCTATATTATGCCCAAAAAATTCTCTTCTCTGCCACCTTGACAAAAAATTAGGATAGGTAGGTAGAAAAAACATTTTATTTTACATTTGACTTAAATGTGAACAGAACAGAATAGTCCAAGTCAAGCAACATTACAGACAATTATTCTGCAGGCAGTCAAAGTTAGGCTAGTGCATGAGTACTGAAGTGTTTGTTCTTTTATGAAAAAATGTGTCATTTATTCAATGGACAATGCACATATGGTTGGGTCACTTTCCCTTTCATTGTGACAGAAACAGACATGCACGGCACTAAAAAAGCATATGTATTTGCTTTCACCAGCATGGGGAGAGGGAGGGAGAGGGGGTGGGTTTGGTTTGTGGAGGTGTGGGGGGTTCCGCTTTCCAATAGAAGGAGAGGGGCATATATTATATATGACATAACTATATAAAATAGTTCAATCACAAGGAGTTTGAGTTAAGGATCATGCAAATCTGTATTGAGAAATCAGAATCCCGATTTTAAGATTAATTTGAGTTAATTGGTAATTCAAGTTAAAGGTGTTTGAGGAAATAACAAAGGAATGTAAGCTGTAATGAAAGGCTAGCCAGTATATTATTAACTATCAAACACAAATGATAATAGAAACCACAGACCTGAATCATGTCTAGTCAAGATAATAAAGAACTGCAGCACTTGCACATTACAGATGTAGTCACTGTCAAAAGCACTAGCATACGGTTATATACCAACAACATGTATACAATACTGTACTAGTATAAAGAGTTTAATGGAGAGAGAGCACTATATGAATGATATAAACTTACATGTAATAATGCAGTTCTATACTTTTTAATTAAGCTACTAAGCAAATGATAAATATTGACAATGTACATGTATTGTTTGTAACTACTTGAAAGAAAACAAACATTTTGGCATTTTTTTGGCAGAAATTTTTTGGCAGAAATTTATCATCAAGAAGACAGTTCATATAAAAGTCTATTTAAAGAGGTTCAGATGGACCTTTATTGATCACAAACAAATGACTGCTTGATGACATTCACAAATACATATACAGTTTTTACTCCCTTGCTTACTGTGTTTTTGACAAGTGAAGCCGGCGTCGGACTCCTGATCGGGAGGCCGGGGTTCGAGTCCCGCTCAGGTCATGCCGGTGTCATGTCTTTTGGAAGAGACAGTAAAAACCGAGGCCCCGTGTCGTGGTATGCATGGCACGTTAAAGATCCCTCACTGCTTCGGGTGGGTCCGTTGCAAAGGTCAAAATTTGTATGCCCCGCATCAGGCAGATGCCGTCACCATATAAGTGAAATATTCGTGGTGTGACGTAAAACAAAAATCAATCAATCAATTTTTGACAAGTGACAAAAGACTGTAACTTCCTACTCTACAATTCCAATAAATCAAAACAATGACATAACCGGTTCATTTTATATTCCAAACCAACTGACAATAAGTGATTAAGTAATTCACAATCGGCTTCCATTACTATACTTAATAGGAAAAACTTCGAAGTCCTCCCATACATAACAAGCATTCTGAGAGTAGCAGTACTGCTGAAGCCACAAATGTCCCCTAATATCCCCAACAAATTTCATTTACAAGAGGCTGATATTGTAATATATAATGCATAAGTAAGTCATACTTTAATTGACAGATTCATTGTAACAATAAACATGTTTCCCACCATGTACAAGTACCATAACTAGCACTGAACAGAACATGTGGCTGGGATTTAACAATCAAAATGTGACAAATACATGTATACACAACATAAGGAGCAGGCAGGAAAGAGCAGAAAAATGTGATGCGGTACAACACGAGTTTCACTGAAAGCTGACTTGTAGTTTTTGTGATTTTAATTGTAGAAATAGTAGTAAAAAAAAATTCTGTTCTGTAAATGTCCTATAAAGAACAGTGTACCAACTTTCAATTAAATACCTGAAAGTCTGACCTAAAATAATTATGGAAAACAGGATTTTCACTGAATTTCAGTCAACAGGGTTATTCCAACACACAGACAGATTATAAAGAAACCTATATTCCACTTTGATATCACTGGTCATTGTCCAAATTCAAAGGGCTATGACTCCTGCAGAAATAAATAGAACAAAATTATCTCCCATCATGCACATCTTCATATGCTGCTTGTTCATTTTGCCAGGTTTGGTGAAAATCCATTGAATGGTGTACATGTAGGAGGATTTGCAATGACAAGATGTTTCAATAAAATGCATATATTTTCTAAGTTCATAGGGCCATTATTTCCAAAAAAAATTTACAGAACAAAAATTTACTCGCTTCATGCACATTTTCATATATTGCTCTTCATTTCTACCAGGTTTGGTGAAAATCCATTTAATAGTGTAGAACTAGGAGGAGCTGCGATGACAAGGTTATGTGGTCAGAAACACAGAATGACATTTATGGATAGTGAGAAAACCTACTGTATAGTCATCTCCTCTGTACATTACCCAAAATACTTTTGATTACTGAAAATACCAAAAAGGGGACCAAAAATACCTATAATGTGAACAAAAATACCTCAGCATACCTTTGTCTATATCATATACATGTACTACCAAAGCCCATTTGGGGTAGGACTGGTTATTGAAACAATAAGAAATTGAATGTTCTCCATACCAATTTATAACTTCAAACTCATTAATTTTTTCTTTATGAATACATTTGCATCCTGTATAATTAGTGCTTTCATATCAATAGATGCTGAGATATTTCACTTACATAAATTATGTAGTACCACTTGACATTTTTGTACATTGTTTTTATTGTTTTTCTTTAAATGAATATATATATATATATATAAACTTTGTTGAACCACTTAACATTGAGTATGCTGTGTCTGTATAATACATATCTGAAAAAGTTGATCAATATAAACAATAAAATATGTTAAAAGAAAACACTGATTTAATTTAATTATATTGTTTTTACAGACTATACTTCCTTGTGAACAGTTGGTAAAAAAAACAAAACATAAATGACATTGGTGTTCGGCTATATTATGAGACAGGTGTTTTGGTAATTATTGGTATTTCCTATCCACTTTTTGGTATTCTCGGTGATTAGAAGTATTTTTGGTCTTTCTATGCGGTAACAGGATGATCACAAACCAAACCAACCACTATACAAAGAATGCATTCCCAGATGATCCGGCCCCAGATGAAACTGGCCATAGTCATTTATAGCATGTTTTTCCAATTGGTTAAGCTTTGTTGTTTGTTGTGATAAATAAACAGTGCATCAATAAGAGGATTGTTTGGATAATGTACATGATTTGAAGGATCAAATTAATAGCTCTTTTGAGTGAATACATATTTATCATAAAACATACTTGAAATAAAAACCATTATTAATGTTTTAGTTTTGTACTTTATTTATATCATCAAATAAACAGCATGTAAATCAAGTATCTATATGGCATGCATTAGTAATATATCATGTGAATCAAGTATCTATATGGCATGCATTAGTAATATATCAAAGTCATATTTAGGATCACTTGCTTCATACAACTCTCCTTCTGAATAATCCCATGAGAACAACTGTACAAAGAGCTGGTGGATAGTCTTGATGTGTCGTAAACATACCATGCACAGAAGATGTCTAGGAGCTCTAGCTGTCTCTTACTAGCAAGATGATGTGTCTTGCTGCGTCGATGCGTAGGTCTTCTCTGAAGAAGATGTCATCATCCAAGTAGGCGTGGTCAATGTTGAAGGTTAAATCTGCTGGTTCTGTTGGTTGCAACTCCTGACACAGTCGACCTTGGTTTTTGTGCAGAGTCCTGATAGGATGGGTGTTCATATGGGTTGGTGCCAGGTTGAAAGTGTGTGCCTCACTGTGTTACTGGATAAAGATCTGGTGAAACCCCGTAAGGGGACATGTTCTGGTGAACTTTGATCGACATTTTACAATTTACATGTGTTGCATGGAATATGAATTCATGCTTATCACATTTATACAGCCTGATTCACAGGCAATGGTATAGTATGGAACTGGGGAGGGATGGTTACTCCTAACACATAGCTTAGACTAGGTTTTATGTGTTAAGACTAAGAGTAACAATCCCTCCCCACCTCCTTACTATACGATTGCCTGATTATTTGATGTACTGGTGTATCATCCATAATAAATCCGTATTAAATAGGGGCAGATCCAGAAGATGAAGTGGGAGGGTTAGAAGAGGCCCAAAGGGCCTACCTGAGGCACAAAGTGCCAAGAGGGGGAGGGTACGGAAGGGAGTGTACCCTCATCCTGTATGGGGGGTCCCGGTAATTTCGAATAAAATAGTGCAATCTGATACATTTTTCAGCCTTTTTTTTCAATAGTGACACAGGATTTTTTTCTGTCTGCTGAAGTACAAACCCATAAAATCATATCTATTTTGTTACTTTATTTAGGGGTTACCATGCGAGTGCTTTACAGAAACTGACAGGGTATCAGCGAATACCCTGTCAGAAATTGAGTTTCCCTGTGGGGCGTTAGCAAATATAATTACAACTAGAGGTACAGGGTAATGAATTTCTAAGCCAAGTCACTTATCACAGTCATTTCAAAAACTGTAGGGTATCGTGACATCACAAATCAAAAACTGCAGCGTAACATGACCTCGTATCAAAAACTGTAGGGGTATCGTGAATACCCTTGCAGTTTTTTAATCAGGCAGCCAATATTTCATTAAAATCTTTCATGAGGTAGAACAGCAGAAGTTAAAAATGTAAAGAATTGTCCCTATACACCCTCATTTGGAAGTCTTAAAAAATTCATATAAAATGTCAAAAATTGAGATATTGACAAAATTCTTTCAAATCAACATTCCTTACCATAATTATGATTACAATAGTCCATAAGAAATCATCACTATCAATCAACTAGGAAATACGACACTTTTCTGCATTGAAATCAGCAAGTCCAAACAAATGTCGAAAAAAAATTCTAAAATTTGATTTTAGAAGGGAACCAAAATGACAATATGTCTTCACTCATCCCTCTAGATCATTTCTATGCATTCTGTTTGTCTCTGTATACAGCCAGTATGAGGAAGAATATTGTCATAAGAGGGTACTCTTTTGTGGCGCCACCTGTTAAGAGGTCTGGACGAAAACAACAGAATTTGAAGGGGATCATAAGTGATTTATTTCTACAAAGATTTATTAAAATCCTTCCAACAGTTTTGCTGAAAAAGTTGAAAATGTGAAAAATGGCCAAACCCCCCTCCCCCCTTTTTTTTGGAAGTCTTAAAAAATTCATAAAAATCCAAAAATTGAGATATTGACAAAATTCTTTCACAATAATATTTCTTCCCATAACTATGGTCAAAACATTCATTAAGAAATCATCAATATCAATTAACTGAAAAACATGACATTTTTCTGCATTGAAATGACTAAGTCCAGAAACATGTAAAAAAAAACATAAATTTCTATTTGACAGATCTTAACCCCTAACACAATATTTGATAGCCCATCTTTATAGACTGTTGAAATGCAATTAGTTTCCCCATATATGCACTGGTTCTGGAGGAGAAGATTTTTGAAGAGGGGTACCATTTTGGGCACTTTTGGCCCCACCCTGGATCCACCCTTGAGGGAATCTGGATCCTGAACACAATATTAGTAAGGGACCTTGAGTACATCACATATACAAAGTTTGATCCAAATCTGCAAAGCAGTTCCAGAAAAGAAGTGGAAAATGTGAAAAAGTTAATGATGGACGACAACGATCGACGACGGACAGCACACTATGACTACAGCTCACTTCAGCCTTTGGCTCAGGTGAGCTAAAAAAGGGAAGAAAAGGAACCTGGGAGGGGGGGTGTCTCGAAATCCCCTAAAGCCCCCGAAATCCGCCCTTGTTAAATTATATGAACTTTAATTACAGATTTGTATGAATTATACAAGTGCCATTGTGTTGTACATACTGCTATAAGATTTTTAATTAGTGTAAGCCGTGTTAAGTGTTGTCAAAACATTCCAGTATTGAAAGATATTAGCTATAGAAGCCATAATATTTAATGCACAAACTGATTCAAAAGGATAATTAGGAATTCTCGTATATACCGTTAGCCAAATGAATCATAAGAAAAACCTACGAAATCTCAGATGAACCCTACCTTTAAACAATTGTATTTTTTTTTCGTCAGTTTAACAAACACAATTTTTGAGTGGCAAAACTATACAGGGACAAAAGTAGTATAGTAGAGGGACTATTGTTCCAAATATATTTATTCATTGAAATTTTTTTATCTTGGTATATATATTTGAAGATGTTTCTTTATATTTATATAAAAATTTAGCCACTGTCGAAGACAATGTTGAGGCTGTTTATGATAATTTAGAGAAAGAATGATATTGTGGATGAAATGCATGTTATAGCAACCTGTGCCATGGAGAAATTATGGACAAATTACAGATGCAAAAGAAACATAATATAAATAAAGATAAACTTAAGATCACAATAATAAGTAGATGAAGTAAGCTAATTGCTAGAATTGGTTCCCTAATGTAAAACAAGTTTAGGCTTGTTGGAGCTATGGGCAAACCAAAATGTAGAAAAACCGCAGTATGTTATTGCAATTGTGAAGCAATGTTTATTTGATCATTATTAGCAATCGTTATTTTCTGACAATAATTCTTCTTCAAAATGTATAATCTATGGACATCTTGTTGACAAGTGTACCTTACGTCAGTCTTATTTTATGAAATGTATTCCAATAATATATAAGAAACTGATTTGTAAATTGAGAGTGTCATCACATTGTCTGATGATAGAAACTGGTCAATATAAGAAAATTCCTTTAAAGTGACGTTTATGTCCTTTGTGCAGGTACTTCAGGTATTGAAGATGAGTTCCATTTTATTTTGAAATGTCCCCACTATGTTCATTTAAGACAACAGTTTTTGAAAAAATACTACATGTATTATGTTAGGCCCTTCATCTTTAAATTAATCAACTTTTATGCACAGAAAAATGTAAAAGAACTATGTAATTTAGGAAAATATATATGCTTTCATTATTAGAAAACACACTGTACAAGCTTATCGTTATCAACTATTATCTCACTCTCTGACTATGTCTGATTTATATTATATTGCTGTTGTTATATATGTATTATATCTATGTGCAGAAATGCATACAGTTAGTAAACAATACAATCTCCAAGCTTTTATGTATGGAAATTGAAAAACAGTATATTCTGTATGTATTGAATGTCAATTTATATTCATTAGCTAACATCATCACAAAAAATATGCAGGTATATTCATGTATAAAACTGAAAGGAAAAAGGGGAAACAAAGTTGGACATGATACGTCATCCACAATAAAAGTGATAAAACATGGAGTTTGTTTTGATCAAGAGTATGTATTATCAGTATAATATGTTTAAAAAAAAATAGCATGTATTTGTCAAGTAAATTTCTATTATCGGTTTTGAATCAACAAAGTATAAAACTATATGTACTGTATCGAATATAAAAATACATTGGGTACGTTCTGACAAAGATTATGAATACTGGTATGTAAAAATTGCATTGAGTAACTTTCTATTGCAGTTTTTAATCAACAAAGTATAAAACTACACTGTAACAAATAAAAAAATACATTGGGTATGTTTTGAACAATGCATTTTATTAACTAACAAAGTAAAAAATGTACTCAGTAAAAGTGAAAAATATATTGGGTATGTTTTTACCAATACTTTGGATAGGTTTTGGTGGGTTGGGTACATTTTTACCAAAAAGGTGGGTACGCTTTGACCAGAATGGGGTACGTTTTGATTAGGTACATTTTGACCATAACCCGGTATAATGATCTGAAAGTATAATGTCCTCAAAATTATTATTCTATGCATTTAAGTTCTAAATGCATGATAATTGTGAAGGATTTAGTTTGGAATACTCTTATATACTACCCTTTATATGTAAATAATAAAAATAATGTATTTAATCCTTTTATTAATTTATACAGCCACCTGATATATTGACCTGAATTTACAAAGGTACATGTATAATGACCTGAATCTGAAATGACCTCATCTCCCATTTTCCCACGCTAATTCGAATGAATTGTTTAATAGCCGTTGCCGGATGTTAATTAATTAAGATCATCGTTATCGATCCATGGGTGTGGAAGCCCCCCACCCCCACCCCGACTGGTTGTGACCCAAAATTTTACCAAGAAACCTATATATTTGAGCATATTTTGATAAAAATATTCGCCGGCAAAATGCATCCCTCCCCCTCCTTTTTCCCAACAATGGGGGTGCTGGATCTGCCGCTGATAATTTTAACAAGGACTTATCTTGTTTACAAGTCCTTGACTTAACAAATAAAGAGATGCTCCATCCGAGCAGGGATATACAACTGTATGACAATACTAACGGCATATTTTATGTCTTATGTCGCAATTATTTTTCATCAATATCGTTTTTAATTTTCGCTTTTTAATGAATAGGCCTTCCATGTTGTCTTAAAAAATTGTTCACATCTCGCACATGTGTAAATTTACAGAAAGGTCTATCTCAATTTAATTCATGATTTTATCCAGCAAATATCTTTGAATATTGCAATTTCCTTAACATTATTTTAAAAATTAACAATAAATTCTTTTTTGGGGTGTAGAATTGGTTAGATATACCCTTATTACATAAAGTAACATTAAAATCAATGTAATATATTCAGAAATAGCTTAGGTTTGACACAGTACCCAGTACCCAGTTCAACTTGACACGTTCGATCATTCGGTTCGACAAGTGATAAACAGGTCCGGTCCACTACCAAATAAAGCTATTATACCTAAATAAGGCTATTATAGCTACATATAGCTATAAATATGGACAGAATATAAAGCAAACTTCAGATTCATAGGCATGCGCTAAAAACCGCACCTTATGTCCACATATAAACAGTAGCAAATTGATGTAACATACGTACGAGAGTACAAATCTATGAAAAACAAGAGGCCCAAGTGGGCCTATATCGCTCACCTGAGTACCTAGATGATCATGCATGCATGCAGTCATGCATGAAGGAAGAATTCATTTTATTTTTGCATTACTGTGACTAAGTCAACACAAATGTTGAAAATATGTCAAATTTTATTTCAGACCAGAATAAAAAACAACACTTTTTTGCACATCCATTCAGGTGATTTTGATATTAAGCATTTGCTTTGTCTCTGCAAGATGTCATTCAGGGCAACAAGTTAGTCATTTTCTTTAGGTGGGGCCTTTTGTTGACTGATTTCAAGTCTGGGTCATGAACAACAATTGTTTCAAATATTGTCCAGATCTAACTTAAAATTGCCTAATTTCATATGTTGAGTGTTGAGAAACATCTAAAAACTTATTTAGATGTGTAAAGAATTGAAAAAAACTTTTTTGACCACAGCTGGATTTGAACCGCTACTCTCCATATTTCAATTACCAAGTGGTATATGTACCATTGTGAGACCTACTTTTTAGACATGGTGGCATTATCTGTTTAACAATTTGGATGAAATTTACCAAATTGATAGAGGACCTTTAGTACTTTATGTATTCCATGTTTCATTAAAATTTTTCATGTGGTATAACAGCAGAAGTGAAAAATGTGACTGAATTGTTCCTATACACCCTCATTTGGAAGTCTTAAAAAATTCATAGAAAATCCATAAATTGAGATATTGACAAAATTCTTTCAAAGTAACATTCCTTACCATAATCATGATCACAATAGTCCATAAGAAATCATCATTATCAAGTAACTAGGAAATATGACACTTTTCTGCATTGAAATCACCAAGTCCAAAGAAATGTCGAAAAAAAATTCTAAAATTTGATTTTGGAAGGGAACCAAAATGACAATACGTTTTCACTCATCCCTCTAGATCATTTCTATGCATTCTGTTTGTCTCTGTATACAGCCTGTATGAAAAAGAATATTGTTAAAGGAGGGAACTCTTTTGTGACCTACTTTTGACTATGGTGGCGCCACCTGTAAAGAGGTCTGGACGAAAACAACAGAATTTGAAGAGGATCATAAGTGACTTATTTCTGCCAAGGTTTATTAAAATCCTTCAAACAGTTTTGTAGAAAAAGTTGAAAATGTGAAAAATGGCCAATCCAAAAATTGAGATAATGGCAAAATTCTTTCACAATAATATTCCTTACCACAATTATGATGAAAATAGTCATTAAGAAATCATCAATATCAATTAACTGAAAAACATGACACTTTTCTGCATTGAAATGACTAAGGCCAGAAACATGTCAAAAAAGCGTAAATTTCTATTTGACCGATCTTAACCCCGAACACAATTTTTAATAACCCATCTTTATAGATTGTTGAAATGCAATTAGTTTCCCCATTTATGTACTGGTTCTGGAGAAGATGTTTGAAGAGGGGTACCGTTTTGGGCACTTTTTGCCCCGCCCTGGATCCACCCCTGAGAGAATCTGGATCCCGAACACAATTTTAGTAGGGGACCTTGAGTACATCATTTACACAAAGTTTGATCCAAATCTGCAATGTAGTTCCAAAGAAGAAGTCGAAAATGTGAAAAAGTTAACGACGGACAGACGACAACGACGACGGACAGCGGACGGCGCACTATGACTATAGCTCACTTGAGCCTTTGGCTATGAAAAAAAAAAAATGCACAAACAAATGCAATTGCACCCAACCGTCTTCGTGTGCAGGTTGCAAGCGGGATCGAACAACAAACAATGTTACCTTACCATGATTGTCGGATTTTAGCGCATGTCCAGGAAAACGAAATTTGCTTCATTTCCTGTCCATAACAATAGCTATATGTAGCTATAATAGCCTTACATAGGTATAATAGCTTTATTTAGTAGTGGATCAAACCTGATAAAGCTATATTTCATTTAGTATGGTATATTTTCAATTTTTATACGCCTGGGGTGGGGGAAAATGGGCAGGGTTGGAAAAGTTTTCTGGGCTATTACTCCTTATCAGACTACGCGAAAGTTGAATTTTTTTTTACCAGACATTTTGTCTGGTAAGCTAAAAATTTTCACCAGACAGATTATTTTTTTACCTGACATTTTAAAATATGAATAAAAACGATATATTTTCAGTTCACATTGTTTATTCAATAATTATTAACTTATTCACTGAAAGTAAACCAACTTTCACTTTCCTTTTCAAGGTCGCGTAGCATGGGTCACGTTAGTCCGACAAATCTGACCTAGGGCATTTTTATCATTTGTCGTTTTGCCGTACATCAGATTTCTTCTTCTTCTTCCTGTAATAGAGTAGTAATCCTTCTGGATTGTTGATATACTCTAGCGTGTGTCAGTGGAAACAAGGAGCTTCCTCCATTAAAAGGTTAAAACTATTTACAGGCAAGTGAAGGTCTATTCCTGGGAGGTCAAACTAAGCCCTGGAACGGTGCTTAGTCTGGCCTTGGAGTCCTCTAGTGATGTAACTGACTTCACCTCCTCTGGTATTGAGTTCCAGTCCCTGATGGATCTTGGGAAGAAGGAATGCTGATATATATCCTTCTTTGCTCTGATTTGTTTCAGGTTCCTGCTCCCTCTGGTGCGTGAGTCCCCTGATGTGTAGTACTCGTCTGGATTGATGTCTATGAGTCGGTGGATAATCTAATAGCACATAACTAGCCTATTCTTTGTGCGGCGTGTTTGAGCGATTCCCATCCAAGCTGGTCCATGAGGTTACTTACACATCCAGGTGAGGTGTCGGTGTAGCAGTTGAAAACAAATCTGGCTGCCCTTCTCTGTACTCCCTGTTTACAACCTGTAGGGTGTGGCCATGTAGAGTATATTTGGTGTCAATTGGCTTCTTCCTTCCTGTTACCCTGACGACAGTACACTTTGAGGGATGAAAGTTCATCTGCCATCTCTTCTCCCACTCTTCTAGCTGGTCAAGATCATGTTGGAGCTCTGTAGCATCCTGATGGTTCCTTATTTTCCTGTAGAGGAGGCTGTCGTCGGCGAAGAGTCTGACATCAGAGGATGACGTTTCTGGCATGTCATTAATGTAAGACAGGAAGAGTAGCGGGCCGAGTACAGTGCCCTGGGGCACCCCGGAGAACACCTTGAGAGGATCAGATGTATGGCCTTCTAAAACTACAGACTGCAACCTGTTTGACAAGAAATCCTGGATCCATTGAAGTGTGTTGCCTCTAACTCCGTAATACTCGAGCTTGTGGAGGAGTCTGTTGTGGGGGACCTTGTCAAAGGCCTTGGCAAAGTCTAGTAGAATGATGTCTGTCTGATGGCCTTCCTCGATATTCCTTGCCATGCTGTCGATGGTTATGAGTAACTGTGATTCGCATGATCTTCGTGAGCGAAATCCATGTTGCTCATCGCATAGCACGCTATGGTGGTCAAAGTGCCTCATGATTGAACTGTGTACTATGTGTTCCAGTAGTATACACACTATTTAAGTCAAGGAGACAGGTCTATAATTGGATGCCACGTTTTTCACCTTTTTTGTAGAGTGGTACTACATTCGCTCTCCTCCAGTCATCCGGGACAGTTCCTGTGTCGAGAGAGTATTGGTATAGGTGGGTGAGGTAAGGCGATAGGCTATCTGCTATGTTCTTCAGAATGAATGCAGGGATCTCATCCGGCCCTGTAGCTTTGAATGGGTTAATGCCCTTAAGAAGCTTTGTAACGCCATTCTGTGTTATCGCTATGCTGTGCATTGATGGATAGGGGCTACATCCCTTCTCAGGCATGTTGGAGAGATCCTCCTTGGTGAAGACAGACTAGAATTGCTGGTTCAATATGGTAGCTTTGGTAGACGGTTCACTGTGTAAGATGCCATCGTTGTTCTTGAGAGCTGCTATTCCAGACGAGTCCTATTTTCGGCTACGTATGTAGGACCAAAAGCGCTTAGGTTGGGTGTGAAGGTCATCACTGACTACTTCTTTCATGTGAGATGAATGGGCCTGTCTGCTTTCAACCGTTTGTAGCATCTCCAGTCTTTAGGAACATTGGATCTTTTCGCTGTGGTATAGGCTCTTTGTTTCTTGTTACTTAGCCTGCGGAGTGTGGTGTTCATCCATGGGTGACTGTGTCTTGCCAGTGTTTGTTTTGTTGGTACATGTTTATCTACAGATGTTCCGAGTATGCTCTTAAAGTCCTGCCACATTTCATTGATGTTTTGGTGTTCCTTGTCCAAGAATTTAGGCTGGTTATCCATCAGATGTTGATTGACAGTGTTAATATTAGCCTTTTTCCATAGTTTGATAGTTCGACGTACTGGTTTTGGTCGGTGCATTGGTCATATCAATGAGTAGAACATCATGGTCACTATTCCCTAGTGGTGGTAGTGTCTTGCATCTGTCAATATAACTGGGATGGCTAGTGAAGATCAAATCAAGTATGTTGTTACCTCTGGTTGGATAGTGGTTCATTTGTTCGATGGAAAGACTAGATGTCATGTCTAGATATGCTTGGTTTGTTGCTCTTGGAACACTATTGATGGATACTGTGTTTGATTTCCAGTCAATATCTGGTAGGTTAAGGTCGCCCGCCAAAATAAAGACATTTTTTCTATGTTTGTTCCTAATGGCTTCTATTTCTGATGTAGCTGTTTTTGTGTATTCTTGATCAGATCTGCTAGGTGGTCTATAGACTAGTAGGGCTGGGACGATTCAAGATTTTTCGATTCGGTTCGGTTTCGATTCACAGACCCTCGATTCGATTTTTTTCGGTTCGGTTCATTTTGTTGAAAATAAACTATGAAATAACAAGAAAATGATTAATTTAAAACATTACTTAAGGTGAACAACAACTAATAAAAATCAACAACGAAATGTAACAAAAATGACGAGATTGTTAATGGATGGAGCTTGAATCACAATGAGTTACAGGTTAAAATTATATAGTTTTTCTGCAAAATGCCTTCTACTTGGGATATTGTAACGTGGTTCAAGTTCTTTAAACCCCTCATTCTCAACAACACTATAAGGTCGCATGTCTTTTGCCAAAAATACACCAATCGAACTTGTAATCTTGATATGTCTGGGGGAAGACATAGACAACATCGAAGCCTTTGAAAATAGCTCTCCAATGCGCAACTGACCGGTAGCTGAAACAGTTTTGTTCATCATTCATTGATGAACAAAACTGTTTCAGCTACCGGTCAGTCAGATGACATCACCGGCGCCGACGAAATAGAAATGTTATGTTTTCTCTTTAAATGAACGCTCATAGAGCTTGTTGTGCCAGTTTTATAAGAAAATGTACGTGGATGCACAATGTTTGCACACAGTTGAATTTTTATCTTCTTTTCCGTCATTTACCGAGAATTTGAAATGATCCCAGACTTGAGATCGTTTTCCTATCGACACGGCCATTGTTAAAACGAAAGTAAAAACACTAAATTCTATAACGGAAACGGGAACGGAAACCGAACCGAAATCCGGAATTTCCGAATCGAATCGAACCGAGCATTCCCCGAACCGCGGTGCACCGAAATCTTCGGTGCACCGCACACCCCTATGGACTAGGATCGCATTGGAGAAACCACAGGCGTTAAGAAAGCCTGTGGGAGAGTAACATGCAAATCGAAATGGTACAATATGTCATGACACGACGCGATGTGAGGATGTTCACATACTCGGTAATTAATCAGACTGATAGGTTTTTGGGCGTCTCTTTCACTTTAAACTATTCTCTTTTATTATCTGTTAGTGTTAGTGTTATTTTGTATCTTACAGTCATATGGATTGGGACATTGTGAAAATACTTAGAGAGAGCAGGGCAAACAACAGGATATAACCGTTTTTCTCACCACTTTTTTGTTATTAGTAAAACTGCTGAATGAGTGAAAAATCATTACGATATCCAAATACTGCCAACTGCACCATGCAAACCCTCATGCACGGTGTCTTTTCTTTTCGGGATCGAGTTTCGTCTATTTGTGAAAGACAAGTCATACAATTTCAACTCGTCCCTTATGGAATAGTACATTATATTACAGAAATCTGTTAAAGAGCGATACAGAATAAAACCTTTTCATGAGAATGTGTATGATTTTATTTGTATGGTTTATTTTTCTATATCTTTTCGGGAGGGGGGGGGGTGTTTCACCTAATATACAATTATAACTACACACATTTATATATATGATTAGATAAATTAATTTTGTATAATACAGCAAATGCGATTGCCTGTCTTTTTTATTTTATATCCCGTATATTGGTCGAGTTCCTTAAAGGATAATAAAGGACAGCGTCATTTCACATGGCTTAATTTTGAGATCTAGACAGGCATTGCCAATCTAGATATAAGTATCGCTGCTAATTAAGCCCCCAACCCTCTCACCCTTGAGTCTTTCCTCCTCTTTTCATCTTCCTTAAAAAGAAAGACGAAAAAAGGAGGAAATGACCAAAAGTGATGAGGCTGAGGCTTAGCAGTGATACCTAGACCCTGTACGTCATTAATAATAGACTGGAGAGACATGACGTGTTCGACGCTCCAAAAGCCGGCATGGCCTAGTGGTATCGCGTCGGACTCCTGATCGGGAGGCCGGGGTTCGAGTCCCGCTCTGGCCATGCCGGTGTCATATCTTTCGGATGAGACAGTAAAAACCGAGGTCCCGTGTCGTGGTATGCATGGCACGTTAAAGATCCCTCACTACTTCGGATGGGTCCGTTGCAAAGGTAAAAATTTGTATGCCCCGAATCAGGCAGATGCCGTTACTATATACGTGAAATATTCGTGGTGTGACGTAAAACAACAATCAATCAATAAATCGACGCTCCAATTTAGATGCGAATGGAACAGCAGGTTTTCGCGTACTGTTCATTTGGATTTGCAAAGCAAAGGACTTTCCATGAGAGGCAAGGGCGTAGGATAAGGGGACATGTGTCCCATCACTTTTGAAAGTGGGGGAGGGGCACAATTGGGTTTGTGTCTTCCCTTTTTGACGTAACTGAATTGATCCCTACTGTAAAAGAAAACAAAAAAAAAATACACGAAAACGTGCAATCAAGGACTTATAAACAAGCAATCTCTCATAAAAACGGTACCACGCCACTCTCCGCTTTCCCCCTCTGTTATCAGCTGGAAGCTGTATGCATACACACACACACACCTACACACACACACACACACACACAAACACACACACACACACACACACACACACACACACACACACACACACACACACACACACACACACACACACACACACACACACACATATATATATATATATATATATATATATATATATATATATATATATATATATATATATATATATATATATATATATATATATATATATATATCTGCTGCATGTATTTAAAAGATTCTTGAAAAACTGGGAAAGTCCCATTTAATAGTGTAATATAGTTTAAACAAGGACTTGTAAGTTATAAGTCAATTAACCTTTTAATAGAAAGGCTTTTACATTTGGTACACCATGTAAGTCACTTATACCATTAAAAATGGATTTTCCCGGTTTTATAATAATCTTGTGAAACATCTTCGAGCCGATAACAGAGGGGAAAGCACAATCGTAACAACTCGTCCATTTCCGTATGCAAAAATGGCGACGGTGTTCCAATTGGGGAAAAGCAGAGAGTATATGAGAGCATATGGGAGATTGGAAAACGTGTCCACGGCCTCTTTTGTGGGGTTTTCCCCGCTTTTCAATATTTTGAAATGTTGTGCCCCCACATTTCTTTAGCCAGCTATGCCACCTAGAGACGTCTTGTATAATGTCACTTCAGATACCCGAATAAATATCGTATCAAAACAACCTATATCATCTAGGACTGTCCTAACGGGACAAATGCCCCCCCCCCCCCCGCGGCACCAAAATTCTAAATAGGACATAGACCAAGGACAAAGTAAAGGTTTCAAATGAAAGATCTGTTCATGAGGAATCTCATGTGCAATATAAAAGATCTACTATTTACAATTCAAAGCAGAAACATCAGATACATGGTAAAGTTTCAATTCAGAAATATATCAGGGGCAGCAATCTCTTTTCGTTCAAAAGTTATAGCTAAGGTTAAAGTTTTTAAAAGGTAAGTCAAATGTCAATGCCAAGGTCACAAGGCCAAAAATTTTTGTACCAAAAGAAAGGTCTTGCCACAAGGAATATACATGTGTAGTATGAATACCCAGTCTCTTTTGATTCAAAAGTTATAGCTAAGGTTAAAGTTTTTAAAAAGTAAGTCAAATGTCAAGGCCAAGGTCACAAGGTAAAAAATGTTGGCACCAAAAGAAAGATCTTCCCACAAGGAATATACATGTGCAGTATGGATATCCAGTCTCTTTTGGTTCAAAAGTTATAGCTAAGGTTAAAGTTTTTAAAAAGTAGGTCAAATGTCAAGACCAGGGTCACAAGGTCAAAAATTTTTGTACCAAAAGAAAGATCTTGCCACAAAGAATATACATGTGTAGTATGAATACCCAGTATCTTTTGGTTCAAAAATTATAGCTAAGTTAAAGTTTTTAAAAAGTAGGTCAAATGTCAAGGCCAAGGTCCCAAGGTCAAAATGCTGGTACTGACTGAAAGGTCTTTCCTCAAGGAATACACACATGTAGTTTGAAGGTCACATCTCTTTTCTTTCAAAAGTTATGGCTAAGGTTAAAGTTTTTAAAAAGTAGGTCAAACATCGAGACCAAGGTCACAAGGTCGAGAATGTTTATATCGACAGAAAGGTCCTGGCACAAGAAATACACATGTGTAGTATGAAGGTCCCATCTCTTTTCTTTCGAAAGTTATGGTTAAGGTTAATGTTTTTAAAAAGTAAGTCAAATGTCAAGGCCAAGGTCACAAGGTAAAAATGTTGAAAGCAAAAGAAAGGTCTTGCCACAAGGAATATACATATGTAGTATGAATACCCAGTCTCTTTTGGTTCAAAAGTTATGGCTAAGGTTAAGTTTTTAAAAAGTAAGTCAAATGTCAAGGTCAAGGTCACAAGGTAAAAAATCTTGAAAGCAAAAGAAAGGTCTTGCCACAAGGAATATACATGAGTAGTATGAATACCCCATCTCTCTTGGTTCAAGAAGTTATAGATAAGGTTAAAGTTTTTAAAAAGTAGGTCAAATGTCAAGACCAGGGTCACAAGGTCAAAAATTTTGGTTCCAAAAGAAAGGTCTTGCCACAAGGAATATACATGTGTAGTATGAATACCCAGTCTCTTCAAAAGTAATGGCCAAGGTTAAAGTTTTCTGGACAGACGGACGGACAGACGGACAGACAGACAGACAAGGTGATTCCTATATACCCCCCCCCCCCCACATCGTTTGCGGGGGTATAAATATCATGTTTATGTAGATATTTCACTCATTACATTATATTGTATTTGACTGTCATAAAGGAATAAATAAATCTGTATATAAATTGTCGTGTTTACTTGGGGTTTTTTTTATATCATTTGATGTTTGGTTTTCCTTTTTTTTTTTTTTTTGGTTGTGGTAGTGGTGGTGATGGTGGGAGTAGTTGTTGTGGTGGAAGTAGTGCCTGGTATTTACGGTAGAAGTGATGGTTGTGGAAGTGGTGGCGACGATGGTGGCGACGGCGGCTGCTCAAGTTTCTCCACTTGTACCCAATGACCCAAAACACTCTGGGCTGAACTCTAATGAAACACCTCTCCCCTTCCAATCAAAAGGGATCCAGGAAACCACATTAGTGTAGTAAGATTTACTATATGGACATGTGGATAAGCTTTGTGTAACGAAAGAATACAGCATAAAATACAGTGAAATTTTAGAAATTTACATTCGGTGTAGCTGCACCTTGAAGTGCGGAAAGGGGTGCACAACCTCAATGAAATGATAGTACATGTATATAAAATATTAAAGGAATAATAAATTATTAGACTATTAGACGAGCAAAAAAAAAAAGCATAAAAAAACCAAAAACACACACACACACCTACACACACGCTGCGGGAGTAACACAGACAGCTCGCCTGTTGGAAAGTGGATGTTACACGCCCCGTCGCCACCCCCCCCCCCCCTTTCCTGCTTTCTCCGACGCTCTTGTAAATAAACCCATATTTCGATAGGAGATAGGAGGTTATAATCATGTAACCAATTTCTCTTGGGGTTCATCTGCATAAAAGGTTTTAACCATTTTTTAAAATGAACTTCGCAATCGAAACGGAGAACGAGTTGAATGCATGTTTAACAATATATAGTCATTCGGACATCCTCGTCCTTTTCCTGCATATGTTTTTACGTGGGCACTAGTAAAGGGCGAGGTTGTTCCGAATGTACATTAGTGTACTTAGCCTGGTACCCGAGGCCTTCCGATGTGCCAAAGCTTTGGCACATCGGAAGGCCTCGGGTACCAGGCTAGGCTATAGTGTACTGTCATTCGGAACAACATCGCCCTTTACTTGTACCTACGTTAAAAGAAAAGGTCGAGGATGTCCGAATGAGTGTACTGTAGTATGAAATAAACTGTGTCAATTCCCTCACTGCATCTCATCATCATATACACTACCGGCATGATGACTCGGCGCCGGGAGGGGAGGGAATCGTGGTTCTCGTAAAACTGTAAAGATATATTACTGTGGTTCCATTTTTAATGTATAACGTGTGTCTATTTATGTCTATCCGAAAGCGAATCAGATCGATTTAAAGGCCACGTCAACCTCATTAGAGCGAACTAGATCTCCATTCTCGGGTTGCTACGCGGTCAGTGAGCAAACAAACCATTCGTATCGCGATACAAACAGGGACGTAGGTAACTGTAGGTTTCCTTGATTTGTTTTCTGCTTAATCTACCAGGAAACTGAGAAATGGAAGGGTTAGTAGGATCAAAGGTGTTGTTAAGAGAGGAGGAAAAGGAAGTGTCTGCTGTGTGCAGTGGTGATGATTTAGTCGCAATAGGTAAGTGATACGAAATACGCCTACTAGACAGCGGTCTCGAAATAGAACAAACAGTTTATAATTATTCTCTTGTTACCTAGCAAGCCTACAATGAAAAGAAAGACAGCAAAAGTTGCGTCCAATCTTTGTCAGTTGTAATGAATATATATTATATATATATATATATATATATATATATATATATATATATATATATATATATATATATATATATATATATATATATATATATATATATTACATGCACATTGATACACAACTTTCTATCAAAGTTGTGTGCTTGTGTACTTGCATTTTTTTTTATAGATACTTGAATACATCTATATAATTTTATTTAGTTCGATACTGCAAATTCGCTGCAACCGCGATTTCATTGTTCAATTCAAGGCACAAGGGATACGCATTCGAAGAACTAAACGAATTTTCCATATAGGAGATAAATTTCGTTGCAAAAGTAGTTCGTTGCCTACTGTACGGAGACATATGGATGATGTTGCCACGATATGCTATAATATTGACTTCTATGATGATTCAGATCTATGGTAAACATCATGTCTACGTGTATATAGATCTATATGCCCGCTCGATCAATAATCCTTGATTCGTATTTCTACTTCACGCTTGTATGAGTATGCGGTAATGCCCTCTATGTATCCGGTTATGGCTATTTACCAACGAAGGAATTGCACTCCTGTAACATGTGTAAACTTGTTACCTCTATGTCCATGACTTCGTTAATCTTAAAACAAGTGCATGGTCAGGCAAAAGCTACTTGTTTTTAACAGTTTGATTTTTTGGGGGGTATCTACGTCGAATATCTCATGCCCACTGATTGTTGTTTGTGTGTCCATACATTTAAAACTGCTTTGTTAATTTTACTCACTTTTGTTGCATTATGATATATTTGTTTATGTCCTACTAAAGTTTGTTCTTGAAAATTGTATGTTCTGGCATCTGCCTGGTGTACTACACAGAACTAGAATATGTATATAATTCTAGAACTTTAAGACACATATGCATATTAGGATCCGAACACAAATTTTGATATAATATATACATGTACAAGTGTACAATTGTTTTTCATTTTTGTCGAGGCATTAGAGTATGCTTGCAGTCGGTCTTGGAAAATCTCTATGATTTTTTCTTGTACCGACTGCAAGCATACCCCAATGCCTCGATGAAAATGAAAATCAATCCTTATATTTACATAAATATATATTTTTTCATACTTTCAACCCATTGGAGACCCTTTTTTGTATGTCAAAATCGCAATTCCAAGGGGGTGTTTAAATGACTAAACAATTACACAGCCGCTGAGCTGTCATTTAGAAATTGACAAGCAGTTCTCGATTAAACTCCTATTTTCTAAAACGCAAATTTTTAACTTTTATTTTTTATTTGGTTCTGAAGAATTGCATTATTTATCATGACTTTATGGGTAAAAGACAAGGTGATCCCAGAATGATATTATACATGCCGTGATGATGGGGGGGGGGGGGGGGCACGTTTGGTCACATGACAGCGACTGCAAACATTGGAAAATGCTGTGCAGTTGCCCTACTGACTTGCATATAAAGGGAATGCAGTCGACATGTAAATGATTATGAATGACTTAACGTTTTGCAATCATATTTTTGTACAGATTTTATCGATAAGGCTTTACAACAAATAGAGCCGGTGTAACATTAAAAAGTGACCCATTGAAAACTGACCCGCGGGTCAGTTTTCAATGTTAAAAACTGACTCGTGGGTCAATTTTCAACGCTAGATTTTGCCCAAAAGTCGTTGAAAATTGACGCACGCCGTTAAACTTTCACTCCCAATGGGGTCATTTTTCAACGATTTTTAATTTTATGTATAGCATTGAAATACAAGTTTCTATGGAAGTTGGGTGAACATATTGGATGTCTCTCACCATTCCATCTCATTCCCACTTCCATATAACCTTTGCCTACTCCTTCCATATCGGAGCAAATCGGGCTTCGCTATTGACATATTGTGCATACAGAAAAAAAGTTAATATAAACAGGGGGAAAGATTTGTTTTTGGGGGTGATTTCAAACTCGAATTGCATTTCTTAAATACTAGTATACTTTTTATCTCGGGAGAAAATCTATTTACTAGGCAGATTTTCCGGGGATGGGGGCTATTTTAGGGAAATGTCTATACTACTTCACCTTTTTGTTTGTCTTTAACCTATTATGCATATGGTCACTGGATCAAGTTAAAAGCATCCACATCAAAGACATCAGCGGACCCAGATCAGAAGTGATAATCGTAATTATGGGGGTCTGGACTTACCACTCTCATTTTTTACTGAATATATATATATATATATATATATATATATATAATATCATAGAAGGATTTGTTTTACAAGTTTCACATATTCAGGGACTAGAAACCCTCACCACAAACGTATGGCATTTGGCATCGCACAAAATACATGTATTCGACTTATTAGTCCCTTAAGGCGAAACGACTCTTGAAAGGCATGTACCTCTTAAAGTCTTAGTGTAGTAGCGTTTCATTCACAACAAGATGTTGATAACAAATTGTCGAGGCGTGACGTCAAATATACGTATATTATTATTTCTATTTATTATTATTATTATTATTATTATTATTATTATTATTATTATTATTATTATTATATTATTTGATCGTATTATTTTCAGCACTTTTTTCGTCCTAAACAGACCACGTATGAAAAGTCGTCTCGCCGTTTAAAGAGCGGGCCAGTTGGAATAATCATGTAAAGGACGCTATTCTCTCCGGTGTCCATCTGTCCAAAAGTCCTTTATGATTTAACTTCCTTGATACTTTATGCCATCTTGAACAATTAATTACTGTATTTGTACACAACCTAATTTTCACCCAAAATGTTAATGATAAGGTTTTAGATATACGCTGTATTAGCATATTCATGAATTAGCGTGATCTGTGATTGTCCTTCATATCTTCAAAAATATTTTATTAGCGAAATCATTAATTAAAGCACAAAGAACAACACTAACTCCGCTTAATGTGAATCCCGAGAAAATAAGTACAATCCAGTAAATATAAATTTGGTTATAACTACAAAACAAGTTCGATCTACGTCGAGTTTAAAAATACTTTTACGGGTATTCTATACGAACTTTACTGGGATTTCTAAAATGACAGATCATACTTAGATACAAACATTGACAATTTACTCCCACCAAAAAAAAAAAAAAAAAAAAAAAAAAATCACACCGTTTGCACTTTAAGTCGGTTACCTGACTTTTGGGGTAACGTGTGCTGTTTCCAAATTATCTTTTTAGTCCCCTACCGGCATCGCCGAAGGGGACTATAGGTTTGCCGTCAGTCACACTCACGTTTTCCGGACTTTTTTTCTAAACGCTTGTAGATATTCATCCAATTTTTGGTGTGTGAGTCTACCACCATGAGTTACAGATCAAGTTCGAGTTTCATTACGGTCCACTGATTTTTGACGGAATTACGGCCCTTGGAATTAGAAAACTTCTTTAAAATGGCAGTTTTCCGGACTTTTTTCTAAATGCTTGTAGATATTTATCCAATTTTTGGTGTGTGAGTCTACCACCATGAGTTACAGATCAAGTTCGAGTTCCGTTTCGGTCCACTGATTTTTGACAGAATTACGGCCCTTGGAATTAGAATATTTCTTTAAAATGGCAGTTTTCCGGACTTTTTTTCTAAACGCTTGAAGATATTCATCCAATTTTTGGTGTGTGAGTCTACCACCATGAGTTACAGATCAAGTTCGAGTTTCATTACGGTTCACTGATTTTTGACGGAATTACGGCCCTTGGAATTAGAAAACTTCTTTAAAATGGCAGTTTTCCGGACTTTTTTCTAAATGCTTGTAGATATTTATCCAATTTTTGGTGTGTGAGTCTACCACCATGAGTTACAGATCAAGTTCGAATTCCGTTTCGGTCCACTGATTTTTGACGGAATTACGGCCCTTGGAATTAGAAAATTTCTTTAAAATAGCAGTTTTCCGGACTTTTTTTTCTAAACGCTTCTAAATATTCATCCAATTTTTGGTGTGTGAGTATACCACCATGAGTTACAGATCAAGTTCGAGACAGTTCTAGTTTTCATCATCATCAAAGGTTGTGATCAAATACTTAACTTGCTGGCAGCCTGAAAGACAGTAAAGCCGGTGTGGCCTAGTGGATAAGGTGCTCGGCTCGTGATCGAGAGGTCGCGGGTTCGACTCCCGCCCGGGGCACACCGGTGTTCTGTCTTTCGGATGAGACAGTAAAAACCGAGGTCCCGTGTCACGGTAGGCGTGGCACGTAAAAGATCCCTCACTGCTTCGGGTGGGTCCGTTGCAAAGGTCTAAATTTATATGCAATGCATCAGGCAGATGCCGTCACCATATACGTGAAATAATCGTGGAGTGACGTAAAACAATAATCAAACAAACAAACAAACTGAAAGACAGTATGTTGTGTGAGAGAGAGAGAGAGAGAGAGAGTGTGTGTGTGTGTGTGTGTGTGTGTGAGTGTGGGTGTGTGTGTGTTTTGGGGGTCTTTAGTTTTCCATTTGCCGGTAGGGGACTTAGTATTGCCTAAGCAATACTTTCAGGATGCTTGTTTTAATTGTCATTAAGCATATGGACAGGTATATGTCATCTTTCAGAAAATTTGATAATTTGTGAATGAAGCGAGTGCAAAGTGTAAATGAAAAACAAATTCATAAATATAACGTTAGAAAGTGGAAAATGGAATATATACTCTATTGATTGATTCTTGTTTTAACATCACTACACGATTATTGTATGTATTTGGTGACGTCATCTGCCTGATGCACATCTTCACTAGCCAAGGCTGCTGGGAGAGGAGAGAATTGGATTAGACTCTTGGCTAGCGAAGATGCCTGCTGCATTGCATAGAAAATGATACCTTTGCAACGGACTTATCCCGAAGCAGTCAGGGATCTTTTACAAGTCACCCCTACCATGACATGAAGCATCGGTTTTCACAGTTTCATCCAAAAGAAAGATAACCGGTATGAACCCCGGACCTCTCGATCATAAGAAGAGACCCTTAACCACTGGGCCACACGGGGTCTATACTCTAGATATTGACCAGAACACCCCCCCCCCCCCCCCCAAAAAAAAATAAATAAAAAGAGAATACTTACCTTCGCATCTCTTCGGTTAATAATTGATTTTTTTGTGAATATTATACAGTTATTGACTGGGATTGAGGGCAACAGATTATCAGTTTAACTCGATAAACAGTTGTCAGAGGCCGAATTTTCTAACAATTCCATAGACCGCTTGATATCAACAGCGGTTCTATAGAATTTATTCAGAAACTATTTCATAGGGATATGACAACACAGCATATTTAGCATGTAAAAGTTCACAATTGTATCAAGTGTCACAAATGTGAAATGACAAAATTAAATATAAGGGAGGAATTTACTACCGTAATCTACGTACATTGATTGTTCCAGATATTTCCTGTACAGAGACATTTTTTACGCTACTTTAGTTATCCTTTCTTAACGTTAAAATTTTACCCCACTGAAAGTGTATCTAACTAAGTATATGTATCGTAAAAAGGGGATTTTCTCGACTTGGGTCGTTGAAATTTGACCCTACCTCTAATGACCAGTCTTCAAGTTCATTATACTCTCTATCGAATAATCGAATAGCCACACTATGTTATAAACCGGAAGCCGGCGTGGCCTTGTGGTATCGCACTGGACTCCTGATCGGGAAGCCGGGGTTCGAGTCCCGCTCTTGTCATGCCGGTGTTCTGTCTTTCGGATGAGACAGTAAAAACCGAGGCCCCGTGTCGTGGTGTGCATAGCACGTTAAAGATCCCTCACTGCTTCGGGTGGGTCCGTTGCAAAGGTCAAAATTTGTATGCCCCGCATCAGGCAGATGCCGTCACCATATAAGTGAAATATTCGTGGTGTGACGTTAAACAAAAATTAATCAATCAATATGTTATAAACCGGGATTCGATTGTTTTGATAGGGATTCATTAATTAATGTTGAACTACTGTCCTTGCATTGTCTCAGCAAAAATCCCTCTTTATTTAACAAAGACAGTGTACTTAACTAAATACTTGCATCGTAATTAGGAGATTTTCTCGACATGGGGTCGTTTTTTTAATGTTGAAATTAGACCCTACCCCTTATGATCAGTTTTCAAGTTCGTTTTAACTTACTGTCGAATAATCGAACAGTCACACTTTATTATAAACGGAGTCCGAAGCTTTTTTATCTGGAGTCATTAATTAATGTTGAAATATGATCCCCTCCCCCTCCCCTATTTCCGTGCAATGTCTCCGCAAACTATCACGCTTTATTCAACAAAATCATAAAGTGTACTTATCTAAATACGTGTGCTGTAATATATATACGGAGATTTTCTCGACATGGGGTCTTTTTTTTAATGTTGAAATTGGACCCTACCTCTAATGACCAGTTTTAAAGTTTACTTTACTTACTATTGAATAATCGAATAGTCACACTCCATCATAAACCGGAGTTTAATCTTTTTTTCATATGGAGTTATTAATTAATGTTGAAATATGACCCCCTTCCCTGGTTATGTCAATGCATTGTCTCCGTAAACTATCACTATTCAACGAAACATAAAGTGTACTTATCTAAATACGTGTGTCGTAATTTATATACGGAGATTTTCTCGATATGGGGTCGTTTTTTAATGTTGAAATTGAACCCTACCTATAATGACCAGTTTTAATGTCTATTTTACTTACTATTGAATAATCGAATAGTCACACTGTATTATAAACACTGAGGAGTTCGAAGCTTTTCTCTTAAGGAGGCATTAATCAATGTTGAAATATGGCCCCTTCGAAGTATTAGTTCTCTTAACCAATACGTCTAATGAGATCGAAATTTGCATAATACTCTAATCCAACGTAAAATTTAGACTATTCTGTAACTGACCCGTTTGCATACAGGAAGTACACAGTATGAATTGAATTTTAATGGTACAAGGGAGCATTATACACAAGAGTCATTTTTAACGTTAGAATATGACCCAAGGTTGCGGGTCGATTTTCAACGAGGGTCCCTTTTTCACGCAAGGGTCACTTTTTCACGCGTAGGTGGGATCATTAGACAACGGTCCGAGTCAATTTTCAACGTTAAGAATCGATCCTTAAATTTCAACGTTAAAAATCGACCCTTCTTTTCTTGATGTTACACTGGTATCCTTTAAGAAAAAGGATAGTCGATATGTTTGACGTGGCAATCTTTCTTTTAATCTTGGATTAAACGTACATCGTTTCATAATTATCCCTCCATTACAGGAATATACTTTTCTGCACATTGGTGCCCACCATGTAGAGGCTTCACACCAGTTTTGAGAGATTTCTACAATGCCGTAAATAAGGATAAAAAACAGTTTGAGGTTATCTTTGTAAGCTCCGATAGAGATGAGGGATCCTTTAAAGAATACTTCAGCGAAATGCCATGGCACGCACTACCTTTCTCGGACAGAGGAAAAAAGGTACATTGATATACGACCATTTTTAAATACCCAAATGATATATTCACTTTAATAAAGTTTTTCACATTCAGTAAAAACCGAATGGAATTGTTATGTCAGTCAGATTATATAACAACTTGATATTTAATATTAACTTACATACCCGGCAGTACATGTACATGTGCATATACAGAGCGATATTTTCATCAGATTGCTGTTCTTATAGGCACTACGGGCACATTATTATTATTTTTTTTCAGTGAAACTTCACTGTGATATTGAACTACGTTTGGATCATGGATAATAGATGAGTAGGATTAAGCAATAGATCAAAACAAGAATCCCTTCAAGATCTCAAGATGAGACTGTGGAACGTGATCGAATCACAGGGCTTTTGACTCGTTGCTTCCACCCCCCCCCCCCCTTCCCCGGCCCCTTGTGAACGAATAAACATCTGTTGTTCCATAGAGTGAGGATTGCCACTTCTGCTGACCATTCTTAATTGGTACTACAACTGCATAATCAAATATTTTTGTCATCTCTTTTATTATCGTTGGCCAGAAGGTCGGAGATTGTATTGATTGGGGGTTTTTTTCTCTGGGCTCCTAGTCTGATGTATTGTTGGAGAAGTTGTTTTCTTCATAGTATGACGGATGCCGATATCGGCCTGGATAGCTCAATGGTGAGAGCGTCCGTCTTGGTAACGGAAGGTTCTGGGTTCGATTCCCGAATCTGGCCACAATTTTTCACCTTGCCTGTTACAGAATTTGGCACCGTGAGAGTGACCCTCATGTAATATGTTAGGTTTGGAAACCTCTGGCAGGGGGAAGTGTGACGGATGCCGGTATCGGCTCAATGGTGAAAGCGTCGGTCTTGATAGCGCGCATAGCGGAAGTTTCTGGATTCAATCTTCGGGTCCGGCCACAATTTTCACCCTGCTTGTTACAATAGTTTCTGTTCTCCTTATTATAATGATGTAGCTCTATTAGTTATAAGGAAATAGATATAAACGACTACGATAATAAGAGAGTGACATAATTAACATTTAGTTTATGAAAAGTAAAAACTGCCAGCGCAAAATATTTGTACGAAGTTTATTTTTGTAAATTTGGCTTCTTCACGAAAGTTAACTCGCATTGGGTTTAATTTGGTATTTATTGTATTCGTCCTTATACAATGATAGTTTCTTCCTCTGTTGTTGTTGCCACCACTGATTTTGTTTATTCTTATCCTTTTACCTGCGTTAGGAAAACATTTGTGCATTACAGATACTGAATGCTTCATTTACACTATCGTTATGTCGGTTCAGATTATGGTCATCGGAATGGGTACTGCGTCGAAATGACTTCTAATCTCTGGAAGAGAATAGTTTTGAATAGTACTCGGTTCTGCCCGCAAATTTACGCTGTACATAAGTGCTTTTATTGTTTATGTGCTTACATTGGTTGGAAAGTCTCGTCACGTGACATGAGTGATTTTTCGAGAAAAGCAGATATCGGGCAAGTCTGTTAATTGCTTTGTTGTACAAACAAGACCCTGGGTATCAGTCCCTGGGGAATACTAGATATATAAATATAATTTTATTCTTAAAATGTAACGCGACCATTCGCGTCAAAGTTTATATAAGATTCACACGAAATTCGAAGTACTCATTTATATGGTAACTGACCGATGTGCAGAGTTTTTGTTTTGTTTGGTTTGGTTTTTTTTATTTCAAAGGTGCTTGTATCTCAGTTTTCATTTGGGATTTTTGTCCCATTTGCATAATGCTAAAAGATCAATGTTTGGGAGAAATTTAGACAAATTTGGGGTTTTGATTTGAAGAAGAAAAAATCATTGATCAATATGCGTTCGGGGACATTTCAAGAGGCGTGAATGTGTTTCATTCTTGTTAGAATACTAAACAAATTAACTTTTGATCACTTAATGAATTATAAAAATCAAAGTTCAAAATTATGTAGATATAATTTACACAGTATCGAGCAACTTGTTTCTGCCCGGAGACAGTTATTTTGAGTTACTAAATGGAAAACTATGACGGGATTCCGCAGGAGATTTGCAGACCCGATGCGACTTTTTCATGTAACCGGGTCAGATGTTATTGAAATATCTGTCACATCTTTGTTTAGTAGAAATGTTCAAAATACAATTGTCAAAATCAGAATTGGATATCATAATTAACATGATATTCCCTTACAAGTTACGAAATATTGATGTATTTAGTGATTCCCGGTGTTGTAGCATAGACCCCCCCCCCCCCTTTTGCATCAACCCCCCCAACCCCCCCCCCTGAAAAATTAAGCCCGTCATTCCCCAATTGGAGGAACCGTCACAGCATAATTTCCCCCTTAGACGTCTGTCGGTATAGTTTTTTCCTCGGGCGGAAAAGTCGTTCGGGAATTCCTCATCCGGAATCTTCACTTCTCCATGTTTGGTTTTCAATTTTCTCACAATTAAAGAATTATTTTAAAAGTAAATCCTGTTTATACAAAAGCGAAATTTTATGTTCTAACAAGAGTACTGCCAACGGTACATAATACACCCATGATTTGTGTGAATAATGTACAAGTACTTCTATGTTACATAGTATTTCCACATGTACATGTATTTTACACAGGTACTCAAAACGTAACGTTTGAGACCCTCCCTCACTTCAGGCTTGCAATAAAATACTGAATGCAAGCTTAAAGTGAGGGAACGTCTCAAACTTTACGTACAAATAGTATTTTGAGACAGTGGAAGGTTATGAATCGGACAAAGGTTTGCCATATGCATCATGATCTTGACCTTGCAGATATGACCTTGGTTCAAGGTCATGACACTCTGTTCTTTACCACAATTCTGTGAAATATTATTCAAATCCATAAAGGCCGTGAAATGTAATGACACGGTCAATGTTTTACCAATCATATGTAAACTTGACTTAACAGATAGGATCTAGTTCTAGGTCATAACACACCTCACACTGGACAGCCATCTATAAAGTTTTATGTAGTTATCAGGATCACCCGTGTACAATTACTCTTTTCCTAACAATGAATAAGCTGAGGTAGTCTACAATACGATATAAATTATTTTCTCGCTGAATGGATAAGAAACCTAAGAAACAAATATTTTGGTATGTATTGTATTTATAGGGAAAGGAAGACTCTATAGATTTTTAACATTTACCGATGAATCTAAACGGTTCAGAAATCCCACATGAGTAAATTTCAACGGCATCTAATACTAACTTTTACAGAAAAACATACGTAATATATTAACGCTCCCAACCCCTTGTCGGATCCCGAAGTATATCTGTATTTTCCAAAAATCGCTCGAGCCACCTAGCGAGCAACAAAGGTAACCCATGAAGTCATAGCGTTATATTGTTACGAATGCTGATAAAACGAAATAAAATGTCTACATATTGGGAAATATTATAGTTATAGAGGAGAAAAATCCGTGATTATTCCTTTAAGCCCACTCCAGCATAAGAGATATAACAAAGGGAGTAACGTGTGTCAATATGGACCAAAAACAAACAACAATGAATAATTACAAATAATAGATCAATAAACAAAAAAAATCCATAAAGGAATCCAATTGAAAGATCAATACATGTAGATCAGGGCGCCTATTACATATCTATACAAAAAAGCCCTTTAGTATTTAATCTTTCGTTTAATTTTTGCATACATAAGATACGCAAAAAACCACAATATATAGATTGAATTATAGTAGCAGACTTATAAGGGGAATATCGGCGAAAGTAATGAAAAGGGGAAGAGGGGGGGGGGGGGGGCGTTTTGCCGGGAGATCTATGCGGGCGAAAAGTCTATGCTACAACACCGGGCGCCCGCTTCGAGTTAAAGAGTACATAATGCCCGATTCTTTAATAAGAAGAGATCCGAAACACTCTAAATTTATTATGGGTTATGGCTTTGGTTTTATCGTATGAGATAATGCAAATTATTAGTCATATATTACTAATATTATTGTGGTAAATTTATGCATTTATGCATTTAAATACTTGCATTTGAAATCACTGTAAAAGCATATACAATCTGATTAATACCATATCTTTATTCCGTTACTCTATTTGTCCCATTGCTTTATCCACAATGGGACAAATAAAGAAGCGGAATAAAGATATGGTTTTAATCAAATTGAAGCGTATATAGATGAAATATTTTAAATATTCTCGCACTTAAAGAAGTTATCATAGTAAGACAAAAGACTGAAAAATAAGATTTTAATTAGAAAGTAAAATGAGATAATTCCTGAAGGATATACCTCATTCAAAGCCACTGGATTATATTGTTTTTGAATGAAACCTAGCAAGTAACACTAATAGGGAGGGTTGGGTTGTTTGGAGATTTTTTTATTTATTATTTATTATTTAGATAAAAGATGTTGAAATGTTGAAGACTTCCTACATGTTCATAGATAATAAGTGTGTTTGCAATGTTGGGATTCGAATTTAGGATGCTTATTGATGTAAACTACTGTCGTGGTATTTTAGGAGGAGCTGGCAACACAGTACAGTGTGCGTGGTATACCCACTTTGGTCATTGTGAAGAAAGACGGCACCACGATCACACAAGAAGGACGAGGTGAAGTACAGAGTGCTGAAGGTGTGATTCCAGGAACATGGACGAAGTAAACTCTGCATCGGCATCACTCATGTTATCGTCTACTTTACGTTAGTGTCTGTATATGTCTTTTCTGAATCATTTCATACAACTTTTATGAGAATACATGTAACAACAATTGCAGAGAATTGTGTGGTAATAAAAGATGAACAAGGTATGAATTTGTACATAATGTTTACAGTATGTATAAGGGACTACTTGTAAATCAATTAACCAACACTTAACACATAGGTTGATATTGGTCATTCGCAAATCCATTGTACAGTATATTTTAAATCACCACGTGTAATTAATCATTCCCATGTGCAACATTGTCTTGATATATACAAAAATTACGAAATATGGATCCCATTCAGAGAAACAGTGAATTGCCTTAGAAGTGATTACTAGATCTGAACTAGGATATCTTTTAGTGCAAGTTTTCTTTCAATTTTAATGTAAAAAGGAGGGAAAGAAAAGGGAAGTAGCATGCATATATAACTCATAAATGTATTAACACCTTTGTATTTTTAATTCAGCTGTCGTTAGTACTAATTAATGTATTTATTTCTTTGTCCTTTTCCTTAAACTGTTTTTTTTACTGTTGCCTTTTACATAGACAAAATAAATCGTTGTATTAAAACCAGCACTTGTTATATACATGTATTGTGACTTCAAAGACTTATCGAAACCAACATGGCTCGATTTGTAACGTGAATGGCTCCGTTCACGTTGGGTGGCCGAGCCTTTTAGGCGACTTCTTGTAACGTGTATGCCTCGAGGCTGAGTTTTTGGCCTAGCCCTTTCGGCGAGTCCTAGCGTGTATACCTCGAGCCAAAGATGTTGTGTGGCCGAGCCCTTTCGGCGACTCCTAGAGTGTATGCCTCGAGCCAAAGATGTTGTGTGGCCGAGCCCTTTCGGCGACTCCTAGCGTGTATGCTTCGAGCCAGAGATGTTGTGTGGCCGAGCCCTTTCGGCGACTCCTAGCGTGTATGCCTCGAGCCAGAGATGTTGTGTGGCCGAGCCCTTTCGGCGACTCCTAGCGTGTATGCCTCGAGCCAGAGATGTTGTGTTGCCGAGCCCTTTCGGCGACTCCTAGCGTGTATGCCTCGAGCCTCGAGCCAGAGATGTTGTGTGGCCGAGCACTTTCGACGACTCCTACCGCGTATGCCTCGAGCCAGAGATTTTGTGTGGCCGAGCCCTTTCGACGACTCTGGTTTCTCGTCCAAAATGTCAAGGTCACGAAAGGAATCCATGCATTTGTTGAGTGTATGACATCTCTCACTATGTCCGGTTTTCCAGTTTACCTTTGCATGTAAGAGATCACTCTCTTCTTCGGAGGGATCCATTGCATAGACAAGAAATCTTAGCAATGTATCAGTGTCACGGGATTTCCGAGGGTTTTGACAGGAAAAACAGAATCAAGCAAATATAACAGTAGATTACACTTTAATTATACAAAGTTTGGGGGGAGGGGTTGTTTTTTTTTTCAAATACTAGTAAGCCGGCGTGGCCTAGTGGTGTCGCACTGGACTCCTGATCGGGAGGCCGGGGTTCGAGTCCCGCTCTGGTCATGCCGGCGTCCTGTCTTTCGGATGAGACAGTAAAAACCGAGGCCCGGTGTCGTGGTATGCACGTCATCCCTCGCTGCTTCAGGAGGGTCCGTTGCAAAGGTCAAAATTTGTATGCCCAGCATCAGGCAGATGCCGTCACCATATAAGTGAAATATTCGTGGTGTGACGTTAAACAAACAAAAAAAAAAAAAGGCCACGCCGGCTTGAATGTACGAATGGAATATATAATAATGGTCACTGTAGAGTTTATAAGTAAGGATTGAATATAAATGCACTTACCCAGAAGTGAATGCCACAGGACCGCCCGTCACAGAGTGCTGCTTAAAATTTAGTTTTTTATCATGTAATGAATTACAGTTTGCAACTCAAGGTGTATATCGCTTGAAAGCAAAAGTGCCACACGGACAGATTTTTAACAAAACTAAAACTTCACAAACAGGTTAGAGCAGTACTATAATAGGGGAATACGAAATGTATATTAACAATGTAGTAGGTAAAACAAAGTGAGTACATTTGAACTCAGGTGACAACTGAAGTATGGAAAGCTGAAGCAATCACACTTCACCTATTCAAAGTAATATAAAACATACTATGGAAAGTACACAGGGATAAAATTAAATGTGACAATCAGGCAGATGCTGTCATTGTATCAGGCAGATGCTATCATTCTATCAGGAAGATGCTGTCATTGTATAAGGCAGATGCTGCCATAAAATTAGAGACAAACAAACAACAGTCTCATTTCTCTGATGATACATGAAAAAATAGGAGAGATTAAAATCCAACTGTCTGATACATGTTATGGACTAAAACACACATTAATTGGAAGTACATAAACAAGTACATGTATGTCTGGAAAAAAACATCACAAGTTCTTTCAGCATGTCATTCTTGACTCCAACACGACAAAACTCGGCAAAATTTATTTGAAAATTGAGAGTTATCGCTCTTGATTTTCGATCACACGATTCCTTTGTGTGGTGTAAATTGTAAATCGGTTTTCGTGTAGTGTATCATGCAGTCTTTGGAAAACTGGCCTTTTTTGTGGACGCAATTCACCATACAATGTCTGCATGCTAAGTTTTCATCTATCAGAGAACGTTGTGCTAATATACTTCTACTGAATTGACAAACTATTTGGTCACTTCCTGGAAGGAATTTGTCACGTGGAAGTATGATGTTGTGTCATGGAACATGGTTATTTGTTATACCGCGGAAGAGAACACATTATACAGTCGGAGTTGTGCATTTAAAAGATGAAAATTGAGGGTGCATTTTAATTGGATTAAGAATTTTCGAGAACTCTTCACACATTACTCTATTGATACTATAGTTTAGTTCATCAATGTGTTTTTTTCATCCCTGAAACATATGCACGTTGTATATTGTGAATACAATTCCATATGATGTGATATTTCATTGAACGATCTATGCTTGTATCGAGGAATTTACACTGGCAGTGCAATATATGATATCACGATCTATGTCTCTTAATTCTTTCCATTGTGTACTCATCAAAGCTATACTCCATAAATAAGAGTGTTCGATTAATAGGGAATTACCTATGAGGCCTATACTACCCCAAAGTCAGTAGGTTTCACCATTCTTTTTATGTTTAATACTGCCAATGGGGAGAAACGGTTAACTTGCTTGGTAAAGACGTTGTTATGCAGCACAGAGTAACGGGTCACCTTTAACAAGTCGTAATTGTAGGGACGTAGATCTAAGACCTTCGGAAGGGGGAGGGCATAGCAGGGAGGGCATGTGCGTGCTGGGGACAGAAATGGATCTGTGTCCCTCCTTCCTCTTGTTTGTAGCATGCATACGTACATTTACATGTATATAAGTATGTTTTTCTTCATGAAATCAAAAGTTACCAAAAGACCCTTTGTATGTTATTTACTTTTGTTTTGTTTTTTATTTATTTTTCTTTTCAATTACGAACTGCAAGTTGCCCTCCACTTTCATCAGGCTCCACTACTTTCTTTTTATATAAACCTGCAGGGCGAATACGCCTGAATTTATTATAACGTAAGTCTGACAATTGGTTGTATCAAGCTAAAATGTTTGCTGAATTTCTGTTTTACAAAGGAGCGTGATTTGCGTAAGTCTAGTCTGTAACTTGCGCCTTTTGATGTAGAAGAATTTGTCAGAACGGTAAGCTAGGTAAAACATTACAAAAACAGACCTCCACTTACAAACACCAACATTGGGACACCAGTAGATACACGCATGTGTAACAGACATTCATATGATCTTATTTTAATGCTTTAATCACATGTGAATATTTAAGCATTTATTAAGACCTTGCAAAATTCCGCAGATGAATCTTTTGTGAGTAGCGCTTCATTTGTACCATATCCAGGGTTGAGCACCTATACGCTGTATTTATACCGCAGTTTATACAGTTTTAACTACGACACTTTTACTTCCGACACTTTTTACTCCGACACTTTTTAATCCGACGCTCTAACTCCGACACTTTTTACTACGACAGTTTTAACTCCGACAATTCTACATTTTTACTCCGACAAAAGGGTAAGTGCTACGTGTGTAAATCATGCACTGAATAAACACTATAGTATTTTTACGTGCTTTTACCATAAATTTAAGACCGCACATTACAACGCCTAGCCTGAAAATCCTAAAATTAACATCATTATTGTAATAATGTCATAGGCATGTGTTCTTCGACAACACAGTAACCGTGCGTTTCTTTTTTACGTGCTTGGCACAAGTTACCCATTTAAGAACATTTCATCAACGTTTGTGAAAGTGCTGTTCGAATAAAATTGATCTAACATGTGATTTTTCAAACGCGGTATCACGAAGATTATTGCACAAACGTGCCATCACGTAACAACATCAAAGCAACACGATATGCCCTATCACACTTGATGTCCGGTTAAGGCTTGTCTCGATGTTTGAATGCTTTAACATTTTATAAAAAGCGCAATGGTAAGATAGAACGTTTAGTCCAATCAAAATAGACAAAAGTGACGGTTCTTGCAACTAATTGCAACAGATTCCTTTCTTGTGTTGTCATTTTCATGTTATTTTATGATGTGCAAAACACATACAAAACATCTACATCAATGTATGAATGCAATTAATACCTTTTTATATTGTTTGATCGATATGGACTGAAAAATGTATGACAAAGTGGTACAGACATGTACATGCGATGTGGTACAGTTAGGTACACTATGATTTGGTAGACTGCTACATGATAATGTTGTACAAACATATACATGCACAGATTGCTAGCTCTTGTCTGAATCCATATAAATTTAGAAATTTTTTTTTCAAACGGAAGTATTTTTGCTCATAATTGTGTAATGTCATGTTTATTGCTACTTTTGTCTAGTAATTATGGTCATTATTCTCTATAAGAACTCTGTTGTCTGATTGTCTATGTTTGTCTATGTCTGTGTCTGTCTGTGTGTCTGCCTGTTTGTTAGAAATCACAGTATGAAGAAAGGAGAAAGCATAGAGCACTAAATCTCTCTCTAGTAACAAAAAGTCAGACAAACCTTCAGTGTCTATAGCTTTATACATGTAAACATATTATACTCTTACTTTTCATTTATTATATTATGATGTTTCAATGTTACATTTCAGATGTTTCTATTTCTGCTTTGTATGGTTGAATTGTATGCAATAGGGAATGTGTGCATGTGAATGGGGTGCATGTGTGTGAGGGCGATGATTAGGTTAGTGTGTGAGTATGACTTAAATGTTATAGGTCATATTGATTTTTGTCACATAATATGATGAAAATTATTAAGTACTCCCTCGCGTACTTGTCGTTATTTTTTGGCAATACGAGTATTTCTTATATTCAAGAAATATCAGGATTTAATCTATCTTTGTTGTGATTATGAGATATTTGAAACTGCATGACATACAATAGATAAACATGAGTCTCCCTATTCGTTTTAAACGTATATTTGACATGAAATCGAGAGGTCTTGCCTTATTACATAGAAGACCAAGATCACAGTGAATGTGTCACCTGAAATCACTCACGGCTTAATGTGGGTCCGTTGCATACTTTAAATATCAAAATATATATAAATCTAATTTCTGTCTATATACATGCATTTCATAAACATATAGAGGTCAAATCGATCTATAGTAACAGAATTCGAGTCCGCCGTAAACACAGTAGCGTCCTGGCTTTGAGATGAAGTCCCACAGTCCCTAAGAATAACTCGTTGCCTCGGGTTTTTGGGGCATTGGTATAAATCAAAATCCCTTACATTTTGGGGTGCATACTTTGCAAAGGTATAAATTTCTATGCAATGCATCCACTTAAACTTTAAATAGCCCTAGAATGGTGTTTAATAATTAATCAATGGATGACATTAAAATGGGAGATCATATAGGGCGCACTGGGGGCTCTGTCTCCTTCCATACAGTATGAGCACCCTTATATACCTTCTTGTTAATAAATTGCCACGTCTCCCTTAGTATCACTTTATTAAAATGGTTTTTGCTGTCTCATCTGAAAGTCAAAATACACCAGTAGCCGATCCAGGCAGGCAGAAGGGGCACTCCTCACTCCCCTATATTTGGGTCATATTTGGGTAAATACTGGCAAAATTCACCCTTAAACACCCCTCCCCTCTCGGCAAAGGGAGCGCTGGCTCTACCACTTTTTCCTGTAACGTTACAAAATACTATAACCTTTACAGAAGTATCATATCGTTTCATCGATATCGCCATATAAAAAGAACTTTAAAGATTGTCGGATTTAAAAGTGTCGGAGTAAAAAGTGTCCGAGTTTAAAGCGTCGGAGTTGAAAATGTCGGAGTAAAAAGTGTCGGAGTTATTCTATGTCGAAATTAAAAGTGTCGGAGCAACGGAATTATCCCACGATAGACACATCACGGATTCGTGAAAGTAAAAGAGGTAGACCATTATATGGTTTATAGGTGCTTGCTACAAGGTTTAGGCTAATTACCTTGACTTATGCCAACACTATCACAGATGCAGATGATAACCACTGCACAATGGATCCAATACCAACATCCTATATAAAAGATCAATGTTCTATTGAATTTCCACCTGGATATGATTTTAATCAGTGTGGATAATGAATGCTATTTCTGGTTCACAATGACTGTAGTGATGACAATGAGAAATGCATAAAACTTTGGTGTCTTTCAGTGTGTGACAATTTGAAGTTCCTTTTTCCATAGGGTCCCATGTTACATTACCAAACTTACAGCAAGATTTACACAACTTTCTACGTTTTAGCTTTATATAACCCATGTATCAAAAATTTGTTAGAATCTCCTTTATCCGAATTTTAACAGTTTACCATAGGTTATCCACCTTAATTTCGAGAAAATCCTGCTGGAAGGTGGTCATCCCCAAAAATCTGCCGAAATTCAAATGTAAACAACAACCACTTTTTAAGTCATAAAATCTTTACTTTGGGGAAATGAGATTAAAATTCATGATATTACAGCAGAATCAATCTTTATTTATAGATTGATCAAATAATTTCATCCAGTCAGAGCCCCCCATTACTTTGAAGTAGTAGTCCCTCTCTCCCTACATCAGTTCTGGTTGTGGTATTTTCATTATTGAACATTTTGTTTATTTACCTTTATGGTTGTGATATTTCTTTAATTTACCGTTATGGTTGTAGTATGTCTTGTAGTTTCCATTCTGTTTTGTCAAGACCGTCTCTGATGTATTTGTCATTTTGTTGGGTTCTATACTAATCAGTTTGGGCAATTATTTTTATCTTGGTTTGCGGTGGAGACGATCTGGATTCAATTCCTGTGTTACACTGCTGTGTTTAAACAGGTTACGATAAAAAGGAAATGTCAATAAATGTCAACTAACAATATTGTGACGAAAACAATTTTGGTGCAACTTGTTTAGTGTTCAGTCAGAATGACTTTATTTACCAGTCCGACTAGACTAATTAGTGTCTGCCAAAGCGACAGTTAACGGCAGATATTGGACTGCATTTTACAGTTTCTTCCTCGGTCAACGGTTGTACAGTCGTTTAGTACAAAATGTATAAGGACAAGCAAGCGACAACCGCTACTATTTAAATGACGAATACTGCAGAACACCCCCGCACGGATGTAGCATAAAAGACAAACACAACAAAGTTTCTGTACTAACCCTATCAATTCGCAATACACAATGGGATAAGAGCACAACGCACATTGCAGTATATTCCATATAATTATATATATATATATATATATATATATATATATATATATATATATATATATATATATATATATATATATATATATATATATATATATATATATATATATATATATATATGTATGTATATATATATATATATATATGTATATATATATATATATATATATATATAAAGCTAGAATCAGTGAAACACCAGGGAGTACTATGGACCTTGAATCTCCGAAGAAATACCTGTAGAAAATAAAGACAAATTAGACAAACATATAAAGCACAAAGACACTACAGTTACCAAGGCACCCTATATTTCACTTATATTCGTGTATATATATATATATATATATATATATATATATATATATATATATATATATATATATATATATATATATATATATATATAATATGTTTGATGTTTTATATCATATTCTGTAATTTAGCAGAACTATATGTATACAGCTGTAATTATAAGGCATTGTTATAGACGTCTTTGTAATCTTCTAGAATTGCAAAAATATGTATTTTATAAAACAATATGCTTTCAACTAACAGGACACGCAACAAAGCACTTTGCCAAAATGGTTTCGATAAAAACGAATTATCATGTCCGTTTACGACCCACACCACGTCTCTGGCGTGTTTGGCCATTTGAAAACCTCACCCTTTCTTCAGTGTCGTTGTGCAGGATGATACTTTCGAACTAATGTTAGGAAATCTGCGAGCCCGAAACTTTCAGATCTCTAGTAAAACAAATCATCGCCAGAAATTTTGATTCTTTAGCCTTTTTGTCCTTTTCGAGACAAATTTTTTGTGCTCGCTTTTTGTTGCGAATTTGATTAAAAGGAACACTACCACTAATGTCATACTGCGTCTTCCGGCATCTGTTGTCAGTCCGTTAATTTTCGCATTATCATTTTCGTGAGACATACCGAATGGATTTTGATAAAAATTGGTATGGATAAAGTACTCAATGTTCTCTATAAGTGTTGCTGTTTTACGAGCAGACCCGCCAAGGGATAGATCCAGGGCCGAGACCCTCCATAGACCAACATTTCACCAGACAAGTTGCATAGATCAACAAACCAAATGCATCAGAGTCATCTTGAAAGGTGTATATTAATAAGAACTAATCGAAAATAAATTGAAGAAATTGAGTAGGTATTAGGTAGTAAAATCCCTACAAATATGGCTGTTTTTCGATCAAAAGATCAAAGGGTGAATAGAGGGCAGTATGACATATGCACCAGTGGTTACTCTTCTCTGCATAGATCGACAAAGTGAATGCACTAGAGTGGCGTCTTTAAAGAGGTTATTATTATTTTTATTATTATTATTATTATTATTATTATTATTATTATTATTTATCTACTATTATTACTATTTTTTATGCTTCTGTTCTAAAATGAGACATTTGATGCCAAAGACTCAGTTGAGTTTTTGTCACCTTGTTCAGTACGTCCTCCGTCCTTCCTCCATAAACTTTTCATTCTTTCGACTGCCTCTTCAGAACTGCTGTAGGGAATTTGATCAAACTTGGTAGGGTTGAAATACTAAAATTCCCCGCCAAGTGTTGTTGTATTTCAGCCAGATCCGTCAAGGGATGGATCCAGGATAGAGTGACATAGTCCCAAGAGGGCACCCTTTTTGACAAACTTCTTCAGACTGGTTGCTTAGATCATCAAACCGAATGTATAGGGGTGATCTAGAATGGTGTCTTAAGCAATGTTGTTACTTTTGGTTCCATTCCAAAATCAAATTTGATAGGGGATTCTTTTTTTTTTGGGGGGGGGGGGAGTTTAACTTTTTTTGTTTTATTTTTAACTGTAATTTCTTACATATCCTCTGTATAATTCCTTATTATATAATACATTAATTTTGAATGTTTTAACAGACGGTTTTGTAAATGGAAGGACATCGAATACAAAAATAATTAATGGGGCTTTTTTTTGCATTTTTTAAGGTAAAGGTAAGTACTCGGGATTCTCTACTAAGCCTGTGTTTTTCGATTATAGCCGTAACCCAAGATGGCCGTCATGTGCTCTGATTGGATGACACATTTTCGATGTCTTCTCCAAAACCACTGCACAGAACTTCACTAAACCTTACAGGAAGTACTCAAAGTCCTCTACCAAGTTTGTGTTTTCAACTCGATCTGTAATCCAAGATGGACGCCATGGCACTGATTCATTGATACATTTTCAACTCCTTCTTCAATGCACTCCACAGAATTTCACCGAAACTTAGAAGAAGTAAGAAATCAAGGTCCTCTACCAAGTTTGTGTCTTTGGCCATAACTGTAATCCAAGATGGCCGCCATGGGCCCTGATTGGTTGACACATTTCCGATTTCTCCCCCACATCCGCGGCATCAAGGTCCTCTACCAAGATTGTGTTTTTCTATTTGATTCGTAATCCAAGATGGCCGCCATGGACTCTGTGGGGTTGACACGTTTTCGACTTCTCTTCAGCAACCGCTTAACATAATTTCACTTAACCTTAAAGGAAATAACTACTCAAGGTCCTCTTCAAAGTTTGTTTTTTTCCACCCGATTTTGAAGCCGGTGTGGCCTAGTGGGGTGGATAAGGTGCTCGGCTCGTGATTGAGAGGTCCGGGTCCGACTCCCGCCCCGGGCGCACCGGTGTTCTGTCTTTCGGATGAGACAGTAAAACACCGAGGTCCCGTGTCACGGTAGGCGTGGCACGTAAAAGATCCCTCACTGCTTCGGGTGGGTCCGTTGCAAAGGTCTGAATGTGTATGCAATGCATCAAGCAGATGCCGTCACCATATACGTAAATAACCGTGGAGTGACGTAAAACAATAGTCAGTCAATTGACCCGATTTGTAATCCAATATGGCTGTCATGGGTCCTAATTGGTTGACACGTTTTCAACTTCTTCTCCATAACTGCTTCATTAAATTTCAACAGATGTTACAAGCAGTAAGTAATGAAGGTCCTCTATCAATTTTGTGTTTTTCGACCCGGTCCGTAATTCAAGATGGCCGCCATTGACTCTGATCGGTTGACACATTTTCGACTTCTCCTCTGCACCGCTGCACAGAATTTCACGAAAACTTAGAGGAAGTAAGTACACGTACTCATTGTCCTTAATCAGGTCTCTGTTTTTTTATCCGATCCATCATCCAAGGTAGTCGCCAGGGGCTCTGATTGGCTGACATATTTTCGACTTCTCATTATATAATTAACTGCTTTACAGGTTTCACCTAAATCTTATAGGAAGTAAGTACTCAGGGTCCTCTGCCAAAATTTATCTTTTGACCAGGTCAGTTATCCAAGATTTCTGCCAAGGGTCCTGGTTGACTGACATGTTTTTGACTTCTTTTCCGCAACTGCTACAAAGAGTATCACCAAACCTTACAGGAAGTAATTTATCAAGGTCCCATACCAAAATTATAATTATTGAACCAATCTGTCATTAAAGATGGCTACCAAGAGCTATGATTGGTTGACATATTTTCGACCTCTTTTCATCAACCACTTCCAAAATTTCACCAAATTTATATTAAAAGTACTCAAAGTCTTCTACCAAAATTGAACTGTTTTTGTTTGTGAATAAGGAAATTGTGTTCAGGTGAGCGATGTACATGTAGGCCCATTTCGGCCTCTTGTTAGGACTTTTCCCCCTAAATTTAGTTCTGGCATGCTGAAGAGAAGCGGTTCAAATTCCGCTGAGGCAATTTTTGTGTTCATTGTACACTAATACAAGATTTTAGTTATTGTTTAAAAAGCTAGGAAAATATTTCTTACTTAATATTTTTCACATATTTTATACGCTTGTCATGGACGGGACGTATTATGGTACAGCGATGGGACGCGATAACTTTAGTAAACGTCAGTGGTTTTCATGAAACTTATTATACAGACTTATTAAATAATATAGAGGAAGAGCCCTTTCGATTTTGAAAAAAAAAATCCGCCTTGTCGTTACGGAGGCAAGGGACTTTGATTTTTGATTTTTTTTTCATCGATAGAATAGGATGGACAGAATAACGGCAATTTCGATGGGACACAATAACGTTAGTAATTGTGAGTGGATTTTCATAAAGTTTATACATAATACTCCGATAAAATAAAAGAAGATGTCTTTTGATTTTGAAAATATTCTCTTTGTCAGTACAGAAGAGGGGGTTAAATTCTTATCTTTTGCCACACTTCTTACTGCCTTCATGGATTTCCATCATATTTTACAGGGTTGTTGTCCAGGGCCATAACATGTGTCATCTTGAGGGCCTGAATAATAGGCAGAGGGAGAGTGTTACCATATTTTCAAATTTTATCCTAACAACCTAAGCGACGGGCGTATTATGCCATGCTATGCGTTGCTCTGGTTATATATATATATATATATATATATATACATATATATATATATATATATATATATATATATATATATATATATATATATATATATATATATATATGTATATGTATATTTATATAAATGTATATATATTATCATTATTTTGATATTTTCGATGATTAGAAAAGCAAGTTTAGAGCCTTCAGTCGTTTATAAAAAAGAAAGATGAAGGGAAAAAAAATAAGCGAGAGAACTATTTATCTGCATATTTCTTCAGGCATTTAGTTGTTTGCCAAAGACCAAATTGTTCTTGGTTGAGAGATATAGGCCCACTTGGACCCATTGTTTTGGCATTTTTTCACACCTTTTGTGTCATTTTCTTGATTTTTCTTTCAGTAATGAAGAGCAATATGCATTTATTTGCCAATGCCTATTAAAAATATTTTATTAAAGGGTTGTTTGAAAGTATCAATAAGTCATATTAGAAAAAAAACTTTTTCGCATGTTATTATGTGATTTTCTTGATTTATTCAGTATATATATATATATATATATATATATATATATATATATATATATATATATATATATATATATATATATATATATATATATATATATATATATATAATGTAATATATATAAAGGGAATAAAGCATTAATTTGTCAACATTTATTGTAAAGTATTTGTTTCAATGGTTATCTGAATTTTTGTTTTTTTTTTTTTTGGAAAGGGGCAGGGGGATTTGATCAAAGGTCTAGTGAGAATTTTCGCCAAGCAAGAAGTTGTTTGGAAATAACAGAATTGTGCACAGGTGAGCGACATCGGTCTGTTTTTCCCTCTGGTTTAATATCAAATATGTGGATGCGTTCTATGGACGTCTGTGGTTTCGTATTTTCATCACACCACAATATAATCGATTTATCGATTTCTACCCGGGATGCTGAATCCAAGGAGGCCATTATAAATAATGTTGCATCGTCATAACGCATGTTAAGGAGTTGGACATCCGAACTAACTAAGCTGAGATATAATTGAAAGGTAAGAATCATTGTTAAAGATTGGTTATGAGAAAGAGAGAAAAAATATTAACGAAATCTGTTAAATTTGTCAGATATCTATTATATTTGTTCATGAACCGTTTCACCCCATTTGAAAGAAGTTATCCTATTGCGTATGTCAGTGTCCCGTCTTTCGGATAAGTCAGTAAAACCACGCTGTGCCTCTAATGGGTCCGATAGGTCTAAATTTCTGTGTATAACTTAAAGCAGGGACTTATATATCTAAACATAGACAAGTCCCTGCTTTAAGCATGCAGCATGAAAGCAAATTCATCTCGGCACGACATAAAACATGAAACAAGCATATCGCCCCGAGAAGTTATTTACCATTAGGAGGAAGGTGAAAACAATACACCAGGGTCTACTGTATTGTCACGATTCAAAAACATATTAAAATATCCATTTTGTACAGGTTTTTAAACTTTATTCAGTCATCATCTATGTGCCATAAAAACAACTTTAGGTCAACAGAACCAGTGATCCCTGCTACATATGATCCCCGTTGCATGACGAAGACTATATGCAACAAATAGATGATATTTAATTGTTTGAAAATAAATATTGTTTAAACTAAATACATGATAAAACACTGGATCTGTATCAGTATCGGTGATTCAGTGGCATATCATAATAATCTGACGCTCTGTTTATTGCTACACCTTGGCAACAGCCCCAACAAATGCTGTGCGGCACCCTCTTGTTACTTGTTTAAGAACAACAATAATTTATTCATGACGATCTATATCTTGACTCTAGGTCCAGGAACTTTGTATCAAGGAAAATAATAACCTGTACACTAAAGGTGTTGCTTTCTATCTCTCTCTCCCTTTGTTTCCATGCTTCTTCTTTTTCCTCTTTGTGTGTGTGTGTGTAGGTGTGTGTGTGTGTGTGTGTGTGTGTGTGTGTGTGTGTGTGTGTGTGTGTAAAGAGTTCCCTGTATCTATACTTTGACACAATTACTAAAATTACAGAAACTGCATCATTTCAATACGTATCGTTGATTGTTATTGTGTTGTTCGTTTAAATAGGGCGAGTACGTATACAGCTAATTACACTAAAAAGTATCACGTTGCGGTTCTCTACGCGTCACGTGATGCTGCAGGTAACTAGGGACGCATGCATTTAATGAGATAGATATGTCCGGTAACGGCCTAACCATACATTTCATGCACACTCTCACAAAATCTTTATCTTTAACAACACAGTGCGGAATCAAATAATTAAATGGTAAGTTAGAAACAGTACATCTTTTTTCTGTAATGTGAACATATAAATAAAAAAGGACTATTTTTGACAAAAAAAGAAAAATAAATAGCAAAATAAATCATTTAGTGAATGGTCAGGTTTTGCATCAATAAATATATATAAATGAATGAATAACGTAACCATATCATCTGTTGCCAAGTTTGCTATATATGATAAATAAATATACGGAATTATATCAAAATATTTTCTGTGTATGTATTTCGATTTTATTTTCATTTATTTACAAGAGTTTAAGCACAAGTGGTATTCATTATCAATTGCATAATGAAAAACATGAGTAAAGTAAGAGAGGGAAAGGGGTGCTATACCTCAAAGCGGTGAAGTGAGGATAATTTTATTTCTACTGTGGGATAAAAGGCGATTTCCATCAAAATCTACCACTGAATACAAAGTAGGTGGGGATATTGTGGAAAATAAATAAATAAATGACATGCCGTTGTTGTAGAATTTGTGGGTTATGAGTTCAGCCGTACTCAGGTTTATGAACAGGTACAATCTTAGTAGAAAGAAATATATAGTAAAGTCTCAAATATTTATTACAGATATATATATATATATATATATATATATATATATATATATATATATATATATATATATATATATATATATATATATATATATATATATATATATATATATATATATATCACAAACAGAATCAGTGAAACAACTGGGAGTACTATGGACCTTGGATCTCCGAGGAAATACCTAAAGAAATAAAGACAATCATATAAAGCATAAAGACAGCTAACAAGGCACCCTATATTTAACTTATATTCATTTCCCTACGGGGACTGGAACCCACGACCTATGATACCGATCACCTAGCTGTCATGCATCCGACCTCTAACCGACTGAGCTACCCGTCGGGGAACGAATATATGTGAAATATAGGGTGCCTTATTTGATATATATATATGTGTGTGTGTGTGTGTGTGTGTGTGTGTGTGTGTGTGTGTGTGTGTGTTAAATCATTGGGAACAACCTCTTTGTCGTTAATACCCCACTTATTAAAATTATGTTCTAATTCATGAAGTACTAAATCGTGATTTCTTTTTTATAAACACTGTATAAGACAGTGGCGTTATTTTTTATTTCTATTTTTTATCCCAAATTTTATTTTGATATTACATAAAATTTGTCCAAAAATGGAAAGGGGTGGGTGGATGGGTTCATTAACTTTCACCAAAGGTCCTTTTTTAAAACTTATGTGCTATCCTTGACTAGCACAAACATTATTAACCATGTACTAATTGTGTCTGAGATGTATTCCTTTAGAAACAAACCTATGAAAGTAATGCATATCATATATTTATTAATTGTCGGTTTTGCCATGTTGTAGGATTCGAAAGAAATGCAGCAAGTTCCGGGTAAGTACCATTTATCATCTGGTATATGAGACGCCGTTTAATAGTTTTGAGCTTTTTTATAATATAGAAAATAATTTTTGATATAAAAAAATCGATTTTGTGATACCAGGAGATAATTTTTATGTAAAAACTTGGCGTATGGGTGTGTTTGTGTGGGGGGAGGGGAGGGGGGGGGGGGCAGTTGTGCGTGCGTTTCGTATATCAGTTAATACTTGCGAATTTATATCAATACTACAACTTTTGATTTAAAGAATTCTGTTTCATAAATCCTGATTTTTTTAATATTCATAATACATGTAATTACTGGGTTTTTATGACAGAAGTGGATTGTTTTCGTTCGTTCTTTTTTTTTTTTCTTTTTTTCTAATACATGTTTTGATTTCAGAAAATGGGAGTGATTTTCATGAATTCTAAATGCTGTTAAGAAAATATAGTACTGGTCACTTATTGAATATACTGGACTAGGTCGAAATGGAATGAACACAAAATTGAAATTGCGAAATTAAAAGTTGTGATATTCAGTGACATACATAAGACCACTCAGTAATTTCTTCCATCTTCTTTTATCTTCATTGCACTACCAGGTTACTTAGTAACGATCTCTTCATACTCCTGTCCTCTTTGAACATTATGTAATGAATGAGGTCACATGTTAATTTCTGTTCCCTGTCTGTATCCTCTTTTCACCCAATCTGGTGCTTAAGGCGACAAAGTACTTCCCTCTTTCTATCCTATGTAGTTCGTGAGACAAAGTATTTTCATTCCTCCCTCGCTCTCTTAAACTCTACGGGTACATATGAGACATTTGACTTTTTTTTCTTTCCACATTCTCCTGTATCGTAACCTAGGAATTTCTTTATAATATATATCACTACCCTCCTTATACCTTATTAAAATTATTAAAATGAATTTCTCCTGTTTTCATAGCTAACGTTAAGGATGCAAGCAGTCCTAGCTTCCATACTCCCTGATAAATTTCGGAGCATCACGGGCTTTTCTGCTTGATAGGGTCATCAAATATTTGATGAAGTTCGGGGACCTATTGCCATCCTTGTTCTATTTTGTATCTGCCGTGGTGCATGAGATCACCCTCACAAAATCTTCTTTCCTCTTTGCGATTTATGGGGTTCATATAAGACTATTCAATAATTTCCTATAATCTCTCTCTCTCTCTCTCTCTCTCTCTCTGTATATATATATATATATATATATATATATATATATATATATATATATATATATATATATATATATATATATATATATATATATATATATATATATATATATATATTATATTAAATAGATATATAAATAAAATGCTAAATGTTAAATATTAAAGCACCACCTGGGTATGTACAACCAGCTCCACAGTATGGCGGACAGCCAGACCTGCAATATGGACAACAGGCCCAACCATATGGACAACCAGTCGTACAATATGGACAACCAGCCCCACCGGCGGTAGTTGCGACTCCAGCTGCAACAACCGTGGTAGTCCAACAGGGTAATGCAGCACCCGCCGCACCTATGGACCGCAAAGCAGCATTGTACTTTTTCCGGGAGAATTCGGTCCGTACTGTATGTCCTGCATGTCAAGCAGAAGTCATGACATCCATCCATTATGAAGTAGGAACTTTTGTGTGGGTCTCCGCAGGCCTCCTCATTTTCTTTGGGTAATACGCTATTCAATGTGTGTAACAATCTCTGGAACGATATGAACATGAATTGTAAAATACTCGGTGACACTCGCTGCATTGTCGTGTCCATTAATGTGTATTGTTAGATCGAGTACAGTGCATCACGACAGTATGCTCGGATAAACTCTTGACGCAGTATGGGTGATTCTGTTTGTCTCTTGCGTGTTATAACATAACATAAGTTTAATTATATGGTGATAGCCTATGTTAGCTGGTATGATTAGTGGGTCGAGGGTACCCGAAACCAACCCCCCCCCCCCCCCCCAAAAAAAAAAAAAACAAAACTGAATTTCGAGAGACACTCTTGCGTATCGTCACGACTGGGTTCGAATCCGTAATTCACACAAATGAAATCTGTTTTAAAGACCATCTGTATTAAGCAATCATATACTTTTAACAACAAACATTCCCTGTTCCTTCTGTATGTCTTTATAGAATTAGCTTGTATTATGATGACCACCTGCCTTGAGTGGTCAGTTTTCCACTTCACCTCTTGTGGATGATTAAAACTGGACTGATTGTTTACACGTACACTACCATGTGTTCCAGCGCAGAGTTTTAGTATACCTGGTAAATACTTTTCAACTTTTGTATCGTAAAAACCTTGTTTTGATTATTAGAGAGCAACCTTATTTTTATTGTTTTTAAAAAGACCACTCCATCCTAGTGTCTTAAAAATGTTCTTTCTAAAGGGCGTATCGTGATCTTTATTTTATTACTATATTAATTATGTATTATCTTTAATACTATTTATTAATGTACCAGTAGAATCTAATTATGATTTGAGTATGCGTGAGGGAGGAGGGGAGGGTGGGGGGTACAAAAGGAACTCATACCAAACAAACTTCTATACGTATGTATTTCAGATTGTGGCTAGGCTGCTGCGTCATTCCCTTTTTCCTCAACGTCTGTAAGGACGTCGTACACAGTTGTCCAAGATGTCGCCATGGTATAGGTCGCTACAACAGGGTATGATGATCGACAAATATGAAAGTGGAAATACCTTTTCATTCGTTTTCTGGATTTTTAATAGAACTGACACATGCGAACAATCCTGTTTCCATAAATATGTACTCCTAATCGTTTTGAGAAGTCCAGTTGAGCAGTGGAAGTCGACATCAGGATGTAGATTTCAGTGATTAGAAACAATACATTTCTGGCGGTACCGGGTTTCTCGCATTCGATCGTATTGGGTTGTTTCTGGATAGGTTGTTTATATGTCAAAACTCTTTATATCATCAAAAGTAAACACAATAATACGATATAGTATGAGATTAGAATCACAGAGCTTGTTTAAATCTACAATCAATCACACCAATCAATATATCTTACGTATTACTGTATTTTTATTCATGACTTGTAAAATGTTTAATATATTGTTTCATGTTTATTAACTAATATTAACCTTAATCATTATATAATATTTAGTTTTATATAACAGGCGTTTTATTGCATTAAAGGAAACGAGTAACGATTCGTAAATCCTTTAAACCGTAAAATTCTTGGCATCCTCATCCTGGAAATTCTTAAACTTAGACCACGCTCTACCTCTGTAAATATTTCCAAGGGTCCATCTAAGAGATTCATAGGTAACTTTCTGAAACGTCAGAAAGATGAAATTTCTTTACGTCAGGCACATCCATTGGAGTCGTGTAGAGCTACTGTGTCACAGGGTGTACAACATGGATGAATCCGGGTTCTCGGGAAAACTGACTTCATCTAAGAAAGTCATCATGCCAAAGGGCTCCAGACATGCATACCGGACGCAGGTGTCCATGACTGACCACTTTACAATTGTGCAGGCCATATCTGTTGCTGGGCAGTGCTGCTCTCCGATGGTAATCTTCTCCGGATGCCTTCCTAGAGGATCCTTTAACAACGGCACATCATCATCCTGGATCTTTCAGTCTACTGAAAGTGGGTATGTCAACAATGAGCTCTTCTTGGAGTGGTTCCAGGAGATCTTTCTGACATCAATCGGCCAGAGGAGACCTGTATTACTGCTTCTGGACGACTTGGTAAGTCACTAGACCCCATCTTTCATAGACTTGAATAAGGAAAACAATGTTGACCTGCTTTTCTTTCCTTCTTATGCCTCACACCTTCTACAACCCCTGAATGTGGTGTACTTTCACCTGCTGAAACAGAACATTGCTCTTGGCTACATAGGATGCAAGACCCTGCCCATGAATCTGTTACCGACACTATTACATCAGGCCATGAACAAAATGTCAGGATCATCAGTCTCCGCTTCTTTTGTGGACACAGGGATTTTCCCACTCAATGTCAATGGAGTGAAAGCTCTGGTACCCGACAATGAAAACTCGCCCTCCAACACCTCAACTTCTGCAGTTCACATTGATGTTGAAGTGTGCCATAGTTGTGGTAATGTTACTGAGAATCCACTTGTAAAGCTTGGATTGGTGGACAGACAGCTGGCATCCATTCTCGTTCCTCCCCCATTGCCTCCCAAGAAGTCCAAGAACTCCGCTCCGGAAAAAGGAAGAGTCACGAGCTTGCAGAAGCAGTATATTCGTCAGAAGTTCTAGTGGCTGGAACCTCCAAGCATACAAAGAAGGATTCTGATCATCATGATGAGAACACAGGAGAAACTTCATCAAATAGTGGTGTCGTGTGCGAGGTCTGCATGACTGATGCAGCCATGTTCTGGGTGGGATGTGACACTTGCGACAGGTGGTATCACTACAACTGTTTGTCTGTAGCTGTTCAGACTGATGCTGATTTGAGTTTGCTGGCCCCAGAGTATGTTTTCCAATGCAATGTTTGCCGCCAGGTGTCCCAGCATATCTGTGAGGAGTAATGACAGAGCACTTCTGTCATTTTGTTTATTGTTTGTTGTTACACATCCATGAATACCTGTGGAGAGTAATTTTAATTAATCATTGCATTTAAATAAAATTAGTATGTTGGTTGAATAAAATTTGACAGCAGTATCAGTGGTCATTGGAAAAGAAAAATAAAAATAGAACAGACTATAATTTTGGACAAAATTGACATGAAGTGGATTTCTACGAAAAATTGAATTACACTATAGCTGGCTCAGGGAAATTGAACTAACAATATTGTTACTGTGTATTGTAAACTAAATGATCATGCTCGATCTACTGTTTTTCCTCTTCATTAGGCCTTCTTACCTAGGGTTGAGTCTATTTTCTTTAATTGTACACAATCGGAGATAAAACAGAACCGGCCTCAAAAACCTGCACCAGTTTTACAGTGATTACAATGTCACAAAATACGCAGCGCAGAATTAGCCGATGCACAGAATAGGCCGACACAGTATAGGTCAATTTTACAATACATAAATAGACCTCGAATGATTTCATTCCATTTCATTTCATAGTGCCGATGTTCATGATGATAAATCATTAAATTCATTAGATGTTGTGGGCTATTTATATATTTTGTTCTGCATTATATGCCTGTCGCCAAACTTCTTTTATTTTCACTAGACATAATATTATACAGTAACTTTTATTAGACGCATCCCATACTCATTAGTGTGTTTAATAAGTAGGAGAGGCTGCCACTGCTTAAACCAATTACATTAAGTTTTCAGTGGACTTCACTTTTGTTGGGTATTACAAGTGATTTCTTATGATTCTACGCGTTTGGATAAGAATGAAATGTGCGATACCATGTTTTCCTCGTTTATGTGTAGCGATACCAAATATATTATATTCCACGTTAACATATCACATGGTATATCTGAAAACAACAACAGTCGTCTTTGAGTATAAAAGTTTTCAACTTAGCCTGCAATAACACTTTTGTTGAAATGTCCGTTATTGAAACGTACGATACCATGTAAATCGAAAGAAGCGATGACGTTACAGGGATTTTTATTAGTGAATTTAGGCACGTTATAAGAACAGTCCCAATGCCAAATAGTATAATTTTTTCCAAAAAAGTGACCAAAAATTTCCATTTTGCTTCTAACCTCCAAAGTGAAAAAAATTTAAGTACAAACATTGTATGTGTAATGCACAAATTCAAAGAGATGAGATAAAGATAAATGAAGAAGTAAACAAAATCCTGTATATAATGTTTAATTAGTATTTATATGTGTAAGTTTTGTTCTTAACTTTTCCCAAACTGTACCAAATTCGCACTATTTTCCCAATTGCAATGAACCTGGTCACATTCCCAAAGTATTGGCAAAAAAAGCCCTGCCGTTACGTTCCTGAGTTATGCAACTTTTCTGTATGATTCCAGGCGGGAGAGTTCAGTCGATGCTACATTTAGAAACTGAGAAAACTCATTTTCTTTGTACAAAAAAGACTTTAAATACAGAAGAAAAGTATGTATCGTATGTTGCTTTAAAATCAATTATTAAATTAAGCTGTAAAAAGGATAATGTTTTGTATCAAAGTGTTAAATCGTCTCATAGTGTCTTAGAATGAATCGAAAGTTTGCTTGTTTGGCGTATTCGTTTTCTAACATTTCGTTATAAATTTAATGAAATGTACGTTACATTAGTTAACGTACATTTCAGTATTTCGAAGGCGTAATGTTTCATATGTTATGGTAACTGCCTTGCAGAATTTAGTAATGTGTGTAATAATAAAACACCTTACAATGAAATAGTTAATTTTGGACACTGACTTTTTCTATATAAATACATGTTTAACGACATCAAAAAGAACAAGAAATGTATACACATTAATAACGAAATACGTCATTTGGAAAGAAAGTTTTTCACCTTTTAGTTAGTTTTTATTTTATAAGCCATTATTTATTTGTCATTCTTAACTTTAGCATCCACACATATTTCTATAATTATCAAGTAGATAATATAAAAAAGAGTACATTTTTATTAGTAACATACATTTCATTTTTACATTGATATACCAAATATTCGATTGAGGTATATTTTGGTCATTTGTCACCGCGGTAGCGTTTTCTCAATTATGTCAGTTCAGATTTAGTACAAAACGGGCACAGAAAATATTTGGAAGAGAAGTGAGAGAATTTCTAGAGCGAGACGACAATTGTAGATGCCAACCTGGCAAAACAGATTCAAAGATTTCGAAAAACGAGAGAAAACAAACACAAGTCCTAACAGATAACATGAGAAATCTATTCGAAAAACTGATAGCAGAAAACCCCACTGACAAAGGCAACATTCTGTTGTATGCGTCCGAACCATATTCCTACATGTTTCATAAGCAAGAGCACATGCTTATGCACAAAACAACAAAATATGGCGTTATTGCCCAGGGTACTGCACAAAAATGATATAACTGTTTTGCAAATCCAGAGACATGTGCAAAGGATGAGGACCTCTCTGTCGATGAGTTGCAGAACAAGTAACCTGATCGAGTTGTATTTGGTCAATGGAAAAGAATAGAAGTGACAGAGAAAGAGAAGAAATCAGTTACTCGAATTGTTGAAACTGAAATAGAGAAAGATTTCATAAGGTTGTTCGTTGAACAAACAAGAAAGTTCAGAGGTCATGTACGCAAACAGTATGAGGAAGAAAAACTTAAAGACCTGCCAACAAATCACCTCAATTGGTTCAAATAGACTTCGTGGAGAACTATTCGTGTAAGAGCGTCGAAGAAATTCAAAGCGCGTATTGGAACCACACTGGCGTGAACTTGCATCCTGTAGTCGTGTATTTCCGCGACTCCGAAGTGGTTACTCGGCACAAAAACTACGTCATAGTGTCTGATGAAGTGTTCCATTCATCTAACACTGTGCATGCTATTAGCGACAAGATTATGCCAGAGCTAAAGCTGCTGTCACCAAACAGTGTCATTCACTATTGGACAGATGGACCGACAAGGCACTACAGAAATAAACAGGTGTTTTATACTGTTACAAACCACATGGATCTGTATGGAGTCTCCGCTAGATGGAATTACTTTGAAGTAGGCCATGGGAAAGGTCCATGCAACGGACTAGAAGCAGAAGTATCATTCACGGTTATATTTTAATCTGTTTAATGGTCGGTTCATGTGAGTTTATTTTGTACACAAAATCCGGTTTTCATATTGAAACGAAATGTTCGTTACCCAAAGTACAATCTTCGTAAAGTACATTATTGACCGTCGACTAAGGTACTATTGAATATAGGTCGATAATCTGTTGAGTTGTTAAATGTTTGCTGTGAAAAAAATACAGATTTTATGGCAAGGACAAATTAATACAAAATTATGAAATGTACGTTACTTTTCTGTCATGCTGTAAAATCATTCAAGATAAACGAAGAAGTACCGAAGGGTAACCCATATCTCATAGTCCATGGAATAAAGGGGACAATATCGTGCTTAGTGTCATGTTCAGACAAATGCGAACCCCACTAAAATCGAGGTGAGACCAGGTGCCCGGGAGGAGTAAGCGTCCCCTGGTTGCATGCAACACCCGTCGCAAAAGTCCTGCAATAACGTTTCAAATCGAGGAGGTAAATACATAATTATACACGCATGAACATACGAAGGAGACAGGAACACGTAGTCAAATTTCCCATTCAAGGCAAGAAATGCTGCCTGCCTAAAATAAAACATACTCACATGTCGAACCTTATAATGATTTTTTATTACACTTAGTATGTTAGAATATGTTTCAAAGTAATTCGGAACGATTTTTTTGCGAATTTTGCGTTTCAAATATTCTATACTGTGTAATGTAATGCACGACAACGTACATTTTCATTGCAATAAATTTATCCCTCAATCATGGTCTTGGTGCTCATTTAAAGCTCATTCTTACATACCAAAGTTCTTTGTTTCTGGTAATATATGCATTTGGCTTTAAAACGAAAATACTTTAATGTTGATATTAAACAGTTCATTTTTATGCCCCCGCCAAACATGGCCGGGGGCATTATAGTGTTGCACCCGGTCATTCCGTCACTGCGAAACCTTGCCACCACAACACCTCCCAAACCGTTCATCAGAATTTCACCAAAATTGACATGTAGTTAGGGCAGCACATGTAGATGTGCATGTAAGGGGGGGGGGGCAACTCTGCTCAGATTTTTTTTTTTTGAGTAATGGGAATTTGAAATTAGAAAATGTGCATTGCATATGGCCTTGTCCTCCTAAACTGTTTATCAGAATTTCACTAAACTTCATATGTCGGTAGGGCAGCATATGTAGATGTGCATGAAGGAAGGCAACTCTGCTCAGAAATTTTTTCAGGAGTCATGGGACTTTGAAATTAGAAAATGTGCATTGCATTTGGCTAAACCTTGCTTGAATTTTCAAATATTAGTTCTGTGGCAATTATATTTCACTACCTTAGCTGCCAGCGGGGGCATCGTCGTCGTACAGACACATTAAAATTCTAGATTTCAAATTTAGCAAGGCCATTTGTACCCTTTTATTGAGATTGGGTGGTAATTGACTTTTTAAGAAGTAGTTCGTCAACTTCCGGTTTAAGCCACGCCTACATTGTGATGTAACGTTTGGTGAGATAACAAAATCTCTTCCAGATAAAATCCGGATTTTTCTGTCCGAAATGTGAGAAATAGAGTACTTAGTAGTAGTAGTCTGTGTCTCTGGTAAATCGTTCTTCTAAATTAACGTTGCTTGATTGCTCGACCGAAGTTTGCCGCATGACTGGTCTTTCAACTTAACATTGTGGACATCATAGTCTTAATAAGCATGAAGATTAAAATCTGTTGTTTGTATAGGTTAGTTTCTCTCACTTGATTGAATCTGATGTCGAGATGGTTGCGTGGACCTTTTAACGTTGCTTGATTGCTCGACCGAAGTTTGCCGCATGACTGGTCTTTCAACTTAACATTGTGGACATCATAGTCTTAATAAGCATGAAGATTAAAATCTGTTGTTTGTATAGGTTAGTTTCTCTCACTTGATTGAATCTGATGTCGAGATGGTTGCGTGGACCTTTTGTTAGTTATATAGTATGTAATCACAGCATGTATTTATATGTTTTCCCCACTTTTTGAACCCTAGGTCCGGCGCCATAAACTGAGAATATACTTGGGTCAAAAATTCATATTCTTCTGTACATCAATGAATTAATAACTGGGATTTGGATTTTATTTAGTTTTATTATACTGATAAATAAAATTAAACTATTCTGCAATAAAATTTATTTGAACTTGTGATAATGGAATAAATTAAAATGAAACTTTTGACTTAAGTATATTCTCAGTTTATGGCGCCGGACCCTGGTCGTGGATTTAAAATTTATAATGTAGTTGTTCATTTCTCATCCACCTGTACCCTTCATTTCTTCAAAATATTGCAATAGTGAATGTTAATGTCTTAGGTATTAAAAATAATCCTCTATTAGTCTTTGAATAGAAATGTAAGTGATGATTCTAGTTTTAAAAGAATTCTTTAAATCTCTATACACAACAAGTTTGAGCGTAGTATTGAATCATAGGGAAATACCAGTAAACTGGCAATATGATACCAGTATACTCCGATAAAATAATCGCTTCGTGCAACAAACCCTAACATTTTGCGTATAAGCATTTGACATTAAGAGTATTTCCAAATATTACATTTATGACCTCGTGTAGTCTGGTTCCCGGACCCCTCTGGATGTTTGCTGTGTTAAAGTGCTGAAAATCCATAGGGGTCCCGGGAATCAGACTAGACCTCATATATCTGCATGAATTGTAAAAATAAAGTTCAGTACTTAGAGATTTTATTACGGGGAAAGGAATATTGGTTGTTTATTTATTCTGTGAGGCGATATGAATCCGCCCCGCTTCCTGGTAATATACCTGGACATTTCTTAAGCATGAAAACTTGTGCCCCCCCACTCCCGGACAAAAACACATGGACCCTTTCCTATGCTACTGGTCTCATTAATTGAAATAAACTGCACGCACTTCGTTCATGTTCCTGGTTTGTCGCTATTTACTACAATTTAATTCTGAACTCGATGAAATTATTCACAACTTCAGAAATGTGTCCATCATCAAATATCTGGGATATAAGACTGAATTCTTTATGAAATCTACTTATGGCAAAGTCTACTTTAGGGACATGGGCATAGCAAAGCTTAAGAGAAATAACAAATATGAATTCTGAAATGGGTATATCAAAATTAATAACATGTACCTAATATTCGCAGTTCTCAAATCCTATGGACAAACAACTAGCGCAGTGATCTGAGACAACCGTTAAGATCCACGTGATTGTCAGACACTAAGGTAGGATTGCTATCAGAGAATCTCAATCGTAATCATACCGATGATGGAAACTCTGTCAACCCACGTAAACAACAGTTCAGAGGCTTTGTAGAGCGATTTCAATTTGGTTAATTCCATAAATCTATATACGTATTTTCCCTGTATGAATTTGCCTCCGAACACGACAGGTTCCTAATGAACTTTTGTGACGGGTTTACCATGATAATAGGAGACGCTCACCTTACTAGAAATGCAATACACAATATCATCTATCACACATCAATTCACGGAGACAGTTTCAATATCGTCATAAATTATTACAATCAACACAAGCGTGTAACAAGTGTTAACATGTGGTGTGCATCTACATGTTCAAATAAATGCGCGTTGTGTACTTTTGCCAGCGGAATAGTCTAAAATCTTCGTGTGTGCACCATGACCATAATTATAAAAATATAAACTTTGAATTCTTGTTTTCTTGTTTGATAAGCTAACTAATACGGAAAATCTTCTTTATGCTGTTTATATTTGTCAATAAAAGTTTAACTTGAATAGGGACTTCTTTTTCTTGCGTAAGGTATTGGGCAGATTTTGTCTGTAATTATTGGAGTTGTCTTTCTTTGACTGCCGACAAATTATAAACAGTGAACAGGGGGGAAATGTGAGAAGAAGGATCAAAACGCCATGTTCCGGGAGGGACAAAGAAATCTCGATCCTCGTGTCCATGCCGATTGAAATCCATGACTAGGCAAGCCTCATCATGGATATCAATATGCATGGGCACCCGGATTGAAATTTCTTTGTCCCTCCTATTAGTCTTCTCCTTAAAGAGTTCTAAACGTAACGTACACCTTTTACAACGTTTACCAACGTAACTACCTATGAACATAGACCCCAAGAAAAATTAGTTATAGTCGGAAAGTTTACGTCTACGTTTGGTTTTACGAACTTTAGTAAAACTCACCCCTGGTTTCTATGCCATAATCTGAGAAAATACTTAAGTCATATTTCAAATTATTCTGCTCAACAATGAATTAATAGGTGGGATTTTGAATTAATAGAGGTTTTTTTTTTTACTTTTTTTTTTCATAAATAGAATTGAAGCAATCTGCATGACAGTTACTTTGAACTATCAACAATCGAATAAATTAAAATGAAATAATTTTATCAAGCATTTCCCAGTTTATGGTGCTGGACCCTGGTCTCACCCCTTTTGAAATTTACAATTGTTCTTCTTAGAATCAAACAAGTGTAGCTCAGTGGATGAGGTGTTTGACTGAAACCATTGTTCTTTACGTCATTTTTGCGGGAATATGTTGTATTTCCTCCCTAAATATCAGGACCGCAGTTAATGGCGGCGAACCCCATTGATAGAAGTATCTCAGTTGGCAAATTGCAACTAGAAGCTTTTATTAACATAAGCTAATTTTAACACTATGGGCATTCGTACACAAGCACCAGCTTGTCAAGGATCAACGATGTTACTGTGACGGTCTAAATGATCCGTAATATATACTATTTGAGGAAATATCAACGGAAGTGATATTGGAGATTTATACGTCTGTGGTCGGTCATCATTGTCTTTATATGTCTGCTATATATATATCTAAATATGTCTGCTATATATATATCTAAATATATAAGTCCCTGATTAATGCAACTGTTACTGGACTTTAGATAACGATTATGACGTCAATCACGTCATTATTTCTTGAATATTTGGACGATTATAAATACATGTATGCATGAATACACTGAGCTTTGTCAGATGTCTTCTGTGTACTCTTTTGTATCTTGTATTCAAAAATAACTCAGTAGGGGCGGTGTTCACAATGGAGGGCGAGACCAGTGGACGGTGTAATCGGTAGACTATAGTCCTGTAAATACCATCGGGGTATCTGCGCTAGCGCTACATGTACTGTGAAGGGGGGGGGGTCACAAATTTCTATGGGAGGTACCGTCCGTTAGGCAGCGCTTGTGTACTATCAGTTAGTAACATCGATTGGAGTTAGCAACCTTATGACGTCACAATAACGTACATTGTTCCTTACGTCATTTTTGCGGGAATATGTTTTATTTCCTCCCTAAATATTAGGACCACAGTTAATGGGGTATCTCCTATTGAGGGGGCACGTGCTCTGTGTCCCCTTCCATCTGAATCCGCCCCTGCTCAGTAATACAGTATGCATTTACTAATGTGTAGTAAAGTGTAGTGAAATTCTTTATTTTGTGAATACAGACACAAAATATACAGTACAAGATCAGTGATAATTGACGGATAAATGATATAAACCGCTAAATTGAATAATATGAACTAAGGCAAAGCCTTAAAATGTGAAGCGAATAGTTGTGTGATTTATTTCTAAATTTTGGTTTTAAAAAGCTGAATAAATATACACGGCTTACAATTTCACGATAGCTGTGGTACTAACATTTTGGGGGAAGAATTGGTATGTTTTCCGTACAAATTTGACGCGTCATGAGTCTCATGACGCCAAATGTTATCAGATACTGGTTGTGTCTTACGTCATTTTGCGAGAACAGTGATAATTTCTTCACGCAATTGCAAAATTTCTGTCCCGCAGTTATTGTGAAAGGGTTTATTTTTAGTTTTCGAATGCATAAAATGCACGCAATTGCAAAATGTCTGTCCCGCAGTTATTGTGAAAGGGTTTATTTTTAGTTTTCGAATGCATAAAATGTAATTGGAGTTATCTCCCTTTCCCGCCATTTTGCTTTACATTCATATCAATTTTTTAAAATATATTTTAGAAAATTGTCTATATTTTCACTCTTGAAAACATTTTCACATTGTTCAATGGTTTTATTATTGCAAAAATTCAAGAAGCGTCCTTAGGCCACACACACACACAAATTCTTGTTCTTCGGATTTTTATGATGAAAGTAGAGAGGCGGCGAGCGAATTTTTTTTTTTTTTCAATATTTTTCTTGGGCGATTTTTTTGTTTGGAAAACTGTACCTTCATATATAATAGGACTGTTTAATTAATATGCTTACAACTCCAATATATAACCATTTCACAAATACTCGGAGAATTCCATTAGGTTATCAAAAATATTCACCGGATAGCAGGATAACGTTATTTCCGACATCTGAGTTAGGCATAATTGATCGGCTGTGATGGCACTATTTACTTTCGATATACGTTCGCAATAGAATATAAATAAATGTGGCAAAATAGGAACAACGTAACAAATTGTTATTCTCGCTTAAGAGATTGAAGAATTCCACCGGAAGTGGGGTTCTAGATCAGTCGCAATCTCCAAAGCAGAGATACGGTTCTTGTGCTCCCTTTGTGTGTGTGGATTGTAAAGGAACGACAACTCTGCTTTGGAGATAGGGTCAATCGATCCGGAATATCGATCTAGCACGGTGTTTTACTACGTTATTATTACTATACATAGTGAGATACAAAAAAGTTTTAATTAAATCTTTTTAACTCACCTGAGCCGAAGGCTCAAGTGAGCTATTGTGATCAATCATTGTCCGTCGTTCGTTCGTTGTCCGTCTGTCCGTCGTCCTTCGTTAACTTTTCACATTTTCGACCTCTTCTTCAGAACAGCTGAACAGAATTTGATGAAACCTGGTAAGCATAAAGTACTCATGGTCCCGTAGAAGTGTTGTTGTTTTTCGTCCAGATCCGTCAATAGGTGGCGCCACCACAGGCAAAAGTAGGTCACATAGGATACCATCCTTTAACAAACTTCTTCTTCAGACCGGGGGCATACAGAGACAAACAGAATGCATAGGAATGATCTAGACAGATGTCTAAAGAAATGTTGTTATTTTTGGTTCCGTTCCGAAATCAAATTTTTGGCGTTTTTTCGACATTTTTTTGGATATCGTAATTTCAGTGCATAAAAGTGTCCTGTTTTTAGTTAATTGATAATGATGAGTTCTTATGGACTATTTTATGAATTTTTAAAGACTTCCAAAAAAAAGGGGGGGGGGAGGGGGAGGGGTGTTTAGCCATTTTTCACATTATCAACTTTTTGTGCAAAACTGTTCGAAGGAATTTAATAAATCTTGGTAGAAATAAATCACTTATGATCCTCTTTAAATTCTGTCGTTTTCGTCCAAACCTCTTTACAGATGGCGCCAAAATCAAATTTTAGAAATTTTTTCGACATTTCTTTTGACTTGGTGATTTCAATCAATAAAGTGTCATATTTCCTAGTTAATTGATAATGATGATTTGTTACGGATTATTTTTTATCATAATTATGGTAAGGAATGTTATTTTGAAAGAATTTTGTCAATATCTCAATTTTTGGATTTTCTTTGAATTTTTAAGACTTCCAAATGAGGGTGTATAGGGACAATTCTCTCTGAATTCCTCTATCAATTTTTACATTTCATCCAAATTGGTCAAAGGTTGGTGCCACCATGTCTAAAGAATGGGTCTCACAATGGTACATATACCACTTGGTAATTGAAATATGGAGAGTAGCAGTTCAAATTCCACTAAGGTCAAAATTTTGTTTTCATTTCTTTACACACCTAAATAACTTTTTAGATGTTTCTCAACACTCAACATATGAAATTATGCCATTTTGAATTGGATCTGGACAATATTTGAAACAATTGTTGTTCATGACCCAGACATGAAATCAGTCAACAAAAGGCCCCACCTAAAGAAAATGACAAATGTGTTGCCCTTAATCACATCTTGCAGAGACAGAGCAAATGCTGAATATCAAAATCACCTGAATGGATGTGCAAAAAACTGTTGTTGTTTTTTATTCTGGTTTGAAATAAAATTTGACATATTTTCAACATTTCTGTTGACTTAGTCACAGTAATGCAGAAATAAATAATTCTTCCTTCCTGCATGACTGATAATCTAGGTACTCAGGTGAGCGATATAGGCCCACTTGGGCCTCTTGTTAATGATAGTATCAATCAAATTGTCTATTTCATTGATGGACAGCAGATAATGAATTTTTGACTTAAGTATATTCTCAGTTTATGGCGCCGGACCAAGATTGCAATCGGAATAGCATTAAATGTTCAAGATGTTGGTCACAAAGCCAAATAGCGCTATGTAAATAGGAATAAATGATTATTTGTTTTTGCGCAGTTGTGAATTTTCCCGCTAAAATTTCTAAGACCACGCCTAATTTTTTCCTTATTAGGGAAGTAGCATGTGTATATATATCACATCGTTTTCCCCATATCTGGAAAAGTTCCCACGACGGCATACAATATGGCAGCCGACAAAGTTTTGAAATCGCCTACAAATTTTAATGCATATGCAAAGGATGATAGCATGGATTAAGACAGAATTTTAGATTGAATGCATGAAAAATAAATTAAGTAGAACTCACATGTGAAGATTTTATTCCAAATTAACCGATAAAGTGCGATTGTGATTCACAATCGCCTTGCGTCATTACGGCGAACGGCATGGCGTTGTAGCCCTTACACGTGCACATAAAAGACCGAATAATAACTAGTGTGTTAGGACGGTATATAGAAGCTGTTAGCCCAAGTGTCAGTGTTAGTGGCTAGACAAAAACTGTAATCTAGACCATATCTTAAAACAAATTAAGCATAAGGCTTCCATATTTTACCGGCAATGGTAACAACTCGTCCATTTCTATCTTTGTAAAAAAAAAAAGGCAATGGTGTTCACATGTACATTGAATGTGATAAGACATTTGACATATTTCTGCAAAAATGACGTAAAGAACAATAAAATGTTATGATGATGTCATAATCAATACCACTTATAACCCTTGACTTGCTCATGACAACGGACCCCATCAGGAAACTTTTTACCTAGTTACAACTGCAACGGAAGAGCTATTTTGTCCCGTATACATCTTACTTTATGACAAAGCCCCAACGGAGAGCTATATACCCACTGACAACTTTTATTCACATTTTGATATTATATGATATATGGCTGTTGGTCCTTAAGCTTTTATTTTTACTCTATTCCAAAAATTATCGAAATTCAACAAAAAAGATGAACACGACTGGTCAATTTCTGCTACTTTTGACAGCTTTAAATCAAATTTAGCTCGACGCCTTTGTCGCTAAGTCAAATACAATGATTATTATTTTTTCCATGAGAATCATACCTTTATCAGTGGCAGATTTAGAGGGGGTCCGCCCCCTCCCCCCTTTTCGCCACATATTTACGAGTAAAAGTCTCGAGTTGGCACCAAATATGGCTAAGTAGTTTGGCTAATACACATTTGCCGCCCCCTTTTCGGAAATTCTGGATCCGCCACTGTTTATAGTGATTATTTGTCATAATCTGTCTGTATAATTCTTCTCCAACTCTTAGTCCCATTGTACGTAGATTAGATATTTGTTTATTTCGTAGTCCTAAGTTCTGTTTTGACATTGTGTAATGTAAATTTATACAACTGAAAGTTCTGTTTAAGAAATACTAAATAAACGTAAATATAACTTCTTCGTCCGATGAATCGGATACATAAGAATCGTATGGTTCAAATAAATACAGTATAGAACCAAATTTTGTGAATTGTCTATATTTTCGTCTTGGGTATCTTTATAATCAAATTCATAATCACTAAATGCATCGATCTCGTAATCTGTCGATTCACACGATAAAAGAGATGTTTCGCTGTGATCAGATATTATTGCAATGTTTATATTGCCTATCTGCTGTGTGTTCAATGTCTGACGTCACACAGCACCAGATGTTAACTGACCGGAAATGCGGCTAAGAATCATCGGAGATATTCCTGCCCAGGTGCAAATTACAACTTTGACTCGCGATTACTTGATACTGAAGCATTGTAACCTAGTTATCAAGTGTTGATTACGTAATTTATGAATATTTACGTATAATATATAAAAATCGTTTTGCATTGTTGGTACACTTTAAATTTATCAATGTAGATTGACAGTCACTTATCACATTTGTATCGAGTAAATCAGGCACGTGCTGCTTCCGCACGGAATACAGCGATTTTTCGTATGGAAAGTTGTGGTAAATTCTGACAATTTTTTTTTTAAATTTACGTGTTGCCATAAAGTGTTCGCTACGCGAGCATTGTTGGAGCACGCCTTCGCTCGCTTCGCTTCACACATTAGACTATTTCCGAGTTTTATCCAAACTAAGGACAGAGCATACTTTGGCGTTATTTTATTTATGAGGTAATAATCTTATCTTTGGATACATAACGCCAATGCTTCTACCAAGTATAACGTCAAATCAGTTGTCCATAGTCTGGCGTGCTCAATCTAGGTTTTTAACGGTCATTTTCGGTTACTTGAAAATAGCCTTATGGTCCACTATCACTAGAATACAGAAGCCAATTAGGGCTACATAATTTTTTGTTTTATCTTGAAAATTCAAGATACTATCTAGAAAATTCAAGATACAATGTAGTATCTTGAAAATTCAACTTACTTACCTGAAAATTCAAGAAACTATCTTAAAAATTCAAAATAGTATTACTATCTTGAAAATTCAATTTATTATCTTGAAAATTCAACTTATTTTCTTGAAAATTCAAAATACTATCTTGAAAATTCAACTTACTAACTTGTAAATTCAACAAACTATCTGGAAAATTCAACATACTATCTTGAAAATTCAAGATACCGTTTTTAGCTTGCCGGAACGAATATCCGGAGACCTAATGTCATAGGTATAGTGTCCGCGTTTGCGTGCGTTTCGGCGTCCGAAGAGCTGTATTATGCTGACGACTCTTGTTAAAACATATTAGGTAACAAAACGGTTTTCTGTGTAGTTTATTGTGTAGAGGTTGATATCGATGAACATCGTATAAACAGATCGAGAAAATTCAATACGAATTTACTTTGAACTTAAGTAGCAATAAAATATTTTGAGTAGAATTTCAAGATAGTAGATCTATGTTGAATTTTCAAGATAGTTAAGTTGAATTTTCAAAATAGTTAAGCTAAATTTTCAAGATAGTATTTTGAATTTTTAAAGATCGTATCTTGAATTTTCAAGGTAGTTAAGTTGAATTTTCAAGATAGTATCTTGAATTTTCAAGATAATATTTTGCTTTTTCAAGAGAATATCTTGAATTTTCACGATAGTATCTTGAATTTTCTAGGTAGATCTAGTATCTTGAATTTTCAAGATAGTAAGTTGAATTTTCAAGATAGTATCTTGAGTTTTCAAGATAGTATCTTGAATTTTCAAGATGAATTAAACAGACATGTGACCCTAATTGGCTTCCGTACTAGTATCAGTCTTTTAAACCGGTTTCTACCTGTCACAAGTTGTATATAAAGTAGGATGTATATAAATTTATACATAGATCTATATATATCGATGACGTCACGTTTTGCACCCGACACTAGCCTACTAGACGGAAGTTTATATTCCGAAGACGGTTCATAAGATAGAATTGATAGTTGATTTCACAGAACTGTAAGTTTTTATTTGTCTGATCATTTTTGTTGTTTTTTACATTTGTATTCTTCATCCAATACGAAGTGTACTCAAAAGTTGAACGTTATACTTCATGGTAGACGTATAAATGGTCCACCATGTACAGTACTTTACTTTAACTTCATGCATTTTGATCCACGGTGCTCCTAAACACCAAACACTACCAAAATTTTGTGTATTTTTACCTTTAAATGCAGTTTCTATGTGTTTCAAACATGTTTTATAGTCCATGCGGTCACTGTCCAAAGAATGTAACTGAAAACAATATATTTTGAAGTCCTATTCATGAATGAATACAAATAAAGCAAAAAAAAAAACCAATTGTGTTTCCTATAACTCAACTGACCCTGTTTTTACCCCCCGACTCAGGTTTTTCTTTCAAGAAAAACATCAGTATTGACATGACTAAAAAATTTAGATCATATTTCACAAACAAGAAAGGCTTCAAACTTGCAGCAAGCAACAGTGCTGGCTGTAATATGTAGTAAACCAGGATACCGGACAATATAAGACAGACATTCCAGCTTGTATATCCTATCTGAGTAAAAAAAGAAAAACTGACCTAACGACTCTTTTTTTTCAAATATGTTATAGAAAACACATATATTTTTTTTGGGGGGGGGGGGGCCTAAAGTAATTTTGCATAACTGGTCTTTCAATATAAATTAGGTTATACCATGCTGTCAGCCTATTCTGCGCCCTTAAACACACTTGCCTATGTTAAATCGGTTTGAACCAGCAAAATAACATTCAACACTTTTGCTCAATCTACTGTTTTTCTTCTTCATTAGGCCTTCTTACGATGCGCAGAATAGGCTGACACAGTAATCTAAAACCAATTCAAAATATACCCAGATCGGTCTTAGATGCCACCTGCAATGTAAATTTAAAAAATTTTCCGGGGGAGGATCCCTGGACCCCCAACATCCTCCCACCCCGTCCTTCCAAGAGGGGCGTTTCCGCCTCTTAGAGTCACCCCCCTCGGACCGGTGGCCCTCGGTTTGGGCCTTTGGCCCTCAACGGTGCCCCCTACTTTTTCTTTTTCTCCACCTACTTTATTTCTTATTTAGAACCCTGCAGGTCAAGATTTTACAAGGACCGACAGAAATCTGCATTTTGCTGGTCCAAATGTCTGACACACTTTTCTGCACTGTCTAATTTCACATTGAAGGAAGTCTTTTTCTTCCCAAGTCAAAAATGACTCGATAATGCCCATTGGATAAAATCAATTTTTGTCTGCGAATGAAATTCTCTGAAACTGCTGTCACTTCTTAATGCATTGAGTAATAAGTCGAGAATACTGATTGGGTACGATATTTTTGTCTGCCAATCAGAATCTTTTGAACAAGTGAGGTGCGCTAACCCATATCAGGAAGTTAGCTACAACAACAATGGCGACGTCCTGGCCAATCAGATATTCATCGACCGCTATCCCCGGCCAAAAAAGTTTGGGACAGACAAAAAAATGGTCTGAATGACCATCACGGCATCAGATCACATGGACATTTGTTAAACTCTGACTTAAAAATTGGGTTGAACCAATACATAGCTTCTTGTCAGTATGAAATTTGAAGTTTGTTGTGTTTCTTTGAAATAAAATGAAATGTTCTACTTGACTGGATTTTATAACTTATGACCCAAGTTGAAAATACCATGTAAAACTTATAATTGTGACTTAGAACTGAAAAATCAGCATTCATTTCCAATTCTGTAACATATAGCGTGCTTTGTAAATCTGGCGAAGGGATGATACCCAGGATGCTGAAATATAATGAAGTATAGATTAAATCTGAGTGAAATATGGTGTCACAAATGAGACAGGCAAGATATTTTTATATACGTGATAATTACTGCATGCACATGCGATATGTGTGCGATATATACCAAAAATGGTTGTTTTTGTGACAGACTGACGGCCGATTGAGATTTAATGTCCCCTTGCTTTCGCCACAGTTGGGGAACAATAATTTGTGTATGCCTAAGATAGGGGAGTGTTAATGGTCAACCTTTGAACAGACGCATAAAATGTGAGAAATTTGAAAAGTGGAGAAGATCACGTTATCACGTCCAAAAAGCAAATTGTTGCAATGGAAAATGCCCGTTGTATATAGAGTTGAACCTATAAAAATGCTTAGGTTTCGTACCGAAAGGTACATAGAGCTTATAATTGTGACTTAGAACTGAAAAATCAGCATTCATTTCCAATTCTGTAACATTGATGTTCATATCCTCGACTGTTGTTGAAATTTTCAAAGTGAGGGTTACTTTTTCCTTATTTGTTTTAACCGTTATGGCATACAATTTCAAATAAAATAGACATATGATACAGCCTCGCTCATATCTAGATTTTCGTTCCTAAGTGATCCTTCTTAAAATGCCAAAATCTTACAGAAGTCTAAGTAATTTTAAACTTGACACTCAAACCCAGTGTTCCAGAAATTTTTCAAAAAACCACCTACCAACGGGCAAGTGACTAACTGAATCCACTTACATAGGGTAAAAATGTACTTACACAAAGTTAAAGGGATATTCCAGACTTAATTCTGAGAAAAGCATAAAATCAGTTGAGACTGTCTTACGTGACTTTACAAGGCACCTAGATAAAAAGGTCACATAGCACAAGGAGTCGTTTAACAGAGTACGAGTCTATCAAATATTGAATTTTTCATAAATTGTATACCAAATCAGAGACATATAAACACATTATATATGTGTCTGACCAAATCTCCATATTTACTACCACAGATTTACTAACTTCTCTAATCTTTAAAAGAAATGGATTTGAGCTTTTCTTATTGACCATCCGTTTTAGTACTGGAATGTTTTCAAAGTTTGGAATCAAATTCAGAATGCAGACGTTGGTCTTTATCGGGAAAGCTACAATATTTTTACAACGACAGTATCGTGTACATGTATCAGAATATCCTGTTCACGTTTGTTTAGTAACATTTCATCACTTTGAATGAGATTACGAATGAAAGTTAGCGAATTAAATGTTTATATTGCAATTAAATGAATGCGAAATTCAAACAACTCGTAATGACTGTCCATTGAAATGAGATAGCTGAACTTTCAGCAAGCATTTTGATACTGTGAAGTTATATGTCTGATACCTGCTTTAAACAGGTGAAACTATCATGAATTTTCTTTGATATATCATCAAGACATAACCCAAAATACCAATAAGATGCATATTCGGGTTCATGGTGAAGGTGGCATAAAAATTGAATTGAAAATTTACAATAACTGATCATTTCTACGGCAATAGTATTTGCTTTTCAAAACTACCATACGCTCCAATTAACAGTAAAAGAGAAAACAGAAGACATCTGATGAAGCTGCATGTCACAAATCACCAAGGAACTGCACACAAAAAAATGATAATTGTAGAATATACACGGAACGACAAATAAATTCGATTGTGATGCGGATACGATACCGACTTAGGACAGTCAGTTGAAGTAACAAACGTCACTCAGTTGATGTGGTTAACTGGTTTACGGGCGCCCACCTTCCCACTCAGCGCAAAAGCATCACGATCAAAGGACACACATTTAAAAATTTCTAAATAATCCTTCATATAGAGAGCAAGGATCAACAGGTTTATGAAGGAGAGAGGTCATGAAAATTTGTTTCACACGAAAAATTTATAGAATATGTTGCTATCAAAAACATGTAAGGAGACATCATCCTAAGTAAACCATGCTCTGCCCGTCTGTAAGCGAGCTCAGATCCTTGATCAATAGGAGTCCCGACTAACAGTCAGAGAACGAGGATCAGGACCTTGTCTCCTCTGAAAAGGTTTGGACAAGTCCCGTCATAGAGTCCCCACTGCCCTGTTAGTCAGCGTGCAATGCTCAAGTTAAAGTATTTATTTAGATTATAGGGGGGTGTATAAATTAATGGTATTATTCTTTATATCTGTTTTTGAGAATGACCGGTTAAATAGCAAAAAGCATCAGACAGTCATAAGTACGGTCATGTAGGGCAGGGGGTCGTTTAATACAGGGGATTGCTCTGGCAGTCTTAAATGTACTTTGCAACAGTAGAGCCGTAAAATTATAGATATTCACTCACATGGTGTAGTTCAATGCTTCTTTGTTTTTCTTTTTTAAATCAAATCTTTCTAGACTTTAGTCAATCAGTCCTCGGCTGAGATCGAAACGGGAAACTTGTGATTGTAAAAAAATAATATATCAAAATTGATATCGGTAATTTTTTTTGGTTCCATTATTTCCGGTTGTGCATTATAATTGATGGGATTGATATTATTCAAAATTTACTTACCACCAGGTAAGAGGTTTATAGCTTTTCAGTTACTTGAGCTGGTTTTTCACTTACCATGGGTAATAGGTAATGGGATTTCTAGAACACTGTTACTGCTCCTGGGTATGGATATATGGTCAATTGATTATTTATATTGTTTTACGTCATTCCACGATAATTTCACAAATATGGCATCTGCCTGATGCATTGCATGAAAATTTATACCTTTAAAATGGACCCTATGGAAGAAGTGAGGGATTTTCTACGTGTCACGTCTACCATGACACGGGATCTTGGCATGTATTGTCTTATCCGAAAGACAGGACACTTGTGTGCACACAGCAGGAGATGAATCCGGGATCTTTTGGCCACAAGCAGAGCACCTCTTCCACTGGTCCACACCGGCTTTAGATGTATGATCCAATTACTACCAGTATACCCTCGCAAATAAAGTTTGGAGGGGTATATTGGAATCACCTTGTCTGTCCATCTGTCTGCAATAAAAACTTAATCCTTGGCCATAACTTTTGAACCAAAAGAGATGGGGCCTTCATACTACATATTTGTATTCCTTGTGGCAAGACTGCTCTGTTGGTACCAAAATTTTTGACCTTGACCTTGACGTTTTACCTACTTTTGAAAAACTATAACCTTGGCCATCTTTTCAACCAAAGGAGATGGGGTCTTCATACTAGACATGTTTATTTTTGTGGCAAGATCTTTGTATCATTTTTGACCCCATGACCTTGACCTTGAATATAACCTTGGCCATCTTTTCAACCAAAGGAGATGGGGTCTTCATACTAGACATGTTTATTCTTGTGGCAAGATCTTTCTATCATTTTTGACCTCATGACCTTGACATTTGACCTACTTTTGAAAAAGTTATGCGTTACCTGCTGAAATTACCCATAACTTCTGTACCAAAAGCGATGGGGCCTTTATACTACACATGTGTTTTTCTTGTGGCAAGACCTGTCTGTCATCAAAATTTTTCACTTCATGACCTTGATGTTTGACTGTCTTTCGAATAACATTAACCTTAGCTACAATCTTATTGAAACGCGACTTGTACTTCGTTCCTCTACGCTACTCTCCATGTACAAGATCTTACAACTGCCGATTCGAGGTCATCTCAGGATGACCTTTCAGTACAGCCAGTCAGAATTTAAGTTAGAGATCTTTCGGTATTGTTTGTATGTAATATAACACCGAAAGATTTCTAACTCCAATTCTGATTGGCTGTTCTGAAAGGTCATCCTGAGATGACCTCGAATCGGCAGTTGTAAGATCTTGTACATGGAGAGTAGCGTAGAGGAGCGAAATACAAGTCGTATTTTAATAAGATTGCCTTAGCTATAACTTTCGAACCAAAAGGAGATGGAGCCTTCAAACTACACATGTGTATTTTTTGTGGCAAGACCTGTCTGTCAGCACCAAAATATTTTACCTCGTGACCTTTACCTTGGTCTTTGCTTTACTTCATATACTTACTGTGCATCTGGCATTTAAAACTTTTCAATCCAAGTTGTTTCTTAATTATACGAAACAAATATCAATACCATAGCTTAGTATCGATTATCGATTTTTGAGAGGTTTCAGTGATCAACAATCGAAAGTTACTGACTATTGTCACATCATTAGGACAAAGAACTGAATACATGCATGTATGATATGGTACCGACATATATAAACACTTTCTAACCAGTGTTTAACTTGTATTTATTCCCTATTTGGCAATAATAATTTACATATGTGGCAACAACTGTGCGCCATTACTGTATGGCTGTTTATGCCTGAGCTTGATGCGTGCTTACCAACAGAGGAGGCAGTTTCACACAAGTGTTTTCAAAGTTTTAAAGATTCCTATTTATTTAGTGTTGGGAAATAATTTGTATTTACATGTATAGATAGATCTATATTGGAAATGGAAGAAAGTGAATAGATAATTTGATCTGAAAACACGAGGATCGGGCATTTTATAATTCTGCACACTGTCTCAGAGTGTCTTCATTCCAAATAATCATGTTTAAGGCAGGATTGTACTCTAATAACACAACTTTTGGCACTTTTTGATTTGGGAACCAAAGGTATATACATGTAGCACCAACCAAAACATGTTTTTGGTATATGTATGTTTTCGGTACTCTGACCTGTGTTTTCGGTAAATATCTGTGTTTTCCATAATTCTTAGAACGGTATATTTACAATTATACACAGATCCAATACTCAGTATTACAACTACTAAGAACAGTCATGATTTGCGTTTAGTCACCTTCCAAATCCATTGACATCAAAAAGCCAATGACCAACCAGTTTTTACTAAAAATGTAAAGGCGGTCGGAGGATTTTTGGAAAGACTACAACCATTGTCTGAAAAAACTATGGACTACATAGTAATTGTTATACCTATGAGGTCATAAATATCTGACTTATCTGACCTAATAATGGATTAATTTAACTTGAAACCGAGCGCTCAGGACGTGTGAAGTATGAATGCTCTTTTTCAATAAAGACTGATCATTGATATGACATCAATAGCTAATGACCAAGCCAATTTTTATTAGAAATGTCAGGCAGTCAGATGGTTTTCAGAAAGACTACAATCATTGTCCGAAAAAACTAGTAGACTAGTAATTGTTTTACCTATGACGTCACAATCAAATACCTGACTTACCGGTCTTAATAATTGATTAATTTAACTTGAAACCTAGCGCACTGCAAGTGTGAAGTTTAAGTGCACTGTATCTATAAAACTTAATAATTGATATGACATCAATAAGCCAATGACAAGCCAATATTTACTAGAACTGTCAGACAGTCAGATGGATTTTGGAAAGACTACAATCATTGTCTAAAAAAACTAGTGGACTAGTAATTGTTATACCTGTGACGTCATAATCACATATCTGACGTCTATTCTATATCTATATCTATTCTAATAATTGTTGGTATTCAAACATCTAATAAATACCCAGTAGACTGATTCAATTCTATGTCTTTCTTTAATAACATACCATTTTCTAAAAAAAAAAAATTAAGGTTGTCAGTTGGATGACAGCTTAAGGGTTATCCATACCTAAGAAAATTCTAGGGGAATACCTACCCATATTTATTTTCGTTTGAGCAAGTAATCACAATTACGGAGTCTCAACATGCTTTATTCATATTTTGGTAATTTCTTGGTCAAACATATCATCTATTAGTTTGCATTGCACGGCCAATTTTATGTAAATAAGCAGATTGTAAACACTTCTTATTTGTAGTATAATATCTTTCCTTCATGGTTCAATATCAATTTTAGAATCCCTTATACATGTAATGAGAGAAAAGGGTGTCTTGCATCACTGGTTGCTAAAATTAGTATCCCAATATAAATGCATCAAAATGTGATATCTAGAGTGCTGATAATGGAGAAAAATATGCAAATTTCATTTTCTTGATTTACTTTCATTTTATGCACTTATTAAATAAAAGAAATATGTATGTATCCAGGTAAAATTTCGTGCAAAGTAAGATTTTATTACCCTTATTACAATTTGTATGATTTGGTACATGTTATAATAAATCAGAAATATGTTTAAGACCTCTAGATTTACATTATTTTGATACTATTATAAAATATATGCTATTTTTTACAAAGACAAATCAACAAAGTTTTATTTCCCCCACCCCCTTCTTCTGACGGAGCATTATGAGGTTACCAAGGATCGAGGAGAATCCTTGAAAAATTCTGAATTGTCCTAGGTGAAAATTAAGGCATCTTTGACAACTGGACAACTTTCAGTTTTGAATCTTGTAATGATTTTGTTGGACAGAAGCTTGATATTTAGTTTACAATTTCACCTTTCATAGTGACGAAAAATTGTATTCAGGATTCTAGTTGAGATATGGATCAGTGTTAGTTATTATGCACTAGACAACTTTAAGTAATAGAAAAATTTGACCATTTTAATGAAGATATTATGTACTTGACAGAATAGTGTAAGAAATGTCTGCACCACCACCCCCATATCCTGGAAAAGAACAAGGTATGTGTATACAATTAAATATGTTATCAAAATTGAATATACATGTATATGCTTTGAGAAACTTATATTTGTAAGAATCTGACATCTTTTTGGTTATTAAAGTTTGTGACTTTACTATTTCTCAGGAAAAAGAAAACCTGTAAATGAAAAGGTACCCTTGTCGTTTAGTCTTTGCCAAATGGTCAGTGAGGATCTCATCACTGAAATCAATAGAACTGATCAGACTTTATTTTATAAAATTTTTAGTGTTTTTCATATTAAATTGTAATCTCTATTGAAACGGTTCAGCTCAAACTTCACCACCATTTCTATCTCCCCATTCATATTTTGTGTGGGAAAACTTTGCCCATAGAAACTGGGTCATTGTATCCAAAATATGGAGTGACAGGCACATACCACTTAGCTTTTAGGTTAATTAAATCCCTGACTATTTATATCAATCCATTTTCTTGTAAAAACTCCATGTATACTCGAATTAATACATCACAACATATTTGATGAAGTATGACCCAAACCGTTACAATGGAAATTAATTAAATTGCACTCTGTCACAGGTATAAAATCATGTTTAGATGTACAATTAGAGGTGTGTACAAATGTATCAAATGCCTTGTTAATGTATATACATATTCATGCATTTCAAAATACTTCTGAATTGTAGTAGTTCATATAAAAAGACCCAAATTTTTATAGACATAATATAAAATCTTTTAAAAGGCTCTGTAATGTGGTTTTTTTTTTTCAGAAGCTGGTATGTACCCCCAGCAACCACCACCACCACCAGGACCAGGTGAGGAGACAGCACTGATAATTACTCATGACATATAACTGTTAACATAACTTTCTTTTTGTCTTTTATTTTATTACCCTCTGCATAAGTTGATCTTGAGTCTTCAAAAGTTGCATACCCTGAAATTTGGTATAATTTCAAAAATTAGGGCTGTTGCTTCAAGTCCTCTGATTTATCAAAATAAAAAGAAAATACTTCGTAAATGAAGTGGGTATTCCATAAATACAACCATAACCTGACTTTGTGCATGCACAGAAGACTTCAAAAGAGAACAATTACAGTAAATACTCACTTTAGTAGACTTGAATGCAGATTTTTTAAGTTACTCATCAAGTTTATTTACCTCATCCGCCATGACGAAATCCAAATAAGATCACATGATAAGTTGGTTGTAAACATTCTGTTTCCAAACATTGCATTTTAGACAGCCATATCTCACTTAATGTGACAAATTTGATCACAACATTTGCAAGGTCCCTTTTTAATGTCTTTTAGGCTTATATATATATATAATCAAAACAATTTAGAATAAATTTACCTACAATATGCCCAGCACTAGGGAACATAGGGTGTACAGCTCTAAGATTTCTTTTTTTTGCAAGCATTTTAATAAATTCTGGACTTTGTTTCTTAATTAATCTTGTACCTAGTCATTAATGTACATGTACCCCTTACTAAACTAAAGAAGGTTTTTGGGGTACACGGAATCATCCTGTCTGTCTGTGTGTCTCTTACAATACAAGGGATAGGGCTTCAATACACAGACTAAGCCGGCGTGGCCTAGTGGTATCGCGTTGGACTCCTGATCAGGAGGCCGGGGTTCGAGTACCGCTCAGGTCATGCCGGTGTCATGTCTTTCGGATAAGACAGTAAAAACTGAAGCCCCGTGTCGTGGTATGCATGGCACATTAAAGATCCCTCACTGCTTAGGGTGGGTCCGTTGCAAAGGTCAAAATTTGTATACCCCACATCAGGCAGATGCCGTCACTATATACATGAAATATTTGTGGTGTGACGTAAAACAAAAATCAATCAATAAATACACAGGCTCGTTCACCATAAAAAATTCTACATTTGATGCCTAGACATTTGACTTAGTGACCTTGACCTTTGATCTTGTATTATTAGTTTGGTTACTTTCCTGTTTCACACACCCAAGTGCTACATTTTGATACAAGACATTTTACCAAGTGACCTTAGAATTTGATCTTGTATTATTAAATTGATTAATAAGTTCTGTAAGCAGATTTCTGTTACAATATACAATAAGGGATAGATCTGTCATATTTCACACACACATTCCCTATAACAAGTTCTACACTTTGATACCAAGTCATTTGACATAGTGATCTTCACCTTGAACTTTGACTTTGTAATAATGATGTGGTTAAGAATGCAGATTTCTTTTATAATGTATAAGACAAGGGTTTCATATTTCACACACATTATGAATCTTGAATTATTCAGCATAACAAGTAGAACATATTCACTTTATCTTATTCCAAATTTGTTGTGGCAGAAGGGTATTGGTCCATTGCATGGACAAACATACTGGTAGTTAAAACAGGAATAGAAAGTGTTTTGTCATTAATAGTATCAACAGAACTTCTTTGGTTAGAATGAATTAAGTCTTTGAAGCATTTGTCAGTAGTTAGTATGCAGTCATACGTTTTGTTTATTTAGTCAATATATGTAGTATGTACATTGAGGTATGCCAAGATTGGTTAACAATATAATATATACATGTATTTGAATTGAAATTATATGTTAAAACACATTGCTATGAAGAAGACAGTTTGTTTAAAAAATTTTTTGTTTTCAGGATATCCTCAACAGCCTTATGGACAACCTCAAGCAGGTGAGTTTCCATTGCTGTTTCTTCATTCACAGATCTAGGTTTTGAAAATTGAAATAACTCATTGCTAATTACAAAGATGCATGAGATTTTTAGTGTACCTAACTGAATCTTAATTAATCTACTTATGCTATATGGTTTGTTACTGAAATATAAAATGTCTCGAAACTTTGATATAATAATTAGATATTCATCATGATTTAAAGATAACTTATTGGGTCTTTTCGTTTTACAGAGTTATTTCCCATATGAGCAGGTATCCGACGTCAAACATTTGTGACGTCAACCAGCTTTATATATAAACATATATATAAAGTAACAAATTTTTATTCATCCATGCTGAAGTAACAAGTACTTAGGCAGCTAATTTTATACATGCGTCTGCTTAATTAACAAATATTGTCAGTAGTATTTATTTTTCAGTCATATTAGAAATAAAAAGCCAAATGTTTTTGAAGATTTGTTAATAAGCACGAGTTTCTACTTCTCAATGATATATCTTTTTGGCACTCTAAGGTTATGGACAGCCTCCATACGGCCAACAGCCGTATGCTCAACCAGGTGAGACTTTAAATTAGCATGAGACCTCTTCCCTGACTATTGTGTCATCAAATTGTGTTACTCACTAATCAATCTTAATATTGTAATCATACTAATGTGGAGTGTGTTTATGTAGTATCCCAGAGTTCTTTAAATGTAAAAGTAATCACATAGGAATGCATTTTGTGTTTCTTCATTTTTATGGGGATTTTATGTGTGTGTTTGTCATTTTAGGAAGGGATTAGATACATGTGTAGAAATATGTCAATGTAACCTGTATGTTTTAACTGTCCTATTTGTTTCACTGTTTATGTTAGAAGGAAAATGAAGGTTTTTTTTTTTTTACTTTTATACAAATATTTATTTGTTTCTTAGACAGGACAGTGATTGCTCCTAGAAAGCTCTTATTCATACATTACAATTAATTTCTCCTTGTCACAACTTGTTGCAGAGAGAATTATTTAGTACGACTCATATTTCTGTCTATTTTTCACGTCATCGATATATATCTTACTTGCCTTGGGGACACTCTTGAAGACACATATTGCAATGACAGTTCTTCAGATTTTACTTAATAAAGAACCCTCTTTATTTTGAAAGTAAAAGATCCAGATCATGTGAGAGAATGCTTCATTTTATGATATTTGTTTTTAATATGTTTTAATGAGAAATGTATTCTTTTGTTTATTATGAGACTGTCACCATACACACATTCACAAAATACCATCATGATAAAGAGTTTGCAAGTCCACCAGCCATTGTTCATCTTACTGTCTTTGTACAAGATTTACCAGTCAGGAAATATGAAGTTGATCGCCTATAATGTGTTTCTTTTTGCAATTTTGGTGTTTGAAAATAACATTTGTATTGCCATTTCATTTTGTCTTTAATTGATGTAAGCCAAATAAGATGAATTTTGAAATGTAGTGTAAAGGAGTTACTTTACTTGATGGTACATGAAGTCTGTGTCAGATTGTCTGTTAGGATGTTAAGCCATCCTTATCGAAGATTGATTAAGAAACAGTTCTTATATAATTACCTTCTATAAAGATGATTTTCGTGAAAGGAACACCAGTAAAATTGTAAGATTTGAGTATAGATTACTGGTAAATAGTTAAGTTGATGTTGATATTATACTTGTCACAGTTTGAAAGGATAATTGAAGGAGTTCATATGAGGAAGTCAAAAGTGAATTCCCAGTTCCTAGTTCTGATATTCGTTCTTTTTGTTATACAGAGTTACCCGGTACTTCCCATTTTGGACGATTTCTGATGTAAAACAATTATGACATCATCAAATTCTATGAAAACTAATCTAAAACTCAGGAAAATGATAATCCACAAATGATGTTTTCATAGGAATTTGATGATGTCATAATTGTTCACATTCAGATACCTCTCAAATGGGAAGTAACTTTGTTTAACGAAAAGACTCAATAGTAATAGTTAATTCACAGTTCCTAGTTCTGATATAGTAATAGTTCATTCCCAGTTCCTAGTTCTGATATAGTGATAGTTAATTCCCAGTTCCTAGTATGATATGGTAATAAGCCCCCCACATAATCCTGTCATGTTTCTTCATCTAGTCAATCAGTTAAACTGTGTCCAGGCAGTAAAAAGTTGCTTGATACTGTGTACATGTGTAAAATTTTATTTTGATAGATAAATTTTTTATTTTTAGCTCACTAAGTGATCAGAAGATATTTGGTTTTGTATTTAAACAAGCATGAAACATATTTACACCTCTTGAAATGTTTTCAAATGCATATCTGTCAATCGCCATATAAGTAGATACTTGGAATTTTGTGTGAATCACATCTCAACTTTGACACAAATGGTTGTGTCTCAGTTTTTAGGAAATAGAATTATATTAATATGTCTAAGCACTCCCCATTCATTGAAATATGGCCTTGTTTGTATATCAAAACAATTAACAGAACTGCCTGGTATCAGCTTTCCTTGAGAAATCCTGCATTTACATGACGAGACTTTACGAATTATAACAGTCAAATATATAGGATAGCATTCAATGTCTTAAATGATCTATTGACCATTTATTTATTCTACATATATCATATGGGAATCTTCCATTTGCTGTTTATAAACAGCATCAGTAAATCATTTTGGAGGGAAGTTAAAAATTGAAAGAAACAGCTGGTGTCCCACAAACTTTCGTCGAATGTCAAGCACTTTAGCACAGAATACGATTTTGATGATGTGATGCAAGGTTGGATAAGTCAGACATTTTATCATTGTAAGCATAACAATTAAAAGTCTGCCAAACATAGCTTTCTGTGCTGAAAAGTGTTTTAGTGTTATCACCTGCTACCTCAGATATGGGGCGTTATGACATCATCAATCAGTGTTACTCATACAGAAATAAACAATAAATGTCTTGAAAGCTTTACCTTGGACACCACAGTAATGGTGCATATATTTTCAGTAAGAGGACATTTTTTTTTTAAATATGTGAAACTTTAAACATGAAAATCATTTTCCTTTTTATAATTGGATGAATAATCATTAAGAAGTCATTATGAGGTCATATATATACACTTCATTATGAATGTGTTCTTATGCAACAGTATTACTTTTCTTTTACATTTTGCCCAGTATGTATACCTGAACTTGATAATTTGCATCTTAATAACAGGAATGTCTAGGATAATTTGAAGACTTTTTTTAATTCAGGTTTCTTATTTTAATCAGAGTTTCCTGCTTTACTAAGTTGTACCAATCAAACCACCTCATAACTGAATGTATTTCTTATGCCTCACCATTGAAAATGGTTTGGGCACATAGTCTTATCCCATTCCATCCTTCCGTCATCATTTCGTTTCTATGCTCTATCTCTGCAACGGGTGTATATACTAATTGAAATTTGGTATACTGATTCATCATGAGAGATAAACTAGGTCAAGTTATATTTGGTGGCAGTCAAGTAACTGACACAGTTATATCCATGGACTTCGAAAACTTCCAATAATTAACAGTTTCTATGCTTTATCTCTGCAATGAATGCACAAAGTGTCTTGAAATTTAGTATATAGATACATCTTGAGAATACCTAGGTCTAGATTTAATTTGGTGAAGATTTAAACAGGTTTGAAGGAGTTATGCCCCTTGGACTTTGATGTCTGTGCATATACTGGGTATGGTGAATTCACCTTGTCTTCGTGACTTGTCCTTAGACCTAAGGAGGATTTCAAAGAAACTTGGTACCACCAAAGATCTCAATATATAGATGTGCAGATTGTATGGGGAAATCAGTTCAAAATTTTTGTAGGAGTTATGGCCTTTGGACTACATTTGCTATTAAAAAAATGTCATTTCTTTTTTGCTGTTGTTGGGACATTTGTTCCATATCGACTCATCTAGTTGTAACATTCGTGTTGTTGTATTTGGAGTGTATGAATTTGCTTTCAAATTACTATTTGATAACTATTAATCTTTTTTATTACAAATGGTGTAGCATATGGAGGCTATGTTGGTAAGCTGTGTCTCCTCTTATCTACCTTGCCTTACTCTGCATGAATGTCTATTGAAAATTGTAATATTTAATCTCTGAATTGACTGCATCATACTGTAGTACATGCATTGCGTTGAGTTCTTACATGTATATGGATACATTCGAATGAGATCAGTGAATATTATGTCCATATTTTATCTTATATTTTGACTACACATACATACACAGATACATACAGAGAAACATACAAAATAATCGGATAAAATCAAACATTGATTCATTGTGTTTTCTTTTGCACAGTACACAGATACATACAGAATAATGTGATAAAAGTATTGACTCAAGCTTAATTGATTGGACTGAAAGGTTGAAAAAGCTTCGTTTAATCTGTTGTTTATTTTTCACACTGGAAACATTGATTCTGTGATGTAATTTAGTTGAGATTTTAAAGCCACATTTTCTGCATTCTTTATAATTTCATTAATTGAAAATTAATTTTTTAAAAGTACTAGGAGATTTATAGACTACAGGAAATATCTTGATTCATTGAATTACAAAATTCACAAATAATGTGGTCATAAAGATGTTGATGTATGAAAATTATATAATTAGATATAAGCTTGCGAGGACAAATGTCCGAAGAGCTATCGTCATACCCCTGGCAGTGTTGTAGACGAGACAAATACTTTAACCTGGATCATAACTTTTAAACCATTAGAGACGGGGCTTAGTATTTCACATGTGTATTCCTTGTGCCAAGACCTTTCATTGGGTACCAAAAGTTTTTACCTTATGACATTGACCTTGAAGTTTGACTTACTTTAAGAAAACTTTAACCTTGGTCACAAGTTATGAAGAGCAAGAGATAGGGATGAAATATTTCTTGTGTGTATTTCTTGTGATAAGGTCTTTCATTTTGTATCAAAATTGTATACGTTTTCTCCTTCACCTTGAAGATTGACCTACTTACAAGAAAACTTTTGTTATTTAAATTTGGTTGCTACCGGTGAGCTCTGTTGTCTTCTGACAACTCTTGTTAATAATTCTAATAAACTTAAGATTTCTCCATATATGTTCTGTAGAACTCGTCGGGTGATTATTCTCCAACACATTCCCACTCAGATTTGCCACACCTACTATACAACAACAGTTCTTAATGCTCCACCCATTTCATTTTCTGAAAACTGAATTATTGATTTTTGTGTAACTGAACTTTTCATCTGCAGAAACATAATAGAATACCTGGCTCTGGTTTATTGTGGATCAGTGATACATGTAATTTGATTGGTTCTTGTTACATAAGTGAATACTGGAGAATAAACCACTTCTAAGTAGTTGTTGTTTCTTACACAATTTAGAAACAACTTTGTACATATGCACTAAAGGCAGAAATGATTTGATTCTTTGATTTTTATGATGTATAATTGTTGTAGTATGATGTGGTGTTATTTTTAGCCCAGTAATTAAATGAAGTTTCTGAAAAAGGATACTTTCAGCAGAAAACATTCTGTCAAAGTTTCTCAACTTTGTATGCTCATGGTACTTATAGGCCACATGACTACATCTTTCATTTAGTCCTATCACTTTTGACCTCATGACCTTTTCCTTGGATAACCTGTGATATTTTATCTATTAAATTTCAATGTTGATGAATGTAAATAAAAAGATGGAATACAAAATAATTTCTGGAATTTATGTCTTTCAGGGCAGCTAATGTCATGCTCCTGGCGTCTGCTGTCCACATCTGCTTTCCAAAAAAATTTAATCTGAGCTATAACTTTTGAATTGTTAAAGATAGGGCTTTGATATTTCCTGTGTACATTCCACATGACCAGATTCTTCATTTAGTCCCATCACCTTTGACTTCATAACCTTTACTTTGGATTTTGACCTACTTTTCAAAAACTTTAACCTGGACCTGTATCTTTTGGACCATTAGCAATAGGACTTTGATATTTGACATGTAGATTCTTTATGGCCAGGTGTTTCATTTGGTGCCTTCGGTTTTGATGTTGTTGTCTTGACCTTTGACATTAACATACTTTTCAAGAACTTTAATCTTTGCTATATCTTCTTTGATTCCTTATAATCAGAACTTTAATTTGGTGCTGGTACTTTTGACCATATACTTTGACCTACTTTTCAAAAACTTCATTCTGAGCTTTTCATGGTTTGAACCATTAAAGATAGGGCTGTGATATTTCCTGTGTACATTCCTTATGTCTAGAGTTTTCATTTTGTGCCATTTCTTTTGACCTTGAACTTGAACTTTTCAAAACACATTACAGATTTACAAATCTTTGCTTTTAATGTCCATGGCATTAAGGACTTCTTTTTAGGAACAAATAGAATAGAAAGGTGTGTAAAGAATGATGTTGCTTTTGGTTACATTCCTTGATCAAATTTATGACATGTTATGATGTCTTTTAGACTCCATTGTTCTTGCATTGTTAGGTGTTTTCTTTGATTCCATTTCATGCGAGTCTTTTGGAATTATGTGGTGTGGTCTTTGGTTCCATATTGAAGTAGAATTTCTGAAAGAGGATACTTTCTTTGGTGCACATTCTGATATTTTCTAAGTTTCTAAGTGACTTAGGCCAATTTGGGCCTCTTGTTAATGTGATGCTATCCAGAATGGAGGAATGGAGCAAGAATGTAGTTTTAACAAAATATCAGACAAATGTTTGCATGCTTGTTGTGTTATATTTAGCACATAATAATCATGTACATTGTATGTTGCAGACTCAGTAAGCTAGTCTGATACATATGACGCCCTCTGTTGCATTTTGTGAATTTATCATTTATTCAGTTTTGTTCAGATTCAAAAGAAATTTAATCAAATATGATAGGAACAAGAATCCATGGTATCTTGTACTTGTGTACTTAATTTACTGACATGAATCATGGAGTATGGAAAAGTAATTATTTGTTCATTGTTCAAAAATGTTCTGATTAAATGCCAACTTTATTTTCCTTTTGATTTTAAAATCAGCATATATACTAGAATTGCATATTGTATTAAACCTTCGAGGAGCAAAAGTTTGTCATTGTGCTGACATCATTCAAACTCCCAGTAAATATCTGGCAAATGACATACATGTAATCAATAAACCTTTTTCTGATTTTACATGATGTATAGGTCAGTATTTGGGACAAATGGAGCTTTGCTGTTCAGAATTGCATCATAGTACTGTAACATCACATCCCAAATGTCATAATGAAAATTTTAACAAAAGCAGTTTGTCTGGTTTTAGGCCCCTTACATCATTCAAGATGGGATAAGGGTCTATTTTGATGACATAAATATGAAAATTAAAAACTTCTGAATGCCACTTTGTTTTTAGCTCACCTGAGCCAAAGGCTTAATGCTGTCTGTTGTCCGTCCTTCCGTCGTAAACTTTTCACATTTTCGACTTCTTCTCAAGAACCGCTGAACAGATTTTCTATGAAACTTGATAGGAATAAAGTACTCATGAACCCCTACAAATGTTGTTTTTTGTCCCAATCCATCAATAGGCGGTGCAACTACAGGCAAAAGTAGGCACAGAGGGTATCCTCCATGAACAAACTTCTTCTTCAGACTTGACTCCTGATCGGGAGGCCGGGGTTCGGTTCCCGCTCTGGCCATGCCGGTGTCCTGTCTTTCGGATGAGACAGTAAAAACCGAGGCCCCGTGTCGTGGTATGCATGGCACGTAAAAGATCCCTCACTGCTTCGGGTGGGTCCGTTGCAAAGGTCAAAATTTGTATGCCCTGCATCAGGCAGATGCCGTCACCATATACGTGAAATATTCGTGGTGTGACGTACAACAAAAATCAATCAATCATTTAATGTTCAGACCAGGTACATAAAGAGACAAACTGAATGCATAGGAATGATCTAGAGGGAAGTATTGATATTTTTGGTTCTGTTCCAAAATCAAATTTCTGACGTTTTTTGACATTGTTAATTGATAATGGTGATTCTTATGGACTATTTTCATCATAATTATGGTAATGAATATTACTGTGAAAGAATTTTATCAATATCTCAATTTTTTTATATTTTTTATGAATTTTTTAAGACTTCATATAAAGGAAGTGGTGGCCATTCTTAATTTCAACTTTTTTTGTAAAACTGTTTGAAGGATTTTAATAAAACTTGGCAGAAATAAATTACTTATGACTCCCTCCAAATTTTAGCATTTTCGTCCCGATCTCTTTACAGGTGGCACCACCACAGTCAAAAGTAGGTCACAAAAGAGTACCCTCATTTGACAATCTCCTTCTTTATACTGGCTGTATACAGAGATGAACAGAATGCATAGAAATGGTCTTAAGGGATGAGTGAAGAAGTATTGTCATTTTGGTTCCCTGCCAAAATGAAACTTTAGAAGTTTTTTCAACATTATTTTGGACTTGGTGATTTCAATGCAGAAAGGTGTCATATTTCTTAGTTAATTGATAATGATGATTTCCTCTGGACTATTTTTTATCATAATTATAGTAATGAATGTTATTTTAAAAGAAATTTGTCAATATCTCAATTTTTGGATTTTCTATGAATTTTTAAAGACTTCCTAATGAGGGTGTATAGGGACAATTCCTCGCAATTTTAACTTCTTTTATACCACATGAAACATTTTGATGAAATATGGTATACATGAAGTAGTATACATTCTCTATTAATTTTGTACATTTCATCCAAATTCGTCAACAGGTGGTTCCACCATGGCTAAAAAATCTCACAATGGTTCATTACTCAACATATGAAATTAGGCCATTTTAAGTTGGATATGGATAATATTTAAAACAATTATTGTTTATGAACCAGACTTGAAATCAGTCAACAAAAGGCCCCACAGAAAATGACTAACTTGTTGCTCTGAATCACATCTTGCAGAGACAAAGCAAATGCTTAATATCAAAATCATCTGAATGGATGTGCAAAAAAGTGTTGTTGTTTTTTATTCTGGTCTGAAATAAAATTTGACATATTTTCAACATTTGTGTTGACTTAGTCAAAGTAATGCAAAAAATAAATGACCTCTTCCTTCCTGCATGACTGGTCATCTAGGTACTCATGTGAACCATATAGGCCCTCTTGGGCCTCTTGTTTGTACAAAACTTCTGTGGAAGTTGCTTTTCAGCATACTCCTTATTCCTCAGCTAGTATTTAATGTAGATATACAGATATTAATCATTTTGATTATCCTTTCAGCTATTGTCCAATTAGTAGGTAGAACATTAAGTTGGAATGCCACTTGATTCATAAAAATGAATTTCATTTTTGATTACTTTTTGTTTTAGCTTCTCTGAGTTTAATACAGTGGCTATTTGAAAAAATTCTATGCAAAAATATAAAAACTTAACTTAGTTGAAATATGTGGAATTAAATACATTGTTTTATGGTCCATTGTGCATGCATTACTGCCCTCTCTAATGTATTACTGATCCAATATATTGCAGACTCATAATTACAAAAAAATTGCAAAAGGCAATCAACAATTCATTTCTATTATCACCCATAAAAAAATTTGTAAATTGATTTCCATTGAGGATATATGTTGCTTTGTTACAGCTCAGGCTGGTTATGGCCAGACTACTGTGGTGATGGCACAGCCTGCAGTGACTGTCGTCCAGCAGTTCCGTGAGGCTCCAGTGCATACTCGTTGTATGCACTGTCAAGCCGAGGTGGTGACCGCGACACAGTATGAGACTGGAACATTTGCATGGATCATCTGTCTTGTCCTCTGCCTGGTTGGGTAAGTCATCTAATATGTCTTAAGTGCTAAACAGAAAATAAATCTATGGCTTCAGATGTAAAGCGAGATAACAACATTTTGTAGAATTCAATTGTCATAACATAAAACAATTGGAATCTAAGATGGATAGTTGGTTTATAAGTAGGTAGCCATTATAGCGAGTGTAACTGTGTGGTGAATGTATTAGGCTCATGCAGTGCATTTTAATAGAGTATTGATTATCTCCTGTTTTTACACCATCTTATTTAATTGTTTGAATTGTTCACAAAACCTATCCTGTATCAGAAATGAAGGTAATTGAGATACATTTACATGTAGATATTAATGTCTTTTAATATGTGTTGTAAAAGACCTAAAAAAGGAACTCATGTTCCAATGAGTTTTGTTTTTTCTTTTGGTAAAAAACTACTACCACAAGTAATAATGTTTCATATCAGAAGTGTAGTATTTAATATGATGTTTAAAACTTACTTGAGTGACCATTCTCCAGCCATTGTTTTGTCTGCAGCTTTGTCCATGGCATACATCAGAGGCCACATGTAATAGGCAGTTTACTGTAGATATTCACTGCATTAAATATTCCACAGGAATATTCCATTGTACAGTTGATATATTGAACTTGTTCAGTGTTCATTTGTTGTTGTGCCTCATACCAAGATTAATTCACTTGTATAATAATTGCATCTATATGATGCATTACTTCAGCTTTAGAAATTGGCCCCTCCCAAAGGAGTGAGGATCAAGAAATGGGTTCTCTGTTTTTATACCCTCCTCAAACGAAGTTTGGGGGGAGGTATATTGGAATCACCTTGTCCGTCTGTTGGTCTATCCGTCTGTCTGTCCAGAAAACTTTAACCTTGACCATAACTTTTGAACCAAAAGAGACTGAGTATTCATATTTTACATGTATATTCATTGTGGCAAGACCTTTCTTTTGGTGCCAAAATTTTTGACCTTGTGACCTTGGCCTTGACATTTGACCTACTTTTTAAAAACTGAAACCTTAGCTATAACTTTTGAACCAAAAGAGACTTGTTATTTATACCAAACATGTATATTCTTTGTGGCAAGATCTTTCTTTAGGTACCAAAATTTTTGACCTTGTGACCTTGGCCTTGACATCTGACCTACTTCCTAAAAAATTAAACTTAGCCATAACTTTTGAACCAAAAGAGACTTGGTATTCATACTAATTATGTATATTCCTTGTGGCAAGACCTTTCTTTTGGTACCAAAATTTTTGACCTGTGACCTTGGCCTTGACATTTGACCTACTTTTTAAAAACTTTAACCTTAGCTTTAACTTTTGACCCAAAAGAGACTGGGTATTCATATTACACATGTATATTATTTGTGGCAAGCTCTTTTATTTGGTACCAAAATTTTTGACCTTTTGACCTTGGCTTTGACATTTGACCTACTTTTTAAAAACTTTAACCTTAGCCATAACTTTTGAACCAAAAGAGACTGGGTATTCATACTACACATGTATATTCCTTGTGGCAAGACCTTTCTTTTGGTACCAAAATGTTTTACCTGTGACCTTGGCCTTGACACTTGACCTACTTTTTAAAAACTTTAATCTTAGCTATAACTTTTGAACCAAAAGAGACTGGGTATTCATACTACACATGTATATTCCTTGTGGCAAGACCTTTCTTTTGGTACCAAAATGTTTTACCTGTGACCTTGGCCTTGACACTTGACCTACTTTTTAAAAACTTTAATCTTGGCTATAACTTTTGAACCAAAAGAGACTGGGTATTCATACTACACATGTATATTCCTTGTGGCATGACCTTTCTTTTGGTACCAAAAGTTTTGACCTTGTGACCTTGGCCTTGACATTTGACCTACTTTTTAAAAACTTTAACCTTAGCCATAACTTTTGAACCAAAAGAGACTGGGTATTCATACTACACATGTATATTCCTTGTGGCGAGATCTTTATTTTTGGTATCAAAATTTTTGACCTTGTGACCTTGGCCTTGACATTTGACTTACCTTTTAAAAACTTTAACCTTATTCATAACTTTTGAAAGAAAAGAGATGGGACCTTCATATTACACATGTGTATTCCTTGTGGCAAGACCTTTCTGTCGATACCAACATTTTCGACCTTGTGACCCTGGTCTCGATGTTTGACCTACTTTTTAAAAACTTTAACTTTAGTCATAACTTTTGAACCAAAAGAGACTGGGTATTCATACTACACATGTATATTCCTTGTGGCATGACCTTTCTGTCAATACCAACATTTTCGACCTTGTGACCGTGGTCTCGATGTTTGACCTACGTTTTAAAAACTTTAACCTTAGCCATAACTTTTGAACCAAAAGAGACTGGGTATTCATACTACACATGTATATTCCTTGTGGCAAGACCTTTCTTTTTGTACCAAAATTTTTGACCTTGTGACCTTGGCCTTGACATTTGACTTACCTTTTAAAAACTTTAACCTTAGCATTAACTTTAGAAAGAAAAGAGATGGGACCTTCATACTACACATGTATATTCCTTGTGGCAAGACCTTTCTGTCGATACCAACATTTTCGACTTTGTGACCTTATATTCTATGTTTGACCTACTTTTTAAAAATTTTAACCTTAGCCATAACTTTTGAAAGAAAAAAGATGGGACCTTCATACTACACATGTGTATTCCTTGTGGCAAGACCTTTCAGTCAGTACCAGCATTTTGACCTTGTGACCTTGGCCTTGACATTTGACTTTTTTGGGAAAAACTTTAACTTTGACGGTAAAGTATACCGGTAGTCATAGAGAGATAGGGAGTCCATTTTACACGTGTGTATTCTGTATGACAAGTCCTGTACACTGATACAAGAAGAATTTACACAATCCCCTTGACCTTCACCTTTTTCTTGAAAACTTAAATATTGGTCATATATATAGCTCTATGCCCTATTTTGAATTTTGGTGCTGCGGGGGTATTTGTCCTATTTGGACAGTTCTAGTTAAATACAGTTCACTCGATAACAGGATACTTTTAAGTTGGTATTTGCAGGAGATCTTGAGACCCCTTGGCCCCAGTCACCATGCTACCAACTAATTTAGGCAGACTTTATCTTATAATTAAAGTTTTCATTAAAAATTTGAAACGTAGACTGTATGTGTACTTTGTCTAGTTAAGGATAACTGTCTAGACTGCCAGACCTGTGCACCATAGAGACGGTGTTAATTTGGGTATTACTAATGTTGTTGACAAAAATCTTTTATCAAATTCTTTTTCTGGTTAGTAGTGATACGTATACCGCTGTTAACAGACTACTAACAAAATAATAGACTTGTGACATATCTTAAATTTCATAGTGAAATTAATATATCGAAGGAAACATTTAAAATTTTGTATCTCTCTGGAATGCTGACATATTTCTTTCATATTTAGTGATTCAGTCTCTATCATGATAGTAAATGCATGAAAGTGACGTATGGGAAAACTCATCATTTTAATTTGAATTTTATTTCTAGCTCACTTAAGCCAAACGGTCAAGTGAGCATTATAGTGTGCTGTCCCAATTCTGTCATCCGTCTATCTGTCTTTCATTGTCCATAAACTATTCACATCTTCAATTTCTTCTTTAGAACTGCTGAAGAGATTTTGATGAGACATGGAAGGTCCTACAAAGATCTTGTTGTTTTAAGCTAGATCTATTTTCAAGATGAAAAAGGGGGGGGGGCTATATTATTAGTTTGTAACAATAAGCTTTGATTGACTTTTTCTTTAGAACTAATGGAGAGCTTTTCATGAAACATTAGAGTTATAATGTACTCAAGTGACTAAAGATCTCTGATAAATGTTGCTGTTTTCTAACAGATCTTTCAAAGAGTAGATCAGGGGCTTGGCCAAAGAGGGTACCTTCATTTGACAAACTTCCAGACCTCTTCAGATCAACTGCATCAGAGACATCTAGAGGGTGTCTTAAGAAGTGGAAGCAATTTTCGTTTTATCTAGAAATTAAAATTTTGACGCTTTCTTGATCTCAGAACTAATGGGATGATTTTATTGAAACTCAGTAAGGATGAAGTACTTGAAGTCCCCTACTGATACTGCTGTTTTCATCCAGATCCATCAAGGGCATGGGATCCTGCTCAGAAGGACATATGTCAAGCCATAAGACGAGGCCATATTTTGATATTTGGTATATCGCTTTACCATGACAAGATACAGATGAAGTTAGAATTTTGCTACGATTCATTAATTTCTTAAAGAGTTATGGTCCCTGGACTCAGTTTTCCACAGGTGTTTTGGGTCATGCTTTCAGATGTTCATTTTGTTGGGGATATCAGGGGACATGTATTGTTTCAGCATAACTCTCAGAAGGCTTGTTTATGATAAATGTATACATATTTTCTTAAATTTTGTATATAGGCCAATTCTGGCAAACTGAAGGGAAGTAGTTCAAACCCCCAAAAGGCAAGATATTTACACCAAATCAAGATTTTGAATATCAATGAAGAAAAATAATGGAAACAAAATAATTCTGACTCAATCTTAATTTGTTGTCTTTGAATGAGCAAATTGTTCTTATGTGAGTGATATAGGCCCATTTGGGCCTCTTGTTAGATTTTGTCGTATTGCATATTTCCTTGATTTTCTCATGGGATATTGCTTAAAAAGCATTGATTTAGTGTATTTTATTAGAATACATGTATATTGAAATAGATGTTATTGGAAAGAAATAGAATATGAAAATGATTGAAGGATTTTCTGTAATTTCTTATATATTAAAAAAAAGGGGGGGGGATGATACTATTTCTATGTAATAATAACCTTTGATAGATTTAAAACTTAATGGAAAAATTTTGATTAAACCTTGTAGGGGTGAAGTACCCAAAATTCCCCACAAATGTGAGCAGGGTGACATAGGCCCAAGAGGGTTTTCTCATTTCACAAACCTTTTCTCTAAGCCAGCTACATAGATCAACAAACTGAATGCATCAGAGCAATCTAGCGGAGTGACTCAAGAAATGAAATTGTAGTTCAAATTCAAAATCGAAGTTCTGACTCTTTATTGACGTCTTATCGGACTTCATCATTGTTTGCACATTTTCATTCTTTTCCTCAATTTTCTCATGATATGTTGCTAAGAATGCCCGACTTTTATGTGATCTCTCTAATTTTATTGACAATGATTGTATTAGCACAGAGTTTGAATACAGAAATCTCTCTTGGCTAGATTTGTACAGGGGCTGGTCCATGTGGTTGTGCTAGATCTGTACAGGGGGGGCTGGTCCATGTTGTTGAAAAGTAGGTTCAGAGAAGATCCATCTTTTGTGTAGAGGAATTTTAGATAGGAACATTAGAATGAAAAACGAATTGTAATAGAGTGCTTTTAAATGACATGGAATTGTTTTTGGCTGAATTTTTATTTGAAATTTCTCAAAATGGGTACTTGCATAAGAGATCTTCTGACACAAAGTTTCTCATGTAATCAAGTGTGTGATATACGCCCATTTGGGCTTCTTGTGTTTGTTTTTGCCATGCTGAAATTTTACCACGGGAAATGCCCTATTAAATTGAATTTTGACTAGAATTAATAGATAATACTGCTGAGTAATGGTATTTACTATAATGACTAAGTTGTTGTAATTACGGGTACCTAGAAAGTTTCCATGATCATCCTTTCATGAATATTCAAATTATCATGATTTCTCTGGTGCATATACTTGGTTGCTCTGACACTAGGTTCATTTCAAGGTTTTGATATTGATCTGTGTAAGTAAATAAATCTGGTTACTTGATGAAATTCCATTGTCAAAGTCCAATTTTCATTCCATATTTATTTTCATTATATTTAGTCTGCATTAATTAGATAGCAAAACTGACAAATTTTACAGTGGTGTGTCAAAAGTACAAAGAATTATTTCTTTTGACATCACTTGTGAAGACTCTGATGCATCATGCAAAATCCTTTTCTTCCTCTCAGTTTGAAGGGGAGGGGGTGGAGAGGAGTAAAGTGGTTTGCATGAGAGAAGTTACAACTTAGTGATAGATACACAGTATCTAAAGTAAAAACTTTGGTTTCGTCTTATGTTAAACATTATGGTATGACTTTATGAAGAAATCTTTCTGTTCATATTTCATGTCATGTTTCATTTCTGATCTGAATTCTTTTATATTCCCTTAGTATTTAGAATTTTTTTTTTTGCATTTCATATTTATATTGAGTGTGATAGTCAATCCTAGCTTGTTCTATATAATTGTATGATAATGGTGAAGGACACATTTGTATTTAGCGTGTATTTTGCATGGTTTGATATGCATAACTGATTAGCAAGCCATTCTGAGTCGGTATTTGGATGGTGCTGAGGCCTGAGTCAGGAGATATTAGGTTCTGTCAGGTAAGATTGATTTCAAGTATTCCTTACCTATACTTTCTGTCTGATTTTAACAGATATTTTCTCTATCTCTGTAAAGAAAAACATTTATATTTTGAAAAAATGCATACAAAAGTATATTTCTTTTTATTCAATGTTGACATAAACTTTGAAAAAAAAAAAAATCAGTAGTTTCGTGTGGCATACATGTATCAAACAAATATGATTAAAATCTCAGCTATCAAACTTAATAAATGGAAGATAAGAGTGTCTTGTCAATGCAGACTGAAGCATAGCTATGTGTTATAATAAAATAAAAATAGAAATTTGCATTGATAATTCTGTTAAAATATTTAAAGACTAGTATTACAGATGCAAGTAGCAATAGTTGCTTGAATTTGAAACAAAAAACCAGAACAATAAACTCGGGTTCAATCCTCTTTTATGAAAACCATTAAGACTAACAAATATCAAGTACTTACATTTGGAAACTGCAAGTTTGAAATTGCTACAAAAATATATAAAGAACCCTCAGGTCCAGATTGAAGGTTGGTTTTAAGAGAATGTAGTTTGTGATTTATTTGAAGCTTCTTTGATTGTGTTTTCCAGAATTTATAATGCATAATCAGTTGTGTTATGTCATTTATGTGTATGCATGCATTCCTTGTAATCTCTATGTATGATCATTTTAATGGTGTGCAATGTTTATTTTTGCTGAATTACAAATCAATGTCAGTCTATAGATGAATGTCCTTCCCTCTGTCTGCCTGTCCTTTCTGTTCATAGGCATTCTTTAAGTTCAAGGTTGAAGCAGATTTTAGAAGGACCACAGACTTGATACTTTGTATGTAAAATAACTTTTGTATGATATGCACTTTAGATTTCAAATGAAACCAGGTCAGTGTGGCTTAATTTCATGGTTGAATGATTATTTTTTGAAATTCTCATTATTGGTTTCTTGTTCATTGTTTATGCTCCAGGCATTCCCAGGAGCATTAAGTGTTTGCTTCGTCTTTCCATTTGTCAATCTATCCTTCCATCACACAGTTGGTTTCTGGAGATAATTAAATTTCCTTGCATCTTATTCAAATCAAATTTAAATATATAGATACTTATCAAAAAAGGAAAGATGCCAATCCATTTTAGGGTCAGAGGTTAAGGTCACTACTGGAAGAAATAGAGTGCAATAATTGGTTTTTGGAAGAAAAATCAAGAATTGAGTATCCTATACAAACCAAAGAATCCCATCAGTTTTGTGGTCAATAGGTCGAAATCAATGTCACCATTGGTAAAAATAGAATGAAATTATTGATTTCCAGATGATAAATCAAATATGATGCATCTTGTATAAACCATATTTGAATGTATTGGATCAACAATTGGGTTAGTAGGGCAAGAAGTCTATGTCACAAGTGGTAATATTTATGGCAATTACGGCCTAAGAAATTTATAAGTAAAACATGTGAGCCAAAAAGCAAGTTCTAGTTTTCTTTTTATTTATTAAGTTTTGACTGATTTTATCATATATATGCTGAAAAAAAAATGGAGCTTTTCAGCTTTGGCTTTACCTAGTTCTTTGAAGTGCATCTCATTACATTGCTATTTTTTCAATAGGTATAGTGTTGTAAATTAATAAAACTGTCTTGAATGATTAAGAAGTTGATGTGATAGCACTGATGTATTAAAAAAATGTTTCCAATTTTAATTTCAGTTGCTGGCCATGCTGCTTGATACCTTTTTGTGTTGATGGCTGTAAAGATGTCATTCATATATGCCCTAACTGCAGTCAAGTAGTTGGACGCTACAACCGCATGTAGATGAGGAGAAGAGGATTCTGCTGTAAGAAATAAGGAAAATGCTGTAACAACTGTTAATACTTGAGAACACTCTACAGCTGGAAGATGAGGGAGATACAAGCTTCACATCATAGGATATAAATATTTTTTTGATAAATAGGCTGTAGAATCAAGTCGTTTATTAATCAGTGTTATTGAAATTATGTAGACATTGATGTTATTTTTTCTCTCAATCTTTAATGCCATATTTAAGAGTATTTTACCTATTTAAAGATGTTAATAAATGTAATGCTTGTTTTCTATATAAGATTTTAACATGTAGCATCTTTGGTATAGGCAGCTAAGAATCTGTATTGTGAGGGAAAACCTTTATTCCAGAAGTGGAATTAATCAAATGTGGATCCTTAAAAATTCAAAAGAGTTGTTAGAACATCTAGAATCAAAAAGTTTTACTAAAATTCACTCCATCAAGTCTTTTGACTTTTCGACTCTGTACACAACGATCCCTCATCAGAAATTAAAAGACAGATTAGCGGAAATTATTCAAAATGCATTTACTAGTAAAAACGGAAGCCGCAAATTCAAATATATAGTAATAGGCCACGATAAAACTTACTTTGTTAGGGAAAATTTTGATTCCAAAAATAAATACACTGAAACAGCTGTCATTCAGATGTTGAACTTTCTTATTGATAACATTTTTGTGGTGTTTGGAGGTAAGGTTTTTCAACAAATTGTCGGCATTCCAATGGGCACTAACTGTGCTCAGCTTCTGGCTGACATATTCCTTTATTCATACGAAGCTGAGTTCATTCAGTCTTTGCTTTCGCAAGGAAAAAAACAATTGGCTCTTGGCTTCAATTTTACTTACAGATATATAGATGACTTGCTTTCAATTAATAATCCTTCATTCGCGGATTACCTTAGCATCATCTATCCAAGTGAACTGGAGGTCAAAGAAACCACAGAAACTAGTAATTCTACTTTGTATTTAGATATTATGTTGTCTTTCGACATTAATGGTCAATTGAACACCTCACTCTATGACAAACGTGACGATTTCAATTTCGCTATCACAAACTTTCCTTTCATAAGTAGCAACATTCCATCATCGCCCGCATACGGCGTATTCATATCTCAGTTAATACGTTATTCCAGAGCATGTTCAAATTACATTGACTTTGTTCTGAGGGCTAGGCGACTTTCAGTTAAGCTGCTCAACCAGGGTTATATATGTGCTAGACTAGCATCGTCACTGAGGAAGTTCTACGGTCGTTACGAGATTCTTATTACTCCATATGATATCTCGTTATCCAGACTTTTAAATGATATTCTGGACTGAGACCGATTCCGATCACTTTACACAGATTTGACACCTTCTTTACTAGAAGGTTACCTACTTCGACTTCTCCATATATAGATACATATGGAATTCACACGATTTGACTCTTTCTACGGGGTATATGTGACGGGTGTTGCTAGCAAGCAGGAGATGCTCACTCTCCCCGGGCACCTGATCTCACTCCATCACAGGGGTTCACATATGCTCTTCAAGTAGACATATTTTGTTATTTCCATTTATTTTTCATTTTCACTGATTTTGTATGTCCTATGGTTTCATGATTTTTGGACTTGTGGTTTGGATTTATCCATCATCTTTACTTTACTAAATAACATGACCAAATCTCAGATGAGATTCAGGACTCAGCACTGCCTGTACTTGATAATCATTTAACCAGAAGTTAATGGTTATGGTTGAATTTTATGAAAAGTTTTATAGTTTATAAAACTTAAAGTATAATTCCCGCATTCAAATACATTTTTGAACAGTAATACATCTCACTAAATGTATTGTCTTCGTGAATAGGAAGTACCGGTAAATACCAATTAATATTTTATTTGGGATAAACTACCGGTACATGTCATACTGTTAACAACCCATATCATTTAGAATTATGATCAAGAGAGATAGCAATAACAAAACAGGATGTGTTGTTATGAAAATCACCTGCGTCTCTTTGCTGATAGTTAAAAAATCAAGTGTGCCAGGAAGACAGAATAGACTTACAATGAACAAAGTGATCCCAAAGTGTTGAGAGGCAGCATAAGAATGAAAGATTCCCCACCAAACAAGTTCTCTTAAATGCAGTGGAGGCTAAACTCTCAGAAAACCAAAATGATTAATTCCTGTGAATAATATATTTACAATAGATACAATACACCAGAAATACATTTATGGTTGATTGATGAGCATTTAACATTGCATCTAAAAATTTGCTAGTTATACTGCGACATGGAATTCTGGAATCAAACCATATCATGTGTACTGCAAACCAAGCACTAATCCAAAACACCAAGCCTGCCCACTATATACATATACAAATTTAATTAAACCAATAAATAAGAAAAACTTCCATACAAATGTATTGTTACCGGTATATATAAATCAATACATGATTTTATTTAACATGGCTAAATAATATTATCAAAACTAGTACTGATGTTGTCAGACTTCAAAACAATATGGTCAGGTTTAATGGAAACATTGTCAGAATTATGATGTCAGATTTTAGATTACTATTGTCAGACTTTCCCTCTATATTATTCAGAAATGGAACATATGTAGGACACTTGATATTAAAGTCAAGTATCCCATCTTAAATATTGCCAATTTTAATCATTTGCAAATAAAAATCAATTCACAATAACACCTATCACAATGACTTGATGAAGTGGTTTGTCCTTTATGTATTTAATAACATTATGGTTAACCATAAAAGCAGTATAGTTACAAACATTGGTTTATTATTAAATGACTTAAATTCAAAGGAAAAGAACTTAAGGTGGACATCTGGAAATTTTTAGCGTACCGGGATGAATGTCCAGAGAGCTGTTGTCATACCCTGGCGTCGTTTTCTGTTGACAAAAACTTTAACCTGGATTGTAACTTTAGAACCATTAGCACTATGGCTTTAATGTTTAACATATGTATTCCTTGTGCCAAGACCTTTTATTGGGTACCAAAATTTTTTGCTTCTTGACCTTGAAGATTTACCTACTTTCAAAAAACTTTAACCCTGCTCATAACTTACGAATAGTAAGAGATAGAGCTGAAATATTTCATTTGAGTGTTTCTTGTGACAAGACCTTTCTTGCTGTGTCAAAGCTTTTTAAGTATTGACCTTGACCTTGATGATTGACATATTTAAAAAGATTTAAATTTGGTTGCCATCGACAAGCTCTGTTTTCTTACAACTCATGTTTTCTTGTCCCACAATGTCAGGATCAATCAGGTTTTTGACTGAATCTATTATTTAACGTACATGTACATAACAAATGTTCTAAATAGTGCTGTGGTTGCTTCTGTATTGTCGATACCACTGTACGGTAACCTCACTTCTTGTCACACAAAAATAAAAAAAAAACCCCATTAATTGATGAGGTATACTTATCAAAACATACATCAGACATGAGTTTTTTCAGTTTTAAAACTGGTTTCAATTTTGGTTTTTTTTTTTTCATTTGGAAAATTTATTTCAAAATGTGTTGGATTGTGTTAAAGAAAGAAAAAAGTGGAACTTTAGTGTTAACCCCCTTTGTCAGTTTTTATACGCCTGTCGAAAGACAGAACGTATTATGGTATGGCGATGTCCGTCTGTCTGTTTCCTATGGAATGCAACAACTTAGTAAACGTCAGTTGTCTTTCATGAAACTCATAAAGAATGCTTAAATAGTGTAGAGGAAGCCGCCTTTCAATTTTGAGCAAATTCTGTTTTGTCTTTCTGGAGTTATGGGACTTGGATTTAATTTTTACTATGGAACGCGATAACTTATATAAACGTCAGTTGTTTTTCATGAAACTCATACAGAATGCTTAGATAATGTAGGGGAAGCTGCGTTTTGATTTTTAGCAAATTCCGTTTTGTTGTTCCGGAGTTATAAGACTTTGATTTTATTTTTGCTATAGTACGATGATATGGAACGCAATAACTTTAGTAAATGTCATCTGTTTTTCATGAAACTAATACAGAATGCTTAAATAGGTAGGGGAAGCGGCATTTTGATTTTAAGCAAATTCTGTTATGTCGTTACGGAGTAATAGAACTTGGATTTTTACTATGATAAGATGCTATGAAGATGCTATGTAACGCGATAACTTAAGTAAGCGTCAGTTGTTTTTCATGAAACTTATACAGAATGCTTAAATAGTGTAGGGGAAACCACTTTTTGGCTTTCAATATTTCATAAAAGTATTACCAAAGACACTCAAGTTTGGGGGTAATAAAACCATACATTCACATTGATCCCGTCCAAAGTAAGCGACGGGCGTATTAAGCCATGTTAGGAGTTGCTCTTTTTTCTAAATACTTTCAGTTTTTTTCTTCAATATTTCAAAATCATGTCCAAGGCACGAATGAATCAGACTTGTTTTGTTGTAATTAGATATGACAATTTCTTGCAATTAGGTCCTTATAGTCTGATGTTTTCTCCATTTTATTGCTTTGATAGGGGATTTCCTGTGTTAAAAAATTGTACCATTTTTGTTACTAAGCTAAATCATTTTAGATTATTTCTACAGCTTATGGATGGACAGGATCAATCAAAACCCAAGAAGAACCATTTGTGTTATTTTCAGCCTTCCACCTTTATTCTATACATGTGTATATGCTTTACATTCTGAATCTACTGTTGTGACATCAAACATTCCATTAAACTTAAAGGAAAGTGTAACCGATGATTAGGTTTTATATTCAGTAAAATCGCATCATATTTACTTTAGGTTGGTTGGGGTTTTATGTTGCTTTCAACAACTTTCGTCATATTTGACATGGAAGCATAGGGTAACCAAACTCTTGTACATAGTTATGTAATACTGGTATTTACTAAAGGAAGTTAGCTATCTCCATTATAAAGTCCATTATGTTTTGTGACCACGGGAAACTTCTGAGGTATATTCAAATTCAGTAGTTACGACAAAACGAAAAAAGATGTGGTACCCACTTTCAATTCCTTATAATTTTTCAGAATAATGAAGTAAATAAAATTTTCTCTTACTGGAAGTGAGGTTAGCAGACAGTAAAATTTGTGTTGTATGTATGCAATAAAACAGAAAGTCAGTAATGTATTGTGCATAGACCATGTTGTTTATTTGTCAAGAAAATGTGATTTTATTTTGATCCAACATGGGCACACAATTTCAAGAAAATATTTTTCTTAATAAACATTTGTCAAGTCTCAGTAGTAAACATATATTTTGCATGGTTTGTACAGACCTTGAAAAGTGCTTGAATTAGAGGTGATCCTTGAAAAGTTCTTAAATTTAACAATAACTGCTTGAAGTTGGGCTTTTTTTCCCCCAAGTGCTTGAATTTAACTTTGAACAAGTTTCTTTGTGTTTTATGAAAGTTGTCTCTTAAATATATTTTAAATACATATGAAGAAGACGGGAAAATCCTTTTCAAATTAAATAATCATAGACGTAATACATGTAAAGGTACTGGAAATCTCCAAGTGAAACATTTTTTTGACATCAATAACTCTTAAAGATTACTAGTTGAACTCTGCCATGTGACTATATTTGATCATTACATTGTCATTACTCAGTGCTTGAGAGCTTGAGATACGCTAGTAAAAGTTTTGGAAACATTTTGTTAATGGACTGTATGATCCATGTTTTGAGTGCTTAGACTTTACGTTTTAATTTAATGATACATGTAAATAAATACATGCAATTTACCATTAATCTCAAATAATGCAGTGTTAACAACCACTTCTATAGTTTTTCCTTTTACTTCATTGTGAGGATGTATTCATGTGTGTTACATAAATTTGCTTTTCATGTCGGTATATATATAAATAAATACTGTAATATATAGATGCGATCTTTTCTTATCTGTATCATTCACTCACCCAGGGTGAAGGTCAGTCTTGATGGAATATTCTTTTCTCTTGTACTTGCATGAATAATATACATGAATTTCATGTAAGAAAGCAATGAAGAAAATCTTTATCTTTTAAATCGTGTGATACTTCTGTTCACGTCGTGTTATCATGAAAGGCCTACATTGTACGTGCTTCATTTTCTTTTTGTAAACATTACGTAATGGCGATCTCGACATCACATGTTGAGTTTTGGTGACTACAGTAATATGTAAATAAAAGCACGAAGTTGAAAACAGCCAGCCTCATCTAGCTCATACCTCAATAGAATTAAATGTTACATACTAGTATTGAAAAAGATGGCAGAAAATGTGACTTATGTGTCTTGCTTTAATCGTATAGATACATACTGAAGACACTACAGAGGGTATAAATATATGAAAGAACTGTTGGAGGATTTAGATAAAAAAAAATTAGTGAAATCAAAGTTTAGCATATAGATATAGTATTGATTTTGAACAAAAAGATGTGCTAGTATACTTATTTGAGCAGAAATGAAAGTACAGGCATGATTGTACAGTCATTGCTTTTTGTTATTTTTTATGGCCCCGGATCTTTTGTTTTTGCCCTGTCTGTTTCTTTGTATGTTTGTTTGTCTGTTGTCAACTTTAATCTTCACGATCACTTTTGAACCGTGAGAAGGCTTCATATTTGGTATGCATACTGCACTGATAAAGCCCTTCCAAAGTACACCAAGGTCATTGACCTTGTGACTTTAACCATGACTTTTTACCTACATTTCAAATTTACATTATTTGGACTTTGTTGCAAACAGGAGCATTAGTGTTTCACAAACACATCTTGTTCATATTTAGTTTTTGTGCGGCGCATAACACAAAAAACTGTAAGAGGTATCAGCATGGTAGGTAGGTCTCGAGGAGAAGAAGTGCAGTGTAGAATAGCTCTTTTTGGAACTAGAGTTTATTCAGGGAGCATCCATCAGTTCTATTCATTCTCTTTTTAGCTCACCTGAGCCAAAGGCTCAAGTGAGCTATTGTGATCAATCACCGTCCGTCGTTAACTTTTCACATTTTCGACTTCTTCTCCAGAACCACTGAACAGAATTTGATGAAACTTGATAAGCATGTAGTACTCATGGTCCCCTACAAGTGTTGTTGTTTTTCGTCCGGATTCATCAACAGGTGGCGCCACCACAGGCAAAAGTAGGTCAAAGAGGGTACCCTCCTTTGACAAACTTCTTTTTCAGACCGGGGGCATACAGAGACAAACCGAATGCATAGGAATGATCTAGAGGGATGTGTGAAGAAGTGTTGTTATTTTTGGTTCCGTTCCGAAATCAAATTTTTGACGTTTTTTTGTACTTGGTAGTTTTAATGCAGAAAAGAGGTATTTTTTTCTTTTAGTAAACATTGATGCATTAATTTGGTTTAATTTGATCATTTTGATGGTAAGAAATACTACTGCGAAGAAAATTTTTCAATATTTTATGTTTTGGATTTTTTATGAATTTTTTAAGACTTTCAAGAAAAAGGGGGGTGGGATAATTGGTGTAAACATTTCACAGTTTGAACTTTTTCTTCGGAACCACTTGCTGGAATTCAATGAAACTTGGCATGCATCAAATACTCAAGGTCCCCGACAAATGTGGTCATCTTTATCAGGATCCATGAACAGGTGGCACCACCACAGACAAAAGTAGGTCACAGAGGGTACCCTCCTTTGACAAACTTCTTATTCAGATCGGGTGCATACAGCGACAAACCGACTGCATAGGAATGATTTAGAGGCATATGGGAAGAAGTGTTGATATTTTTGGTTCCATTCCGAAATCAAATTTTTGATGTTTTTTCATTTTTATTTTGGACTTTGTTATTTTAATGCATTAAAGAGTTATTATTTTCTTTTAGTAAACATTGATGCATTCATTTGGTTTCATTTAATCATTTCTATGGTAAGGAATGCTGGTGCGAAGGAATTTTTTCAATATCTCGATTTTTGAATTTTTTATGAATTTTTTAAGACTTCCAAGAAAAGGGGGGGGGGACAATTTTTCATATCTTCAACTTGATCTACAGAACAACTTGAAGGATTGTGATAAAACTGGGTAGGATGCAAGTACTCATAGTCCTTTTCAAAGGTTTTGTTTTTTGTGCGGATCATCCAAATTGGTTAACAGATAATGCCACCATGTCTAAAAGTAGGTCTCACAATGGTACATATACCACTTGGTAATTGAAATATGGAGAGTAGCGGTTCAAATCCAGCTGTGGTCAAAAAAATTTTTTTTTTTTTTTTACACATCTAAATAAGTTTTTAGATGTTTCTCAACATATGAAATTAGGAATTTTACGTTTAAGACTTCCAAAAAAAAAAGGAGGGGGGGGGGGTTGGCCATTTTTCACATTTTCAACTTTTTCTACAAAACTGTTTGAAGGATTTTAATAAATCTTGGTAGAAATAAGTCACTTATGATCCTCTTCAAATTCTGTTGTTTTCGTCCAGACCTCTTTACAGGTGGCGCCACCATAGTCAAGAGTAGGTCACAAAAGAGTTCCCTCGTTTAACAATATTCTTTTTCATACGGGCTGTATACAGAGACAAACAGAATGCATAGAAATGATCTGGAGGGATGAGTGAAGATGTATTGTCATTTTTGTTCCCTTCCAAAATCAAATTTTAGAATTTTTTTCGACTTTTCTTTGGACTTGGTGATTCAATGCAGAAAAAAGTGTCATATTTCCTAGTTAATTGATAATGATGATTTCTTATGGACTATTGTGATCATAATTATGGTAAGGATTGTAACTTTGAAAGAATTTTGTCAATATCTCAATTTTTGGATTTTCTATGAATTTTTTAAGACTTCCAAATGAGGGTGTATAGGAACAATTCAATCACATTTTTCACTTCTGCTGTTATACCACATTAAAGATTTTAATGAAACATGGAATACATGAAGTACTAAAAGTCCTCTATCGATTTGGTAAATTTCATCCAAATTGGTTAACAGATAATGCCACTATGTCTAAAAAGCAGTTCTCACAATAGTACATATACCACTTGGTAATTGAAATATGGAGAGTAGCGGTTCAAATCCAGCTGTGGTCAAAATTTTTTTTTCATTTCTTTACACATCTAAATAAGTTTTTAGATGTTTCTCAACACTCAACATATGAAATTAGGCAATTTTAAGTTAGATCTGGACAATATTTGAAACAATTGTTGTTCATGACCCAGACTTGAAATCAGTCAACAAAAGGCCCCACCTAAAGAAAATGACTAACTTGTTGCCCTGAATGACTTCTTGCAGAGACAAAGGAAATGCTTAATATCAAAATCACCTGAATGGATGTGCAAAAAAGTGTTGTTTTTTATTCTAGCCTGAAAAATTTGACATATTTTCAACATCTGTGTTGACTTAGTCACATTAATGCAAAAATAAATGAATTCTTCCTTCATGCATGACTGATAATCTAGGTACTCAGGTGAGCGATATAGGCCCACTTGGGCCTCTTGTTTTATGTGTTAACAGATATAAAACACAGTGTGAGTCAGTACTTAAAAAAGGGATAGCCATGTATTGAATTAAGTCCTACAGTAATTTTAAGTTATTTTCTATATTCCAGATGTGATCTTGGATGTTGCTTCATCCCATTTTGTGTTGATGGATGCAAAGATGTTGTCCACAGTTGCCCAAACTGTCGCCAGGTCATTTCACGCTACAACCGTATGTAAGATCAAGGAGACAAGTGACAGAGGATTTCACTTTAGTATGAAGATCCCTAACCCAGATCCATCTTATAACTCTAGACAGTTATTGTGAACTATGTGATTATTATAGTATACATAACCATAATTTTCCTGATTTCTTGTAAGTTTTTATGTTGTGGTTTTTTGTTTACTGATTCTTGTTTTTACTTAATATATATAACTCGGGTTAAGTGGAACTCATTTTCAAGTCTAATCAAATTTACAGATATTGCATTAAACAGTCAAGTTGAACTCTTTGTGTGTTTTGTTTGTTTGTTTTTCTTTTTTCAAATGTTTTTCTTGGTCCCTTAGAATGTGACTTACAAAGAAATTAACTCTACATGCACTAATGATTAAAAAAAGTGTCAGTATGGCTTACATGGTTAGTGCTTTGTTAGAATATTATGAATATTTTCCATTTCTTTATGTATTTTAGGTATACTCTTTATGATTTAACAATTTGTGTATGTAAATATTAATCTAGAATATTACAGTTATTGTTATACAATCAGAATAAACCTTTTAGGATCAATTTCTGTGAAGTATTATTATGCTTGCTTCATGTTTATTAGAATCATTCAAAGATATATCTGTTTATGTCTACCTTTAATAAATTCACACAAATTTACATAGAAAGCACATTTGATATCAAAGCTAATAGCCCATTTGCTTCATTATTGCTTTTTATTCTATTTATTTATTTATTTTTATTTTTATTTTTTTTTTTTTACACTTTTGAGGAAAAGTAATCGCATCATATTTTATTTGAATTGAAAAAATTTTTACAAAATGTCTCCTGTGATACCATATTGGAATGCAATTTTTGATGAAAGTTCCTTCTTTTTTATACCCCTGCCATGAAATTGTCGGGGGCATATAATGTTACCCTATTTCGTCCTTCTGTCATCACCAAGTTTCTGCTCGTTTTCTTTTTGAAGGTTTGATGTATTAAATTGATATTGGGTATACAGATGAATCAAGGGAAGATGCAGGTCAAGTTTGAATATGAGTGTTGTCTGATAATTTTTGGCAGAGCTATTGCCCTTGAACATAGAAAATTTCTTAAAAATGATAGTTTCTGCTCATTTTCTCTTTGAAGGTTTGATGGATTAAATTGATATTTGGTATACAGATATATCATGGGGAAATACGGGTCGAATTGGAATATGGGTTTGTTCCGGTAACTTTTGACAGAGTGATTGCCTTTGAACATTAAAAATATCTTGAAAATATTAGTTCTCTGGCAATTATATTTCACTAGTTTAGCTGCCAGCGGGGGTACTGGTGTGGCACCAACACATTAAAGTCAAGTCAAATAATATAATTTATACTATATTATGTGCTATGAATTTTGCCACTGTCGGGGCAGCCATGTCAACAGACACACTCTTCTAATCATGCAAGGATATGATTTATTGATTTCTGTCCACTTTTGTAATGGTGGAGACACTTTTATCCAATTGATCTTAAGATCAGATTTATTAACAATACCTCCCTCTGACTTGTACTAAACCTGTATTTATTGTGGAATTGGTCACATGATGTATTACATGTATTTTTCATTGTTTTAATTGAGAAAGTTTTTCTTCTAGTTCAGATCTTGGCTCATATTTTGCTTTGGTTCATTTGCATGCATTTTGTTTTTATTTTGGGGGGTTGTTTTTCCAAACAAAACTCACAAAATTATATATACTGACACAAAACTTTTTGCCCTGTCATTATTTCTGGAAAATAAAACGTGTACTGGAATATATTTTACATCAAAAGTATTTAACCACATGATGCTTAATATGAATATACATGTATTCAGAAACTTGACAATAATCAAAACTGTTGTGCCTTTTATTTCTGAAAATTGCACCTATTTTCTGCTTACTCAAGATTCATTTTGGTTTGCCTATTAAGAAAATATTTTCTAAAATGCAATGACATATTCTTACTTTGTTTTAGTAGACAAGTATTTCATGACGATAGTACATGTATTTAATTAGATACATGCAAGCTGTTGTGGATAAGAGTTTTAATTTATAAATAGCTGTTTAAGGTAGTGATTTCTTTCAAAATGATGTTTTATTTGCTGTTCTTTGTCTTCTTTGAAATAAATTCTGTCATCATAAAATTCCTCAGTGTGATTTTTGGGTTAGCATTGGCAGAGACATATATACACAGAGACTGGAAACTCGCCGCTTCGTCCGGCATATGATGCACGTCCTTTTGTTATGCTAATTAGGTGACCGCGCTCTACAATACACCGATTTTAACCGTCGGATATCGCCCGGGGATGTATAGCGCAGTTGGTGTTTCCTGCCGACGCACCTCAGTTCAAATTCTACGGGCACTTATTATTATTTTTTTTCTTTTATATTTTTTTTTTGGTTAATTCTATCGATGTGTAGAAATAATATTCTCCTTTTTCTTTCTAACAAAATTGAGACAAACTTGTATCATTAATCATTATAAAAAATATTTTTAAAACCAAGATTTTTACTGAGACGCCTTCATTTCCTGCTTTTTTAAAATAATTATTTCTATTTATATATTTATTCATTTTAAACAGCGTTTGTTGCCTTTTACGAGTTGTTGATATATGCAATCAATGCCCCTGCCTTTACTACTGTTTGTTCACCACCCCAGGGGAAGCACCAGCGTCTGTCTTTGTCATTCATGGGCAGTAAATAACAATGTTGTGTTTATTTAAAAATTCAGATGGTAAATAGCAAACAAAATAATGTTTTATGCACTGTTGACGTGGTATGAGCTGTTTATTTACTCCCTCCTATGCAAAGAAGTAAAAAGAAAATGGCGATCCAGCTGGCGTCTAAAGAAATTTCGCATTGCAATATGTCCAATTACGTGTTGATAACTTCTTCAATTCGTACTTAAATGGCAACTTTAATTTGTTAATGTGTCTGTGCCCCCCCCCCCCCCCGCACTTATTATTTTTATTTATTTATTTATTATTTTATTTTCTAAACAGCACTTGTTGCCATTTTATAGGAGTTGTTTAAATTTACCTTATAAGGCTGAGCAATCAATGCATCTAGGAATGTAGTAAATAACAATTTAATGTTTATTTTAATGTTCAGATGGTAAATCATAAAACAAAATAATTTTTGTACCTGTTGTGCACACTTCACGTGATACGAACAAGATTTACTCCTTTGTAAAGAAGAAAAAAAAAACCACACAAACAACAAAAACAAAATGGCGACCCGCCGGCCACAGAAAATTTGCATTGCAAGATGTCCCCTTACGTGTTTATAACTGCTTCAGTTCTTACTACAATAACAACTATATGACTTCTTTGATGATTATAGTATGACTTTCAATATAAAAACAATATATATATCGACAGGTTATATGATTATTTTGCTCTATATGGTATGGTATCGCTTTTCTTGTTAAAAACGATTGAATATTTACCGCGTAGATAAAATTGGATTAAAATCAAATAACGAATAAAGTCTTCTACACCCAATGATATAAAATGTGTCTGAAACCTTTCTTAACACACACGTGTGAGTTTAGTCATGTAAAGGACATTAATTTTTGTTGTTTTAACAATTTTTCTTGCCGTTGTCGTTTCTCAGCGGGTTCGGTAGTGAGTAGAAAAATGTCGCGAGGTCCTCAAATACGACCGGGTAATTATGCATGATGTACAGATATTTCATATGAAAATTAAAGCACTATGACTATAATAAACATTGATGGTGCTATAAACGAAAAATGGTGGCATGTGCTTCAATATTGTGTAAATGTTTTGCATAAACCCAAGGGAATGTTTTCAGATGTCTATCACAACTAATGGCTTCTGATCGGGGTTATGTCTTCACATTGAATAGATCATATATGAAATGTTTTATGATTCAAATGATTAGTATATTGCTTTTTTTACTTATCTGAACTACCTTTGTTTAAAAAGCGATGAAAATTCCTCTTCTTTGCAAGCTTAATGCTTTCAAGCGAATGAATGCCGAGAACAATATGGCGGACTTCCGGCTTATCGAGATGCCTGTCGGGAAATGTTACTTATGTCAGGGAGCTATATAGCTTTCAATGGGAGTTTCCAGTCTCTGTGTATATATGTCTCTGGCATTGGGTAAGCAATTCCAGACTTATGGGCACTGTAAACCAAGTTCATACATTCACAATTGGAGCTTCCTACATTGTATAAGGAGCACCCCAGAGGGTTAGTTGGTAGGTTATAATAAGCAGTATAGTGAAGCTAGTCAAGATAGAAACGAAAGTAAATTTGATGGCAATACAGTATGGTACATGGGTAAGCAATCTGATTAAAATCATATCTTTATTCCGCTTCTCTATTTGTCCCATTGCGGATTAAGATCTGGCGAAACTCTGTAAGGGGTCATGTTCTGGTGAACTCTGATTTTCAGCTAATCAGTGGATCGGCTACAAATTCCTAGGAATGAAATTAACATCCACAGCGTGCGTGACCCACAGGGTAGTTTTTGAACAGTGTTTGTTACATATTAGGTCACGTGTCTAGCCGAGTCATTGATTGGCTATGGGAAATAACGGTTTTTGGTGACTGAAACGTCATCAGAGTTCACCAGAACATGACCCCTTGCGGAGTTTCGCCAAGTCTTTATTTACAATGGGACAAATAGAGAAACGGAATAAAGATACGGTTTTAATCAGAGTGATAGGTAAGAAGAGTAAAATGCAAAATTAGGTAAAAAGTGTATAGATCATGTATTTAAAAAAGTGCAATTTTAAGTAAAAGATGCAAGGGTTAAAATGGACTGTCCTGGTTGTAAAAATAATACCAAAGTATTCACTTTTGTCGCTCATAACTGCTAATTATGAGCAGTCGAGAAGAAGTTTTGCAAGTTCCGAGCGGTTTTAGTGGCTAATTATCGTCTTGATGTAAACACTCTACCATAATGTTCCTCTAAAATTTGTCTTGGTAATGGACTCCTATATTGTAGAGGGCTGGGCAAATGGTAACGAAGTATTCCCTGTCCTCTGGGCCAGTGCCGATTTTTGTAACACGAAGTGTTACTCTATTATCACCCCGCGTTCTGGGCGCCGCCATAATGGAATTCTTGGGATTCACCCCTTTGCTCATGTATTCCTACACTAAGTAAAATATCGGGTAGGTCCATGGTTATGTGCATTAAATTTGCAAATATTCATGAACATTTAATACAGTTGCTATGTTAAGAACTAAATATTCATCAAATTATTTAGGAAGATGTATGGAAAGTCTATACTAGAGCTGAACAAACACGATGCTTATTTTTAGATTAACTAGCATGTAACGTATGTTTTCATTCCGTCGTTGATTACTACGCACTGATCGCATATTTTCGGACCTTTCAGACGGCCCTTGCCAACCACAATAACAAGATACTTTTGATGACGTTATGCCGAAAAATTGGTGTTTTAATTGACTAAAGTGGAACAACAGATTGTATAAGTTGAATTTATTCCTTTCCGTATTGTAAACATTATGCGTAAGTTTCACCAGAGCTAGGTGTTAACTTGACCTACATTTGCACACTACGTTTTCCCAATTTGCATATATAGGCTTACGAGGCATGTTGTGCAATAATCTTTCATTTCAAAAATTCAAGCGTTAAATATTTTAACTTTGTTTCATATATAATCGATAAAATAACAATAAAGACATTGCGTGTAGTAAAAATTTTTTACACTTTACGTGATCTACAACAAAACATTTTATGTTGATTATGATTTTATGTAGTCTCAAGGTTTTAAATTTTCAATTAATTTCTTACTGAAAATTAGGGCATAAACGTACTATTTGATTGTTTCCGACAGGTATACCGTGGTTATACCGTTGGAAGCAGAGTTTTCCTGTCGACGCTTGCGAAATACACAAACAGTAACACAAACATCGGAGTTTTTTTTTCATTTAAATTTCCCCCAAATTCCTCGTTGCTAAGGGACGAATAGCGCCATGTTTAAAATTCTTCCGAGAAACGATTTGATATTTAGTGCACCGACATAAGAAGTTTCTTCATTTTCATATTCTTAACTTTTATGATTAAAATACTAATCACAAATTGATTCTTACATGAGTGACTTAACATCGCATCGTAAACAGCTGAACAGGCAATTTTGCTGCGGCGCGGCGAGATGAAATAACATGCTGGAAAGCATGTTGCATGGTGGTACGTCATCATGTCATGTACGTTGTCAGCTTTGTTGGTTCAACTTAAATGTAATAATTGTACACGTAAATGATGGAACTTGCAAATCGTCCTTGATATGAGATTTAAGATGGACGTTACGAGCACCGAACGAAGTTGTTACAGACTGAATTTTTGCATAGTTGGATTTATGTATAAATTTTTAAATACGTCCTTTGATTGTTCTGCTGTTACGGTAAGTGGGAAGGTGGGCCTGTAAAGCGCTTAACCACACCATTTGTTTGGCTTTTGTCGAATTAAATGACCGTCCTAAGTCGGTATCGTAATTGCACTACAATCATATATTTTTGTAATGTGTTATATGTGCTACATGTAGTATATTATTGATATTCATGTATTGTATAGCTCCATGGTGACTTCTGCCACATAAATGAGCCAGTAACTCCTCTTTTTTCTTAGAGTCAGAGGCAATGTAGATAGAGAGTAGGTGCAATGTATTAATACATTTGAGGACGGTATATCGTGGTTATGCATGTCAGAACGCTAATGTGTAGACCAATCAAATGTATCAAAACAAAACAAGTGAATTAGAATGTCTTTTTAACTTCACCTTTTGTCTCCCGCTTTTGTGAAAGCAAGGGGACGTCAAATCTCATACATCCGTCTGTCGGTCTGTCACAAAAACGTTAACATGGGCTATAATTTTGACCCAGTAGGGGTACGACTTTGAAACTTCATATGTAGGTTCCTTGTGGTGAGACTTTCCATTTAAGATCATTACTTTTGACATCTTAGAATTCTTTAAATTCACTTGTTTACTCTTGACATTTATGTATCCTCAGGAACACCCTCATCTTATTAATACCCCCTCCTAATTACAAACATGGATTCACCATGTCTTCTCTGTCTTTGTACACATCAAATCCACAGCAAATGCTCAGATCAGGGACAGTATTAGATCACCTTGGCATAGTTCGGATGATCTTGTGCTATAGGCCTGACATCCCGCAACCGGAAAACTCAGTTCTGGACAAACTACAAATGTTGCAAGTAGCAAACATCTTGGGATATAAACTTGATTGGATGCTGCATGTGACATAATTTTTCGGCTTGAGCGACATAGTTAGCCTTTTCGGGTACCTCAATTGTGGACAAGCTACAAGTACCAAACTTACACTAACTAATTATTCATCTTGGGATATAGACTCGAAAACATGTTTCAAGCTGTACCTGACATACTTTTTGTCCCCGCTTTTCCTGAAGGCGTGGGGACATTCAATCTTATTCGTCTGTCTGTCCGTCTGTCACAAAAAAAGCTTTAACCTTGGTCATAACTTTTATAATCGTAAGACGTAAAACCTTCATATTTGGCATGTCTGTGCCTAATTGCAATACCTTTACGTTGGTACCAAAATTTTTATCATGTGACCTTGACTGTGACCTTTGACCTACTTCAGTATAACTATTCTCTTCTTGGCATCAGGGGTTTTGTCTGAGTATTTTTTTTTTTTGGGGGGGGGTTGTTTTTTGTTTTTTTGGGTTTTTTTCTACCCCCTGCCTAAGACATTTTCAATCGTGTTCGTAAGAATCGGAGGATCCGCCCGGTTTGTCAAAAGCAGCGCAATATCATCCGTGCACGCAGGTGAAGATGCATTCGAGCCAGTTGTCCCTCCCATTTAATTGGAATGTTTGCAATGTTAGTGTCTTTATGTAATGGTTGAATTATTATCCAAAGAGCCTCTTCCACCCTTCGGAGTTTGAGCACATACCCAGTCTCTCTCGCTTTGACACAGTACACGAGTTTTAATAAAAACAACATACGATTTTGTTCATCATAAATGGTACTCACAATTACGAAGTTTATCTAAGTTTATTTTGGTCAGATAAGAAAGAAATCATTTCAAATGTTACAACTTTATTAAATTGCATAAACACACGATTATTGAGAACTAACCATTTTATGCGTGCACAGTTATTGTTATTAATAGTTGTCTATTTACAACGAGTGCCATTTAAAACAATGAACTCTGATACAGTTTCTTAGATAATTTACGTTGAATATGAACAAAAGAAGATATATTTAGATGTTACAACGGTTTGGGACTGCATGGACACGCGGTTATTGCTTATTAATACACGTTCTAGTTTCAACAGAAACGGAGAAACAGAATTCCCAAAGAAAAATTTACATATGTATAGAACCTTGAAGCTGCGTTCTGTCCCAGCCGTCTCTGTAGTTTTTCTTAAAAAGACTTTGTCTTTCAATTTCAAAACTGAACTAAAAGCAACAGCACAACATTCTAAAACACAAATACTTTCTTTTATAAATTAGAGAAAACACCCGAAGATGTGCAAAAACAAGAGAGCCTAAAATGTTGTCAAAAAGGTGTCAAAGGTTTGGGAATGGAACAAAAACAAGAGGCCCAAATGGGCATATATCGCTCGCCTGAGTACCTAGATGATCAGTCATGCAGAAAGGAAGAATTCATTTACTTCTGCGTTACGGTGACCAAGTCAACACAAATGTTGAAAATATTTCAAATTTTATTTCAGACAAGAATAAAAACAACACTTTTAGCTCACCTGAGCCAAATGCTCAAGTGAGCAATAGTCATAGTGCGCCGTCCGTCGTCGTCGTCGTCCGTCCGTCGTTAACTTTTTCACATTTTCGACTTCCTCTCTGGAACTGCTCTGCAGATTTGGATTAAACTTTGTATATATGATGTTCTCAAAGTCCCCTACTAAAATTGCGTTCGGGATCCAGATTCCCTCAGAGGTGGATCCAGGGCGGGACGGACAACGGACGACGCACTATAACAATAGCTGACTTGAGCCTTTGGCTCATGTGAGCTAAAAACCATGGCACTTTTTAAGACACCTTTCTAGATCTCTCGGGTGCACTCACTGTTGCAGCTGGTGTGGAGAGATTTGAAAACAAGAGGCCCAAGTGGGCCTATATCGCTCACCTGAGTACCTAGATTATCAGTCATGCATGAAGGAAGAATTCATTTATTTTTGCATTAATGTGACTAAGTCAACACAGATGTTGAAAATATGTCAAATTTTATTTCAGGCTAGAATAAAAAACAACACTTTTTTGCACATCCATTCATGTGATTTTGATATTAAGCATTTCCTTTGTCTCTGCAAGAAGTCATTCAGGGCAACATGTTAGTCATTTTCTTTAGGTGGGGCCTTTTGTTGACTGATTTCAAGTCTGGGTCATGAACAACAATTGTTTCAAATATTGTCCAGATCTAACTTAAAATTGCCTAATTTCATATGTTGAGTGTTGAGAAACATCTAAAAACTTATTTAGATGTGTAAAGAAATGAAAAAAAAATTTTGACCACAGCTGGATTTGAACCGCTACTCTCCATATTTCAATTACCAAGTGGTATATGTACTATTGTGAGAACTGCTTTTTAGACATGGTGGCATTATCTGTTAACCAATTTGGATGAAATGTACCAAATTGATAGAGGACTTTTAGTACTTCATGTATTCCATGTTTCATTAAAATCTTTAATGTGGTATAACAGCAGAAGTGAAAAATGTGATTGAATTGTTCCTATACACCCTCATTTGGAAGTCTTAAAAAATTCATAGAAAATTCAAAAATTGAGATATTGACAAAATTCTTTCAAAGTAACAATCCTTACCATAATTATGATCACAATAGTCCATAAGAAATCATCATTATCAATTAACTAGGAAATATGACATTTTTTTCTGCATTGAATCACCAAGTCCAAAGAAATGTCGAAAAAAATTCTAAAATTTGATTTAGGAAGGGAACCAAAATGACAATACATCTTCACTCATCCCTCTAGATCATTTCTATGCATTCTGTTTGTCTCTGTATGAAAAAGAATATTGTTAAACGAGGGAACTCTTTTGTGACCTACTCTTGACTATGGTGGTGCCACCTGTAAAGAGGTCTGGACGAAAACAACAGAATTTGAAGAGGATCATAAGTGACTTATTTCTACCAAGATTTATTAAAATCCTTCAAACAGTTTTGTAGAAAAAGTGAAGAAATGTGAAAAATGGCCAAACCCCCCCCCCCCCCCCCCCCTTTTTTTTTTGGAAGTCTTAAACATAAAATTCCTAATTTCATATGTTGAGTGTTGAGAAACATCTAAAAACTTATTTAGATGTGTAAAAAAAAAAAAAAAATTTTTTTGACCACAGCTGGATTTGAACCGCTACTCTCCATATTTCAATTACCAAGTGGTATATGTACCATTGTGAGACCTACTTTTAGACATGGTGGCATTATCTGTTAACCAATTTGGATGATCCGCACAAAAAACAAAACCTTTGAAAAGGACTATGAGTACTTGCATCCTACCCAGTTTTATCACAATCCTTCAAGTTGTTCTGTAGATCAAGTTGAAGATATGAAAAATTGTCCCCCCCCCCCCCCCTTTTCTTGGAAGTCTTAAAAAATTCATAAAAAATTCAAAAATCGAGATATTGAAAAAATTCCTTCGCACCAGCATTCCTTACCATAGAAATGATTAAATGAAACCAAATGAATACATCAATGTTTACTAAAAGAAAATAATAACTCTTTAATGCATTAAAATAACAAAGTCCAAAATAAAAATGAAAAAACGTCAAAAATTTGATTTCAGAATGGAACCAAAAATATCAACACTTCTTCCCATATGCCTTTAAATCATTCCTATGCAGTCGGTTTGTCGCTGTATGCACCCGATCTGAATAAGAAGTTTGTCAAAGGAGGGTACCCTCTGTGACCTACTTTTGTCTGTGGTGGTGCCACCTGTTCATGGATCCTGACAAAGATGACAACATTTGTCGAGGACCTTGAGTATTTGATGCATGCCAAGTTTCATTGAATTCCAGCAAGTGGTTCCGAAGAAAAAGTTCAAACTGTGAAATGTTTACACCAATTATCCCACCCCCCTTTTTCTTGAAAGTCTTGAAAAATTCATAAAAAATCCAAAACATAAAATATTGAAAAATTTTCTTCGCAGTAGTATTTCTTACCATCAAAATGATCAAATTAAACCAAATTAATGCATCAATGTTTACTAAAAGAAAAAAATACCTCTTTTCTGCATTAAAACTACCAAGTACAAAAAAACATCAAAAATTTGATTTCGGAACGGAACCAAAAATAACAACACTTCTTCACACATCCCTCTAGATCATTCCTATGCATTCGGTTTGTCTCTGTATGCCCCCAGTCTGAAGAAGAAGTTTGTCAAAGGAGGGTACCCTCTTTGACCTACTTTTGCCTGTGGTGGCGCCACCTGTTGATGAATCCGGACGAAAAACAACAACACTTGTAGGGGACCATGAGTACTACATGCTTATCAAGTTTCATCAAATTCTGTTCAGTGGTTCTGGAGAAGAAGTCGAAAATGTGAAAAGTTAACGATGGACGACGGACGGTGATTGATCACAATAGCTCACTTGAGCCTTTGGCTCAGGTGAGCTAAAAAGAGAATACTCTCCGAGGCAAATCTACCTGCCCTGGATCTACCCCTTGACGGATCTGGCCAAAATACAGCAACACTTGAAGGCAACCATGAGTACTTCATACATACCAATTTTCATAAATATTTTTCAATTAGTTTTGAATGAGAAAACCATTAAAGCTTAAAGAAAATGTGAAAAATTTACAACAAAGGACGGACGAAGGATGCCGAACGACGTGCTACAACAATGTAGATCATAATCACTCACTTGAGCATTTGAATGTTGAAAAAGGGGTAAATATTTGATTTCTAAATAAAACCGAAACAACAACAACAACAAAATGAAGGCGATATTATAAGTTTGATTTAGAATGGAACCAAAACAAGAGGCCCAAGTGGGCCTATATCGCTCACCTGAGCACAAAGTGCATATTTAGAAGCAAGAAATTCTGTGCAGGGGTTCTGGAGAGGAAGATGAAAATGTGTCAATCAAAGAGAGCCAATGGCGGCCATCTTGGATCACGGATCGGCATAAAAAACAAAAATGTGGTAGAGGATGTTGAGTACTTACTTTCCATGAAGTTTGATGATATTCTATGCAGCTGTTCTGGAGAAGAAGTCGAAAATGTGTCAACCAATCAGAGTCAATGGCGTTTATCTTGGATCACGGACTGGCATAAAAAACACAAACTTGGTAGAGGACCTTGAGTACTTACTTCCTATGAGGTTTGATGAAATTCTGTGCAGCCGATCTGGAGAAGAAGTTGAAAATGTTTCAACCAATCAGAGCCAATGGCGGCCATCTTGGATCACGGACTGGCATAAAAAACACAAACTTGGTAGAGGACCTTGAGTACTTACTTTCTATGAAGTTTGGTGAAATTCTGTGCAGCGGTTCTGGAGAAGAAGTCGAAAATGTGTCAACCAATCAGAACCAATGGCGGCCATCTTGGATCACGGATAGGCATAAAAAACACAAACTTGGTAGAGGACCTTGAGTACATACTTCTTATGAAGTTTGGTGAAATTCTGTGAAGCAGTTCTGGAGGAGAAGTCGAAAATGTGTCAACCAATCAGAGCCAATGGCGGCCATCTTTAATCACGGATCGGCATAAAAAACACAAACTTGGTAGAGGACTTTGAGTACTTACTTCCTATGAAGTTTGGTGAAATTCTGTGCAGCAGTTCTGGAGGAGAAGTCGAAAATGTGTCAACCAATCAGAGCCAATGGCGGCCATCTTGGATTACGGATCGGCATAAAAAACACAACTTTGTAGAGGACCTTAAGTACTTACTTCCTATGGAGTTTGGTGAAATTCTGTGCAGCGGTTCTGGAGAAGAACTCGAAAATGTAGAAAAGTTAACGACGGACGACGGACGCTGCACTATGACAATAGCTCACTTGAGCTATGCTCAGGTGAGCTAAAAAGCACTTTTTAAGACACCCTTCTAGTTCACTTTGATACATTTTGTTTAATGATCTATGCAGCTTGTCCAAAGGAAAAGTTGGGGTCCATGTTGTCCCATCCTGAACCCAACACATAACAAATCAGGCCAAAATGTAACATCACGTGCAGGTGACTTTGATTACTTCATCCTTACCAAGTTTAGCTAAAATGCCTCCTGAAGTTCTACAGTATGAAAAGTCTATCCTACACAGACAGAGAGATGAAGAGTGATCAAAATAGCTTACATGAACCTTTGGCTCAGGTGAGCTAAAAAGGATACAAAAACTCATCCAACTTCAATTATTTATATGTACATAATGAGATATACAAATAACAATAGAAACAAATGCATTACAATATAAGAAATGTCAAGTTATCACAGTAATTCATGTTAAAAATTTCTATCAGATAAAGTTTTAGAGTTCAACCTCTATTTTGCCTCGCTTGCTCAATTTTACGACGAACTTGATTACAATTTAGAGTCAGTTCAGCATGATGCATTTTTAGGTGTTCTAATCTTGATCTTAGATCATCGCCTTCATCTTTCCTCTCTTCAAAGTCCCGAAGTAAAGGTTCATTTCCCAACAATCCACAACTCTGTCTCAATTTATGATTGTCTATTCTAAGAGCATCTCGAGCTTGCTTTGTCCTTGAGAGAATATCACGTTTCTGAAAAAGAAAAAGCCCATAATCATAAAGTAATAATCAATGTAGTATTATAAAAAAATCCAAATATTTGTTTCCTGCAAAAATAGTTAAACATGGGGTGTGACAGTGATGGACAGATAGACTGTAGGACAAAATGATACTGAATGTACTGGTAGGTATGTTCTTGACAGTTCTTAAACATTGCTCACTAGAATGGTAATTATAGCACAGTTTATCATGTTGATGTCGCATATATTTTTATACCATTATGTGTTTTACAATACCTTACGTGTTTATATTTTTATGACCTCTCAATATGCGACACCTGTTGACCCTTGTTCTTTACATGGAGGATTATTTATAAATTTTTAAATGTACGTCCTTTGATTGTTCTGCTGTTACGGTGAGTGGGAAGGTGGGCCGGTAAATCAGTTAACCACACCATTTGTTTGGCTTTTGTCAAATTAAATGACCGTCCTAAGTCGGTATCGTAATTGCACTACAATCAAATATTTTTGTAATGTGTTATATGTTCTAGTATATTATTCATATTCATGTATTGTATAGCTCAATGGTGACTTCTGCCACATAACTGAGCCAGTAACTCCTCTTTTTTCTTTTATAGATGACTGAGGATACCCCAGCCTCCTTATCTTTGAAAAAGCTCACATGACCTTGAAGCTAGGCCATAACACACAAGTAGATACTGAGGATTACATGTGTGAAGTTTGGTCAAGATCTATTCAAAAGTTTCTGACTGATAGTTCAGACAAGAATTTAAACCTTGGGTCAAGATTATACCACATCTTGGGGCTCTGAGGAATATTTGTGTGAAGTTTGGTCAAGACAAAGTGACTGACTTATAGCCCAGGCAGGATATGGGGAGGGTTGAATGAATAAACAAATGAAAAAACAATTGAATGGACTAACAGACACACATTTACCCAGACAAAGCAAATCCTATAAAATTTTGTCTTTAAAAAAGCAGAGGATAGAGAAATGAAAGCATATGTTATTTGATAAATGTGCATGCTATAAAAAACACTTGTCTTTATAAGTTGGCATTTAGATTTTGGCATACTGTAAACATACTGTATTGATATTTTTTAAACATTTCTTCTGCTATTTATATCTATCTTCACCTATAAATTTTTCTCCAAAGATACTTTGCTAAACTTTATCACACAGTTGCAGTGATCGAGAAGGCAAACTGGATCAATGGGACTATGGGCCCCCTTGCTCAGACTTCAATGGGCCATTTTCAATTTCAATGGGTTATCTTTCACTATGAAAGGGCCATTTAGAAAATTAAATTTTTGAAAAGTTCTATTTTATGTCATATTTATTAGATGTAACTATTGAGTAATGACTGAAACTAAGCTTTTCAAAGGGCTCTAGACAGGCTTTGGGATCGTTTTTGGGAGCACCATTAAGATTGTATTGCTGTAAATCCTGCGTCTTTATCAAATCAGGTATTACCAAGACACTTATGTCAAAAACCGAAAACGCACATTGCGAAACCATTGTTCGCTGCTTCGAAATTTGAATGCATGATAGGGTGCTCCGATTAAGTGGTTTAATGCACCATTTTCAATCTGAATGGGACTTTGTCGCAGGGCATGTGACCTTCCTGATCCCTGCAGTTGTTTAAGAATGAACATATAGTAGAGTTTCCTCTCAATGAAGATTTACCTGGGCAGCTTCTGATTCCACCTCTCTCAGGCGTGCTTTCTGAACTTGGTTTTCTGCTTGCACAAACTGTAATTTTTCCTTCAAATGTGTCAAAACTTGAACAGTACTTGTTATTTTCTTTCTTAATTTCAGCAGCTCCTAAAAAATCAGAATATGAAAGATAACATGAGCCACATTTGACCTTCGATGTCATTTATACACCTCATCAATCAAGATCTTCATTAAATTATCAGAGCATTAATATCCATTATATTTCTACTTTAGTCAATCTTTATTCAAAAATATAATTTTCAATGCACATACACCTATAATAAACATAAATAATTGCTTATCTACACTTTAATTTTCATTTTAATTTTGTGTGTGTGTTTGTTTTGGTGTGTCTATTTTTGTGTGTGTGTGTTAGTATGTGTGTTTGTCAGTCTCTCTTTTTCACTATTTATAGTCTAGTTTTTAAAACATTGAAACACCTGGATACTAATAAAAAACAACAAGATAATCACAAGAGTATCAGTAAAACCAATGGATGCTTCCTGAACTGCATCAAACCAATGATGATTTGTTTGTAGAATTACATGAATCATGAAATGTAGGTAAATCTCTGAAATTAAGGCCTTTCCTAATTTTTAAGGTTGTGACCTTGATTGAATATTGTCTAAAAGCCCTTGCCCTTGGAACTCCTGTCTCATGGAAAATTTCTTTGAAATATGTGAAAATGTGATCTGCTTAATTGTCAGTGAGACATTTCTGGAATAAAGGCCTCAGGCCTTTCCAAATATGCTAAGGATATGTGCTGAGTGATCTTGACCTTGCAAAAATCACCTTGGGTGACCTATGTCCAAAAGTCTCTTTTCAAAGGAACATTTTCATGCATTATACAATTCTGATAAATGCTTTAAGAGATATGAAGCTTTTCCCTATATTCAAGGGATATGTGCTGAGTGACCTTGACCTTCCAGAAATGACCTTGAGTGATCTTTGTCTAAAAGTCCCAGAAACACAGAACATTTCTGTGAAATTCCATACAATTCTGATGATGTAAGACCTTTCCCAATACATGCATTTTAGGGATTTGTGCTGAGTGACCTTGACCTTTCAAAAATGAACTTTGTCTACAAGTCCCTGTCCCAAGGAATATATGATTGCAATACGATAAAATTCTAATAAATGGTTTAAGATATGAGCTCGAACTGACAGACATGAAAATGACTATGTGCTGCCCTGAAATTTTTCAGGGAACAACTATGCAGTCTTGACAACATTTCTTTACATTTCAATGTCATTATATATGTACTCAAACTTGAAACTGAAACTGAAACTGAATAAATTATTCAGGTCTGACTGATAAAAGTATATTGAGCTTTACGCACAAACACTAGCAATTACGACAAATTACCGGATATTAGTATATTTATTATTAGCACAAAGGACACTGTATGTCTCCCAACTCTTTGGTTCCCATTCCATATACTGTAAGTACAATATACTCAATAAATGTCTACAAAATTGAAATAATATATATTTCAATAATTAATCTTATTTATTTAATGCAATTAAGATTAGGTAAATAAATATGTGTAAAACTGTATTACTCTCCTTACCACATTTCATATAGCAACAGAAAAGTGTGACTCTCATAGAGAGAGAGAGAGAGAGTCTCAGACTTACCTCGTTTCTTTCCTCTATTTTTTCATTGTATGTTTGGTTTTCAATTTTCAGCTGCTCAAAGTCTATTAAATGTAAACCTTCTGCTAGTTCTTCCTGGAGAAGAAAAATTTACACTATGAAGTTATCAGCCACAATTTGTTTTCTATAGTGTTAACTTTAATGATATGTTTATTTTATGTCAGATCAAGATTATTTCACATATACAGTAACATCATCTGTCTGAAATTTACGTAAGCCCATTTAGGACCTATCAAAAATATTTTTGAATTTGATATAAGGAATTCTGGAATTTGTTAAAACGGATTAAATTCATTTTAACGAATTCTTGAATTTGTTAAAACAAATTTAATCCGTTTTAACAAATTCTTGAATTTGTTAAAACGGATTAAATTTGTTTTAACAAATTTGAGGAATTCGTTATCACGAATCAAATCCGTTTTAACAAATTTAAGAATTCGTTATAACGAATTAAATCCGTTTTAACAAATTTGTTGAAATCGTTTTAACAGATTTTGAAATTCACTTTAACAAATTAAATTCGAAATAACGAATTCTTAAATTCATATATTCCTCAAATTTGTTATAACAGATTTAATACCTTATAACGAATTCCTCAAATTTGTTAAAACAAATTTTATCCATTTTAATCAATTCAAGAATTCGTTAAAACGAATTAAATCCATTTTAACAAATTCGAGAACTCGTTATATCAAATTCAAAAATATTTTTTGATAGGCTCCTATTCGTTATAACGAATTCCTCAAATTTGTTATAACAGATTTAATTCTTTAAAACGAATTCTTGAATTTGTTAAAACGAATTTAATGCATTTTAACAAATTCAAGAATTCGTTATATCAAATTCAAAAATATTTTTTGATAGGTCCTAAATGGGCTTCCGTAGAAATTGCAATTTCAATGCCAATTTGACAAAGCCATAAACATTACTTACATTATGTACTATACATAAATATGTACACAACAAGTGTAACAACAGTAAAACAGCTCGTTATGTCATGATGTAGCATACTGCCCAGTAACATAGCAACCAATATAGCTCATTATGTCATGATGTAGCATACTGCCCAGTAACATAGCAACCAATATAGCTCATTATGTCATGATGTAGCATACTGCCCAGTAACATAGCAACCAATATAGCTCATTATGTCATAATGTAGCATACTGCCCAGTAACATAGCAACCAATATAGCTCATTATGTCATGATGTAGCATACTGCCCAGTAACATAGCAACCAATATAGCTCATTTTTTACCTTAGTTTCTCGTTCAAATTTCAAAGTGTTATATACATATATTACTATGTATCTTCATTTATAGATGATACAAATATATCAAATTAATTCATACATTAATTGCAGTATGGTCAACTGTCAATGCTAAGACTATGTTGGCTGTTCCATCCTAGAAAATCAACCTGCCAACAAAATCAACTTTTCAAAAACGATGTTTTTTTTTCTGTGGATAATATGCATTATACTATGATAACTGCATCTACTGTATGTTTATACCAGTACTGAAACACAGGTTCAGGTGGTCATTCATAATAGAATTAAAGAGGGGAAAAAAATGAGTCCCAAATGGGCCTATATCATGCATATCAGAACATTTCTCTAACAAATGTACCCTTTCCCAACTTTATTTCAAAATTAACCCCAAAAGAAACCCACATCATTCTAAAGGAAACACTTGAAAAAAAGGAACAAGTTGTGTTTGTGAAACACTAATGCCCCCCGGCAGCACCAAAGTCCAAAAAGTGATTTTTAGCATGAAGGTCATTGCCAAGGTCAAAAGGTCATCGACTTTGGTGTCGTTTGAAAGGGCTTCATTAGTTGAGTGTGTATGTCAAATATGAAGTCTCTATCCCTCACGGTTCAAAAGTTATAGCCAATGATAAAGTTGACAACAGACAGACAGACAAACAAACAAACAAACAGACAGGAAAAAAAAACAATATGCCCCCAATCTATTGATCTGAGGGCATAAAATTCAAAAGTCAAACAAGATGTGTTTGTGAAACGGGAATACCCTGATGGCAACAAAGTCCAAATAAGGCAAATTCTGCAATATCCTATATCTGATTGCACCTCATCCCATGTGAATTGGTATGCAAAATATGAAAGTCCCACCTCTTATGATTCAAAAGTTATAACCAATGTTAATGTTTTTGAAATGTTGATCAAAGGTCACAGTCAAGGTTACAGTGTCAATAACTTGCGTGTAATTTGAAAGGGCTGTACTCGTGGAGTATGCATGCCAAATATGAAGCCTCTATCTCTCATGGTTCAAAAGTTAAGGTGAAGGTTAAGGTTGACAACAGACAAACAAACAAACAGACAGGCAAACAGACAGGACAAGAACAATATGTCTTTGACCTGTTTATCCATGGGCATAAAACATGTCAAAAAAGTATTAAAACTTGACTTCAAAATGGAACAAAAATCAACAATACCTCTTAAGACATGCTTTTAGATCACTTTACAGCATTCAGTTTGCTGGTCTATGTAGCTGTTCTGAAGAAGGAGTTTGTCTCCCCCCCTCCCCCAAAAAAACGTCAAAGACGGTATGACCAGATTGCAAAGCATAACATAATAGCCAACCTGTAAAGTCTTATCCAGAAACATGTCTCTTTAAGTTTGAAGAAGTTTTAAGACAAAAGTTGGTAATGGTATGCAAGAAATCAAGCTAAACACACAATCAGACTGTGTTCACTGAAGCACAGAACTGATGTCAGGGTCACCAAATTTTGTGTCTAATGGGAAAAACTCATCAATGTCTACAAACTGACCAAGTTTGAAGTTGGTATCATTAGCTGTACACAAGAGATCAAACTAAATGCAAAATAAGACTGTGTTCACTGAAGCATAAAATCATGGTCAAGGTCACCAAATTTTGTAGCGGTCAAAAAGAAATCATCAATGTCTACAAAGTGACCAAGTTTGAAGTTTATATCATTAATAGTATGCAAGAAATCAAGCTAAATATGCTAGAGATCAAGCTAAATGCAAATTGTTGACACCAGACAAACAGATGGACAGACAGACATCACCAATTCATGGACTAGACTTGTAATCCAGTCAAAAATGAATAAAATAAAAAAAAACCCCTCTTGGGGCTATATCTCCCTGATCTGGCCAAAAACAGTAACCCTTGTAGGGGACCATGAGTACTTTATCTTTATCTAGTTTAATTAAAATCTTTCCATTAGTTCTCAAGAAGAAATTATCAAAACATACAATTACACACAAATAGTACATCACTCCCCTCCCCACTTAAAAAAAAAGCAAAAATCCTAAAATTATTTTTGTATTCCATTTCTTTCATACAGCATATTTTACATTAAAGATAAAAGACACATAATTTATGCATTATAAGCAACAAGAAGAAGAAACCAAAGAAATTACCCAAAAATAGGCAAAATTTACAAAATCTAAAAAGACGCTGCAAAAAATTCTAAAGTTTTATTTTGAAATGGAACAAAAAATAACAACACTTCTTTTAAATGAAACACCTTTTAGATCACTTTGGCACATTCAGTTTGTTGATCTATGCTGCTGGTCTGAAAGAAGTTTGTCAAAGGAGTCTGGTACACTCTGTGTGTGTCGCCCCATCCTGGATCTACCCTTTCTGGGTTTAACTTGAGTATTTCATTTCTATTAAGATTCATCAAAATCCCCACCAGATTGACAGACAAACTGTTGGACAAACAAAGACAAATGCCAAACAAAGTGACTGCAGGTTGCACTGCTTTGCAGGCAAATCAAAAATGTATTTTACCTTTGACTTTAGTTGGTGTTCTTTCTTTTTTAATTTATTTTTCAGTTTAATGTTTTCAAGTCGAACTTGAACAACATCTTGTTCCTTTTTATTTTCTGCACTAAGTAGTTGCTCAATATCCTGAAAGTAAATATATACAAAAATAAATAAGATGTTATAAAAGTAGAACATAGGAAGTTTAATTACATTTAGAACTTTCAGTTAATTTCTACAATACATATCAGTATCTCTAAGAATGCATTACTGTTTGACTCGTTTTGCCCTCTTTAAATATATTACAAATATAATCAGTATAAAGGTTTGAATTCTATTTTAATCTTAATCAAATCAACTTTCCAGATAATCAGATTAAATCATTTAGATAAATGAGTATATGTACTTTCATACATAATTCTTATTGAGATTATTTTGTGGGAATATTTTACATTATAATGATTTTGTGGGAATATTTTACATAATGATTTTGTGGGAATATTTTAATGATTTTGTGGGAATATTTTACATTATAATGATTTTGTGGGAATATTTTACATTATAATGATTTTGTGGGAATATTTTAATGATTTTGTGGGAATATTTTAAATTATAATGATTTGTGGGAATATTTTACATTATAATAATTTTCGCCATGTAACACATCAAATTAACGAATACCATTACGCAAATCAAGTTTTCATTTACTTTAGGAAAACCATTCTTATTATGCATTATACAACATAGTTAACCTTTGTAGACAATTATGACTTACTTTAGGTGGAATTGCTTTTCCTGATCTGTTTGATATGGAATTTAAAGCAACTTGCTTCTTAAATTCCATAAATTTCTTGCGCTCTTCATCAACTCTTTCTTTCTTTTCTTCACACTTCACTCTTAGTTCCTCCATAATATTTTGATAATTCAACCTCTCCTCTGCATCTTGCCTGTGCATGTCATCGACTTGAGCTAAACATAATCAGGGGACAAAAATAAATAATACAGTATGGTTTATGGAGCACATTAAAAAAGACCTTAAATTATCTGTGTTGAAGGCAAATGAGTTAAGATTATTGAAATCACCATTATCTTTACTTATATTTATCCATAAAAAAATAGAAATATTCAAAGATATATTGAAAGATATATTTGTGAAACATGGAAGACCTGGATGAAAACCAATTTTGTGTTATAAAGAATAAGGACTTCAAATGTCAAAGCCTTATCACTTGCCATTCCATAGTCATAGACAAATAGACAGGCAGATGGAAACCTACATAACAAAACTATATGCCCTTAATTTTTGTTTATAAGAGCATAAAAAGTTTAAATCTTATTAATATAACTGCCAGTTGGACAATTTCTTTCACAGTATTTTTTCTTATTTTCTAAATTTACAATTAAAAATTTATGTTTTTTATTCATTCCTTGTCCTGATTACATATTTTGTATTTTGGTCCTTTAATAAGGCCAAACAAATATCCAGAAAATATAGTCTTCCAGTCTTAGGATAAGGATCCTCTGCTGAAATGAGCTGGATATAATTTTGTAATTTTCGGAAAAATTTTATCAGTTTAGGGTCAAGCCAAAAGATTACTGTCAGTGTAGGATACCCTGAAGTTTACATGCAAATCTTACCCATGTATTTTACATATTTTGAATCTTGGTCGTTGGCATTTTTGTCGTAGTCTTGTCTGGCATCATCAGCCTTCTTTTTTCTGAAATGTTCAGCTAATTTGTGTTGCAGCTGATAATTTTGTTGCTGAAGCTGCTCTCTGGCTGCAAGGAGAGCCTGGTAATATAAATAAAAAGAAATAGAATTAAAAAATATAAATCAAAATGAATGAAAATTACATCTTCTACAAAAAAAATCTGACACCATTATTGAGAGGTGTAATGAGGGGTTGACCGTTGTTTAGACTCCAGATAAAACACCATTTAAAATAATTGGCTGCTGAATACCAAGATGATGCTGTTAGTAAAATACATGTACCACAAACAGATTTAAACAGATATTATACTACATGTAGTGAAAACTATGTACCAATAAATCTTATTATAAATCTTGAGTGGAAGATTGTGAACAGTCACCAATAAATCTTATTATAAATCTTGAGTGGAAGATTGTGAACAGTCACCAATAAATCTTATAATAAATCTTGAGTGGAAAATTATGAATGGCCATCAATAAATCTTAATACATGTATTATTATAAAGATTAAGTGGAAAATTATGAACAGTTATGTACCACTCAAAAATCAAAAATAATTTTTTTTACAAAGTTTATATGAACGATTAGAATCTTGTAAATAAGCTTCTTTGATAGCATTGATATCTTACATGGTATTTTTCAATGAGAGCCTCCCTATCGTATTGAGGTTGTTCTTCCTCCTCCTCTTCTTCCTCCTCCTCTTCTTCCTCTTCTTCAAAGGTAGCCAAATGTTGGTCCTCCCTTTGTTCAGCTGATGCTATAACATACATATACAAGCATTCTCTGTATTACAAAATAAAATCAGTTTTTGCACATATTAAACAGGATTGACTAAAGCATTCCAACTACATAACTACCTTACAACATTCATTTTATGTTAGTGCAGAGTTCTGTATTATAGTCCAATCATTGTAAGTACACAGGCTTTAACTATGGGTCTTATATACAATACTCCAATTATTAGTCTAAAAGTCAGACAGTTCAGTTTTACAGTATTATTCATACATGCTTAATACTTCACCTGGTCTCGACCGTTCAGGAGTACCAGGCTCTATTGGTTCAGGTGGCTCTACTAGTTTTTCACCATCTTGATGTACAGGACTTCCCTCTCTAGAAAGCTTTTCACCGACAACTCCTGGACTCTCAGCTCTGTCTCCATCAGCAAATGTATCACTCTGCAAAGCATTATACACATCATATTAATCTGCAAGATGTTTTTATACCTATTAGATTTTAAAATTTTCTTTAACTTGCATTCTGGTAACATGAACCATATATTGATCTTTGCTGATCTCCCTGTTATATGTGTCTGGCCAATCAATGAAACAAAATTTGACAAAGTTTAAATCAAACACAGTGCTTTGAGAAGACTATAAACCACTGTAGAAATCAATTCTTTTTGTACATGCATCTTTTTTCTTTACACAATAGATACTTATTATCTCCTCATACAATGAGGATATACCTGTATGATATGTGAAATTTAAATCTCAACATTGGTTAGAGAACACACCTGAGGTACAGGGGATTTTGAGCTTTCATCTCCCTCTTTTTGGGCTTCTTCTCCCTCAGCTTTTTCACCCTCCTGTCCCTCTCCCTCTACAGGAGCTGCTTCTTCTCCACCTTCTCCCTCTGGTTTTCCCTCACCTTCTGGCTTGTCTTCACCTTCTGGTTTGTCCCCACCCTCTGGTTTTTCCTCACCTTCTGCTTTCTCCTCACCCTCTGGTTTATCCTCACCTTCAGGCTTTTCTTCCCCTTAAATTGATAATCATTAATAGTTATCATAATTTCTTTTGTATTAATTTCTTTATATGCAGATACATTTTATGAACTTGTATTCATCATGTTCATTTTTGTACTAATTTCAGAACATAATAAGGACAAAATTTGTATGTCCGTCACCATATACATGAAATATTCGTGGTGTGACGTTAAACAAAAATCAATCAATCAATCAGAACATAATTAATTTCATCCTTCATACTGACCTTTTCTTTGAAATTTATTGAGATTCTTTTCACTAATTTTGCAAGAAATCTTAATTCTCAGTCAACAAACATATTAGAAGCACTACATTAGGTAATCTAAATTGAAGGATACACTTTTCTCTTAGTCTTATTCTTAACTTGGAGTAGATTAAGTCACTTACAAGTCAATGGCTAAAGTTGATATGATTTATAGACAAGAATTCTTTGTGAGATGTTTAATCAAGAGAAAGTACAAAACTTTATAGCAAATATACTTTACAGATTGTCCTCCTGTAAAGTACATTCTCCTACATACATTCCAGTAGATTAAATTACCCTCTGGTTTGTCTTCTGTTTCACCCTCTTTAGCATCCACCTGTCCTTCTTCTATTGGCTTTTCACCTTCTGCTGTCTCTCCTTCCTTCTCTCCTTCTGGGGCTTGCTCTGTGGTGTCAGCAGTTTCTCCTGCTGCTTCTTCTCCTGGTGGCTGTTCTTCAGGAGCCTTCTCTTCTTTAATCAAATGAAAACAAACTATACATGCAATTTTCTAAAATCATTATATGAAATACAATAGACATTAAACATTTTACACTGGACCTGTATGCTTATGAATTACCTTGATATTGTTCACATACACAAACACATATTGGGTGGAGTATTTTTTGGTTTCTATTAATTTCATCTCATGAAAATTTAACATTGCTGTATCTTATAGCATGTAAAATTTAGCCTTTTAAGTTTTATCTGAGAAAAATAAGATGGTTTTGCTATGTAAGCCCTATCTGTTAAAATAATAAGATTCATAAATAAGTTTTTAAATATATTATAATTGTTTTGTTTACAAATTCTGGCATTATCTAATTTTGAAAACTAGGAAAAAGTGAAAAAAAAACAAAACAAAACAAAACAAAACAAAGAATTTAAAAAAATAAACTAATAAGATTGAAAAGAAAACAATATATGTCTGACTGACTGATATGTTTTTGTTCACAATGGTAATGTTTCCTTAGGATTCTTGATGTCAATAAAAATTTGATTCTAAGTCAAATCACTAAGGATTTGATTTCCAGTATTAGAATATCCTTCTCCTGATGATGTATGCAATGATTCTTTCTATACAGTGTTAGTCTATAAATGTTTAATATTTCAGTGAGATGGCTTCAGTTACTTTAAATAAATTTCTTTAAAAAAAAAAAAAAAGAAAGAAAAAACTCAAATCATATCATCAAAATACTGTAGTCCAATATCAACGAACAGAAACATTTATTAACCTTTAGTTTCCTGATTTTCCTCGCCCTGTGTGTTAGCATTGGCGTTAGCATCAGTTTCTGGTGCAGGAGCTTCCTCCCCACCTGCAGGTGCTTCCTCTCCACCTGCAGATGTTTCTTGGGGTTGTGCTTCTTCAGGAGCTGGAGCAGCTGCCTCCTCCTTCGCTTCAGTGTCTCCCTCTGGTGCAGAGGTAGGTCCCTCTGTTGTTTCTACTGGATTCTATAATAATACAGTATTTCAAACCAAACTTTAATTGTTACAAAAATATAAGTTTACAAGTACAGTCAAACCTCGTTATCTCGAAGTCGGATGGACCGTGGAAAATACTTCGAGATATCCGTAGTTCGAGATATCCAAATTTTGAGTTTAGGATCACAAATCTTGCAGTTGTTAATGTAAGCCGATTCATTCGACATTTGTGATTATTATAGTAGATGTATGAGATATACATGTATTTATCAATAAATACGCATGAAGATGTGCATATTGTATTGTTCCTAAATAATTAATCAAAATCTCATCATACCTTTTATATTTTATGAATATATAGAGAATATACTCCAAAACTGAAAACGTCATGTTTCGTTTTCAGTTACATCGTAATTTAAATCCAATACTGGATATAACTGTCGTATACTATACCTAAAACCGAGGACGGGCTAACACGTAAGACAAGATAAAGACACACGTCATAATTTGATTTAATTACTATTACTTTGCATAAAAATACATAGACATTCACACGGATTGGAAATAGTAATAATTAATGAACAGTGTAAAGAAATTTCTTTAAACGCATGTATGAAAAAGCGTTAATTACAATTAATGTTAATTATCTAATTTTGTGTCGAGTTTAATAAGCTATCATCATTTGGTATAAATAACAGGGTACGCACGGACGCGATCGATTATGTAATTACTGCGGCTTTGTACACCGACACGGTCAAATGATCACACCATGCGAGCGACCTGTCATTTAGGGTAAACGCCGCGGGGAATATTGTCAATAAGAAGCCAACTTCGAGATAAACCGGGTAAATAAGAAGTTCGGGACTTGAAAATGTATTTGAGATAAGCATGGTATTCGACATATCAGTGTTCGACACATCCGGGGTGAATTTAATCATAATATGAAGGATTTTTTTCGGGACCGACGTTCGACTTCGAGATATCCCGGGTATTCGAGATATCAGTGTTCGAGATATCGAAGTTTGACTGTATTTGGAAATGTACATAAAAATACAGTCTAAATGTTTAAGGCAGGTATGAGAGTATTTGATAGCAATTAAGAAAAATACCATATAATCAGAAAATCATACAAATATATAATGAGCTTTATCTAAGGTCACTATATATCTCCATTTATTCTAGAAATCTGTATCGCATCTCTAAGATTTTAAATAGTTAATTATTTAGATATGAAAAGTTTTATGTCTAACAGTTATTGAAAGTCTTTTCTTTTATGTGACAAAGGTCTGAATATATACATGTAGTAAAATTTAAAGTTTTAAACTAATATCATCCTGTTGGTTAAAGATGACAGTCATAGTATTTTATAACATTATCAATTGAGTTAAGCATGATATTAAGCACTGACTGATTACTGCTCATCAACACACTCTCATCATTTCACTCTCAAGGTGACACTGTTTAAGGCATTTAAGGCTAAAGTTTGACCATGCCATGGATATATTCAAAATGGGAAAATACTTTTACATGTCAACATGATTCATCTATGACATCTGAAAAACTGGGAGTAAAACTGACAAGTCTTTGTTGGAGGTCAAAATCAGACCTAATTCTGATCACAAGACAGACAACTTAATGAATGGGTAATGATGACTATAGTAAGTTTTAAGGAGACGTAATAAGTATATGTGTTTGTATAAAATACATGTACCACATGATATTATTTCGAAAAAGAAATTTGCTGATATCATTAATTGTCATTATAGGGCAATATTGTCATATATCTACATGGATATTAGAAACTCACCTTGAACCCTTAAACTTTTTATTTATTTTATTAATGACACAGAAACTATATGGATGTTCGAAAACTTAAACCTATCCATACATGTCATGAATTCAGATATTCCTCACCCTTAAAGTTTGACTGCACTACCAAATAGTGTGTTGGAATTTGTGTAATAATTTTCATCTCAAATGAGAGAATCTACAGACTGAAAATGCTTTTTAATGAATGACTGAAGGGCAATAACACGAATGAAGAAGAAATTCTCGGAGCCTGAGAAGTCTAGAATTCCAGGTATAAATTTCATAACGGACATTCAGAACATTTGGTCAAGCACTGGACTTTATCATGCACAGTGAGCTGAATGCTTATTCCTCAAGGCAAGGAGCAATTTTTGTAAAAAGGAATGATTTAAATATCTAAAATATGAAAACATGTCTTACACATTTCTTAGAGTATTTTATTTTTAAAACCTTAATTATAGAAAACAGAATCCGATTTTAAGTTGTATTGTCACTTACAATAAACCTTGAGTTTTATCTCAGACAGTTTAACTAGACTCCTAAGTACCTATATAGACCTACATGGATAGTGATGTCATGCAAACTATGAGAATGTACTCAGGGATAAATTCAGTAAAGTACATTCTGACTTAAGTGACTGCGAGTCAGTTTTGGCCTAGTTACGACTGCAATGGAAGAACTATTTTGTCCTGTCTCTTTCAGGAGAGACGTAAACCAGTAAACTGCAAAGTGATCATGAAGTATAATGCTCATCTTCTGAATAGACTTCGTAATGGAAAAAGAAGGAAAACGTAACATTACCAACGTAGCAAGTAAATATAAGTACCTGTCGCGTCACCGAAAAGAATATGAAGAAACATATTTGCCTGAACACTTACTCTAATAAAATCTGGCAGGAGATGTAAATATAAATTTTTTGTAAATATAGATGAGTTACGAGATACGGCGAAACAATAATCTTTTACATATTTGCTCGAATTTCCTCTGTATAATTACGATCTACAATATCTATGCACATATTACTGTAAAAACATAATCAGTTACTTTTATTAAATATGCTTGTTGTTATTAGATCCTTTACATTATATAGAATTTAAAAACACGTAAGAAATTAAACTTAAAATAGGACGTACCTCCTGATCAGCCATTGTTGTCAAGGAAAACAGTTTTGAGCGCGAGAGGTCACGAGAGTCGCTATTTGGAGGGAACTTCGAAGACTTGTGGAAATCGCGCTAAAGGGAAAAAATCGTCAGGAAAAATGATGTCTACAGGTCATGTATTGTCCACTCCTCACATTGAAACTTCCTCGAAGGGGCAGATTCAGGTAATTTATGCACTAAACTAGATCTAGTAGTATAAACAAAGCTGCAAAAGTTGTACAGTACGGTGCAGACAAAACAATTTCAATGAATCAATCTCGATGTCGATGATAGGCTTATAACTCGCATTTATAATAGCTACAGTACAGTACAAGAAATAGTACTAGTACTAATGGTGAAGAAATTGTCGATTAATGGTTCTTAAAGAACTCTTTGGATTGTTTGTGAGTTTAAAGTAACAAGGCTTTGTGCAAATATTTCAATAGATCTTTTAAAGAAATATTAAATTGCACAAAATCTTGTTGCTTTAAACAGGTTGGGGGCAACCTCTCATTTGAGAGATAATCACTCAAATGAGTAACTCTCTCTTTTCAGTAATCAATTTCATGGAATGAACAGAAGTATGAAGAGGTACTACTAACAAATTAAAGTTTCAAAATTTTGACTTAAAATTCAAAGGGCACATCTTTATAATATACTATACTGAACATAACATACAAAAGAAGTTGACCTTCTCAACTTACAATTTTGGAGTTTATAGCTGCAACATTTGTGCAGCTATAAACTCCAAAACAGTAAGTTAAAAATGCCAACTTGTTTTGTAAACTATATTCAGTATGTTGTAAACACATATACCCTTTTGAATTTCAAATCATAATTCCAAAATTTCATTTTTAGTACTTGAAATTGATTACTAAAAAGAGAGACACATATAGTTACTCATTTGAGTGATTATTTCTCAAATGAGAGGTTGCCCCCAACCTGTTAAATAATATCAGGTTCTTTGTTGTTTCCTTCAAATTTAGCAGAGTGTTATAATCTGCTATAAACGTTAACTGAGGCTAACCTCCCCCATCACTGAATTTAGTTTAAATATATCAGACATGATTATTTTCCGCTTTTAAACGGAATTCCGCTTTTCACGATTTTTCCGCTGATCTGTCCGGAAAAAAACTCGTTTCATTGTATTATACGCCGTGTCCGGATCGTTTCTAGACATTACTATTCAATGCCTCATTTCCGTCTTTGGGGTGTTGTTGTGATCGTTGATCTCATTGGTCGAGATGATGTGCTTTGACCAATCACTGAATGGTTAACAAGTCCTAGCCAAGAAAGCCAGGATGGCCCATAGCTCGTAAATAGACACAATACTCTATATTTTCATAAAGTTGGACCAATAAAATCTTGACCATATATGTTTTATTTATTGAATATTTCTTGAATATTACTGTTGAATGAAAATGTTAACGATTATTTTAATAGAAGGATATGGAAAAATGACACTGAATTAAGTTGGAATATATTCTATGGAAGGATTATTTGTGTTTTGTAAGTTCAAGTCAATGTACAGGTAGCTGAGGTGTATAAATAACAGGTAATATAGAAAAGATTTGTTGTTTAAAAAGCTGCCAGGAGATGGTTTTTTAAGGTCTTTACAATGCCTAAAATCCATTTTCGGTCAGGGGCCTTCGTCCCCCTGAACCCCCAGAACAGGGGTGCTGCCCCTCGTGACCCCGCTGGGGGAGAACCCACAGACCCCCCTTTCAGTTTTTTTTTTTATTTCCTCTGCAATCATGTCTGATATATAATACTTAGGGGAGCACCATGATTTGTGATTTTTATCCAAAAACACCTAGAGAATAAAAACAGTATTTTCTGATTTTTCTCATAGACACGTCAGACTATATACTGTATGTAATAATAAGCTTAATGGATTTCTTCCTTAGAATTGATTAAAAGATGAATCAACAAACTGAATGCACCAGGGAGATTTACTTGTAGAAATGTTTCTCAAGAGGTTTTTTTGTTTTTGTTTTTTGTTTTTGGTCCATACTAAATTAGGTTTTATTAACTTTTAACACATTTTTTTGCCATCTTTCTTAATTCTTTTGTTTTTGCCTGTTATTGTCATTTGTCTATCTGCCTGGCATCAACAATTGGCATTTAACTTGATCTCTAGTATACTGTTAATAATACTAACTTCAAACAGTCATTTTGTAGACATTGATGAGTTTTTTCTGACCAACAGGAAATTTGGTGACCTTTTTGACCTTGATTCTACGCTTCAGTGAACACGTCTGATTTTGCATTTAGCTTAATTTCTTGTATACCATTAATGATACCAACATCAAAATTCTGGAAACATCTTCAAACTGAAAGAGACATATTTCTAGATAAGATTTTACAAACCTGTAGGCTACAAGGTTGTGCTTTGCAATCCAGTCGTACCATCTTTGATAGATTCTTGTTTTAAATTGCATCTGTACCAGTTACATGTAGCTGTCAGTTATTTTTATGCCCCAGTTATGTAGACCAAGGGGCATATAAGGTTTGTGTTGTCCGTCTGTCTGTTTGTCCAGAGATGTTGAAAAGTTTTGAACGTGTCAGCCATTTTGAGCAATTTTAAACATACTGTCAGTCAGGACAAAGAAATATCTTGAAAATATCACAGCATTTTGTCAGTCTGAATGAAATTTTGTCACTCAAAATCTGCAGACTGACACTTTTCAACATTACTATCTGTCATTAAAGAGACACAACATTGTAAATGCAGGTGATAGGGCATTCATATTTCACAAGTATAGTTTATTAATCAAAGAGCATATAGTATTTAGATAGTATGTCTTGTGGGAAGACCTTTCTTTTTGTATAATAATATTTGACATTCTGTCTATGACCTTGGAATTTGACCTATACAATGTATTTAGGAAAAAAAACCTTATGCTATAACTTTTGAATGCTAAGTGACAGACTGACAGAGCTTTAATATTTCACATGTGCATACCAGTAGCTTGCGGGAATTACTTTCTACTACATGTAGTAAAAAATTTTTGACCTTTTGACCTAGCCCTTGGAGTTTGACATAATTTAGGAAAAATAGTTAATGCTATAACTATTGAATGGCACTTGACTAGACTTTAGTATTTCACATGCATATTTCTTGTGACAAGACCTTTCCCTCAGTACCATAATTTACCTCTTGAATTTAATGTGACCTTTGACCTACATTTCAAAAATTTCAACATTGGTTATAACTTTTGAATAATAAGAGATAAGGCATTCACAATTACATGTGTGTTCCTTGTGACAAGGCCTTTACGTTGGTACAGTCATTTTTTACCTTGAGAACTTGATCATGACGTTTGCCCTACATTTCAAAAACAGGTTATAATTTTTGATTCATAAGAGTTAGGTCTTTTATATTTTACATGCATGTTCCTTGTGACAAGACCTTTCTGTCAGAACAACAAGTTTTGACATTGTGACCTTGCTTGTGACTTTTGACCTACATTTAAAAAACTTGAACATCAGTTACATGTATAACTTACAAGTCATAAGAGGTAGGGCTTCCATACATGTATTTCAGATGTGTATTCACATAGGATGGGGTGAAATCAAGATAAAGGACATCACAAAATTTGCCTTATTTGGACTTTATTGCAGCCAGGGGCATTCCTGTTTCACAAACACATCTTATTTTTACCTTTATTTTAAAAGCTACTTTAATGTTGGCTTTCCATTTGGAAAAATATACACTTTTGGGGGTAAATTAAAAAATGATGTTTATTTAAAAAAAAAAAAACATGATAAAAGCAAGAATTTTCATTATGCCCCTACAAATGAAGTTGAGGAGGCCTCAGGGGTATATAAGAATCTAAAAAAGAAAGGGGGGAGCTTTTTTTTTTTTTTTTTAACATTTTCAACTTAATTCTTCTACAGAACCTCTTCAAGGATTTTGATAAATTTGGTAGGAATGAAGTACTCATAGTCTGTCACAAATGTTGTTTTTCATCCAGACCTGTCTACAGGTTTTTGAGCATTCATTTTCTGTAAATTATTATAATTTATAGATTTAAGGGTTATGAGTTTTAATTTTGGACTGCATAAACAATTGCTAAATGTTGATGATGATTCAAATTTTACACCCGTGTTCCAATACAAAATGTAGCCACAACACAATAAACATCAGAGAAGATAAATGAAATATTTATTTGCAAATTTTTCAAGCTGTCTGTTGAATAAGCTTTAAATTAAAGTATAGCCATCGCTGTTATCTATGAATACGGTATTTATTATGAGATCAGGATTTCATGTGATAAAAGTAAATAATGCTTGTGATCATGTTTAATCTTGGTACAATCCAATGGCTCTTTTACGAAAATGTATAAAACTCAAATTGTTACATTTAAATTAACAACTGGATGTTACTGGTACACAACTTGTTATGTCATTGCTATATAGAAAGTAAGGGGCGATTTCTCTGAAAGTAGGGGGCGAGAAATCGTTGGGTGCTGGCTGTTAATGAGCTCATTGGCGGCCTGCATTTTCGCCATTCTTAGACGAAAGGAGACAATTATTGTTGTTTTCTGGTAATAAAGTGAGGGGAGACATTTTTTTTTTTATCAGTTAGTAATGTCAGTTATAAGTGCTACATTTACCAGACTATTTTGCACCATAGGGTCATCTTGTTGACTTAAGTCGACCTCCATTTTTATGCTTGAGCGACTTGGTTCAAGATTTACAATGTTTTATAGAACTTCCTACTACCGGGTATTCTTTGTTGTTTTTTATTGACAAATACTGTATTGAGGTGAGTGTGGTAATCTTTGATTACATTCTACATGCATGCACAGTGTATGTTGATGGAATCATTGAAATGGGCGATGCTTTCTCCTTTAATATAGCACATAGTTTCATTTTTGATATGCTTTGATTATAATATCTGGAGTTTTGATATATTAAATTTAAAATCCTGATCCTTTTGTTGCACATTTTGATCATCTGTTTACAGTACACGTTTTGTAACATTATAACATATCATTCTTTCTTTCAGCTTATATTTGGACCAATGTTTTCAGGAAAAACGTAAGTACTTCACACTTTAGTCTTTACCAAACATAGTACTGAAATAAAAAAGAATTAAAAATATGTGATGCCCACAATTCCATTTGAGGGATAGTCCCTCGAACACAGAACTGTAACTTTTCCAATTATATTAACACTGTACATATGTACTGTAAAATAAATATCATGAAGTATAACACTCAACTTTTGAGTACACTTTGTATTGGAAGAAGAAGAAGAAAATTGAAGTTTTGAATTATACATGTGCATGTGCCTCATGATGAAACTTGAAGGTGCACATCTTTCTGACATACTGAACAACATACACTATATGGATGTTTACCAGTGTTGCCATACATGTACTTGAATACATTGTACATGTATTTTGATGCAAAACATTGACTCTAGTATTATACTGTATCTCTAGTATATATCTATAAAACTTTGTCAGTTGACTGAAAATATCTGCACTTTGATAAGTGAACCATGAAAATTAGATTTTACCTTTTTAAGTTTCATATGAAAATTCTGAGACCGTTTTAGTACTTGAAAAACCCTTGGAATTGTCTCTAAAAAGAGAGAACATTCATTTGTGTCACATTTGAGAAACTACCCCGTAGATTAATAAGAGGATCTGCTCCATTTCTTTATTCATGCTCAAGTTTCATGTTCCCCACACCAGCGCTTCCAATGTTGGTGAAAATTGCTGGTATGTGTGATTTTACAATAAGAGAATTGAGTCATAAAATCTATGTTTATATTTAATATTTTTCCCAATTTTATGAAAAACGCAGCTGATTTTCCAAGTCTAAGAGCTCCGACCCCCAGTCCCAAAAAGGGGTGTATGAGCCTTGAAAACATGCATGTATGTATCAGTGCATGTACACTGTGCTGTAGTCATCCAGGTATTGTAATCGATACTTGAATTCCTTTGCTGAAGGAGTTGTACCATTCTGTGCGTGATTATACATGTATATTTAAAAAATTGTTTCTGGAGTGCTCATTTCATCACCTTTTCCTTTGGTTTTTTAGTATGATGAAGCTTTAAATGATTTGCTAAATTGTAGTATTCTCTGCATTGAGTTAATGACGAATTTAGTATATATAAAAGGAAACAAAGTAGATAAACTATTCTGTAAGGACAGAACTACGTGTACACGAGGCTAGTGAGATTTTGATGTTTCCCAACTGAAGGTACTGGGATAAAACAAATGTGAACTACAGCCACAGCTCATAATTGGATTTTACAAGGAGAAAAATGATGAGATATTTATTGTACTTGCAAATGCGACCATTTAGAACACAACTTGGAGCACTGTCCTTTTTCCTCTCCATTAGTATTTCTACTCTCAGTCATCTCTGACAAACAAAAACGTTTTGTTAACATGTATTTGATATCTTGATTGATAGGACTGAGTTGATGAGACGTATGAAGAGATACCAGATAGCTCATTATAAATGTATTGTGATCAAATACTCAAAAGATGACAGATATGACAAAGAAGGCATTGCAACACACGACAGGTATATTCATTTGCTTGTTTTGCCTCTTTTTCACTAATAACACTTGTGTCATACTACTGGTATTTATGCCGGGTCAATCTATTTTAAATTTGATCTTTATTTTGCACCCGTACTGCAATACGCAATACGGGAGCAAAATAATTGCTAAGAGCACTTGCTTATTGCAACTAAATGTGTAAGAAATAACATGCCAGGCCAGTCTTTTAGTCTTGATAGGATGCTTTAAATGTAGGTCTTAATCATTCTGTCACTTTTGCATATCTAAGAATTCAGACAAAAAGTAAGTATGTGTTTCTGCTAACCAGACTGACCCAGTTTTACTGTGTTGACCGAACAGATTTAATTGGCAAATTGCAAGATTCCATGCAAAAAAATTAGGTTTGTACAGAAGTATGGAAGCCCGACACTTATTAAGTCATGCACACAAGATAGTTATGTCGTTTGCACAACATAAAAAGTCATATGCACGAGATAATGATGTCGTTCGCACCACATAATAAGTCATGCACACATGACAGTTATGTCGGCCCATTGACATACTAAGTTGTTTGCACGACATATAAGTCGTGTGCACGGGATAGTCATGTGGTTTGCACAAGATAGTTATGTTGTTTGCATGACATAGTTTGGTCAATAGAAAGTTGATGTTCATGAGGTAGCTGATGTTATTGTAAATATCAAGGAATAAACATTCTTTTCAATTTTGGGGCTTTGTGTGCTTTCCACCGAAAAACTTTTTCGTGCGCACAACTTTCTATGTTGTATGAATGACATAATTATCTTGTGCACACAACTTTTTATGTTGTGGGAACAACATAACTTTCTGGTGCACATGACTTACTAATAAAGATTTTGTTTATTTTCCTCGTGTCCTCTCCATACTGTTGTGGGATTGATCTGTCATTTGTTTTTGGTACAGATCAATTCAATGCTTACTCAATAATTGCATCAAAGTGAAGGTCTATAAAAGTATGTAAAATACATGGATTTCACAAAACCTCACGTGTCAAATTTGAACAATATTGGGAATAACATTTTTTAAAAATTCTTTAATTATTACCTACCTACTGACCATTTTTTCATTGGATGCAAAGCAAGTCTGGTCTATGAATTGGTGAAGTCTGTCAGTCCTTTTGGCATCAACAATTTGCGTTTAATTAGCTTATCGTCAATGATACTCAACTTCAAACTTGGTCAGTTTGTAGACATTGATGAGTTCTTCTAGACCAACACAAAAAACTTTGGTGATCTTGATTTTGATTTTATGCTTCAGTAAACACAGTCCGATTTTGCATTTAACCTGATTTCTTATATACCCTTAACGATACCAACTTCAAACTTGGTCAGTTTGTAGACATTGATGAGTTCTTCCTGACCGACACAAAATTTGGTGAGCTATAGGTGGGCTAGAATGTTATGCATAAATTTCAATCCATTGAAATTTGTTGGTTTGATGTTTTTATGATATTGACTGGTCAAAACCATAGCTACTAGAATTTGTTTGTTTTGGCTTGGTTTTTATTTTCTTTCTTTCTTTTTTTTTCTTCTTTTTCTAAAGTTCATATTGGCAAGTTGAAGTGCTTCAAAACATGTGTCAATTTACTTGTATACATACGATCATGTGCGTTTTATTTAAATAGAACTAAAAAAAAAACTTCAAGTAGCATATGTATTGTATCACAATGAAAACAAAATAAATCCATTTGTAAGGAATCATCATGGAATATCAGGTACAATATGTATACATATTCTGTTGCCGGATTTGTCTTCATGTTTTGCTTGAATACACATGTATACTGGAATTATCTGATAGTGGAAGTTATCATTTCTATGACCCACAAACGTTGACTGGACGTGATTTGATTTTGAGTGAACATTACAAATTTTTATCTTTAATGGTATTTTAATATACAGAAGTATCATTGGTACCCCGGGTACCAGTATATATTTAATGGTAGCATAGACAAGTACTTTTAGAAACTATTGGGTACAGTATAAATAGCATGCATTGGTGTCCCAGTACCGGTATTTATGAATTCACTATTCAGAAAATACTTGAGAATTTAGAAATGTTTTCTAACACATAGTTGTTTTCGATTTTACATACATGTTTATATTTCTTGTATTACAATATAAAATGAATTTTGCTTCCCTCTTATGATCATTATGAGAGCCTTTTATTATTTTAGTTTATTTTATCTATATAAATCATTTGTTCTTTTCAGACAAACATTACCAGCCTTACCTGCTGAAAAACTAGAAGACATTGCAACAGAAGCAGAAAACTTTGAAGTGATTGGTGTTGATGAAGGACAATTTGTAAGACTTTACTTTTGTGATGCTTATTGGTTAAAGTTTGATCTGGTAGTTGCTCAAATGAGGTCTCCTTTACTGAAAATACTGCCTAAATGTGCTTTGTAAAAGTTAAATGAATTTTCTTTAAAATTAATTTTGAATTTGTATATGGCATGAGTGTGTATGTGAAAGAAAAAGTCTTGCCTTTATGTTTCTTTTAATAAAAACTGGTACCCTAGGCATAATTAAACTTACCCAAGACCTGCCTACATCGAATGATCACTAAGAGTACAAATTCATCTTGACATCATTAGAAATTGACATTTATGCGGAAGATTTTTATTCTCAGGGGTCTAGAATCTTTTTTAAAATTTACTTGCCCAATAAAAATGATAGAAAATTGATAGTTTCGTTTTGTCTTTTTATTATATAATAATCATGTACTACAATAACATATGATATCTATGAGTGTTCACTTTTGCCACGTTTCCAGCATCAACTTCTTTTCTTGGCAGGGACAAAGTAGGACGTATAGGTCAGAGCATAGTTATTCCATTTCCCATAGGGTCCCATGTTAAATTACCAAACTTCCAACAAGATTTACACAACATCCTACATTTGAGCTATATACAATCCATATATCAAAATGTTTGTCAGACCATCCTCTATCAGAATTTTAACAGTTTACCATAGGTTATCCACCTTAATTTGGAGAAAATCATGCTGGAAGGGGGTCACCCCCCAAAATTGGCCAAAATTCAAATGTAAACAACCACCCCTTTTTAGGTCATAAAATTTTTACAGTGGCGAATTGAGATAAAAATTTCTGATTTTACAGCAGAATCAATCTTTATTTATATATAGATCAAATAATTTCATCCAATCACATCTCCTGATACATTGAAATAGTAGTCCCTCTCTCCCTACACCACATCAGCCAATCACGGCTCTCATTAATTACTGTTCTTTGATCCATACGAATTTATTAAATGACTCTTAAAACTTTTGAAATTCATTGAGGAATCTCATGACGAATGACTCTCTTTCCTTCTTTGTATTCTGTATGACCGCAGTTTGCAGAAATTGGATTTCAAAATATCAGATTCCTCGTAGAGAGCGATGATAAATCCCAAGAGTTATCCCCAACATATTATGCAAATAAGTTCATGTGACCAGTCCAACTTCGAGAATGATACGATGAAGATTTATTGAAGGATTATCTGTATTATCTTTTTAAAAAAAGGATATTTTCTAACAGAGATACATCGCCGATAAATTACTTGCCCACAGGTAAGAACAAATCAGCTATTCACTTTCCCGACCTCACATTTTAGTTTTCCCAGGCAACGGTAAATGGGAATTCTAGACCCCTGATTCTATAAAATATTGATTTACTATCTGTACAGTAGTTTAATGAATTACACCAATACATACAATAGTAATACAACATACATCTTTATCGTGGTGATACATGTTAAACATTAATTTTAAAGTCAAATAATGAGATTGTCAAATCAAAATTGAAAAGTATTAACTTGTCAAAAAAGTTTTCAGTAGTCAAATATGATATTCAGCTTTGGTGTTAATGTGTCATCTACAGTCATTCTTCTCTCCATTGGCTACCGAGAAATCACATTCGCACACTTGGCATCTTGCAAAGTTTTTAGCCATATTGAAATGTCGGACTCTTTAAACTTTTGTTCATATCTAACCACTTTTTTCGGTGTTTGCAAACCATCATTATCATCATTGTTTAATTCTTTACTGCCTCATTTATGAGTAGCCATCTTAGTTCATCGTTGTCATCAAAGCACTTTAAAATCTTATCTATTTTCTAATATGTACGTATTTAATAAAATGCTTGTAGGACCTATTTCATGAACTGAAAATGGTTAGAAAATTCTGGAATCGGAAAATTATCTTTAAAAATCGTAGATCGTATTCCAGTTGGTGAAAATCGTAAAAATTACAGGCAAATCGGAAGAGTAGGCAGGTCTGTTACCCCTGCATAATTCTTACTATGAAATGAAAAAAAAGAAATTGAATTAATATGGTGATTGTTCATAAAGCAGGTAGTCTTTCTACAAATTTATTGGTTATAATGGTAATAATTTCACATTTGATTAATTTAAATCATTTATAATTTTTTGTTGTTCTGCATATGGTTACTATAACATGACCTGGGGAGGGGGAGAATTCTTTAAATTTGTTTATACGAAGTTGGTCAGTAAATATCTAACATCAAGGGGCTTGGCATCAATAAAATTATCCTTTATTACAGGAAATATAAATATAAAGTGAAATTGTCATTCTATATTCTGTTTCAGTTTCCAGATGTGGTCTCATTTGCAGATGGCATGGCTGAAAAAGGCAAAATTGTCATAGTTGCTGCTTTAGATGGCACTTTTCAGAAAAAGGTAACCTGCTGCAGAAATTCTAAAGAAAATGTATTTGAAAGTTTGAACAATAGTATGTAAAGTTGTTGGCATGAAATAAGTATCTGATAAAATTCACATTAAATTAGGATCAATAATGAAAGGATAGGTTTTGGTTAACTAATTAACTTGACTATGTGGCTGAAGGTTCAACAGCACAGCAACCTCTTTTTATAATGATACCACATTGATGTGGGTGCCTTGTAGAAATTACATTAACCATATGTCAAATCTGTAGTTGCTGATGGGATTTAAAAGTTTCCTTTTAAGATTTTATAGACAAATGAATTATAGACAAAAGAATGATTGATGAAACAATGACAGATGATACAATTGTCTGATCTACACTCCCACTTTGTATGTCTTATTTTGGATTCTATGTCATCCACAAATAAGACACTTGCTTAATTGACCCTTCCATTTATGCTTGAAAAATCAAAAAATTGTTAAATCAGATGACTTAAAAATATTTTACACCTTGGTCATATCTTGGACAAACATTGAAAATATATTATGATGTCATGAAAATGTATAAATATTCTGTGAAAGCGATGGGCCAATACATTATTGATTTTTTCAGTTGCCTGGTACACATAGTAAGAGTTAGATAGTACAACTGGTATCCATTTCACAATCAATTACCAGCTAAATTCCTTTTTATCACAACATGTGATCAAAGTTAAACAGTCACATTTAGAAGGACTCTTCTCAAATGCTGTTATACCCCCTGCAAACGAAGTTTGGGGTATATATAGAAATCACCATGTTTGAATATTTCAGGGATTTGGTGACATCCTAAATCTTGTTCCCTTGGCAGAAAGTGTCATCAAGTTAACGGCTGTCTGCATGAATTGTAATAGTGAAGGATCCTTTACGAAGAGAAAGGGATCTGAAATGGCAGTAAGTATTGGGTTATACTCTAAAATTTAACTAGTTTTATAAAAATAAAGAAAAGAAGAAATGCTGCATTATTAAAACCTCATTAGATACAGATTGTATTTTGATTTTTAATTTTCAAGAATGCAGTTGTAAATCTTGAGACTTTTATTGAAACTTTTCACCCTTCTGAAACTTTGTCTCTGTGTAAATAATTAAAATCTGAACATAATTCAATGATTCCTAACTTTGACTTGGATATGAAAAGTTGTTATGTGTTTTGTTAAATTTGTGTAACAGGGAGAAGTTGTTTGAATTACATGTACGCATTATTTTAAAAGAAGAAATTTCAGATGTTTTGTTTTTCGTATTATGTCATCCAAGATCATTTTGCTTTTTATATGCCCATTGTAGACGGACATATTGTGGTATGGCATTGTGGGTCTGTCTGCACCTTGTAAACAAGATACAGACCATTACCAACTTTCAAACTTAGTACACTTGTGTCTTAAGACATGAGGATGCTGACTATTGATTTTCCATATCAGGTTCAAAGATCAGTCATTTTTGGGCACAAATAGCAAACTTTTGAGAAGGTGCCTTGTAAACCAGATACAAAACAAACTGCTTATACTAGAACTTTATACACTTACTTCATATGACAGGAAGACGCAGCCTATTGATTTTCAAAGTCATATCTTCAAGGTCAAGGTCACAGTGCTTATGCTTCTTGTTCTGACATTTTACAACTTGAATAAATTTTAATATTTTAGGGCTCAAGGGTGTGTCATGACCTTGAACCAAGGTCATATCTGCAGGGTCAATGCTTATGATGGGTAAATTTTTGTCCAGACCATACTATTTCACCTTATGCATGGATTTGAATAATATTTCACAGAATTGTTGCCCAAAGCCTATGGTTGTGTCATGACCATGAACCAAGGTTATATGTGCTAAATTGAGTTAAATTCTTGTCTGTGCCATAACTTTTTGATGCATGCATGGCTTTGAATAATACATGTATTTCACATAATAGTTGCCAAGGACCCAAGGGTGTGTCATGACATTAAAACCAAGGCTGTATCTGCAAGGTCAATGCTTATGATGGGTAAATCTTTGTCCGGACCATAATATTTTACCTTATGCATTTGAATGGATTATGGATTTGAATAATATTTCACAGAATTGTTGCCCAGGGCCTATGTTTGTGTCATGACCTTGAACCAAGGTTATATGTGCAAGGTCAAAGTTACAATGCATATGATGGGTAAATTTTTGTCTGAGCCTTACCTTTTTGATGCTTACATGGATTTGAATATTTCACAGAATTATTGCCCAGGACCCGAGGGTGTGTCATGACATTGAACCAAGCTCATATCTGCAAGGTCAAAGTCAAAGTGCATATGATGGGTAAATCTTTGTCCGGGCCATAACATTTTACCCCTTACATGGATGTGAATCATATTTTACAGAAATATTGCCCAGGATCCCAGGGTGTGTCGTAAGATTGAACCAAGATCATATCATGACTGTCAAGGTCACAGTACTAATTTCAGTTAAATTCTTGTTCATGCCATAACTTGTTGATGCATGTATGGATTTGAATATTCCCCAGAACTGTTGCCAAGGATCTAAGGGTATGTCATGACAATGAGCCAAGCTAATAGCTGCAAGGTCATTTTGACAGTGTTTCCTAAGTCGGTATCGTAATTGCACTACAATCAAATGTTTTTGTAATGTGATATATGTTCTAGTATATTATTTATATTCATGTATTGTATAGCTCTATGGTGACTTCTGCCACATAACTGAGCCATTAACTCCTCTTTTTTCTTTCAATTGAAATGACGGGTGTATTATGCAACGTAAGGTGTTGCTCTTGTTTGGTGATGGAATTTGCCTTGTCTATTGCATTGTACAGAAATTTAGATTCGAAATAGGCTTATCACTATACATAGTATAATAATCAAATCACTATACTGGAATTCATTGTTGTCTGTCAAAACCGGTAAAATGAAATGCTCTTTGTGTGGTGTCACTAGTGTTAAACAATAACAAACACTGTTCATGTTTTGTTGATCTTGTGTTTTTTTAATTTGCAGATTGAAGTCATTGGTGGTGAAGATAAATATTTAGCAGTTTGTCGTCTCTGCTTTAAATCTCCAATCAAAGAACACTCTCCTCACAGAGCAGGTACCACACCCACAGTATTATCCAGCAAGACAGAGAAAACTCAGGCTAACAGACAATTATTTAAAATGTCACCCATGAAGAACCTATGTTGATATTGTATACTTCGATAATTATATCATGTTTTATTAGTGTATGCCTGGATCAATGTAGTTGATGATATATTAGTTTGCATGAATTGATGTAGTCATATTGTTGTTACATAAATTGGATCCTTAGGCTAAAAAAATTTAGGTTTTGTTTCTCATGCCTACTTTTTCAAAAATCAGTGAGAGGGACAGGTGTTCTTTTTCTCTCTCTCTCTCTCTCTTACATACTGCAAAGGTTCAGTATGTAGAAATGTACAATCACCGAGTTTCATATTATTTCATTATTATATGACACCAGGGATTTTTTTTATTTGCCACTTTTTGGGGCCATTGTTCGACCCCATTCCCAATGAAAAATAGCTTGTGTTTTTTCCTTATTTTATCCTTTAAAATTACCAATTTGAAGCTGAAATTTTGTATAATTATATACAAATTACTTAAGTGCTTTGATTTGGATTTGGTTAAAATGTAGCAAATTGAATATATGTTGTCGACATTGTCATTAATCATTTTCAACGTTTTTAGTGTCAAGCACCTATGGTACGTTGACATAGTTGTGCATGAGTTTCAAAATCATTAATAAGATTGGGTTGTTACCATTTGCCTATCATAACTGATACCTTCCTCTACTGTTAGTGTGGAAAGATTGTTTTTGTTGATTAATAATATTTGCACCCTAGAGAGAAATAGTTCTGAACAGAATTTGGTTATAGCGGTTAAAGTACATGTATTATAAAAAGTGTATTCTTTTCTGTATTGCAAAAGGCTGCTAAATTCCCAACTGCATGGGAAGGGAAAAAGACTGACAAACATACAGTAATCCCTTATTGTTTCTTTTCATAACAGGTGATACAAAAGTTGATTCTCTTTACTGAAAACTGTGATCACTAGCTGTGAAAGTCTTATTTCTTTTAAAGTTTATTCTGAAACAATAAATGTCAAAGGAATCTGTTTTGGATGCGCTGACTCCTGTCATGAAATGGAAATTTTTGTCTATCTGGGAAGGAAAAAGAGCCGCATTTCAGTATTCCCACCTTAAAAGCTTTCCATGAGTTTTTACACTGTATCCTCTCTCCCTGTGATTAACCGAACAATAATGCCATTTTCACACTCATGACATCTTCTGCACACTTTATTCACGGTCACATCAAAGTTTGCTTCAATACAGCAACAAAACAAAACAGATTTGTAAATCTGGAAAATTTGAGAAATTTAATGATGTCGCGGGCCTGAGAAACAAGTCTGTATTTTTTTAAAGCCTTACCTATGCATTGATCTCTGTATGTTGTCTTGTATTGGTTCCCAACCCAGAGGTTAAAATGGGTGAACGGGTATGTTGCTTGTTATGCCATAAATGCCATCTGAAAATAACAAGAATGATTGTGTTTACTAGTATTACTGAATTAGATATATCAACCATGTGCATTGTGAAAATCATTTCTAGAACATACCAGAAATTCTTTCATTCATCACATCATTGTCATTTGACTACATGGAGTTCTTAATGTCATTGTCATGTAAGGTTATGTCTTACCACATTATGGGGGCATTACTCTTTACAATTGCAGTTGCAGAAATTAAGCTTTCTTCACTGTAAAACTGTATTTCATTTCTGTATGTTTTAGTGAATGTACTGTTTATGTTCTTGATAAAGGGATATTACTGTTTGTTGTGTTATACATCCTATGCAAAATCATACTGATTAGCTCTAATCAGTCATATTTAATAATTTATAATTTTGTATTTATCATTTATCCAAATCTTGTTTTACAAATGATTGTTTTAGTTCTTTTGTAGAACTTGGTAACAATTTGTGATTTTATACTTTACAGAATTTCTTTTTAATAAGTAGAAGTGAAATTCCATTAAAACTCAACAACTCTTTTTAAAAAATTACCTATTTATTTGTAATTTAAACTTGATGGAGATTTTAATAATACATGGGTATTTACATTAAAATGTTTCTTCAGTATCTGTTTTTATATCTGATATGTTATTTTCATGGGATATTTTTTATGTTATCACTCTTTGTCTGATGTCTGGTCAACCAGCTCAATTTTTCATACTTTTGACTTCTTCAGAACTGCTGGTTTTCAAGGTCTCTCATGAGTGTTGTTACTTTATGGCCAGATCTGTCAAATGGCAGAAGCCATTGTAGCCCAATGGAGGATGTGCTTGGCTCATGACTGGGTGGCCCAGGTTTGACCCCTGTCATGGGTGCACCGGTGTCCTGTCTTTCGGATCAGACAGTAAAAACCTAGGTACTGCATCACATCAAGTGTAGTGTCTAAAAGATCCCTCACTGCTTCGGGTGGGTCTGTTACTAAGATGCAAATTCTATGCAATGCATCCGACAGATGCCATCACCATGTATGTGAAATAATCCTGGAATGACGAAAAAGATAATCAGTCAATCCTCAAAAGGTGGATCCAGCATGGGGCAACATAGGCCCCAGAAGGTAGCTTCCTTTGACAAGCACCTTCTTCAGATTGGCTGCATAGATCATAAATGTATCAGAGATCTTGAAAGGTATCTCAAGAAGTATTGTGGTTTTAAATTCCATTCTGAAATCAAGTTTTGACACTTTGACAACTCTTTTGGATTGTTATTTTCGCACATTAAGGACAGATCCCGGTTATTCAATTTTCAGATATCTTTCTATCAATTTTGAGGTGCTGTATTAAACTTGAGCATTATTGAGTTTCATTGTAAACTTTGATATGGCTACCAATAAACATTTTGAGATTTTCCAACTTACTGATTTGACAGAACATGGAATTTCTTCATTGCCTCATACAGGCAGAAATACACAATTCACAATAAAAAATTTTCTAGCAGATATTTTCTGTTCAGAATTCAAATACAAGATCTCTGAAATACATATTTCTAAATGAAGACAGGAACTTGGGACCTTTCCCTTGTACCTTTTATGAAATTGGCACTGAGAAAATTGACACTTGCATTTATTCTGTAAACCATGAATAAGAGTTATCTCTCTTGATGATATAGTCTTGCCAGCACAACGCTCAGTACCTACAATATGCATTGCAGTCTTTGCAAAAACGCATAAAAGAGTATGCATGAAGAATATAAAATACCTATTTGGCAATTCCAAGCAAATGACTGGAAATATTTGCCTCACTTTCTTCTTCAGGTTCCCTTTGAACAGGGGTTTCAATTGATTCATTTCCTTTCCTTGGAGAATTATAATGACTACTCAGGTTATGAATCCTGATTTATATGAGCATTGAAGTGTGACTAACAATGGGATCGACTCAAGTTTTATTATGCCTTTTGCCGTGGGCAAAGAAAAGTACGGAGTCAAAACAGAACTTCTGCCAGTTATCGTACACGGACAGGGTGGAACTCTTCAACGCGGAGATATAAAAAATTTGACTCCCGCCTCTGTCCTTAAATGTGATACTTTCAGTGATTTCTTTGGTTTTCATTATGCGTGAGTGGAGTGGTTTAGGATGATGCGAAGTTGTTTTTAGTTAAAATTTGAAATTTGATTTCTGAAAAGGATACATTTGATAGAATATTTTAGTACTTTCGAATTTCTCTCATGTGCTCAAGGTACACGTACAAAGTTGAGTGATATATATAGGCACTTTCAGCCTCTTGGGTGAATGGGCAATTTTGTTTCCTGTCCCAGTGACATGAATCTCCTTAGACTGATCATGCTGGGATATATATAAGGGTCCATTTTTAGAAAAAATCTTGAATTGTATAAAAAAAAGGTCCATTTCAAGAACAGACCTGGGAGGTTAAAGGTCCATATATGTACAGAGTAAAAGCACCCGATTGGTCAAAATGTAAAGTAAAAGTAAAAGTGGCATTTAAGAATAATAAAAAGAATATGTAAATTTCATGGATGTTTCCTGATGGCTAATCTACCAGTTGTGACTGAGGGTTGTGTTATGGTGGATAAATGCACATTTTCTCGAAATACGAGAAATAATTTGGACATCTAATTGATAGCACTGCAACAATTCGGAATTCAATGTGATTTTGAGCTTTGTTGCTCATTGTCAGTAGTGCAGTTTGATACAAAATGGATGAAAATGGAATCATTTTTTGCATCAAAAAATTGTAATATTACATTTTATGATTTTGAACAACTTTTGCTATATTTCACTTTAGTGAAAAACTTTAATGAAAATTTTCAGTATTTCTTTGATCTACTGCAAAATGCCACTTCATATAATAACCTGTCTAATCTCAAGTTGTGGAGATAAAGAAATAATAAGAGCAGTTTTGAAAAATATATTTATTTACTGAGTTTTGAAATTGAAAATCATACTGCATATCATACAAGACTAGACCTATTTGGAAACATAATACTTCAAACATCACATGATTGATAAGCTACCACATAAAACAAACTTAACAACCTGCATCAACATTGGTAGTACAGATAAAAATATATGTACTACAACTAGGAATATAATGACTAAGAGAACAACAAAAAACAAAACAAAAACATGTTGCATGAGACATTTTCTTTGGCTATTAATGATTATCACAAAATTGGCACATTCAGTGTAACTGTAAGGAAATAAGATGCTGTAATACATAAAAATTGAGTTTTTCTCTGGTTGAAATTTAAGAATAAAGTTAAATTGTAAGATGATTTTTTTTTTTTGGTAAAAACAACTCATACTTTAACAAAATATAGTAAATATATTTTGGATCAGGAAACTGAAAAGGTCACAATAAATCTCCCTGTATACATTCTTAGCTGCTTTACATTGATATCTGTATTTCTGATATTTTAAAAAAGGAGAACTCAAAAAAAATATCAACTACCACAAAGATGCTGGTTATTCTGCTCAATAAAACCCACATCTTTTCTCAACAGTTCAAGGGATGTTACTCTGTCAAAAACTGTTTGATAGTAAACAAATCAAAACTAGACCTAGATATTTTATAATGTATCTGTATGCCAATTTTCATGTCAATATAGGCACCAGATAATGAACGGAAACTAAATTATTGGAAATTTTCTAAGTTCTAAGAGTGTAACTCAGTCAAAAATTGTTTGATGGTAACCACATCAAAACTTGACATTGATATTCTCGTGATGTATTTGTATGCCAAATTTCATTTCAATATGGGAACCCATTGCAGAGATAATGAATGTAAACTGTGAATTATTGGAAATTTTTTAAGTTCAAGAGGTGTAATTCTGTCAAAAATTGTTCAACATTAGCCAAATATAAACTTGATCTTAATATTCTCATTTCAAATATGTGCACCTGTTGCGGAGATATTTAACAAAAACTGTCCAGGTCCAGGCCTAATAACCAACCTACGACAGCAAAGCAATAAACTCTCTCTTCTTCGAAGGGGGGGGGGGCCATAAAAAGTGATTAACAGAGCACTTTACCGTAAATAACACAGTAAGTCAGTATTAAGCTTACTGATTGATGCTTTGGTTTAAACAAGATAAATTATAAGATGCTGTCTCCTTTAGATAAAACTTCACTGTACAAATGATATATGCCAACAAAACATTTATAAATATTAGTATTGTGTTTAAGCCATATTTTACTATTAAATAGTAACTAGCCATATCGTCCTCTTTTCTGGTTGATGCTCTGGTTGAATGACTCATTCAGATACAATTTTCACAAGAATTAAAAATGTATTTATAAATACATTCAGGTAAATCAGTCAACATTTCAATAATCTGGTATACATCTAAATATAAAAGGCCTCAAAAATTGGTAAAAGCACTGGGCCAAGTATACCCATGCATACACATCATAAAAATTCAATCAAAATCCTTTATGGTTTACATACATCTGTTCATCACAACCTTATTAGAAAGCAGTGTTTGCATCATCACATGCCTCATTCCACTAAAGTATAAAATCCTCCTTGAGATGCTGCAAAGTATCCTTTGAGAGGTGTAGTTGCTCTCTAACAGATACTGTATTCCTCTACCACATAGGTAAATTTCCTGATTGCTTTTGCTACATCTGTATCAGAGATGTCATGGTGAAGGACAAATCTGAGTAAGGTATCAGAATATGGAACGGTTTTCACTATAATACTCTCTCCAAGGGCTTGCTTTTCTGCTTCTGGAACCTTGAACCATAAAGACATGTATCTTAAGTGGTTTTGCATTGTTATTAAGTATTCTTAAACATAGATATATTGTAAAGCATGGAATTTACTACTGAGTCTTTAATTACTGGCAAATCATGAAGAAACAAAGATCTTTCAGCAAAAGATACTAAACAAAGATCAGTGTTAATCCTATAATAATATGCTATGATATTGCACATGAAAGATTATACTGGTAGATTAAAACAGTCTAGGCATTATTAATATGTCTTTAATAGGATGAAAATGAAGCCAGCATATTGCACTCAAATTCCATGAACCGCAAAGCAGTTTTTGAGAATTTCTGTATGACATGCTGGTTTCCCACTATTTACATTATCAAATGGAAGGAACAAAAGAGCGTTTCATTAATCTAAATTGAAAGATGACGATGTTTGCAATTACCAGCCATCATGCATTTGACATAGGAGACACTGAACATTAATAAGTAGATACAGATAAATAAACTCTTGGACATGCTTCAGAGAAAACAGCAGTACTTCCTGTAATAATCTGTAGTGCTACCTGTAACAATCTGTAGTACTACCTGTAATAATCTGCAGTACTACCTGTAATAATCTGTAGCAGTACCTGTAAAAATCTGTAGTACTACCTGAAATGATCTGCAGTACTACCTGTAATAATCTGTAGCAGTACCTGTAAAAATCTGTAGTACTACCTGAAATGATCTGCAGTACTACCTGTAATAATCTGTAGTAGTACCTGTACAAATCTGTAGTACTACCTGTAACGATCTGCAGTACTACCTGTAATAATCTGTAGTAATACATGTAAAAATCTAGTACTACCTTTTATGATCTGTAGTCCTACCTGTAATAATTTGTAGTATTACCTGTAATAATCTGTAGTACTACCTGTAACAATCTGTAGTACTACCTGTAATAATTCGCAGTACTGCCTGTAATTATTTGCAGTACTACCTGTAATAATCTATAGCACTACCTGTAATAATCTGTTATTTATATCGTAAGCCGTAATGCCATCCTTAATAACTGTCAAAAATACTATATTTGTATGAACATCCTTCTCCACAACATGAAGCAGTCTATTTTTTCTTGTTGTTAATGCTGAAATTAAATATAAAAGTATATGTATTTAGCATTCGGTTGAATAGTGATGAAGAGCATTAGTAATCTGTGATACACTGATGTGCTTGTTCTTTTACAATACATCAAGACTATTTCTCTTGTATGGTGGAGGCTAGTTTTTGACTGGTTAAAGCAGGCAGAGCATATCCCTGTGAAAATATCCAAATGAATTGTCCATTAAACTACAGATCTGGGACATATTTGGAGTTGGGACACATTTGGTATTTCAATTAAGTGAAAGTTACAGAACAGTGAGAAGACATCACTGACCTCTGACAACCTTGTGCATATTGCTATAATATCACTGATAACAGAGTGTCATATTGCTATAATATCACTGATAACAGAGTGTCATATTGCTATAATATCACTGATAACAGTGTCATATTACTATAATATCACTGATAACAGAGTGTCATATTGCTATAATATCACTGATAACAGAGTGTCATATTGCTATAATATCACTGATAACAGAGTGTCATATTGCTATAATATCACTGATAACAGTGTCATATTACTATAATATAACTGATAACAGAGTGTCATATTGCTATAATATCACTGATAACAGTGTCATATTGCTATAATATCACTGATAACAGAGTGTTATATTGCTGTAATATCACAGATAACAGAGTGTCATATTGCTATAATATCACTGATAACAGTGTCATATTGCTATAATATCACTGATAACAGAGTGTCATATTGCTACAATATCACTGATAACAGAGTGTCATATTGCTATAATATCACTGATAACAGAGTGTCATATTGCTGTAATATCACAGATAACAGAGTGTCATATTGCTATAATATCACTGATAACAGAGTGTCATATTACTATAATATCACTGATAACAGTGTCACATTGCTATAATATCACTGATAACAGAGTGTCATATTGCTGTAATATCACAGATAACAGAGTGTCATATTGCTATAATATCACTGATAACAGAGTGTCATATTGCTATAATATCACTGATAACAGATTGTCATATTGCTATAATATCACTGATAACAGAGTGTCTTATTGCTATAATATCACTGATAACAGAGTGTCTTATTGCTATAATATCACTGATAACAGTGTCATATTACTATAATATCACTGATAACAGAGTGTCATAATTATGAAATTTAGAGTGATTCATAAATCATCACTCTCCAACAAAATATCAATCAGAGGATTATTCAATCTCAAGGAGGACCTGGTGTACATATAGAGAAACATGACCCTAAAGCAGCTAAACTGACACTTGTCCTTATTTGATATTTATAATACTAAGATTTGGTTGGTTGATTGGTGTTTTATGTCACTTTCAACAATTTTTTCCAGTTGTATCATGACATGGAACCAACCTCTTAAACATAGTGATGCAACCCAGGAATCAAACCTGGATCGTCAGTGCCGCAAGCCAAACGTTTAACCACTACACCAAGTCTGCCCCTAAAAAACTAAGATTGTACAGCAGTAAAATGGTAATGCTTGTCTAGTACAACTACAGCCAATACCTACCACCAAAGCATCTAACTCAATAAAAGTCTAGTGTTCTAGGTCATTCAATCATATTCTATATCTGCAAGACCATTTGTACCTTTAACAATAGCGTTGGCTTTGGAGTGATCTTCGTGTAGTCTAGGTAACACTGTATCTAAGCTATATAGAGCTGCCGCTGCCAGTACTCCTGCCTGTCGCATACTTCCTCCAAGTGCTTTCCTGGCTCGCTGTGCTCTAAAAAGTATTCACAACACTGTATGTGAACCCTAGTTATTCTTGTATAATGCACACTCCAAACATCAAGTAAAAAATTCCAGAAAAGTGTAATGTGCAGGTAAAATATTGATAAAGAGTGAGCAACCATGCTGCTAACATTCTTATCAATGTACAGTAGAGTGAATTATCAGGCAATTTACATTTTTCACACAGTAATTAATACAAACTGGTGTTTCGTCTAATATTGCATTTATACAGGTACTCATAATTATAATAATATGATTACCACAAATATACGTGTACATGTTATGTCTGATTGATATGTGTGTGTATGACACCAATAGCTTTCAGTTGATGAGGTATTGTTAGAAAGTGACATCTATACCAGCTAAGTGAGTATCTAACTGTATACATGAAAGATATACAATGAGCCAATTACTGGTAATTTTAGGACCGTCTTGCAATACAATGACAGAGTTCCTGAAGTCTTTTTTCGAGTGTTAGTCATTCAGACTGACATTTGCCACAAACTTGTCAGTGCCAACAGAAACTAATCAGTCTGAAAAATCTTCATTGTTAAAAAGGAGAAAATAATGGTTCACAGAAGAATAGATCAAATTTATACACTATGCTTACACAACAAAGGAAGTCTGTTAGGGGTCTGTTCATTTTAATGCAGGCATGTAAATAACAAAATTTTATTTCGATATGTTTTATCACAAGTTCATTTGCTGTAACTACAGTTTTTTGTTCAACAGATTTTTTTATTGGGCTGAAATTTCATGATATTATCATGTTTACTCCCTGTACTGATGGAAGAAAAATGATAGTTTTCACAACCTGAAAAGAAATGTTGTTTTGAAGCCAAATCTACTTGTACCAGTTTGAATGCAAACAGTACATGTTGTGCCTGTATTTGGATTATATTTTAAACAATCCCATCCCTCTTAATATTTTGATTTGAACTTAAGTGCCAGACAATTTTTCTTTGAACAATTCCTGCTTATTGGCTGGGGAAGCATCTGATTTGTGGGCTTTGTCCCTCGGCAAATTCTAGCTGCCAAGAAGCCATATTGTTACAGTCAGGGTCATATGTATGCTTTAAAATTTGGCAGTTGATCAGGCATTTATAAAGATCAAACATTTTACAGAGTTTTTCTCTGGATCAGAATTTCGAAACTGCAATATGGGACTGAAGAATTTGTCAATCACAAGGCTGTACTCAATTGTGCATAAACTCTGCAGTACACCCACATTCAGTATAACTTATAATCAAATATGTAAAACTGTAGGCCTAAATGTAAATACATCAATACATACATTTTTTAAAATATCAAAAATACGAGAATGATGGACTGTATCCATTTCATAGTCAATTAATTTGGTGTTATGATGCTAATACATGCTGACATTCTATACTGAGATTGACATCATGTACAAATCCTTGGAAAAAAAAATTAATATATTCAATTTCCCATGTGTAATGTGCACCGGGCCACGAAATTGACACCAGAAATTCTTTAAAAAAGGTGTGCATTATACAAGAGTAATTATGGTATTGCTCAAAACCAGATCTACTACATTTATATCATGAAACGTAGATTTCAAGATCTAAAGTGCTTACTTACTTGTCAATGAAGCTTTTCTCTCCAGCAATCACTGAACCAACTGGACATGACAGACCCTAAAATGATATCTTTTTAAGCTCTTCAATAAATAAAAACTTGAATGATTCCTTACATTATGACGTTTTCTTTATGTTGTCATTGATTAATGATGCTCAGAATTGTTAATTCAATCTATCAAATATAACCAGCAACAAAGCATACTACTAATTTATCAATAAAATGGCAAATGCATTTAAATTGAATGACCTGTTTGTCTTTTATATTTAGGTCTTTCAGGGTGATCAAAATCTAGAATGCACACTATTAGTGGTACCACTAAATACATGTACATGAAAAAATGTTTCATTAACACCAAGTGAACAAATCTTAGATAAGAAAATTCTAGGTTTTTACCGTCTTGGTATCTACATATTGAGAAAAAGTCTGCACATATGTCAGTGTAACTTATATGGGATTTTACCTTTGAGAAACACATGGTGATAGAGTCTGTATATTGAAGAATCTCCGAGGGCTGGACTCCTAAGGCTGATACAGCATGCATCAAGCGAGCTCCATCCATGTGTACTTTTAAATTATTCTCTACAGCTAAACCTTTGATCTTAAATAATATCAGAATCCAGGTGTACTCATTACATTGAATGTTTTGTATATGGAAAATTAATACACACAGTATACAGTGAATATTACATTGGCAATCTGTTAATTATTATATGTAACCAGATATACATGTACTAGTAAAATTATGAAAAGGTTTGGTTTGTTTTTTTATGGCCATTTCTGTTTGGTTTGCCTATACTGAATAAATATGGACATTGACATCATACTTTACACAATACACTAACACCTCAATACTTCATAAATAAAGTGTTTGTTTGTCTGTCTATCAGTCATTCTGTCACAAAATGATATGTGGATAATAACTCCAGTGCGATACCATGCACCTGATGCAAACAAAATCTGGATATTACATGATTAAACAAAGAATAATCAAAGACGAACTCTGATTTTGAGGTCAAATGCTCAAGGTCACTAAATCTGGCACATATATCATGTATCAAACAATCCATTATGTTCTGTTTAAAATCTTTCACTTCACTTAATTGCTGAAAAAGTATCATACCTCTTGTAAGAAGGAAATGGGCATAACTTTTCCACCACAGTAATTGTGTGTGTTTTCAACACATATCAATCTTGTATAGGGGAAGTGAGGGTCCTCAGAGGTCCTTATCCTGTCCTTCACCTTAGATGTATCCATGGTACCATCGTTATTGTTCTTTACTACAGATGATAAAACACCTCCAAACTATTAAGTATAATACTATGATTAGTAATAAGCAACTGATAATGACCTTAGTGCATGTATTAATACATTTGTAATAGTAAATAATGATTCTTTTATCCATAGTGTTTTACATCAAATTTTTGTGCCGACACTTTGAACTTAAGACCTTAATCTGAAGCGATCAGATATTTCATAATGTATGGTTCTTTTGTATTTGATCCAGTCAGTTTCACTTAATGATGTAACATTCTCTCTTATCTTAGTTCATGAATACCCAAATGTTGATTGTAAAACTTTTAGTTTTCCATAAAATGTATTAAAAACTAACATATCAATCATTCCTTTGATCGTCTTAGATTATGACATACTATGGATCTAATATTCTAAAAAGATATAAACTAACCTGTGCAATGTTTCCTTGCTCATGAACGAATATATGACTTTTATGTCCAAGAATTGCTTCAAGTCCTCTTTCCCTGCAATGTGTTAAAACTGAAAGAAGGAAATAAAATCAGAGGAATCAGTAATAAATTTACAGACTTATTAACAAAATATAAGAAATGTTTATTATGTACAGTAGATTCCACTTCAATAATGTGTTATCTGATATTTCATTTTATCTGATATAATACTCAAATGCCAAACCATTTCTACGTATTTCTTAATCTGTCCATTTTAATTGAGAATAAAAACTCAGAATTCCATTTTATTAGTACAAAGTGTCATTAAAGTTCCAAAAACAGTTTAGGAGGAGTTGCGAAGACAAGGTATTTTCCACAGAAAAATCTAAGAAACATTAAGTCCAAGGCCATAACTGCTATAAATGTTTTTGCACAGCATTCTTCTTCCAATATGCACATCTAAATATAGCGTTCTTTCTTTGTACCATGTTTAATAAAAATTCCCACAAAGGTTTATGAGGTTGTGAATACAAGTTGGTGCAGACGGACGACAGCTGTATAGCAATATACGCCACATTTTTATGTGAATTTTTTGTGAAAAAGACATTACATCACATAAATATCCAATTAGATTTGAATATGTATTGGATATTTTCATTATACTAAGTTATTTCCATATCAGCATGTATTTTATGTCAAACCATTGTGACTTCAACAAGTTCTATTGAAAAACGATTGTAAATTATGGTAAATGATATCAAAGTTGTATGATGTCACAATGGTTTGACATCAGATCCATGCATGCTTAAATGGGAAATAACTCTGAGAAATGAAAAGACGTAATAAAGAATAAATTACCTGATATCAAATTACCCATGGTTCCAGTGGGAACAAATAATGCTGCCTCTTTTCCAAAAAGTGTTGCAATTCTTTCTTGGAGAGCTGGAAAATATCAAAATATTTGTATCCATGTATTTTGTTAAAATACGAATACAATTTGATTTTTTAAATATCTATTGATCAATTCTGTAAAATGACTGAAATTAATTTAGAAAATTTTGATATACATTTATTACAACAAGCACAAAATTTCTTGAATAAGATTAATTTGATGAAATTATAATTACAGTGTTGTCCCTCCTACACTTTTGAATTTCTTTGCAAGGATGTCATAGTCTGGCAAAATGTACAGTCTATCTACCATTAATAGTTGGATCCTCCCCCATCACATCATCTCCGACTTCGGCAGTTGCAATGGCTTGTCTCATATCAAGAGAAGGCTTAGTGACAGTATCGCTTCTCAAGTCCACCACATAGTCACCAGCAGATCCCACTTGCTTATGGTCATGGTAACAACATATCCTCAACAATCCCCAGTTGTATGGAAAGTATTGTTTAATCCTTAAGTGTAACGTTCTTACCACACTTGACATTGTTCTCATCAATGGACTGCTTTGCAAGTTATCAAAAGTTGTAATTACTGTTTCTAAGTGAACAGTGTTACCTTATAATAGGTTGTAATAAAGATGTCAACCTGAAGATAAGAAAACAATTTCTATATGATTCAATGTAAAGTCACTCAAATTATGATAGGCTCCTGATTTTATACGTCATTTTATTTAAATCAAATACCGGTACATGTACGTAACAAGATTGGTCATGTAGATGCAAAACATGTTATTTATTGTTTATTATTGCATGACACCATGCATCATACACTTGATTATCAGGTTGTTTTACTCTACTTTGAAGAATTACTAACAGTATTTCAATCAAATTTCGATTTGTTTCTGAGCATTCTTATAAAGGGTAGCTTTAATTGGGATTATGAACTTGATAGAGACTATTAATAACAGACACTCTGACTTTGTGTTACACTTATCAGACATGACCATATAGATTTGATAAGATCTGAACCTGGAACTTTAATTAATTCAAGACAAATTTGCTAATCACCAAGCAGAGTTTTACTACCATCAAACCTGTTCAAATATTAAACAAGAGTTGTCAGAAGACAACATAGCTCACTGGCAGAGCAATGTTAGAGAGAAAGCATGCATTTACAATATTCTTTTAATTCAAGGTCAAGTCCAAGGTAAAGGTCAAAAGTTAACCAAATGAAAGCTACAATGAATCTACATGTGAAATCCCTATGTCTAATATTTCAGTAGAAAAAGCCCATGTGAAAGTGTTGGAAAACTAGGTCAAAGTCAAAGGTTAAGGTCATAAGGTCAAAAGTCATGGTATCAATTGAAAGCTTTTATCATGAGGAATCAATGTGTGATGTATCGAAGCCCTACCTCTATTAGTACAAAATACAATCTCATTAAAACTTAATCTATAACACTCCTCAGTATATATTATCATATTTGCTGAGGTAGACCTCAATACACTCCATAGCAGTTCATCTCAGATCAACTTTTGACACTGACCAATCAGCGTTTGGTGTGCGAAGTTGGCCAGGAAAAAGGAATTCCATGTCAATGTGTGTAAACAAATATGGGTGCGCCCATATCTCACAGCAGCACATGCCGAAAACCTATTTGTTTGGCAATATGTGTATAATTTGTGGGTTCATATTCGAATTATTACAGACAGCGATGGAAAATCAGAACTGGCCGGTTTGGCATAACTGACGCTGATTTGTCTGTATCAAAGATCAATCTGAGATGAAGCTGCTATGTGTCAGAGTGTACTGAGATCTACCACAGTGAACATGATAAAACTAAGGAACATGATAAATCAAGTTTTAATGAGATTGTTCAAAAGATATAGCCAGGTTTCATATTTTTTTAAGTAGGTTTAAGCGAAAAGTCAAAGTCACAAGGTCAAAGGTCATGGTATCTTGTCATGAGAAACCTATATGTGATGTTTCGAATTTAGCCCTACACCTACTGGTTCAAAAGATAAGCCAAAGTTTTTGAGATGCAGGTTAAAGTCCAAGGTCAAGGTCACAAGGTCAAAAGTCATGGCATTAAATGAAAGCTCTTGTCATGAGGAACCTATGTGTGAAGTATCAAAGCCCTACCCTTATTGGTTGAAAAGATTACAGCCCAGGTAAAACTTTTTTGTGCATGATCGAGGAAACCAACGTTGACATGCAGGGGTGTGACAATAGCTCTCCGGACATTTTTTCCTGGCGATCTTAAAGATCAATGCACAATACATGATGACATCATGATGACCCCTTATTTTATTCAGAATTTTTCTCTACCACAGTACATGCAAAGTTTACGCACTGCGGGGTGAATAACAGGATATTGTCCATATTAAATGTAATATACATGTATAAATATCATTTGAGTAGATAATTGAAATTCTGATTTGTATGATACACTGTGTGTCTTTACTCCAGCCTGGAGATGAAGTCCAGGTTACAGGTACATTGTATTATCACCATCATGACCATGTCAGGCATGTAGGTCACATTTTTATACATGTACCATATATAATATACAAGTACAAGTGTATCTGTGGACCATATAATCTTTCTATAGAATTAAATTTTCTTTAACGTGGAATTGACCTCACTTAAACTGTCAATTTATATTCTGTAATATGCAAATAATGATGACATACTTTTTTGTGGTTTTACATCATTTACATGCAGGTCAACGATCATTCCTTACACAAGTTGTCTTTTTTTCTGGAATAGTAAACTTATTTCTCATTGGACTTTGCTTTAAATAGGTCAAGAAATCAGCCAATAGCAAACATTTTCTTATAAATCAACGCAATATGGATGTCATCGTATGTCTTCTCTACACCCCTTGTCAAAAACGTTTGTAAATAAGTCTAAGGTACAGGAATAACTAGAAATCAACATGTTTTCAAGACCAAAAGGCTGGATTCCTGGTCTGCTATCCAAACCAAAGAATCCTCATTCTCTGGAACATCTTAAGTAAGTAAACAAGAGATCGATAGTCGATACAGCAGGATAATCGATTGACTTAACCAGTAAACGCACAAGCCACAACCCTCAGAATTCTGTCTCTTCGAGTCAGATTAAGTGCAAAAAGAGACAGCCGACGTTCAGTGTATTATGATATCATAGTTATCAAGTGACATGCACTAGGCCCGGACATTTTGACAACATTTTATAGATGACTTAACGTCATAATATCTCTGTTGCTTGCTTCAGCCTTCATCAATCATTCCATGTTATTGTTATATCCTCGCATATCCTATTTCCGTGGGCATAATGACACACAGGGTAGAAAATCGACGATACGTGAAATGTATGAAGTGACTATATTACATTGAAAATTGTGCTTTTTTCACCAAAATATCAGAAATGTATATGAAGTGACTGTATTACATTGAAAATTGTGCATTTTTCACCAAAATATCAAAAATTAGAAACACAGTACCATCAGAGAGAGCTTTTATAATTGCCGACAACCACGAGGACATTGTTATCAAACATTGTAATAAGGAAGATTCAAATTTCGTGGATGACCTTCTGGTGTAAATAAAACGTCATCCCCTTAGGCCAAAGCAATAAAAGTTATGTTCAAATGATAAAATATTTACATTAATTAAAAACTATAAACTATCAAGAATTTCATGAATGTTATTTTTATGGAAATGTGATATTTAATAAATAAAGATAAATATATAAATACATAAATGAACACATAAATAAATAAATTCATGTAAATACAAAACAAATGAAAATTATCAATATAGTTATTGATTTGAAGTTATAATTAAATTACAAAACTTATTTCAAACAGGTGTTTGTAATTAATTGTAAGAGTTTTTCATTGGCAGTGGGGGCAATAGAACTCTTGTCCTTGCCTAATATCACATGATTGTTGTGCAATGTTTAATGTGGACCCGGTGCAGTTGTCACTAGCATCACATCGTGCGTGGCCTAGTTGTTCAAAATTAAAAAGTATGCGGTGTTTCTTTGATTGTCTTTAAACTTGAGGTTTCTCCTAAAAAAGTGGTAAAAGGGATGATTTGTAAGTTTTCCATTCAAGAATAAGTGATGGGCCTTTCTACATTATTTATTTTTATTTTATTTAAATATATATTTTTAAATTTTAATTTAATTCCAGTGTTGTCATTTACATAGGTACATGTTAAATATAATATCTTTATTTTTTTTTATTTATCACTCCCATTCTGCATGTTGTTGTTAAATTAATATTAATTGAAAATTTGTCAGGAATTCAGATTTTCATTGCATAATTCCACCACAACAGCTAATATGTCACTTCAATCCAGAAACATATTGTGCAATAGACTTGGCCTTTTCTGTGAAATGTGGTCATGTGATCAACAGCTGACGTATGTAGCTAAGTACAGATAAACAAATAGCTGCCTTCCCTGCAGGGTGATGGCTATTTTTAGAACAGTGAACATTGCCAGTATTTTGACTAACGGGAACGTATGTTTTCCCGTTATGTTTTTATTACTATGGATTTATGAACCTGTTTGAAATTCATATTGAGATGTATTTGAAAAATGTTATGTTAAATTTAGTCGTCTGTTTATACTTGGTCCAAAATCTCGTCCTAATATGACATCACAGGAGAGTACGACAAGAACGATAATCCACGATATTGGAATCTCCACGAATCTAGGATACACGACGATAATTACTATTAGGTAATAGGAAGTAATAAATACAATCAACCTGCTGTAAAGGCCACCTACTACCTATGAAAATGATCTCATATTACTGAAAGACCTTGGGGCCCGGGCTTTTCTGTGTAACTTAAAGTTAAATGAAGCCATTTTGATTTACAGAAGTAATACATTCCTTTATGACAGCTGAAACACCAGATTTTCTCTTGGAGAATATATCTTATAGAAGATGTCCTAGATAAAGACATAACTTTGATGACATAATGACCAAATGAACGATTAAATGAATGACCTGACATCTTGAGGCGACTGGACTGATATTGGGCGTTTTTACTTTGGGGTGACTTAACCTTGGGTTGACTAAACCTGACTCGGATTGATGATATTCTTCTTCAGTGTTCAGAATTAATGCTAATCTGAAGCCTAAATCAGTCTGAAATGGGTGAGGCTAGTCCAGTGAGAAACATCCTAATCTGACTTGGTTATTCCAATTTTTGGTTGTAACACACAAATGATGTCTCAGAGGCTCTATAAATTATGTACGATGTGTATTGATAGTTATTCAGAAGACACAGGTTTTTTCTTACACAATCTCGGTCCCCAAGACTTGTAACTAAGGCCGCATTATTTACTAGTTCAATATTGCTCTTTTGCTGTGTGTCTTTTAAGAAACTGGCTGAAAACATTTATAAGTTACTATCTTTTACAACTTTGGACATAGATATTTCCTGCACAACTGATTTTGTCAACTGATGGATATATCAACTCAGCGATTGAGTGATTGCCAATCAGTCATCAAAGTCATACACATCCATAGGTTGATAAAATCAGTGACACAAGCAAAACTGTATGTCCAAAGCAGTTTTGTTAAATACAGGTTGAACTATGTACATGTAAGTGTTCATGACTGCATGCATATTTAGACCATAAGTGAAAAATCTTGATCATATTACAGTCTAAGTATTTTGTCATTTTTCCACCTGCAATTTCAAGAATTACTCAATTCACAGTGTATTTCACCAATGCATTGATAAACAAAGGGAAATTTACACCAGGATTCCCACTGTGATTATGTGCAATTTCTCCAAAGCCCCTGGTCTGTACTGTATGGGATGACTGCATTTAAGGAATTGTTCAGAATGAAAATGAGTTATCATGCTTGATAATCATATCGAATCTACATAAACAGAGTACAAAGCTTAAGTTTGATAACAAGAAATTAAAACATGTGACGGTTTAAACGTGACTGATGAGATTGTACATGTACCTGAAAGTGACCTGACTGGGGGTGATGTATTAGCTGAGGTACATGTAGTACATGAAACTGAAAGTGACCTGATATGAGGTGATATGACAAATGTAGATTGTACCTGTCTACATATTTAGGTACATGATACATTATATGATATTTGAGGTTTACTTGTTTTCATAATATCAAATAATATTAGTGTTCAGATTTATTAAAATAGTAACATTCAGTTTTAACTCAGAACTTACACATATTCTGATATGGTCTGACTGTGCCAGTATTGTTGGGACCATAAGTTTGTATGAATATTGATAATTTTTTAACCTTTAAGTAGTTAAAGCTTCTAACAAGACTTGAAGATTTAGACACTTACACAGCTAAATAGTGAATTACCCAATTAAGTTAATAATTTTCAATTAAACACTCTGTAACATCTACATTTGTATGGACAGCCAGTTTTAGTATAACAAAAATAAACATTGTATTGTTACATCACTATGTTTATGGACCATAAATTCTTTTTAATCCTCTAATACCTTAGCTGATCTTGCATGCTAAAAATCTTACTATGGAAGATTTTAAACAAGATTGTGTAGATGAATAATTAGTGTATTAAATTATATTTCGAAAGTTTGCAGTACATGTACATGTATATTCTGGGGAAGTTGAATTGTGATGTGTTGGTGTCCCTGCCACCAGGGGGAGTTTGACTCTGACTCTCATTGGCTCAGCACGATAGAACTTGATTTAAGCTCATGCGTTATAAGCCTTCTTTGAACTAAAGTGTAGCACATAATATTTTACTTCAGTTGCAGAGCAATATCTATAATGAAATGCATAATTATGGACATTGACACTTTATGATTCTGAAAGCAGAGAACAAAACAGAAAGAAATAGATCTAATTAAAAAACTCAAAACTCATATCTCAGATACTTTATTAGCCAAGGGCACATATTGTGAGCAGATGCAAAAAAAAAAAAAGTAAAAAGCCCAGCAACTTGAAAAGACATGTTTGAAATGGATCAATCTTACACACTGGATGACCATATTCATAATCAACAGGTGGATATTGTAGTTCAGAGAATCCATTGTCTACAAAGGAGTCTTAGGTATCCTAGATACAACATGTATTACATGTAATATTAAAGTGGTGGAATCCATATACTAGGCATGCATTATATACACATACACAAACAAATACTTTTGCTATTTACAATATTTTTTATTTCTAGGTATCTTCATGGGTTGTTGTGTAAAAATCAGATGGTAACAGAGAATAACAGAGGTTTGCTAGTAGAGACTTTGAGATCTATTTCAGAGATACTGATCTGGGGTGACCAGAATGACAGCAGTGTATTTGAGTAAGATGTTGATAGATAATAATGTTAGGAAACGGTATTCATACTGAGAAATCCTAGAAAGAATTGTTTTTCATTTCATCTAGTTACTGTAATTGTGATTGTTATTACTGGTACTTTAAATAAAACAGCTTGATTGGTAATAGTAAGTTAATAAGCGAAAATTTGTTTGATATATTTCAGTTTCTTTTTGGAGAAAAATATGCTGTCCTTTTTCCTGCGTTATCTAAGGCAAAAGTCTGGTCGGTATATATGTGTTCAGCTTCTGCAAACACTCAATATATTGTTTGAGAACATTAAAAATGAAACATCCCTTTGTAAGTATTAGTGTCGTTTTCTGTCAGGTATAATTGTTAGAACTGTTTTTAGCTCACCTGAGCCAAAGGCTCAAGTGAGCTATTGTGATCAATCACCGTCCGTCGTCCGTCCGTCGTCTGTCGTCCGTCGTCCGTCGTTAACTTTTCACATTTTCGACTTCTTCTCCAGAACCACTGAACAGAATTTGATGAAACTTGATAAGCATGTAGTACCCATGGTCCCCTACAAGTGTTGTTGTTTTTCGTCCAGATTCATCAACAGGTGGCGCCACCACAGGCAAAAGTAGGTCAAAGAGGGTACCCTCCTTTGACAAACTTCTTCTTCAGACCGGGGGCATACAGAGACAAACCAAATGCATAGGAATGATCTAGAGGGATGTGTGAAGAAGTGTTGTTATTTTTGGTTCCATTCCGAAATCAAATTTTTGACGTTTTTTTGTACTTGGTAATTTTAATGCAGAAAAGAGGTATTTTTTTCTTTTAGTAAACATTGATGCATTAATTTGGTTTAATTTGATCATTTTGATGGTAAGAAATACTACTGCGAAGAAAATTTTTCAATATTTTATGTTTTGGATTTTTTATGAATTTTTTAAGACTTTCAAGAAAAAGGGGGGGGGGGATAATTGGTGTAAACATTTCACAGTTTGAACTTTTTCTTCGGAACCACTTGCTGGAATTCAATGAAACTTGGCATGTATCAAATACTCAAGGTCCTCGACAAATGTGGTCATCTTTGTCAGGATCCATGAACAGGTGGCACCACCACAGACAAAAGTAGGTCACAGAGGGTACCCTCCTTTGACAAACTTCTTATTCAGATCGGGTGCATACAGCGACAAACCGACTGCATAGGAATGAGATAGAGGCATATGGGAAGAAGTGTTGATATTTTTGGTTCCATTCTGAAATCAAATTTTTGACGTTTTTTCATTTTTATTTTGGACTTTGTTATTTTAATGCATTAAAGAGTTATTATTTTCTTTTAGTAAACATTGATGCATTCATTTGGTTTCATTTAATCATTTCTATGGTAAGGAATGCTGGTGTGAAGGAATTTTTTCAATATCTTGATTTTTGAATTTTTTATGAATTTTTTAAGACTTCCAAGAAAAGGGGGGGGGGGGGGACAATTTTTCATATCTTCAACTTAATCTACAGAACAACTTTAAGGATTGTGATAAAACTGGGTAGGATGCAAGTACTCATAGTCCTTTTCAAAGGTTTTGTTTTTTGTGCGGATCATCCAAATTGGTTAACAGATAATGCCACCATGTCTAAAAGTAGGTCTCACAATGGTACATATACCACTTGGTAATTGAAATATGGAGAGTAGCGGTTCAAATCCAGCTGTGGTCAAAAAATTTTTTTTTTTTACACATCTAAATAAGTTTTTAGATGTTTCTCAACACTCAACATATGAAATTAGGAATTTTACGTTTAAGACTTCCAAAAAAAAAGGAGGGGGGGGGGGTTTGGCCATTTTTCACATTTTCAACTTTTTCTACAAAACTGTTTGAAGGATTTTAATAAATCTTGGTAGAAATAAGTCACTTATGATCCTCTTCAAATTCTGTTGTTTTCGTCCAGACCTCTTTACAGGTGGCGCCACCATAGTCAAGAGTAGGTCACAAAAGAGTTCCCTCGTTTAACAATATTCTTTTTCATACGGGCTGTATACAGAGACAAACAGAATGCATAGAAATGATCTAGAGGGATGAGTGAAGATGTATTGTCAGTTTGGTTCCCTTCCAAAATCAAATTTTAGAATTTTTTTCGACATTTCTTTGGACTTGGTGATTCAATGCAGAAAAAAAGTGTCATATTTCCTAGTTAATTGATAATGATGATTTCTTATGGACTATTGTGATCATAATTATGGTAAGGATTGTTACTTTGAAAGAATTTTGTCAATATCTCAATTTTTGGATTTTCTATGAATTTTTTAAGACTTCCAAATGAGGGTGTATAGGAACAATTCAATCACATTTTTCACTTCTGCTGTTATACCACATGAAAGATTTTAATGAAACATGGAATACATGAAGTACTAAAAGTCCTCTATCAATTTGGTAAATTTCATCCAAATTGGTTAACAGATAATGCCACCATGTCTAAAAAGCAGTTCTCACAATAGTACATATACCACTTGGTAATTGAAATATGGAGAGTAGCGGTTCAAATCCAGCTGTGGTCAAAATTTTTTTTTCATTTCTTTACACATCTAAATAAGTTTTTAGATGTTTCTCAACACTCAACATATGAAATTAGGCAATTTTAAGTTAGATCTGGACAATATTTGAAACAATTGTTGTTCATGACCCAGACTTGAAATCAGTCAACAAAAGGCCTCACCTAAAGAAAATGACTAACTTGTTGCCCTGAATGACTTCTTACAGAGACAAAGGAAATGCTTTATATCAAAATCACCTGAATGGATGTGCAAAAAAGTGTTGTTTTTTATTCTAGCCTGAAATAAAATTTGACATATTTTCAACATCTGTGTTGACTTAGTCACATTAATGCAAAAATAAATGAATTCTTCCTTCATGCATGACTGATAATATAGGTACTCAGGTGAGCGATATAGGCCCACTTGGGCCTCTTGTTGGTGTGAACTGTTTTCTGTCTGCAGTATATCATTGAGATAAAACAAAAGTATAATTCAACTTATTTGTCACGTATTGCATTGAGAAATGCGACATGTACTACATTGTGATTGTCAATGTGAAAACCAACTTTCGCCTGAAATACCCTCAATACAGTGATAGTAGGTATCTGTGTATGAACATATTTCACTATTGAATTAATTCTTAGCAAATTAAAGGCAATCACTTAAAATTTGTAATTGTATTCGTGAGGTTTTCTTGCTTAAATGTATTTCCATGGAAAAAAGGTTGTCCTGTTTTAGATATTAATGTAAAATATGCATTCTGAGAATAAGTGCATAATACTTTACTGATTCTGGTACTGAATGTTGATGTTTAGTCTTCTGCTGTTTTTGAATTTGGTAATATTTGAAAGTTTGAAAAAAAAACATAAGCAATATTGCTTGGAACAAAATAAGATTGATTGATTATTGTTTTACATCACTCCACAATTATTTCACGTATATGGTGACGGCATCTGCCTGATGCATTGCATACAAATTTAGACCTGTGCAATGGACCCACCCAAAGCAGTGAGGCATCTTTTATGTTTTACACCTACCGTGACATGGAAGCTCGGTTTTTACTGTCTCATCCGAAAGACAGAACACCAGTGTGCCCAGGGTGGAAGTAGAACCCGGGACCTCTCGATCACAAGCCGAGTACCTTATCCACTAGGCCACACTGGCTTGACACAAAATAAGAGGTCAATTGATATTATCACATATATGTAACATAATCCTATATGCACGTAGTTTCAAATTAATTTTGTTTGTATTTTTCGGGCAAAACCATTTATGATATTGTTTCCATGCAACTGACTAATTTGTGCCCTGTGACCCAAAGATAATTAAGGCATTTTATTCTAGAAAAATGAATAAATGATTTAATAAATTATATAAAACACATGTTTTCAAAATGAATGAATAAGAAATTACAACTTTGGTTAATCTAATACAAATGTTGCTATATTTTGCCATTAGTTCAAAATAAGGATTAGCTAGAGCTCAATAGATGCTGACACAACATGGAGGGTCTTCCTCTAACAAAAAAAAAGGCCAAAATACAGAAATGACAAGAAGAAAAGTAATGATTACAATATTCCCCCTTCAAAAATAGAATTGAAGAATAATAAATGAATTAAAAATATAAAACCATACAAACCAATATTTGGGTCCAGTGTGAGCAGTGGACAGCTGTTAGAGATGGTGAGATATCTGTCAGTGATTAAGAGTCACTACTGAATGCTAATTAATGTATATGTCAGAGCCAGTATTAGGTGGTACATCATCTGTATCTTAATATATAACTTTATTTTCTGTGGAGTAAAATGATGCATAATCTGTGAACTTATACCTTTCAGATTACTGCATATATTTATTATTGTTTCAGATTATTTGTTGTCAAACAATCACATCAACTCCATTATTGTTCACAAATTTGACTTCTCAGATGAGGAGGTAAGTGTGTTTTTTACTGTTTTATCTATGTGTATATAAGTAAAGTTGACAATAACAGTAAATTACAAGTGGTTCAATATCTGTTATAGAAAATCTGCTCTTTATGTCAGACTGTGTAATCATCATTTACTATAGCTGAAATGACTCAATATATGATGTACAAGTCGTCAAAAATACTTCATGGTTTATTAAATTACTATCTCTTAAGTACATTATTTGTATTAGATGTTGATGCAGAAAGAATACCATAGATGGCTAAATCAGTATCTGCTTCCTTGTGGAAATGAGTCTCCACGTTTAGCTGTACATCACCTGACATTGGTTACGGTTAATGTCAGGGCAGTTACAGATTTAAATACATCATTGTATATTATATTTTTAGTTAATCATGTTGATAGGATATCTCCATTTATTTACAAATATAAATAATTATGTGTTTGTTTGGTCTTACGTTGTAACAAATATATTTGCTGATTTTTTTAGGTGATGGCTTATTATATTTCATTCTTGAAGACTCTTTCTTTCAAACTCAATAGGCACACCATACATTTCTTCTACAATGAAGTAAGTTTGACTACAATATATTTTTATTCTCATTTTCTTTAAATATCTTGCTTAGACTCATTGCTTAGGAAGTAAAGTTCATGATAAGAGGGTCATATGTATGATTAAGACCCAATTTGATCATGTTGTGTTGTGTTGTGTATGCATTGCTAGAGTCTGTATCATGGATAGGTCTGGTACATGTATGTTACAAAAACCAAGCTGTCCATGGTAAAGGGATGGCTAAGTTCTGAACATGCCTACATCAACAACAGAAAATTTGAGAACAGTATGCAATTGAAATTAGTGTTTGGTCTTTGACATGATAGATTTCTTTTTAGTTTTGGCTGAATTTTGGAATTGTGGGTCATTTTCTTAATGAATATAACTAATTTTTATCTGTTTTCTTTGTACTATATGTATGTAAAGGAAAATTTGGGGGGGGGGGGGGGGGGGGGGGGGGGGGGGCATCGCTAATTGGCATAATGTAATAGTGAAATCTTCAGCGAAGTTGGTATTTGACTGGATTGTGAAACAAGTTTGTCCTATAAGTTGGCGAAGTCTGTCTGTCTGTCATTCTGTCGGGCATCAACAGTATACATTTAGCTTGATTTCTGCACATCATTAATGATATACCTAAGTCGAACTTGGTACCTTTGTAGACATTGGTGAGTTCTTCCCAACTTATGTGAAATTTGGTCAATATAGACTTATTTTTTGGTTAAATTTCATTACTTGTATACCATATATGATACATACATCAAACTTAGTAGGCTTGGATACAGTGATGGGTGCTTCCGATTGATGTAAAATTTGGTGACCTTGACCTGGATATCATGTTTCAGTAAACATAAAGGGAATTTTTTCATTAAGGTTAATTTCTTGCATATCATTGATTATACCTACCTCAAACTTGGTAGGATTGTAGACACTGATGAGTTCTTCCCATCAGATGCAAAATTTGGTGACCTTGACCTTGATGTCACATTTCACTGAATACAGAGCAATTTTGCATTCAGCTTAATTTGCAGGTGCGCTCTTAATGTTAATGGTTTTTATTTTGCAATCTGGTCATACTTTATTTGACAGTTTCTTGTTATTCTGTTCAAATATTTATTCCAATCTAAATGTTTTTCTTTCTTCAGCATACCAATGATTTTGCTTTGTACACTGAAGCCATCAAATTCTTCAATCATTCAGAGGCCATGGTTCGAATAGCTGTTAGGACCATAACCCTTAACGTATATAAGGGTGAGTGAAATTGAAAGTCTTATATTTAAAATTGACACTGTGTTTTTTTAAGGCTCAAATCTATGAAGTCACCAGGAAAACTTTTTTTTTTTTTTTCTTTACAAATTTTTATGTTCTAATAATTACCAGTAGGTTTACAGATAGTATTGACAAATTAACTAACTTGCTGAACAAAACTACTCGTTACAGCTTCTGGGATAGTGAGTTATCAGGGAAAGTGTTTTAGAAATCTGTTACCTAGATCATTCACCAAAGCAGTGGTTTTAGATTAAAAAGTCCATGAGGCCATAGTTTGCATTACTATAAAATAATTTTGTGATTTACTTACTCTCAAAAGGCATGGTCTAAATATGATCTCAGCAAGTGTTGTTTACAACAACACTCAACATTGATAATCTATACTCTTTCTTTTTATTATATAATACATCATCAATGTGTGCATATGTATTCTTTGTGCATTAAGCAATTTAATCACATCAATACTAATTCAAAATTTATTTATTACAAATTTGACATTTAATTGTTTTATTTCTTTTAGAGTCCATCAAAACCAATGAGTGTGAGTTTGTAATAACATTAACACACTAAGGGTTATAGCACGTTCATTCTCCATCTCTCAAGCCTGTTGCTACCATTACCTTCATATCCTCTTCATTTCCTTGTGCATCTGTTATTCAATTTTTGAAAAATATAACTCACAGTTATATTAAGAGTATTGTGAAAATTTTCTTCTTCCTTTGTGATGCACTGAAACATACATCTTTGTATCTTCCTAGTGTACCAAAAAGCATAACATTGTTTAAGAGATGTGAATGAACTTTGCCATGATAGATAATGTCATACATTATACATGAGGTGTATAACTATGTTGGGATGGGAAGTTTGCCATGTTACATTATATATGTTATATTTGAGGTGTAGAAACGTGTTTGGAGGGGAATTTTGTAGCTGTATTATTTCAATAACAAGGATAGGTTATTAACCAAGGGAAGGAAAATTTTCTGGAAAGTAGATGATGTACAATAATACATGTAGAAATGTGATTAAAAGTCATATTACTGCATGTTCATGCAAGTCAATTTACTTCTCTCTGTTGCATTCTTAGGGAAAAGAGGGGGGGAGATTTGTTTGTCATGATGCATGTGTATCATCCGTTGGTTGTTACCGAGAATTTCAACAAATCAGATATATGTAACTATTGTTCTGAGTGCTTGGCAGCTGGATCTCTAAGTAAATCTTGCAGATATAGTGCTGCTATTATGTTTCTAAAGAAATTAGTTGTTCTGTGTGATTAGTATTTGAATAAAATAGAAATGTTATTTGGATAACTGCTTATGTAGCAGTCTGTAAATCTTTTTGATTTAAGTGATATTTTCACCTACATGTATAAGAAATAGAGTATCTTCATATATATTTAAATTATGTCCACTCAGCCTGTAATATTTGCAAGTGTTTCTTCATGATTAACTGCTTTTATTGGGCTTAATTTCAAAAGTTTGTGAGATAGAATTGAAATTCTGCTAACTAACATTTGTAATAGTGGATGCTTCAGAGTAATTGAAAATCATTTTCTGGTTTGCCAAATACGGGTATTTTACAATATCTAGTCTCCTCAGATTATAGAAATCAAATATATTACATATGATTTAAGTAAAAATTGTTAATGTACTTCATCTAGAAAAGTAATTTTATCAGTGACTGTGAGGACAAGTACTCAATCAGAAATGCAGTTTTGACTGGGTATTTGTAGATATATAATAGGTAGAGAACTTTTGTAACAGAACAGACAAGAGTTTGTGGCATTGTAAGCCTCTGTTGCATTCTGTTGACAGAGTACATTGCCAGATAGATATGGCTTTATCCAATCATATCGTAACAAATTTTTGTGGTATGACGATAACCAATATGAAAGTAAGATATAAAATTCATGTAAGCCGTATATTATTATTATTTTCACATGCTCATATTTAGCATTATTCTGTAATTCTTGCAGTTTTCATTTACTCAAGCACACCAAGTTTTTACAATGTCTGTTACATATTAATCTATATCACTTTTTCAGTTGAGGACAAGGCAATGTTGAAGTATATTCGTAACAGAACAGCTGCTCCCTATTTCTCTAACTTAGTTTGGTTCATCGGAAATCATATTCTGGACCTTGATATGTGTGTCAGGAATGATGCAGAGTAAGTTGAAACATTGATGAGGTAGAAGATTTTATGAGTTTTAAATTTAAAGATATTGTGATTGCAAGAATATGAAGAAAAATTATTTGACAGTTATTGTAGAATATGATATTCTATATCACTTGAAACTCATTTCTTTGTTTTCCATGTATTAATCTTCTTACCTCCCTTATGTAATAATCATTATATTAATATATATTATTTGTCTGTTGGACAGTTTGTAGTTGCTTTATAAATGTGTCTCTACAGCTGTGCCATATATATCATATTTTCTTAAATAACTCATAGAATTTGATCATACTTTACATGTCTCTAGCTTATAACTTGATCACCACCACTCTAAGTCATATCTGAGTTGTTACAATCATTATGAAATTATCAGTTCAAATGTTGATTGGACTTGACCAGAGTCAACATAAATCATATCTCAAATGAGATCATCTTATAGGTCAGTGTCATTTAGAAATTGTCACTCGAGACAACATTTTCAACAGTACTAAATTACGCAGTAACATGAACCACACTTCACCCATCTCTTTATTATAAGTCACTTGCTGGACTGTACTTACGTAGGAACATTTTCTCTCAGCAAACGTTTAGATCACTACTCATTGATATTGCAGCCTTGAATAAACCATCAGGAAACATCTATCAGTTTAATAACTACATCCCCTGCAAGCACAGTTTCCACATGACCTTTACCTTGGTTTTTGCCCTACTTCAAATTTTGTTGCTGTGGGTGGTATTTGTCCTGTTAGGACAATTCTAGTTCTCTTTGATGAAACCTCTTTCTTTTTGTCAGCCATCAGAGTAGAGGGCGATTAGCTGACCTTGTAGCTGAGCATCTGGACCATCTGCATTATCTCAATGACATACTGTGTATAAGCATTGATGCCCTAAATGAGGTGTTGACGGATCAATTACTGAACAGATTACTCATTCCTTTGTATGTGTACTCTCTGACTATGAGGAAAAGATCAACAGATAGGGCGGTAGGTATTCCTCTAGCAATGATTCAATCCAGATTACGAGTATGTACGGTAGAATGTTATTTATGAAACAAAGGGGGAGGTTATTGTCATTATTATTATAATTTTTTAAAGTTTTTCCAGTTAGACTACAATACAACCTTGCATCTTGAAATCAATTTTGAAGTATTTCTGTTGTGAGAAGGAACATGCTGTTGACTTAATTTATTTTACAGGGAGACAAGAAGCATGTAAGCTCTGTGGTATCCTTATTCCTCCTCTCTCAGGTGAGCAATGATGTGCAGAATCTCCTTGATTTATAACTAGCTTTCACAATAAAATCATTTGAGCTCAGAGGAAATATTTTGGTAATAGGGTTTGCTATCACAACTGTGGGCAGAGTTTGCATTACTTAATTGCTTATCCATCTTTGATGTGAGCTATTTACTATGAGATAAAACAATTTTGTTGAATACAAGTACAATTACGTAAGTAAATTTTGAAATCTTTTAAATAATCAAGAAGATCTTTCTGATAATCCTATTTTCCCACTGGGTATGTGAACTTTTTGTAAACATTTATCTGTTGGTAAGTCATTTGAAAAAGAAATCTGATAACACTGTCAGAGACAATGCATATTGGTAATTGATGATTGACAGGTAATTAATCGTCTGATTGATTAATGTATACACTTTAAACTAAATTCTCAGTCTATATAACAAAGAATAAAAGCTCTTTTTTACATAGATGTTTTTATTAGTGCCCTGCCATGGGTGGGTGCCCTATAATAATTACTAAGTCTGTCTGTCTGTCTGTCTGTCTGTCTGTCTGTCTGTCCGTCCGTCTGTCTGTCTGTCAGCACTTTCTTCTGAACACAATAACTTAAGTTTCGTTTGAATAATTTTCATAAATTGTATACACAATATTATGATGAATGAAAAGAAGAAGCTTTTCTATTTTGAAGATTATCCAAATTGTATTAACAGAGTCATTGGACTTAGAAATTTTGTTCATACTAATGGAATTATATCCTGTCAGCACTTTCTGTGGCACACACAACTTGAGTTTTTAAAAAGATTATCATAAATACTATTGAAAATAAGAAAGAATATAGTGAGAGGAAGATACCAATAGCTTTTGAGGTCGGAGGTCAGGGTCACAATCAGATGTGAATTATAAACATGGTTTTGACACATCAGTACTAACTCTGATGTGGTTACTCAGCAAGAATATATCCTAGAGTCTTCAAACTTTATACATAGATAGAGAAAGACTAGTGGTAGACACATATATCTTTTAAGGTCAAAGGTGAACGTCACAATAAGATGTAACATTTAAATATTTAAAGATGAGAGAAAAACAAACTTTCATTTATTAAATATTTCAAGTAAATAACCATAATCCATTTCACATTTATATTTGAATGAGAGCTAAGTTATTATGACTAATGCTAGTGTTTTATATTTAATTCAGAATGTGACTTAAAATAGATTAAATTTTAATATTTTTCTTAATGTCCTGATAAAGGTTTTCTTGATAACGAGTTATGCCCCCCTCATCAGACAGTTAGCAGAAATTATATTTCATGGGGAGATAAGCCTGACACGACATGAGGCAACGCATGTATCTCCACAGACAGTAAGTACAAATAGCTTGGTATTGTCATTGTTGAATAAGTTCATTGATTTAGATGAATTATGATTTTGCTGTCTTTTGTGTCTGAAGACAAAGTGAATTTATACCAAATATTATTGTGAAACTTAAAGATGTAGCATCATAGAAGTAAAAAATAGAAACTCTTGATTTTCATAGTCAAAGTCAGAAAAGAAACCGCATTGATTTTTAATGTCGGGTCAAGAACCAAAGTCAGTAGAACTTTTTTTCAAGAGTAGTATTTGAAGTATTGTAGTGACAGTTCAGACTGGGTACATGTAACATTTACTTGAAGGAAAGTGACCAAAACCTATCAGTTTTCAAGGTCAGATTTGAAGATCACTGCAATACAACATGTATTAGAAAACTCATTTGAATGCTTGGTAAAAACAAACTTATTAATCCATTAGTCTTGGTTTAAACAGCATTTATTCAGAAAGTCTCAGAATTGTATAACATAACACATATATATAGGATTGAGCAACAAGTCTTGGACTTATATAAAGCTCTCTCCTGAAATCTAACTTGAAATTACTAGTATGTATAATTGGCCAATGTTATTTATAATACATATATATATGAAAATTCATGAGTATAGATTTCCTACTTATATTTACCAACTTATTTAAACCTTAATATAAATAACAGTAAAGGGAAAACGAAAGTTGAAAGAAAAGGACAAAAGAAAACAGAAAAAAAATATAAGAAGAGGGTACAGGCTGAAGAAAGTGGATGCTAATCAGATGAAAAATTCAATCTCAATTTTCAGGATTTTGTCAAAGAGAGAAAAAAGCCCTGATATTAAAGGGATGTATGACTATTGATAATGAAATTTTGCACTTGAGCAAATATCTCTCCATTGACATCATCATCATACAGGGGACAGCCTGATAACAAGATATTTATGTTTATTTGAACTGATAATGTATTGATAGTTCTATTACGTAATTCACTGTAGTTAGTACATTCCAAAAAGAAATGATTTGCCGTTTCCGGGAGACCACAAATACAGTTGTCATCATCACCTAGATGATTTTTATACAGATCAGTCTCTTGTCTCTTGTGCTTTCTGATAGCGCATTCCAGTCTTTTACAGTTTTACAAACAAAAGAATTTAGGTATAGTTTCAACCCACATATTGGTGTTTGAAGATTTGGCCTTGACTTCAAATTTCTTTTGCTGACCCGATGAACACTTTGTGGAATAAGTGAATACAAATAAGAGGGGACTTCTTTATTGATCATTTTATAAAAAGTAATCAATCTATGCTTAAAACACCTTTGCTCAAGACTTTCCCATCCAGTCTCCTCCAGTAATTTTGCTTTGGAACCAGATCTTGTTGTGCCGGTGACAATATATGCAGATTCATACTGAATTTGTTCAATTTCCTGTTTTTCTGTGACTGTACAATTGTCCCAAACTACATCTGCGTACTCTAAACAAAGCTGAATAAATGAGAGATATATGATTTCGAGGGTTTTCCTGTCTTGTCTAAATCTTAATAATCCAAACATGTTTATCCATTTCCAGGCTTTAGTAGCCATGTCCGATATGTGATCATGCCATGAACATGTTTTGTTTATAATCAACCCCAAATGTTTATGACTGGTTAGTCTTGACAGCAAATGCAAATAACATTCATGATTAGTTTATGAATCCTTGTGATTTTGATTATATTGCGATTGATGGACAGTTAAAATTAAAGTCTTTAAAGGGAAATTTGAAGATTAGAAAGATTTGAATGAATTTTCCCTTTATTTATTTCAGAGAGTTCGAGAATTTGTAGCTCCAGCAGAAACCTTGGAGAAGACACTGGAAAGCAACAGAGAGAGACATCCTTTCCGACAGGACAGTCCTGAAGATAATGGTGTGTTGATCCAGGATGGTAACTCCACATTTTATGCACGCACTGCTTCCCAGTCTGGTGGTTCAGGGCTAGAGGAGGTTTCCTCCCCTGACACAGGTGATCTATGTCATTAACTCATCATGGATGTCCTCTAGAGCCATAGTTAATAATAAAGGGTGGTAACATTCAAGACAAAATTGCTTATAACGGCTTTCTCCAAAATCAAATGCTTTTTAAAAGACAGAAAAAAACTGCTTTTTAATATATTGCTGTTCAGTTTTATCAGTACTTTAAACATGGTCATGAAATACAAGTTATTATTCAAAAATTAGGAATTATCGGCATTTCAAGAGGACATCCTAAGCTTATACAATTAACTTCCGTGTAATTTGTGAGTGATGTATGCAGTAATGCATTGACTAAACACATATATCCTTATAATTAATACATACCCAGAGAAATAATTATAATACATATACCTAATCAATACACTACATGTATCATACTGTTTGTATTCTTTGAATGTTCTATTGAGTAATATTGATATATATATATATATATATATATATATATATATATATATATATATATATATATATATATATATATATATATATATATACATACTCAGGGACTTTAAAAACGCCTATCTAATATAGTTTAAATATAGTTTAATCAAGAACAAGGGTAAATAATTGCATCAAACTTGATTTATTTCGAAAATTTGAATTATATTTGACAATATGATTGATACTATCACAGGTTATTTTAAAAATTGATTTGATTTCATCAGTTATGTATATCACGTCCAAAATTTCATGTGTTTTGATTAGTAACGAGTATGCCCCCCATTTGCTTTAACGCATGCACGCAATCTGGACCGCATGGATTGACATAAAGTTGGAATTTTTCTCATAGGAATATTATTCCACTCTTCTCGAAGAGACGTGCTACCGGTAACTCATCCACAGTTCTTGGTTGACGGTGACCTTTACGTAAGCATCTCCCTTACTCATCCCACATGTGCTCTATAGGATTGAGGTTGGGTGAACGTGCTGGGAAATTCATTACATTAATTACCTGGATATTTAGAAAGTTTAAAGATGTCTCTAGCCGTATGCGGACATGTGTTGTCTTGTTGAAACGTCAACAGATTGTTGACAGTTTGATGACATTGAATTAATGGAAGGAGCTCAGGCTGTAAAACGTAATCTTATAGTGCCTCGTGGTAAGAGTGTTCCTCAAAATAAACAGTGATGACTTGAAATGTTGATTGATGGCTCCCCAAACCATGACGCCACCACTGCCAAATTTGTTGCGCTCAATTATGCAGTTTGCGGCAAATCGTTCATTGCGTCTCCTATAAATGCACTGTCTTCCATCAGTCATGGACAAATTGAATCTTGAAGTTGCTGAACACTACGTCATGCCAATTACGTCGATTAGCAAGCATGTTCCGGGACCAGGTCAAAAGATTTCTTCGGTGGCAAGGAGTTAGGATCAAGCCTTTCAATGGGCGACGGCATAGCAAACCTTGCTCTTTCAATTGTCGACGTACTGTCATGGGGTGGATTTGCCTACCGTGATGACCTATCACATCTCGACGTGCTTATGGCTGTTGCAAACCTGTCACGTAGATGACATTGCCTTATGAAAACATCTTGACGTCTTGTCGTTACACGTGGCTGACCACTTCGAGGACGATCCTTAACACTTCCTGTGGTCTGATACTTCCGTACAAGTCTCTTGATTGTGCGATGATACCTTGATTTACACCGGCGTCTACAAGGCCAAGAACAGCATACCTCTGTTGCTCAGACAGTCTCGGCATTTCACGCGTTAGTTTTAATTAAGCAAAGTTTGAAATCAGGATAGATAAAGGCACTAGGCACCAGTATATGTTATTTCTGAAAAAAATTACTCAGCGTAGAGCATGTGGTAGAGTACTTTTTGAAAAGCGCACGGGTGAGCAGTATTACGTTATGGTTGAGTGATTTGTCTTGCCGATAGCATGAAAGTTACCGCAATCACACAATATCAAGCAGATATTCAAATCGATTTATTTTCAAAACATTAATGTTTTTACACGAAAAAAAACATATAGGCATTTTTAAAATCCCTGAGTATATATATATATGTACAGTACATTATACATATACTCAAAAATAATCCTGTATACATGCATATATTTAACATAAGAATATATCTGTAGCTACTTTGATTTAGACTGACTAAAACTTACTTTTCTGCTTTGATTTGTAAATATAAAGGTTGATTAAATTTAATAGATATGAAAAAGTTAGATTAACTCCATAGAAATAAAATTCTTATATCTCCTTGAATTGAAGTAAATCAGTGAGAGTTGCCATAAATGACTTGGATTGTGAATGACTGAAAGTTTTTACCGTTATGATTAGTTAAAAAGATTTTGATCAATTTCAAGGAAAACGATATATGGTATATGTATGATTGGCATCAGGTAGTGTTCTACTTCATAACAACTTAAACAAGTTAATCATCAAATATGCTTATTTCAAAATCTGATGGATTAAAACAGTTTTTACTTGTTTATATTTCAGATTTCAGTTAGTTGAAATTCTTGTAAAACACCTTTCATTGGTGAAGAATTTAATGTCTTGTTTTATGAGTATAATTCTATGCCAAATTAAGGTCAGTGCTACTGTTGATTTGACCATAAAACTGTAACACAAATACAGCTTCCTGTATATGATGTCTTACAATTATATTGTGAGATAATGACGTAAATAAAGGCATGAGAAATATAAGTAATTTATGAAACTCTGGAGTAAGCTTATGGTTTCTGTGTTGTTGAAAGAGGAAGCTGGTGTACTTACAGGGGACTTTGTTTTCTCTTGGTAATCGGTTGTTATATCTTGATAATCCAGTGTATTTATAGGTAGTCACTTATCTCTCAGTACTCCAGTGTATTTATAGGTAGTTAGTCCTTATCTGGGTACTTCAGTGTATTTATTGGTGGTCAGTTGTTACCCTGCTTTTAAAGAACAGGGGGGAATATTGGAATTACGTCTATCCATCAGTTGGCCATGTGTCGGTAGACACATTCTTGTGTGGAGTTTTTTCTCATTTACCTTTCCATAGATTCCATTGAAATCATAGATTAAGTTTCATTAACACATAAAGGTGTGCCCCTCCCATTTCCATCTCATTAGAGCAATTTTGCAACAGTTTTTGGTGTTTTTGCCTAATTTTGGGACGTATTGCCTTTATTTCATTTTAGGACTTCGTGCTATCCAAAAACATGAACTTTTCTCGCATTTTATATCTTTAATTAATAATATCTCTTGAACAGTAAAGTTTTGATTTTAATATAAGTTACAAATGTATATCATGACCTTGACCTAGACTCATTGTTAGTCTATGACCAAGTTTGTTGTTATTCAGCTTTTCTGCCACAGGTGGTATTTATTCCGATAGGACAGTTCTAGTTATCTATGGGTACTCCAGTGAATTTTAGGTAGTCAGTTATCTCTGAGAAATCCAGGATATTTATAGGCAGTCAATTATCCTTGGTACTCCTGTTTATATATAGGTAGTCAGTTATCTTTGGACATTCCAATATATTTATAGGTAGTCAGTTATTCTTGGTACTCCTGTGTATTTATAGGTAGACAGTTATCTCTGGATACTCTGGTATATTTATAGGTAGTCAGTTATTCTTGTTAGGCCTGTGTATTTATAGATAGTCAATTATCCTTGGTACTCCAGTGTATTTATAGGTAGTCAATTATTTCTGAGTAATCAAGGGTATTTGTAGGTAGTAAGTCATTTCTGGATACTCCTGAATATCTATAGGTAGACAGTTATCCTTGGTACATGTGTGAATTTATAGGTAGTCAGTTATCTTTGGTACTCCTGTGTATTTATAGGTAGACAGTTATCTCTGGATACTCCAGTATATTTATAGGTAGTCATTTATTCTTGATAGTCCTGTGTATTTATAGGTAGTCAGTTTTCCTTGGTACTCCAGTGTATTTATAGGTAGTCAGTTATCTCTGGATGCTCCAGTGTATTTATAGATAGTTATCTCTGGGTAATGCGGTGTATTTATAGGTAGTCAGTTATCTCTGGATGCTCCAGTGTATTTATAGGTAGTCATCTCTGGATACCCAAGTGTATTTATAAATAGTCAGTTATCTCTGGGTAATGTGATGTATTTATAGATAGTCAGTTATCTCTGTGTAATCAGTGTATTTATAGGTAGTCAGTTATCTCTCGGTAATCAGTGTATTAATAGGTAGTCAGTGATCTCTTGGTAATCAGTGTATTTATAGGTAGTCAGTGATCTCTTGGCAATCAGTGTATTTATAGGTAGTCAGTGATCTCTTGGTAATCAGTGTATTTATAGGTAGTCAGTGATCTCTTGGCAATCAGTGTATTTATAGGTAGTCAGTGATATTTTGGTAATCAGTGTATTTTTAGGTAGTCATTAATCTCTTGGCAGTCAGTGTATTTATAGGTAGTCAGTGATCTCTTGGCAATCAGTGTATTTATAGATAGTTAGTGATCTCTGGGTAATCAGTGTATTTATAGATAGTCAGTTATCTCTTGGTAATCAGTGTATTTATAGGTAGTCAGTGATCTCTTGGGAATCAGTGTATTTATAGGTAGTCAGTGATCTCTTGGGAATCAGTATATTTATAAGAAGTCAGTTATCCTGGTACTACAACTCCAATTTACAGATGAAGATATCCTTGTGTGATTTGAAATGAACAATCATTCAGTTGTTTTCTTTATAAATTATTATGAGAAATTTTGTTTTAGTGTATTTGTATTTGATGGATTTACTCGATCTAGTGATTCCTACTCATTAGGAGCACATACTTGTCTGATTTCAAACCTTATTTAGGTCATTGTGGCTGATAAGAAAGGAGGACCAAATCTTCACAGATAGATATGTTCCTTCCATATCTCTTCAGGAAATGCCTGTTTATCTTAATGAGCTGCAAAGCTGTCAAAGCTATAAAAGCTGTAAAAGTTCTAGATATATTACAACACAAGCTTTATTGCTTAATTTGTATGAATCTCCTAAATGATGACTTGTGTTGCTTTGCTCATTTTGTTAATAATGTTTGTTATGTTTATTTGTATAACGTTATGTATGTTGCTGAAAACAGTTGAGTGATCGTCAAATGCCCATCATCACCCATTTTGGAACACTTCTTCATTATGACGTCATAAATAAATGGCCTGTCAAATATGAATTTAACTATCACGTCACAATGGAACTACGTAATGGGTGTGGTTAAAGTTGGATCTGGCAATCCCGTAATTAACTTTTGGATTCGATGACATTGAGCTGTAACTAAGTACTTATAACTAAGTTACAGACACATATTGTATTATGAAAGTGTTTTAACTGCTAGTACTGTAGAAAGTGTTACTAAAAAGCTTTGTAACAAATTGTGTTTATGCAAATCTTTATATCTGGTGAGAGAAGATAGAAATGGTAGTGTCTCTCCATTCTTCCTTTTTTTTTTGTCCTCCTATCATTCTATTGCATTCTACCATTGGTTCAGTTTCTAGAAAAATGTAAGAGATAAATTTATCATTTATACAAAGCATATGATTTCATGGTGTTGATGATCATGTTCATCTCTTTGTCTTATTTTTCATTTACTGCATTTCACAAATGAACAAAGAAAAAATGTAATGAATATTTAAAGATACATATTTAGAATTTTGACACAACTTTATTTTGTTTTCTTATTGAGTCCAAACAATGGTTCATTTTGGATATCGTTGTAGAAGGTGCATTGAGTCCGAGCAGTGATGTATTTTCTACTGGTGACACTGATGTTTCAAGTCCTAACCAGAACTCAACAGATGAAGAGAAACTATTGAACACCATTGGTAGATCCCATCGAATGGAATTACCAGGGGCTACTTCAGAACAGATGCAAGCTTCATTCTCTTTGGAAAATAGGTATTGTTCAGTAGCAAATTCACCTTGATTTTATACATTTCATTCTAATATGATAGATTAAGAAGAATCTTTACTTAAGAAAATGAACTTGTTGACCCCTCAGTTTATAGACAATGCCTTAGTAGGTGATTGAGCTTAAATAGAAGGATAAAACTCACTTGTCACCCCTGTTAGACTTGGTACAATCTCTCTGATTGTCTGAGATACCTTAATTATCTTCACAGGTGACTTTTGTTACTTAGTACACTACTTTGTAGTGTGGTAATTATATCTCCTTGGGATTCATACAGTTATTAAGGGAAACATTTAATTGTAGTCCTTGCCTCCAGCAGTACATACAGGTGAGTTCTATTTTAAATTGGATTGTATGTTTATGTTTCAGGCCATACTTGGAGTCCATATTTAATGCCCTTGAATGCAGTGAAAATGATTATGAAGCTTTGTTTGCCCTGTGTCTTTTATATGCAATGGGACATAATGAAGGTAATACATTTTCTAATGTTATCATATAGAAAAGATTATTTAAGTTGTACAATAGACCAATACGTGTATGGTGAATCAAACAGCTGGCAGTATTAGTTTATATGTATTCTGTCCACAAGGTGCAATTATGCAAACATATGGATGATTCAGATTACATAAAAAAAACTGCAAAATTTTACACAAGCTGTAGAAAAGACTTTGGGTGGCATAATATTGCTAGCTGATTGTTTTATGTTCATATATGAATGATTATTGCTACTTTTAATGCAGGAATGTACTGAATCTTGCTGGCCAATCTGTATATCAAACTTGCAGGGTTATGCATAAGGAATTTTTGCCCTGTTATCAAATTAAGGCCACATGTAGCGGCTACTTGGGACTATATGAAAATTTAAAATTTTATTAAAAAATGTTTGTACAAGAAATTATATAAGTATTTATTTTAGTGCAGAATGTTAAAAAGGTTGGAGGGTATTGGTAACGATTTAGTGAGACTTGTGACTGCCCTCCTTCCTATCTTTCGATACATTTGTCTTAGCTTAATCATGAATGAACACACAAACAAAAAGGGATAATCCTGTCAAATCTGAATCCCACTGAAATCAGTTCAGTAACTGAGTGGTGTATATACTTAAGCATTTGTATGTATGATAGACCTAAACTCTGCAGTTAAGATTCCACAATATTTTTCATGCTACCATATAGAGGGTATGCCTTACATGTTTGTTTTCATGTACACTTTGTAATATTGCTGTCTTTCTAGTAGTGTGTTGTGTTCTTGAATGCTCTTCTATTACTCCCGAGCTTTGTCATATTAAATGTTTCTTTTAAGCAGTTGATTTGTACATACATTATATTACACAACAAAGTCTTTTATTCAAACTTTCAGATTATTTCTATTGTATACTGTATAAAGTGCTTATCACTACATATCTCTGATTTTGTTATCATTTTCAAAGGAAGAAATTTATGGTACATGTATAGGTTTTATAAAATCAAAATTTTATTTCCTGAATTTAAAAGTTATATATGATAAATTATCTTGTCCTCTATTCACATACCGGCAGTAGGTATAGTTTCGAAAAATAAATAATGATATGTAAAAAAAAAAATATATGTTGACGATGATGAAGAAAAATGACTTGTCTATTCATCAAGGGAAAAAATCAGAGTGTGATTATTGAGTTTGTAATCTATGGGTATCATGTAGGAAGTACACATACTAGAATATGTTGTTGTCTCAATCTAATTAAAATTTTACTTGTAATATCAAAATTATCATGTCTCACATCAGCCTGACCACTTCATACTGAGATCTTGAGTCACTCCAAAAATGGTACAAGTGACATCATGAAAATGATAAATTGAATTTTGAAAGAAGTTTTCTGATTGGTGAATTTATAAATGTCATTGATAAATTTTCATTGACTTTCTTATTAAGGACAATGGTAGTGTTGACTTGATCTCAGTATATACTAAAATTTTGGTATTAGGTTGTAATACTGCATGGTATAGAAGTGGAATATTATGAGACAGATTTTAATTTGATTGCATTTATGTATGTATATTTTTACACATAATTTGCATGTGTATATTTAAGTAACATTATACTGATGTATATTTATATATATATATGTGTTATAGTTTCTTCCTTCTCTTCTTTTTTTTTTATTATAAAAACAAAAACAGCAAACGAACCATTAAAATTTCTAAAAAAATTAAAAGTCCGGAGAAACGATAATGCCTACATGTTATTTGTATAACAGTTAAATAATTTGCTTTGCATGTTTTTCAGTCTTGTCAATTTCATGTGTGTAATTTGTTAAAATAGTCATTACAAAACTCTGAAATATTTACCTATGAATTTTAATATACAAATGCAATATTAAAAATATATACAAGACAGAAAAATATTGCTGGTTTAATACATAATTACATTTTTTTTTTCAAAATATAAAAGTGCTTTACAAATGTCATCTACTTTTATGTTTTAAGGTATACATCAAGGACTAATGAACACTGTGTTAATGCCAACAGAAAGATCAGAAGTAAGTAGCCTATATTTACAACATGTACATAAATCCTAAAGGTTTACCTTGTTTGTAAATATTTGAATTGAAATCAGTATATATATGAAGTAACCTCATTTCTTCATGTGTGTTGTAGTGTTTTTGTACAGGTCAAATCTATGTAATGCAACTGATAAGTGCCACCAAAGAATTAAAGACTGCACGAATTGTGAAACCATTCGATCTTGTAGTACACACCGCTTGGTCTGTTGACCACACATCCCATCATAAATTTTGTTTAACTCAGGTCACTTAATCAATTGTCTTTTAAGAGAGAACTCTCTTTACCTGTAAATATCTATTTTAGATTAGGTGAAACTTACTGATAGAAAAAGTATGGTTTCCAAATGGTCAATATCTTCTGAAATTTCTATGTCTTCTTACTTTAGTGGCATCATAGATTACCCTCTTTCAAAAGTTTCACTTGAAGTGGAATACTGTCGGCTTTCTTGAAGAGCAGCCAAGTTAAAAGGTGGAATGAAAGTTTGACTTTCTTTGCCCTTTTGTTGATATGGTGGTGCCAGTTTTCACAGTCATTGTTTGTCCTTATGCTCTTGTTGAACATACTATGATGTAATGGGCCAGTTCTCCTTTTCTAACCATGTTGTTTGGATGTAAGACATGACTTTCTGGAGTTATGGTGTGGATGCTCTCTGTTGAAGTCTATGATGTCAGGTAGTTTAGAGAAAGGCAATGCAGATACCTTTCTAAAGAGCTTGAAGACACTGTCTCCATTGGAACATGCAGTTTGCAAACCCAGTACTTGGACACTTTACGACATGACCCCTGTGGAAGGCGCAACCTTTGATGACTGGTTTGTTGAAGACACTGTGTAGGTCATTCACTATTGCTGCCTTGAAGTCTGAGACAAATTTTCCAACACCTGGTTGAGTGCAGGCAGCTCTTGAGTACTGCTTGAAACATTTTCTTGCAGTCTTCTTTTCTTTTCTGAGACATTGAAACGAAGGATATTGGTGATGGTTTGAGATTTCATCTTATCAGCTTTTACTGAATACGATGTGATAGAAATCAGGAATGGTGTTGGAACTACCGGTAATAATCATTTGAGGCAAATTATGACAAATCCATAGATGCTGAGAAGCTGGTAAAACATTTTGAATGGGCTGTCTGTGTACCATGTGGAAACTTTAGCCAGATGTTGAAGCCATCTGTCTTTGGCAAATGGTAGATGTTGTTGAAATATTACCATAAAAAGCATGTGACTACAGACAAATATTGGCGTTTCAATCATAGAATTTCAGTTATTATGAATTGAAATGCAAAGTTTTTTAAATATTGAGTAGATATCACTGTTTTCTTTTCTGTTCACTTGTAATCCTTTTGCTTTAACGAAACTGAAAGAAAATTGTTCAAGTTATGTGCCTACACACAAATGGCCTATTCATGCATCAGGATCAGTTAACATTAGGTTGGTAGGTTAGGTCATCTCTTAATCTGTTACTCTCAACTGGTCTTGACATTGTAAGCAGCAGTTGTTGAGGTTGTTGTGGTCTCTGAGGCGTCACCTCTTCTGATGTCGTTACTAGTGTGGCCACACAACTCTCTCCTGCCATTACAATTCCAGTGAGTGTTGCTGCTACAATGGTATCACACAACTCTCCTGCCAGTACAAGTCTGGTGCATGTTGCTGCTACAATGGTACCACACAACTCTCCTGCCAGTACAAGTCTGGTGCATGTTGCTACTAAATTGGTACCACACAACTTTCTCCTGCCAGTACAAGCTTGGTGTGTATTGCTACTACGATGGTACCACACAACTCTCTCCTCCCAGTACAAGTCCGATGCGTGTTGCTACTACAATGGTATCACACAACTCTTTCCTCCCAGTACAAATGCGATGTGTGTTGCTACTACACTGGTACTACACAACTTTCTCCTGCCAGTACAAGGCCAATGCATGTTGCTTCCACACTCGTACCACACAACTCTTTCCTGCCAGTACAAGTCTGATGTGTGTTGCTACTACGCTGGTACCACACAACTCTATCTCTCCTGCCAGTACAAGTCTGATGTGTGTTGCTACTACACTTGTACTACACAACTCAGCCTGCCATTACAGGCCCAATGCATGCTGTTACTACAATGGTACGACACAACTCTCTCCTGCCAGGACAAGTCTGGTGGGTATTGCTACTACAATGGTACGACACAATTCTCTCCTGGCAGGAGAAGTCTGATGTGTGTTGCTACTACACTGGTACCACACAACTCTCTCCTGCCAGTGCAAATGTGGTATGTGCTGCTTCCACAATAGTACCACACAACTCTCTCTTGGCAATACAAGTCTGATGTGTGCTGCTACTACAATGGTACCACACTATTGTCTCCTGGCAGTACAAGTGTGGTGTGTGTTGCTGCTGCAAGTCTGCTGTGTGTTGGTAATACAATGGTACCACACCAGTCTCTCCTGCCAGTACAAGTCTGATGTGTGTTGCTACTACAATGGTACCACACAACTGTCTCCTGGCAGTACAGGTCCAATGCTTGCTGGTATACAATGGTACCACACAACTCTCTCCTGCCAGGACAAGTCTGGTGGGTATTGCCACTACGATGGTACCACACAACTTTCTCCTACCAGTACCAGTCTGATGTGTGTTGCTACTACACTGGTACCACACAACTCTCTCCTGCCAGTACATTTGTGGTGTGTGCTGCTTCCACAATAGGACCACACAACTCTCTCTTGCCAGTACAAGTCTAGTGCATGTTGTTACTACAATGGTACCACACAACTGTCTCCTGGCTGTACAAGTCTGGTGTGTGTTGCTACTGCAAGTCCGATGTGCGTTGGTAATACAATGGTACCACACAACTCTCTCCATGCAGTACAAGTCCAATGTGTTGGTACTACAATGGTACCACACAACTCTCCTGCCAGTACAAGTCTGATGCATGTTGCTATTATAGTGGTACCACACAACTCTCTCCTGCCAGTACAAGTGTGGTGGATGTTGCTTCTACAATGACCACACAACTCTCTCTTGCCAGTACAAGTCCAATGCATGCTGGTACCACAATGGTACCACACAATTCTTTCCTGGCAGTACAAGTCCGATGTGTATTGATGATACATTGGTACCACACAACTCTCTCTTGGCAGGACAAGTCTGATGTGTATTGCTACTACACTGGTACCACACAACTCTCTCCTGCCAGTACAAGTGTGGTGTGTGCTGCTTCCACAAGGACTTTCATAGTTGGCGTGTGTCCCTAATTGCAAAACCTTTCTGTTGGTACCAGAATTTTTTATCATGTGACCTTTGACCTACTTCAATGTAACTTTTTTACTGTAAGGCGTAGGGACTTCATATTTGGCATGTGTATCTGTAGACATGCACAACTATAACAATATGTCACAGATCACTGCACCCTTACTGATAGATACCCGAAAGTGGGGGACCACAATTCTCTTAATTTGCTTGTCACATTACAGTCTTATAAATTTATGAATTAAAACAAATAAAATCAAACATTAAATGATTATTAAAGAGTTTAAATCAATAAAATCATTTTAAATGAAATACAGGTAAAATATATTTTGCTGCTGATTAGTTATCATAAACTTACAGAAACAAATTTGATTAATTTAAACTTGTCTAATTTGATTTAATTTTCATTAAGGTAATTCATCTTATGTCTACACCTAAAAATTACATAAATTGGTTAGAGATCAGAGGTATATGGTGGGTCAATTTTATAAACAAGCTGACTTCTTAGATATACATTGATGGCGAGTGGTTAAATTACATGTACTGCGTGTTCCTAATCAGTGGACTGAATGGTTCGCATTATCAGCCTAGATTCTGGGTCCAAATAATCCAGCTTTCCCATTAAAGTATTTCTGATACATTATTGAAGTGACATAAAATACTGAAGGTCATTTCTAAATGATTCAATAGGAAATATCAAAAAGATATTGTAATATAAGTCCATTTATTCATCCTAATGTCAGGTTTAATTATCATTGCTTTATTTTGCAATGAATAAAGATAATATCATGGTTTTTGGCATAAAAATGTATAGTCACAGGGTATAAAGGTAGTTGCTGCCCTCAAACTAAGCTTCTTTCAATAAAGTGGTTGTTAACCATAGAGTTTCTGTGATAAATAATTTCCTGCTTTCTGGAACTCAGGCTTTCAATGGTGAAATAGAAAACAAGCTGTGGCTAATGTTCTGATGGATACAAATATTCAGCACATACCTGCAGAACTTTGTTTTTAACCTGACGTCTTTCTTGTATTGTCATAGAATGATTCTTCTAACACTGCAATACGCATGCTAGATGTTTAATGCTGTTATAGTAATCTTTTTATTAAATGAACTGATTGCCAGATTACCTAAGTAGCATCTGTTGACATATTTGTTAAATACAGTCAAATGAGATGAGATATACATGTATTTATCAATAAATACGCATGAAGATGTGCATATTGTATTGTTCCAAAATAATTAATCTAAATCTCATCATACCTTTCATATTTTATGAATATATAGAGAACATACTCCAAAACTGGAAACGTCATGTTTCCTTTTCAGTAACATCGTAATGTAAATCCAATACTGGATATAACCGTCTTATACTATACCTTAAACCGAGGACGGGCTAACACATAAGACAAGATAAAGACACATGTCATAATTTGATTTAATTACTATTACTTTGCATAAAAATACATAGACATATACACGGATTGCAAATAGTAATAATGAACAGTGTAAAGAAATTTCTTTAAACGCAGGTATGAAAAAGCATTAATTTCAGTTAATGTTAATTATCTCATTTTGTGTCGAGTTTAATAAACTATCATCATTTATTATTATTTGGTATAAAAAACAGGGTACACACGAAAGCGATCGATTATGTAATTACTGCGGCTTTGTACACCGACATGGTCAATTGATCACACCACGTGAGCGACCTGTTATTTAGGGTAAATGCCGAGGGGAATATTGTCAATAAGAAGCCAACTTCGAGATAAACCGGGTAAATAAGAACTTCAGGACTTGAAAATGTATTAGAGATAAGCATGGTATTCGACATATCAGTGTTCGACACATCCGGGGTGAATTTAATCATAATATGAAGGATTTATTTAGGGACCAACGTTCGACTTCGAGATATCCCGGGTATTCGAGATATCAGTGTTCAAGATATCGAAGTTTGACTGTTCTTGGTATTACATCAAGTACATGAAAAAATGGACCTGGTGATACCTTAGTTTTTAGCTTTTTTTGGAAAAGAAATCACAAGTCATAGTTTGTATAGATAGACAAGAAGTTAATTTTGTCGTCATCTTGTAATTTCCACCTTAGTTAAATGTGTGTTGTAGATGTTTTTGACAGTTATTATGATTTTACTCTTAAACAATGTGTACATACAATTTATCATGCATGTTAATCAAGTCCTGTCTGTTCTATTAATACTTACTGAGATTTTTGTTGTATTTTCAGGCTAAGGACCATTATAATATAGCTTTGGTAGAGAGACTCATCCGAATCATCACATTGGCATGTCAACATGGTAAGTATATATTCACAAGTACACAACATAGGAGTCTATGTTTGACTTCTTTATACACTACAAAGGTCTTAGTAGTCAAGTGAAATGAGGAACTGAGGACTTATTAAGGCTTGAGCTTTCTATGAACATGTACAATTCTAAATTCTAGAAGTGTGTGAAAGTGGACAGTATATTTGATACAGATTTATAGTTGAATGAGCATTTTTCCAGTTTCCATCTCGTCAATATTAAAGCAGTTCTTCCAACATTTAGAAAATATTTCTTAGTATAATGTGAAGCATTAATGATAATAAACTTCTTGTGCTTTGTTTGGTGTAATGCTCAAATATAAATATTAATTAATTCTGAGTGATTCAATGAGAGAATAATGTTATATTGCAAGAGTTATCTTTCTTTGTCTTATATTTCAATGCTTTTCTCAGATGATTATAAATGCTGAGTGACAATCAGTACTTTTTAATTTGTAGGAAGTAAAGTAAGATTGTCAACCTTAGAATTATCAATAAAACTGTTGAAACAGTTAGTGTACCTCCCTGGTAAATCCTATCTGCAGGATAGACATCTTGCTTGTATAGAGAATGCGAGAGAATGCAGTACACAGCTTCTAAGAAACTTCTATAAGGTACGTTATTTACATTGATCGCTTGTCTGTCTGAGAACACTTCATTACTATAGATTACCAGGTACATTGATGAACATCATTATTCCTATCACTAATTGCTCATTACTGGTAATGTGTATTTTTATTGTCAAAGTAGCTTTAACAAATTTCACTCAGGGAAAATGTGGCTTTATGACAATATGTCCACCAGACTTTTTGTAGACATTGTTAGTCTATGAGTTTGTTGGTATAGGTATCATCTGCAGGTTCATTCATGTGACAGAGATTTTATATGTAGCATGCTTGTTTAATAAGTAAAGGTCTTTCATTTGACACTGATATTAGTGCACCCTTGCATTGATATCAGTGTCAAATGTGTGTCTGTCAGCAAAACTTTAACATTGGCTATATCTTAAGTACTGTCACAAGTAGAGCTTTCATAATTGACATGTATATTCCTTATAACAAATCATGTGTCCTCGACAGTGTCCTTTGACCTGCATTTGAAAAACTTTAACATTGACCATAGTTATTGAACAGTAAAATGTAGGATTTTCATATTTGGCATCTGCGTTCCTTATGACAAGACCTTCCTGCTGGTACCAACAGTTTTGATCATGTGACCTTGACAATGACCTTTGACCTATGTTTGAAGCCGCCGTGGCCTAGTGGTATCGCGTCGGACTCCTGATCAGGAGGCCGGGGTTCGAGTCCCGCTCAGGTCATGCCGGTGTCATGTCTTTCGGATGAGACAGTAAAAACCGAGGCCCCTTGTCATGGTATGCATGGCATGTTAATCCCTCACTGCTTCGGGTGGGTCCGTTGCAAAGGTAAAAATTTGTATGCTCCGCATCAGGCAGATGCCGTCACCATATACGTGAAATATTCGTGGTGTGACGTAAAACAATAATCAATCAATCAATTGATCTATGTTTGAAAAATTCTAACATTGACCATAACTATTGAACTATCAGAAGTAGGGCTTTCCTTATGACAAGGGCTTTCTATTTGTGCCCAGAATCTTTCCTACCGACCTTTACAAATTAAGGTCAAGGTCATTGTGACAGGCATCCTGTGGGGCCCTTCTGACTTTGTCAGTTTTCTAGTATACAATAAATCTATAAACATGATATGATGAATAGGGTGTTCATAGACTTTGAAACCTATTTCTGAATTTCTGGTGTTGACACAGTAGACCTGTAAACCTATACAATAGTTAATGATGGTGTTAGAATAATTGAATATAAATTTAAAGTGAATTTTAAGTCTATATTACATGTATCCCAATTCACTATATATTTATAGTTTATAGTACTAACACTCTACACACAATATGTTTAAAGGTCTATTGTAGGTACATCATAATTCACTCTAGATTTATAGTCTAAAGTACTAATATCCTTATTCACTATACATGAAGGTTTATAAGTCTATCTTACATGTACATATAACTTTACAGGAATGACCAAAATTACTCCTGATAAACTGCAAGCTCGTTATGAAATTGGTGTTAATTTACTCAGTATGGCCATCAGGGCAGTCATCTTTTTTAAGGCGTCGAGCATTTGCTCGACAGTCTTCTAGCGATCGTAAAAATTTTACCTCTGCAACGCCTTTTTAATTCACATAACAAAGTAGTACCTTCTTTAAAGTACTAAAAGTAGAAAAAAAAAGTTCTTGCAAAACCCACTTTGTTGTCCTTGTTACTGAAATTTCATTGCACAGAAATTGGTTTAAGCGTAGGTCTGCTTAACTTAAATCACCAATATATTGCCCTAAAACACGTATTATTCTGTCGCTTATTGTGTGTGTTAAAATATTCATGCGCTGTGATGACGCAAGCCGATTATGAATTACAATCGCACTTCATGGGAATTTTTCCAAATATGGGGAACACCACGTGACATATTGCCTTATTTGGAGAAATCGTAGTAGAACGCTTGTAACACACTCGATCAAGGCCTAATTTGACATTAAGCGCCAATATGGAAACCGATCGCGCGATCTTCGAAATATATTTAATAATATAAATAATATAATAATAATATATGTAGATATAAATTTCAGTCTAAAAAAGAACAAATAAAATATTTCATAGAATCCTAAATATAGACTGACAATGCCTATCAGAAAGATATCTAGACAGGTGACCACGAATTCATAACGAGGCTGACCTAGGTTCAAGTGACGCGTTATCGGTTATTTTTATCTTACTGAATTTCGTTGTCTCATTCATTTAACCTAGAATCAACAATTATCGACAAAATTAATTACATCCTCAAGGCTAAACATCACGAGCCTCTCGTAAATTACATCAAGTACTGTATACCTATGCTGTGTATGCTACTGCAGACGAATTTTAAAAATATCTACACGCAGTGTGTACAGTTTCTTATCTGCCCTTACCGTCTGTGCTATAAATAACACTTGCTGGACAGGGAATAGCCTCTACAAAATGGCGGTGGTCACTTTTCTCTTCGCGCAGCGATAGCGAGCAAGAGCAGGTAATTCCAGTCTATCTTAAACAAGCATAGCTTTTTAAAAAGTTAAGGTTGCAATCGGAATAGCATTAAATGATCAAGATGTTGACCACAAAGCCAAATAGCTTTATGTAAATGAAAATTACTTGGTTTTTGCGCAGTTGTAAATTTTCCCGCTAAAATTTCTAAAGCCACGCCTCATTTTTTCCTTATTAGGGAAGTAGCATGTGTATATATCACATGGTCTTCCACATGTCTGGAAAAGTTCCCACGAGGGCATAAAAAATGGCCTACAAAATTTAATGCGGATGTAAAGGATGATAGCATGGATTAAGACAGAATTTTAGATTGAATGCATGAAAAATAAATTACGTAGAACTTACATGTGAAGATTTTATTCCAAATCAACCGATAAAATGTGATTGTGATGCACAATCGGCTTGCGTCATTACATGATTACAGCGAACGGCATGGCGTTGCGTTGTAGCCCTTACACATGCACATACAATAAACGACCGAATAATGACTACTGTGTTTGGACGATATATAGAAGCTGTTGGCCCTAGTAGCGTAGACAAAACAGTAACCTAGACCATATCTTAAAACAAATTAAGGTGGGGTATAATGACATGAAAATATAAAGACATGAATGACATGAAAATAGGTTTTAGGGGTGTTAAAGTTTCAAAATGTATTTTATGTGGTATTGTTTGTTATCTTATAATAGATATGGGTATAAGGAACAGATCTATCAACTTTTAGAAAAACTTTGTGCATTGTAGGGATCGCAGAACCTGTCACTGAAATGACATGAATAACGAAAAGGTATAATGACATGAAAACTAAAGACATGAAAATATATAAAACGGAGGTTAACAGTTAAATAATGCATTTTATGAAGAATGTTTTGTCACTTTATGGTAAAAATGGATATAAGGAGCCGATCTATCGACTATTACCAACACTTTATACATTATATGGGCCACCGTGACAGCACCCGTCACTGAAATGACATGAAACGGCGAAAAGGTATAATGACATGAAAACTAAAGACATGAAAATATAAAAGCGGGATATGAAATTTAAAGAATGGGTTTTATGTGGTATGTTTTGTCATTTTTATGGTATATATGGATATAAAGGACCAATTGATCAACTTTTTACGTAAGCCTTATTCATTATAGGGGTCATGCATTTTTTTTTCTAAAATGGCCTGAAATTACGAAAAGGTATAATGACATGAAAATTACACATGAAAAAGTAAAAACGGGGTTTGGGGTGTTTAAAACACAAAGAATGCCAGTTTTGTTTCTTTTTTGTTATTTTTTATTTTTTATTTATTATTTTTTTTTTTTTTTACTATCGATGTATGTGTTTTAAGAAACAAAATAATCACTGAGAATGGTACCGGTATGTACTTATAGTATGTATAAAAGGTCACAATGATGTCTGAAGAATGACATGAAATTGAATAGATACGAAAGTTCATTGGGGTATATAGCATCTAACTAATTTATGATTTTAAAATGTAGTATATCATTACATTCATTATAATATTTTATTGACTTTGTTAGATATAAATGAATCACACGCAAGTTACTTTTTAAAAGAAATGACATGAATAAAATGTACAGCGAAGATTTAATGACATGAAAGAATGGAATGACTGGAAATAAAGTGAAATATAAGAATATGAATAAAAACTTGAGAATTTTGAGACAATTTTTATTTATACCTTTATTAAGTTTTGATGTTAAGATAAGAATAATTTATGAATTGAAAAATGAATAATTAAACTGAGAGGAAAAAATATACCGTAGAACTCTTAGCCATAGAATACATTTTCATGTCATTCATGTCTTTATATTTTCATGTCATTATACCCTTCCACAAATTAAGCATAAGGCTTCCATATTTTACAGGCAATAGCAGTGGCGGATTTAGAGGGGGGGGGCCTGTCTCCCCCCTTTTGACCACATATTTACTAGTAAAAATCAAGATTTTGCGCCAAAAATGGTCGATTTGTTTTGGCTAAATCACATGTGGGCCCCCCTTTTCGGAAATCCTGGATCCGCCACTGAATGGTGACAACTCGTCCATTTCTATCTCTGAAAAAAAATGGTAATGGTGTTCGATTGATTTCACATGTACATTCTTTGTGATAAGACATTTGACATATTTCTGCAAGAATGACGTAAAGAACAATAAAATGTTATGATGATATATTATATGATATATGGCTGTTGGTCCTTATTTTATTTTTACTCAATTCCAAATATTATCGGAATTCAACAAAAAAGATGAACACCACTGGTCAATTTCTGCTACTTTTGACAGCTTTAAATCAAATTTAGCTCGACGCCTTTGTGGCTCTTCAAGCCTTTGGTAATTTATATAGCAATTTTAATGAAAATATAGGAATAAATCAAACATGATAATCAATGAATGTATGTAAAAAACGATGTTATGTTATCTAGTATAACAGCCAAGCAGCCATTTTGAATGATTGAATTTTTAGTTTTATGCCCCTTGATCGATAGATTGGGGGAATATTATTTTGTCCTGTCCATTAGTTTGTCTGTCTGTTGTCAACTTTAATCTTGGCTGTAACTTTTGAACCGTAAGGGATAGAGACTTCATATTTGACATGCATATTCAACTAATGAAGCCCTTTTAAATGACACCAAGGTCGATGACCTTTTGACCTTGACAATGACCTTCAGGCTAAAAAAAAGGTTTTGGACTTTGATGCCATCGGAGGCATTAGTATTTCACAAACACTGGTTGTTCTCAGATCTACTCATTATGCCTTACCAACTCATTTCAAGAAAGACATGCCTTCGTAGAAGTACATTGATAAAATTGTCCTTTTTTGCATATGTTAAGGGTTAAAGAAACATACTAAACCTTTTCAGTAATTTGATTTGAGCTAAAAGCAAACTCTATGTAAAAAGCAAAAACATAGATATAAAAATCTTCTTTACGCAATTTCTTCAAGTAGACTGATAGGGCTCAAGACTTGACAGAATCTTTGATGTTTAATTCATACAAAAATTAATAAAATTCATCCTGCATACAAACTTGTCTCTCTCAAGAAAATATATGCAACTGTCATATTTAATATATGTAATCTTTAAAATTGTAAAGATATAAAATGATATATATGAGTAAGAAATTTCATGCATTTTTGAATGCAACCAGAATACCGGTAATCCATTCGAGTATGGACATGTTTTCATTTGAATGTGTACATTATATGACATGTACTTATGTTGGGAAAAGTTTTCCTGTGAATGTGTACATTGCTTGACATGTACTTGTGTTGGGAAAAGTTTTCCTGTGAATGTGAACATTGCTTGACATGTACTTGTCTTCCTAAGCCATTGACTTTGATATTCTTTAGATCCTCACACTCAACATGCAACACAGATGTCTATTCTTAAAAACAAATTCTTCTCCATAATGAAAGAGTTGTAAATATCTTATTTCAACAGTGAAGGAATAATTTACCCTTTGTGTTAAAATAAACTTGTTATAGTGTTGTGGGCATGTGTGTCAAAATCTTGATGTATCAGTATTTAATGCCATGTTCTAAGAGTAGGTAGATGAATTAAAGGTTTGAATGTTTTCATATTTTCAATAATTTATCATAATGATTATAAGGAAAATCAGGATGTCATGCCAATATAAGTAATAAATAACAAAATGACACAAATACCAGGAAAAACTGAGGAAGTGGTAAAATGACGTTTGTATTTGTATGAATACATTTGAGTCATTTGAATGAAAGATATGTTTTATGAGTTATGGTATCTATTAACCCTTAATTATAATGATTATGCTAATTTAATGCAATGATTATGAGTGAAAAAAGTTCAAACTTTTACTGAAATATAAATGATGAATTCAAACTTTTATAAAAGGTAGGGTAGAAAAGTATATAAAATAATATGAAGAAGTAATATACAGCATCATATGTTATAATATAATAGCTATGATAATTAATATCAATGAGAAATATTCAATATAAAATTTGCTGTATCTTTTGTCATAAAACAGTTTGTAGATGAATGACAACTTAAGAACTGAACATCAGATTTGAACAAAATTTGAATTTATACTGAAAAATGACAAGAGGAATATGTATGTGAACTTTGAAGATAAAAATGTCAAGGTTACAACATCTGAACTTTTACAACATCTGAACTCAAGAGTTAAAAATATATGGTTTAAAAAGGGTTTTAAGATAAAAGCATAAGTACCATATATCGCCTGACATGTTTGGCAGAGTTATGCTCCTTAAAGATGCACAAATTCAGTTTTCCAGATTTTACGTATGATACAGTTAGATATATGAATGAAAGTTGGAAGGTGGCTTTGCTATGGAAAGTTTCAGATCAAGTTTGAGTTGTGTGATGGTTAACTTGTGGCTTGAAATTTGCTTGGACTGGAAGTCATTACACACCATTTTTATCTATCCTGTCACACATATTTTTATGATTTATATGTTGAGACTTATTCCTTTTGCATCTTTTCTTTATTTTTTCATTCTTCTGACGTATATTCATACTGTGGTGGATATCAACAGAAAAAACATGATGAAAGGAAATGAACACAGCTGCTAAATGAACATTTCAGTGCATTTTTCATTTTTGCTGTGCTTCTCCCAAATGCTGGTATGTCGATGAATGGTAAAATCCTCTAGTTGAAAAGCTAAATTGCCAGCTGAAAAATCTCAGCTCTCCAGTTTTCTAGTGACAAATGGTTTACATGTATGGGTAGAGAAAATGTATTGTTTTAGCTATATTATCAGAATGCTTGTTTTCATGGGCTTTAGCCCGTGTCTTTATGAGGTTGGGGATCTATTGTTTCAATGAGACCTATATACAATTGATAATGTTATACTACCACTTCATTTCTGTTGATAAATACAGTCATGAGGTAACCCCATACATTTGTACATTTATTTGTAAGCATACTTAAATACATATGTTTAAACATCTCCTTTCAACATCTGAAGAGGTAGAGACTTCAGAATGCTGGGAAATGGTAGAATCAGGAAAATATTTCATAACTTAATACCTATTTGATAGATTTAATTAAAGTAGATTTAATGAAACTTGTGAAAATACATCTAATCTTTACCAAGAGCAGGTCCAACTCTTAGGATGCCCTCTTGGAGGTAAATCAATACATGTATTCAATATCACATCTCCAATGTGTTAAATTTCAATGAGACTTGCCCAGAACAATTCCATAGTGCTCTTGCTATAACCCCGTCAACAGTGTTGTTGGGTGAGGGGATACATGACTCACTTTTCCTGTCTGTCAATCTATCTGTTTGTAGACACTGGCTAACCTCAGCATTGATGTCAGTTTTGAGGAACGGTAACTACCAGTACAAGTGGTTACTGTCATCCAAACTTGCTTGAATAATGATTCATCTGTGGATAGACATTTCTGTATCTGATCAAAATTTTATGCATTACTGACTTTTGTAACATCAGCATACATGGCTCTGCTTCATTCCTCATACAGTTGTTACCATGATAGAAGGGTGTGCCTTGACCTTGATTCAAGGTCACATTTCCAAGGCGACTGTCAAAGATAGCCTATGATAGTAGTTTTTGTTGTAATACTTTGTTGCTGCAGGGACTATTTGTTCTGTTAAGATTATTCTAGTAGATCCAAAAATGCTAGGACTTTTCTAGCTGTTTCAAAAATGTTAACACTTCTAGTTGATCCTAAAATGTTATGGCTATTTTAGATGATCCTAAAATGTTTTATAGGAATCCAATGTCCAGTACCCAATAAATCATGACCAGTTAACAATAAAGGTTCATCATCACATCTTCTTTAGGTCCATAGTACATTTTAAGGAAACTAAGCATAAATTATCTGATGAAGTTTCTTTAGTTATATCTGTACAGTTGTATCTGTACAATTCCTGTATGCCTGTGCTAATAAAGGTTAGTATGGTATCTTTCCTATGCTAATTGGATAAAAATTCTTTATGATTACTCCTTATTAGTCTTGTTCTTTCATCAGAAATAACATTTGTTTATTTAGTTCCATCCCTCGTGATTGTCATCATATGGGATAAATATTCCCGTTGTGACATCAAACAGTCATTTACCCATCCATCCATCCGTCCATCCATCTGTCCATCCATCTGGAACAAGTTTATAAGGATTAGTTTATGAGTTAGTTATGATATTTCCTGCTATGACATGGATTTCCTTGAAACTTACTCAAAGATGTGTCTTACTGGTTCAGTTGATCTTCAGCAAATTTCGTACACGCTTCAGTCCTACTTTTGGAAATGGAATCAGTAAGAATGATCTTAACTTACAGAGCACTATGGCCTATGCAGACTTCTCATTATACTAGCATTGAACTTAGAACAGAAAGTCAACCCCTCTGTTGTGAAATACTTTGTTTTTGTGGGTTAAAACTTAAGTGGTTTTCCCGCAATATACTATGGGTTTGTAATTTCATGAACAGCATCTCGGATTGAAAAAAAATTAAATAGCCACTTACTCAACTCTTTGTATAAACAATGGACAAAAAGGCTGCTTATAAGATGTAGCAATGTAAAATAATAGGGATTTGAATTAGTTATTACTTAGTGAATAGCCCTGATAAATTCATTTCACCAAACAGTGATCAGTTATTCCTTTGGCTTGGGTCAATGTATACTCATTAATAATTACCAGTACTGAATGTAATCTAGATACACTCCTGACTGAGCCCCTGTTCAAGTGCTTTGTGATAATAACATGCATAAATAACCTTCATTGGCAGATGGAGGTATATTAGTTTAGCTTGCAACTATGAATCTTTAAAATTATATTTTAATTTGTGGAATGTTGAACTCGAAAACTACAAAACTTGGATCCACTTGAATAAAAAGTATTTTCACATTATTGATAAGCTTATGTGCATTAACCTCCCAGGTAAAGGTCACAGTGAATCCATGACCAAAACTGTTGTTTTCCTCATGAAATGGAAGTAGGCACCTTGATTACTTCATACATCTGTCTGTCTCTTTGTGATGCTGTGTTTGACTCTTAATTATACTCTCCACAAACGAAGTTTGGGGGGTATATTGGAATCAACTTGTCCATCTGTCTGTCTGTCTGTCTGTCTGCCTGCCTGCCTGTCCAGAAAACTCTAACTTTGACCATAACTTTTGAACCAAAAGAGATGGGGCATTCATACTATACATGTGTATTCTTTGTGGCAAGACCTTTCAGTCGGTACCAAACCTTTTGACCTCGAGACCTTGATGTTGACATTTGAGCTATTTTTGAAAAACTTAAACCTTGGCCATATCTTTTGAACCAAGCGAGATGGGGTCTTCGTACTAATCATATGTATTCCTTGTAAAAAGTCATTTCTGTCAGTTCCAAAATTTTCTACCCTGTGACCTTGACGTTTGACCTACTAAAAAACTTTAACCTTAGCCATAACTTTTAAACAAAAGAGATGGGGCCTTCATATTACACATGTGTATTCCTTCTAGCAAGACCTGTCTCTCGGTACCAAAATCTTTGACCTCATGACCTTTACCTTGATATTTGCTCTACTTCAAATTTTGTTGCCGCGGAGGGTATTTGTCCCATTAGGACAGTTCTGGTTTCTACATGAATCATTATAATATGTTCAATCTTAACAGAAAAGTTACTTTTAGGAAGTTGGTGTGTCATGACCTTCACTCTGGAAAATCCATCCCAAGGTTAAGTTCATTGTCAACATAGGAGAATTTTTTTCGTCTCTTTCATAATTACTTCATGTATTATTAGAATGTGTTCATATAAATATAGATCATATATACCTTTTAATTTTGTGCACCATATGCGCATTTCGACAAGTTATGTCTCTTCAGTGATGCTCGTGGCCGAAAGGTTAGAATTATCAAAATATATAAAAAAAATATGAAGAGCAGTATTGAAACCAAAATGACCAAAAAGTGAACCAAAGAATCTATCTAAGGACAGAGCTATGCATGAGGGAGATACTCCTTAGTTATAAACTGATTTACTTAATTTGATGACTGAAAATTGAGGTATATATTTCGTGTCAGTGCAAAAGCACTGAAAACTAGACTTATGATGCCCTCGGGGACTATCAGTCCACCAGCAGTGACACCGGCCTAGTGGTTATAATAAATATAGAACATATATACCTTTTAATTTTGTGCACCATATGCGCATTTCGACAAGTTATGTCTCTTCAGTGATGCTCATGGCTGAAAGGTTGGAATTATCAAAATATATAAAAAAAAATATGAAGAGCAGTATACTTGAAGTGTTCATAACGGATGGAGCATGAGTTCTTGAAGCAAAGTCATCTATTTTAGGTCAAGGTCACTGTGAACTTTTGATTTTCGATTCCAGCTGTGGAATATTGCCTTATGAAAAATGTTCTAGATGGGAAGGTGGTTTGTCATGTCCTTTATGACTTGATGCATGGCAATACATTTTAATGTGTGATCTGGTTTTATTGTTATTTTATGTCAAAAGAATTGCTACTTTTTTTTTTAAAAAGTTCTACCTTGAAATTAGATGGTGGATGTATTTAGCATTGTAGGCATTGTTCTTATTATTCATGTATTTTTGTCACAATACATGAAATAATAAGTAAATAAATTATTTTTCAGAGTGAAGAGATTTTTCTTGATATGTTTGAAGATGAATATACCCAAATGAAGGTGAGTGAGAGTAAATGCATGTATACCACACAATCTGTTTATCCATTATACAGAGTTTTATATTGCTGTGTTTTTGGGCTTGTGATAAGTCAGGGATTGAAACTTTTCTGTTTATGTTTGGTCTATGTAGTTTGAATCCCCCATATTGTTACAAATTTGATGTTAGCTAATGAATGGAATTGAAAGCAAGCAATTGGTGGGATTGTCTGATATTCCTGTTGTGGAGAAGGAGTATCCCCAATATGTAAATCCTGTACAGCTATTTCAGCCACAATATTGGTGAAAAGTAATTAAGACTTCATAACAAATGATGCCATCTTTCTGCTTTTTTATGACTTCTCTATCAAAGTAATTGCAATCAGATTGACTTCAGCTGTCATTCCTATCTGGCTGTGCCTGTCATTGTTCAGGTTTATGCATTCGCTTGTTTTGTTAATACCTCGTTCTGGTTACATTTGCTGGGCTATCTCTCAATCAACAAAACTTGTAAACAACATATGATTCTTGGAATAATTTCATCTAATTTCCTGTCAAATGAAAGATATATTACTGTAAATAAAAAGTTAGATTTCCTAGAAGTTTTAATTTCCTTGAAATTTAGATTTATATATAAATTATTTTTCACCAGCTATTGGTATACATGTATATTATGTTGGTGCAATATTTTTCCTCTTACAGAAAAAATGAGGTGTTTGATAAGAGAGGATTGCTGTACAAACACATGATTGATTTGCCTCGTCTGTCATTGTTTTGATCAAATAAAGTATAAGGATAAGGTCATTGCCGGTTTTATATCAAATTAGATATATGGGCATCCCTGACCCTTTGCTGTATATTTACAAGTACCTTGTATATGGAATTTTGTCCTAAAATAACACATTGCCAGAAAAGTTGTTTTTGTTTTGCATGTGAGTATTATTATGAAGACTTTTGCAAGAGGAGTGAAAGGCTCGAGTAAACTTTTGTATCATTCCTGGTCAAACATCCATCCATCAGTCTGTCTCCTATTTGATACTTCTTCTTTTTGATATTTTCAACTTCTCCTTCAAAGCTGCTTGTGATGAAATTTGGTGGGGATAATATACTCAAAGTCCCCTACAGCAGTATGTATTTTGTTTTAAAGGATGCATGGATTTAAAAACTAATATCAGGTATCTGAATGTTCTGGAAGGATGTAAGATTCTGAATTTGAATGACACTTGGTATGCATGAAGTACTCATGGTCCCCTACAAGTGTTGTTGTTTTTCGTTCAGATCCGTCAACAAGTGGCACCACCACAGGCAAAAGTAGGTCACAGAGGGTACCCTCCTTTAACAAACTTCTTCTTCAGACCAGGGGCATACAGAGACAAATCAAATGCATAGGAATAATCTAGAGGGAAGTGTTGTTATTTTTGGTTTTCGTTCCGAATTCAAATTTTCGATGTTTTTTCGACATTTTATTGGACTTTGTAATTTTAATGCAGAAAAGTGTCATGTTTTTCAGTTTATTGATAATGATAATTTCTTATTAACTATTTTGATCATAATTACTAGTATGGTAAGGAGTATTATCGTGAAAGAATTTTGTCAATATCTCAATTTTTGGATTTTTTATGAATTTTTTAAGACTTCCAAGAAAAAGGAGGGGGGGGGGGGGGTTGGTCATTTTTCACATTTTCAACTTTTTCTGCAAAACTTCGAAGTATTTTAATAAATCTTGGTAGAAATATATCACATATGATAGTTGTCGCCACGATAGTCAAAAGTAGGTCACAAAAGTGTACCCTCCTTTGACAATCTTCTTCTTCATACTGGCTGTATACAGAGACAAACAGAATGCGTAGAAATGATCTAGAGGGATGAGTGAAGAAGTCTTGTCATTTTGGTTCCCTTCCAAAAATCAAAGTTTAGAACTGTTTTCGACATTTTTTTAGGACTTGGTGATTTCAGTGCAGAAAAGTGTCATATTTCCTAGTTAATTGATAATGATGATTTCTTATGGATTATTTTGATCATAATTATGGTAAGGAATGTTATTTTGAAAGAATTTTGTCATTATCTCAATTTTTGGATTTTCTATGAATTTTTTAAGACTTCCAAATGAGTGTGTATAGGGGACAATTCTTCACATTTTTAACTGCTGCTGTTATACCACATAAAAGATTTTGATGAAACATGGTATACATGAAATACTATAAGTCCTCTATCAATTTTGTACATTTCATCCGAATTGGTCAACAGATGGTGCCACCATGTCTAAAAAATAGGTCTCAGAATGGTACATATACCACTTTGTAATGAAAATAAAGAGAGTAGCAGTTCAAATCCAACTGTGGTCACAAATTTTTTATCATTTCTTTACACATCTAAATAACTTTTTAGATGTTTCAACACTCAACACATGAAATTAGGCCATTTTGAGTTGGATCTGGACAATAATTGAAACAATTGTTGTTCATGACTCAGACTTGAAATCAGTCAACAAAAGGCCCCACCTAAAGAAAATGACTTACTTGTTGCCCTGAATCACATCTTGCAGACACAAAGCAAATGCTTAATATCAAAATCACCTGAATGGATGTGCAAAAAACTGTTGTTGTTTTTTATTCTGGTCTGAAATAAAATTTGACATATTTTCAACATTTGTGTTGACTTACTCACAGTAATGCAAAAATAAATAACTTCTTCCTTCCTGCATGACTGATAATCTAGGCACTCAGGTGAGAAATATAGGCTCACTTGGGCCTCTTGTTTGCCAGATCTGTCAAGTTTTGGATGCAGGTTGGGGCAGCATAGGTCCAAGATGATACTGTCTTTGTTAAACTTCTTCAGATCAGCTGCATAGATCATCAAACCAAATTCAAATTTTACTCAACAACTCAATGGATGTTGATGAAACTTAATAGAAATTAAGTACTATAGGTCCCCTACAAGTGTAGCTGTTTTTCTAATTTTTGAATTTTTCATGAATTTTTTAAGATTGCAAAATATGGTAAAGGAAAGGTTTTTATTATTTTTTCACATTTTCAAATACTTTGAAAAGATTGAATGGATTTCGATGAAACTTAATAGGAATGAAGTACTATAGGTCCCCTACAAATGTAATCATTTTTCTTTTGGATCTGTCAACGGATGGCACCACCATAGTCAAAAGTAAGTCTTAAATGGTACCTTGGTGTTGGATTTTTTAGATTTTAACTTTTTCTTCAATACTTATAGATTAGATTCATTTTGATGAAACTTGGTAGGTATTAAGTAAAACTGGTCTTGCACAATTCTAGACATTTTTAAAGTTTTAAAGATACTAAAGACTTATGGCCACCTACAAGCATATTGTTTAATATCATTACGTGCAATTTTTTCTGTCTCAGGTGAGTGTCAGTTGTTATATTCATGATATCATTAAGTACTGCATCATTTGTTTGAAGTCAGATGACATTATTACAATAAAGATTTTCATTTTATGAAAGGGTAATCATTGAAATTTTTGAGCACAGTGTCTAATATCACATGAATCTTACTGGTCATATGATTGCTATATAATGATACCTTAAGTCGAGTTGGTTTTATCCAATCTGAAATCATAATTATGCCCCCTGATCTATAGATTGGAGGCATATTGTTTTTGTCCTGTCTGCTTGTCAGTTTGTTTGTTTGCCTGTCTGTTGTGAACTTTAACCTTGGCTATAATTTTTGAATTGTGAGGGATAGAGACTTCATATTTGACATGCATACTCAACTAATGAAGCCCTTTCAAATGACACAAAGTCAATGAGTTTCACACTAAAAATAACTTTTTGGACTTTGGCAGTAGTGTTTCACAAACACAGCTTGTTTTTATGCTGTTATGAGACTTAATTATTTTTGCATATTTTCAGGTTATTTCTTTGATTTTCTCACTGCATATGGCTCTTAATTTTGATCTGAATGTTTGATCAAATTTTGGTGAAAATTCTGATGCAAAACCGATTAATGTTTTGAACGTTTAAAAGATGAGGACTGATGTTTGTGTGTGTGATGGGAGATATAGAAGGCCCTCTTGTGTTTTGCTTCTGAATTGAGAGTTGGAAGTTGCATTTCTCCACGTTTTCAGACACAGCTACACCACTAATCATACTAAATGTGACCATTTTGTTATGGAATGAAAATAGATAGTTAAAACATGTTTCATATAGTTGAATCTGAAAATGAGAGAGAAATTGTTTAGGTCTACAGATTCAGTGCTATTATTGGTTATAACTTCTAACTATTACAAACAAAGACTTCAAAAATTATTTCTTCTGAGTTGACTGCTTGCTGCAGATAGTACCTCACATTTTTAATGTTAGTGGCTGAATGTGGACCCTTATGCTGGAATCAGGTTTTCTACTTATCTGTCTGCCCATGTAGGGAGTTACACCAGCATCACTGTATGTCTATATGTCCATAGACAAAGTGTTTCCAGACTGGATATCTTTGAGTCGTACTTCACATAACCTTGACCTTAGGAGGATTCCTATTGTTTGAGATAGAAAACATAAAAGGCCAGGGGACTTTGTTCTTTCAAAATTTATGGCATTTCATCCTAGAATCATGGTCCTATTCACATAAGATGTCTATGACCCAATTTAAGATCTTGATTCAAGATCATATCTATTATCATGAACTTTAAGCCGTAGGAGATTTGTCCAATAGGACAGTTCTAATTTTTACACTTTTACAGATTGAGATTTCTCTTACCATTTCATAAATTAATGACTATACATTCACTTTTAACAGAATAAGCCATTGAATGTGGAGTACTTAACAATGGATGCCTCCATCTTGTTACCTCCTACTGGAACACCTCTAACTGGCATTGAATTCAGTAAACGTTTGCCATGTGGAGAAGTTGAGAGGGCAAGAAGGGTGAGAAATCTATTTCAACCATAGTATTATGTAAAGAATTGATGACTATGTACATGTTTTTCAAACGGATGACACTGGCTCTAATGCAACCTTTATTTCTCTCACTTACTCCTGAACTCCTTCATTAAATGCAGAATTAAAGTGATTTTAATTTAGTGCTGACCATTAGGAAAGTTTCACTTTAATTTGAGATGACTTTATCAGTTCATCAATTATCATTGCTTTCTACCATGTCAAAGAAGTCATAGAAGAAAATTGTCCCTTTGAACCCTCATACATGTAGTTGCATAGAGGAAGTCCAATTATTAACCACTCCTAAGCCCTTAGAAAGTGGAGTTCAAGTCATTAAAAACTAAACAAACAGAATTACTAGATGCATAATCCATGTACTGAAATGCTGCATGAGATGAATACAAATTATAATATTGTATGACTTTGTGCTTACTGTCCTTTAATGTTGTAAATCTGCAACTAGTCAATGCATCAAATAATTCCTTTGAAATGCATGATTCCTATGTAATAGAGAATAACTGTTCAATTATGTTCTTTTTGATATATTGTAGAATAGTATTAAAATGACAAGCAATTTGGTATGAATATCATCCCACATTTTCAGCCTATTTCCAATGTAATAGGTTTAGGTGTATGATAGATGACAAGGTTTCTCTTTTGATAGTCTGACTATGTGTATCAGAGTTTCCTCCATGCTTTATATTGATGATCAGTTTATTATACTTGAGTAATGAATTTTAGGAAAAGCGTTACATAGTCTAGTATCACCACCATGTCAGACATTTTTAAAGTTTTAAAATAGAACCTACCTGTCTCTTCTTCATGGCAATTTCATGAATCTTTGTACAAATGCAAGTTAGAGAATTATGTTCCTTTATTCAGTATAGCTGAGGACAGGTTGGTCCAGTAATACCTTATTTGACCTCTTATTAAAGGATCAGTTTTGGCCTTAGGCTCAGATATCTCTAGGGTCAGTTCTGGCCGTAGGCTCAGATTTCTCTAGGATCAGTTTTGGCCTTAGGCTCTGATTTCTCTAAGGTCAGTTCTGGCTGTAGACTCAGATTTCTCTAAGGTAAATTATTTTCTTTTGCCGTCATCTCTGTCTGAATGACACAGTGTAAACCGAGGCCCCATGTCACAGTTTACTTTGGCATGTGAAAGATCCCTCACTGCTTCAGGTGGGTCTGTGACATAAGATAAAATAATGTATCAATGCACCAAGCAGATGACACCACCATATGAGTGTAATAATCTTGGAGTGACCCGAAACAATAACTAAACAAAATCAATATAGCTGCTATGACACCTTATTAGATCATTGTGGATGAAGATTTAAGTTATATAAATCAAATTTTAAAAAGTAGTGCCTCTAATACAGAAAACTTACTAAAACTGCGATCATTGATGGTGGAGGATTAGAAATGCATAGAGAACAGGTATTGTGAAGTGTCCTCTGATTGTTGCCAATGAGTCAGCAGAGGCTATGTGTAGTGTGAGTGAATTCCATAGTTGGACTGTCTATAGGTAGAGTGAGTACTTGAGTCCTTAGTACTGTGTACATGTATTTGCTGGAAACCAAGGGGATTTATATGTTTTGCTCTAGTGTTAAGTGGAAGTAATAGATTTGATGGATAGATATCAACCAGGTATAGTGTGGGTCTCATGCCATACTGTTTAGTTAGCTTTTATTGTGAAATCATATGTTTATGAGTTGCCACGGTGGTGCTTTTAACCATTTCTAATTGTTGCATTTGTGAGTGATGGCTTGAGTGCTATGTGCAGCAGATATACTCAAGTTCTGGTCTCATCAGTGATTGGTGGACTCTTTCTCTTATCGTAGGTAATGTGACATTTAGATCGCATTTTAAAAAGGTCCTATGCAAGTGTTGTATTTTTGCTGGATCTGCTGAGGGGTAATCCAAGGAATGGTAAAGTAGACCTAGGAGAGCACCTAAAGTAAATACAATGAAAAATTAAATATACAATATATCATTGTACTATAAGGATTCTGAGAGTTTTAAAAAGGTCCTATGCAAGTGTTGTATTTTTGCTGGATCTGCTAAGGGGTAATCCAAGGAATGGTAAAGTAGACCTAGGAGAGCACCTAAAGTAAATACAATGAAAAATTAAATATATATCATTGTACTATAAGGATTCTGAGAGATAAATTCTGAAGAAATTTTACCTTGAAATTATTTTTCTTTCTGATATTATCTTGTGCTCAAGTTGCATGATATCGGAACTCTTGTTGTTTAATGAATTGCTTTCTAAGAAAATTAATCTGGAAAAATTCTCAAGTAATTTATAGTTACAGAGGTAATAAGATGGTTGATGAATTACAGTAAAAAACTAAAAGGATATTGAACCTTTTTGAAATTAAATGTTTTTTATCATAATCCATTATATACATCTATCCACTAACGTTGATTAGTTCCTGTGATCATTAAACTTCAAAAGCAGATTTCTGTGTATTAAATGAAATGATTATGGATAAGTGCAAAAAGGAAAAGTTTCATTATTGATAACAATCGCTAGCATGTTTAAAACTTAAATGTATACAACTTAAAACAACATTGAGTTTTAGAAATATAACTTATGATTTATATAACCTTTTTCAAGTGTGAAATAATGACACATCTGAAGAGAGGAAGGGGTGGGGGTGATATTGTAAAAAGCAGTTTGATACAATCTCAAAGTTCTGAATTGGGGATTTTGCTTGTCAATAAGTATTGTCTGTTTGTCAACTGCATTTCTGCAGGAACTTATGTTTTTAATCTGATATAAGCTTTGCCTGTATTAGAGAATCAATCTGCTTTACCGCTCCTACACATTACTGCAGTATTTACATGGATTTTGCACCTTTAACAAAATGCATAGGAAAGGGTTTCATGACATGATGGATGGTAGTCATCTCATGCTATGATCTGTTATGTAGTGTAAAGAGGATACTTAGTAATTAAATACATGAATTAAAATAAATAATTAATAAATATAAGGCCATAGTGGCAAGGAAATTATGTTGAACCTTATGATAAAGTCTTAGTAAAGTGACATTTATGATAAATAAATGTACATTTCAAATGGTATTTTGTCTTTCTATCAGGTTTTAGAAGTGAATTTTTTGAAGAAACATATTTAATTTGTATTTTTGATAAAATGTAGGGAATTACTTCAAATGGTTTATTTACTAGTACCGGTATCTTACTTTGAGATTTACAGTAAGCATTCGACACAATCATTTGCTGAATTTTATCTGAAATCTTTAATTGGAATTTCATCAGATGAATGTATCTTTTAAAAATCATGTTGTCTGATTGTTGAAAATAACTCTTTCAAACTTCACATGTAGATAGACCTTAATGAGCTTTATCCATTGAAACCTTTATTTGTGACCTTGGCCTTGGAGGAACCCAGTTTCAAGGTCAAATGTGTAATCAATTTTAGTTCAATTACAGAAAGACCGTGAGAGTTATGTCTTTCAAACGTCACATGTAGATAGACCTTGATTAGCTCTATTCACTGAAATCTTTGTTTGTGACTTTCTTTGACCTTTAAGGTTCCCAGTTCGTTTTAGTTCAATTACAGAAAGACTGTAAGAGTGATGTCTTTAAAATTTTCATGTAGATAGACCTTGATGAGCTCTATTCATAGAATCCTTTGTGACCTTGACCTTGAAGGTTTCCAGTTTCAAGGTCAAATGTGTAATTCACTTTAGTTCCATTACAGAAAGACCGTGAGAGTCATGTCTTTCAAACTTCACATGTAGATAGACCTTGATGGGCTCTATCCATTGAAACCTTTGTGACCTTGACCTTAAAGGTTCCCAGTTTCAAGGCCAATGTGTAATTAAATTTAGTTGATAGACCACAGACAAAAGCTTGTTTGAACTTCACATGTAGATAGACCTTGATAAGCTTGTTTGTGACCTTGACGGTTCACAGTTTCAAGATGAAATGTGTAATTTATTCAATTACTGAAAGACCATGAGAGTTATGTCTTTCAAACCTCACACATAGATTGACTTTGATGAGTACTATTCCTGTTGACTTTCATTTGTGACCTTGACCCTGTAGGTTCACAGTTTCAAGGTCAAAAGCATATTTATGTTTAGTTTAAGTACAGAAAGGATCTTGAGAATTAAATCTGTCAAACCACACATGTAGATAGATCTTGATTGGCTGTATCCCTGAATGACCTTTGTGACCTTGACCTTAAAGGTTCCCCATTTCAAGGTCAAATGCATAATTATTTCCCCCACAACAAAGTTAGACAATAAAAATTAAATTTTTCAAATCTCACACATGGTTGGTTATTTGTTAGCCATAATCTGTTGCAACCTTTTGGACCTTGACCTTCAATACTCAGTTTCAAGGTCAAATGCATATTAAAGTATGAATCAGTAACAGAAAGATCATTAGAATTAGATCCTTCAAACTTGGCACACAGATGGACATTGATGAGCACTATACTTGGCTACCTTTGTGACCTTGAACTTGAGTGTTCCCAGTTTCAAAGTCAAATGAATATTTGAAATTGGTCAATTACATATGGACCACGAGACTTTGGGTCTTCTAACCATGCAAGTAAATGTAGTAAATGTGTCCTAATTTCTCCAGGGGTCCATATTTTGCCACATTTTGCCTAAATGGTTAGCAATGTCTATAAGCAAATGTAGATAGTTTCTGTGAAGTGGTAAAATGAAAACTTGTTACATTTTATATCTTCATGCTATGCATGCTCATTCAATCAATGAAGCTCTTGCAGATGTCACTGAGTTAAATGACCATGTAAATTTGTCTTTTATACTAAAATAGATTATATTGCACTCTGTTACTTCTGTGGGCATAGTGTTTCAAAACACATTCTGCTCTCATTGATTGTCAACAATGCAAATCCAGCTTGTTTTAGTTAACTTCAGAGTTATAGGGACATATCCCTCATTGGAAACAAAATTAATGCATTATAAGCAATGTAAAATGAGAAAATAAAGGATTTTGGAATGTGGAAATATATTGAAGTCCAACATATGTCAAAATTTAAAAATAAAATGAAACCAAAATAGCAACACCTTAAGTACCATTCTAGATCACTCTTATGTATTGGGTTTTGTTGGTCCATTCAGCCAATTTTAAGAAGATTGTCCATAGAGCGTACCCACTTGGTCTTATATTGCCCTGCTATGAACCCATCCTTGGAGAGTCTGGCCAAAACATAACAACTTTCGATACTGATTTTGAGCACTTCATTCATGTAAAATTCCTTTAAAATCCTTTCATTAGCTCTAAAGAAGAAGCCCATCAAGACTTAAGTAACATATGAATAGTGCAATCCCCACTTTCCATTTGATGTTTTTAGCTCACCTGAGCCGAAGGCTCAAGTGAGCTATTGTGATCAATCACCGTCCGTTGTCCGGCGTCCGTCGTTAACTTTTCACATTTTCGACTTTGATAAGCATGTAGTACTCATGGTCCCCTACAAGTGTTGTTGTTTTTCGTCCGGATTCATCAATAGGTGGCGCCACCACAGGCAAAAGTAGGTCAAAGAGGGCATCCTCCTTTGACAAACTTCTTCTTCAGACCGGGGGCATACAGAGACAAACCGAATGCATAGGAATGATCTAAAGGGATGTGTGAAGAAGTGTTGTTATTTTTGGTTCCGTTCCGAAATCAAATTTTTGACGTTTTTTTGTACTTGGTAGTTTTAATGCAGAAAAGAGGTATTTTTTTCTTTTAGTAAACATTGATGCATTAATTTGGTTTAATTTGATCATTTTGATGGTAAGAAATACTACTGCGAAGAAAATTTTTCAATATTTTATGTTTTGGATTTTTTATGAATTTTTTAAGACTTTCAAGAAAAAGGGGGGGGGATAATTGGTGTAAACATTTCACAGTTTGAACTTTTTCTTCGGAACCACTTGCTGGAATTCAATGAAACTTGGCATGCATCAAATACTCAAGGTCCCCGACAAATGTGGTCATCTTTGTCAGGATCCATGAACAGGTGGCACCACCACAGACAAAAGTAGGTCACAGAGGGTACCCTCCTTTGACAAACTTCTTATTCAGATCAGGTGCATACAGCGACAAACCGACTGCATAGGAATGATTTAGAGGCATATAGGAAGAAGTGTTGATATTTTTGGTTCCATTCCGAAATCAAATTTTTGACGTTTTTTCATTTTTATTTTGGACTTTGTTATTTTAATGCATTAAAGAGTTATTATTTTCTTTTAGTAAACATTGATGCATTCATTTGGTTTCATTTAATCATTTCTATGGTAAGGAATGCTGGTGCGAAGGAATTTTTTCAATATCTCGATTTTTGAATTTTTTATGAATTTTTTAAGACTTCCAAGAAAAGGGGGGGGGGGGACAATTTTTCATATCTTCAACTTTTTCTACAGAACAACTTGAAGGATTGTGATAAAACTGGGTAGGATGTAAGTACTCATAGTCCTTTTCAAAGGTTTTGTTTTTTGTTCGGATCAGTCGGCAGATGGCGCCACTACAGGCAAAAGTAGGTCACAGAGGGTACCCTCCTTTGACAAACTTCTTTTTCAGACTGGAGGCATACAGAGATAAACTGAATGCATAGGAATGATCTAGAGGCATGGGTGAAGAAGTGCTGTTGTTTTTGGTTCCATTCTTAGATCAAATTTTTGACCTTTTTTCAAGTTTTTTTTTTTTTTACTTTGTTATTTCAATACAGAAAAGAGGTATTTTTAGCTCACCTGAGCTGAACGCTCAAGTGGGCTATTGTAATCAATCGTTGTCCGTTGTCTGTCCGTCGTTAACTTTTCACATTTACAACTTCTTCTCCAGAATTACTGAGCAGAATTTGATGAAACTTGGTATGCATGAAGTACTAATGGTCCCCTACAAGTGTTGTTATTTTTCATCCATATCCATCGGGAGGTGGGGCCACCATGGGCAAAAATAGGTCACAGAGAGTGTCCTCCTTTGACAAACTGCTAACCGGGTGCATACAGAAACAAACCAAATGCATAGAAATGATCTAGAGGGATGTGTGAAGAAGTGTTGTTTTTTTTGGTTGCCTTTCGAAATAAAAGTTTTGACGTTTTTTCGACATACTTTGCATAAATAAAATTTAGCATTTATTTCTTATCTGAGGGTGTTTTTCCGACTTCCTCCTCTCTGGATGAAGAAGGGATCAAGAACTTCATTGTACATTTTATTGATATTTACCATATACTTGATATATTTCATTAAGTCATACTTGGGCCACTTGGGCCTCTTGTTTCTTTTTGTGACACCAGTTATTTTCGTATTTTACATGAACATCACACTTATTCCCTTTACAGTGTGGAGCTCATAAAAAAGTTCCCCGTGGAGGCTTTTACTTAAGTGTTACTATACCCTTTTTCCTGATGTTATGTGGCTGTGACACTTTCTACACATTGTTTGTTTACATTCATGTATATAAACAGTGCTGAATTATATTGTTTCGTCTGTATGTCAGGGCATTCACGGTGGGTGTGGCTAGCCAAACAGGAGACACTCACTCCTCCCGGGCACCTGGTCTCACCTCTGAATTTCAGGGGTCCGTGAATGTCCACTGTGGTACATTGTTGTTAGTGCCATATTCATGTGACACCAGTTATTTTCGTATTTTAATAAAATCAAAAGAATTCTGAAAATTATAATGCCTTTTTATTCTTCACATAAGATTTATTTCTTTAAAATCAAATTGAAGTTAGATAGCATACACAGAATTGTAGCATTATAGGCAATGTACAGTGAGAAAACATCGAAGAACCTATCTATGTCTGATAAGACATGTAAAAAGGATTAAAGATTCAGTTTCCAAATGGAACCAGAATCAACAACACTTCTCACGACACCCTTCTTACTAAGTTTGTTTACCTATTATTATTTTATGAGCTGAATTATCTTATTCATTTTTTTATTAGCTCACCTGAGCCAAAGGCTCAAGTGAGCTATAGTCATAGTGCGCTGTCCGTCGTCGTCGTCCATCCATCGTTAACTTTTTCACATATTCGACTTCTTCTCTGGAACTACATTGCAGATTTGGATGAAACTTTGTGTAAATGATGTACTCAATGTCCCCTACTAAAATTGTGTTCAGGATCCAGATTCCCTCAGATCTTCTCCTCCAGAACCAGTACATAAATGGGGAAACTAATAGCATTTCAACAATCTATAAAGATGGGTTATTAAAAATTGTGTTCGGGGTTAAGATCTGTCAAATGGAAATTTACGCTTTTTTAGCTCACCTGAGCCAAAGGCTCAAGTGAGCTATTGTGATCAATCACCGTCCGTCGTTAACTTTTCACATTTTCAACTTCTTCTCCAGAACCACTGAACAGAATTTGATGAAACTTGATAAGCATGTAGTACTCATGGTCCCCTACAAGTGTTGTTGTTTTTCGTCCGGATTCATCAACAGGTGGCGCCACCACAGGCAAAAGTAGGTCAAAGAGGGTACCCTCCTTTGACAAACTTCTTCTTCAGACCGAGGGCATACAGAGACAAACCGAATGCATAGGAATGATCTAGAGGGATGTGTGAAGAAGTGTTGTTATTTTTGGTTCCGTTCCGAAATCAAATTTTTGACATTTTTTTGTACTTGGTAGTTTTATGCAGAAAAGAGGTATTTTTTTCTTTTAGTAAACATTGATGCATTAATTTGGTTTAATTTGATCATTTTGATGGTAAGAAATACTACTGCGAAGAAAATTTTTCAATATTTTATGTTTTGGATTTTTTATGAATTTCTTAAGACTTTCAAGAAAAAGGGGGGGGGGGGGGATAATTGGTGTAAACATTTCACAGTTTGAACTTTTTCTTCGGGACCACTTGCTGGAATTCAATGAAACTTGGCATGCATCAAATACTCAAGGTCCCCGACAAATGTGGTCATCTTTGTCAGGATCCATGAACAGGTGGCACCACCACAGACAAAAGTAGGTCACAGAGGGTACCCTCCTTTGACAAACTTCTTATTCAGATCAGGTGCATACAGCGACAAACCGACTGCATAGGAATGATTTAGAGGCATATGGGAAGAAGTGTTGATATTTTTGGTTCCATTCCGAAATCAAAATTTTTGACGTTTTTTCATTTTTATTTTGGACTTTGTTGTTTTAATGCATTAAAGAGTTATTATTTTCTTTTAGTAAACATTGATGCATTCATTTGGTTTCATTTAATCATTTCTATGGTAAGGAATGCTGGTGCGAAGGAATTTTTTCAACATCTCGATTTTTGAATTTTTTATGAATTTTTTAAGACTTCCAAGAAAAGGGAGGGGGGGACAATTTTTCATATCTTCAACTTGATCTAGAGAACAACTTGAAGGATTGTGATAAAACTGGGTAGGATGCAAGTACTCATAGTCCTTTTCAAAGGTTTTGTTTTTTGTGCGGATCATCCAAATTGGTTAACAGATAATGCCACCATGTCTAAAAGTAGGTCTCACAATGGTACATATACCACTTGGTAATTGAAATATGGAGAGTAGCAGTTCAAATCCAGCTGTGGTCAAAAAATTTTTTTTTTTTTTTTTTTACACATCTAAATAAGTTTTTAGATGTTTCTCAACACTCAACATATGAAATTAGGAATTTTACGTTTAAGACTTCCAAAAAAAAAAGGAGGGGGGGGGGGGGGGGTTGGCCATTTTTCACATTTTCAACTTTTTCTACAAAACTGTATGAAGGATTTTAATAAATCTTGGTAGAAATAAGTCACTTATGATCCTCTTCAAATTCTGTTGTTTTCGTCCAGACCTCTTTACAGGTGGCGCCACCATAGTCAAGAGTAGGTCACAAAAGAGCTCCCTCGTTTAACAATATTCTTTTTCATACGGGCTGTATACAGAGACAAACAGAATGCATAGAAATGATCTAGAGGGATGAGTGAAGATGTATTGTCATTTTGGTTCCCTTCCAAAATCAAATTTTAGAATTTTTTTCAACATTTCTTTGGACTTGGTGATTCAATGTAGAAAAAAGTGTCATATTTCCTAGTTAATTGATAATGATGATTTCTTATGGATTATTGTGATCATAATTATGGTAAGGATTGTTACTTTGAAAGAATTTTGTCAATATCTCAATTTTTGGATTTTCTATGAATTTTTTAAGACTTCCAAATGAGGGTGTATCGGAACAATTCAATCACATTTTTCACTTCTGCTGTTATACCACATGAAAGATTTTAATGAAACATGGAATACATGAAGTACTAAAAGTCCTCTATCAATTTGGTAAATTTCATCCAAATTGGTTAACAGATAATGCCACCATGTCTAAAAAGCAGTTCTCACAATGGTACATATACCACTTGGTAATTGAAATATGGAGAGTAGCGGTTCAAATCCAGCTGTGGTCAAAAATTTTTTTTCATCTCTTTACACATCTAAATAAGTTTTTAGATGTTTCTCAACACTCAACATATGAAATTAGGCAATTTTAAGTTAGATCTGGACAATATTTGAAACAATTGTTGTTCATGACCCAGACTTGAAATCAGTCAACAAAAGGCCCCACCTAAAGAAAATGACTAACTTGTTGCCCTGAATGACTTCTTGCAGAGACAAAGGAAATGCTTAATATCAAAATCACCTGAATGGATGTGCAAAAAAGTGTTGTTTTTTATTCTAGCCTGAAATAAAATTTGACATATTTTCAACATCTGTGTTGACTTAGTCACATTAATGCAAAAATAAATGAATTCTTCCTTCATGCATGACTGATAATCTAGGTACTCAGGTGAGCAATATAGGCCCACTTGGGCCTCTTGTTGATGTGTTTCTGGACTTAGTCATTTCAATGAAGAAAAGTGTCATGTTTTTCAGTTAATTGATATTAATGATTTCTTAATGACTATTTTGATCATAATTGAGGTAAGGAATATAATTGTGAAAGAATTTTGTCATTATCTCAATTTTTGGATTATTTATGAATTTTTTAAGACTTCCAAAAAAAAGGGGGGGGGGGTTGGCCTTTTTTCACATTTTCAACTTTTTCTACAAAACCACATGAAAGATTTTAATGAAACATGGAATACATGAAGTACTAAAGGTCCTCTATCAATTTGGTAAATTTCATCCAAATTGGTTAACAGATAATGCCACCATGTCTAAAAAGTAGGTCTCACAATGGTACATATACCACTTGGTAATTGAAATATGGAGAGTAGCGATTCAAATCCAGCTGTGGTCAAAAATTTTTTTTTCATTTCTTTACACATCTGAATAAGTATTTAGATGTTTCTCAGCACTCAACATATGAAATTAGGCAATTTTAAGTTTAAGACTTCAAAAAAAAACAGGAGGGGTTGGCCATTTTTCACATTTTCAACTTTTTCTACAAATCTGTTTGAAGGATTTTAATAAATCTTGGTAGAAATAAGTCCCTTATGATCCTCTTCTAATTCTGTTGTTTTCGTCCAGACCTCTTTACAGGTGGCGCCACCATAGTCAAAAGTAGGTCACAAAAGAGTTCCCTCCTTTAACAATATTCTTTTTCATACGGGCTGTATACAGAGAAAAACAGAATGCATAGAAATGATCTAGAGGGATAAGTGAAGACGCATTGTCATTTTGGTTCCCTTCCAAAATCAAATTTTAGAACTTTTTTTCGACATTTCTTTGGACTTGGTGATTTCAAGTCAGAAAAGTGTCATATTTCCTAGTTAATTGATAATGATGATTTCTTATGGACTATTGTGATCATAATTATGGTAAGGAATGTTACTTTGAAAGAATTTTGTCAATATCTCAATTTTTGGATTTTCTATGAATTTTTTAAGACTTCCAAATGAGGGTGTATAGGAACAATTCAATCACATTTTTCACTTCTGCTGTTATACCACATGAAAGATTTTAATGAAACATGGAATACATGAAGTACTAAAGGTCCTCTATCAATTTGGTAAATTTCATCCAAATTGGTTAACAGATAATGCCACCATGTCTAAAAAGTAGGTCTCACAATGGTACATATACTACTTGGTAATTGAAATATGGAGAGTAGCAGTTCAAATCCAGCTGTGGTCAAAATTTTTTTTTTCATTTCTTTACACATCTAAATAAGTTTTTAGATGTTTCTCAACACTCAACGTATGAAATTAGGCAATTTTAAGTTAGATCTGGACAATATTTGAAACAATTGTTGTTCATGACCCAGACTACTCAGGTGAGCGATATAGGCCCACTATTTATCAAGACGTGGTTGTGAATTGATGCAAGAAGTTCATGTGAATTCAGAGCTTCAGATCAGATTTCGTCTGACGAAATTCATGTCAAAAGGTGAACTACACCTAATTTTAATCTCAGTGTAGACTTTTTATTTCCAAAAGGCTATTTGTTATCTTCGTTCGTAATACTGCAATAACATTTTCGCAATGAAGAAATCGATCTTTATGATCCACGTCTGTAAATTATAAGCAGGTGCTACTTGTGTTTCCATGGACGACTTGTAGTTGTTCTATCGGTAACGAATCACTTGTCTGTCGTTTTAACAGTTCCCCCTATCTGTAATGATACATCCAGCGACATTGTTAAATGCCCCTGACAATGAATGAGGACTTGGATTCTTTCCTTGTTTGTTACATCATATGAGAATCAATTCAGTTTATTCTAGAATCCAACCGATGTCATGGTCTTTTTAATTGGGCTCCGTCCTAATGTCTTTATTACCACGTGTTCTAAATATTATGTACATGTTTCAGAGTTCACCAGAACGTTACCCGTTACGGGGTGACGCCAGATCTATTTAGGAAATGGGACAAATAGGGAAGTGGAATAAAGATATATATGGTTTTTATCAGAATGTCCGTCGTCTGTCCGTTTGTAAACTTTTAATATGTACGACTTCTTCAGAACCGCTTGGTATACATGAAGTACTGTAAGTCCTCTGCCAATTCTGTTTATTTCGTCTAAATCTGTTGACTGGTGGCGCCATTATGGCTAAAGGTAGGTCTCAGGGGGTATCCTTATTTGAGAATCTTTTTCTTCAGAACCCCCGTATGGATAAGATAATTAATTATTAATATGTTTTGATATCTTTTCGGATTTAAACATTTTCTTGCAGAGGAACTTGTTTTTCATCAACATTTTCCCTATGGTTGACTTTTGATACACTGAAATGTTTAATTTAGCCAGAATATAGGATGGAATTTTTTAAGGAATTGTAACACAATTAAAATTTTTGAATTTTTCATGAAAATATTGCAAAAAAGGCAGAGTGGGGGTATTATTTAACATTTTCAAATTTTACTCAGGAACCATTCAATGGATTTGATGAAAGTAGGAATGAAATACTATGTGTCCTTTAGTATACGTCCAAGTGTAATTGTTTATCTTCGGATCTGTCAACAGATGGCATCGCCATAGCCAAAGTAAGTCTTAGACGGTACCCAGCTTTGATAAACTTCTTTTTTAGAACTGCTGCATACAGAGACAAATTTAATGCATCAAAGAAAGATATGTGAAAAAGTGTGATCACCTTCAGAAGACACAAGTCGATGTGGCTTAGGAGATGAGGTGTTCGGATCATGACAGAAAGGTCCTAGGTTCGACCCCAGCCATGAATACAATACCCGATGTTTTGTCCTTTCGGTTGAGACAGTAAAAATTGAGGTTGGCATGTCACGTAAAAGATCCCTCACTGTTTCGGATGAGTCCGTTGTATAGGTGTAAACGTCCATGCAATGCATCGGATAGATGCCGTCATGATATATGTGGAATAATCATGGTGTAAGGTAAAACAATAACTAATCAATCAGTCTTCAGAAGACGTAGAAGATCTGGATGAAATTTAGCATGAACGAAGTACCCGATGTCCCCACAATACTGTTGTTTTTGCCAACAGGTTGGTCTATGGTGTGGCAAAGTACATGTAGGTACAGGGAAGTACTTTAGTGTTTATTGCAAAGAGAAATTTTAAATGAGTTAAATAGAATAAAATTCAAAATGTATGGAAGTATTTTAAAATGATGTGGTTTTGTTTGCGGTTCAGTTCTGATAGAAAAAATTATGATTTTATTTGAGATCATTCCGACTACAAAGATGTGTTCACGGTACTTTGATGAGCGATATAGACCCATGTGGGCCTCTTATTCTACTGATAGATCTAAAACGATTACATATTCATCTGATAACTAAACGTAAGACCGTATTTGTATGCGCTCAGTGAAAAACCATGCATATTTTTTTTTCTAAATTCAGTGCATATTTTCGTACCTTATCTGAAGCTTTGGCGAATAAAACGTGATTTAATGTGGAATAGGTGACGTCTCTTAATTGCGCCTTGATATACATACATGAAATGTTATCTGGGCATGGTGAAAACGATTATTTGCATGACCGTGTTTCGATATACAACGTTTTGCACTTTGACCCTATTTATACAACTTCTTGTACTTTGACCCCATTTTATAGTTGTTAATCTTTTCCCCACTATTAATAGATATTGGTCGTTCTGTAGTGCAGTACCGCAGGTGGAGTCATATATTGGGTGTCATCGGGAAGTCACCCAATTTTCTTCCACAAAATTTCGCAATTCGACAACCCTTGATTGTGCCATTCGATACCGACACTCATTCTACAACAGAACACCATCTGTGTTAAGTTTGAATTGTACACGAGTAAACTCTAGCATAATCTTTTTGGTAAATATTTTGTGATAACAGTCTTAGTCATTTTAAAAGTCTTTTTATGGGTCAAAAGAAGTAATGCAGTAATGAAATAGAGGCATATTTGGGTTAGCAGTTTTTGTCTTGTGGTGTATGCGGATGATGCAGTTGGTTCTTTTGTTTGTACGTTGCGATACTCTTGAATAGTATATATCACTGTAGTCGACGTAAAGCTACTGTAATCCAAACTCGTAAGTCTAATTAGACAAAGACATTTAATTAATAATCATAAACATATATTAAGAAGGCAGGATATATTTAAAAGGAAATCATCTTATGACGAGCTTAACAAAAGTCTTTGTATTTACACATTTTCATCAATGTCGTACAGTGAAGCTTAATACAATTTAGACGAGATGGCTAGGATTGAGAATTATTGATTTCGACGTTACTTGGAACAAGGAAGCTGTTGGTTTCTGTGAAATGTTTGTTACGGGGTATGTTTTACATGGAACTAACAATGGGCAAAGGATATGAAGTCGTGAAGAGTAAAAATGTCTCCTCTTATGTGATATCGGATATCAATAAGTTACCAGGAATACAGTATTGGTCATATTTATGACAATGTTGACAAGAGCCGACGGGAAGCTCAATGGTGGCCTATGGGTCATGGACTCTCGTAGCATCGGTGGGTGGTCAGTTCTGTCTTTAGGATGACATAGTACAAAACGAGACCCCTTGTCTTGGTAGACGTGACCTATAGGTCATGGACTCTTAATACCATCTGTGGCTCGTCAGTTCTGTCATTAGGATGAGACAGTACAAACCGAGGCCCGTGTCTCGGTAGACGTGACCTTAAGGTCATGGACTCTCGTACCATCGGTGGCTCGTCAGTTCTCTGTGTTTAGGATAAGACAGTACAAACCGAGACCCCGTGTCTCGGTAGACGTGACCGATATGTCATGAACTCTAGTGCCATCGGTTACTTGTCATTTCTCTTTGACTTTAGGAGGACACGGTACACTGTAATTTCGCAGTGACATAGCATTGTTGCTATATATGACCGTCACACCAATATTATTAATATTATTACGTGTTTATTATGATTGTACTACTCACTGTATATCTTTTAAACATGTTTATTAACATGCTGATGAGCCGCAAGGTTAAACGCTAATAAACAATACAAACCGAGGCCCTGTGATCTATCACTGCTTCGGGTGTGTATCGAGATCTCTGTGTAATGCACCAGGCAAATGTCGTCATTGTGTAGGTGAAATCAGCTTGGTGTGATGTAAATCAAGAATGAAACGAACAAACTGGCAATGCGTTGTATCAAGATATGGTTGTAGAATTCTCGCCCTCCTTTATGTGCATGTTAACGTGTGTAACCATGCAGAATACTTATTTTAGTAAGCAAACAATTATATTAACATCATTATGTTATTTGTTGAAGTTTTTGTATGTTTCAGAACTTGAAGCTTAAACCTCTGGGTAACGAACCGGGAACCTTATCGGCTCAACTATAATGTTGAAATACACATGGTCATGGATGCATGATTAACCGTTAGCATAATTATCTTGCTTTCTACATAACTTATGGAAAACATTCCTGATAAGCGTTTTCAAAATAACACAGTATTCCACGACTTTATTGTACCCAATGCCCTCTACACCCTACACGCAAAGTGTAGTACATTTCAGTTGGATCTAAGCCGGTGTGGCCTAGTGGATAAGGTGCTCTGCTTGTGACCGAGAGGTTCCGAGTTCGACGCCTGCCCTGGGCGCACCGGTGTTCTGTCTTTCGGATGAGACCGTAAAATCTGAGGTCCGTGTTATGGTAGGCGTTGCACGTAAAAGATCCCCCACTGTTTCGGGTGGGTCCGTTACAAAGGTCTAAATTTGTATGCAATGCACCAGGCAGATGCCGTCACCATATACGTGAAATAATCGTGGAGTGACGTAAAACAATATTCAATCAATCAGTTGGATCCAGAACGGTGCAAATCAGGAATTTTAGTTCACTTTTGCGGTGAGACTTTTGGCTTACTTTGAAACAATCTCGTACTTTATAAAATTTGGATATTTTTTATTTAACCACTTGTGTTATGTGTTCAGGTCAGCCATAGAGGCTCATTTTGGCCTATGTTTGTGAGTATGGTCAGATCATGCAATTATGGTATATTTCCTGGGCTTCCGAAAAGTGGGTTTTGTCATGTTCATCCTGTAGATAATTTTCGATATACATGAAATTTTTTGCCATGTTTGAGATGTATCACTGAACATTTGTGCATAAATCGACCATATTGTGTGAGGAATTTCTCCAAACTAAGGATGCTTCTTGAAGTTTTGCAATTGTTATGCAATAATAAAGCCACCGTACAAAGTTAAAATGTTCTCAAGGGAGTAAAAATATAAACAACTTTCTGAATAACATTCAGTACAATTGGTATGAATATGGAGAAAAACTACAGCTTCACCTCCAGAATTGCGGAAAAGGGAATAAAATTTCCTGTATTCGCGTTATCTATACTGGCCATTTCGTGTGCTACTCAATCCTCTCTGAGACTGTTTATAAAATAAAGCACACTGCATGTTTAGTTTTCGACTGTAAAATTGAAAATTCGAAACTGTAGATCTATTAACAGTTGAAAATATCATTGCAAATGGTAACTGAAAAAAAATACGAACAGAGACGTATCAAATTTAAAGTAGCGTGCAAATAATATTTTTCGCTTTACCTTAACGGCTTATTAGAGCGTGATCACTAGAAACATGACATTTAACAGTCGCTGTTTTTGTTAATAAAATTTGAATCTTCCAAGAAAGCAATATTTCATATAGAGGCATTCATTGTCCTTTTACTAAGACGTTTCTAAGAAAATTAGAAATATTACGTTATAACATTGACATTTGTATACTATTAATGACTATGTGCCCCTATCTTCTCATTCTAGAACCGTTAATATGATATCGGTGACGTGTTGCCAAGTATTGGCTTGACAAATGTAGATGTTCATTGTTCCTTGTTAAAGTTACATTCGAATGCGTCCATAAAGATAATAATATGAAAATTAAAATGAAATAAACAAAAAATTCATTATGTCCTTGTATTGACAGTTGATATCTTAATCGTTTGTATGACCTCATTATGTAGGTAAGCCGCTAAGTTCGCAAATGTTTTACTCTCGTTGAAATAAGTCACATGCAGTATAACTTTAATATAAACCTGAAGTGTCTTTGACATTGACATAAAGAAATAAACTGAACTGAATTGAAAATCTCTGGTCAAGACATTATCTTGCTATTAGATATAAAAATGCAGTAAAAAGGCGGTCAGATACGTATGATCACTCTAAACTGTCTAATATAAGGTGTCAGATGCATTATTTAGTAATTCATGAATATATTATGAGGGTTCGAGTTGATACGATGTGGTACACAGATGCTGACGTGTAGTATTTCCTAGAAAAAAGAAGATGAGAAATTGAGGCCACCTGAGCTTAATGACGGCAGGATATCATCACGCTGTTTCTTCTTTGTGTGTAATGTTTGAACTCTGTTTGAACACCAGTCGAGCTCATGTGGTACCTTGATGTAGTCATATGAGTACTTTGCAGAAACTACTCATCAAAGGAAATTGATCATTCTCTTTTGTATGTGGTATCGATGCGCGAGTGCGACTTTAGTTGTGGGCCTTGAGTTACAAATTACAAAATGTGCATTGGGGATTTAACAAAATACAGAAATATTGTTGGAACTGTGCGGAAATAATCTGCTTATGACGTTCTATTTACGCAGTTATGATGTAACACACTCCGATATGGCCGCTATGGTAGCCGTTTTCAAACTCGTTAGTCTGCAGTTTGTGTGATTAGCAAAATTCTCGTGATTTAAGCTTTTGATTGTCGTCGGAATTGTTACCTCTTTCGTCTTTGAGCAATTAATCTTTTTAATGTTTTGACTAAGATGAGACCAAAGTTTTATATTTGAAGGCAGCTTCTTGCTAAGATACCTTTTAGATTTTACATTCATTATAAAGTAGGCACTATAGGTTAAAGCATGGTAATTAACGAGAGTCGTGATTGGCTGATCTGATATATAGAGAGAAAGAGTGTGTGACTACTATTTCAATGTATCAGGGGCTCTGATTGGATGAAATTATTTGATCAATCTATAAATAAAGATTGATTCTGCTGTAAAATCATGAAGTTTAATCTCATTTCGCTGATATAAAGATTTTATAACCTCAAAAGGGGGTTGTTGATTACATTTTAATTTTGGCAGATTTTGGAGTTGACCCCTTTCCAGCAGGATTTTCTCGAAATTAAGGTGGTTAACCTATGGTAAACTGTTAAAAATCTGACAGAGGAGGGTCTTACAAACATTTTGATATATGGGTTATATAAAGCTAAGATGTAGAAAGTTGTGTAGCCGCGATTATCAGAAACGACGAGCGAAGTAGGGATTTGAAATGTAAGCTAATAAAAAAGAAAAAAAAAAGCCGGAACCTTTACAAAGCCTTTTTCCGCTTTTATTACTGTAGTATTAAGTGCTTACGTCAAATCAGTTCTAAAACTATGATATCACAGAATCTTATAATTTGTACTTTTGTGTAGTTTTTTATCCTTAAAAGTCGAGACAAGTTATTTTATGAAGGATTTTAATTATGTTTTTCTATAAAGAAATATAGGAATTGCACTATATATAACGCTTTTCATACGAGTAATTATAAAATTAAGTAGTAACGGATATACACATAAATATTGTAAGCTGCTTCATACGTCTACAGGATTAGTATTACTTTTGTTTGTATAGGTAAAAGTATATTGCGATAGCTTTACTTGGAATTCCAGATGAGATAAGTTTTTCTTTGCGTAATTTTATTATGATATCGATTTCATTTTGTTTCTGGGAATTAAAAAGGTATTACCTGCTTCAGTTTTGTTAGTTCCTCTATTTTCTATTCAGTCCATAAAACGTAAAGCCGTGTTTAATTTTTTTAAGATTGATTAGCAAGCAAAGTTAAAAGATGGATAGATAATGGGCATTAACATAACATTAACTCGACTATCGATATATACGACCAGCCATGTTGCTGTGTAATTAGATGGTACAGAACTTAAGTAGGCACTTCATGGCATATTTTACATCATTTTATCGTTGTCGTTCACATCATACGTTTGTACTTTTTATAAACACACACACACACACACACACACACACACACACACACACACACACATATATATATAACAACCATACAGACATACATACACATGCAGGTCTACATTTACTATTATTATTATTGCACATCGGAATGAATGACGGCAGATAACTTATCGCGTGCCAGTTCTTAAGTTGAGTGGATATTTCAGCAAGTTTTCCCGAAACTTCATGTATTTCCTAAAATATATTTGTTGAAGCTTCCTTCCTTTAGTGAATTCAGTGCAAAAGGCCATCACGACAAAACTCGTCAGTGGAAACGAGTTGTCGAGGTATCTTTTCGAAAATATTTTCTAAAATTGAAATAGCAAGAGTTAAATTCTTTTCATGTCCTAAGATTCATTGAATTTACGTCTTTGATATATATACTTGGTATTTCGTATGCTTCAAGTCTTAAATATGTACAAGTTACTTTCAATCCTAAATAAAATTATGAACTTGAATATGAGGGTGCATATGTGTATTATAGGGGCAGTTTTTAAACAGCCGCTTATGCAAGCTACAATGTACTTTTTTTTATTTTATGCATATTTAACTATATGTATAGTCAGATTTGTTTTAAAGTCCATCGTTTTTAAACAATCACCAGTCCTAAACAATCATCTTTCTCTGTTCCTTCTACTTACTATCTATATAAATCAACCTGTATTAAGAGGCCAGTTGTTTTAGCGATCACTTTTTCACATTTTCTCTGATGATCGCTTAACAGGTTTTATTATACTTTTTCCTTTATATTTATGCCCCTTTCTCTCCTTTATGAATCTTTCTGTCATTTCAAATTAGGAGGACTGGTAATTTCCTCACGTTTTATTAGAATGTGACCGTGCTTGTTTTACACTAATATTTAAAGCATTTGATATGTTTATACACTAGATTGTTATAATAATGTTTAAACATATTAGATGTTTTAGATATTAGTGTAATACTTGGTAATAAAAAGTCTTACAAAAAGGCGTTGCGTAATGACCTTCACTCCAAGCACACGTCCCAAGTTTCATTAAAGTAATTTTCATTCGACCCGTAATTTCTACACGCTTTGTTAAAATGAAGTCATATAGAAGTTTCTTACAGGAAGGCAGTACGTCATAACATTCACTCGGAGTCATGCATCTAGAATTAAGGTCTTTGTCAGTGCTGATAACGTTACCAGATACGACTGCCAAGGCAATGAATGAACCTAATATCACCTGTTCCTTCATATCGTTGAGCTGAAATATCTCAAAATGAAATCGGCGATAAAGCAATTGAACAAAATAAATAAATTCTTTAAGAATAATTTCGAAGGTAAATAAACAAACTCTTAAGAATAATTTTCAAGTATCTCATACGGAGGTCAGATGGGAAGATAGATTCACATTAGATAAAAGAGTCCGATAGTCAATATCGTACCCCAGTTGTCATGTAAATGCTAGAGCTATTGGTAGACCACCTGCCTTTTGAAAGATAGTTTAGTTATGTGCTGCAGTCAACGAAGCAAATATATTCAAGAGATTTGCAACTTGATCTGTACTTTTTAAAACAAAACTGACTTACAATTATAAATATGATTATGAGCGTAAGAACTTGCCATTTATAGCCACTAGGCGACGGGGCTTTATATTTGTTTTTCAGAAATTCCTTCTACAGTTCACATAAATACGGAAGAATTTGTCATCTATAACCACTAGGCCATGGGGTTTTATATTTATATTCAGAAATTTCTTTCTGTAATTCCAATAAATACGGAAGGTTTAATTATGTCGGAAGTTTATTTTATGCTCGACAACCAATGTCATCCTGTTACACGCTTATTTCATAGAAAATTGGTACCAAGTAAGTCACTGTCGGATATCTGGTACATTGGTGACTTTTACCCAGATTTCGATCTCCCTCTCCCTTATGAAAAAAACATAGGGACGCTTAGATCCCGGGTTCGAATCCCGCCGGGGGCGCGTTGGTGTCTTGTGTTTCGGACGATACAGTAATGGCTGAGGTCCTGTGTCACGGTGGAAGTGGCTGGTAAAAAGATCCCCCATTGCTTCGGACGATACAAAAATGGTTGAGGTCCTGTGTCACAGTGGAGGTGGCTGGTAAAACGATCCCTCATTGCTTCGGACGATACAATAATGACTGAGGTCCTTTGTCTCGGTGGAGTTGACTGGTAAAAAGATCCCTCATTGCTTTGGACGACATAGTAATGACTGAGGTCCTGTATCACGGTGGAGGTGGCTGGTAAAACGATCCCTCAATGCTTCGGACGATACAATAATGACTGAGGTCCTGTGTCGTAAAGCGCCAGTTAACTGTTGACAGCTTTCCTTGCACCGAAAAAATACGATATAAAATACCATAAATCGAAATCGGCGATAAAGTCGTGTCCCTTCTCTTTATTTTTATATAGCGTCATGCGCCAGAAAGTGGCGTTTAGAATAACTCTAGGGCCCTTTGAATTGCATCAGACATATGTTGTAACCGTATAAGTGCAATAATTTGTCTCTGATATCATACAATAAGCAAGAAAAGCAAAAGTAATAAATTACATGGACACATCGCTTAGTCCATGTATCTATGATATTTATTAACGGCCTACAGTTAAATATAAGTACATGTAATGTTTATCTCATACATGTACTTGCATCTCGAGCGTTCGTAGCGCGATGTTGTCAACTATGCATACACAGTTGAAAAGAAAACTTAGAAAACAATGGGAAATAAAACAAAATATTTACTACAAGTATAGTATGATATGAAAACTTACTACAAGAACAGTTTTAAATAAATGAAAAGTTCCTACAAAAATAGTATGAATAATAACTATCAGAACATACATATAATTGTAGTAATATGGTGTTCCAAATACGCATTTCGACAGCTTATGCCCCATTAATGATGCTCAGGGGCGAAACTTTTGGAAATCGAAAGTATAAATATAAATGAAGAGCACACTCTGTACCAGATCGACCTAAAAGTAGGAGCCAAAGAACTCAACTCGTCTTCATGCATAGCTTTGTTCTTAGACTGGCTCTCTGGCTCTTGCACTGCTATCACACAATGGCGTATCGAGCACGCGTGTACGACTTGCCGAGATACGCGGCAATAAAGAAAGGTACGCCACAGAAACGCCACAGTATGTAGGAAGTACTCTTAGATATGTAGCAGGATCTCCTGGTAGGCAAGAGTGCGGCGTTTTAAGTGCCCACTTAAATTACGAACATGTACATGTATAGCACATACGTGGCAGCTTCCATATGTCGTGTTTACGTTTCAGGAACGCCATACAAACGAAAAGTACTTAATGGTTACGCCAAAGGAGCCCGTTTCCTCAAATGGCGTAACTCCTGGCGTAGACTTAGTTTGGCGTTAATATACGACTAAATTTCCAACTGTTTTTCATTTCATCAAACGGCATAACTCTAAATCTATGTAATGACTTCTAGCTTTCTTTAATGTTTCCAATTTAAAATAAATGCTATTCACATTTAACCTGAAGAATAGTTTGCCTTACTTGAATTTGCTAATTTTGTGTCCGGAATCTTTTGTAATTCTGATTTTCTAGTTTTCATTATAGTCTTATATTTAAAAGAAAATTCGTTTTGGCATGGATTATGTATACACTAAAATCAAAAACTGTCACTTACAGATTTTTTATATGATATTAGTTATTCTATTTTTATTAGCTCACCTGAGCCGAAGACTCAAGTGAGCTATTGTGATCAATCGCCGTCCGTCGTCCATCCGTCGTTAGCTTTTCTACATTTTCGACTTCTTCTCTAGAACCGCTGCACAGAATTTCACCAAACGTCATAGGAAGTAGGTTCTCAAGGTCCTCTACCGAATTTGTGTTTTTCGTGCCCATCCGTTATCCAAATTGGCTGCCAATAGCTCTGATTGGTTGGCACATTTTTGACTTCTTCTCCAGAACAGCTGCACAGAATTCCACCAAACCTCATAGGAAGTAAGTACTCAAGGTCCTCTACCAAGTTTGTGTTTTTCGTGCCCATCCGTAATCCAAGATGGCCGCCATTGGCTCTGATTCGTTGACACATTTTGGATTTCTTCTCCAGAAGCGCTGTACAGAATTTCACCAAACCTCATAGGAAGTAAGTACTCAAGGTCCTCTACCAAGTTTGTGTTTTTCGTGCCCACCCGTAATCCAAGATGGCCGCCATTGGCTCTGATTGGTTGACACATTTTGGACTTCTTCTCCAGAAGCTGTGCACAGAATTTCACCAAACCTCATAGGAAGTAAGTACTCGAGGTCCTCTACCAAGTTTGTGTTTTTCGTGCCGATCCGTAATCCAAGATGGCAGCCATTGGCTCTGATTGGTTGACACATTTTGGACTTTTTCAAAACGACTGCACAAAATATCAGCAAACCGTATAGAAAGTCTTGTAGGAAAAAAACCCCAAAATTTTCTACTGAAATGAGCCGTCATTTTATTGTAAATTAGCAATTTGTGTTCAGGTGAGCGGTATATGCCCATTTTGGCCTCTTGTTTTATTTTTTTCATTTTAGGTAGTGTTGAGAAGGGTGTTAGGCGTCCTGTACCTTCTTGCATTATTATTTAAATTAACCGAAAGGGATAGAGAATTTTCATTTTCTGTTTCGTCACAGTTCGTGGTCCGTTTGAATTTACAGATCTATGTGGACACATATACATGTATACTTATCGGAATAATTTAAAAGCCGGCGTGGCCAAGTGGTATCGCGCTGGACTCCTGATCGGAAGGCCGGGGTTCGAGTCCCGCTCTGGTCATACCGGTGTCCTGTCTTTCGGATGAGACAGTAAAAACCGAGGCCCCGTGTCGTGGTATGCATGGCACGTTAAAGATCCCTCACTGCTTCGGGTAGGTCCGTTGCAAAGGTCAAAATTTGTATGCCCCGCATCAGGCAGATGCCGTCACCATATACGTGAAATATTCGTGGTGTGACGTTAAACAAAAATTAATCAATCAATCGGAATAGTTAATCTGTTTCATTTGATGACGTATTTTAAGTATTGCATACAGTTCCATGGCGACATTAGATGTTTATAAAAGCATTGTGTGTAGATGTAAATGTAAGGGCGTGTTGCAAAATAAATGTATTTAAGTCCTACGTCTGTAAGACGTACAATTGGACTTAAGAAAAGTAATATTTCAATATACTTCATGCACACACTTGTGCTGCGTAAAGACTAAGTTAGTCGACTCGCTTGTCAGATCATTACGAACGTACACACTTACACCGGTTGATAAACACACATTTCGTTGCACTAAGAATTTACGTAAGTAGACTTGCGCCATTTTAAAAGATTTAAGTAAGACAAACATTTACATATGTTGATGAAACTAGTTCCTGATACGCCGTAGCTTACCGGTACATTGTGTTCCGTAAGTCATATCAAGTATATTGCATATGTGTAGCGTATCTATGGCGATAATAGCTACGGCTGCAACGGAAGAGGCGGGACAAAATAGCTCTTCCGTTGCAGTCGTAACTATGGCGATAACGGCGTCCGTATGAGGTTTTGAGGGACGTAACTGTAGCATTGCGAAGTACGAATGGCGTATCTGTTTTTGTCTGAAATACTCCTCTTGCGTAATAGACCTATACGAAATAGTGTGACATTAGCAATATACACTTTTAGGACAGCAAGTCATTAGTCTGCTCTTCAAATATTTAATACAATGAATGTAACTGAGTGGATAAAATGATATTTTTGTTTGTACATTGATAAAACCATTCACAACAACCAGTAGTGTATCCAGTATCTCCTTTTTACTTGAACAAGAGCACAAATCTCCCCGTTGTCGCTCGCTTTTATCCATCATTCGGTGCGCTATAAGGTTTACGTCGCTGTTCGTCGAAAACGTACTACACTTTTTATTACTCTCACAAACATTTACTATCCATATCGATATCATTTCTAGGAAAAGATAAAGCAATCCGCTTTCGCTGTAAGAGCTACCTGGAATAAGAGACAAGCGTTAAATGCTGATAATTTTATGCTTAAAATGATTTGACGACTGGAAGTTGTCAAGAATATTTTCAGTTTAATAAGCCTAGAATTTTATTTGCACCGTGGTTTCAATATTTGAAAAGAAAGTAAGATACACAGGTCGACAAGGTTAGACGATATTAATGTGAGATATTTATTTCTAGAAAATTCAGTTTTATTGACTTGTTACCTGTATATACAAAATTAGTAAGATACATGTAAGATACATGTAAGCTTTAATACCGCAACTTCAAGCAACAGTAAATATCACAATTTATTCCACAGATACACATTTATATTGTTACACCCTGCGCTCAAAAAGAAGAGTAAATAAGAAATTCCCTTGACCGTTTAACCAGGGACATATATTTAGCTAAATACGCCCCTGGTTTAACCATCTGTCAGTTCAGTTCTCCGTCCGGTAGTGCATGCTTTGTCCGACCTACAATTTTTATATGCCAAATTGGAATAAATTCATCCTCCGCACCTATGCTCCTCGCACTACGGAGGCAATGCCTTCAAGTTCAATGCCACATTAAACTAAGATACTGAAACGAAGTCCGCCATGACAATGTATGGAATTAATATTCGTTTCCAAATGTCATTTGTGTCATGACTTTGATCCAGTGTAGAGTGAATTCTTATGGCCAATATTAAAAAAGTAGGGGGGGGGGCATCACACGCTATAGACGGTGTATTATTAAAATAGTATATGTATACGCAATGCATTTGTATGAAAATGCACATATATTCATGTACTAATGTGTGTCACTTATTGTGCAGTTTAATACGAATGTATAATGAATATTGGTAATAGAAGCTAGAAACTATCAAAAATAGTAAAAAGCAGAAATGAAGAGTATTAAAGACGTACGTTCGTACTGAAACGTGCACTGCATAGTATTGTAGGTGTGGGGTATTTGAATGAGTTTCATTTTAAGTTAAATTTGTGTTTTGTATAATCAAACAAATCATTTAATTTCGGTTTTCTTTACTTTCATTTTCAGTACGAATATTTATTTCTTTGTGCCAATGGCACCTCAGAATTAACATATAAACAATTTTATTTTCAGGCTATACGTGTGTTCTTCCTTGTCCGAGACTTGTCCTTGACCTTGATGGGGGATTCGGAGATTCATCTTCCTTTGAGTAAAGACAGCGCATGCGTGAGGACAAACGATATCTTAGATCTCAGTACGTTACATGATATATTTTTCGGGGGGGGGGGGGGGAGGGTGTTTGTTGGAATTTTGTTTACTTGGTTAAACAGAGATTTTTATTGAAAGCAGAAAGGATTGAACGTTTCAAATTAATTTCCGAATAGACTCAGATTATTCCATGAAAAAGTGATTCTCTGCACAATATAGATTGGGGAGAAACGAAACATGATATCAATATCTTGTTATATTTCCATTTTCAACATATTTCTCTAAATGAATTATACAGACAATGGTGGAGTTTATTTTCCATGAATGCTACATACACAATAATGACGTAATTAATGGGCGGAGCTAATACACGCTTTGAAAATGAGGTTAGAAAGTGTCAGCTTTTAAATCAGATTTTTTTGGGAAATAAAAGTATTTAGGGAATGGAAAATCGATTTGTTGATCACAAAATGATGGCGAAAATACTGTGTAATGGACGTATAAGGAATAAATGTTTTGTAGTTCATGGAAAATAAAGCAGCATGTCACGCGCAAATTCTCCAAGAACTGCTTAGCGGTTCATGGAATTTGCGCTTGACATGCTGGCTTCATTTTCCATGAACACCAACAGTAAGACGCTCATTCCTTTGTTTAAATCGTCCAAGTGGGTATGGGCAGAAGGGAACACTCCATTCTAGTCTTATTATGAACAGATATGTTTAAGTCGCCATATAGTTAGATTTGGTATGCAGCATTTTGATGACATGTAATTAAAAAAAGGGAGGGGGAGTGTAATCTTTAGTATCACTAAACTAAACGTGTTATACACTGAATATAATCAGGGACAAGAGAAAATATTATAGTTGCTTGATTGAGTCATTGGGGCTTATCTCGCCTTCAGTCATATTTAGAACAGCGGGAACATATTTTCTTCTCCATCTTGACAAATTTGAACTATTTCATGTCAAAGTTTAAAAAGACAGTAGTGTCGGAATCGAGGAATCGAACCCTGGTATTGTCACAACAGGCACTATTTAACAGCTACAGTTATTATCATAATTTTGTTTTATAAAGCTATACAAAATCATATTATCTCTGAAGAATTTGACAATATCAGTCATGTTCGATAAATCAGAATAATAATCCGGTTTCAGATGTGTGAATGATATCGATTTCATGACATCAGAGACACGTATACACATATATGTATATATGTCTCTGATGATATATAGCAGGAAAACCGATACCGAATTCGGAAAAACCCAAAGTTATATAAAACGTTATGTAAATTTTATAAAATGAAAAATCTGTATGGTTTATTTTTTTATTTTTTGCAATTTTATATTGCAAAGGTATGTCATATACATATGCTGCATTTTTTTATAAAAACTCAAAAGATTTGGTATTTTTCTTTAAATCTTAGATCACTATCTGTCATAAATATCTTTAACACCATTCAAGTGACATAAGTTTTTTAAAAGTATGACGTCATCTGCGTCTTTAAATCTGGAAAATAGTTTCGCATTAATTTCCAACCAGTTAAAATTACAATATACAACCAACTATCGACTATAGTATATTGTAAAGAAAATCTAATTGTTTCCAATATTATGAAACTTGCTTAAGTGGATTGTAATCCATACATAGCATGTAGGTCACATATTGTACTTATAATCTCTCGATTACTTGTTGACAACACTTGATTCGATATCACCTCATACGGATGCCGGGATGGTTCATTGTTGTTTGTACTAATAATATGAATCCGGAAACCTGGCAGATTCGATTTCTTGGAAGTTACCACATGTGAATGTTACCTTAGTGGTTTTCAACTACTGCATCATTTCGAATTAAACACTGGTATGAAGATCTAATTAATTAATTGATAAAAATGTTGTGCTTTCATAAAAGGAGGAAACCGCAATGACCAGATAAAACCATTAACTGTCGGTACATTGGCAGACAACCTCACTGAACAACGGTACAGTAGCAGACAATATCACTGACTATCAGTACAGTGGCATACAATCTCACTGACCATTGGTACAGTGGCAATCGTACTGACGATCGGTTCAGCGGCAGACAATTTCACTGATCATCAGCCATTTGGCCTGAGAATTTCTGTTTTTCGCCTTTGTTTAATGAATTAAAAATTTCTACCGCATTTTTTTTTTCTGAGATGTTTATTGTCATATCTCATAGGAACTTGGCCGGGGGCATATAGTGTTACGCTGTTCCGTCATTCCGTCATCATTGAGTATCCGGTCATTTTCTCGGTGAAAGTTTGATGGATTAGATTGGTATTGGGTATATAGATGTATCAAGGGAAGATGCAGGTCAGCTTGAAATATGGATGTGGTCCGGTAATTTTTGACAGAGTTATTGCCCTTGAACAAAGAAAATTTCTTAAAAATGACAGTTTGCGCTCATTAATTTTTGACAGAGTTTTTGTCCTTGAACATAGAAAATCTCTCAAAAATGACAGTTTCCGCTCATTTTTTCGGCGACGGTGTGATGGATTAAATTGGTATTGGGTATATAAATGTATTAAGGGAAAATGCAGATCAGATTTGCTCCAGTAATTTATGACAGACTTATTGCCCTTGAACATTAAGAATTTCTTGAAAATATTAGTTTTCTGGCAATTACTATTTCACAACCTTAGCTGCCAGCGGGGGCATTTGTGTCGCACCGACACATTAACATTTTAGTTCATTTACGTTTTGGAAAAGGGGAGAGGGCGCTGTGTGTGCGGTACATCAAACAACGATGGAAACTGTACCATATTGCCATTTTCATTCTCAATGTAAAAAAACCCAATATTTTCACGAAGTCTGGAATTGTTTTTAGAATTCCATTAATCATAGATATATCATTGCTGCGAGAATCATTTAAGAGGTTTGTGTACTCTCTAGCACATTACTCGAAATTTCTCAAACCAAGAGGGATTTTTCTTACCAGAGTAAAACTGATACTGATTTTCTATTTTCACCGATATAAGTATGTGGATATTTACCACAATAAACGGAATAATATTTATATCCGTTTGTGAAGCCCGTAAATAAACATGACTCATTTGCATGAGTATAGTCATGTACAAGGAAACTGTTAATTGAGGAAAAGGAAACTAGCCTATTGAAGAATGTGGAAAATTAATTTTTAGAAAATATGTCAGATAGTAAACTTTACCAATGCAAATATTCATAATTGTTTGGTTGTGCTCAAATATAGATTTCAAAGCATACTTAAAGCTGTGTTCGCATATTATAGATAAATTTCTTCTAAATTGTTTTGATTATATATATAAGCCTAAAACATATTTTAAAAAAGGTCCTTGCAAATGTTGTGATTAAATTCGTCGTATTAAGTGAGATAGGGCTGTGTAAAACGCGATGTTTGTAAACAGAATGTTTACAACCAACTCACCACGTGATCTAATTCGGAAGCCGTATTATGGAGGGGGAGGTAAATAAACTTGACGAGTATAACTTTAAAAATCAGCATTCACTGTGAATTTGGTTGTTAAAATCGTGTCTGGGCCATATCTTTTTATTGGGTGGATGGATTTAGATAATATTACACAGGATTGTTGCCCATGACCCAAGGGTGTGTCATGACCTTGACCCAAGGTCAAAGGTCAAAGGTCACTGTGAATTTGGTTGTTAAAATCGTGTCCGGGCCATATCTATTTTTTGGGTGGGTGGATTTAGATATTTTACAGGATTGTTGCCCATGACCCAAGGGTGTGTCATGACCTTGCCAAGGTCAAATATCAAGGTCACTGTTGACCTGTTTGTTAAAGTCGTGTACCGGCCATACCTTTTTATTGGGTGGATAGATTATGTTGCTTAGGATCCGAGGGTATGTCCATAGGTCAGAGGTGAAGGTCATAATAGAAACAATAAGAAAAACCTTGTCCTAGCCATAACTTCTTCCTCCGTGCACTGATTTCAATAATACTTCACAGAATTGTTGGATCCAAGGGTGTGTCATGACTTTGAACAAGGTCATGAGTCAAAGGTCGAGGTCATGATAGACACAGTAAGTAAACCTTGTCCGGGCCATAACTTCTTCCCCTGTGCACGGATTTCAATTGTTTTTACATAATTGTTGCTTAGGATTCATGTCATAGGTCAAAGTCACAAAAGACACAATGGGTAAAACATTGTTTTCATTGATTATTTCTCAAAATGTGCTTGTAAGTGGGACATCCATTACACTTATACCAGTGATGTATATTGGGATGAATTATTGCATGTTTCTACTTTGTTGCCGCGGGGGGTATTTGTCCCGTTAGGAATGCTCTAGTTACTCCAACTCTTAAAAATATTCATACTAGCGACAAGGAACAAGTAGTGTTAGAATCCTCTCCCAGAACTATTGCAGTGGGATACAGTAACATGTTCTGTTTTAGCTCACCAGAACCGAAGGCTCAAGTGATCTATTATGATCAATCACCATCCCTCGTCTGTCGTCCGTCGTTAGCTTTTCTACATTTTCGACTTTTTCTCCAGAGCCGCTGCACAGAATTTCACCATACCTCATAGGAAGTAAGTTTACAAGGTCTTCTACCAAGTTTGTGTTTTTCGTGCCCATCCGTAATCCAAGATGGCTGCCATTGGCTCTGATTGGTTGACACATTTTGGACTTCTTCTCCAGAACCGCAGCACAGAATTTCACCAAACTTCATAAGAAGTAAGTACTCAAGGTCTTCTACCAAGTTTGTGTTTTTGTGCCCATCCGTTATCCAAGATGGCCGCCATTGGCTCTGATTGGTTGACACATTTTGGACTTCTTCTTCAGAACCGCTACACAGAATTTCACCAAACCTCATATTAAGTAAGTACTCGAGGTCCTCTACCAATTTGTGTTTTTCGTGCCGATCCGTATTCCAAGATGGCTGCCATTGGTTCTGATTGGTTGACGCATTTTCGACTTCTTCTCCAGAACCGCTGCACAGAATTCCACCAAACTTCACAGGAAGTAAGTTTTCAATGTCCTCTACCAAGTTTGTGTTTTTCGTGGCGATCCGTAATCCAAGATGACTGCCATTGGCTTTGATTGGTTGACACATTTTGGACTTCTTCTCCAGAACCGCTACACAGAATTTCACCAAACCTCATAGGAATTAAGTACTCAAGGTCCTCTACCAAGTTTGTGTTTTCTTTCGTGCCCATCCGTAATCCAAGATGGCTGTCATTGGTTCTGATTGGTTGACACATTTTGGACTTCTTCTCCAGAAGCGCAGCACAGAATTTCACCAAACCTCATAGGAAGTAAGTACTCGAGGTCCTCTACCAAGTTTGTGTTTTTCGTGGCGATCCGTAATCCAAGATGGCCGCCATTGGCTTTGATTGGTTAACACATTTTCTACTTCTTCTCCAGAACCGCTGCACAGAATTTCACCAAACCTCATAGGGAGTAACTAATTGAGGTCCTCTACAGAGTTTGTGTTTTTCGTGCCCATCCGTAACCCAAGATGGCCGCCATTGGCTCTGAGACTGCACAAAATATCACCAAACCTTATAGAAAGTCTTGTAGAAAAAATGCAAAATTTTCTACTGAAATGAGCCGTCATTTTATTGTAAATAAGCAATTTGTGCTCAGATGAGCGATATAGGCCCATTTGGGCCTCTTGTTATTTTTTAATTTAGTTAGGGTGGAAAGGAAGAAAACTTTTTTTGCTCATTTTCATGTTTTCTCTTTGATTTTCATAATGTATGAGTGTTTTAGAATGATTAGATGTTGTTTTGGGTCAGTGTATAAACTGAATGAGTGTTTTAGAATGATGTGATGTTGTTTTGGGTCAGTGTATAAACTTAAGTTCTTAAAGGGAGTGCTTTTCGTTAGAGAACACTCAGATACTTTCTAAGTTCTCATATGCTTGGATAAGCGGCATAGGTCCATTGGGCTTCATATTTCTAAATAAATTCAATAATTGAAACATAAAACATGGACATAGGTTAATATGATATACAATTATGGTTATCAAATGACAGATTTTCAGATAATTTTGACGATTTCTTGTGTAAGTGCTGCATGTCTTAGGTTATCCTTTGAAGTTAGATGATGATGAATGTATGTACCAAGTTTTATTAGATTCGAGTGAACTATGAAAAAGAGATTTTGCAGCTGTGATTATCCTGACGTCATACAACTTCTTATCTGCGGTGGCAACAACAATTCCTCTAAAGCAGTATACTTGCTAGATTTCTTGAACGTTTTGAATTACTACAAAATTGACTATATGTTTTGAACTGTACGGGAAATGAGGTTCAAATTTCACAGATTTCATAGTTCGGTTACCACCGGTTTCCATGTCGCTATATAACTGACATATTTTTGAATGCGACATAATTCGCCGATCAACAAGATCAATTTCAGGTAAAATGTATGTATTTATCTTGGCAAATTGGCATTACATAAATTGGCCGTTCTTCCTCCGAATTGAACATAGTATCATGATAAAACTAGGCGTGAATTCACCCTTCCACTGTTCGTAAATGAATATGACGTTTTTGCAATTTTTAATTATTCTATTTATCACGTCATAAACAAATGCTTCATTTGTCGGACCTTTGATGAAGTCATCATAATGCGTGTTGTGGAATGGTGAATTGTTTATGCAGAACTTATGTAAGATCTAACAGGACTTTCATTGTTTTTATTGGTCGGAATTGCGTAGCAATTCCAGACTCTGGTCGTTACAATACGCTGTGGGGAACGCGTGGAACGCAGAAAATACCTCCTCGTGTATAAATAGTGCGTCGATATTTAGAAAAAGCGTGATTAGATTTACTTTTAGTACTTATAATTCATATTGTACGAGTCAATACAAGATAAGTTTGATCAGATAAGAAAATGGATGTGCCGTTATTCCATCGATTTAGAGGAGTTATATTCATGCGCTGCATGGAGGACATGCAGTCTTTCCGAATTCTCGACGGAAAGTCCCGAAAAAGTACGATTGACATTATTGTGTAGCTGTGCCGTAATTTAAGAAGTACACTACTAGTCCGTACTAGTATCCGTTGTATTATAATTATTAAAACTTGAGAATATCGCTTCTTTTTATAGCAGTGGAATTCAAAGTACTCTACAATCTTCTCGTCACAACGATAAACAAACGTCTTGGTAGTTGTTGATGTGTAATGCTACTAAAAATACCCAGTTATTTATAGATTTCCATGTGTAAACGTGGTTTTCCCCAAATGTACATGTACAGCGGGAGACTGTCCAGATTGCTAATTTCACACTACTGTCAAGATCGTACGTGTTAAGAGAGAATGAGATAACTATATAGTACGAGACGGAGACGTACAGGGGCGGAGCCGTTGTTTATATGAAAACGAGCACCTGTGCGCAGACCGTGTTTTTGTCAATACTGATCCTAAACATTACACGCTTGCTGTGTGATCTCTTGGTGGATCACGACTTTATTGCCTTTGATGTACTTGACCATGCAATTCCGACCTTGAGGACTTTCAAGTCCTTTCATTGAAATATTAGACTTGTGAAGTCAATGTTTATGTTGATGGGAACCTAAGGACTGATTAGTCTATCTTAACGAGATAGTATTACGTAAGCTGATTGTCACGATTACTCTTTCTCGGAATTGTAAACGGTATCACGATAAAACTAGGCGTGAATTGTTCGTACAAAAGTAGTCTTGCGTAATGTAATACATGTATATATACGTTACTACTAATATCTGAATATATAAGATAGGTAGAAATTAGTTGAGTTTGATATTACTATACCTTCCCTTGTATTGCAACAGTTGCCAAAGCATACACTTTATTCATTCGTGATTAGTAGGCCATCCGTGTGTCAGTCCGTTCGGTTCGTTTGTATGAAAGTCTGGCATTCCTTGGGTACATAAGACACTAGTTCTTTTCAATCTCTTTTTACCGGGTAATACAAGGAGTACATATCAATCGTGATGACAGAACAACTCTATTAATTCAATGTTTAATTTATTGGTGAAATACAAACTTCGTCCTTGTGAATAGTCTTTGCCATACACAGAAATCATCCCGTCAACTTCAGAAGTCAGATGTCAAAGTCATAGGCAAATTGTGTAATTCAATATGTTGGTGGCAGTGCAGACTAAATCTGTGAACAGAAGGGAAACAAAACTGTGGTCTGTAGGGATCCACGAATTCATGAAATAGTAAAAAGCAGATTTAATATTTTGCGTCTTTCATTTCAGATAACAGTGACTTGATAGCTTGCACAGTAGTCATGAGAGACATGTACGTAACATAACTTATTCATAAGATTGAGGGGGGTGGGGGTTGTGTTAGGTATAGTAAGACAGGAAGTGCCAAATGTAATCGGCAAAGTCATTGCTGGTCCACTTGCAGTTCCCTCTACTCCCATGCATTGTAAAGAAAAACTTAATTATGGTTAGAAAGAATATCAAGCCCTCTACATAGTTTTAAATTCATGACCCGGGACAAACTTTCAGACTCTGTATGGAGCCAATTTAGTATTAATAAACTATATTTAAGTTAAAAATTGTTATTCTCTACTTCTATGCATTGATAAGAAAACTTGGTATACTTGGTGAAAAAGAGCATAAAGACTTCGGTCGAAGGTGTGAAATTCATGACCCTAGGGTAGGATCTTAGTCCCAAGAGTGTGGTCAATATAGTCATCTAGTGATTATTTTCTTTATGTTAGAAAACATTCTCTAAAGCTCTGAATTGTGAAGAAAAACGTGGTTATAAAAAGCACGAAGTCCTGTTCCCTAAATCAATCTAACGTTCAGAAATAAATATGCGAACTATTTTCCAGGAGGAGACAGGACCGACGCTTCCTCGTGATAGACAAGTTACAGATGATACTTGTAGAACCGGATACAAAACGTCTTGGTTGGGGAGTTGTCAGATTCGTGGGATCGCTCCAGGTAACGTGCAACCCTATATACGGCATTTTTACGTTTGGATTTATTACTTAGTTTGATTACGTAACACATTTAGTTACATTTTCGTATAATATTAAAAGTTACGTGTACATGTATTAAGTAATGAACAATTTTGTAAACTTTATAGATCAATAAATAAAAATAAAGTCCAAGCTTTCCATTTTGGCGAAACACTATACCGCATTTTAAACATGTTTCTGTGTACTGTTTCAGTGATCTGCTTTTAGGAAAAACGATTTACTGATTAAAAATGTTGTCGAGCATATGCATATGTATATGCTAGTTTCGTATATCATAAGTACTTTTAAGCCGGCGTGGCCTAGTGGTATCGCGTCGGACTCCTGATCGGGAGGCCGGGGTTCGAGTCCCGCTCTGGCCATGCCGGTGTCATGTCTTTCGGATGAGACAGTAAAAACCGAGGCCCCGTGTCGTGGTATGCATGGCACGTTAAAGATCCCTCACTGCTTCGGGTGGGTCCGTTGCAAAGTTCAAAATTTGTATGCCCCGCATCAGGCAGATGCCGTCACCATATACGTGAAATATTCGTGGTGTGACGTAAAACAAAAATCAGTCAGTCGTAAGTACTTTTAAGTAACGATATTGCAAGATATGGGTGCTTTATAGAGCGTACTTGTTATTTAAAAACAGCGTTCTTTTCTGACACCGTGTAAAATATGGAATGGAATGAAATCGTGGAATGGAACAGTAGAATGGAATGGGTTTATGGAATGGAATACGGAAAGAATTTTGGAATGAAGATTTTAAGTTAAACTTTTGGCGTAAGGGTCACACATTCGGTTTCTTGAGATAAAAGGGGTTACATTTTTATGGTAAATGTGTAATAAGTGACCACTGGTCAGTCCAGTAAAATTTTGAAATAAAAACTTTTTGCGTTATCTTTTGACACAATGAACTCTTTATAAAGATCAAAATGTGACAGCTGACCATTGGTCAGTCTGTACAACTGATCATTGATCATCGTGCCAAAATTTTGGTATTTATAAATCTAAGACTAATTTAACACTGACAGGTGGTAAAATGGTTGCTAATCGAGTAATAGCTCGAATCAGACACAGCCAGGATAAAACCTTTCAGTGACTGATTTTGTCGTGTGTGGTACCCGCTTGGTCGAGAATTAGTATCTGATTATCACATGTCAATGTTTAGAAAATTTTAAAAGCAAGTAGGTGGGACTAGATTGACATAGCATGCATTGGCAAAAATTGTTGTATTTTAGTATGAAGTCACAAGGTCACTGACCTTAATGTCATTTCAAAGGGTTTCATTAGTTAAATAAGCATGCCGAATATGGAGTCTCTATCTCGAACGGTGGAAAAGTTATTGTATTTATGAAATCGGGAGGGATTAACGGACGAACGGACAGCCAGGCAGACAGATGGATGCCTTTTAGGCCGGACGTAAAAAGTATTCCAAACTTCTATTCCAAAATCTATTTCATTCCATTCCATTCCACAATTCCATTCCACGATTCCATTCCATTCCATTCCATATTTTACACGGTGCCTTCTTTTCTAGTGACCCACAATTGAGTGAATTCTCGGAAAGATCATTTTGATCAGTTTGTGAAATTGTACCGTGCGTATTACGCGATACTGTTGTAGAAGAAATCTCTTTATGTTAGGATTGTAGCGTAGCCAAGGGTGCATAGATGAAGTGTACTCAAATGAAAGGCGATTTTTAGGTTTATTTGCTTTGCTGTTGTATTATGTACCAGAATAGAATCATTTCACTGGGAAGGGGGTTTCTAGTATCGAGTAGACGAGGAATGTGGAGCACCCGTAGATATTCATCTGCTTTAGACAGCTACATTGACACAACGTTACATAGTTCAAGGTTCATGAATATCTGATGATATTGCGAAAGCAGGAGGTAACCAGCCCCTTAAACCGTGTTGCACTATATGGTAATCGACCCCTGATAGTCTGCAACGTAAGCCAGGCACTAAATGAGACTAATTAAGTCCGTCCCGTTTCATTAGAAGCACACACAGATTTACAATTGCTCTGTGATAATTTTGAATCTGGCTGACATACCCCATAATGGTCCTAAAAACCGTGAGACCTACCCCGCAATGATCAACTGAACATTGTAAACACACACAAAATACTAAGTGTATCTGGTGTATTCAGAAGTTTTGAAAACAGACTTAATTTTCGATGTAATTGAACCGTTACAAATGTTACAATGATTAAAATTGGAACAATAATCACTTTCTTGACCCTTCGACAATTGAACGTATGAAATTCAAGTTTTACAATAATTCTCATTATACCCAAGAACAAGCTATCCTTAAGAGAATAATAGAACCCATCTCTATAGACCCTTTCACTGCGGGATTGACGTTTTGGTTGACAAAATCAAAACTGTTCCCACAAAATGACGTCAGAGAAAATCAATTATTTTTGTAATGACGTCAAAAGTTTTACGGGCTAAGTTATCATTTGTAACTAAAACGTCAGTCTCGCAGTAAAGTGAAAGGGTCTATTGTCTGGTGATGATCAAGAAATTCGCAAACCCGATTGCCAAGATGACTTAGTCTAGGTCGAGGCTAGAGACATGGACAAGTTGACTTGACACTCGAGTTAGTCGATTTCTCAATCATCACCAGACATTAGAGATTGATTATTTTCCTCCCATATGTACTCTTATTAAATTGGTGTGATTTTAAGCACAAACGTGTTTTTGTACGAATGGCTACACGTTTGACTAATTTCACAGAAAAGCCAACTTACCACTAGATTTATTCACTACGTTGCCGTGAACTAACGACAATGTTTTAATTTGAAAATGTACGTGTCAATCTCTCCATGTCTTGGCAAGCTTCGGCATGGACTAAATAAAGTTGACACTCCAGTTTGTGTATTTCTCAACCGTCACCAGACAATAGAGGTAGATTATTTTAATCCGAGATTAAGTTATAATCAGGTGAAAGAGGATATCTGCCATGTAAAACATGTCCTAAAGCAAGTTTGCTGTCTATCTGTTCCCAACAAACAGGGTCAAATAGAACAAAACCATGTTATTTCTTGAACTCTGAAATTGCACGGAAGTACGAACCTTCTGTACGTTCAATGTCATTGCAACATCCGTCTCATTACAGCTGTGTAAATTAATTGTTATATTAAAAACAAAACAAAATCTATGTTCTATATAACAAAAGTCATAATATGGTAAAATTCATCATTCAAATTGACAATGATTCTATTCAGTTCTAAGAAATATAATATGTAACCTATTCATCGTCAGTGATGTTGAACCAAGCCTGAATCCTTCAAATGTCGATCTTGTCATATGTTGCTAAATGTTATGTAACAAAACATTAATGCCGGAGTGACAACTGCATGTCCATCATGCGTAAATGACAACCTTAGATGCGTATATTTTGTTAAGAGTTTGCATAGTATAAAGTGGTGGTTTTTATGTGTATTACAGGATGTTGAAGTCACAGGTGACAAAGAAGATAGTCGTTCTCTACACATCACTATCCATAAACCCCCCAGTTCTCAGCATGCAAGGCCCATACCACTACTTAGCGCTAGGTTCATATTCGACGATCATATTCGCTGCATGGCTGCAAAACAGCGTCTCTCTAAAGGTCGCATCAAAGCAAGACAACAGAAAATGCAGATGATCGAACGATTATTGGATATTCCTGGGGACACTAGCAGCAAGATGTCAACTCCAGGACGTGCTCGACCAGTTCCTGGTAAATAATCTAATTTTAATCTCGTGAAGGTTAAGTGAACATAAATTCTTGTACATAATAATGATTGACTTCCGTTGAAGTGGATACAAAATAATACACATCCTCTGCCTGAAATACTCTTTCAGATTGAAGAAGTAGCTTGTATCCTCATCTCAAACCAGTAAATGTATAATGTTGTAAAGCCGGTGTGGCCTAGTGGCGTCGGACTCCTGATCGGGAGGCCGGGGTTCGAGTCCCGCTCTGGTCATGCCGGTGTCATGTCTTTCGGATGAGACAGTAAAATCCGAGGCCCCGTGGTATGCATGGCACGTTGAAGATCCCTCACTGCTTCGGGTGGGTCCGTTGCAAAAGTCAAAATTTGTATGCCCCGCATCAGGCAGATGCCGTCACCATATACGTGAAATATTCGTGGTGTGACGTAAAACAAAAATCAGTCAATATAATGTTTTAAAATACCAGAAGTTGAAACATCTCTCCAGTATCACAGTGATTTCGATTGTATTTCTAATTTTCAGGTCGGAGCCACCCAGTTCGTATCCATAATCATCCTAGCTCTACGAATACACCTCAACCGCAGGATGGCAGTGACAAACCAATGCCACCTAGATCCGCCCCTGCAGAAAGTGGTCCATCAGGAACAGATCGTGTTTCCACTCCTCCCAGAGACGAATCAACAGTAGAAGTTGCCGACGAAGCAGCATCATATGCATTCCACACGTTTAATCAGGAAACCGGAGGAGCTGTGCATAAACGCCACTCTCCCTCTCCTGAGCAGAACACTGATCGTGTACAAGAAATTCCATTGGAGGATTTATCCAAGAACAAAAAAAGACTTTCGGGTAGAAAGATGTCTAATACGAAGTTTTCTAATTTAGTCCAATCAGGTCAAAGTCGAAGTCATTCTCATAGTCCTAAGCGAGAAGAGGGCCTATCCTCAAACAGAGGAAGATCAACTTCTCTTACAATAAATATCAAGAAAAGAGACCGAAGTTCCACTCCAACCCGCAGGGTTCATAGTCAGAGCAACCCGACTCAGGTTACCGCTCATTCAAAACCGAAATCGGTATCTGCCTCATCGACAGACAGCAGTACAAAACCTCGACATTTCTCACGAGATTCTTCTAGTCAGTCTCCAAAAACTCTACGCCCTGCAGACGTTCCAGCTTTATCACTTCTGGGTATAGAAAACGTTATGACGTCATCGAATTTAGATGCTCCAAAACTCCTTCCTCCTGCGGAGATGGACAGAATTCGAAGCATGAGTGACTTGTCTAGTGCGAGTAGTGATAGTCAAAATGACAACATGGGATCTACTCTTGATAGCAAATCGTCCTCGGAGCAGAGGCCGAACTTCACCTACAATACTGCGTCAGCTGCTGATGCAGAAATAAGCAAAGCTAACGTAGATCAAAGTGGTGTTGAACTGGTCAAGAACAGTTCATCGTCTGCTTCTGATCAGTTGACGAAACTCGCACAGATCGTCACCGAACATTACAGTTCTTTTGAAGATAAAACTGATACCGGTTCCCAATGAACGAATCGAGTATTTTCAAATACTATGATTTACAAAATGTACATGTATTACTCGCTTCTTCATGTAACTGGCGTTCACAGAAAATCGTGTTCATATTTATTGCTGTGATTTTTGTACGAAGTACATTGTGAAATTGGATATGGAATTCAGACATTATATTCCATCCTGGTTACAGAAATGTTGATATGTGACATAGTTCGAAACAGTCCGTGTCATAGAATTCAAAATTTAAAAACGATATGTATGAGTATATCCCATTCACCTTTTCTTGGTATCTTTTAGGGGAATGATTTTTATGGTGATTTTACATAATTTAATGTATTTACCTAAATATAAGATGCATTTATAAGATTCTACACAAGTAAATTAAAAGATACTAAGATTTTAATGTTGTACGAAGTTGTATTTTGATACGAATGTACATAACCCAACAGCAATAGTCGAACTTTTTTATGCTTCCGGATCGATAGATCGGGGGCATATTGTTTTGTCCTGTCTGTATGTTCGTCAGTCTGTCTGTTGTCAACTTTAACCTTCGCCATAACTTTTTAATCGTGAGAGATAGAGAATTCATATTTGGCATATATATACTATACGATTAAAGCCCTTTCAAAGTATTTCTCTTCGTTATGTTCTCTATTAAAATAAGTAAATTTAAGGCGAAACAAAAAATGTGCCGTACAACAATTTAACAATTTGTGGTGAACAGGAGAAGGGAAAGAGATGCAAATTATGAATTTGAAGTAGTATTACCTAGAACTCTGAAGAGGGTCGTAGATAACATCATGAAAGATACATGAAATTCCTAGAAATCCGATACGACCAAGGCAGTAGAATAGCAATAGGTACAGCTATACGATAACATTGAAACATTTGTGTGTTTACATGCTATATTCATGATTTTCAAGAAAACCTATATTTGGTGCGATAGTTGAACTGATGCGAATGGCATGATGGTTTGCGTTTTGCACTTGTAAACTTTTGGACCTCAGCATGAATTTTCGCTTTGTGTCAAAGTCTACCCTAATATAAATCGAGCCACTTTTTATATGAGGAATTAATCTGCCCGACTTCCTCGCTTAGTACCATAGAGACCAAATAGAAGTTCTGGTCAAAGATGTTTCAAATATATGCATATGTTGTTTTGCATAGTAATATTGGGTCGTGCCATTTTTGTACGTATTTTAAAACAAAACACTGTTGATAAATGCAGACATTTGAATGGATAATACAGTCAATATTTGACTGAGGGAAACTGTATTTTATGTTTGTCGTAAGACGGGACGTATTATGTTACGACGCTGTCCGCAAGTCCGTCATTCCGGGGTCTTTTTTCCGGACATATGCACATATGTTTCTGTCAAGAAATTAAGAGTGAGTTTGCAGGTCAACCGAATTGGTGTATCATGGCCTACTTTATGGCTTAAAGTAGGTCACACACTTTTCCGCACTTATTTCATCATGAATGGAAGTATTGCACTGAAATATAATTACAATCTTCCTCTCACAGATGCACAGATCTCATATCTCCAGATTCAGGATTGGTGGACCGTGGCCTACTTTAGGATTAAGTGTGTCGAAGTTTTCCGGACTTGTTTTCGTTATGGCTACATATATTTTCCTGAAACGGTACTCTCAAAGAAATATAGGTTCAGCTTACGTGTCAGCTAGATTGGTACACCATGACTTATTTATGTATTTATTATGCTCCCCTAAAACTTTCGAGGGAACATATAGTTGCTCTCGTGTCTGTCCGTCCGCCCGTCTGTCCGAGCTCATATCTCCTATACCGTTCATCAGAATTTGATCATACGTCACCAAAATATTATTTAGATTAAGGGCTTTAGGGAAAATGTAGGTCACAGAATGCATAGAAATGATCTAGAGGGATGAGTGAAGAAGTCTTGTCATTTTGGTTCTCTTCCAAAATCAAATACATGTATTAGAAGTTTTTTCGACATTTTTTTTTGGACTTTAAGTGATTTCAATGCAGAAAAGTGTCATATTTCCTTGTTAATTGATAATGATGATTTCTTATAGACTGTTTTGATCATAATTATGGTAAGGAAATTATTTTGAAAGAATTTTGTCAATATCTCAGTTTTTGGATTTTTTATGAATTTTTAAGACTTCCAAATGAGGGTATAGGGACAATTCTTCACATTTTTAACTTCTGGTGTTATACACGGAAGATTTGATGAAACTTGGTATACATGAAGTACTATATGTCCTCTATCAATTTTGTACATTTCATCCAAATTTATCAAGAGGTGGTGCCACCATGGCTAAAAAATAGGTCTCACAATGGTACATATACCACTTGGTAATTTAAATATGGAGAGTAGAGGTTCAAATCCAGCTGAGGTCAGGGTTTTTTTTTTTATTTCTTTACACATCTTTAGATTTTAAATGTTTCACCCAACATATGAAATCAGGCCATCAATTACGACTTTTTTCATTATGGATACAGGGATTGCACTGAAATACAGTTATAGCCCATCAAAAGAATACACGTCAGTTCACTTGTCATTTATATTTGGTCACCTTCCTCTTAGAGAAATATTCGTTCGGTTTGCACATCAGCTTGAATCGTGAAGGATGAAGCACTTTGTGTTTAAAGGTAGGTAAACCAGTTTTCTGGACCTTTTCTCATTCAATATGCATACAGGCATAGCTTTGGAATTTAAACACAATCTCTCTGTGAAATAAGCGTTCCGTTCACATTTCATCTAGATTTTTGCACCATATCCTACTTTAGGCTAAAAATTGGGTCGAAATTTTCCAGCCCTTTTACCGTTATGAATACAAGTATTGTTTGTAACCTTATTTGATGAGTTACTGCCCTTTGCAAAAAGTTGTTACCCTTGAAAAATACGAGACGAATCATGCAACGTAGGCGTTGCTCTTGTTGAAATTGCTGTATGTCGTATAAGGTTTAGTAAACATTTTGACATTTCTGTCTGACAAACTTGAGTTCAAATATAACGAGCGGAAGTAACTCAAATATGGACAGTTAACTGTTAAAGATTACGAGAATTACCGGAGTTACGTTATATATTTGCCTTTGGTTGAAGTGGTGTTACAGCAATGCACTTCTTTAGTGTAAATATGGATTTCTTTTACTCTGATTTTCATGGTATGACATGAACGTATCACTCAAAATATGATGCATTGCACATAATCTAAGTTTATAGTATCTCGTTTTACTTGTCAATAAACAGACGTAAAAGCTATTCTTTCAGCAATGTAGTGATAGAAATGCATATGTCTGCGTAGCCGCAAGTAGTGGCCCTAAATGAATGATAGGGCCACAATTCCTTACGTTGCGTAAACTTGCATTTTTGATAACGGAATGGTCGGCACGATTCTACGCATTTCGGCATCAAATGGAGCAAATATCTAACATATATATATACATAAAGCAAACGATCGGCAACGTTAACTTACCCCCGATCTGTCGTCTGAAGGCTCTACACACATTTTTCCCAACCTGTAACAAATTTGCCGGTTTCTGTGTTAGCCATTCGGTCTCGCGAGATCTCGTTAACAGAAACCTCACAAAAAGAGGCGGAGCTGCCGAAAAACACGTGGTCATTGTTATTTTTATGTCATTTCTCTGTTTACATTTTATTCATCGGCTAGTTATTTATGAAGAAGAAAACTAAATTGAAATGACCAGAAATGCGGTAACTAGCCGATAAATAAAATGTAAACAGAAAAATGACATAAAAATAACAATGACCACGCACCCATGACCACATGTTTTTCGTCAGCTCCGCCTCTTTTTGTGAGGTTTCTGTTAACAAGATCTCGCGAGACCGAATGGCTGACACAGAAACCGGCAGATTTGAAACAGGTTGGAAAAAATGTGTGTAGAGCCTTCAGACGACAGATCGGGGGTAAGTTAACGTTGCCGATCGTTTGCTTTATGTTTATATATATGTTAGATATTTGCTCCATTTGATGCCGAAATGCGTAGAATCGTGCCGACCATTCCGTTTATCAAAAATGCAAGTTTACGCAACGTAAGGAATTGTGGCCCTATCATTCATTTAGGGCCACTACTAGCGGCTAATGTCTGCGTTACGCAAACATTTCATGAAAAACAGTCTTGTTGTTTTAAAATGTTTAATAAAGGGTCAATTAAACAATTAAAATGTTAATGTGATATTTCTATTTGAATGGTATTACATAAATCTAAATACTTTAAATGTACGGTCCTGTGTTCTGGTCAATATATTGTAGATGGTAATTCAACTACATGTACTTGTGCACGGGCAGATAAGACAGTAGCGGAACCAGACGTGTATTTCTGTCGTTATTTCAAATGATGGATAGTGCATATAATTTGACGAAAAATATGTTTGCATGAAAGATTTCTGCTTTCTGACCAGGGTTTATGTACCTCCTAACGCCCTTTGTGATTCGCTGCATCATTGTCTGTTCTGTACAGTTTACGTAGAGACACGATCATATCTTTAGATAAATGCAAATCAAATCATTGCACGGGAGCAGTCCTTGTCTTGTGGATGAGATACACATCTGGTGCACAACATTAAAAGGTATATATGTTCTATATTTATGTAACAGTTGTACAGGAGAAGTAATTAACTCTGCTCATAAACCTAAACAACGAGAAACATTTATCCGATAACCTGTGGAATTCACAGGCTAGTTCAAATGAACCGGAAATAGTTAGCATCTTCTGTGTGGCTAGTTGAATCCGCCATGTATTCCTGAAAAATACAGCATTTACAAAAATATTCAAACCTATACAGTCGAAATGATTGTCCAAGACTGTCCATACACCCATTTTTGAGATCGTTGTCTGTGCAGGTATAGAAGAAATAGCGACATATACACAAGTGGTGGAAAATACAGACTAGTTGCAAATGGCGCAACGCGCAACTCTTTCCAACTTTAAATTCATCGACTATACACTACTTACTTAGACGTCAGCGTTTGTTATTCAATAACATTATCCAAAGTCCGCAACGTATAACCGATAAATTTCATGTTGCCAAAATACATGCATGGATTCAGTAAAAACTACTGACATGATGAGATATATACATTATTTCTTTGTTGAAATGCTGGTTGCAAGTCCGTTGAACAAACGTTTAATTGTCGCAATCGGTTGAACCGCAACTCTAAACAGTCTCCAAAATCAAATAATATTTCTTTGACCCAAATTACACAACTCTGATATATATGGTCTACTGACCTAAATCGATAAGATTTTCTGAAAAGGGTTGTTGCGCACTTTAACTGGAATTCCAACCTGATGTTCAAATTATTTTTTTTCTTTTAAATCAAAGAGAATATATACTTATTCAATATAGCGACTAATGCACAATCAAAATGATAATACAATGACTGCATACTTATCTGTAGCAAAACGAGTCTTTGGTTGAATACATAGAATGTACACAGTGTTGTTTGTATATTCCCCTTCTATAATTTTTATGGTATTTACCTATCTTTAAAACAGTCTTCTATGGAAAACAATGCTTTTAATAATCAGTTCTGAATACATAAAAGATATATATTCAGTGAATTCATTTTGCTTTGTACAGAGTTAACCATTAGATACAGAGAACAAATAAATAAATCAATCAATAAATGAAAGGAAGAAAACTTTAGAAATATAGTTAAGTAGATGAGATTAGGTTTCAGGGTCAGACACTACCATAATGCCCTTTACTGGACACAGTGCAGAAGTCCCTTGCATAGCTTTTTTTAACAGACGTCTGTTTAGTTTCTCTTTCATGTTTTCCGAAAATATACTTGACTCGCCGTGACCGACCTTCAACAAGAAACCGTTATATATATATACATGTGAATGCTTTCGCTGCATTGCATTCAGAACTGGAAGGCTGTAAATATCTGACATCTTTTACACTGATTTTACTAAATATGATCGATGTCTCTAATTGTCTAGGAAAATCAGGCTACACTATTCTCTCATCTGTTTAGTAGAGGTGAAAATCTGAATCGAGAAATCATGATGAGGTTTCTGTCCACACATATTTCTGGCTTACTGCTTATTTCATCAATGGATGGTACTCGTGATTTTTGTATTACATAGTTGTTTCCCATTTGTGAAGGTACATGTGTATTCTTAAAAGTCTCTGTGAGGTCAAACAATTGCTATGGACGGGTCACTTTCCCGGTTCATGTCGTCAGTTTCCATAAAAGTGTATACGTTAGTTGTTTTGGCTACCCAAAAAGTATATTACTCTGTGTTACGAACAGACCAAATACTGTCAATGAAATCTCGGTTTGTATTACACTCATATGAATAGGTCTAATGCTGTCAATCAAGTATCAATTTGTATTGCAATCATACTTCTGGGCGCATATTTGAACATTTATATAATTTTGGTCTTTAGCTTTCCATCTCTTAACTGAAACGGATTGTCTTTGGATCACGGGCACCCAATATGCTAAGTATCAACATCCTAGAATAAAAATGTTCCAGTTATTTTCAGAATTGCATTAACTGTTATCGCACGAACAGACAGATGGACATTCAAGGAGAAACTGTCATACCTTACAACTTCTTTGTATTCTATTACACCAATAAACTTTGAAAATTCTGAGGGTTTTGAAAGAATATTGAGTAAAACAAGCATAAGCTTCAAAATTCTTGCGTAATAACTGATTATTATTGTAACTTTTTTTAGTAATTTTTGCCGAGCGATATGTCAACGTAAAATGTGAAGGTGATATTTAATATAAAGCATCATGCATTGAATCAAACGACTTTTTAAAGTTTTATGACTCAAGCCGTATGAATACATTAAATCATTTTCCATAAATGACATGGCTGTTGGCGCTAAATTTGATTATGACGTCATGTCCGGTCGTACGAATTGGACATTTGATTTTGACCTCACAGACATAACAATTGGTTTAATGTCACTTTCTTGTTGAAAAATGGATCGGAGTAATATAAATTTGAAAGCCAACAAAAATAGTATAATAGACAAACTGCTTATTGCTTGTGTTTTATGAAGTTAATAGCCCTCTTTTACTACTACTGTGGAACTGACGTTCTGGTTGGCTAATTGACCTTTCTACGGTTCGTAAAATAACGTAACATTCAGAGGATTTTCTAACGTTCTATTTGTTATGAAATAAACCAAGACGTCATTTGTCGGACTTCAAATGACGTCATCACAATTTAAAATTACGTGTAGTGGAAGGATGAATGATAACGTATCCCGTAAAAATTTTGACGTCATACTAAAAAACCCGATTGCCTCTGTCACCATTTTGCGGTGACATTTATGATTTTGCCAACCAAAAGCGCAGAAAAGGTCAATTAAAAGACCGGATAATGACGTCATATTGGGATGACGCAGATTTCTGCTGAAATAAATAACTTATCCTTCCAAAAAGAATATACCGATCCATAATATTACAATAAAGAAAGTGACCACATGTCCGACTTGTGCGACCTTAAATGACGTCAGTACAACCAAACTTTGCGTTAGTGTGACATCAAAGGAAAATGGATCGGCGTATTGTGCTGACATCATTCGGGGTCTGACAAATTACACTTCTTTGACGTCTTTTATAAAAACATCATTCAAATTCCTCCGAATGTCACATTATTGAACAAACAATTGAAGGGTCATTGGAGTACATTATATTAGTCAACAGTAACCTCTAAACATGGAGAGGCATATGGAGTGGAGAACCCTCTTTTTATTGACATTTATCTATTACATAAAACTTAACATTCCTTCTGAAATACAGGAGAAATGGTTGAAATATATGTTAAAGCTACGTAAATTCCTTTTATAACTGACATTACTCAGTGTGTAGTGCAGAAATTTCATTTTCGAATACAGGAAGGAGTTTGTTAATAGAATACTCTATATCTTGAAATATATAAGTTAGAATTTAAAACATTAAACCTTTTTCCTGTTGATCTTATCTTTCATTCCATGCCAGATATACGATGATTTGCCGTAAAAATTTACGTCATTCTACTCTGACGTCACTATGCTAGTATTAAGGTCATAATGAAAATCAATTTCTCAACTACTTTATTAAATCCGTCACGATTTGCGTTTAGTCACTTACAAAATGCAAAAAATAATTACTAGTATATGGCGTCATGACTATCACAAAGTGCGCGCGTATGTTGACGTTATTATAGTTGCGATACTCCGTATCAGAAAAACGACTACTGATTTTATTACTAATAAGTGCCTATGTGAAATATATGCCGCTTTTGGCTAAAATTAGACTATAGGTTTTTATTTGAAAGGCTTTTCTATCCATTTGTCCCACTTTCCTTTGTTCTCGTACGACAAAATATAAGACCCTCTTTGATATATTTAAAAGTATCTTAATTTAAAATTTGCTTATAGTACATTTACAATCTATTCATACCGATTACTACTATCAAACTGATCATCATGAGTGATTCTATTATAATAAAAGCCTGTCTTTTGTATAAGATTATCTTTCCTATGAAGTAAGAATTTAATTCAAAACGTCGTCAGTATTTCTTGTTTTGGGGGATATTAAAGAGGTATATTTTGACTCATTACAATGACATGTCGGTTTGATTTTATTCATACTTATCTATTTCAAATTACATCACAAAAAGGTACGTATGTGTATGTGCAAATTTGAATTTCAATTCAAATGTGTTTAAGATAATTTAGAAAAATTTTGCCCCTAGTGCGTTAAACGATATTTCACATATTTATTATTATCCTTATTATTATTATTATTGTTGTTGTTGTTATTCTCAATTTCCTGCAATTTACACCTAAAAAGTAAGGATTTTACAGTGTAGTTTTTTTTTCAAATCAGGTCCGTTATAGGAACCCTTCCCAATGGAAATTCATTGATTTTTCCAGAAAATTGTCTAAACTTTTCCCAAACACTGATCTTTTAGCATTATGCAAGTAAGACAAAACATTCTCAAATGAGAATAGAAAAGCACCTTTGAATTTTTTAAACACTGTTTTAAGTCAACTTATGTGTTATTACGCATTCGATGAGACATAAATTTACTGCATCGCATTGGCGGATTTAGTAGGGTGTTGCAACCCTCTCTTTGGTTTGAAAATCTTATCTGAAAGGGTCATTCCGACCATTTTCAGGGCTGCAAACCAACCCCCCTCCCCACCTTTTTCCTGACCGAATAGTGAATAACATCAGTCATGGGAGGCTGTAACAACCAAACCCACCTCCCCCTTTTCAAACATTTATAGATCCGCATATGCATCGTATGTAACTATCCCATGACAGTCCCATGAGTATAACGTGGGCTTGTAAAGGAGTGTTCCACACAATCTACAACCACGTGCAATATTAGATATTCCACTACCCGATTTTCTATTTCAAAAATCGATTTATATCTTGTCTAAGAGTGAGAAGGGGGGGCCCACACCATCCCTTTTTATGAAGTGTGAAAATTATGGTTTTCCTTTTCTTAATGTGCACTTCAATGAAAATTTCAAGATCATTTCCGCGTGTATGATATATAATCCTTTATCTGTATTAGTACATATAATTGCGCAACGAGATGCATAAAATGTTAAAGGGCCTTGTTGTAAAGCGTTATCTCATTCAACCAAATTTATGTCGATTTAAAAATCTACCAGGAAGTGCAACTGAAGAATCCTATTGGTCTTTTTTTCTGTGAATTAATAAGATTGTGTCAGCTCCTTTGTTCCCTGAATGAGACTTATTATTTTCTTGTAATTTGATGATAACGGTACATCAAGACTGAATTGTTGTTTCGAAACGATATATTTAGAAATTACGGACCGTTACCTGTAGGTGCATTCTATGTACACGGTTTTATGCATTATCGTACCTCTTAAAGGATTATAAAGGGAAATCCCGACAATACATTAGCGACAAATTTATTCAAAGTTTGCTTGTTGATATTAGTAGCACGTATATATGTTCTAACATTTACTACAAACACAAATACTTCTCTTCATCAAGTCTTAAGACGACAATGGAGTCGGTAGCTTCGTAACTGACTGCATAGAAAGCAACGTCACGTTTACTCGTACTATGCACTCTCTCTTTTCCGAGATATTCCGGGTATTTCTTAGTGTTCGACTTGACAGACAGAATGGAGCAAATTCATATCCCAAAGTTAGGACACATCCTATATAACAAATCTATAAATATATTTCACCTATATGGGCTCGAGTCCCTGAGCTGACAGACCAAGTGCCAATGTTTGCCAGAAACATGCTTAACGTCTACAGTTTTCTTCTAAATATCCCACTGGTGGTCACCGCATTTGTGTGAAATAATTCGAATGTGTTGTCAAACAGTGATGAAGGTGGGTCGGTTGAATTTAAAAACAGAACTGTATGCAATATGTCCAGTGTTACGCTTACATAGAAAACTATACTATAATATACTACATATATTAGCGTTTAATATTATCCATAAATAAATAATTTTATAAAGCACCATGTTTATTCTTAATTTAATACACAATGATTCAACATTTGTTAAATAATATACATGTTACTTATTGATGTATACATATTATTCATGTACACGAATAAGTGACTATAAATATTTGTAAATAACATTTACATTACGTTTCATATATGTATACATTGTTAAAAGAGGTAGATAATTTAGGTGTTCTTGTTACCTTGTCCTATATACAATGGATTTCCATTATTACACACTCCTTTTACAATGCAACGTTTGCAGCAAACAACAAAAACCCTGTACACATTACGTGCTCATCAACTGACATATTCGAAAAACATATGAAGTTTTCCAAAAATTAAAAATAAATTACTAGTATTCCCTCGTGGTCAGTGTAGATACGGATAATCTTTTATATAAGTTTTAATTGGAGTTGGAATAGGTAGGTCATCTATGAATTTCTTCACTTTTGTAGTATTAGTAGTCAAAGGTAAAGACCGATTGATTGTCAGACGGCATGCATGTTTTAAGTCCAACACAGCGTTCAGTCGTGGTTTCTGCAGCTGTATCGGTAGATCCTTTCTCCCCGAACTCTCCAACCATCGACATATATGGTGCCGATCTGAAAGACTTAGGCGTACATAGAAATCCACTAATTGTACAACACAGTCAAATCTAGGCATTTTATTGCGAATTTTGTCCTCGCAGTCTAAAAGAAAAACTCCCTTACTATATATAATCCGGACACTGGTTGTTCCACGGGGTGTCTTAACACTGACGGAATACAGAAATCGGGGATCCGAGCTGTCGCGAATGATAAACGTTCCTACACGTTCATTTCTTAACAGTCTCTTTGCTTCTGGACTTGACATTCCTTCGTAATACCATCCTGTTTGTAGTAATCTATCTACACTTACAATCTGAATCCGTATGTCCTTCTCACAATAATATGTATCCCCTTTGTCGCAATCTTCCTCAAATAAAAGTTCTGAAGGAATTCTAGAATTAAAACCAGTAAATCCACCTTGCACTACTTGCATATCAGTACAAGATTTGCAAGCATGTTTCACCCCTTCACATCCCCGCAGAGAATTAGATGAGTTAAGTGTACACGATCTATCGATAGACATACATATATCTATAGAAGTCGTATTACTACTATCCTGAATTATGGCCCTCCTTCGGTTACTCTCAATGGTCGGCATTTGGATACGTATATCAACTGAAGTGAACACATAATAATCATTTCTCTTCTATAACTGTGTATTTTGTAGTACATTCTAAAATCCTTGATATTCGACGAAGCCTGTAATCTTCTATTCTAAAAACACGTCTATCGTTCTGAACAAGTCGGGCATTTTACCAAGAAATGATAAAGTCATTACTAGTTCCGAGAACTCTAACACCATGTCGGAAAACACCTAATCTATTTATAGCCTCGCATACATGTACCTATTCGGGCTTTATCGTACGTCGGTATAACATGCGCTTAGTAAATATGACCTACTTTTTAAAGTAATACACTCCGATACAAAGGACAGATTATAAGTTTAGTGTGATGGGTATCTTCGGTGTATTTTATCAGTTAACACGAACATCGTATAGAAGCATTATTAAGATATGTTGCAAGTCAACAGTACATTTTGTTAACATATATCATTAGTCAGAATGAGTATATGAAAATAACAATGGTGAGGGGGTATTTGGCCGTGATACTTTTTATCAGAGATGCATTTAAAATATTAACAAATTATGATTTTGGGGGGGGGGGGGGGGGTTGTTTGGATACAGAAATTACTGTGGCGAAGTCCTCGGAATTCTGATTAACTGTAAATGGCTCTCTCCAATAAGAAATACCTTGATATCACCCCTATCTGTCGATATTCTGTTCCTCTTCTGTAAAACGTATCGCGGTTCAGACCACCTCCTGTCTCCATTTCAAACAAACTGCAGTATTGCTAAAGAGCGGTAAATCTTTAATTTCAATACATATGTGTGTATTATGCTGCAAGCCATCGTGTTGTAACAAAAATGCATACAGAAAATATGCCAAAAAAAGAAGCATCGATTTCTTATATATTACTCATTAATTTCATTTGCATTCTGTGTATTACAAACCACCATCCCCCTTTTTATTCGCTAACGAAAACACAATACTTTTAAGACCATTTTATTACAGTTAATAGCTACCGTGTGGCCGATTTCCTAGAGCGCTGGTTGGTTTTCTTGCAAATAATGATTAGCTACACATACATGTTATCACTTTCCTTTCAAGGTTTTCCAAGAAAATCAAATAAAAATTTGCATTGTTAAAATGATTTTAGCTAAATATTGATCAGAATGACGGAAGAGGTATTTATAACACGGGTGTATGGCCGCGTGCGAGAACAGCTACATTCTTGGAAACTGTTTTGTTTGAAATAACGATACAGGTAACGATGGAAACATGTCACACATTATATGGAAAAAAAGTCTACGAAGCCGTTGTGGACATACCGTAATTTGCAATTTATCCAGCTCTCAAATGTGAAGCACAAACTAAAAGGATTATCATAGATATCCAATTAGAATGAAACTCACCATTTGGGGGGGGGGGGGGGGGGTTAAAATAATATGATTTCCATATTAAGCATTAAGAAGTGTTTCGAAAATCTCAGGTTAATGTAGAAGTATTGATTTTACTGTCTGTCAAATAATAATTATAATCGGTTGATATCACTACGGCGCATGACGGCATCGATTATCCCTCACTAAAATTATCACACATAGCAAGATCACCAGGATTATTCCATACAGCAGGTTCACCAGGATTAACCACACAGCAAGATCACCAGGATTATCCTATACAGCAAGATCACTAGGATTATCCCACACAGCAGGATCACCAGGATTATCCCACACAAGATCACCAGGATTATCCCACACAGCAGGATCACTAGAATTATTCCATACAGCAGGATCTCTAGGTTAATCCCACAGCATGATCACCAGGATTATTCCACACAGCAGGATCACCAGGATTATTCTACACTGCAGGATCACCAGGGTTATCCCACACAACAGGATCACCAGGATTCTCCCACACAACAGGATAACCCATGATTATCACACACAAGATCACCAGGATTTTACCACACAGTAGGATCACCAGGATTATCCAAAACAGCAGGATCCCCAGGATTATCCCACACAGCAGGACCACCAGGATTATCCTACACAGCAGGATCACCAGAATAATCCAACACAGCAGGATCATCACCAGAATTATCCCACACAGAAGGATCACCAGGATTATCCCACACAACAGAATCACCTGGATTATCCGACACAGCAGAATCACTAGGATCATTCGACGCAGTAGGATCATCACCAAAATTATCCCACACAGAAGGATCACCAGGATTAACCCACACAGCAAGATTATCCTATACAGCAAGATCACTAGGATTATCCCACACAGCAGGATCACCAGGATTATCCGACACAAGATCACCAGAATTATCCCACATAGCAGGATCACTAGGGTATCCCACAGCATGATCATCAGGATTATCCCACACATCAGGTTCACCAAGATTATTCTACACAGCAGAATCAAAAGGATTAACCCACACAGGAGGGTCACCAGGATTATCCCACATAGCAAAATCACCAGGATTATCCCACACAGTAGAATCACCAGGATTATCCCACACAGCAAAATCACCAGGAGTATCTCACATAGCAGAATCACCAGGAGTATTCCACACAGTATGATCACTTGGATTATCCCACACAACAGGATCACCAAGATTACCCTACACAGCAGGATCACCATGATTATTCCACACAGCATTATCACCAGGATTATACCACACCATGATCACTAGGATTATCCCGAATAGCAGGATCAATAGGATTATCCCACACAGCAGGATCACTAGGATTATCCTTCACAGCAGGATCACCAAGATTATCCTACACAGCAGGATCACTAGGATTATCCGACACAGCAGGATCACCAGGATTAACCCACACAACAGGATCACCAGGAATATCCTACACAACAGGATCACCAGGATTATCCCACACAGCAGAATAACTTAGAATATCCCACACAACAGGATCACCAGGATTATCCCACACTGCAGGATAATCAGGATTATCCTACACTGCAGGATCACCAGGATTATCCTATACAGCAGGATCACTAGGATTATCCCACTCTGCAGGATCACCAGGATTATCCTACACAGCAGGATCACTAGGATTATTCGACACAGTGGGATCATCACCAGAATTATCCTACTCAGCTGGATCACCAGGATTATCACACACCAGGATTAGTTCACCTTACATGACTTAATAAATATTGATCTATGAATCCCTATCCAAAGAGCTGATGGTTCTCGTTAATATTAATGTTACTGCGAGGTTTGACACCAGTGTTTACTGTCTCGTCCGATGGGCATTTGCTCATAAGCCGGTCATCATACCGGCTCTCGGTGAAGATGTATGAAAATTTTGTCAATGAAACAGTTTATTTCACGCTATATATGATATCAAATATTATGAATTTAAAGTACTGTATAGTTCAGACTATATATCAGATATTCTACTTCATCTGAAAATTATATATTGTGCAACCAACAATACTACAATATCTGACATGGTGACATGCATTCAGATTGCCACCAGCATGTAACTGACGGCACATCAAAATTTGCCGATGTGTACTTCCCCTCTTTTCTTACCGCGGGGAGAGGTTTGTAGTAATGTCTCTAACAACCTTTACCCCTGAAAACCTTCAAAATAGAGTATTTTTAGTCGCAAAGTTCTGGTCTCCATTTATAGAGAGGAATGATGCATGTAATCATCTGCGTTTTGATCGATATATTATGAATACTCTTCCCTTTTTTCCTTTCCTGATTCATGATTTCCCCGAATTCCCGATTTTCTTTTTTCCAAGTATCTTGTACATAGTTTATCTACCCAATTCCTTTTAAGAATCTTGTGTTATATTTGTGCATGATATGATATTTAAAACGCGCCATCAAAATACGACAGTATATGGTCTTTAAGATATCTTTACGTACACAGGTAATGGGTTTTCCTTAAGTTTCGGTTTCTTTATTCTTATTCAACAGAAATTATCTATACAGTCTGATTTTAGACAAGTTTTTGAAAACGTGTTTACGTGGATATTGGACATGATTCGTTTACAACAAAAAGCAAGCAGATGTTGTATACAGACTGATGCGACTGAGTAAAATCGCTTTGATACAGTGCATTTGATGTGTCTGCGGACAGAATTTGTTTTAGAAATGTACTTCATATGGACATTGAATGTAACCTCTCATCTGGGTCCCCCTATTTCTCGCCAAAAGTATGAGTAAAACTTCAGATTTGGCAGCCAAAATAGTTGAGTATTTTGGTTAATACATAACTAGCTAGCTAGATAGATAGATACCGGTAGATAGATAGATAGATAGATAGTCATTTTACACCACTACACGATTATTTCGAGTACATTGTGACGAAATTTGACTGATGCACTGCATAGAGATTTATACCTTTGCAAAAGACCCATTCGAAGCAGTGAGAGTTCTTTTACACGCCACGCCTACTGTGACACAGAACATTGGTTTTCACTGCTTATCCGAAAGACAGAACACCGCATCTTTCACGGTGGGTGTGGAACCCGGGACCTCTCGCTCACAAGCCGAGCACCTCATCCACTGGGCCATACCGGCTGACACAGTGCGAATAGAGCGGGAATCATTCCTTTTTTACGATTTAAAAAAATTTTTCTCCCGCTCTCTACGACCTTTCAGGTTGTGCCCGATCTATTCCAGCGATTCTCCGCCGAAAATATATATCGTCTATGACGTGATAAAATATAACGATACTACTCTTACTTTTCAAAATGACTTGCAAAAAAAAAAAATAAAAATAAAGATAATAAAAATAATACATTGTGTATGACCAAAAATGTTGTGATGTAAATGCATTTCACTGCAACAAATCGCACAAAAATCCACACATTGCATTTGTCAAAGAATACGACTTAACAAAAGCGGAATTCTGAAGGAGCTTTAAGACAAACATCACAGGGCACTTTGTTGCCTTATTTTATTTCCAGAAAAGGGCATCTAAATAATCACTCTATCTGCATCCTTCTTGAGTATGTAAAATTTATCAGAAAAAAGTACTCTCTCTCTTTCTCAGACATCTAATTAAACATTCTACCTGCATCCTTCCTGAACACTTGTATGAAAGGGGAGGAAAGCCATAAAGAGCTTTTTTTGTCGTGCATGCTTCCTACTAATTACAGCGACAATGGCCTATTCCAAGAATACATAACTTTACACTATTCCTAGAAATGCCACACACCATACAGTGCAATTATACTAAGAACAGACAGCTGTTTGTTCAGTGAATACTATACAAAGCAATATCTTCATAGTAATTATTCTCAGAAGGCTGGGTGTACGTGCATACGTATATATACATATATATATATATATATATATATATATATATATATATATATATATATATATATATATATATATATATATATACTTAGTATCTGGGAATGTAAATTGTGGGTCTATAATGAACCTATTGTATTTCAAATCAAATGTATAGATTTCATATGAAATCATCTTCGTGTGGCCATTTTGTTACTGATTCGATCCGCTGTGGTACATTGTTGATAGTGTCATAGTCACATGACACCAGTTACTTTTTTGTATTTTGTAAGTGGACGGATCAGCTTCGTACATCCTCAGATGAATGTGTATTTAATGCAGTTAAAATATTTTTCATACTTACTTAACTGTTTTCAACCGCTTAAAGTTCACCTTACTAATGACTATAATTTTAATTTCCTCTTTTACCAATTTTGTCTGAACTAATGGACAGCTAGTACTGTTTAGATCAAAATAATGCCTTCCTGTATCTGCATGGAATAGGTATCCACTAGAACAATATATATGATGTAGATGACACAAGATCTTCGTGTGGGCGTCAGTGTCAGGGAGGAGTCTACAAAGCCTTCAAAGGTGTATTCAATGGAACAGTATATAGCTGGTGTGCATGACTCGAAGGTCTTCGTGTGCGCACCAATGTTAGGCAAAGAGGGGGGGGGGGGGAGGGAGATCAACCAGCCTTCAAAGATGTATTTACTAGAACAGTATAGGGCGGGTGTGCATGACTCGAAGGTCTTCGTGTGCGCACCAGTGTCAGGTTGGGGTGTAGGGAGGACAACAAGCTTTCAAACGTGTATTCACTAGAACAGCATAAGGTTGGTATACACGACATGGCAGGTCTCTCTCTCTCTCTCTCTCTCTCTCTCTCTCTCTCTCTCTCTATATATATATATATATATATATGTGTGTGTGTGTGTGTGTGTGTGTGTGTGTGTGTGTATATATATATATAATTGTGTGATTGTGTGAACATGTGAACGATACAATTTTTGAAGGCTTCTTCTGAACAACCTCAACCCAAATAACTTTATCATTATTTTACCCCTCTACACATTTATTTCACGTATATATGATAACGACATCTACTTGATATATTGCATAGACATTTATACCTCCCAGGCTCTGCAACGGACCCACCCGAAGCAGTGAAGGATCTTTTACGTGTCATTCCTACCGTGAAAAGGGACTTCGGTTTTCACTGTCTCATTCGAAAGACAAGGCACCGATGTTTCCACAGCAGGAGTCGAAGCAGGACCTCTCTGTCACAAGCCGAGCACTTCATTGACTGAGCTACACCGGCTCTCCCTAAATAAAATTGAAGCTCTCTCGAAACAACCCCAAAACAGAAAATCTATTATCTCCGAATACTATACTCGTTTGAATATAATGACCTCGATACTGGTCATGTGACCGTGGTAAAGCACTCTGCTCTTCACTATTACACATTAAACAGTCCATTAAGTTCACTTTTTTCTTGAGAAAAATGTAAAAATAATAGACTAAAACTAATGTACGTAAAATCTAAACATTTCTAAGTGACATTGACCTTGGCGGTATGGTCAAGGTTATGACACCACCTTTCCATAAGGAGCATGTATACAAGTATAAACTTCAAAATAAAGGATTGAGTATGTAGAATATACAGTGCACAGTGACCTTAACCTTACAGCTATACTACCTTGCTTCAAGATTTTGACACACCGCCTACCTATAACGATCAATTCTACAAAGAAGTTAATCAAATAATGGGTCGGAAAATGTGTTACGGACTGACGGACAGATATCACCGTAACATTATACGTATCGTCAAATGACAGGCGTATAAAAGCCTCTCTGTAATAGACTTGTGAGATACGGAACAAAGAATTTATAAAATATGTGTAAGAAACGAAACAGCGAAATTTCAGATTCGATGTATATATCTACTTATCTCTATACTTTTACTTAGAACACAGTATACATATGCAATTCGTTGTAAAAGGAATCTTCCGCATAGTTTATAGAATAAAAATATACAAAATATTTCCATACCAAACAGGAAGTATTTTGTCGAAAATTTTCGAATTCTGTGAAAACAAATATCACTAATCAAATGAACAGGAACAAATAGTGAGATAAGCATGGTGCATGGAATAGGACAGAGAAATATGAATTTACCAAGAGCTGCCAAAAGACAAAAGAGCTCTCTATATGGGGTATCTATTGGTAGGAAGAATACTATCGAAGATAATGGGCTATTTTTTTTTTTTTTTGGAAAAACTTTATTTTCTAAATTTAAATTATTCTCCATCTTATACATCTTCTTTTGATCTTAAGATATTTATTTTCAACATGCAACATAAGATAGAAAATATAGTATTACTGAAAGTTGTAGTCACTATGAATACATAATGTACATTCTAAATATAAATATTTCTTACTATATAAAGATATGACCAAGGTAAGGTTAGAAATTATGTTATTGAACAAAAAGCTCACGCTGATTATAAATGTTAAACACATGTATCTCTTACTATTAAAAAGGTATGACCAAGATTAACGTTATAGAATAATTAGTTTTAAGACCAATGTTTAGGTTACAAAATAAAAAAACTGAAAGGACTGACAGTCCTGAGAGTCGGCCAGCTTGAATTCATCAGATTAAATAGGCAATCTTATCTTAATATAATGGAGTTTGCGTTACCATTTGACACTAATGTTTTTGTTACCTTCATATTGATGGACAGACTTACTGACATGGATAGATCTTTTAAATGTTAAGATTTATTAAAGGTAGTAAAGCTACTACTTGGATTTTAAATTTAAATATTAAAACTAGAGCATGTTTGTAATACATATGACCCCGCGTGGACGGAATTCATAGCGGCAACAAAGCTTGACCTTGAATATTCTGATCCGGAAATCAAAAGGGCACGTCCTCGACTCATGGATAGTATATGTGTGTGAAGTTTCATTACTTTACCTAAATAGTTGTAGGAGTTAGAGACCGGAAATCAATTGCCCGACGCCCGCCACCTGACGCCAACCCCACGTCAAATACATTAATCTATCTTCGTCGAATGTCAAATATTTTGGCGCAAATTACAAATCTGATGACGTCAAGCAAGGTTGGACAAGTCGGACTTTTAATTTTGATGTCATAATATTTCAATCAAAAGTCCGCTAAACATCGCTTTCTATGCTGAAAAGTGGATCGGTGGGTTAAGAGCCGAGTTTTGCAACTCGGGTAAAAATTTAGGGGTAGATCTAGTACAAGTTTATTCTCCCGTGTACAAAAACATGTTGTCAATTTGCCTCTGCCCTCTCATCGCATTTGATTGGGTATTTGTCATACTTATATTGGCTTTTTATCTATGTGCAAAATGCTAATAATTTTTTTCTTTTCCTATGGTCCTACAACAAAGAGTTCGAAATTGCCTGTCCCCGAAAGGAACTTTCGTATCAGCAACTTCTTGGTCCCACGTCTATATTATTTTGTTGTTGTCCGAGTCGAGGCTAAACCAAGGGCGACCCTCTGTCCAGTGGAACCTTTTACTGCGATCTAATTCCACAACTTTAGACAAAATGTCGTTCTTCTTCCTGGACTTCCAGACCATGTACTCTATGCATTCTCTATCACTTTATACACAAAGTTCCATAATATTTTTGGAGAAAACTTTTATTGAAATGTCCAGATAAATACAAAGGATACACGCTATCAAGGGAAACGGGAGAATTACGCAGTCGAGTACAACTGACGGTGATAAAAACATGTAACTGTAAAGTGAAATCAAGTCTTGTTACAAATTGTAAGGCATTAAATGCTTATTGAAATTTAAGGAGAAGATTGGTTCAACTGAAAAAATGGCATTGTCATGAACACAAAAGCATATCGAAACGTCCGAGGATTTTTGTCTCCTATCGTAATATTTTGACACACGGTTTGTAAAGAAATAGAGTAAAATTCTCGGTGCCATTTGCTAAACCCAAGGCGTACGTTTTGTACACAGAATGAGACATTTCAAAAATCGATGCGCGTATGGTGAATGGCGCACGTTCTTTCTAATTATTGCCATTTTAGCAGAAAGAATGTACGAAATCGAGTAAGCAAAGAGCAACAAGGAAATAATATGAATCCAACAACATTTTTATATAATATTCATACATATACCTAAAACAAAGCCTAGAATTTTTCATCCTAGCAGGACTTAGGGTAGCCAAAAACGCATACATGTCTCCATTCGGGGTCAATTGGTACATTGATACCATTATACGTCGTTAACCAGGCCATGTCGCGTGTTTCCGGCGATTTTCCATATATGGGCAATGCAATGCTTCAGAAATGTACACCTTACAGATGTAGAATTGTAACGTGTATATTCCGCAAAGCGTTCAGTGGAAGTATCTAGAACTGCAAACTACGCTTGTGTTATAGTAAAATGTACATTCAAATATGCATAAATACATGTACAAACTTAATGTTTCACCGGAGAGGTTTTGCACAGTTAAAATTGCCCATGAAAGTGCATATGTAAAATATACAACTGCGATTAGTACAAGTGTAAATAATACATTTGTACAAAGTACATGTGTAAAAGATACATATTCAACGTAAATTTACATTTCTATATGTCTGAATTTTTGACAACGAACACCCTCCATAATATTTCATGGGATTTACATAGCTTAAATGACAGGAGCGGTAAGAGTTAAGGTTGTACCGAAATAATGATGCAATAATTGAAAATTCAGATTTCTTTATTTATTTATTTTTTTTTTTCGCGAACGTGAACCGTGTTCGCTCTTCATTGAAAAGTAAGTAATCGGAGTCTTGTAGTTCTTAACCCGTCAATTGAGATCATAAGGTCTTGATATGAAATGTCGTGAAATGAGACTGAGAAGGGAATTAACGCACGGAGGAATTTATACGGTAAACATTGGCGGATTTAGAGGGGGGCGTGGGGGGCGCACGCCCCCCCCCCCCCTAAACCTAAAAAGAGAGAGAGAGAGAGAGAGAGAGAGGAAAAGAGAAAGAGGGAGGGTGAAAAGAGAGAAAGATTCTGTGTGTCATCTAAACCTCTCCGGATCTTTCATATCGAATACTATTTTAGTATTTACATAGCATTTCCCGGTACCCGGTGGCTGTGTAAGCGGGCGCGGGCTTAATATGTAATTATCCACAACAATGACATCACAACTTCAAACGAAGCGTAGAAAAATGCGGGGTCGATTGGACCTTTTTTTCAACCCAACAAGAAGGTACGTAGGATTGTAAAACTTATAACCATACATATGCATAAAACGTTGTATAGAGTCTTCGCGCTAACCACAAAAAGGGTTAATTTCTGAAAGGGTTTTGGGGGTTTTAAAACTCTTAAAACCATTTTCCGTCGGGGGGCTTCGCCCCCCTGAACCCCCTACCGGGGCTCTGCCCCGGACCCGCTGGGGGCCTACGCGCCCCCCCCCCCCGACCCCTCGCGCTTTTGTTGATAATCACGCCCCCCTAACTACAATTCCTGCATCCGCCCCTGGTAAAACCAGGGGCGCATATATCTGAGTTGTATGAAAATATTTTAAGATATATACAGCCTAGGTAAAACGATACTTGTGTAAAATGTGAATTAGAATGGAGATACGCGGCATTTAATACGAGGCACTATCGCAGCCAGGAAAACGTGGCACTGTCGTGGCCAGGAAAACTGTGGTTCTCAACGGACCACGCCATGATACCAACTGTCGGAAGCAATTCAACAGTGGACGTTTATTCCTTGTTCAACATGATATGTACTGTAATTTCTTCCGTGTTCAAAGCTGTAATATTAATTTTATTTATTAAGTAATCTATTATTTTTGCACTTAAAGCAAGAAAGGATTTATATAATAAATTAATTAATGTTAATCACATATCAGAACAAGAGCAAAGCCTAGCGTGGCATGATACGCCCGTCGCTTAGTTTAACGGGAAATTATATAATGTGGAGCCACCCCCTCCCCCAATTATTCAGGACTCAAGACAACACATGCTTGGGCCCAGAGCAACAATCCTGTGTGATATTTTTGAAATCCATAGAGGCCGTAAGAAGTTATGGCCAAGAGAAGAATTCACCTCCCCCACGTTTTCTTCCATGTCAAAAATGTAAGAATACAGAAGAAATAAAAACCAATAACATATATTTATATTAAAGTTCATATATAACTCTACCACATATTTAAATTTCAAAGAGATTGAGTGAGAAATGAATTCTTGATAATTTTCTAGTTTTTCTTTTCAAAAATACAAAAAACAAATATAATAATAATCTAAGACCCATGACTCTGTAGCAACAAAGGGAATATTTTCGAATTCGAAAGGCATATTCTTTTATTTTATCAGAGTATTCTGTATAAGTTTTATGAAAATCAGTTCATGATTACTAATTTATCACATATATCCCATAGGAACTGCCAGTATGTCTTTACTATCAATGCAAAAAAAATATATGATCAAGGGTCATAACTCTGACAAAACCAAGTCAATCATACCGAAATGCGATCTGGTACCTACGCTCATTGATATAAAGTTATATGCCAGGTTTCAATCCAATACCTGAAAACTTTAGAAAAATTTCGGAAAACTGTAAAATCCTCGAAATTTTCGAAGTTCAAGCGCCATAACGCTGGCAAAACCAAGTCAATCATATCGAAATGCAAACTGGTATCTACCTTCTTTGATATAAAGTTATATGCCAAGCTTCCTTCGAATACCTTGAAAGACAATGTCAGCTAAAGTCGACCATCTACCCCTTCCTACTTCCATAAAGATAGATAAAACAAATCAACCCATATATGTTTATGTCTTAAAAGTAACAAGCCATTTTTTCAAATTCATTTTCTATATTCCTCAACATAGTTTCTTTCAAACCCATTTTTCACAATGATAAATATATACACATGGGACACACCCACCCATTCTTCATAATTCCATGCTTGTATTTTTGTTATTATAAACAGCTACCGGGGTATACACTGACGTTTACATTTTTGGATACAGAAGTACGTGTGTAAGTCAATGACAATTTGAAAGCGTCCAGTATTTTGTGATGGTGGTGGTGGATACTTTCGGCAAACTGGCTCCCTTTCCTATTGGTTCCGACCGGAGATCGATTCCGGGTATAACGAAGATGACATACCAGAATGCTGTAGTGCCCTTTCGATCTTTACATCCCTATAGTACGTTAGGTACGAACATTTACTAAAGTACGATAGTTGTATTTACTATATGTACTTTTACTAGGACGAGATAGTTGAACTTATTGTGTACTTTACGGCAAATTCACGATTTTCTTCCATGTAGGAAGTACTTTAATTCAGATGCGGAAGGAGAAACGATCATGTTTGGGGACATTCCTTTAAAGTATCATGTCTCCTGTCTACACTAAAAGTGATGGAGAATAATTTCGCAAGTATATGTATAATTCAACCATAAGAACCTTCTAGTCTACAGTAATTAACAATTAATTGCAATTTCAGGATGCTATTTTAGAATATTTTCAACAACAGAATTAATTTGTTAATCAATTCATATCCATTTCTTTATTCATTTGCTTATTCCTTTGTTTTTAAATCATTTTATATGTTTGACTGGTGGAACAAAACGATATTTAAAATGAAATTACTAAAAGAACAGACAGAATAGAGCTTTATTTACACTCGAGATCACATTGACATATCTTAGTATATTGATTGATTGACTGGTTTTTGTTTAACGTCACACCACGAATATTTCACGTATATGGTGACGGCATCTGCCTGGTGCAGGGCATAAAAAATTTTGACCTTTGCAACGGATCCACCCAAAGCAGTGAGGGATCTTTAACGTGCCATGCATACCACGACACGGGGCCTCGGTTTTTACTGTCTCATCCGAAAGACAGAGCACCGGCATGACAAGAGCAGGACTCGAACCCCGGCCTCCCGATCAGGAGTCCAGCGCGATACCACTAGGCCACGCCGGCTTATATCTCAGTAAATAATAAAGAAATGTCATATGGCATGCGTTAACAAGATATACAATACATCAAATATCATAAATAAATCAAAGAAATTGTTTCATTACTATCTTTACGATTTCCACTTTTTTCAAGTTTTCTTTTACTGTATTTGACTTTCAATACACAAGCAAAAAGTAAAATATAAACAAACAAATAAATGAAAACTAATTAATAGATTTAAAAACAAGAGGCCAAAATGGGCCTATATCGCTCACCTGAACAGCTAGATGATCAAGTTGAAGATATGAAAAATGGTCCCCCCCCCTTTTCTTGGAAGTCTTAAAAAATTCATAAAAAATTCAAAAATCGAGATATTGAAAAAATTCCTTCGCACCAGCATTCCTTACCATAGAAATGATTAAATGAAACCAAATGAATGCATCAATGTTTACTAAAAGAAAATAATAACTCTTTAATGCATTAAAATAACAAAGTCGAAAATAAAAATGAAAAAACGACAAAAATTTGATTTCGGAATGGAACCAAAAATGTCAACACTTCTTCCCATATGCCTCTAAATCATTCCTATGCAGTCGGTTTGTCGCTGTGTGCACCCGATCTGAATAAGAAGTTTGTCAAAGGAGGGTACTCTCTGTGACCTACTTTTGTCTGTGGTGGTGCCACCTGTTCATGGATCCTGACACAGATGACCACATTTGTCGGGGACCTTGAGTATTTGATGCATGCCAAGTTTCATTGAATTCCAGCAAGTGGTTCCGAAGAAAAAGTTAAAAATGTGAAATGTTTACACCAATTATCCCACCCCCCTTTTTCTTGAAAGTCTTAAAAAATTCATAAAAAATCAAAAACATAAAATATTGAAAAATTTTCTTCACAGTAGTATTTCTTACCATCAAAATGATCAAATTAAACCAAATTAATGCATCAATGTTTACTAAAAGAAAAAAATACCTCTTTTCTACATTAAAACTACCAAGTACAAAAAAAAACGTCAAAAATTTGATTTCGGAACGGAACCAAAAATAACAACACTTCTTCACACATCCCTCTAGATCATTCCTATGCATTCGGTTTGTCTCTGTTAGTGTATGCCCCCGGTCTGAAGAAGAAGTTTGTCAAAGGAGGGTACCCTCTTTGACCTACTTTTGCCTGTGGTGGCGCCACCTGTTGATGAATCCGGACGAAAAACAACATCACTTGTAGGGGACCATGAGTACTACATGCTTATAAAGTTTCATCAAATTCTGTTCAGTGGTTCTGGAGAAGAAGTCGAAAATGTGAAAAGTTAACGACGGACGACGGACGACCGACGGACGACGGACGGTGATTGATCACAATAGCTCACTTGAGCCTTCGGCTCAGGTGAGCTAAAAAGTTAGTAAAATAGTTGTAACACGCACGCACACACAAGGCTCGCTGGAATGGGATGACTTTTAAGATAATTTTTAACATGTTACAACTATCAGATATGATTCCACAACCTGACCGATAGTAAAACTGAAATGCGTCCTAAACTCGGCATTCCAGATGCAATGTTATTGTAACAAAATAAAACGTAGGTCAAATGTCAATGTGATTGTTGAAGATTCCCATCCCGTGGAGAACTAGAGCAACGTCTGGCATGGCATAATACGCCCGTCGCTAAGTTTGAAGGGATGAATTGATCCCCCCTTTGCCGACAATTATGTGAAATATCATTCAAATCCGTACAATGGATAGCAAGTTATGAACCGGACAAAGATTTACCCATCATATGCAGTGTGACCTTGACCTTGCAAATGTAACCTTGCTTTAAGGCCAAAAACATCCTTGGGTCCTGGGCAACAATTCTGTGAAATAATATTCAAATCCATGAACAAAGTAAAAGTTACGGCCTGGACAAGAATATAATTAATACTAACACTGTGACCTTGATCTTGCAGATATGACCTTGATAATCAATAGGGCCCATCCTTTAGTTAATAAGAAATAAGTTCTAGTTTAAACAATTTGGTCTGTACCTTGTTTACAATATGCATTCTCAAAAATTTGCTGTTTTTGTCTCCAAAATGACCTTGGCCTTTGACCTTGATAATGAAAATCAATAGAGCAAAGATTATCAACTACAATCTCAGTCACCGTATATTGAAAGCAAGCAAAAACTGCGAAAAACGGAAAACTTGAAATATGTATCTATCAACCAGGTTGGTTGGTTGATTAGTGTTTTACGTCGCTTTCAACAATATTTCAGTTATATCGCGACATCGAAGCAGGAGGTTACCAACCTCTTAAACATAGTGGCACAACCCGGGAATCGAACCCGGATCATCGGCGCCGCAAGCCAAGCGCTTAACCACTACACCACGCCTGCCCCCTTATCTATCAACCAGGACCTGACGAAACCACAGAGTACGCTAGCATGTGAAGACCGACAACTCGTAAAGTCCCATCAGCGAAATCCACATTCGTGTTGGATGACAGTGTTTATTATTGATAATCATAACAACCCCCCCCCCCCCCCCCCAAAATAATGATAATGATAAATAAAAACACAAGATTCTATCACTGGACGATCTACCCCACGACAAGTTGCTTCTGTACACATGAATTCGAACACTCCAAACTAGTGACCATATTCCGCTAACAGAACTTTGAACTAAATACGCCACTGTCTTAGTCTTCACATTATTTCATTCTGGGGCTCTAAAGTCTACAACATATCATATCCGACCCAAACACTCCGTTAGAATCACCTCGTATAAATAAGACGAATGTTACCATTTATGTATTAACTACTATACAATGTATTTGCAAATCTCTTACTTCTTTATATAGTAACAAGAAATCGTCAAAGACGGTATGGCTCGATTGTAAAGCAATCTATCTATACACTGAATTAAACAGGAAAAATTGTTTAACATGTAAAGTAAGTATCATTAATGATATGTAAGAAATCAAGCTAAATGTAAAATCACTCTGTGTTCACTGAAACGTGACATCGATGTCAAGGTCGCCAAATTTAGCATCAGTCGGGAAGAACTCATCAGTGTCTACAAACCTACCAAGTTTGACGTATTAGGTAGCATCAATGGTAAGAAATAGTAGTAGTAGTTTATTAGTCAAAAGTCATACAACTTATAGACATATATATATATGAAAATACAATAACAAATTTATGCATTGGTACAAAGTACAAGCAATAAATGAAAATCGATATGTATATGAGCAATTACAATTGTAGATATAAATATGGATAACTAAATCAAAGAATTTCTTAATTTAGTGCTTTTCATTAGATATTTACCAAGATTACAGAGTTCTTTGGTGTTGGTTGAACTCATCAATTAAACCAGTTTGAAAGCGGAGGGTTTTCGAAAGTAATAAGGTTTTATAAATTCAGATCTGAGTAAATCGAAGAAAGAACATTTTAAGATAAAGTGAAATTCGTCTTCTATGTCCGTCTTACATAATGGACATAAGCGCTGGGAGACTGGCTTTTCGCGAAATCTGCCAGTTTCAATACATAAATTATGAGCAGAAAGTCTATATTTTGCGATGTATTTTTTAAGTGAGAGAGGTATAGGTTTAACTAGATATGGCTGTAGAGCAAAATTATCCACACAATGTTTATACAACTGAGATTTGGGAGAAGTTTCCACTATATTAAAAAAGTTCTGTTTACATTGATCAAAAATGCGCTGCTTAGTAACAATAAACACTTCTTTGTGGTTGATTATTTCTTGGTTAACCCAATATTCTGATAAACCAAGAGATTGAAAGAGCTTTCTAACCAAAGCGACCCAATTTTTACAATTAGATTTTGACAAACACTCTTCATACATATAGTTATAACATGCTTTAAGAATACAATTTTCAGTTTTTAAAAGTTTTAAACCAATATTTAACAATCCTCAATTGACGTCTGATCAAGAGAGGGTAACGACCAAGTTCGAAATATACCAAAACATTTGATGTTGAGCGTTTGACACCTAGTATATTTTTACAGAAGTCAGTGTGGACCTTTTCAATATCTGGAGCTGAGTGAAAGCCCCAGACTTCCGAACCATACGAAGCCACACTACTGACATAGGAATCAAATAAAGATAACAAAGTTGGGTAGTTCAGATCATATGACATACATTTTTTCTTTAAAGCAAAAAGAGATTTTCTGCTCTGAAGCGCTAACTGCTTCTGGGTAATACTGAATTTGCTATTATAATTAAAGATTAACCCAAGATAAGTAAATTGATCTACAATATCAATAGGTGTTTCATTCAGGTTCCAGGATTCAGAGTCAGGTACGATACCTGGATTTCTAAAAACAACAATTTTAGTTTTATTTATATTTACAGTAAGAGACCATTTGTCAGAATAAGTTTGCAGAGCATCAAGCATAGATTGTAAGCCCTCAATAGACTCTGAAAACAACACCATGTCATCAGCGTACAATAATAAATAGAGAGATAACTCTTGTAACTCAGTGTGTTGTACACCATTATGTAAAAAATTAGTTTCACAGTCATTCAAGTATAGGGAAAACATTATCGGAGAAATTATCTCCCCTTGTAATACACCGGAATTTCAAACGAAAGACTCGGAAAAATTTCCATTAACGAGAACTCTTGACTTTATGTTAGAATACAATGATTTAATAACATTTAAAATTTTACCGCGAACACCGAGTTTAGAAATTTTATACCAAAGCTTAGATCTATCTATTGAATCGAATGCTTGTTTAAAATCAACAAAACAACAATATAATCTTTTTTTTTAATTTTAAAGATTTCTCTATAATGGAATGCAGTGCAAAAATTGCATCAGTGGTTGATAAACCCGGCTGAAAGCCGAACTGAGCATCTGTAATTATGTCATAACTCTTTGACCATTTTAATAAACGTTCGTTGAGGACAGCTGTGAATAGTTTCCCCATATTACTCATTAAACTAATACCTCTGTAATTAGAAGGGTTTGATAGACTGCCTTTCTTATGCACGGGGACAATAAGTGTTTCAGATAAAACATCAGGAAAACATCCAAAGGACAACATGGCATTGAATATTATAAGTAGTAATGGCAGCAAATCAGATTTGAATTCAATTAGGTACTCATTCAAAATACCATCTAAACCATGACTTTTAGAACGCTTTAGCTTTTTTATAACAAACTCCAACTCGTCCAACGTTTACAAGAAATTCACCGAGTTCAACGAAGCGTGACATCAGGATCACCTAAACTTTGCATCAGTTGGGAAGAACTTGTCATTGTCTACAAGCTTACAAAGTATGATGTAGGTATCATCAATGGTATACAAGAAAAGTATAATGAAAAATCAGTCTTTTTTCATTGAAGCGTGGCATCAAGGTCAATCAACAAGTTTCGCATTATTCGGAGAGAACTCACCAGTGTCTATGATACTACCATGTCTGACGTAGGTATCATAAATGGTAAGCAATATTAAATCAAGCTACTAGTAAACGCAAATTGTAGACGCCAGACTGACAGTCGAATAGACGAGCATGTCAAAAAAGACCGTCTCAGTTAATACATTTATATCTTTAATTGTGCAAAGTCAATTGTATAATTATGGTGAACTTGACAGATTGGCTAACACAACAATTAATACTGACAATCGGTCACCGACCCATTGGCAAAAATATAGTCATGTTCATTTTCTTGTTTATATGCATCTTTTCGTATTATTTTGCACTTTTATTGATTATTTTATGTGGTGACATTGAACTTAACCAAGGTCCTGGATCGCTCAGCTCATCTGACTTATCGAGTCGCGATGATGCTAACGATGAACTAATAAATGATATTCAATCGTATTTTTCATTTGTACATCTAACTGTCCAAAGCTTGCTTTCTATTTGCGACATCATCAATGGGAACTATTTGATTTTGATATTTTGTGTTTCACGGAAAGTTGGTTGCACAATGGTATCCACAATTCTGACATTTTGTTAGATGCTTCAGTGATACCCCGGTAATTGCAGGTGTGACCGAACTGACCAACCAGGCGGGGTGTCATTGTTTATTCTAGCCCGAGATTCTCTACCCTTCTCCCAATTTTGATATCGGCGGTTTGTGGGAGAGGGTCAGATAGACTTTGCTCATCAAAAGTTGGAATTTTAGCGATACCAGCCGGTATCGGGATGTACAAGCATCTGGTGAAAAATAAGCGTTTGCACTGCGAACCTGCAATCTATAATCCAACAAATGAACATTGAACTTACTCAATCATAGCGATATCTGTTCCAAATAAATTCTATAACCTCTGCTAACAGCCGTTTTATCTGCAAACACGACAATATTCTCATTTCGCCATTTGTGTATACAGTATGACGTCAGATCTCGCCGAACGCGACTCCCAAAACCTATGGCACAAGTTTGGTAACTGTAGCACCTGTACTTTCTGTACTCTCTCTTATAATGATATACCCCAAACTATTTCACCCAGTCACTCGAGCAGAAAATGTGGGTCAGATGCATCATAGGATGCATGTGTTCAAGTCAACGTCCCAAGATAAACCAATGGTGCAAGTTTGGTAACTGTGGCACATATACTTTCTTCAACTTTACTTACACCACACTTATCAATCCAATCACTCAAACGGAAAATCTATGTCAGATGCATAATCTGATGCATGTGCATAAGTCAGCATCCCAAGATGATCCTAAGGTGTAAGTTTGGTAATTGTAGCACCTATACTCCAGTATTGAGTTACCCAAAACTACTTAACCGGACAGGGATGGAAACGCGGACGCAGGGGGTATAGCATAAGCTCCTCTCAACTTCGTCGAGGTAAGCTAAAATGCCCCCCCCCCAAAAAAAAAAAAAAAGAAAAGAAAAAATAAACCCTACTAATAATCTTTATCACTGGAATAAATTTTTAAAAAATAAGAAATGAGGTAATTAACCCCTTAAGAGAAGCTAAATCTGAGTTTAATGAATATATTTGTAAAAACTAAATACAGGGCACCGCTAAACCGGTACATAATACGCCCGCATTTTGTTATGATGGATAAGCACTTTGGTACATTTAGATACTACAACACAGTGTATTTTTCTTCCTCTTCAATTCTTTGTAGGTTAATTGACCTTCTTCACGCAGTCATCATTTCCCATGTTAACACCCACCCCCTTTTATTGATACACCGACTGTAGGTGTATTAATACATTGTTTTGGATAACATTCCCCTTACAATATGCAAATCTTCATAGTGTGTTCTTTCTTTGTACAAAGTTTCATCAAAACCCCCAAAGGTTTAGAAGAAGTTGCGAAGACTGGATGGTACGGACAAGCAGACGTACCACAGCGGTATAGCATAATATGCCCGCATTGTTATGCAGCGTATAAAAAAGCAATAAATTTGCTAGTAAAGACTGGTGGAAATCGGTCAGTCAGGTAGCTTGTCTATCTAAGCAATCCCATGATAGTCATTGTATGTGCTCTGATGACAACTCCCAAATAACTGATGACTGTCAAAAAGCCAATTTTTAAACAATTATTTGCTTCGCAATCATGAATCATCGAACCAAGCAAAGAACTTCCTGACGCCCATCAGCTACTACATATGTATAACTTAAGTCAAATTGAAATTACTGCAAAGGATGGTAGTGATGCAGTACATTGTTTGAACGTAAATATGGCCTCAGGTCCCGACTCAGCAAGTCTCAGACTTTTAAAGGAAGCTAAAACGAGCTGAACTTTCCACTAAAAATATTATTTCATATGTTATTATGTATAAATACATTTCTTTCTAGCTGGAAGACAGCATCTAAAGTTCCTGTGTACAAAACATAGTGCAATCAACGATTATGAAGCTCACCTCATGGTTTTTGACGATGATAAGGTCATTTCTTTACATGTTTCATTGAAGTAGGCATAGAGAAATCATTACCCGGACAGGGTTAAATGGACTGACGGACAGACATGTTCACTCGAGAGGAACTCATCTGAAACTAATTCTTCCTTAACAAATATAGATGCATCTTTGGTACAAGTTTGAACATCCTATTCTTCATATAAATTAAAAGAAATGAAATTACTAAACATCACTATAGCAATCTATTAAACATCACTATAGCAATCTATTAAAGATACTCAACAAGCAGAAAATTTGAGTCAGGCACAGCATCTGAAACTAGATTCCTCCTTTATACAAATAGATGCATCATTTCTACAAGTTTGAACATCCCGTGCCTCATATGAAAGAAATGACACTTTTATACATTACTATAAAAATATATAATATAATATAATATAATATAATATAATATAATATAATATAATATAATAATCTACTAAACATGTTCAACCTGAAAATATGGGTGAGGCACATCATCTGAAACTAGATTCCTCCTTAACACATTTAAATATGCATCATTGGTTTAAGTTTTCCAGAACATCTTAGACCTTATATTAAAGACATGAAAATTGTGGACGCAGACACCAAGAGGCCGATAGCATAAGCTCTCCCTCTTGCTTAGTTTAAGGAATGAATTTTGAAAGTATGGAAACATCCCCTCTTTGCCTATTATTCAGGACCTCGAGATAACACATGGTTTGACCCTGGCAAAACCATGTGAAATAATATGGAAATCCTTGAAGGCAATAAGAAGATGTGGCAAAGCGAAGAATTTTACCCCTCCTCCTTTTTTCTTCAATGCCAAAAATGTAAAAATGCAGAAGAAATCAAAACCTGTAATATATATTTAAGTTCATACATAACTCTAGCACCAATTTAAATTTCAAAGATTTGGAGTGAGAAATGAATTTCTTATAACTCAATATAACTTATAACACAATAAAAAATCAAAGACCCATAACTCTGAATCGACAAAGGGGATATTTTCAAAATCGAAAAGCATCTTTTTTTATTTTATCAGAGTATTCTGTACAGGTTTTATGAAATCCATTCACGATTACTAAAGTTATTGTGTTCCATAGAAACTGCCATAATTCTATCAATGAAAAACAAGGTCATGACACATCTTTGGGTTCTGGGTAACAATTTTGTGAAATATAATTCAAATCCGTGCAATGGGTAAACAGTTATGGTAACGACAAAAATTTACTCATGAATTGCACCGTAACCTTGTCCTTGCAGATATGACCTTGGTTGAAGATTATGACACACCCTTGGGTCCTGGACAACAATTATGTGAAATATTGCTAAAATCCATACAAGGGGTAAAAGTTATGGCAAAGACAAAGATATATATGACATACCCTTGGGTCCTGGGCAACATTTCTGTGATATATTATTCAAATTGATGCAAAGTGTAAAAGTTATGGACTGGTCAAGAACGTAACTGACATAAGCACTGTGGCCTTGACCATGCAAATATGACCTTGAAAATCAATAGGCTTCATCCTCCAGTTATAAGAATTGAGTGTACAAAGTTTGCAAGTTCTAGCATAAACAGTTTGGTCTGTACCTAGTTTACAATTTGCATTCTAAAAAAATTGCCATTTTTGCCCCAAAAATGACCTTGACCTTTGACCTAGATATTGAAAATCAACAGGATTCGTTCTCATGTCATAACAAATAAGTGTTGAAAGTCCTAGCCCAAACGGTATAGTCTGTATTGTGTTAACATGGTGAGGACAGACAGACAGATCCACAACACCATACCACAAAACGTCCGTATACGACAGGCGTATAAAACGATATCCCCCGCCCCTCACCAACCCCCAAAAAGAAGAGAATTATCGACAAATAAAGTGAAGATCTAGAAATCAGAATGTAACTGTCAACGGCAACGAATATCCTACCATTGAAATAAACGCAGGCATGCCACAAGGATCCCACTATTTTTTTTTTCTCACAGTTATAAATGCTATAGTACACGTATTAACTCGCGGATGACACAAGTCATATAACTGTGGAAGATACTAAGGCTTTAAATCTCGATTAAATAAATCAAAACGTCCTGTAGTAATTCTTCAGTATTATGATGTTGGCACACGTCGTGGTCAAGTACTCCACGCTCGACTGTGCATTGGATGTAGCAGCCTCAAACATAATTTGGTTTTAAAGAATATAGAACCTAATCTGATTGTTGATGCGAGGCACAGAGTCTACATAACATTACCTGTTATATTGTCTTTTTTGTTCTTATCAACGTACTGTTCAGTTAAACTTTATGAAAATTGCAATTAGGGGACGACCATTTGATTCTGAAAGGGATTGGGGGAGGGGGGCTGGCAAATTTGGTCGAGTCAGATTATTTATTTTCAGATCTTTGAAGGATCTGATATTTCTTTTCGTGATATCCCGGACAGGACAGATTATTTATTTTCTTGACTTTTTTGTCACCAGTAAATAATTATTAGAAATGCATTGTAATATATGTCATTAACTGAAAACATGCTAATATAAAATCGACTCATCAAACAATATGCAAACACTACTTTAACTACATAGGTCTTCATACTACTAATTTCTATAGCGAAGTGTATAGTCTAAGTCTCTGACATCCAGGGGAGAATTTCCATTTATCACTATAGAAGGACATGTGAGGAAGTGTTGATGTTTAGGCTTCCTGTCCGAATGATAATATTTTATTAGTTTTTGACTTACTTTGAACTATGTCATTATAATGCAAAAAAGCATCTCATAAATATTTTTGATACATTTGATGTATTGATTTCTCACATTTTTAACTTTGCCTTCACTACAATACATGTACTTCTAGACTGAATTTGAGAAAACTTTGAAGACAATAAGCAAAGATGTTCCTGTACAATTTTACATGTTTTAAAAGTTTTGAAGAAACTAAACATTTTTGGCAATCTTCAAACATTGTTAATATCAGATGAGAGATGAGGCGAATTCAAATAAGACTCCTAGTAGCCACTCATTTTAACGTTAAAATATCGGTGTGCCTAGCATATAAATGAGGGGAGAACAATACGAGGGGATGTCGGGGAAAGGGATTGAAAATTCGCTACAAGGGGATGCGAATGACTCTCTTCCGAACAAGAAACTGTAGAGGAAATCTCACAGAAAGCAGATGGTAGAGCCCTTGTCCCCCTTTTGCCCCTCAAAATTGACATGCAAATATATTTTCAGAAAGTAACAACTCTATTAAGTTTTGTCAAACATATTCAATAGCACCATTTGTCCAATGCTATAAATTCCGCTGAAATGGGAGTTACATAGTTAAACTACTACACATTATAATATAAGTAGCAATCTGGCGAGCGAAGTGAGCCGGAAAAAATCAAAGTGTTTCCTATAGAAGATTCAGCTTTATCTCTGTATGATCTGGTATATGTACATGTTAGCAGCCAGGATATTTATTTTCATTTCAGTCAAAGCCAGATTCTTTATTTCCAACATTTTAAAGGTCAGAATATTCATTTCCAAAAAGTGCCAATTTTTCTAAAGCCCTATGTATTTGTCTGTATGTAATATTACATGCTACTTATTTGAAAATAAATATTGTTTAAACTAAGTGACTTCATTTTAACTAGAACTGTCGTAACGGGACAAATACCCCCGCGGCAACAAAATTTGAAGTTGGCATAGACCAAGGTAAAGGTCACGAGGTCAAAGAGTTTGGTACCGACAGACAGGTCTCGCTACAAGGAATACACATGTGTGAAGACCCCATATCTTTTGGTTCAAAATTTATGGCTAAGGTTGATGTTTTTCAAAAGTAGGTCAAACGTCAAGGTAATTGGGTGAAAAATTTTGAAACTGACAGAAAGGTCTTACTACAAGGAATACACATGTGTATTATGAAGACCCCACCTCTTTTGGTTCAAAAGTTACGGCCAAGGTTAAAGTTTTTCATAAGTACCGGTATGTCAAACGTCAAGGTCAAAGTCACAGGGTGAAAAATTTAGATACCGACAGAAAGGTCTTCCTACAAGGAATACATATGTATTTTATGGAGACCTAATTTCTTTTTGTTCAAAAGTTAAGGCTAAGGTTAATGTTTTTCAAAAGTAGGTCAAACGTCAAGGTCATGGGGTGAAAAATCTTGGAACCGACAGAAGAGCTCTTCCTACAAGAAATACACACTATTATTATGAAGACCCCACCTCTTTTGGTTCAAAAATTATAGCCAAGATTAAAGTTTTTCAAAAGTAGGTCAAACATCAAGGTCAAAGTCACAGGGTAAAAATTTAGATACCGACAGAAAGGTCTTCCTACAAGAAATACACATGTGTATTATGAAGACCCCATCTCTTTTGGTTCAAAAGTTATGGCTAAGGTTAAAGTTTTTCAAAAATAGCTCAATTGTCAAGGTCACAAGGTCAAAAATTTTGGTACCGACAGAGAGGTCTTGCCACAAGAAATACACACGTGTAGTATGAAGGCTCCATCTCTTTTGTTTCAAAAGTTAAAGGTTAAAGTTTCTGGACAGACAGACAGACAAGGTGATTCCAATATACCCCCCAAACTTCGTTTGCGGTGGTATAAAAATATATGATACCTGTAAGCTAGTAAGTTACTTTTTCAAAATCAATACCTGCAATGAAATCTCTGGTCATGAGAAATCTATATTTGAAATATTAAGGCATTTTCGTCACAGTTCAAAAGATATAGACCAGGTTAAGTTTTTTTAAAGTCAAAGTCAAGGTCACAAGGTCAAAAGCAGAGACATATAAAAACAGTGTATACATGTCTCTGGTTAAAAGACTTGAACTAAAGCTTATGGGGAATCCATGTGTGAAATGTCAAACCCTGTCCCTCGCAGTTGATAGACATTGCACGGGTTAAAGTATTGTCTACGGATGCCGCCGCCGTCGACGACAGCGACACGGGGGGTATGATATTAGGTCTCTGGACTAGCTAAAATGAGGACCCAGATAAAAAATGCTTTAAATATCATGGAAGTATAAGGGTTCTTACAACATGACAAAATCTGAGGACCCAGATTCGATACTCGCTATTGGCTCGGATTTCCCTGAGGTGAGATATCATGCTCTGTCTCCTATCTGTCCGGATGAGACAGTTTCTCTGATCTGAGATACCATACCCTGTCTCCTATCTGTCCGGATAAGACCATACCCTGTCTCCTATCTGTCCGGAAGAGACAGTTTCTCTGAGGTGAGATGCCATACTCTGTCTCCTATCTGTCCGGATGAGACAGTTTCTCTCAGGTGAGATACCATACCCTGTCTCCTATCTGTCCGGAAAAGACCATACCCTGTCTCCTATCTATCCGGATGAGACAGTTTCCTTGAGGTGAGATACCATACCCTGTCTCCTATCTATCCGGATGAGACAGTTTCCTTGAGGTGAAATACTATACTCTTTCTCCTATCTGTTCGGATGAGACAGTTTCTCTCAGGTGAGATACCACACCCTGTCTGCTATTTGTCCGGATGATACAAATTTCCCTGAGGTGAGATACCATACTCTGTCTCCTATCTGTCCGGATGAGACAGTTTCTCTGAGGTGAGATACCATACTCTGTCTCCTATCTGTCCGGATGAGACAGTTTCTCTGAGGTGAGATACCATACTCTGTCTCCTATCTGTCCGGATGAGACAGTTTCCCTGAGGTGATATACCATACTCTGTCTCCTATCTGTCCGGATGAAACAGTTTCCTTGAGGTGAGATACCATACTCTGTCTCTTATCTGTCCGGATGAGACAGTTTCTCTGAGGTGAGATACCATACTCTGTCTCGTATCTGTCCGGATGAGACAGTTTCCCTGAGGTGAGATACCATACTCTGTCTCCTATCTGTCCGGATGAGACAGTTTCTCTGAGGTGAGATACCATACTCTGTCTCCTATCTGTCCGGATGAGACAGTTTCTCTGAGGTGAGATACCATACTCTGTCTCCTATCTGTCCGGATGAGACAGTTTCTCTGAGGTGAGATACCATACTCTGTCTCCTATCTGTCCGGATGAGACAGTTTATATCGGGGCCTTATATGATGGTGTACGTTGGTGCGTATAAGATCACTCACCAAGCCGGATAGGGGTCCATGTCATAGGACAAAATGACGAAGCAATGTACCAGGCAGGTGCCACAACATTATAAGTGCAATAGTGTCTGGGAGTGATGTAAAACAGTAACACCCCCCCCCCACACACACACACACACACGCCTGTAATAAACTGCGGAAGTGTGTTTCGATTTCGTAGTGTAACACGCGTACGGGATACCGTACTGTAATGAACAAACACAAATACCTGAAAGGGAAGTGATTCGATTTTTTAGAACAGCTATATCTGGCATCGGTATACCACGTATACAGGATGTACTTTTTATCACTTCATTTGACGAAGGCAATCATACTCCCATTAGGTTTGTTGTTAAACGATCTCAAAACTTGTTTTACACACACACACACACACACACACACACACACACACACACACACACACACACACATATATATATATATATATATATATATATATATATATATATATATATATATATATATATATATATATATATATATATATATATATATAGACATATCACTATCGAGCACCACAAAATAATACATGCATGTTGTAAGTAAATAAATCAATTAATATGAATAAATCAGTAAGAATCCAAAGGAATTGGGATAACTATAATAATCATTTTGCATTTACGGAGACATAGACTGCTGTCAGTATCTATATATAGAGAAAGATATAGACTACTGTCAGTATATATGTAGAGACATAGACTACTGTCAGTATATATACAAAGACATAGACTATTGTCAGTACATATAAACAGAGACAAAGACTACTTCCAGTCTATATACAGAGACATCGACTGCTGTCAGTATATACAAAGAAACATATACTGTCAGTATATATACTGAGACATAGGCTACTGTCAGTATATATACAGAGACATAGACTACACTCAGTATATACACAGAAACATATACTGTCAATATATATTCTGAGACATAGACTAATGCCAATATATAAACAGAGACATAGACTACTGTCAGTATATATACATAGACATAGATTACTGTCAGTATATATACAGAGACATAGACTACTGTCAGCATATACAGAAACATAACTACTTTCAGTATATATACGTTCAGTAGTCTATGTCTCATATACATTCGAAATCAGATAACTTTAAACTTCCCGTCGCTCTTTCTCGCATGATCTTTATGGGTTGTTTCTACGAAAAGAAATACGGTGAAATGTTGCCCTTTATCTGTATTTATGTTTTTATGAAAATATTTTATGTAAATCGTTAGTCAATTTTAAGAAATTATGTTCAAATAGAAAATAAAATGGAAGTAACATTCATTTGTCGCAGTTGACTGATTCAAGGAAATCAATTTTGACTGGTTTTTCCGATCAATTTTTTTTATCATTGGAATTTATTTTCGGAAAATCGCGATAAATTCTCGGTAAATGTACAGACACTCCTGGTTTAATTCTAATCTCGTGCTTTCGACTGCATAGACATATATTGTGTTTTCTCGATCTCTCCAATCAAAGGTATTTATTTACATTTTAATGCTAGATTTCTCATATTATTTCTGATACTTATTTGTATTTCTGAATTTATAGACCCTTTCACGTTAACTGTGGGACTGAACTTTTTGGGAAATAAAATCATCACTGTTCTTGAAAAAAAAGAAAGATTAAAACTCAATGAATATTTTATTATGACAAAAAAAGGGGGGGGGAACCATCCCCAAACGTCAGTCCAGCTGTCAACGTAAAAGGGTTGATTGAATCCAGTTTTATTTAGACGAACTCAATATGGCATTGCGGTGTTAGCCTTCGGCAAATGACTGAGATCGATTATTATTTTACGTCAGTCCAATAGTATTTCACGTAATATGGTGACGGCATCTAGCTGTTGTATACATGACAAAGAAATTCATACCTTTGCAAACGACCCTACAGTACCGAAACAATAAGAGATCTTTTTACGTTTTAAGCCTACCGTAACATGGAATCTCAAATTTTACTATCTCATCCAAAAGACAGGATACCAATGGGTACACGGCGGGATTCGAACCCCGAACCTCTAGGGTCACAAGCTGAATATCCCATCCACCTAACCACACTGGCTTCAAATGACCGACTTTACAAATGAGTGTTTCTGAAAATCTTTTAAGTAAAATCATTTTGTTTCCAATTAAAAGCATCAGCATTCATGGTTTTACTACTTGAAATTTTCCTGTTGCCATAAAGACTGAAATTACTCAATTTTTGCAGTTGAATATTTATTGATATATAAAGTAATGCAAGACCAACAGACGTCTGTTTTTCTTCATACACATTTTGCTACAATGCAATTTCGACAGATATTGTTAGACAACGCCTTCTTCCTGATCCTGCCTGTGCAGAAATCTCAACATGTTGTTTACTTCGATATTGTTTTCCCAGGAATGTATGTTTGGTAAAATGAGTATCATCAAATCTATACATTTTTATATTTAGAAGTAAGACATTTTGTATTTCCGTACCTGCTTATCAATTTTGTAATTCCACGACTGTATTTCTTTGTAAACAATACATTACAGTACATGCCTTCGTCATGGCCGACGACTTTCAAGTCACGTGACGTCGTCATTGTTTGCGACTTCGTTTGCTTTATTTTTCATATTTGAATATTGATTGAAATTTTTCATCAAACCAAACCAAATCATACTATCATGTAACATGTTTGAATTATTTATTAAAAAATGCATGTTTTAGTAACGAAGACATGTATTTATAAATAGTCAATGTTTACGTCATATGTAAGAAAGCATAAAATTTAAAAATAAAAAAGTTCATAGCATTAGAGCTTTGCATAATAATTAATACATGTATATAGAAAAATATATGATTTTTTATATAAAAAATGCAATGCAGATGTATACATTAATGGTATTTTAACGAAGCATTTACACATTTCTTCGTGTAGAAAAAGTAAACAAATACTGAAATAGCAGTAAACTTCATTAACTTCACTTTCGCGTCAAAAAAGGAGAAATTATTTGATTTACAAACCATCAGTATGTTCCCTCTAACATTCCTATTGTTACAAATAAAATTGTTTCCTCGATATATCCGAACAACTTAGTTTCCATGTATACACCGACTAAAATTTCCAAGATGGCCGGCAGTTTCCCGGCAGAAACTTCTCTTACATACCCTAATTCTTATAGGTGTACTTGAAATATAAACACGTGACCTAATATGAACTTTGGAAAGATCTTGCGTGATATCAGACATCCGTTCAAGTTTTAATTTTTTTTAATATACAAGATTTTGCCTACATAGAGCAAAATGAAGTGTACAGTTTTTCTATATTTTTCATTATATTAAATTTAATCATAAATGATCAATAATGATTTGAAAATATCTCCAAGAAAAATCGAGTGTCAAATTGTTGAAAATGTTTAAAACAATAATATTTTAAAATACATTTCTTTACTCGACCAAATGAGAGTGACTTTTTAATTTCTTGAATTAACATAATTCTCTCTCTTATTTTCTCCTAAATCCATCAGTTTTTGTACATTTATTAATTGTATATATTAATCTTTACATATTGTATTGATGTTATGTTTTCGATTTATAAGTTGTATCAGAGTATCATTAGTTGTATTCAAGTATTTTGATGTATCATATTTCGCGCATGTTTGCTTAATCTACACACCCGAACACAATTTCTGCTGTCCTTTGTGTAATTATGGCATTTCAATAATTTAAGTATTGAAGAGTATGTTTTTTTTTTTCATAAGTTGTATCCAAGTATTTTGATGTATTCATATTTCGCGCAGTTCGTTAATGATCATGATTCAAAGAATACGGAACTCAATTACTTGATGAATTTGTAATTTTGTATTGCTGTCATTTCGTATTGCTGTCATTTTGTATTGCTGCCATTTTTTAATAAATACATCACCCATCTAAAGTTTAACATCAACAGTTTGAATCATGCAAATAATATTCAGTCATAACATTCATTTATATGATTTAGCACTGTAATTTTAATAGTTTAAGAACCGTTCTATTAATTTTCTGAAAACAGAGTTAACAGATGGATATCATATAGCAATGTTTTACGTAGTTTAACGAGTTGTAAAAACGCAGAGAAAATATGTCAGCGACGTGAAAATATTTAATTGATGTTATAGGTTTGGCCTCGGACCTGGAGGAATTCTCTAAAATCGCAACGGATAAAATAGCTGACCATGGTGTAAGTGACGAAAATGGACAGAGTTACATAAACACAACACTCAGTATCAAGAAGTGTTGGCCAATATGTCGAAAATTATTATTATTATTATTATTATTATTATTATTATTATTATTATTATTATTGTAAAGATAAAGTTATTACAAAACATTGTATTGCTATACATACCAATATAGTTTAATTCAAAATCAAAAAGGCAGAAATTTCATAAAAATAATTAATCAAAAAATGAAAATGATAAAGTAAAAATTCTATTATTTTACAATTTGACAAAATATTTCTCTCTCTACAAATTCGATACAAATTTAATTCAGCTATCGGAAAATGTTATTTGTTATTCCACTAATTACATGTGAAGGAAAGCAGGTCTTGTCCAGGAATGGAGTAATATTTGGGATGTACAATCATGTTTAACACCCTAAATTTCTCAAATTTTAAACACAAAATTTGTTATATCTTAAAATGGTTTTCATGAAATATGTACTTTCATAGTTTTCTTATGATGTTTACTTAATATTTTTCCTTTATTGTATAATGGATTTCATAAAGCAGTATATAATTCTTATTTGTTTTATTCTGTATATGATATTTGTAAAATCCATTTGAAGATTAATATTGTAATTGGTTGATTGTCAGTTATTTTTGTTGTTTTCTTTTTTTTTTTGGGGGGGGGGGGGTTGGTTTTTTTTTTTTTTTTTTTTTGGGGGGGGGGTTAACATCATGGTTAAAGTGAAAGTCTTTCTCTTTCTTTTTGTTGTATTATAACGGTTTTGTTTAGTGTTGTGTTTTAATCAATTAACTCTTTTTTGTAGAGGATCTGTTTTACCATTTTTAGGTGGAGATCATTTTGTCGGTTTTATTTTCATCATACATCCGTTGTGCACATGAGAAAGATTGTTGAAAGCGACGTAAAACACCAATCAACCAACCAACACAAGAGAAAGTAATCACATGGATAGTATATCAACTCATTAAAACATCTAAAAATGTGTATACATGTAATTGTATGATTTCATTTAATTAACCCCTCTCTTCTTCTCCTTCTTGTTTGTTTGTTTGTTGTCGGGGTTTTTTTTGTATTTTTTTCTTTGTGTTTATTTGGGGGGGGGGTTATGGCGTGGAGTGTGTGGGTGGGTCATTGTTAAATATAAAACATGTGTAGATTGTGTTGCTCGTCCTTCAGATATGGAATAATTTTAAGGTAACGAAACATTTAAGAACATTTATGAAAATTTAATATTTTCAAACATATTTGTCATGAAAGATGATAAATTAATGACTTTTACATCATTTTCACTACCATTTCGATACATTCATAATTTTCAGGAAATGTTTATATGTATATCTTTCCAGCAAAAGTCCTCATTAGACAAATCATCAGTAACTTATTAATGTGATTAGTATCTTTACTGTGATATAAAATCATTATTAGTAGGTTTAATAAAAGTTGGTAAAGCTCCACTGATAAAGCGCTTGAATCGCGAACGAAAGGCCACGGGTTCGAATCCTATGATGGTCTCTTGTATTTAGAATGAAACACTAATGTAAAAGCCGAGTTCCGTGTCATATAGAGATGTTGTGACCATAATTATAAGTTAAATAATCTCGGTGTGACGTAAGAAAAGAAACGGATAGGGTTTATTGATGCATGGTACATAACTAATCTACTTGTACCTGGTGGAATACCTGCCTGGTGCACGTCATAAGGGGACGATCCTTTGATTCTGAAAGGGGGGACGCTGGCACTTTTTGGAAATAAATATTCTGACCTTGAAATGCTGTAAATAAAAAATCTGCCTTTGACTGGAATGAGAATAAATATTCTGGCTACTCGACTGTACATATACCACATCATGCAAATATAAAGCTGAATGTTCTATAGAAAACATGATGATTTTTTTCCGGCTCGCTTGGCTCGCCATATTGCTCCCTATTCTATAAAGTGTAGTAGTTTAACTGTGTAACTCATATTTCAGCAGAACTTATAGCATAGGACAAATCATGCTATTCAATATGTTCAACAAAACTTGATAGAATTGTTGCTTTAAAAAAATATATTTGCATTTCCATTTTGAGGGGTAGACAAGGGACAAGGGTTCTACCATCTTCTTTCTGAGAGATTTTCTCTTCAGATTCTTGTTCGGAATAGTGTCATTCACATCCCTTTACCGCTAATTTCCAATCCCTTTCCTCAACGTCCCCTCATGATGTCCACCCCTCATCTATATGCCAGATACACCAAAATTTTAATGGGAAAAGGAGTGGCCAAAAGGAGTCTTAACTGAATTTGTCTATCTCTCACCGGAGCACATATGCAAAGTTAATGTTTAAATTAAATCATGTGCATTTCAAAATTTATGGTGGCCATATTTGTTGACAGTGTGTCATTCCTTTTAAGTTTCATTCAGATCAGTGCAACAGGACACTCTTCAAATGATTTTAACACATTTATTCAAATGTAAAATAAACACAAACATAACTTTAAAATGGGAACAAGAGTAAAACCAACAAAAATGATTATTTCACTTAACATACATGATAACAAAAGTAAAAAGAGTCCCAAATGGGCATATACTGTTCACCTTAGACATAGAAAACATTGCACAATGATATTGAACAATTATTGTAGATGGTCATAATTCTTTCGTTTTTCTAAAATATGTAAAATTGTACATGAGGAACATCTTTGCTGAATATCTACCAAGCTTTCTCAAATTTAATCTAGAAGTAGTGAAGACAAGGTTAGAAATGTAAAAAATCAATATATCAAAAATATTTATGAAATTCTTTTTTACATTAAAATAACAGTTCAAAGTAAGTCAAAAACGAATAAACAGGAAGCCAAAACAGCAACACTTCCTCCAAACATTCTTCTACAGTGATAAATGGAAATTCTCCCCCTGGATACTAGAGACTGAGAGAGACTATACACTTCATTATAGAAACTAGTTGTATAAAGACCTATGCAATTAAAGTAGCGTTTGCATATTATTTGTTGAGTTTACCTTATATAAGATTGTGTTTTATTAACAAAATATAGAAGGATGTGTGTTAATGGCATATATTACAATGTAATTCTAACAAGTACCGGAATTTTTGGCGATAAATAAAGTCGAGATAATAAATAATCTGTCCCAGGATATTAAGGAAATAAATATTCTGTCCTTCAAAAATCTGAAAATAAATAATCTGACTCGACCAAATTTGCCCCCCCCCTTTCAGAATCAAATGGTTGTCCCCTAACTTTACCTATGCTACAAACCCAGTTGTATCAGTGAGAGATTTTTATGCGCCAACATACGCCAGGACTTGGGGCTTCATCCTGTACTGTCTCATCTTTTCCGACAGAATCGAAGCCGGGACTTCATATTAAAAATTTAGTGCAATATCACTGGTTCAACTAGCCCCTTGTGCAAGCATTGAAAAGTAAATTCGTGTCATTCTATTTAAAGTCTGAAAAAGTTCTCAGAAGTCCTGCAAGTTGGCGTAGGGAAGAGTTGAAAGTTTTCTCTGTTGATCCATCACACCAACTACGAATTCATCATTAGTGAATGACGTAATTGGTAAGAACGGCATTGAGACAAATAATCCAGTTTAATACATGTCGTACTGAAAATTTATAGCACTTACATTGAAATTGGAGTTTTAATTTTTGATTAAGTTGTATAATAACCCGTATTTACCATCCTAGGGACATTTAGTACGTGTTGGAGGCTCAACATCCAATGTTCAGATTTACTTCAAAGTACCATGCACGTGTTTCAAATACAGAAACCACATTAGTGCAATAAGAATAAACAACAACAAAAAAAAAAATGCGTTGCATGGCCGTGGGAACCGGGGAGGAATGCCCCCTCCCTTTTTTTGGCCGATCATAATTGTTTCATAGGTTGTTATCTTATTTACTGAATTGATTTGCAGTCTTATAAATTTGGATGTGGTAATGAGTTTATTATTTACTGTCAGCATTGGCGAATTTTGAGGGGGAATTGCAACTCCCCTTTGGTCGGAAACTTTCAAGAAAAAAAGGTTATTGTCGGCCATTCTCAAGGCTGTAACACTTCCATGTCACTCCTTTCAAGTCTGAATAGTGGAAAATAGTAGTCATTGCAGGCACCCCCTCCCCCCTTATTAAAAATTTTTTAGATCCGCCTATGGTCAGTGTCTAGCTCTATGCGATTCAAGCAAGACTCCTTGACTCAAAAAGTGACTTAAAACAGTGGTATTACATTGCAAATTTCGTTTTGAGTTTACAAGTTTGGCCCCTATACTTTTAAATTATTTCCTACGAGCCTGGGGTGAGTTTTACTAAAAGTCGTAAGCCCAAACGTAGACGTAGACGTAAACTTTCCGACTAAATTTCCGAGTACGTCAATTGAATTTTTCTTGAAGTCTATGTTCATACGTAATTATATTGGTAAACGTTGTAAAAGATGTACGTTACGTTTGGAACTCTTTAGGGAGGAGACAAATATTTCTTAGCAAAGTTTAAGTCTACGTTTGGGCTTACGCCCTTTAGTGAAACTCACCCCTACATTGTAACCTTGAACGTAACCTTGGATTATTTTTAGGACAGCATTTATTTAAGAATGACACGCCATTTGTTACATGATTAAAATCCGTATACACAAGTATGCCATAGTACATAAACATGCAAATCTGAACATCAAACATATTGATTTTAAAGGAACAATTGCAGAAATTAGGATATACTTATGGTGGTGCATTTCTTTCATCCATATCATCCAGACTTTTGTGCTGACTTATCAGATCTTTAAATACAGACTTTACAAATTTTTGTAACACTATAATTCGACTAAGCATTTGACGAATGGGTCACCACCCACTAGTCCGACGCTTCACCAGTCCGAAGGTTCACTAGTCCGACAGAAAAATTAGGACTATTATCAGATATAAAAATGTCCAAAATTCTCCGTGCTGGATGCAATGGCAGTTGGATTTATCTTTCTTTTTTCTTCTTCTTCTTCTCCTTCTTTAACCTCAATGCCACGATGGAGTATTCGCACACAGCTATTTTAATACAAATTGTAAAGAGTTATCTCCTGCTGTGGATTTCAGTTCACGGGCTTTATTCATTTCAGCTTACATGTATGTAGCTGAATGGCTGCAGAATAACATTTACCATCTATCTACTGAATTTTCCGATTTTAAATGCATATATTATTTTAGAGGAAGACATGCACAGTTTGATTCTCTCTGATAGCAAGCACTTAAAAATCAACGACGAATCGACATAATATATGTCAAGTCGACATAAGCAGGGAAGGATCCGAGTTTAGGAGTTGGGAGGGAGCGAAGTTAGGCGAGGGATCTGGGAATCACTTATGTCTTCAGCTAATTCAGGGCGGATTCCGGTTGGGGTACCAGGGAAAAAGCCCCCCCCCTCCCCCGAAAGCTTCTGATATTTGACGGTTTTAGGGCATAGGAATCGAGGATCTTCAGCCTCTTAAGTCAGCACTGCAGCTCCCGTGTAATCGAATCATTTTGTGATGTTGCTCATGTTTTATTTCTATACATTGTTATTCTGTTTGTACCTGTGGTGTATTTTCTAATAGATCTGCCTCAACTAAATTACAGAATTCACTATCATCTCTCATGTGCATTATTTCTGGAGGGTTGGGGTTGAAGCCCTCAACGTAGCCAAAATGACTCGGAGAAGTCAAGAAGATGTACAGTTATCGGAATTACACCAGTTTGTCGGATAGTCTATATATATATATATATATATATATATATATATATATATATATATATATATATATATATATATATATATATATATATATATATATATATATATATATATATATATATATATATATATTTATTTATTTATTTATTTTATTTTTTAAGGGGCGACGTCCACTCTGCCTCCTCTGAATCCGCCGCTGATATGATCTGAAAATTCTACGTAACTTTTTGCAAGTCAACACAAGAAGCGACAGAAATATGCCGTCATATATAAAAGATCTGACTCAGCTTCAAGACAGTGTCCATCAAGAATCATAATCGTATTGTGGTATATTTCCGCCGTCTTCTTGTAAGACATGTCGACTATTCACATATTTATGTTGACGGAACTAATATCTGACAATCGACATTATCTTCTAACAAATCGACATAAAATCTTAAGTCAACATAATTATTTTCATTCGGAAACGTTTTGGTGCCTGGTGTTGTTGTGTTGTAAGTAGGTATCATGACAAAAATAAAATTGTCTTGCCGAGACTAACAAACGTAATAACGTAATGAAGTCGAAAAAATTGTCCTTAAACGAGTTCTTTTGGGCAACTTGTTATCTATAAAACAGTAAGTTGATTTTCTTAAAGTCAAGATAACCTTATGCAATTTCCCTCATGTCAATTTTAAAATAAATCGTCGTAATAAAGTCGCATTTACGAGTCAACTTATTTTGGTCATGATACCTACTTACAACACAACAACACCAGGCACCAAAACGTTTCCGTATTTTCAAGACATAATATTTGACAAGTCGGCGTAAAAGTGCTTAGTCAGCATAATTACCTAGCAAATCAATACAATTATTTGATTACCTTGCAAATCAACATAATTATTTGACAAGTAGGTGGCAGAAATATTCCAGCATATGTGATAGATCTGACTTAATTACAAGTCAGTACCCGTACCACTACATTGTGGCATATTCCCTGCACTGACTTCAGAAATAACCATATTGAATTATCAGGGACCAGTTGTTCGAAACTTTAACCACTGGTTAAGCTAACGAATGGTTAAATTTCATCTGACTATATCTTTGAAATGAAAAGGCATTAAGTCATAGTCTGTGTACTGATTTGTAGATTATTAAACAAGCTTTGTAAAGTAATTTATATTTTTATACAGAAATCATGGAAATTAAATTCATTGTCTCTCAAACTTTCACCACTGATTAGCTTAACCAGTGGTTAAAGTTTTGAACAACTGGCCCCTGGTATTTGTGTTGACATAACAACTGATAAGTCAACACATTTTTCTGCCAAGTCCACGTGGCATCTAAGATGTCGACACATCTGACAAGTCAATATAATTTTCGGACGGCTTATAATTTTCTAATTACTGAATGGAAGTAGTAGGACAGCAATGACTTTGTTGTCAAACATCTATATAGTCCTCCGAAGGGAAGTGTCATAATACAATATTTTTTAAAATATGATGGATATTACATAACTTAAGCCACCAATACCAATAAAATTCACTAGAAGAAGGTCAGGAGACCGAAATATTGTGAATACTGAGTTAATTGTTCTTTGACGTTGTTGTCGTTTACTCATGGGCATTTACATCTAAATGCACAGGAGTACACGAATAAATATGCCCATGAGTAAACGACTTAGTTATTGTGCAACTCCGATACGAAAGTACCCATTTATATGTTGGTAGACAGTGAGATAATTTGCACATGGAGGAAGCAAATTAAATGTACTTAAATCACTTTAATAAGATAAGATAACACATATGAAAAGCAGACAATACATACACGGCAAGTTTATTAAAACACATACAGTGAATGAAGTGAAAATGCATTTAGACCTTGAACGTATCCTTGAAATAATTATAGGGCATCATTTATTTAAGAATGATACGATATGTGTTACAAGAGCATGATGCATGTGGTACATAAATATGCAAATCTGAACATAAATCATATCAGTTTAAATGAAATAATTGTAAAGATGACATATTAATGTGGCATACTTCATCCTATCATCAGATATTTGTGTCAACTTGTCAGATCTTTATATTGACTTGATTAATTTTTGTAACATAAGAATTCAAAATAATATAAGACGAGCCGACTTAATATCTGACGTGTCGACATAAAATATGATGATTCTACATAATTACCTTGTAAAGTCAACATTTTTATCTGACAAGTAGGTGGCAGAAATATGCCAGCATGTATAATAAATCTGACTTAACTACAAGACAGTATCCATCCAGAGTCATAATCATGCAGATTAAGTGACATTTCCTTCGCCTACTTGTTAGACAATCCGAAAAAATCTACATAATTATCTTACAAGTAGACACAATATCTGACAAATAGGTGGCATAAATATGCAAGTATATGTTATAGATCCGACTTATCTACAAGGCAGTATCCATCCAATAAAACAATTGGTTTGAAAAAAAAGTATTATTATATAGTCTACACATTTTAAATAGAAAATGATTACATTGTAATCAGAACATTAATCAAATAAATATGTTTTCAACAAAACTTAGTGCGTCTTTAGACATGAATTAAAAAAACCGGGCTATCGTGCGTGTTTCGGGTGCATAGCCTTATCAGTAATTGGAAAGCCATATAAAGTACATGTATAAATCAAAACGGCTGAGATTTTTATCCATAGATTAATTGAAAGATAAGATGGTGCATAACAGGTAACGACCCGCAACAGACGTGGAGACTGAACCATCTGTCTTGATATGCGGACATGTAGATTTGGTCCTGGAAGCAAAACAGAATTGATTTATATATTTTAATTTTGGAATTCAACCTTAACCATCATTATGAAAGAGCTATCAATCAATGGACATCCCGTCGTAAAACAGTTAACCGTGATAGCACATAATGCAGCATACGCCAGGTTCTGTGATTTCAATGTCGTATAGAGAACGTTAACATACGGTAGCTGTAAGCGGACATGTGTGAAAAAAATTAAATCGTGGCCACAATTTAGTAAATCGTTCCCACAGTTTAGCTAAATCGTGGACAGAGTTTAGCTAAATCGTGGCCACAGTTTACTAAACTGTGTGCACAGTTTATTAAATCGTTCCCACAGTTTATTAAATCGTGGACAGAGTTTAGCTAAATCGTGGCCACAGTTTACTAAACTGTGTGCACAGTTTATTAAATCGTTTCCACATTTTATTAAATCGTGGCCACAGTTTAGCTAAATCGTGGCCACAGTTTATTAAATCGTGACCACAGTTTGCTAAATCGTTCCCATGGTTTATTAAATCATGGCCACAGTTTACTAAAATGTGGCCACAGTTTACTAAATCGTGCGCACAGTTTAGCTATATTATTATCAATACAACAAAACCAACAAACATGTGCGACCTTAATGAAAGAGATATTTTCATTAAAAGTGGGTTTCAAGTTGGGTTGACACAAGGAGAAATAAACGAAATGACAGAGAGACACGGCATCGAAATTTTTTCGGGGAACATAATAGAATATTTCATAGGCATAGGAAGCCGGAATATTCGCAAGATCCATCCATTAAAATTGTAGATGCTAATGTAAACTACCGTGTAAATTCAATAATTTTATTAGAATCTTTTTTGAAATTCCAATTTAGCGACTACTCAATCAAGAATAGATAATTTTCCTGTCTATGTATATCACGCGCATATTGTGTTAACCTGAACTTAAACCATTTACATTGAATTGACAGGTGATTACGACTATTTTGAATAGGAATTGCTATATGTATATATACAAACCCCATTTCTCTAAATTACATGATTCAATGAATATTACATGTAGTACTTGATAAAGGGATCTTGATATAGCACGTAAGTCCAAACATGGTATAATGTTCAGGGTGACTTGGGTTCACAATAATAGAACACAATGAAACAAGTTGTGTTTGTGAAACACGAATGCCCCTGTTGGCAACAATTTCCGTACCATTTTCTTGAAACTCTGTTAAAGGTCAAGGTTACAGGGTCCAGGTCATGGTATTTAAATAAAGGTCTTGTGACAAGGAATGTGCATGTGAAATATCAAAGCCCTATCCCTTACGGTTTAAGAGATATCACCAAGGTTAAAGTTTTCTAAAAGTAGGTCAAAAATCTAGGTCAAGGTCACTAAGTCAACAGTCAAGGTCTCAGATAAAAGGTCTCGTCACAAGGAATGCGCATGTGAAGCGATATCCACTAAAGAATACCGTAGATACACGATGCAAAATTGATAATAGATCTATACTTTGTTTTAGGAGAGCTAGGCGCTTATATAGACGATCATATTCAACACCAGGACCACATTTCGTTTGGCATGTAGGTGGGTACGATAAAATCAAACTTGCTTACAGCCACCGTACACTCGTGAGACGCCGCGCGCGCCAGATAGCTCGCCCTACAGTAGGTCGATTTACCTAAACTGTGGCCACGATTTAATAAACTGTGGGAACGATTTAGCTAAATTGTGGCCACGATTTACCTAAACTGTGGCCACGATTAAGTAAACTGTGCGTACAGTTTAGTAAACTGTGGCCACGATTTAATAAACTATAGGAACGATTTAATAAACTCTGCACACAGTTTAGTAAACTATGGCCACGATTTAACTAAACTGTGGCCATGATTAAATAAACTGTGGCTACGATTTACCTAAACTGTGGGAACGATTTAATAAACTGTGCGCACAGTTTAGTAAACTGTGGCCACCATTTAGCTAAACTGTGGGAACGATTTAATAAACTGTGGCCATGATTTACCCAAACTGTGGCCACGATTTAATAAACTGTGGCAACGGTTTACCTAAACTGTGGCCACGATTTACCTAAACTGTGGCCACGATTTAATAAACTGTGGCCATCATCTAATAAACTGTGGCCACCATCTAATAAACTGTGCGCACAGTTAAGTAAACTGTGGCCACGATTTAATTTTTTTTCACACATGTCCGCTTACAGCCACCGTATTAACATCATTCATAAGCGAACACAAATACAATCAGTAAGCGAACACAAATATAATCAGTAAGCGAACACAAATATCACCAATAAGCGAACAAAGATATCGTCGATAAGCGAACACAAATATCAATAATCGTGCACAAATATCATCAATATGCGCCCACAAATATCATCAATAAGCGCCCACAAAACACAAATATAATCAATAAGTGAACACAAATATTACCAATATTAGGTGGTTGATAACTTTGATGTTCAAATCTAAGAAAGGTGTAGATTTATCTCAAGAAAAAGCTTTATTCAATTTGAGCTCTGGTAGATATATTTCTGATATAAATTGTTCGAATTCAGGGTTGTCGATAACCAAAATGTCATCCAGATATCTGCAAGTATTATTAAATTTGTCAATGAGGTGGAAACGTTTTGATTTTTGAATAGAAACCACAAAATCCCTCTCATAACAATAAAGAAATAATGCCACAGCATGATAATCTTTTCTAATTTATATACTCTCATTGAAATGTCAATAACTCTAATACTTGACTTCCCAGGGGTGATAAAAGTCAGACAGTTTCCATGCTTTGTAGAGGGGGTTCATTCTCAAACGCTGAGATGACCCAGACAAGTGACTTTGCATGGGATATACCCCGCGGGAGATATCTTCAGTTTCTAAGTAAAAGTTTTTTTTTCGATCTTACGTTTTACTACGATTATTGTCTAGAGTGAGAAAATAATAAAGAATATTTCGTCTATGTTCGCTTCTCCAGTTAATTCAAATGCTGAAATTCATATATTTACAATATTAGTAATTAAAATTTGCATTATTGATTACGATAAAACCTAAAGCCATACCTTATATCTCAGATCTTTTCATATTATACATGTAGAAGCAGGCAGTATGTAGTTCTTACTCGAAGCAGATCAATCGTAACAACTCGTCCATTTCCGTACGCAAATTTTTGTAAAAAATGGCGACGGTGTTCCGATTGGAAGCGGATGCGGCTGGTGAACCCTATTATTAGACTAAGTGTTTCCCTTTTAGAAATTAACTCTAAGAATAGTCTGAAGATCTATTTTCAGTCAAACAAAGACAATATTGTTTATTTTGAACTTTTAACAGGCCAGAAATTTTTTACAATACTATTTCTTTTCAGAATCAAATGGTCCTCCCTTTATGTAAAGGGCAAGACTCGGTTCATATTGAAACATTGCCATAATTGCTAAACGTATATAAATTTTAGTAGCATTATCATGTATCTTCACCTTCAGTATAAATATTCAATCTGACAATTTTAAATAATCACGGATTTTCACTATGATTGTCATTTTGCATCATCATTTGACCAGATACATGTATCTCGATAAACTACCAGGGATTTCTCTCTTCATCACGATCTGTTATATTAATTATATCTTCAGAGTCATATCAATTGAGCAAATATCACACAGGGAGAAATTAGAGGTAATGTAGGGCTTTTAGCGATTACCTCAACGAAAAATCTGTTAGCTTTTTTTGTATATAGTTAATATATGACGGTATTTTCATGCTCTCTATGTCTATAAAACATACAACGTTGTTTTTAATTATCGAAATTATAAAGCATTTACAGAGACCGTACTTTCAACACTTTTCATTCCTAAGTTATATAATTATCTTTTATGAATGGGTAAGATAGCGCATTATAAAGTTTTTGGTTTTTAATTTTGCATTACAAATTTGGTAGATACGTGACTGTCCGATGCCATAAAAATCTCTCAGTCTTTCAATTTTATTCAATCAACCTGTATACCTTCTACTTTATTATCAGCATATTATTATTTACATATGCGATATATTTTCATTCTAGAACGACACAGTAAATTTGAGCTGACAGCTTACTTGTCGTTGAGGACATTCACTGGAAACATTATTTGAATATCAAATACTATAGAAATATATGGTTATCCCTTTTCAGACAATAAGAGTAATAGTGCGTTAAGTTGAAATCTGTTGGGATTTTTTCACTGAATCACACGACAGATGTTTCAAAAGACCATAGTTACAGGAAATATTAAGTTTTAAGCCACCTGTCGAATTTCTGAACTATTACATTATGACAAATAGTAAAGAGTACATGTATATCGTAAGGTTTATCTTCTGTAAACTTCATGGTATTAAAATACCCCTCTCAAAAGAAATTCCCATGCCGCAGAACATCCATGGAGTCCCTTCCCCACTTTTTTAATTCTTTCACTCTGTGCCTTCCTTCTCAATCGAAATTAAAATACGAAATATACAAGTATGTTGAGAAAAACAATTTGCGCTTTGATCAAAATTACAAACCGCTTTGTTTCCTAAAAACCATACTACACGTTCACAGTTTAACATTTTCATTTATGAAACAACCCCCCCTCCCCAACAAAATAAAATATGTATATCATATACCAGACTTCCCGTTTCGCGTGGGAGCAACACTAAAAATACTTTAAAAAAGTCCTTTCCATCTTATTTCTAGGCCATTTTTCAATAATATTTAAATCATATACCAGTTGACACCAGTCTGTCTGCCCAAGTGTTTCGCATATTAAACAACTGTCCGTGTCGGTGTCGGTTACTTACCTCTGGAGGACTCGATATATTATTTCGACTTACTCACTTCTGTGGAATACGGATGAAAGCTTCCCGTTGGAAGTGGAACCATTGTTCACTATTGTTACAATCTATAGTGTACATACTTTGACCATTTACTAGCTTTACCACAGATCTGACATGAAAACTCTGGTGAACTTGGGCCAGGTATGACCTACCCTTAGAAAAATAAGAACAAATAACCTTTCTTTGTCACCAAAATATAAAAAAAGAAAGTAAGAGGACCGAGATCTCGTGTCAGAGACGTTGGACATAAAAAAGAAGAAAGTAAGATGACCGAGATCTAGTGTCAGAGACGTTGGACATATAAAATTTCTCATTCGGGTGGATCCGTTGTATAGGTCTAAATTTATCTGTGGTGCTGAAATATCTTTGGTGTGACGTGAAACAAAAATTGAAAATCAGATGTTTCCATTTTGTATGATTATTTGCAGTATATATCACATATTCCGGTATATATACACTAAGTAAAACTAAATGTCGCTTGTAAGACGAACAAATAGTTTTAAGTAAACAACAGATTTGTGATGCCCCTTGAGGACTTAGTTATGTATCACAAAGGATATCAAAATTAAAATAAAAGTGAAATGTTATATTTTTTGTGATAATGAAAAATGTGGCATGCCACTTTTATTATGATATTGACCTATAGAATTATTAATAATAGAATTTTTTATATCTCATCAGGATTTGAAACCATCACATACTGTAATCAAAGAAATAACACAATAATGTGCATAAATTTCCCACAAGGTCCGTTAAAAGCAAAAACAAAGAAGAAGGTATTGAAAAAAAAAATAAATAAATAAAAAAGAAAGAAAACAAAATTAGAAAACTGACAAAGTTAGAAGGGCCCAGCACGATGCTTGTCAGCATGACCTTGACCTTAATTTGGTAACAGCAGAAGTGTCTTGTTATAAGGAACGCAGATGCTAAATATGACAGCCCTACTTCGAACGATTTAATAGTTATGGTCAGTGTTAAAATTTTTCAAATGCAGGTGAAAGGTCACCGTCAAGGCCACATTATAGAAAATTTCGTACCAACGAAAAGGTCTTGTCGTAAGGAACACACATGCGAAATATGAAAGTTCTACCTGTGACAGTGTATTAAATCTGGCCAATGTTAAAGTTTTTTGCTGACGGACAGACAGACAGATGGACTGGCAGACAGACAGATGGACAGACATAGTGATTAGTATGGGGGCATCCGTTTATGAAGCGGGTCCCTAACAAAACAACCAAACAAACACTTTTTAAGGAGGATACCTACGGTTTTACTTTTTATTTTTGTATGCTATATCACTATTCAATATTAGCGAATTAACCTGATTTACGCAAAATAACGGGAAATTTCTGCAATTTAATCTGAAAGTTTCGCGAAATAACGCGAAAATATTTTACTCCTTCCAAAATGAATCCTCGTTTTGAGTAATAAAAAAGATTGTATGAAGAAATGTTTGCACGTCTAGGTTTACTCCAAAATCTGTTTTTATTTTCCCACACAAATAGCTGGTATTTTTTTTACCTCAACTAGTTATCTATTTTTTTTGTTGTTGCTTAGTCTTGTTTCAAGTATAATTTCAATATCAACAATGCTCATAAGTGGATCTAGAAAGTTTTGAAAGGTGGTTGCAGCCACCCATGACTAATGTTTTGCACTATTCAGTCGGGAAAGGGTGGGAGGGGTTGTAACCCCTAAAATGGTCGAAAATGACCTTTTATTTGGTAAAATTTTCCGACCAAAAGGGGGGTAGGAAGGGTTGCAGCCCCTGTAACCCCCTCTAAATCCGCTAAAGATATTAAGTAACTTTATAAATATTCACAACTATATAAAGGTATATTCAAAACTAGAAAGTACATTAAAGAAAACTTAGTAGGAATAAAGTTCTTAAGGTCCGTTACATGTTCTGTTGTATTTGGTAAAATCTATTCAAGGATGTCATCAAAAGATCAAATAAGTTACTCTTTTAAAAAGAAACCTTTTTCCAGACCAGCTGCTTGATTTAAAAAATTGTTCTGGGTTCTCTGGACGGATGTGTGAATGTCATTTCGATTTTTTTTTTCGATGTTTTGCATGTTTTAAGCTTATTCTATGCATCATATCATGATCTAAGGACTATTTTGCATTATGAATTTTATTTACATTACATCTGGAAAGCACATACATTCGGAAGGGCTTATTTCTGTGTTACCTTTTCAATTACAAACTGGATAAGCTGTATGAGGTATAATTTTACTTCCATAATCCAAAACACAAAACATGTAAATCATTGTGTTAAATTATCATATTTCTTGGAAATAGCCTCTTATAATTATTCTGCTTGTCGCTTGATTCTTTAAATTATGATGTAATATAAATTGCTGTTTAATCCAAGACCTTGCACACTAGGACGACCCTTTAAACACTTCGGGTCACTTGTAATTAAATAATTCATCTTAATTACATGTTATTTCTTCATGTGGTACAGTGGCAGATCCAGGATTTCCGGAAAGGGGTCCACATGTGTATTAGCCAAACTACTCGGCCATTTTTGGTGCCAAATCTGGATTTTTACTGGTAAATATGCAGCGAAAGGGGGCCCGCCCACTCTAAATCTGCCACTGTTGTATTTTTATGCAAAGCGCGTCCTAGGCAGAGCATACTTCATATTTCATTATTTCATGTGGAAGAATTTGATCTTTGTTAACCTTGTGCAATGTTATTGTCTTATGGTATCTATTTGCAACTCTAGAAAAGACCAAGAAAATAGACCACAAATTCGGTTTGATGAGCTGCTATTCTAAAGCTAATTATGGCCGTGTGATAGCACGTTTTAAAGCGGATTCTGATTAACTGAGATTGAACTGCAAAAATGTAAACTTAACAAGAACGTTAGATACATCAACTTTGAGGAGGAAAAAATGTATTTCTTCTTAAAATTGCCAATGAGAAATTTCAGTCTGTTACTCATTTGGAAGAGCTGACTATAAATGTACACAATGAAACGGAACTTTACGATAGAGCTTCCGGTAGCAGGGGCGTAGCTAGAGCATGTTTAAAGTGTAGGCACATGGAAAGCCAAAAGCGCGACATCCATGGCGAGGGGACGAGAGGAAAGCTATATATCATGCACGGATCAGGTGCTCTTCAGCTTCCTCCTACGCCCTTGAAAGTGAAAGTGAACATAGATTTTATACGATGTCTTGCATAGCAAGCCAACTGGGGATGTTTATTCCTTGTTTCGTCATCATATTATTTTGACAACCATTCGGCACAATCTATTCATTTTACTTTGTAATGCCGTGTAGTATATACATGTCACTCACGGCTTTCATATGCTTGTCCTCCTGCAATATGATATCTTGGCGAGGGAATGTCATTTATCCGACATATCTTTCATTACGGGTGTCATTTCAACTTTCAACTTCGATTTATTTTACTGAATATATGGTATTTGCATAAATTTGATAACTATTATGTATGACTACTTAGAAGTGTTTTGGGGAGAATATGTTTTTTGTTTTTTTTTTTGTTTTTTGTTTTATTTTTTGCTTTGCTCTGTTTTGTTTTGTATTTTGTTTTTGACGTCGAGTTTATATACGCAATGCATATGACATATAAGTTGAAATATTTTAAAAGAACACTGAACTATGCTTATTCACATCGACATTCTTTATACTTTATTCCATTTTGATTTACACGATATCAAATAATTTATAAGTGGTGTCCTCCATACTTTCGTCTTATTTATTTAGTGGGTGTGCATTCTAACATTGCGGAACCTGGTTGAATTGTTTGTCGTGTTGGAATCATTAGAGACAGGTAACTCCGGTATTTTAATGTTACATTATATATTAAAGCAGGCGGGATCCAGAAAATTGTGTCGTGGAGGATAAAATCAAAAGAGAAAAAGAACACGTGTATGATAACTTCGTTGATATTTCATTAAAGTGATAACACAATGTATGCCTACCGAATCGTGTCAACAATTTCCCAAGATCAGCTTATTTACATCCACAAGCAACCAATGTAACCGATTCATATTGTGTTCTATACTGACATCATCTGTAAGGCGCAAATTAGTACGAAAATCCTTTCCATAGTAATTTTACGAGAGAGAGAGGGAGAAGTAATAGAAAAAAAAAAAAAAAATAAATAAATAAATAAATAAATAAATAAATAAATAAATAAATTGATTAAAAACATAAATAAATTAAAAATGGAAACCCCAAAAGTATATCGAAAAGTGGATATAATGCCGGTGTTGTTAAGAAATTGAACACGGCGGGAGGATAATGTGATATCCGATTACATACTGACGTCACCATATATTCATCGCTACATTTGGATGTTATACACCGATCCATTTTCTGTTTGAAAACGGAGTCCTATAATCATATTTCATATGTGTCCTATATTTCTACTGATATCCCAATTTATGGCATGTGACCTTGACATTTATGTTAGACCTAAAGTTTGTTGGCGTTATCTTTTCAACCATGGGTGATTTGACTTTCATATTTCACGTGTCTTCCTAGTTGCTAGACCTTTCCGCCACAATCTATGACCTTGTGACCTTCCTTTCTTATCGAGGTATATAAATGAAGTAACAACCAACAGCTTTTCCTATATTAAGTCCATGATAACGGCCATGTAACATAATCCATGTCATTGATTAATGGCACAACAGCTGGACGGAGATAATTTTATGAATATGACACGTTCAACTTATACTATATATGGGGATATAGCTCAGTGGTAGAGCATTCGACTGCAGATCGAGAGGTCCCCGGTTCGAACCCGGGTGTCCCCTTCTTTTTATTACAGTATTCAAAGCTTTGCATCAAGCAAATATATTGTATTATAGAGTTATTAATCAATGTTTTCCATATAGGCCTTGCCTCAGGCCAATACGACAGACCTCGACGCAATAACTAGGCCAATATGTAAAACACTAATTAATGAGCATATGCATGTTATTAATTTACTCGGCCAATATGAAATCCAACTAAACCAGTACTGCTGATGCAAAGTTTGACATTTTTGTTGTATTCATCGCTGCTACGGAAAAATTGATATTCGTAGTGACTACATGTATTATGCGATTATAGATATATTTTACTTTCTTGACGACGATAATATTGATTTTCTCAAATATTTTTTTTGTTTTCTTTTACTTTTAAGCAACGCCGCCATGTTGTTTTTCTTGTCTCAATTTTAATTGATCACGTAATTTCAAATAATGGCCGAGTTTTATCACGTGATTTCAATATTGGCCGACTTTTGCAATATTGGCTTAATTGTGTCGATATTGGCTTAGTTTTTAATTTCGTATTGTTTGGACATGAAATCTCATATTAGAGTAATGTTATTACACTTAATGAATAATACTTGTTACACTGTCCATTCGCCGTTTAACTACCCTGTCCCTATTCATTGCTATTTGATATTTTATAGCACCTAGTCGGGGTAGGACAACTGTGGTCAAAATATAAACGAGTCGGGGGTAGGACAACTGTGGTCAAAATAGCACCGAGTCGGAGTAGGACAACTGTGGTCAAAATAGCACCGAGTCGGTATAGGACAACTGTGGTCAAAACAGTACCGAGTCGGAGTAGGACAACTGTGGTCAAAATAGCACCGAGTAGGGGTAGGACAACTGTGGTCAAAATAGCACCAAGTCGGAGTAGGACAACTGTGGTCAAAACAGTACCGAGTCGGGGTAGGACAACTGTGGTCAAAATAGCACCGAGTCGGAGTAGGACAACTGTGGTCAAAATAGCACCGAGTAGGGGTAGAACAACTGTGGTCAAAACAGTACCGAGTAGGGGTAGGACAACTGTGGTCAAAACAGTACCGAGTCGGGGTAGGACAACTGTGGTCAAAATAGCACCGAGTCGGGGTAGAACAACTGTGGTCAAAATAGCACGGAGTCGGAGTAGGACAACTGTGGTCAAAACAGTACCGAGTCGGGGTAGGACAACTGTGGTCAAAATAGCACCAAGTCGGAGTAGGACAACTGTGGTCAAAATAGCACCGAGTCGGAGTAGGACAACTGTGGTCAAAACAGTACCGAGTCGGGGTAGGACAACTGTGGTCAAAATAGCACCGAGTCGGGGTAGAACAACTGTGGTCAAAATAGCACCCTGTCGGAGTAGGACAACTGTGGTCAAAATAGCACCGAGTCGGAGTAGGACAACTGTGGTCAAAATAGCACCGAGTCGGTATAGGACAACTGTGGTCAAAACAGTACCGAGTCGGGGTAGGACAACTGTGGTCATAATATAACCGAGTCGGGGGTAGGACAACTGTGGTCAAAATAGCACCGAGTCGGAGTAGGACAACTGTGATCAAAATAGCACCAAATCGGGGTAGGACAACTGTGGTTAAAAATAGTACCGAGTCGGAGTAGGACAACTGTGGTCAAAATAGCACGGAGTCGGGGTAGAACAACTGTGGTCAAAACAGTACCGAGTCGAGTTAGGACAACTGTGGTCATAATATAACCGAGTCGGGGGTAGGACAACTGTGGTCAAAATAGCACCGAGTCGGAGTAGGACAACTGTGATCAAAATAGCACCAAATCGGGGTAGGACAACTGTGGTCAAAATAGTACCGAGTCGGGGTAGAACAACTGTGGTCAAAGTATCACTGAGTCGGGGTAGGACAACTGTGGTCAAGGTGGAACCGCGTCGGGGTAGGACAACTGTGGTCAAGGTGGAACCGCGTCGGGGTAAGGGTATATTATTCTAATTATTCGCGGCATTGCTTAAAACGACTCAACAAACATAGAGAGATATGACAGCGTGTGTTTGGATCTTTCCCAACTCTTAATGTAGGGGATATAGCTCAGTGGTAGAGCATTCGACTGCAGATCGAGAGGTCCCCGGTTCGAACCCGGGTGTCCCCTTTCTTTTGAAATATTAAACCAATGTAAAGTTAAATGTACATGATTGGAGTTTTTGATTTAATAAACTACCTTTTACATAAACGTAACTGAATAAATAAAAAATATCGAAGGAATGCTGTATCTGAAAAATGTAATAGATAGATAGATAGACAGATAGGTGTATACTACTCTTCAAAAACAGAAGGTGGGGAGTCTACTACACTGTAGACATGGCATAACTTTTGATTGGTTTAAATGAAATGTCCGGTACGGGATATATCAGTAACGGAAATGAGAACTGTATTATTTTAAAAGTCTAAATCCTTCGACAGACACCATACATAGTACAATATTACTTTAACAACCACAAGAATTGCTTTGTGAGTATCAAACTATTATTAGAACACAGACAAAATTGTAGAATATAGCGCGACAAATATTCTAAAATTGTATGGACAACCCTCCCCCCTAAACATTCCAACAATTTTTTTTAAATACTCCTCCCCTGCTGTAAAGTAAATCAGCGAAAGTCTCGAAGATAATACGCTTACATAAATCTATCAAACTGAGTCACACGTGCTCTCTCCACAGTTAATATAATCCTAATTTTATCATTGGTGTAAAATCTTGGGGGTGTGGCTTTACTGTACCGCAGAAACGCATGCCAACTTTCCCAAACTTATAACAATAGGCTAGTGCCGGCCCATAATGACAGCGTGTGTTTGGATCTTTACCAAATATTAATGTAGGGGATATAGCTCAGTGGTAGAGCATTCGACTGCAGATCGAGAGGTCCCCGGTTCGAAAGATGGGGGCCATTCTTCAATACGCAAATATTCCAAAAATGTGGAAGCAGACGACGCAAAAGGGGCATTTTGGGGTAGAACATTGTTTCTGCTCGTCATAGCTGATGGATAATGCCTTATCAACAAAGTATTTTAGTTAAAAAGTACTTTATACACATTAGGGGATGTCTTATTCAAGCATTTGCTAATAATAATGCACCAAATTAAGGGAATACCCTACCCCTCTAAATTTTGATAATTTCTTTCATAATTTCGAGTAAGTTGCTTGTTCAGTCAAGGTATATATCACTTGTCCATTGGAAATAAATACTCTCAAGGTATCCCTTGTACACATAATAATACAGTTAGCACAGAGATACTATCTTTGTGTACTTATATATTTCTAATAATTGGTTTACAATGATAATAAGGGGCAGGCTTGGTGTGGTAGTTAAGCGCTTCGCTTGTGGCACCGACGATCCAAGTTCGATTCCCTGGTTGAACCACTATGTTTAAGAGGTTGGTTACCTCCTGCTTGCATGTCGCCATATTACTGAAAAACTGTTGAAAGCGACGTAAAATACCAATCAACCAACCGACCAAGAATAGGGTAGGGCTTAATGTGATTTATTCAAGACTTTGCCATAGACAGCTTAATCTCCACCAGGGCTTGAACCTGGAATTCCTCTCAGTTGAAAGGTGTGTTTCCTTACACTATAGAGATTTTTGTAGCATTTTATGGCAATAAAACCTTCACTTTATCTACATCTGTTATTACCTCATGCTTCTTCTTCTTCTTCTAATACAAAGTGTACTCAAAAGTTGAGCATTATATTTCATACTTGACTTTAATTAACATTCTCCCTCTGCTTTTTAAGGGCTTGGGACCTTCTAGTTTTGTACATACATGTATACTATTGATAGTGTCGAAAAATGCGAGCTAATCACCAATATCAAAGCCTTTGTGATGATAAAAATGATAGAGATACGAATGAATTTGTATGAAATCTTATGTTTTCATGCTTTGTAATAAAAAGCACACTAAACCTTAATAATTATAGGGATAGATTAACTTTTCAAGCTTCATACATACCTGAAGGTTTTGTACTTGTACTTGAGGAAGACAGTGTTATCTGGCTTAAAATAGGAGATGTAGACTCTAAAAAATAAGGAAATATAATGATTTAAACAGATGGACAGACAGACACACAGCGGCATACCAAATTTATTTTACAGTGAAAAGACAGCAAGTGTGAATGGTTATAGTAAGCATGTTACTTTCTGCAGTAGGTAACTTCATGATAAATTGGTAAAATAGTATGAGTGCCATGAAAATGTGAATGTGAAAGGAAATGACACATATGCAGTACACTAAGCACATTAAATACAAGACAACATGAAATGAATATAAGCAAATGAATTTAAGTTTAGCTGAAGATGGTATAAGTAAGACTAGATCACCAAGGATACAATACATTTATGATTATGTAATGTAAATACTTTATAACTTACGATTGATGAAGATATGTAATCTGTCCACACTACAAACCACAACCATGTACAAGTACCTATCATACTTACCAAATCCTATTAAGAACCTACTAATAAAATGTACAAATAAATTTTAAATGTGAAAAAAAAATTGAAGATAATTTCATTTATTTTTTTTAGGGGAGGGGTGGGGGGTGGTTTCAAATAACGCAATATACCAAATGTCACTCAAATTCCTTTTATCTTACCTCTCACAGTACTACTCATAGATTCTAATTTTTCTGCCACTATGGCAAGTTCTTCATCAGACAGCTCTTTTCTTGGCGAGGACCCGGGTGGAATTTTTGGTTTAATCATACTGCTCTTTGACATCTCATCCCGATGGCGCTTCCTGGCTTCCTTTGATGGCAATACTTGAAACAAGAGCTCTTTATTCTTTCGCTCCCTGTATTTCTTCTTAATTTCAACTGTCTCTACACCTGTAAAACATACATGCTTTAAAATGTTATGTCTGTAAAAGAATCTTGAGTGAATTTTATACACATCATGGCTCTGCACTTGTTAAGGCTAAAACACTTTGTTAACTTAAAATAAGAAGTGTGATATACTACTTTTATTGAAAGTGGGACGGAATGACGGACCAACAGACAGTAGACCACCGAAATGCTATATATGCATGCCCCTAGGTCTAGGGGGCATAAAAAAGGAACTCATCAAACAGATACACAAATAAAAAGAGAAATGAAATGGTTAATGAAACTGTAATGAATAAAACAAAAGTTTACCCTCTGGGAATGATAGGACATATTCCTTGAAAGAATGCTTGTGGACTGACAGGGGCACAGCTTGCGTTAAGCGTTCTTTCCTCATGTCATCCACCAACCAGCCGGCATATCCAAGGCAGTTCTCTAACATCCATTTGAATGTTTGACCTCTGTACCTGCCAAACTGCATGATGTTCTGTCCCAGAACATGCCTCTTGTCAGTAGGATCTCCTCCCATATGCTGCACTTTTTCTGTTGCATTTTTGCGAATTACCTCTGGTGTCTCACACATACCAGATGATCCCCTGAATGATCCCTGCGCTGCCTCCTGGGAATCTCCCATTCGTAGATCCCCATTCTGCATGCGTGGGAATTTCGGCAACATTTTTTACATCTGAAAATATGTATATCACTACATGATTTTGCATCATACATTTCTCAGTTTACAACACAATGATATTCTGTTTGTTTATTGTTCTATGTCACACCACAATTATTTCACATATTTGGTGGCAGCATCTAATTGACGTATGATACAGTAATTAGGGACTTATCTTGATTCAATATTTCCTATAGTATAACTACCATTAAAAATTTGAAAATGTTTTTACAACACAATAAAAAAAGGGAATATGGAGTCTTAAATCAATTCACTATAACATGTACTACCTATAGATCATTTTGGCTCGGCATGACACTCTTAAATCTGGTAGAAATCAATGTCCAAAAAACTAAAGTTTTAGCTCGAATGAACTCCATAAAAGTTATCGGATAACAACTGACAAAAGTTGTCAAGACACTACAGCTGGTCAAGTAGTTAATAATGTACCATATAATATATTCATGACGTTATTATGATGTAATTATTCTTTGTTTATCTATAATAATGCTAGAAATCTATTCGATTATTAAGTCCGAATTTCCTCGTACATGTACTGTCATGATACGGCTTTCTACGCCAAGTGGATTGAGAAAACATTATCTAGTGTACAGCGTATGTATGTATTTATTGTCTGTGTAATTTAAACTTACCTTTTCATAGACAAATCCGTAAATGAACACTAAATAATGATTACGTTTGAGGCGATAAAATTAGAATGTAAACAATATGGCGAATTATGGAAGAATTTATGGAAGACACGTGACATGCATAAGGTGCCTGGGTGGTCAATTTATGGAAGATTTTTGGAAGGAATTTTGGAAGGTGCCTTCGTCTGATTGGCTGAGCTAAAACATAACATTGCTTTCCTTTGAGCGCGCGAACCCGGGTGTCCCCTCCTTTTTTTGACCGGATTGCAAAGCAATTTCTGTCCGTCAACATTGTAGTTTCCGGTTGAAGCAAAACCTCAACGACTAAGAGGAGTATAAACACAAGCTTAGCTTTTAAAAAAGCTTAGAATGCAAACCCTGTAGCATTTTTAATTGCGAGGAAAATGGTACTTGTGGGTCAGTTTAAAATGAAGACCCTTTTGTATGATGTTAGCTAGGTTGTTGTCTAAATAATAGTTAATACCTCCTTTCTAATGTTTATTTATGTTTAGACTTGGGTTGGGAAAGCTGACCATATTCGTTGCGATGACATTTCGTACAGTTAGACATGGAAGAAATCATACAAAGTACGCAGTACTTGCTCCACCAACTTCAACACCTAAAGAACACGAAATCCCCGTCGAGGGCTCTTGTGCCCAAATAATCGCCGGGGAAGTTTGCATAAGTATAAAGAATGTTACAAACTGCGCAGTAATTGTTACACCAATTAAACTGCTAGAAATCCTTGATACTCCGCCTTCATTTACTCGGAACTTTTCGAGATTTTCTATAGCCAGATAATGTACATACGCTAAAAGGTACGAACATCTAAATAGTATTACGCGGGAAAATTCTGTTGGATTATTCCACTGCTGCCGTGGGAAAGGTTACACGAATGTTGATTTCCAAAATATGAATATCCTTCATATTTATACATGTTTATGTGGCATCCACTAATTTATCTAGAAATAAGTATTTTAAAGTATTTTTTTTTATTTTTAGAATACATTGCATGTAAGATTTATTTATCATTTATATGCATTCACTAAAGAAAATCACCCCAAGTCATAATGTCTATCCTGTTAAAATCTCTATCCTCATATACTCCTCTCTGCGTTTGAAAGTACGGTAAATACTATTCGTTTGGAACGCTTAACTGTAACATTGATCTAGTAATGAGCATTGCTTTTGAAAGCAAGGTTATTCTTCTTCATTCCTTTTCCTTTTAAGCGCAATAGAAATATCGATGTCATGGACAATACAAAACTTATACTGTCTGACCTCGTAAAGTAAAGCAACTACTTTTTGGAGGCTATGTTTTCCCAGCATGCAGCATAATCATGTCGCACATGCGCATTTCCAGATTAGATATCAACGTAATATGCAAACCCCCGACGGGGTTTGCAATAATATGATATCACAAGCTTAGCTTTTAAAAAAGCTTAGAATGCAAACCCTGTAGCATTTTTAATTGCGAGGAAAATGGTACTTGTGGGTCAGTTTAAAATGAAGACCCTTTTGTATGATGTTAGCTAGGTTGTTGTCTAAATAATAGTTAATACCTCCTTTCTAATGTTTATTTATGTTTAGACTTGGGTTGGGAAAGCTGACCATATTTGTTACCGTTTAGACATTTCGAACACCCTAAGTACAATTAGACATGGAAGAAATCATACAAACTACGCAGTACTTGCTCCACCAACTTCAACACCTAAAGAAAACAAACTCCCCGTCAAGGCCTCTTGTGCTAGATATCCTTGATACCCCGCCTTCATTTACTCGGAACTCTTCGAGATTTTCTATAGCCAGATAATGTACATACGCTAAAAGGTACGAACATCTAATTAGTATTACGCGGGAAAATTATGTTGGATTATTCCACTGCTGCCGTGGGAAAGGTTACGCGAATGTTGATTTCCAAAAATATGAATATCCTTCATATTTATACATGTTTATGTGGCATCCACTAATTTATCTAGAAATAAGTATTTTAAAGTATTTTTTTATTTTTAGAATACATTGCATGTAAGACTTGTTTATCATTTATATGCATTCACTAAAGAAATCACCCCCAAGTCATAATGTCTATCCTATAAAAGCTCTATCCTCATATACTCCTCTCTGCGTTTGAAAGTACGGTAAATACTATTCGTTTGGAACGCTTAACCGTAACATTGATTTAGTAATGAGCATTGCCTTTGAAAGCAAGGGCATTCTTCTTCATTCCTTTTCCTTTTAAGCGCATTAGAAATATCGATGTCATGGACAATACAAAACTTATACTGTCTGACCTCGTAAAGTAAAGCAACTACTTATTGGAGGCTATGTTTTCCCAGCATGCAGCATAATCATGTCGCACATGCGCATTTCCAGATTAGACATTAACGCAATATGCAAACCCCCGACGGGGTTTGCAATAACCTTTGACACAGTGACCTTGACCTTGGATTTTTACTTACTCTTACATCTTTTTAATCAATAAAGGCAGGGCTTTGACACTTAGGTTCTTTATGACCAGAGCATGCAAACTAATAATATGGCTTTTGACCTTGACCTATTCTGATTTTTCCACGATATATAAGGTTCAATTAAAATGCTCATTTTCATATATTTTACTACATAATCTCAGTATCTAAGGGAATATGCAAACCGCATTCATACTTCTAAAGGGAAACGATTAAATTTGGGTGTCCATTCCCTTTAAACGTAGTAATTCTATAAACTACGAATTTTGATGAACATCTACAGTGTAATATACCGACATCAAGTTAGTGTTTTGAAATGGATAATGCGGGGTTTATTTTATAAAAACAAGAGACAAAGCTAAGGAAAAAAACTATTATTTTTCGTCAAGCATTACATTTTTGACTATCCTTTCACCTCAAAATTTGCTACCCAATGTCTGTTAACACTGCCGTTGTCAGTTGTAAATATAACCGATTAAATCGGTCTGTCTGTCCATCCATCCATTCGAACGCAAATCGAAAGGTGCTGGAGTGAAATCTGGCGTCCTCTTAATTTCATTCCATTATCAAAAGAATCAACTTATCTATTCAGTATCTAAGGGGGCATGCAGGCCACTGCACTTCCAACTTGTGCGCCCCTTCTCTTATTTTTTTTGTAATCTGTTGGTTAATATTGTCGTTGCCAGTTGTATAACCTCTTAATGAACATATACGTAAATTTAGTATGTAATTCCTCTTATATCATTCAATAGAATGATAATACACTATGCCCTAGTTGCTTAGGATGACGCAAGAATTGGAAGGAGATCACGTGACGGAGATATGAAAGCTATTCCAAATTCAATAGACGTGGGGATATAGCTCAGTGGTAGAGCATTCGACTGCAGATCGAGAGGTCCCCGGTTCGAACCCGGGTGTCCCCTGTTTTTTGTTGTAACAATCCGTTATAGAGAATGATTATTAGAGATTTAAATGAGTTAAATGTTAGTATCTTTAAACACAGGTCCCTGCAAATATAATAATTATAATCCCCCATTTTCCGCTCTGACTCTCTCGACTCGTGAAAAGATTTTGTGTTTTCATTTCACTAGTCGAGAGAGAGAGAGAGTCAAAGGGAAAAGGGGGGATTATAATTATTTTATATGCAGGGGCCTGTGAAAATACAGCAGATTAAAGCGAAATGTCACTCTTATAAAACACTGCGTTCCCTTTCTTCCTCCTCAGTTCAATTGATCTGTTTGAACTCTTTTGTAGTACTAATTTTACTTAGTAGAAAAAAAGTTAATATCACATCTCGCACTAATAGTCTACTGTGGAATGATAGAAGATATTTATTAAGTAACAAATTGTTTTGTTATGTATGATTCTGGCGAGTTATTCAAAACTATGAATGTGGAGACACATTGTTTTTTCACCGTGTCATTGGGCAAGATTACTTTTTTTTATTAAAATCATGGCATTAAGATAAAAAAACCCCCCAAAACAAAAGGACCTCCCAAAAAAACCCAAATCCTCAGAAAACAAGGAAAGAAAGAAAGAAAAAGAAACAGCCCCCCTTCCAGAATATTAAATGGACGATGCCTTATGTACACATGCGTTTGTCAGAAGCCGTGGGGAAATCTTCGATTGCGCATGTGTTGACTCGGACTTTTTGTACACAGCATTTGTTGGTATAAGCATGACTGGTATGAAAGGAGGACCATGATTCCCTCAGAAATATTAGTTGGTTGGTTGATTGGTGTTTTACGTCGCTTTCAAGAAGTTTCAATCAGTTATATCGCGACATGGAAGCAGGAGATGACCAACCTCTTAAACATAGTGGCGCAACCTCGGGAGTCAAACCAGGATCGTCTGCGCCGCAAGCCAAGCGCTTAACCACTATACCACGCCTGCCCCCAGGAAGATTTTTCGTGTTGTCGTTTAAACGAAAATAGGGAGATTTCATTATACATCGTTAAGTACTCGGTGATCGGGTTATGTCGCGTGTTTCCGACAATTTTCCAAATATGGGCAATACAATGCTTCAAATATGTGATCTTTACAGATGTAGAATTGTTTGGAATGTGTATATTCTGCAAAACTTTAAGTGGAAGTATTTAGAAATGCAAAATCTCTACATGTCTGGAGTTTTGACAACGAATACCATCCATATTAGAAGAGTCTCTGTTAACTAGTTAGTTTCCAGTTATACAGTATCGCAAAATATTTATAGGATCAAACGAGTCTGTGTTAACTATTTTTTAGTTATACAATGCCATCATGTTTTGAGATATATTCAGCATTAGAAGAGTCTCTCTTAATTACTTTCTAATTATATGGTGTCACCATGTGTTAAGGGGCAGATTTGGTGTAGTGTTTAAGCGCTTGGCTTGCGACGCCGATGATCCGGGTTCGATTTCCGGATTGCGCTACTATGTTTAAGAGGTTGGTCACCTCCTGCTTTCATGTCGCGATATAAATGACAAATTGTTGAAAGCAACGTAAAAAACCAACCAACCATGTGTTGAGATATTTATAGAATCAAAAGAGTCTCTGTTAACTACTTTCTAGATGTACGGTGTCATTATATGTTGAGATATGAATGGGATCAGAAGAGTTTCTGCTAAAAACTTCTGTAATGTATACGGTGTCACCATATATTGAGATATTTATGGGATTAGAAGAGTGTTAACTACTTTCTAGCTATACGGTATCACCATGTGTTGAGATTTTTTTATAGGATTAGAAAAGTCCCTATTAATTACTTTCTAGGTATGATGTCAAGTGTGCCATGTGTTGAGATTTTCATAGGACTAGAAGAGTCCCTATTAACTACTTTCCAGGTATACGATGTCAAGTGTGTCATGTGTTGAGATATTTAAGGGATTATAAGAGTTTTTGTCAACTACTTTCTAGCTGTACGGTGTCACCATGTGTTGGGATATTAAAAGAAATCGAAGAATCTTAGGAGAAGAAATGTTGATGAACCAATGACGTAACATAGTCTTAGTTTCGGATGTTTGGTCTTTATCAGGTGGAACGAAAAATAACAACATCTCTAAGTAAAAATCTATATTTGCTGAATAAATGAGCCCAGCTGGCATGATACATTAAAACATAATTTTGGTCAGTTGTGTATAGCAAAGTATTTGGCAATGGTGGCACAATATTTGACAGCCGTATTACAATATTTGCCAATTGTAGCACAGTGTTTGTCAATCATAGCACAGTATTTGTCCGTCGTAGCACAGTATTTGCCAATTGTGGCAAAGTCGAGAGAAATCGGAATAAAATGTTGACTCTCCTTACAACATTACAATACGATAAACCACCAGCGCAGCACAATGTGCGGAGACTGTATGATATGGCTACAATTCAGTGACGACTGAACAATGTCTTATAATATACTAAACTAGACCTTGTTGCAACTTACGCCGATATACTAACGACTAATTACGACATTTCTCCGACTAATTACGACATCGCTACCCATTTACGCCGACAAAGCTAGGACTGACATGTCGAATCGCCGATATGTATACTGTTTCTGCGAGACGCCGATATGTATACTGTTTCAGTAGGACGCCAAAATGTATGCTCTTCCTGCGGGACGCCGAGATGTATGCTGTTCCTGTGGGACGCCGAGATGTATGCTGTTCTTGCGGGACGCCGAGATGTATGCTGTTTCTGTGGGACGTGAAGATGTATGCTGTTTCTGTGGGACGCCAAGATGTATGCTGTTCCTGTGGGACGCCAAGATGTATGCTGTTCCTGCGGGACGCCAAAATGTATGCTGTTTCTCTGGGACGCCGAGATGTATGCTGCTCCTGCAGGACGCCAAGATGTATGCTCCTCCTGCGGGACGCCGAGATATATGCTGTTCCTGTGGGACGCCAAGATGTATGCTGTTCCTGTGGGACGTCCTGTATGCTGTTTCTCTGGCACGCTAAGATGTATGCTGTTCCTGCAGGACGCCAAGATGTATGCTGTTCCTGTGGGACGCCGAGATGTATGCTGTTCCTGTGGGACGCCAAGATGTATGCTGTTCCTGTGGGACGCCGAGATGTATGCTGTTCCTGTGGGACGCCAAGATGTATGCTGTTCCTATGGGATGCCAAAATGTATGCTGTTCCTGTGGGACGCCAAGATGTATGCTCTTCCTGCGGGACGCCAAAATGTATGCTGTTCCTGTGGGACGCCGAGATGTATGCTGTTCCTATGGGACGCCGAGATGTATGCTATTCCTGTGGGACGCCGAGACGTATGCTGTTTCTCTGGGACGCCAAGATGTATGCTGTTCCTGCAGGACGCCAAGATGTTTGCTCTTCCTGCGGGACGCCGAGATGTATGCTGTTCCTACAGGACGCCAAGATGTATGCTGTTCCTGTGGGACGCCAAAATGTATGCTGTTCCTGTGAGACGCCGAGATGTATGTTGTTCCCGCAGGACGCCAAGACGTATGCTGTTCCTGTGGGACGCCGAGATGTATGCTGTTCCTGGGGGACGCCGAGATGTATGCTGTTCCTGCGGGACGCCAAAATGTATGCTGTTTCTCTGGGACGCCGAGATGTATGCTGCTCCTGCAGGACGCCAAGATGTATGCTCCTCCTGCGGGACGCCGAGATATATGCTGTTCCTGTGGGACGCCAAGATGTATGCTGTTCCTGTGGGACGTCCTGTATGCTGTTTCTCTGGCACGCTAAGATGTATGCTGTTCCTGCAGGACGCCAAGATGTATGCTGTTCCTGTGGGACGCCGAGATGTATGCTGTTCCTGTGGGACGCCAAGATGTATGCTGTTCCTGTGGGACGCCGAGATGTATGTTGTTCCTGTGGGACGCCAAGATGTATGCTGTTCCTATGGGATGCCAAAATGTATGCTGTTCCTGTGGGACGCCAAGATGTATGCTGTTCCTGCGGGACGCCAAAATGTATGCTGTTCCTGTGGGACGCCGAGATGTATGTTGTTCCTGCGGGACGCCGAGATGTATGCTATTCCTGTGGAACGCCGAGATGTATGCTGTTCCTGGGGGACGCCGAGATGTAGGCTGTTCCTGCAGGACGCCGAGTTGTATGCTGTTGCTGTGGGACGCCAAGATGTATGCTCTTCCTGCGGGACGCCGAGATGTATGCTGTTCCTACAGGACGCCAAGATGTATGCTGTTCCTGTGGGACGCCAAAATGTATGCTGTTCCTGTGGGACGCCGAGATGTATGTTGTTCCCGCAGGACGCCAAGACGTATGCTGTTCCTGTGGGACGCCGAGATGTATGCTGTTCCTGGGGGACGCCGAGATGTATGCTGTTCCTGCGGGACGCCAAAATGTATGCTGTTCCTGTGGGACGCCGAGATGTATGCTATTCCTGTGGAACGCCGAGATGTATGCTGTTCCTGGGGGACGCCGAGATGTAGGCTGTTCCTGCAGGACGCCGAGTTGTATGCTGTTGCTGTGGGACGCCAAGATGTATGCTGTTGCTGTGGGACGCCGAGATGTATGCTCTTCCTGCAGGACGCCGAGATGTATGCTGTTCCTGCAAAGATTCAACATGACTTAGCATAAGTTTTCTTTACCTTTTGCTTTCGTTATTTATTTTACATTATATATCATTACGAAGTAATGTAGGTAGTGGATACATACACGCACATATAGAGTTATGGCTCCGAACAAAAGATCCGGAGAGGTGTAACATGTTGGTGTCAAAGTCACAGGGACATGACCGACATCCTTAATTGTTCTTGTAGCTATATCTTACAGTTATGACGTGGATAGCATAATAGTACAGTCGTAGTTTATTGAAATCAGTCGTAGTACTAAAGTTTTCGGTAAAAGTCCTAAAAGCTACGGCGTTTGAGCGCGATAGGTCGTAGCTTAGACCAGACGTAGCTGTGACGTTGCTGAAACATAGTAAAGCTTACTTAAACAATGGACGTAGTAAAATGAGCGATATTGTAGGGAAAATGACGAGGCAGGAATTATACAGCTTGTTTATATTTTTCAAACTGGCTAATTAATCCCACTGATGAAAACATTCCTTTGTCACTATGCTCCACTGTGAGATAACAAGTGCAGCAAAACAGGGTTGGTCTGCGTTAAAGTTGCACTAGCTGTCATTTTTCGTATTAAAAACGAAAGCTGTAAATTTTAACCCTGGACTCTCTCGCCTTTATACGAAATTACAATGTTATATAAGTTCGATTAGTAGTGGAAAAAATCATTAAAATGTAATTAAATAATTACGACCTACCCGTACAAAGTCGGTAATTTTTCCTTCACCTGACATGCTCAGTGTATCAATGACCTAGCCAACTAACGCGAGATTAGAAAACTTTCACTAATAACAACAACACTGGTGACGTACACAAAGCTATCAGAGATGGAACAAGAACAATATAAAAGTTGCACTAGAGCGATAGGAACGGGGGAGAGTTGTCAATTTACACTAAATACTTCGCACGAGTCTTTAATGTTTACATTTTTCAATACTACGTCAGCACGAGGGCTTGACATTCCATTGTATTGATTACTTACGTGTTTGTATTATGAAAGCGGTCCGATATTTACTGTCATTAGGTAAGGTAATCTCTTAAAATTAACTGTTGATAATAATGTGTAAAGTGGTCGACATGAAAGAAACGTAAATGCATTTTGTAAAATTCCTTAAAAGAAATTGTTTTAAGAGTCCCTTTTTGTGGCCTCTCGATCAAATCATGTGGGATTACTAATGTGACATAAAAGTTTAAAATGTTCATTGTATAATAGTCAAATTACTATTGATAGTATTACTAATGACATTTTTTCTTTTCTTCTGTGCATTTAGTATGCGCCTATATATCTCTGAGTTTACAAAGCTAGATAAAACTTGATTTTACGAAGATATACTCAGCGACACACTTTAGTACATTGTTTTTATCACGTGATTTTCTGACCCGATCTACATACGTGTCAAATGTTGTGTAAATGGTGAATGTAACAGACATTTCTCAATTTTTCCGGTTTATAAAAACGTGTCAATGTCGTCAAAAGAGTTGACTTTCGATGTAGTATAACTTTGTTTTGTAGTTTGATTGTATGTAATTTCAAATAATTAAATGAAACATAACATTCTTGTTGTACCAATTTTGACAGCTAATGCAACTTTAAGTGTTTGGTAACATTTAAAAGAAACAGCATCAAGATTCCTTATTCCAAATGAACTGCCGAAATTCAATAAAGACACATGGGCTTACTACATTTCAAAACGGATTTATTCAGATGATGTGAATCATTTTATTCTCTGATATAACACGTATTTTCATGGCACCAATAATGGTTCTTTAAAATTATATTTTAGCCCTCACCCATATGAAATTTACGGAAGCCCATTTAGGACCTATCAAAAAATATTTTTGAATTCGATATAACGAATTCTTGAATTTGTTAAAACGGATTAAATTCGTTTTAACAAATTTGATGAATTCGTTATAACGTATTAAATCTGTTATACCAAATTTGAGGATTTGATATAACGAATAGGGACCTATCAAAAATATTTTTGAATTTGATATAACAAATTCTTGAATTTGTAAAACCGGATTAAATTCGTTTTAACGAATTCTTGAATTTGTTAAAACGAATTTAATCCGTTTTAACAAATTTGAGGAATTCATTATAACGTATTAAATCTGTTATAACAAGGAGGAATATATGAATTCAAGAAATCGTTATTTCGATTTTAATTTGTTAAAACGAATTTCAAAATCTGTTAAAACGAATTCAACAAATTTGTTATAACAGATTTAATTCGTTATAACGAATTTCTCAAATTTGTTATAATAGATTTAATTCGTTATATCGAATTCATCAAATTTGTAAAAAAACGAATTTAATCCGTTTTAACAAATTCAAGAATTCGTTAAAACGAATTTAATCCGTTTTAACAAATTCAAGAATTCGTTATATCAAATTCAAAAATATTTTTGATAGGTCCTAAATGGGCTTCCGTAGAAATTTAACTTACTACGCCTTTGTATATCAAGGTCGGCTACGCTTAACGCCGACCCCTCGACTTCTGAAAGATTTTAGAATCGTGGCTAGTCGGAAGTCCAACTCGGCATAATGTTACTGGAACTGTAATGTAAAATACAACAGTAACTGGTGCAATGTCACTGTTGTACCCATAACAGCGTAAAAGACTGGCCATTCATATCCCCTTGGAAACCGGTAGCCAATTGGAAACCAGGGGCGATACCAGGTGCCGGGGAAAAGTAAGAGCAGCGCTTCATTGATGTTTTACATTCTCGCATGTCTTTATACTATTAGCAATAGAGCTTAGTCAGATTCATTGTAATGGTGATCATTTCGATAGGAGATAATTAAAAAGCCGTTTTCGTGCCATTTTAAAGAGAAAAAAATTTTTTTTTTATCTCGTTCGAAAGAGATTTTTTTCTCGTTCGAACGAGAAACTAATATCATATACCATAGTCTACAGTGATAAGTGTTATTAACCGACAGAAAGAAATGGAATATCGTCCATCAATAAATCTTTTGAAATTTTCTAACAATTTCTTTAGTGGCGGATGTTTGATCATTTAAATAACTACATAGGCAGGAGCATTTGGCCGTGTTTTGCCTGAATTTAGTTGAAATACATTATACGTATTATTTCAGTCTATCAAATGACAGATCTAAAGTATGTTTGTAACATTTGATTTGGAGCCTCATCTCCTCCTTTTTATATTTATGTTTTAAGCCACTGGAATCAAACTAACTTGGCTCAGTGACCTCACCAGTTAACATTAATCATTAGTGACATAATAATGTATAATTATAAGTGTTTTACTGTATATCAGGAAGTACCATTCAGTTTATATTTCAATTCTGAAATTTATAAATCATAATTAACAACTATTATAATACCTTTAATTACAAGAGGAGGGCATAATATCTCTGATGGCATAATACCCCCCACCCTTTTCTTTTATTTCCCCGCGCATTCATCTTCTTCGCAGTATAATAAATTATACTTTAACTAAAGTATTTCCTTTCTATTGAAAAGCTGTGTGTTTTAGAATAACCATGCATATGTACGTTGTGTTGTAAGTGTGTAGTTGAAATATATGCAATTATGCATACATAAATGTATCATTGTTTGCATCAAATGAAATAATTCCTAATCATATTTATCTAAATAACAAAACACCTTAATTCATATATAGAAGTTCCTCGTTCGAACGAGATTTTTTTTATCTCGTTCGAACGAGAAACTTTCTCGTTCGAACGAGATAATTTTCTCGTTCAAATGAGAAAGTTTCTCGTTCGAACGAGATAAAAAAAGTTTTCTTCTTTAAAATGGCACGAAAACGGCTTCGTACATAATAAACATACATGTACTTGTATATATCATTGATTTATGGGACTCGACAGCTGGGACTACAGTAAGTTCAAGTCCAATAATCGGACGTGCTCCTGGTCTATAATATGGGGATATAGCTCAGTGGTAGAGCATTCGACTGCAGATCGAGAGGTCCCCGGTTCGAACCCGGGTGTCCCCTTCCTTTTTTGTTTGTGTTTTTTTCCCCCAAGGTTTCAATATACATGTACATATCGTTTAATATTTATATATATAAAGTGTGGCACTGTATTCGAATGATGTATGTTCAGTTAAAAGTAAAACAAAGTGTATTACGTCACCAATGCTAATTTTTACATTTAAAACAACACAGTGATGTTCACTAGCCCAGATAAATGACAGTCTTATTCGGATACCACTTTACACCCTTTCTTAGCAGCCTCAAGACATTGATTGATCCGGGAGTCGAACCTAGATTTTCTGTACTGTAAGCCAAACGCTTAACCCCCCCCCCCCCCTAGTTTCATCTGAAATGAAAAGAACATATCAAAGAATACCTAATTTCACGTTCAAAAACAGTCCGAGATTCTCTGCCCTTCTCCCACTTTTGATATTGGCGGTTTGTGGAAGAGGGTCAGGGAGATTTTGTTCATCAAAAGCTGGAATTTTAGCGATACCAGCCGATATCGGAATGTACAAGCTTCTGGCGACAAATAAACGCTTGCCCAGTGAACTTGCAACCCATAATCCAATAAATGAACATTTAACTACTCCATCATAGCAATATCTTTTCCAAATAAGATCTATAACTTCCACTACCTGACGTTTTATCTGCAAACACTACAAGATTCTCCATTTCGTCATTTGTGTATAAGTACGGAACGTTTTGGTGCCTGGTGTTGTTGTGTTGTAAGTAGGTATCATGACAAAAATAAAATTGACTTGCCGAGATTAATATGATTTGATGACGTAATAAAGTCAAAAGGTTGCCATAAACTGTCCTTAAACGAGTTCTTTTGGGCAACTTTTCATCTATAAAACCGTTGATTTTCTTTAAGTCAAGATAAATTTATGCGATTTCCCTTATGTCAATTTTAAGATAAATCGTCGTAATAAAGTCGCATTTCCATAAAAATCAAGAATTATTGACATAATTTTTGTTGATATGTTGCATTTATGAAGAAATAAATAATTGTTTATGGAAAATATATCTATTTTGGAAATACATTTATACAAGGTATTCAGATATATAGATAACGGTCGTCAAAAAGAATATCGGTAAACACATGTATTACTCTATCGCATCATGACGACTTCAGCAAAGTCAATATTTCGAGATATTCATACAAATGCGAGTTTGAGAAGTCGATTTCGAAGAGAAACTGACTTACGAAATCTCGAAATCGTATTCTTAAAACAATAACTCGAAATAAAATTTTCGTTGGTAGCATGTTTATTGCAACATATAAACAAAAATGATGTCAACAATTCTTGATTTTCATGGAAATACGACTTTATATACCGTGGTCATACTGTTGGAAACCACCGTTTTCCTGGCTCCGGAAGTGTCGCCAGGAAAACTGTTTCCAACGGTATAACCACGGAATACCTGTCGGAAACAATCAAACACAGTACGTTTATCCCCTAATAGACCATTTTCAAGTAACCTGAAAGAACCGTTAAAAACCTTAGAAAACTCCTCTAGTTGTAACTTTTTGTCAAATGCATTAGAATGGAGTCACCATGCTTGTGTTTTACAAAATTAAATACAAATTTATTGGATTATAGGTTGCAAGTTCGCTGGGAAAGCGTTTGTTTGTCGCCAGGTTATAGGTTGCAACTTGGCTGTACAAACCCCCTATTTGTCACCAGAGGCTTGTATATTCCGATACCGGCTGGTTTCACTGAAATTCCAACTTTTGATGAACAAAGTCTCTCTGACCCTCTCCCACAAACCGCCGATATCAATAGTGGCAGAAAGGCAGAAAATCTCGGACTAGTAGCAGAAAGGCAGAAAATCTGGGACTAGTGCAGAAATAACATTGCTGTGGACAATCCTAGTTCTGAAATTTTCAACAGAAGTCTGAAACATGAAATGTGAGAAACATTGGCAGTAAAGTTTGAAATCAAAAGTGCACATGAAAATCATCTTGCATTCAATTAAGCAAGTCGGTAGTCCCTATAAGTTCCGAAATATTGCTTCAATTAGAAAGTGGCGAAATGCTGACGGACAAACACAGACAGGAAGGCAGAAAGACAGATAGATGGACAGGCAGACAGAAGGTCATGGACAATTTACAGATTGAAATTGCTGTGCAATCGAGCCAGTAATAACCTTTGAAGTTTTGATAATTAAAAACAATATCGTCCATTTGTTTCGAATGCCGATTATCAGAGGGCAGAACTTGAAATATTTTCATATAGTAAGTGTGCGGTATGTATATTTGGTGTCAATACAGATACAGTAATAGGGTGTGATCCATGGTCATCAACAGAATGGCCGACTTAACCCGAATGTAGTTTGAATCATATCCACATTTTGATTCTGCTACCGAGATGCAATTACGCAAACTTGGGGTTGATTCAGGCTACATATAAACAAACCGGCAAATTTGATACAGGTTGGGAAAATGTCTGTAGAGCTTTAAATTCAGACGACAGATCAAGGGGGTAAGTTTTACTGCCTATCGTTTGCTTAACGTTTATATGTTCAGGCGCGGATCCAGCTTTTTTCACCAGGGGGGGTCCAAAAGTCCGGGGGTCTGGGGGCCGACTTAAGGCCCCCAGTAGGTCCAGGGCGAAGCCCTGGTGGGGGGCCAGGGGGCGAAGCCCCCGGAAGCTCCTGGATTTCCACGTTTTAAGCGCTTGCAAACAATGCGAAATCAATACCCAAAATTGATGGAAAACTGTAAACATAAAGACATATGGGAGACATTAAAGACGAAAAATTGGTGGATGTTAGCCGTTCATTGACACGTTACCAGTTCTAGCCACGAGGAGGCCTCCACAATAGAACCTTTTTTTTTTGGTTTTTTTTTTTGTTTTTTGTTTTGTTTTTTTTGTGGTTCTTTTTTATTGAATTGAGTTTGTAACTTCATCTTGTTGTGATTCTAATCAAATAAGATACATGACTTGAACAATCTTCTCTTATTTTTCCTTGCGAACTCTTCACATATTTCTTTAATGCTATGTGCATGTCATGGTGAATGTGCATAAGAGCCAGGGCTGCCAACCGGTCTTTCATTCATCGTTGACCTCATGTAGCTTTTTATTCTTCTTAAACCAGAAAAAGAGCGTTCAGCTTCACTGGAGGTCCACTGGCAAAGTACAGCCTATGTGCAATAGTGTTTTAACGTCAGGAAGATATCGCCATCAGTTATTCTAAATGTTCCGAGCAAACTGTCTGGTCTGTCCTCCTCTTTCATATTTGCCACAAGCCATCCTCCACTCTAATAGCACATACTTAAGGTCATCGGGTTGTACACTTTCCAAGTCCACCCCCCAAAACATCAGGTCATTTGCTAAACGACTAACATCTGAATCACTTAGTTTGGCCATGTGATCAGGGACCAGCGATAATACTGAATAGCCAGGGCCATCGTCTTTCTTAAACCTACAACTTAATTCTTGATATAAATAATCAAGAAAAGGGATTGCAACATTGGCTTTGAAATAATGAGAAGGATCAGTGCCATCACCAATTATTGCTTCTTTGTGTTTGCCTCTTACACAATCTTGGGACCTTTACGTCGATTCCCAACTCATCAGCCATCTTTTTGCTTTCAGTGAACAAACTTTCAAACTGAACATCTATATTTGTGCGCATTTCTTTCACTGTGGCAACGCGCTGCTCAACTAATGCAAAAGCTTGACAAAATATCCAAGTCATGTTTTGAAGCTTGGCTGCGACTGGCTTTACAATTTCGAGAACGGCCTTAACGCACATGAAGGTCACGAGAAAAGAGAAGGATGTCAATGTGGCCAAATTGCCTTGGGCAGTTACTTTGGTCTGGGCATCCCAAGCCCAAATGTCCTGTAGGATTTCGTCCATGCCAGGATTGACAATATACTGCAAACACATTGTAATGCTAACATACATGCTCTTGAATGTATCAAAGCAGGTATGTCTCTCAACCCATCTCGTTTTACAAAGACCTACCAGTTTTTTTCGGGTCACCTATGTTTCTTGCTGGGACAGCACATGCTCAAAGTATCGCTGTCTCTTCGGTGAAGAATCGAAGAACAGAAACGTAGCATTTATTCCGTCAATCATATTTCTGACTAGTGGAAGTTTGCAAGCGTGTGCAATGCTCAGATTGAGCACATGGCTTTTGCAGTGAGTATACACAGCCAGTTTATTCAGTTCTTTGATTCTTCCTTGACAAACCTTGTTTTTCTGATGCCATTGAGGCAGCACCGTCATAAGCCTGGCCTCTAATTTTATCAACAGACAGACCATTTTTCTTGCAAAATTTCGAAAATTTTTTTCCGAGATCGCTGCTCCGGTGGTACGTTCTAAATGAACAAAGTCAAAAAATTCTTCCCTAATGATAGGTTCTGATGCTGTTTCATCAAGAAACCTCAAGCACAATGTCAAAAACTTCCTGGTTTGCGTATTTGTCCGTCACTTCATCTGCGATGATGGAGTAGAATCCTTTACCCCGAAGGCCAAACAGTATTTCTTTACGAATGTTTTGACCAATGATATCGATTATTTCATTTTGAATGCTTTACTAGTATAAGTGGCATTTTTTGGTGATTCTTGTAAATGTTCTGCCAGCTGGTTGTCATGACTTGCTAATAGATTCAAAATAGCTAGGAAGTTACCTTTATTTGACGCAGTGCTAGTTTGAATCGTCTCTGTGTCCACGCAGAGGTATATTTTGTTTCCCGCAAAGCACAACCGTTTCCGTTATCGTTGACAACAGCTGCATGTTTCTGTCGTACATTTCTTTGTTTTGTTGGCTTATTTTGTAAGGTAGAGTAGTCTTTGGTCTTGCCAAGCTTGATTTAAGAGTCTGATACTCTATACTGCCGCCTTATGAAAATCGGAGTTCTCGTGTTTTGCCCAACGATCCGTTCCTTGCCCACCGCTTTCTTGAAATTTTTGAATGGTTTTGACACAAATTTTCATAACTTCTCATACCCATCTGCGGGAAAAGAACACAGATTTTACAAAGGCCACCTTGAAATTTAAGGCTTAATATTAGCCATTTGTGTTTTTGCATCCAAGATGCTTGGAAGTAAAGCTTTTTTTCTTTTTTGTCTTTTCCAACGAAAACAGACTTGAACGGCAAATATTGCTGTGTTTTCTGTTTCGAATGTTGCCCCTGCTAATTTCACCTTTTTCTGAAGGTGATAAAGTGGAGAGAGATATTTCGCCAGTAACAATTTCACCCAAAGTCAAACCCAGAAAGTGGCTTACCAGTAGATTTCCTCTGACATTTCGTGCTCATCTAGACCTTTACTTTGCACATCTTTATCTGGATCGTCTGGTTCATTAGAATCACAGCCTTGAGCAGGAAAGTCATCCGACACTTTCTGTTTTTTCAAGGGCGGATCCTCCGAGGCAGATACTTGAGAAGAATCGTTTTTCTCATGACAAGATACGAAGTGATTTGGTCTCCAGTTGATAAGATTTGTATTGGACGTATGAGTCCACATAATGAACAAAGGGGGATCGTTTTTGTTGTGAAGTCTGAAGAAGAGGACGTATTGTCTGATTATGTATTTCCCTGTGTATTGTCACATTTTGTATGGACGGAAATATTGTCACAATTCGCCGATTCAAGGCATTTGCAGATGCATAGAGATGGATCAATGACGAATAGTAGCTGTCTTTCACCGATCGTAATATCTCATTCTGCAGTGATTTTGTCATGTCATCTGACACTCTAGCCTCGTCAGAAATGGTCGTTTCAAGAACATACTGCATATCTGTCCGATTGGACGACATGTTGGTGTATGTGTCTTGGCGGAGATACCTACTAGTGTTCATCACTAGCTCGATCATACAACGTACTCGACATTCGACATGTCTGCCTTCTGAACCAAACAGCGAGTTGGAAATCGACCGAAAAAAACAATTCCCATCCCCTAAAACCTCAATGGGTGTAAGATTTTTATGCGATACGTCATTTGGAAAAAGTAGCCTGGACTTTGAGTCTTCCCTAACCGACGGCGATAAATCACTTAACTTTACTTTAGTTATTAGGCAGAACAGCCTGTATAAGTGATTTCTCTCTGATTGATATCTGAAATTTTAATGAATTCCATCCCTCTCTTGCGGCTTTGGATAGAATTGAATGAACTGATTCCCAACGCTTTATTTCATCCATTTGCCAAGTTGCGGTTTAGCCAGTCAACAAACTGAAGACAAACTAAACAAAAGATAGCATGTGTTTGGCGTAGCTTACTGTGCAGCTGCAAAAGCGACATCTATGTTAAGAACCAATATGTTATTCAGTATCAAAATTAGCACGTGTTCGGCGTAGCTTTCTGTGCAGTTGCGAAGCGACACCTATGTTAAGAAGCAATCCGTTATTTAGTATCAAAGTCGAAATGGGAAAAGCAATAGTTGCGAACCTTGGCGTACACATATTGCCACAAACAATGTAAAGTAATCGAAAATATTGAAATGAAATCACTAAGTTTACGTTTTGTTAAGTTTAATATAATAAATTAATGTACAAACCCATAGACCGTGGAACCTCCATTTTAAGGTACTTTAAAATATTTATCTAATAATACTTCTTATAATCGTAAAACATTGAAGTTGGGGCAACAATAACATATTTTGGATCCAAGCATGAATATGCTTATGGAAAGTAGAGTAATATAAGGCATTGCACTGATAAAAGTAACTTGTTATCATAAATATCAATTTAATGTGTATACATGTATTTGTTGATGTATCCTCTCATACAAGTTTTATGTATTTGGCGAGCGAAAGCGAGCCGGAAAAAATCCATATGAAACAAAGTGACCTCATATCGTATTTGGACCCCCCCCCTGAGATCTGTCAGAGGTGGAGACCATGGTCCATGGACCCCACCTCTTGAAAATATCAGGGGGGGGGGGGGTCCGGACCCCCGGTCCCCCCCCCTCTGGATCCGCGCATGATGTTTGATATTTGCACCATTTTATGCCGAAATGCGTAGAATTGTGCCTGGTTTTCGTTTATCAAAATTGCAAGTTTACGTTACGTACATATGTTACACAAATATTTTTACATTTAATATGTGTAAACATTGTTATAATAATGTTTAAACATATCAAATGATTTAAATATTAGTGTAACACATACATGTATACTTGCGGCTATATACAGATATGGCCAGTCCGTTTAACTTAATTGCAAGTTTACGTTACATACAGAGGGCCACGACTTGCGGCTATATATAAATATATAATATATATATATATATATATATATATATATATATATATATATATATATATATATATATATATAACATTAATGTTAAAAGTGGATTAAACAGAATATATACAGTAGTAAAGATGCATTTTAGCTTAGTCACTATGATGGAAGTTCAGGATTGAACAACATGGATAACTTATAAAGAGCTCGTCTCCTGAAGGATATTTACAAACTGATATATTATATAGATTTGTAAAGGTAAACAAGATTCAGATACAAATAAATTGAATTTGCTCTAAATCTTACAAATTATTATATTTATCTATATTTAAATCTTATTAAATTAAACATTTCCCGAACATTGTATCGCTATTATCAAACCTATACGAGCCTCGCGAAATTCACTGTATACAAACATTACACGAACACTCGTTTGTTTATCGTGAGGAACTCTGGGAACACCTGTTTATTGAAATTATTCACTGAAACCACGTGACCATTGTTAATTTGAATGTGTGGCATAATTGTATGCGTGCGCATGATTTTAATATACATGAGCATGTGTACGCTACGTTAAATGTCATGGGAAACTTAAATTATACAAATTTATGTTTTTGCTTAAATAAAATATATATGCTTTAAATAACATCCTCATATTTTTTGTTTTTGAAAGTAATTACTCGTTCTGGAGATATTGATATTTGAATATAAATGTAAATGTGTGTTGCTTCGGCAAGTCTCGCGGATTTTCGTGACTGTGATCGCTATGACGTTATATTAGGTCAATTACTATATGAGCTGTATTCACAACCTGTACGTTACTTGGAGAAATGTCGTGCTTGACCTAATGTGACGTCACAACTTTTATTTCTGTAGGGGCATTTAACTCTGAATTTACTCTTAATTACTGACTTATAAATGCAATTATGCCTATATGATACAGTAGGAAAATCTGTTTTTTACACAAGAAGGTTAATTTTTCCAAGTATCACTATTTTTTACAATAAAAATTTATGTTTCTCATGACCTTTAAATATAAAGAAGGTCATGTATACAAATCAAGAAACTTATTTACGTTTATCTCGATTGATAAAATTCTTGAGATTATTTTTAAAATTCTGTCTTTTAACTGTGTATACCCTCCTTTAAACATACATTATAGAAATACAATTAACCATATTAAATTAATATAAGAGGAGAAATGAAATTGCGAAGTTGATACAATTAAACAAATCAAGGAATTCATTAATGCATTTTAAAACTACCGTTACTACATTTATAAAGTTGTTTACTTACAAATAAAACTGGGCTTTTGTAAGTCTTTTATATCACTTTTATGTAAAGACACTCTGTGGTACATACATCAAGATAGTAGTGACCGAATGTATTCTTCCTTACATCTGTCACACAATATGACATGTATTACTTTTTTAGAATTGTAAGCTAGGTTTCATTTTGATAGGAACTGACAGTTAATAAATGATTTTGAAATCGCACGGCCTGGTTCAGCTTCAAGATCTGACCAGTAGTACGAAGATCTGACCAGTAGGACGAAGATCTGACCAGTGGTGTGTCTACATTTCCGTCTAATAAATTAGAAAATTCTGATCTATCATACTGTGAACAGAGGCGTAGCTAGGGTAGTTTTAATGTGGACACCTAAATAGGCAGGGGGTTTGGGGGCCGCCTTAAAGCCCCCAATGGGTTCACGGCGAAACCCTAGTGGGGTTTCCAGGGGGCGAAGCTCCCTAAGTTGGTGGATTTATCGATATTTTTAATGTGAATTTTCGACCCTCCTGAAGACATTTTTCCAGCGTATTTTCATTATTTCTCTGCAACCATGACTCTATTTTTCTCTTTTCTTTCGACGCAAAGGGGATGGGCTCTTTTTGAAACTCGAAGACTATAGATACACGGAAATCTGACATCATAGTATGATGAATTCGCCACAGGGAAACACATTGAAAACGACACAAAAATTTTGATTATTCAATACTTGTGGTACCGATTTAGCCGGACAGCCTGTAGCCTTTGTAAGCCGGCGTGGCATAGTGGTATCTCGCTGGACTCCTGATCGGGTCATGCCGGTATTCTGTCTTTCGGATGAGACAGGAAAAACCGAGACCCCGTGTCGTGGTATGCATGACACGTTAAAGATCCATCACTGCTTCGGGTGGGTCCATTACAAAGGTTGTTGGTTGGTTGATTGGTGTTTTACGTCGATTTCAACAATATTTAAGTTATATCGCGACATAGAAGCAGGAGGTTACCAACCTCTTAAACATAGTGGCCCAACCCGGGAATCGAACCCGGATCGTCGGCGCCAGAAGCCAAGCGCTTAACCATTACACCACGCCTGCCCCTCCATTACAAAGGTCAAAATTTGTATGCCCCGCATCAGGCAGATGCCGTCACCATATACGTGAAATATTCGTGGTGTGACGTTAAACAAAAATCAATCAATCAATCAATAGCCTTTGTGGAAGCCCATCGGTTAGTGATTAACTGGTTTCGAAACAAGCGAGCGTCTGCTATAGTACATTTAAATTGCAAGTTCAGAAAATAGTTGTGGAGGTTAAAAACAACAATGATGAGAGAAAATCTCCTCAGCTTTATAACATATATATAATACATATAGAATAAGTCATCTCTTTTCACTATGGTCAGTATATGAATGGGTATGTTTTTACACTTCGCTCGGTATATGAATGGGTAGGGTGCCAGCGACTCCATCCGCATGTCCGTACCCAAACTCATTGCAAGTTAACACCCCAACCGCGATTTCATGTGTGAATAGTTAACTTAGTGTATACTATTATACAGTATGTCGAACTTTTGTATGAGTAATTATACCTTATTGGAAATTGATATTTATGAGCTGATTCCCATGTTTCTGTTAGCAGTCGAAGTTTTGTGTAAGAATATCTCAATTCGTCATCGTTCAAAATGAACAGATGGGATATTTTGGCCCGTGATGTAAATCTATGCTTGATGGTGTTTCTTCCATCGGTTTGCTCTCTGTATGTCTGCAGTGGCGTAGCTACCATTACGCCAAATACGCGCGTGCGTACACATCATTTTGTCAAAAATATAGTGTCTCATCAGAGAGAAGTGGTCGTTTTGATGTGAAGTTAAGAAGTCTATTTGTTCTGTTTGAATGATGTCAGTTCAATCGAACCTAAACCTTTCCTTCGAAGCAAAAGTAATAACGAAAAGTAACAGAGGCAGTTTAAAACAAATTAAAAACTCAGGGCCGTCCTACCCGACATTGTCACGCTGCCAGAAGCAGATTGAAAATATGCTTAAAGAGAGCAACAATGACAATTGAATGCATTTCGGGCTTCGCTTTACTACATACCCACACAGATATTGGTATCGATTCAGGCAACGTCATTCAACGTTTTGCAGAGGGCAAAAGCAGACGTTTTCTCTTTCTTTTCCAAAATTAAGAGGTTGTAGGGCCAGTGATTTTCCGTTTCAGAATTCAGTGAAATCCGTTTTACAGTTTTACAAATACCGTTTTTAGCTCACCTGAGCGTAGCCGATCCGTGATCCAAGATGGCCGCCATTGGCTCTGATTGGTTGAAACATTTTCAACTTCTTCTCCAGATCGGCTGCACAGAATTTCATCAAACCTCATAGGAAGTAAGTACTCAAGGTCCTCTACCAAGTTTGGTGTTTTTATGCCGTCCGTGATCCAAGGTAACCGCCATTGACTCTGATTGGTTGACACATTTTCGACTTCTTCTCCAGAACAGCTGCATAGAATTTCATCAAACTTCATAGGAAGTAAGTACTCAAGGTCCTCTACCAAGTTTGTGTTTTTTTTTTTGCCGATCCGTGATCCAAGATGGCCGCCATTGGCTCTGATTGGTTGAAACATTTTCGACTTCTTCTCCAGAACTGCTGCACAGAATTTCACCAAACTTCATAGGAAGTAAGTACTCAACATCCTCTACCACAATTTTGTTTTTTTATGCCGATCCGTGATCCAAGATGGCCGCCATTGACTCTGATTGGTTGACACATTTTCGACTTCTCCAGAACCACTGCACAGAAATTCATCAAACTGCATAGAAAGTAAGTACTCAAGGTCCTCTACCAAGTATAGGTTTTTCATGCCGATCCGTAATCCAAGATGGCCGCCATTGGCTCTGTTTGATTGACACATTTTCATCTTCCTCTCAAGAACCCCTGCACAGAATTTCTTGCTTGCTTGTAAATATGCACTTTGTGCTCAGGTGAGCGATATAGGCCCACTTGGGCCTCTTGTTTTTTCCTGGTTTTGGCATGTACTCCAGTATGAAATGTCCGTATGTTCAAGTATTTATATTTATAGGTAGTATTTTTATCTAAGCATTGATTTCAATTGATCTAAGCATTAATTTCATAGTAACTTGTCTGCACTCCCTACTAGACCCCTCACCCTTAGTTGCCAATTTATTTATTAAATTATTTTGTCTGTCTGTTGTTTTTAAGACTTCACGTGATCTTTCATTGTATCTATCCCATTAAAATCTACACTATATTGACAAAACTTGCAGAAAAGATTATTATTGTCACTATAAAAATCATCTGCTAATTGTATTGCCCAGCTTTCGGCACTGATTCTTGCAGGTAGTATTGTTCTTTTTTTTTCTTAGCAATCGTGGGTTTCGATCCGTCATATTGGAACCTTTCTATATACAAACCAAACACCGGTTGAATTCGACGTTTGTAAAATCATGTTTTGCTAATACTTGCAGTATATTGCAAGGAAAGACTCTTTCACAATAACTATGGGACTAATGTCTCGGGAGAAGAAATATAGTAATCACTGTTCCGGCAAAGTGACGCAAGACACAATTAGTATCTGACAATTTTTTAAAGGACTTTCACTGGGAAAAAGCGCAAAAATATCAGAAAAGTATACGAAATAAAAATTTCAGAACAAAAATAGCAGATTCCATTTTATCAAACATCTCAAAAGTCCTCCAAAGGGAAGTAACTTAAAATATAGAACAATAAAACGGAATCAAGAACAATAAAGTGGGAATTCACAAATTCCGAGTTTATTGTTTTTGATTCCGTTTTAGACTGACGTTTCCGCGATTCCGTCCGTTATTCCGTTTTCGCGGAAAATCACTGGTCCTAGGGTTGTAAGAAACATATGCCTTGTATCAGTTAGGTATTATCAGATATGATGCACAATATACCATTCAGTATTTCGGTTTTTTTTTGGGGTTTTTTTTTTGTATTTCAAAGTTTGTGTATACTTTGAAAGACGTTCATATTTTGAACATTTCTTTCCTTTAATAAAGATTCAGAATGACGATATTACCTTTCTTTAAAACACTAAAATCCTTTAGCTTTCGAGGGCTTCGACCCTTGGGCCCCCATCAGGACTTCGGCCTGGACCCACTGCGGGCTTCAAGGCAGCCCTCAAACTCGCAGCCTTTCTTGTGCGTACACATCATTTGCACTCTGGCTACGCCCCTGGTCTGTCTCAGCGCGCAAGTCATCGGGTTTATCGACAGAGATCAAATCCGAATTTTTTTGTTTTGCCATAATCAACACGGGACAATATGGGAAACACCCACGGCAATCTACACAGGTCTGATATAAACCAAATTATTATATAACTCTTCCGGAAAAGACCAACATAACTATCTGAAAAAAATTCTCTCTCTCAGTTGTTTGTTTTTTGTTTTTGGTTGTTTTTTTTTTTTAGAAAATGATGTGCACGTTTTCGCGTACAAACGTACGCTTGTCTACGCTCCTGGTGAACAATCCTCTGAACATTAAATTTCTCGTTCCAGACATTGACTTGCATTCGAAGAAGTCATATACACCGACTCTACTGTGCCACTTCATGAAACTGATGCGCTCTATTTTGTTCAGGTGACTACACCATTGAAGGCTTTGTAGACCCCCTTCCTTGACAATGACATGCACACGAAAACCTTATCTTGATCTTATGGGTACACCTTTGTAGACTCCTCCCTGACACTGACGACCACTAGAAGACCTTCGAGCCACGCACACAAATCCTATGTTGTTATAGTGAATACACCTGTGAAAGCTTTGCAGACCCCACCCTGACACTGACGACCACTAGAAGACCTTCGAGCCACGCACACAAATCCTATGTTGTTATAGTGAATACACCTGTGAAGGCTTTGTAGACCCCACCTTGACATTGACGCCAACACGAAGACCCTCGAGCCACGCACACAAACCCTATGTTGTTATAGTGAATAACCTGTGAAGGCTTTGTAGACCCCACCTTGACACTGACGCCAACACGAAAATCTTCGAGTAATGCACACCAATTAAGCCTATGTTGTTCTAGTGAACACACATGTGAAAGCTTTGTAGACCCCACCCTTACACTGACACCCACACGAAAATCTTCTATGCTGTTCTAGTGAATACACCTGTGAAGGCTTTGTAGATCCCATCCTGACACTGACGCCCACAAGAAAATCTTCGAGTAATGCAAGCCAGCCTATGCTGTTCTAGTGAATACACCTTTGAATACTTTGTAGACCCCACCATGACACTGACGCCCTCACGAAGACCTTCGAGTAATGTACACCAAGCCTATGCTGTTCTAGTGAATACACCTGTGAAGGCTTTGTAGACCCCACCCTGACACTGACGACCACAAGAAAATCTTCGAGTAATGCAAGCCAGTCTATGCTGTTCTAGTGAATACACCTGTGAAGGCTTTGTAGACCCCACCATGACACTGACGCCCACACGAAGACCTTCGAGTAATGCACACCAAGCCTATGCTGTTCTAGTGAATACACCTGTGAAGACTTTGTAGACCCCACCCTGACACTGACGCCCACACGAAGACCTTCGAGTCATACACCAACTCTATGCTGTTCTGGTGAATACACATTTGAAGACTTTGTAGACCCCATCCTTACACTGACGCCCACACGAAGACCTTGTAACATGTACACAAACCCTATGTTGTACTAGTGGACTCTTGGTCCATGCACGCACAAACATGATGGCATTGTACTGATATAGATAGTACTAGTTGTTCGCAGAAATGAAAGCAAATGAAGAGAAAATAAGAAAAAAAAAAAATACTGAATCATTGTTATTTCAATTTCTAGATAATGTACTACAAGGATTGACATTTATAAACGGATGCACGCGCACTCAGCCTTCTGAGAAGAATTAAAACGGAGCTGCTGTTTTCACTAAACATATTATACAATGGTGTGTAGCATTTCTAGGAATAGTGTAGAACTAGGTATTCTTGGAATATGCCATTGTGGCTGTAATTAATAACAGGCATGCTCGACAAAAAGCTCTTTATGGCTTTCTTCGCCCTTTCATATGCATGTTCAGGAAGGATGTAGGTAGAATAATTAATTAGATGTCAGAGAGAGAGAGAGAGAGAGAGAGAGAGAGAGAGAGAGGTTTACAGCGGAAAGAATCCTGGTCCAGCTAGTGCTTTGCTTTTGATCCATTAAGATCTTACACCTCCGGCCTTGAAAGTGTGTCCGTATCATGAGACCATAGCACACACCACTTTTAACTTTTAATTTCATAACTTATTACTATAATAATCCCCCTTTACATCGAAAGTATCACAGATTATAGTACACATTACTTCGAAGCAGACGTAGATTTTATCGTTAACTCAACGTTTACATCTTCGTCTATCCGTAAGTTAACGAGATCGAAATAATGATGATGATGATGATGATATTGCTGCTGCTGCTGATGATAGTAAGAAAAGTAGACCCTGAATGGAATGTAAGTTTGGAAGGATTTAATTTCGACCTGTTCTAGACACTTTTAGAATAAATGAGGATACAGCCAATATTTGGGGTCTTTGGTAAATTATGTTTAAAGGGCTCGTAAAGGCATAAGTGTTAGTATCCTTCTGGTTCTGTATGAAAGTGACTCTGTGTTTGTCTGCATTAATTTTGAAATATGTGTTTTGTGACATTTTGTGCGGGCGTGGTCTTCTTACTGTCTACGACTTTCCGCCAGAACATCATGGTACCAGTAACGTGGTATGAAAATAATTTTAGTAACATTCTGAGCTAAGATGTATGGATAATAACAGCATAGAGAGGAAACAGGAACACTCTGAAAGTGGTGATACAGATATCAATAGCAGAGAGAGAAAGGGCAAACAGGAACACTTTGAAAGTGGTAGCATAGATAATAATAGCATAGACAAAAAGGGCAAACAGGAACACTTTGAAAGTGGTAGCATAGATAATGATATCATAGAGAGAAAGGGCAAACAGGAACACTTTGAAAGCGGTAGCATAGATAATAATAGCATAGACAGAAAGGGCAAACAGGAACACTTTGAAAGTGGTAGCATAGATAATAATAGCATAGAGAGAAAGGACAAACAGGAACACTTTGAAAGTGGTAGCATAGATAATAATAGCATAGAGAGAAAGGGCAAACAGGGACACTTTGAAAGTGGTAGCATAGATAATAATAGCATAGAGAGAACGGACAAACAGGAACACTTTGAAAGTGGTAGCATAGATAATAATAGCATAGAGAGAAAGGGCAAACAGGGACACTTTGAAAGTGGTAGCATAGATAATAATAGCACAGAGAGAAAGGACAAACAGGAACACTCTGAAAGTGGTAGCATAGATAATAATAGCATAGAGAGAAAGGACAAACAGGAACACTCTGAAAGTGGTAGCATAGATAATAATAGCATAGAGAGAAAGGGCAAACAGGAACACTTTGAAAGTGGTAGCATAGATAATAATAGCACAGAGAGAACGGACAAACAGGAACACTTTGAAAGTGGTAGCATAGATAATAATATCATAGAGAGAAAGGGCAAACAGGAACACTTTGAAAGTGGTAGCATAGATAATAATAGCATAGAGAGAAAGGACAAAAAGGAACACTTTGAAAGTGGTAGCATAGATAATAATAGCATAGAGAGAAAGGACAAACAGGAACACTTTGAAAGTGGTAGCATAGATAATAATGGCATAGAGGGAAAGGGTAAACAGTAACACTTTGAAAGTGGTGGTATAAATAACAATAGCATAGAAAGGGCAAACAGGAACACTTTGAAAGTGGTAGTACAAATAGTAATAGCTTAAAGAGAAAGGACATACAGAAAGACTATAAAAGTGGTAGTACAGATAGGTCTGAGTTCCCACTATTTTACGTAATGTTTCTATCATATAATGATAAGGTAGAAAACTACCAAATATCTGTAAGCATTGCTCTTTATTTTTGAATAAATCAAAACTATTTATTGCAAGATTTCTTTCCTATCACTTTTTCGCACTTGAATTATCCACTGAATAGATACACGTGTTCTGAATATTTTCAAATTTATCTCGAGTATTACCATATGTTATCATTAATCATTATTAATTATTTTGTAATCAGTTTTATATATATGAATGAATTCTTATGTTAATGTGCTCTATATGAATTCAATGTTATTAAATACTTGACATACTTTGCCAGGAAAAAAACGTTAGGTACAGATTTTGTTTTTCTGTCTCTCCGTCTGTTTGTGTTTGTCATTATCTTAAGTATTATTATTATGTTTTGTACATTTATCACATTTTTAGAAGAAGGAATTGTGAAAGTAATCGAGAAAAGGTCAGGAAATATATATCTAGAAACAATGGTCACATATTCACTTAATTAAGCACTAATGATGATCCTTTATGTATGGGAAAATAACATCATAGGAAATACAGTTAAACATGCGCATACACAATCGCATCGTTATATTATTCAAATAAATTAAATGGAGGTCACAGTATTTTCCTAAAACTACATTTCAATATATTATGATTATATTTTCCATCGTTAATTTCACATTTAGTATATGTTTTTATTGTAACTTTGATCGCTGTTTTAGTGTGGACTGTCCTTGACCCGAAGCAAAGGTTTCCCTAAAATCATCATGTCCCAAGGTCTTAGCAACTGAATTTAGAGACCGACAAAATTGTAAGAACTGGGTTTCAGATGTGTATGATATTTTACCGGAGTTGGGTTTAAATGATTTATGGTTAAATAATGCAAAATATTGATGACAAACATTATTATTGCCATTGCAAAAGAAAGACTTATGGATGTTTATAAACAAATAATTTTGTCTGATTTTATCACCTCGTCTAAATGGGTTTTTTTTGTATAAACAAATTCTCGACCAACTTTTATTACAGCCATGTCTCGTAAAACCTATTCATAATCAATACAATAAACATATCAGCAAAGTACGACTTTCTTGGTCATTATAAAAATATACCTCTACAAAGACGCACTTGTCCAATTTATAAATCAGAAATTGAAGATGATTTTCACTTTATCTTGAAATGTCCCTACCACCATAACCTTAAAGTAAAGTTTTTGAAACCTTATTACTATCGTAGATTCCCTGAATTAGTCACGTTCAACTTTCAAAGCACCAACAATACAAAAATCTGAAAAAAAAAATTGTGCAGTTTTGGTAAATTTGTTAAACAAGCATTTAACTTGAGGAAAAATGTGTAAACATATAAAAATAATTTCCTTTTGTACTACTTAAATGTCATTATCAAAATTATTCATGTAATCTACATAGTTAGTGTTTCTGTGACTGACCTTATGTATATATGATATATGATATATATATATATATATATATATATATATATATATATATATATATATATATATATATATATATATATATATATATATATATATATATATATTTATATAACTTTATTTGTTTGTATACATCTATCTATGGGCTGTATTGCTGATGATAAATAATATGTATATATATGGCATATTTTGCAGTTTTAGTTTCAAGTAAAGTAACACCACCAAACCTCTAGAAATTCTCTACAGAAAGTTAACATTGACAAAAAGATGGGGGTTTGGGGTCATTTTCCTATTGCGAACTGTGTGTGTGTGGCGTGGAGGCACAAGTTGCTCATCGATATTTGATATTCCAATCAATAATTTAATGATTTTCAGATTACTCAGATAAATTTCCATATACTGATATATATTACTGATCTTCGCTATGGTTAGGTGTTATTATGAACTAGTTCTCTATTATCTCAAATCATAAATGTCCTAAATTTGTCACTGATGCTTATTCATACTGGGTATCGGCAATTTTATTTTCTAGTGCTGGTATTTTTTTTCCAAGTGAATTCAGATCCCCGGCTTTTGCACTGCCTCAAAATCTACGATGTTATATATACTCATTGTACTATTATTGTCAATAATTGTGATATTGTGTTTCCTTATTACATTTATTGATGTGATTAATTGGAGTTCAGGAAGATAAGTATCATGAAAGTATCACATCTACATTTATTCAAGTTGATGCATGAAATTACTGTCATTACTATACAAAAGCTGGTCTTCCGTAAGGGAGCGCAATTAGTGCTCAACGGAATCCCCGAAACATGTCCATATATATTATTGTCATAAAATTGCACAATGTCCTATACTTTATATCTAGATGACAAAATATTGAATCCATACTGTTAAAAGTGGAGAGATTTAGGTTTTAACCACTTTTACATTTAATGCCTATGACGTCATTTCCGGTTTTGTAAACGATATATTTTCTTGTCTTGCCTGCTCTCCACTAACACGATGAAAATTACTATTATTGAAGGAATGAAGGAAAATGATAGGGAAAATTGCCTACCTTCATCATCGGAACCCTATTCCAGACCAGACAATACCGGGGACATACCTGACCAGACCATAGTGACATAGTGAAATGTTAAACTTATGAAAGCAGCATTTTGTCATCTAGATATATAGTATAAGAGACCGTCCATTTGACAAATTTTACCAATATACAAAAACAGTGGTCCTATTACATGTCGACGTCCTTGTTGTACTCAATCCAATGTCAAGTTGTTTCAACCGTTGGTTACATGAATAGGCACTTGCACATGTAAGGAATGTAATAGCTAGTTCTAATTATAGAATAGCTGAAGATGATTAACTATTAAACAATGGAATAAATAAATAAATAAATGAATACAAAATAATATAAAATAAAAATGAATATGAGTAATATCAGGAAATATCAAGGTTTGTTATTATTGTTATTATTATTATTATTATTATTGTTGTTGTTGTTGTTATCATCATTTATTTTATATTATTATCATCATCATCATTATTATTGTTGTTGTGTTGTCGTCGTCGTTGTTGTTGTTGTGGAAAGAGGGAATACACCTTTACTTTAATTTCATTAAAAGTGAGTCATGAATGTACGTAAACATACGAATTAGGAAAATGTTAAGATTGTCGTCGATAATAATCTTTTCCCGGGAATCTTCCCAGAAGAGGCCTTTCTAATATTAACCTATTAATGTGACATACTTATATCGGTAGCATGTGTTCAGTGCAAACTATTTATCTGATCCACTCTATCACTGTGCATAAACCATGAATAAAACGACAATGGTAAGTCTCATACATTATGAGAGTTTTATATCAAATTACAGGAATTGCTCTCTTAACTGTCATAAATTTCTTTCTACCAAATCGTTAGCATGCATGGAAGGTGTCTTCCAATGACACACATTTAATATCACTGATTATATTACACAATTACATTAAATCATTATTTTACACATGAACAAAGAAACAGTTTGGAATATTGTGGAGAACAGCCTTATGTCATTGTCAAGTGTATATATATGGCACTTAGGACACAAGACAGTGAGATTAATTACCTCTCATGTATCACTTCTTCATTTCTTGGAATTGTTCCGAATGCAATGAATTGTATGTATGAAAGAGCTTAGAAACGACATAAAACTATCAGAAATTTGAAAGTGTGTTGTCGTACAGGCAGCTTTTTGAAAAGCAATCTTTTTGGTTTTGAATTTGTTTTGTTTTTAATATGAAGTCACCTCAGGGTATGTATACCCTTTAAACTCCTGGAAGTTTTCTAGAGATTCTCAGCAAGCACTATAACACCCTTGATAAATATTTATAGTTTATTGACTGAATACGACGAAATATGACCGCCCGAGGTCTTTGAGCGGTAAAGCGGTCCGAGCTTGCGAGGGCCGCATCCGCTCAGAGACTGAGGGCGGTCATATTTCGTCGTATTCAGTCAATAACCTTTTAATTACATATTTAACCGTCCATCTACATTTAATTCTATAAATCGAAGTATTTTCGTTAATAGTACTGTCCGCCATGTGTGTTTGCGTACGGTATGACGTCAGATATAAGTATGACGTCACGTAACTGGAAATAGTCCCCGGGCTGATATGAAGTTTGCGGGCATTTATGGCTCTATATCAGCCCGGAAACTTTCTATATAAACTATTGATAAAATTTTCAAAATATGTAATAATAGAACATATATACCTACTAATTTTGTGCACCAGATGTACATTTCGACAATCTCTTCAGTGATGCCCCTGGAATTCTAATAATATATAAATATTTGACAAGCAGAGTTAAAACCAAAACGGCCAAATAGCGAGCCAAAGAATCATTGTATGGACAGAGATATGTGCCCACGGACAAACTTTATTAGAGATTAAAATACGAAAGAAAGAAACTAGTGTTTTTGACTTTGACACTCCAACAACTAGTGTAACACAGTGGCCATTTATGGATGCTTGAAAAAATATCAGAGGTGCTCAGGAGAAGTAAGTGTCTCCAGATTGATTTGCTACACCCGTCATCAATGCTAACCTAAGTATAATTTGTTTATTCACAAATGATTGCTTTTTATTGCATTTTAACTAATGAGAAATGACTGTAAGCTTTGAGTCATCAATCTTAAGCAGGTCAGTACAGCCAAAATGATAAAATAGAAAGGAAATAAGACTTGTTATCCCGTTGTTGGAGAAAAGTCGCCATAAACATACAGGAAAGAAGACATACACGAAGGAAGACATTACCAAAATATTGAGTTTTGATGCAGTAGTGGTACCGACTTAGGATGGTTTGACAATGGTCACTCATTTGGTGTGGTTCACTGGAGCACGAGCCTACCTTCCCATTCATCTCAAAAGCAGTACATTTAAAGAAAATAATATCATTATAATAATAATAAATTCTCCGCAGCGAAGGGAGAGGAAGGGGTTTACGTCGGGTAATCCCTTTACTTTCCGCGGCTGTGTTATCATGCATACGATTAGCTAATGATTGGCTATTAAATCCCTATTTTTCTGTTATATATTATTATATTATATTATATATTATTATATTATATTATATTATATTATATTATATTATATTATATATATATATATATATATATATATATATATATATATATATATATATATATATATATATATATATATATATATATGAGTGTGTGTGTGTGTGTGTGTGTGTGTGTGTGTGTGTGTGTGTGTGTGTGTGTGTACCTGATCCCACCTCTGTTTTAACAGGGTCCGTGATTCCTTGTGTTATATATACATGCTTCAAATATATTCAGTAACATCTCATAATCATTTTATATTCATTGTATTCTCCATTGTTCATCAGTTATTCTGCAACCTGTTTCATATTTTATTTTATACAAAGATGGAATAATGACGTATATAAATATTTAAGCTGAAATCTGAAAATTGTTATTTCACTCAATAATGAAATAGTCTTTTGCTACCTTATTGTGCACCAACAAAATTCATTATAACTAATAGTAATGGCGACGCGGCATTTGATTATATTACCAAATAGAAATACTAAGATAGTACGTATGAATGATGTACTTATTATGCTTACAAGTATTCATTCTGTAACTTTATAATATTTCGTATTCCATATATATTGAACGATAATTCACAAATAACACAGAGCAATGGGAAAAGAGCTTATCAAAATATTTGCGTTTGAGACAACTTTCAAAGTAGACGACAATCAGAATATTCAACACCAACTCCTAGAATGTTTTTATAATGCAGAAGCAAATCTTACATGTGACAGCCGATACCTCATGTCTCATATGATAAGGGATGGGGAATCTTTTATATGACATGCGATATCTTATGTCTCATATGATAAGGGATGGCGAATCTTTTATGTGACTTGCGATATCTTATGCCTCATATGATAAGGGATAGCGAATCTTTTATGTGGCAGGCGATTCCAGTGATGGGAAATCTTTCATATGACAGCCGATACCTCATGTCTCATATGATTAGAGATGGGGGAATCTTTCATATGACATGCAGTATCTTATGTCTCATGTGATAAGGGATGGTTAATCTTTCATATGACAAAAGATATCTTATGTCTCATACAATGAGAGATGATGAGTATCTCGTATGATGAGAGATAACGAATGTCTCATATGATCAGCAATAACGTATATACTATGATACGCAATACCGAATGCTCCATGTAATAAGCTATGAATTGCGTCTCATAAGGGTTTACAAATGTTTTATTTGTAAAAAATGTTTCATGATAAACGATGTCTTATGTTTCATGATAAGCAATACCTTCTGTTTCATGATAATCAATTACGAAAACCCCATTTGATAAATGATAAGTAATTATGTCTATACACATGTATATATGTTATATGCGGTCACGAATGTCCCATTTGATAAGCGATAACTCCTTTCATGGTAAGCGATCACGACTCTCCTATATGTACGGAAGCCACTTCGGGCCACGTATTTTCTTTTTTATTTTATTTTGAAAATTCAACTTACTAACTTAGAATTTCAACTTAACTGTCTTGAAAATTCAAGACACTATCTTGAAAATTCAAGAAACTATCTTCTTGAAAATTCAACTTAATAACTTAAAAATTCAAGATACTATCTTGAAAATTTAAGATACTATCTTGAAAATTTAAGATACTATCTTAAAAAATTCAACTTTACTATCTTGAAAAATCAAAATGCTATCTTGAAAATTCAAGAATCTTGAAATTTCAACTTACTGACTTGAAAATTCAACTTTATTATCTCGAACAATCGACATACTATCTTGAAAATTCAAGATACCGTTTTAAGCTTGTCGTGTCGGATGTCGGGACAGCTAATGTCATAACCTAGTGTTGGCGTCCGTGTCGGCGTTGGTAGACAAAAACTTTAACCTTGGCCATACCGTCAAAACAATTAAACACAGGGCTTTCACATTTCACACGTACGTTTCTTGTGACAAGATCTTGCCATTGGTACCATCATTTTTGGCCCAATGACCTTGACTTTGACGTTTGACCTACTTTCCCAAAGCTTTAGCTCTGCCCATTACAGATCAAATACTGAGCGTAGAACTTTCATATTTCACATTTGTTTTCATTGTGGCTAGTCCTTTCTGTCTGTACCAAACATTATTATCCCATGACCTTGAATGTCCTTGAAGATTGACCCGCATTTCAAAAACTTTAACCATGCCCATAACTCGTCAACTACTCGGGGGAGGGTTGTCATATGTCACAATTTTGTTCATTACGGCTAGCCTTCTCTGACTGTACCAAAATTTTTTACCCCACGACATTGAGTTTGAATTAAGAAAACATTGAAAATACATGCTTTTTCTGTGACGCTTACGCTGATCTTCGTAAGAAATATATTAAGAAATACTATTGGGTTAGAGCGTCATTTTTTAAACTTGTTTAATTACTAAGTGTATCGCCACTTAAAGTTTGTTTATTTGAGTATGAAGTTACTTGCATTATTGCATTATTGTATTGTATTATCATAATCATTCTATACATTGGCCTCTTCACTGTCATTGATGTACATGTACTATGTATCTATATGCTGTACGGCATTTGATTAATAAACTACGTGTATTATTGTGACAATGACCCGCCGGTGAGCTATGTCGTGTTCTGACAACTCTTGTTCATATAACAGTTAACAAAACGGTTTTCTGGGTAGTTTAGTGCATAGATGTTGATATGGATGAACATTGTATAAACAGAGAAAAATTCATCCAAATTTACTTCGAAATTAAGTAACAAGAAATATTTTCAAGATTGTTAAGTTGAATTTTCAAGATTGTTTCTTGAATTTTCAAGTAAGTAAGTTTAATTTTCAAGTTAGTAAGTTGAATTTTAAAACAATTAAGCCGAAATTCTAAGTTAGTAAGTTGAATTTTCAATATAAAATAAATAAAATTACGTGACCTTGATTGGCTTCCGTAATATGATAACCGCTATCTTGTTTCATATGGTATATAGTAACTTATTTGTCATTTGATAAGTCGACAGTGTGGTACAGTTACTCAGCAAGAGATGTCTCTTACGAATAATCAACATTCAGAGACTTTTGGCAGATAACAAACCTTATTCCTTCAACATACACAGGTTCTTAAAAGGAAACGGAATTAGGGATATCAAGAATTTATACATTACTCCAAAACATCTCAGATATATGGGCATGGACAGAGACCTTAATGCTAGAGGAATCAATGGATAACAATGTCCTATTCACGTGTCTCCCACATTCCATTCTTTAAGGACACAGTAGCGGGTGTCATTATTGGCGTTTTGATAGCAATATTCTGAATGATGTCGGTAGTTTGATATTGTTATTGTGTAATACAATGCTATTTCTAGATCTATTTTTATTTCATTTTTGTTTTTTGTTAATTTATTTGACGTTTCTTATTATTTATATCGTGGTAAAAAGAGTAAATAGAATAACAAATAATTAAAATGAATAGTAATTATTATCAGTAATTCATATATACACGTACATATTATCTGAATAGCTGTGAACAATGCCCAAGTAGTTGCAGTATTTTGCACTATTCAAAATCGCGGATTTTTTTCCTATTACACTCATTGTATCTAACGTGAGATAGAGGCATGGTATATCACAATTCATGTACGCGTACCGTACAGACAAAACCAAGAAATTCAATGGCTCATCAGAAGAGCAGCAATATTGCCTCTCGTCCAAATCCCAGTCGTAGAGCATGGTTCTACGCCTTAAAGAAGATCGAGCACCACTTCACCGAGCCATATAGTTCACAGATTATGTTACTGAGTACTACTGGATAGATATCAACAAGCGCTGCAAGTCATCACCTCATGGACCAAAGATCCAGGGCAACCAACATTTAACAACATCGAAAGATGACAAAGAAAATCCTCAAAAATCTGAACGGAATAGCCGCCAATTTCTAAAAAGTAATTGCATTCCTTCAGAAAGTACAGGCCAGGATCCAAGGTATACAATTATTAGCTGGAGAAAAGCGGAGGCTACTATGTACAAAAGAAAACATTACACAGTCGATTCAGGGTTGATACTCCTGAAAGAGACTGGTGAACGGACAAATTATATGTGATCATAGCGTTATATTATATTATATTATATTATATTATATTATATTATATTATATTATATTATATTATATTATATATTATATTATATTATATTATCAATAGAGGTTAAAGCAAGACGGTCATCATGTTGACATGTAACTTTGCCTCAGATTTATCTTTCTGGTGACGTAGTCATCAATGCACCAAACTGAAAATGTTCGTTTTTTTCCAATAAATATTGCAAGTTTCATAAATAATGTGTTATTTCTTAACAAACAATTAAATCACATTAATAATTTAATTTTTCCACGAAGCGGATTATACAAAGTCATACCTCCATAGAAAAATAAGTTGCTAATGTCATTTCTAAAATGTTTTTGTTTTCATGTAATTTCTACAAAAATCTACGTTTACTGTGTCGTCCGATATGTAAACGCTCCCTAGATCCGGTATTCCATCATTATGTAACTTTTTGTGTTAAAAATTTCTATCCATCTAATTTTGCATTTCAAAAATGTTTGTCACAGATACATTTAAAAGTTATTTTAAGAAACTTATGATGAATTAACATCTTATTTTGATTTATCTTCATCTATAATTTATTGAAAAATACAAATAGATATTCATTGCAATGTTGAAAACCTCCCTTGACGATACATCACAGTTGAGGCATAGACTATTATAAATGGGCTGTCAACAAGCAATAAATCAGATTTGTTTGTCTTCATCTGACACTATGCAACATTTCTTGGAAAGTTATTTAAATTACATATGAAAAATGTTTTTGTACTCTTTTAACTGATTTTGAATAAATGATTGCATAACATTCTATGCCTTAGATATACTTTGTACATGCGGTAACATATATTTTCCTGGTGTAGAAATGAAATCTTTTATCTACAATCAATTACTTTATATATATATTATATATAATAAAGTCCTTGCTATTACGCTTTCAAAACAAATCAGTTTTGTTTTATCTCCAAATACAGTCTGACAGAAAGAATTCTATTTTCAAGCCACTTTTATAACTGAATATTTGAAAAGATTTATGGAAATTTCTTATACTGCATGTTCTTTCGCAGAAATCAAAAATGTTATATCAAAGTTTAAAATTTATAGATTGAAATATTTCGAAATAGATTTTCACGGTTATGAAAGCAAGATAGAGATCTTATTGTATATATAGGGCTGTTATATTTTGTTTAATGACAATGATATACACAAGAAGCACCCCTCTATATAATGTCGGCAGGTAATACAATGATTAGTTAACTTACAGCTATTACCGATTCCGGTCTCACCACGGCCGATTTCGATCTTACCACGGCCGATTTCGCGTTGCCTCATGGGACAAGGTACTATAACCTTATACTTCATCTCTTCAACTTTATTCCGGTGTCAGCTGAGAATGAGATAACTATGAATTTGTGTCCCATTCAAGGGGTAAAAGGGAGGGGGTGTCTAACTCTCATCAGCTCTGCACCACAAAAACAGGATATAACCTTCCATCAAGATACGAAAATACCATATCGAGATCTCTATGTAATTTATCTTTAATTTCTGTAAGGATAAGTTATAAAGTGGACACCACACTAAAAGAACACTCTGTAAAAACCTGAAACAAAATCAATAATACATGGCCATAATATATCATGGCTTTTAATGATGTTTGGTATTTAAGATTTATATGGAGTAATAAGAATCAAAGGACTGTTGGTCCTGGGTGACACTCATATGAAGATGAAAAGGATTGATTGATTGATTGATTTTTGTTTTACGTCACACCACGAATATTTCTCGTATATGGTGACGACATCTGCCTGATGCGGGGCATACAAATTTTGACCTTTGCAACGGACCCATCCGAAGCAGTGAGGGATCTTTAACGTGCCATGCATACCACGACACGGGGCATCGGTTTTTTCTGTCTCATCCGAAAGACAGGACACCGGCATGACCAGAGCGGGAATCGAACCCCGGCCTCCCAATTAGGAGTCCAGCGCGATACCACTAGGCCACGCCGGCTTAGATGAAAAGGAAATAGTGTTATCAATAGTATTAATTCAGGACTAGGTTCATTTTTAGAATTAACGGCACAAATTCAAAATGACTCTTGAATAATTAGTGAGCTATTTAAATCAATTTTCTTTTAATGAAACAAAATTGAAGTGGGAATAGTTATACAAAGCATGCATTCAAGTCTGCAACGCAAGATGAACCATTAACGTAAGTTTTGGATTTTTCACACACTGTTTATTCGAGGTGACTTGGCATACAGCCGAGTCAGAAGTTTGTTATTTTTACTAGTTTGTCGCAAACTCAGATACTCCCAACAGGTTAACCAAATCACTCAAATGGAAAAGATTGCACAGCACTTGTAGTTTGTCCAGAACCGAGTTTTTCAAACAGGTTAAACGGTAGTTTGAAATTCTGAAATTCTCTGTCCTTCTCCCACTTTTGATATCGGTAGTTTGTGGGAGAGGGTCAGAAAGACTTTGTTCATCAAAAGTTGGAATTTTAGCGATACCAACCGGTATCGGGTTGTACAAGCCTCTGGTGACTAATAAGCGTTTGCACAGCGAACATGCAACCTATAATCAAATAAATGAAATTTAACTTACCCGATCATAGCGATATCTTTTCCAAATAAGATTGGTAACTTTAACTAGCTGCCGTCTTATTTGAACACACACAGAAATGAGAGATTATTGCACGACATGTCTTGTAACTCTATCTATGCAAATTGGGAAAACGTAGACTGCAAATGTAGGTCACGTTAACACCTAGCTCTGGTGAAGCTTACGTAGAATGTTTGCGATACAGAAAGGAATAAATCTAACTTCTACAGTCTGTTGTCCCACTTAAATCAATTAAAACATCGATTTTCGGCATAACAGCCTCAAAAGCATTTTGTTTTTGAGGTTGGCATAGGGCCGTCGGAAAGGCCCGAAAAAGTGTGATGAGTGCGTAGTAATCAACGACTGTATGACTTACAATGCCAGTAAGTCTAAAAATAATCATCGTGTTTGTTCAGTTCTGGTATAAACTCTCCATACATCTTCCTAAATAGTTTGATGAATATGTAGTTCTTAACATACAAACAAGTTAGCATCAATTTTTCAAGAATATTTGCATATTTAATGCACATCACCATGGAGCTATTTTCTTAGTGTAGGAATGCATGAGCAAAGGGGTAAATCCCAAGAATTCAATATGGCGGCGCCCAGAACGCCGATGATAATAAACTTCCTGTCAAAAAAATATGAACTTTAGTTTTTCAAATATAGTTGCCGTTGCCATGGTAAACATGAACGAAATTTAAAGAATCTGAAAAATTGGGAGAATAAAGCATTTTTACGAGGCTCGATTCTATGGAAACATGTATAGTAAGCAATTTCAATTCCCATTATCAATCTTTTTAAAATCTTCATCGGTAAAAATAATTTAACAAAATTAAGTTTTTCCTTCTCGTACAACTCATACTTGTGCTTGAAATCGCCCTATTTTAAAACGTTTTAATGTCACTTTTTGCTTGTTTTAATGTTAAAAAATTTTGTAATAGTAAAGTAGAAAGGAGTATTAATGCCTGTCAGTTAATAAGTATCGTCCTAGAACTGTGAGAAAATTATTCAAATTAAATGGAGAAACTCACATATGTTTACAAAGCAGCATTTAATATTTGATATATTTTAATTTAACTTATATTTAAAGAACAAATAGCCATGTTATAAAAGCCATGAGCGAATAGCTATTCATGGTATTTGGTGAAAACCACTCGTGGCATCAAGTTTGGTGAATATGGACGACTCCGCTAGTCTCGGTGAAATGTCATCAAGGTTCGGTAACATGTAAGTCATACTGTATGTAGATATAAATTGATTTGAATATATGTCATATGTTAGCATTCACATCTGAAGTTGCTATAGCAACCATTTTTTGTACAGAAAATTTAAAAGAAAGCTGTTGATTTCTCCACAGATATTTCAATTAATTTAAATCGAATGTGGACATTTATTGTGTAAAGTACAATGATCTTTACCACTTTACTTTAATAGATATTTAAACTTGAAAACGGTCAAAAGTGAATAAAAGTTTATATGTACCTTAACTTCACCATATTTATGTTCATTGTTTACTTATTGTGACTCGATATAATTATCACATAACTTTGAATGTCTTTTTAGCATTAGAAATACAAAGCCAAGAGACATATGTATATATGGGGGGGGGGGGGGTCTTGGGGACTCTTCCAGGAAAATTTTTGTTTGCCACTAAATAATGCAATGCGAGATCATTTTTTGATCCGTATATGCATTGTTTCGCTTTCTAATTTTCTGTCATATAACCAGTCTGAATGTAAGAATATCATGCAGTTACGGCACATTATATTATTAGAAAGTATCAGATTACGTATTGTTAACGAGGAATGCAACCTATAGTCACATATCTTTCTTAATCCCTATGATGCATTTGGTTTTTCATTCTATTCAGCTAACCTAAAGAAAAATATTCTCAAAAGAGGTCTTTGAACAACTGTGTCCCTCCGTTGATAATGAAAATCAATAAAAATAATAAAAACAAATAAATAAATATATAAATAAATAAATAAAAAAAAAATAACAACAACAACAACAACAACAACAACAAATATAATAATAAAAGAATAGAAAAGTGGGAATGTTTTACACATTATTTTCTTTTAAAATGGCCTAATTTCTTATGTTGAGTGTTGTGAAACATCTAAAAACTTATTTAGATGTGTAAAGAAATTTTTTTTTACCACAGGTGGATTTAAACCGCTACTCTCCATATTTCAAATACCAAGTGGTATATGTACCATTGTGAGACATATTTTCTAACCATGGTGGCACCACCTGTTGACCAATTTGGATGGAATGTACAATATTTATAGAGGACCTATAGTACTTCATGTGTACCATGTTTCATCAAAATCTTTCATGTGGTATAACAGCAGAAGTTAAAAATGTGAAGTATTTTCCCTTTACTCCATCATTTGAAAGTCTTAAAAACTAATAGAAAATCCAAAAATTAAGATATTTACAAAATTCTTTCAAAATAACTTTCCTTACCATAATTATGATCAAAATAGTCCATAAGAAATCAAAGGAGGATACCCTATGCGACCTACTTTTGCTTGTGGTGGCACCACCTGTTGACAGATTGGGACAAAAAACAACAACACTTGTAGGAGACCATGAGTCTTTTTCCCCTATCAAGTTTTATAGAAATCTGTTCAGCGGTTCTTGAGAAGAAGTTTACGACGGACTATAGCTCACTTGAGCCTTTGGTTCAGGTGAGCTAAACCCCCCAATCCTCCGAAAAAACCCCAACAATAACAAACCAAAACCCAGCATATGTTTTGTTACGTTTCACCTTCAATATATTGAAAAACTCTTTCTCACAGACTTCCGTCGAAATTGCATTCGTTTTATTGATTTACACTTTCGAAACATGCCTGGTTGGTACATTGTAGTTTGGCAATGTTAGCCACGGAAGTTGTTCTCTGGCAGCAAAGTTGGAACACTTCGGTTTTTTATTCTTTTCTTTCTTTGTGTATACCAATGCAATAAGTATTAGTGCAGGTTCGAATGATTAAAATAATACGCAAAGAGTTTCATTAAAAAGACAGCTTCCATAGAAGCGAGCCAAAACTTGCATATGATTGAATAGATACCATATACGCCATGATATGTAATTTATGACTTAACATTTGTATGATGTATGAAATCTTGGCTGATCTACATTTCATGAAATTTAAATTACATAAATCGCAATAATTGTAAAGAATTTACTTCCTGCATAAGCGGTGAAATTTCACAGTTACAAAATTGATGATATTTTGAATGTCTGATTACTTTAATTTTTCACTTGAGAATCATACGACGACATTGATGGTTTATTAGATACACTTTTAGGATCTTTTATACATTTTTTCTTTCTTTTTGTGTAGACACTTGCCTTTTTGCCTATATGGAAATTACGCCACAGGTTATAAATCACAATTTGCTTTTTACTATGATCATCATCCACCTACAGTTCTATATCCGCCACTAATAGTTTGGAGTGTTAAGGGTTGTACAGTGCGAATAATTAATATCTGTATTCCTAGAAATAGAAGGATATCAGGTAAAAATCATTTACATTCAGTATGTATGTTCTTCAGGTGTTAACAAGGGAAGGTCGATTGATGTATGGTATATATTTTGATATGCCCCTGTCAGAATCCATCACAATAATATTTATGGATGGCGCTGTCGTCCGCGGACATCAGTGTTTCGTATACACACGGTTATTCTTTTAAACATACTTATGTGTAATTTAGAGAAGTGATTTCATGTTTCCTTTTGAAAGACGTATCGGCAAAATATACATTTAAGCTGGAGTAAAAAGAATTAGTATACAAAACATAAATTTGTAGTTACCGATGCAGAATATTTGGAAATTATATAGTTTACTTTTGAAATTCATTAAATCAAAATATACATGTATAATTGTTCTTTGGCGTTTCATTACGAAAACAAAAGTTTCATTCCATTAAAATATAACTATGAAATCATAGAATATGGCAATTTCTAATAAGATTTCTTTCGAGCAAACCCTCTTACCTATATAAATAATTAAAAGGTAGGGACGCATACAGGAACGTCTACGTGATAGCATCGGTTATCAAAGTCTCTCGAAAAACAGTGGCGGATCTAGAGGGGTGAACCGAATTTTCATAGTATTATTCATATAAATTATTGGCGGGCTTTTTGTTTCGTTTTTGTGACACGAAGTGTTACTCTGTTATCATCCGCGTTCTGGGCGCCGCCATATTGTATTATTGGGATCGACCCCTTTTCTCATGCATTCCTACACTAAGGAAATAGGTCCTTGGTGATGTGCATTAAATATGGATATATTCATGAAAAATTTATTATTATTTACACGAGTATTATTTTTTAGACTTACTGGCATGTAATCTATATTTTCATTCAGTCGTTGATTACTATGCACCAATCGCACATTTTCGGGCCTTTCCGACGGCCCTTACCAACCCCAATAACAACATGCTTTTGAGGACGTTATGATGTGTTAATTGAGTGAAGTGTGACAACAGAGTGTCTGACTGTATAAGTTAACTGTTTTCCTTTCCTTATTGTAAACATTCTACGGAAGCTTCACTAGAGCTTGGTGTTAACGTGATCTACATTTGTAGACTACGTTTTCCCAATTTGCATATATAAAGTTACAAGACATGTCGTGCAATAATATTTCATTTTAAAAATTTCGACGCATTAATTTGTTTCAGATATAATCGTTAAAAATACAATTAAGACATTGCGTGGAGCAAAAACAAATTAAAGAGTTTATTTTGTAGATTTTATATGGGGATTTTACATTTTATATGATTTACAACGAAACATTTTATGTACATTGTGATTGTATCTAGTCTCAAGGTTTTAAATTTTCAATAAATTTGACTGAAAAATTGAAATGTCTTTTTAACACCACTTTTTGTCCTCCGCTTTTGTGAAAGCGAAGGGACATTAAATCTCATACCCCCGTCTGTCAGTCTGTCACAAAAACATTTAATCTGGGCTATAAGTTTTGATCCAGTAGGGGTACTATTTTTAAACTTCATATCGCCGGTGTGGCCTGGTGGATAAAGTGCTCGGCTCGTAATCGAAAGGTCCCGGGTTCGACTCCCGTCCTGGGTTCACCGATGTTTTGTCTTTCGGATGAGGCAGTAAAAACCGAGGTCCCGTATCATGGTAGGCGTGGCACGTAAAAGATTCATCACTGCTTCGGGTGGGTCCCTTGCAAAGGTCTAAATTTTCATGCAATGCATCAGGCACATATACGTGTAATAATCGTGGTGATGTAAAACGTTAATAAGTCCATTGAAACTTCACATGTAGATATCGAAAACAAGCTGTACCTGACGTACTTTTTCCGTTTGAGTAATTTTGGAAACTTGTTTGGGGCACGAGTTTCTCAGTCATGGACAGTGCAGTTCATCTCTAGATGCTAGATGCAGACTTGAATGCATGCTGGATATAACTATTCCTACTACAATTTTGTTTCATTAAAAGAAATCCATTTACATATCTCATTAATGATTCAAGAGTAATTTTGAATTTGTGCCGTTAATTCTAAGAATGAAAGTAGTTCGAATTAATAGTATTGATGACACTAATTCCTCTTCACTTGAGTGTCACTCAGGATTTCAGTCCTTTGATGTTTTTGGTTCTGTTGTTGTTGCTGTTTGTTTTTTCTTTTTTATGGCTTGTCTTCATTATCCTGAGCCCCCTGTTTTTTTTCTGAAGTCCTGGATCAGCGACTTTCAGCGACCCCTCCCAAATGGCTGGCTCATGTATGATAAAGACCATCTTCCTCTTCCAGTAGATTGTAAACTTGATCGAAGTATTTTCCATTGTAGAAAAGTTGGGTAAAGTACAAAAATATATAAGTTTATATGCTCTCGAGAACGCGGACGTCTAAGGAAATATCCCCCATTTGTAACCTAATTGTACCAAGAATGACTATTATATAACCGTACGCCAAAGGAAGCACCTAGAAATCACTAAGTCATGCCTAGATGAAAAAAATGAAGAGGATTATGTAAAGATGATGGATAAATCCAAATCATTAGTCCGAAAATCATGAAACCAGAGGACATACAACATCAGTCAAAATTAAACCAGAAATGTTTGGTTTCTAATGTCATTTTAAATAATTTTATGTTTTTATATGTTTTATTTACATAGCAACGGTAGTGTTTGGGGTTTTTAAAAATTTTTTTTACATAAATGATTACACAGTTACTGGTTTTAATCATTTGAGTCTATATTTCACTCTTTGGAACGGCTTTGAACACATCTTCAGTAAAGAGTTCGAAGACGTATAGTCTTAATTCGGACAGTCATCCGTCTTTAAACATAAAGATCAGTACTACGTGATAGTCCTTCCAGTTTTTAATGTCTGCCATTATTTCTCTCCATTCCGATCGTCTTAGGATGGTCAAAGAGAACCAAATCCGCCACTGTATTAGTCACGACAACATGACGATAACTGATCGAGTTTCTTTTACGACTCCGTCTTTTAAGAAAGCATCTACATTTCATTCTCATGCATGGCTTTGTTGTCATTCCTACACCCTGGACAGATTTCTAACATTTGTCTGGTGATATTGTTCACGTATGCAATCGGGATGACAGGCGGTGTATTCAACGCGGGACGGTATATCTTAGAGTTCCGAATGGAACAGTCCTTCTTGATTTTGCGGTATGCTCTCAGTGTTATCTTCTTCGTATGGATAGAGTCTGTACATGGATATGATCCTAAATTCTCTCAAGGTCATGATCATTTCTTCCCAAGTGTCGTATACCACATCGAATGCCTTGCGAGTGTCTTTCATGTTGAGGCATTCTAACAGTACTTTCAAGTCCACGTCACGGTTTTCCGGATCAAATTGTATAATGTGGCGTCCCATCATGCATTCAACGAGATCACTGGAATACTTGGTGTATAGTGCTCTTGGCTTCATGTCATAGACGTGCCGCAAATTGATCTTAAACTCTCGGAGCCCTTCTCTTTTCAATACCTGGTTCAAGGTATGCATCATCTGTGCGTATTTCATCTTGGTAATGTCAATGTACTTTAACGATGGCGTGTCGAACGAATTCATGACATATGACGACGAGTCGTGCTTTCTTCCCTTTTTTATACGGTATCGACCTTCAACTTGAAACTGTACTGACGACTTGACTTTTGTTTTTTAAAAGATCTTGAACTTGACCAGAGTTTAACGACCTTGATTTTGTATTGACAACCTTTTTGTTTTCTATACGACCTGCAACTTGTACTGACGACCTTGAAATTATACCGACGAACTTGAACTGGATTTGAGACATACAAGATAAACGACGAGGTGAATAATGAAAATTTTATTATCCCGCTAACACAACGTGAAGAATAAGGATTAGGACCGTCACAATGCATATGTACATGATCATATCAGTCTCGCTGTTTAAACTTTGCCGTACGGCTTGGAACGATGTCTCCATCGTTGCTCATTTCTGATACTCGACAGATATTTTAAAATACATAGTGAATCAACTCCATAGATGATTAATATACATAGTGAATCAAAGCGAAGCATACAATGAACAATTGAACGCATGCATTGAACATCATGAGTAAGAAACAAGTCAAGTCAAGACAGAGTTCATAGCGTGATACACGTGATTCGACGTCTGTTTCTTCATCAATAATGGTCTGGGTTTTCTCGGGTTCACGTTCTTTCGATACCATTGGTAAATGAAACGATCGTTGTCTTCTTTCTTCTATGCCTTGAACGGAATCGGTAGATGATACGATATCAACCGTCGCATCAAGTCGGATCTGGGTATCTTTCGATTTCTGTAATAGGTAATACATGCAATAATGTCCAAACACGGGCGTATCCCAACTTTGATAAGACACGGTATTGTAGACTAGGCTTCGACTTTTGGATCGCATGAAACCTACGATATCGCCATACACCCATGTGGTACGCCTTACGAATCGAAAGATTTTTCTATCCCGTCTCCGATGTGAACAGACACCCTATGTTCTCCTGGTTTATCGGCCCCGTCCTTGTTGATGACGAAAGATTATCCATCATTTCAAACCGCTAGGCGTCCCGAGGATACACGCCTCCAAAATGAGGACTCACGTATGGATCCCAAGACAAAATATCGTACAGCTGATAGGCATCCAGTTGTTTAACAGTCGACGTCGATTTCCCTCTGTTTGTTGATCTGTATGACATTGTCGATTTCTACATACACAATGCAATTGATGACGGTCGGCAACGCTGTCTCAAACTAAAGTTCGATGCGCATGTTTCCCGTTTTTACCTTTGTCAAATTTATCGGATACGTATTCGTTCTGGTCCGTGGTGAAGTCGATTCCCCAAATTGCAAAGCCGCTCATGTAATCCTCGTAGGTTATATGTGGAGCCCAATCGTTGCCGATCCTTCCCAAGGATTGATACAAGGACATGTAAGAACGCAGGCATAGATTGTCGTCAAACTCCGGTTCGTAGGGTTGGGTGTGTTGGACGTCTCCATTCAGACTGATTTCTATTTTCTCGAGATAGAAGTGTCCGAAATCCAAGGGGTCCCGATTCAAAGCTCCGTTGTATCCGGCATTTCTTGTCATGCAAAAGAACACGCGTTTGTGTAACTGTCCGGAAAATACGTTGTCCGTGATCTTCGGACAAGTGCTCTCTGGTATGGTAAAGGATTTCACTTCCACGCGTCTTATGGGATATTTGACCGTCGTGGTGTTCAACATCTGATTGACTCCTAACAGCGCTGAGTGCATGAGTCTCACTTTAAGCGCGAATAAGATCATCTGTTTGATGGGAATGTTGCCGTCCTCGTTTCCCATCAGACAAAACGACGAACGAGCCCTGTTGAATCTCAAACGGATGTCTACGCCGTTGACGATGAAATTCCCTTGATGAAATATGTCCGGATGTATGCGATCGCACAATTCCACCCATTTACTTTGATCGATCTTCTTGTGATGTTGGACCAGTCACTTGTTGTAACCGGCGACATTCTTGTCCTGCTCGTACGGGTTGACGCCATTCATGCGTCCAGCCTGATCTGTGTACCACAAGTCGGCACTACTGATCTGTTTCCTGAGGGTCTCGGGATTGTATGACAATAAAGTCTTCAGGTATACCTGATACGGATAAATGTCGGTACTCGGCATGATGGTCTTGCCGTTCATGGACATATCGATCTGCAAAAACATACTGTGCATGATGTTGTTGACGGGAGTGATCTGTGTGTCGTTGACTAAATTTGTGTCGTCCGCTTTCGTGATCTTGATTTCATGTAGACGTATGTCTGAGAAAGATCTAAAACGTCCCACCCCGTGTCCCTTGATTTCGAATTCGATCGGTGCCATTAGATTTCGATTGTCGATGGAGCTCACAGGATAAAATTCTTACCATTGGTAACGACGAAGCTATTGACATTCTCGGCCCAATCATCAATGTGACTCCGAGTTCTATCAGGGGACCCAAGCCCCAACGGGCCACCCCTCGATGAACGATTATGGTTTAAATGTAGCGCTTGTGACGAAAGACTTTGCCGTTGAAGAATGATACTCTTCTCCCTTATCCGTTGTATATATGGATGTCCAAGATATCAAAGAGGGTTTTGGCCAGAGGTATGTATTCCACCAGGCGCGGTTCTCAATGTCAGCGTCGGTGTCGATCCCTTGATTTTTGAAAGAAAAAAGAGGAATTACCGGCTCAGTTATGTGGCAGAAGTCACCATGGAGCTATACAATACATGAATATAAATAATATATAAATAATATATTGAAAGGTACGATGCGTAAGAGCTGTAGGTCCTTGGATCCAATGATCTGTGACCGCCTGACGTTGTTATACACATACAGGGCACTCAATCCTATGTACAGATCGAAAGTCACTACGCCGAATTTCGTCTTGGTCATCCGCAAGGGATCCGAATTGATCGTGAATCCCAACAAGTGCGACAAAGCCGAGCACAGTCAGACAGGATAGGTGTATTTTGTTCGGATCTGTGGACCGACAACTGTACTCGATTGAACGTCATTAAATACACGAATTCTATATGTCTGTACTCGGTGCCGATTCGTCTGCCAAACCTTTCAAGATGCCTCTGAATCCATCCTTAAGCACGAGATTCAGTTCTGCCAATGCTCCATCGACGGAACTGTGATATCCCTGCATGATTACAACTCGGTAGGTAACGCCCACGATGGGGATACTGAAATTGGGGTTAACGACGGAAAACGTATGTCGGGACGATCGATGGAATTGAACGGTAACAAGCTATTTAATCTTGAACCGATCGGAAGGACTCGGTGTCATGAATCTTCCTCGAAAATAATTTGGTACGATGAAACCATGTAGTTGGCTCCCTCCTTTACATTTTCCACGGTGGTCCGATAGACGGTCTTGCTCAATCCTACTTCCCATTCTCCATCGTCTATGTCCATCATCTGAGGTAAGTGTGTGCCGAAAGAAGACGGCATGTTGTTTGAAAAGGTTTCCAGAGATGCCGTCTTCTCATCCAATTTGAATGTTTCATCTTGGGACTGGGCATTATATACCCCATACATCCGCTAAGCATGACCATCCCAAATTCTCTGTTCTCTTGACCCAAAGCCAGACAACTGACCGTCAACGCCACGATTGCTTGGGTGAAAAACACGATCTCACTTCTAGGTACCGCTTCGCTACACCACTTGCCCGTTGTCGTTGGGAAGTGGTGGCAACGGCGGTGAAGGACTCTACTCTACGTCAACGCAATGAGGGTTTGATGAGGAATCCATGAATCGAAACTGGCTGGATAACCTTTCCGTCTTACTAACGCATTTCGAATGACGTGATTCTTTCCAACACGGCGTTTTCTTGTTTCGATTACCTTCTCGACTTCGTCCAATTTGAATTCTATATGTCTGTACTCGGTGCCGTTTCGTCTGCCAAACCTTTTCTATTCGATCTCTGAGTGAGACTTGACAGTTATGGCGGGCGTATTTTACGCCAAGGAAACGCACCCTCCTCCTGTTCTTCTTTTTCCAATTCATCTCTGGTGTTCGTATTCGTAACTCGTCCCTTCCAACTGTTCGCCGTGACCGTCTTCGATGAGTTAGATGCACGAATATCGCCCCGTTACTCGACATTTAATGGAAAAGTATTCCGTCGTCCCTTTTGGTAAGTATCCTTGGGTAAAAACGTGCTTGACTGTACTGATGCATACTCGATCTCCAAGGAAACGGGTGCCAAACGCTTGACTTGTCTGTACAGGCATCAAACTCCTCCGTATCAACCAGTTTGTCCTGGGTAAAAAATATCGGGTAACAGATCGGATAAAACTACTTGCTTCCGCCTAGCAATGCTCTAGGACTCATCTCTTTTCGATCTCTGAGTGAGACTTGACAGTTATGGCGGGCGTATTTTACGCCGAGGAAACGCATCCTCCTTCTGTTCTTTTTCCAATTCATTACCCGATCTCTTTTATCGCACAGGAGTTTTAGAAGGACGGGCGTCGACGACGTGACCTGTGAATCTGAAAGCGTTACTTCGGGTGTAGGTGCCGTCTACAAATGTCTGATGAATTTCGGGTTGCGGACATTATCACGAAGTACGTTGATTTCTCCCAAACTTCGAGTAAACTTTTCTGTGCCCTGCGGTCTGAATCCCTTACGATCCGTGCCACGCATGGCATCTCCGATCAAATCGCTCAAGTTGCTGTTGGGAACGACTTTACCGCGATACTTGACTGTTTTCGTCCCAGGATAAGATCTGTGGATGGCGATGGATGTGTTGAATCAACATCTTGGTCTTCCCACGAATGGGTTTCGGGGCGCTATTCACGATCTCTTAGATCAACCCTTCCTTTGTTGTTGGACCTGCCACAACGTCAGCATCTCCCTGATATTTGGCAGCATCGGTAAGTGGACGGGTTTGCTATGTTTCCTCTGATCCAAGTAGGTAATGATACAAACTCTGCCCAATCAATGCGTTTCTCTGAGATGGTTTCAAATCACTGCGTCCTTGCGTTAAAACATCCAATACTTGTCCGTTCTTACGACAGCCGTGACTTCGGGTGGATAAAGTAACGTTATGGGATCTCTACTTTGGTGCATGCCTTCGTATAGAGCATTAGGAACCAAGACCATATATCTTCGGCGCCATGATTAACGAGCACCACCCGCTCATCCTCCGAACACGGGTTCTAATAATGCAGGAAGTAAAGGAAATCTTCCTCCGGTCTGTCGTATCAACGTTTTTGTCGATCTTTGATGCTTTTACCCGGCTCGACGAGTCGTCTCGGCACCTACGTCGTTGGTCGTTGGCACTAACTTGGCTTTTTGACGAGGAGTTAAAGGTTCCACGCCTTTTAATACGTTCAAAATACATTCGCACAATTTGCAGATGCAGCTGTCTGGAGCTTCTCGTTAGCATGACTCTTTAAAACTTTTTTGAGTGAGAGGGGTTTCCGAGTTATCGAATGAAATCCACATGAGCTCGTAAACCCGCAGTTTTCTTTTTTACCATGATACTTCTCAGACAACGTATCTTTCCGAAATGACTCCATGTCGCACGCGTCGTCTCATTTACTACGTCTCATTTACTAAAACTACGGATTATCTCTCTCATGCATAGCTCTGCCCTTAGATAGATTCTTTGGTTCACTTTTCGGTCATTTTGGCTTCAACTCTGCTCTTCATATTTTTATATATTTTGAGAATTCCAATCATTCGGCCACGAGCATCACTGAAGAGATATAACTTGTCGAAATGCGCATATGGTGCACAAAATTAAAAGGTATATATGTGCTATATTTATTATAACCACTAGGCCGGTGTCACTGCTGGTGGACTGATAGTTCCCGAATGCATCATAAGTCTAGTTTTCAGTGCTTTTGCACTGACATGAAATATATACTTCAAATTTTCAGTAATCAAATTAAGTAAATCACTTTAAAACTAAGGAGTATCTCTCTCATGCATAGCTCTGTCCTTAGATAGATTCTTTGGTTCACTTTTCGGTCATTGTGGCGTCAACTCTGCACTTCATATTTTTATATATTTTGAGAATTTCAATCATTCGGCCACGAGCATTACTGAAGAGAAATAACTTGTCGAAATGCGCATATGGTGCACAAAATTAAAAGGTATATATGTTCCATATTTATTATAACCACTAGGCCGGTGTCACTGCTGGTGGACTGATAGTTCCCGAGGGCATCATAAGTCTAGTTTTCAGTGCTTTTGTACTGACATGCAATATATACTTCGAATTTTCAGTCATCAAATTAAGTAAATCACTCTAAAACTACGGAGTATCTCTCTGATGCATAGCTCTGTCCTTAGATAGATTCTTTGGTTCACTTTTCGGTCATTTTGGCTTCAACTCTGCTCTTCATATTTTTATATATTTTGAGAATTCCAATCATTCGGTCACGAGCATCACTGAAGAGACATAACTTGTCGAAATGCGCATATGGTGCACAAAATTAAAAGTATATATGTTCCATATTTATTACTAAAAAAACCTACCTCCTGTCTTTTAAACAGGTATCCAAGAGGAATCACCGTCTCTTCTGAGTTTTACAGTGGGTATCAGTTTCATGAAAGCAGCGAAATATGGCTCCACATTGTCACCGAAGTTACGTTGAGCTGCATCTAACACCATACGTGCTGCTGCTCTCTGATGGATGGCGATTTGTTTCGCATGTTGCGTTTTCTTTTGTTTTGTCGTTTCGGTTGCGGTGTTTTTCTGACACCACAAGCGACAGAAGGTATCTCCAGGGGATTTTTGTTACGTATTCGAAAACAGCCATCCTTGCTTTTTTCACGTTGCGGCCATTGCATCATGTTACGAATGATGACCTCGCCCAAGTTCGTAGGGTATCGAAATGTTTCTTGATGAATTTTTCCGTCAGTTTGGTCATGGGCATGCTTCCGTTGATCATGTTCCGCCAAATAGCCGTGAGCACGACTGGTGCCATCCTCATAGGCTTGGTTCATGTGACTGTCTCGATAAGACATCCAGTTGATTTTTATCTCGAGGGTTTTAAACAACACCAAGTAAGGAGCATTCAAGCTAATGGTGCAATGATGAGATATTCTCCAAACCAGTATCAATTTATCAATAACATCGGGACACATCATCGCCAATACTTTTGCAAACAATAATTCCTTTTACAATTATGCCACGGTTATCATAGGTTGATAAAGGACGTGCTATCGCGATGCTTATGGCAGGGAGCACGCAACTTCACGTTGCTCAACACTTTAGAGTTCACAAATCGACTATTAGTCGATTAGTTTCACGTCTTAACGCCACAGGAAGAGTCGATGACCGGCCGAGATCAGGACGTCCACGTGTAACGTCGCGACGTCAAGACCGGGTTGTTAGGCTGGCACACCTGCGTAACAGGAGGTTAACGGCTGCTGAAACGGCAAGGAATACGATTGGTAATCATAACCATCGGATTCCTCCCCAAACAGTGATCAACAGACTGCGTTAGGCTAATTTGCGTGCAAGGCGATAGTACGTTGGTTTACCACTAACACCGCAACGTCGAGCACGTCGTATGCAATGGTTGACGGCACATATGCCCAGACGTTTTCCTATGAGACGTTGGAGGTCCATGCTCTTCACCGATGAATCTCGATTCACGTTATTTCGATCAGATGGCCGTCAACGTGTGTACCGGCGTCGAGGCGAACGTTTTGCTGACGCCTGTGTTTTGGAGCATGACCGATTTGGGGGTGGGTCAGTTATGGTTTGGGCGGGAATCTCCCATGGTTTGAAGACACCTTTGGTGATAGTCAATGGGAATTTAACGGCCGTACGCTATCGGGATGAGATCCTTAGACCCCATGTTGTGCCGTTTGTTAGGCAGCATAATCTAACCTTGCAGCAAGATAACGCGAGACCACACGTTGCAAGAGTCTGTAGAGACTTTCTTGCGACACAGAACATCGTTCCTATAGATTGGCCTCCATACAGCCCCGATTTGTCCCCAATCGAACATTTGTGGGATGAACTAGACAGAAGAATTCGCAATCGCCGTTATCCCCCAAATACCCTCCCCCAGTTAGCAAATGCACTCGTCCAAGAATGGAATAACATTCCAATACGGACAGTCAATGCCCTGATGAACTCGATGCAACGACGAATTAGAGATGCTATAGCTGTTCGAGGAGGACACACACGATATTAGGGCACGGTTTCAAAACTGCTGCCATTTCAACTTGGATACACGTAGGGTACTTCCAATCATGACCTTCTAGCGAAGTGACCTGTTCTGAAAAATCTCCAAACATTTATAAGGATGTTACATCAATATTCAATATTAACTATTACATATTAAATTTAGACATTATGCTCACAAGTATTATTTTATAAAACCTACAATTTGAAGTTGCGTTTCTTATTCGTTTCAGTATATATTTATTGCATCAACTAAATGTTTGATAAACTGGATATCTATGGAATATAAATATACGTAATGAATTTATTTTTGTACAAAGAAACAATAATGATTTATTAAACTTTGATTACAGTACCATAATCCTAACGCTACATGATATGTGTGACAAAGCGCTTTCTTATATTATGATAATTATCAATTCGTATATGGATATGATAGCTAAATGTGTTCATTTATCGCCCATAAACTATAATATCTTTAGCATCATTAAGTGCTATTAGAATAACTTAATGTCGCCATGATGACATTTTACGTTTCTTAGTAACAATGATACGTAGCTTACATAACGCTCGACATTATGCATTTTAATCATTCAGTCAGAAAAAAATTCTCAGATTTATCATGCATATTTTGACATTTGAAGTCGTATGGCAAAGGCGTAGACATAAAAGAAAATGTAATATAAAATGTATAATTTTATGAGATCATAAAAACTTAAATTATTGCATTCTGTGGGAGATCCAGGATTTCAGGAAATAAGACATAATTTCAAATTCAAAATCTTTCCGTTTTTTAATTGGTAGATTTGAAAGAAAGAAGTAATCCATAACAGAATTTGAGCCAGAAAAATGGATGGGGCTCTTTTAATGTGTCACTGACTCTGCATATCATACGGAAGAGATTTCCCTTTATATTCCGGACGAGTCATACATATGTTGTGATTACCGTTCTTGTGTACAGGACAGGCTTGGCTTCGCTTGCGGTGTCGACAATTCGGGTTCGATTCCCGGATGCATTATGTTGAAATGTTTGGTTACCTCCTGCTCCTACGATATTGAAATTGTTGAAAGCGACGTTACACACCAACCTATTAAGCATTCTTATATACGTACCTAGTATACTGAGGAAAGACACTGTGGACCACGAATTATCAAGTGAAGATGCAGCCAGGTATAGAGGACATTTTCTCTTACCTCCCCCTCCCCCTTATACACAACCTTTATGAATTTTCGAAGCATATGATAAAAAATCCATGAACTGACTGTAAATCAAAATTTGTCGTTATCAGAAATAATAAGGCGTATATTTGAAATTTTCGCTTACCTAGACTAATCAGTATTGTTGTTTGTTTACTCGTGTACATCATGTATATCATATGAATGCGTGTATATCATATGAATAAAGTGTATTTAAAATCATTATGGGAAATTTCCAGGCTCAGACTATAAAGACGTTTCACACCATAGACACCTTATATTATTTCTTACCTTATCAACTCTGGATTGAGTTTTACAAGTGCTAATAAAGTCTTAAGATTTATAATAACTTGTGTGTTTTAAAGAAATTTCTTTTTCATTTATCATCATAATTCATAAATATATGCAATTTTCAACCTACACGTGTGTATAATTGATTGATAATGAGGTCTCATCAAACGAAAACATTTTCGATAAGCTTTGTTTGTGAAAGACTAATGCCCCCGCGGCACCAAAGTCCAAAAAAGTTATTTTTAGCGTGAAGGTCATTGTAAAGGTCAAAAGGTCATCGAACTTAGTGTCATTTGAAAGAGCTACATTAATTCAGTACACATGCAAAATATGAGGTCTCTATCCCTCACGTTTCAAAGGTGATAGGAAAGGTTAAAGTTGACAACAGACAGACAGACAAACAAACAGGACAAACACCATATGCCCCCGATCTATCGACCCGGAGGTATAGAATATAAAGGTTCTATCTCTCACGGTTCAAAAGTTATGGCGGAGGTTAAAGTTGACAACAGACAAACAGATAAACAGGCAAACAAACAAACAAACAGATAAACAAACAAACAGACAGACAGAATAAGAAACAAAGAAAGAAACAGACCGACAGTTCTCAGGGTTTCGCGATCGACTGATCTTACGACAGGTTGAAGGTTTTCGTCAAGTGGGAGCAGTTCACTGTCATAGGCAATATATATCCCTGACTTTGTATTTATGGTATCAACTATACTAATCAATTTTTGAAGATTGCCCATATTATTACAATTTTATTCTTCTTGTCGTTCATGTATCACGAAAGATAACTCTAACAACAACAAAATAAAATATAACATCTTCCTAAAATTTGTACGTGAGTGTGGTGTTTTACGTGTTAATTTTTCATGAGCCATAACATGGCAAGAAAGATGTTGAGTAAAAAATTGAAAAAGGTTTCTATAATGCGTATATTTCATACACATCATTCTTTTAATATGATAACCGACCGCCATGCTGGAAGCGTATGTACCTTACCATAAAGCTTATCAGACAACGGGAATACTACTCACATCGTGTATATCGTCACTTACATTAATATAAAAACCGACCGCCATGCTGGAAGCGTATGTACCTTACCATGAAGCTTATCAGAGAACGGGAATACTACTCACATCGTGTATATCGTCATATAGAGTGTTGATGGATGAATTTTCTTCTTTTAAACTCAAAGTGTCTTTGAATGTATACCTAATGCAGTTCTTTATGAATGAATTAAACGTATTAACAACAAACATGTAGTTAATGTCAAACATAAAATACTGTTACCATATAGGGCACCGTCCATTTGATAATCGGGGTGGGGGACTGGGTTTTTCAACCTTGAGGCAAGGGAATTTTTTTCAGAAGAGCCAGAGCAAGAACAATTTTTTTTCACCAATAAAATATTGTTGTACAATAATACAAATTTGATGATAAACATTGTTATTTTTGACAAAATTCTGCTCAAACCTATCTGAGCTATGTTATACGCTTCTAGTCCATCATAATAATGCCATAGACTTAAATGAGGACGAGACTAAAAGCAGGAGGTTGAGGAAGGAAAAAAGGGGGTAGGGGTGTGAAGGAAAGAGGTCTATCCTGAGTAAATAAAAAACTGACAGAGAAATGACAAAAATTCAAAAAATGTGAGAAATGTCGGTTCCGTCTTAGACACGAAATCAATCATGAATTATATAAAGAAAAAATTCTGTGAAAATGTCAAAATTTGGTATCTTCAAACTGCCATAACTTTTGACAGGATAGAGATATCAGCAAAAGGAAAACTGTTTTGAATTTGTCTCACCGATCGCTAACCAAATACTGGTACATTAAGCACATAAAGATGTGAATACACTGCAAAATTCACCTGGGGTTGCTACTACCCCCTGCCCACCCCTCATGAACCTTTTAGCTTATATCCAGTACAAACATTACAGTACTCAAAGAAAAAGACAAACGCATCTGACTCTGCCGTATGACAGAAATCACCACGGAAATGCACTGTTGGTAATGTATTAATTTGAAAAAAAAAACAAAAAACAGACACAACTTGTCACAAGAACATCACAAAAACTTTTGATTAAGGTGCAGTTGTGATACCGACTTTGGACAGTCAATTGATATGGCAGTAGTCAATCAATTGGAGTGGTTAACCGGTTTACGGGTCCTCTTCCCCACTTTCCACAAAAGCAGTATAATCAGAGGGCACACATTTAAAAATCTATTAATAATCCTCCATATAGAGAGATATGATCAACAACATTCTCAAGTTGAGTAGTCATAGATATATCAACATGTGTAGTAATGCTGAGTAAGACCAAGATATCAAAAATTTATAAATCGACATCAACTGGGTAAACTGTTCTCTGCCGATCTGAACGCGAGCTCAGTCCCTTCATCTGTAAGAGTCCCAATTAACAGTTAGGGGGAATGAGGTTCAGGACCATTTCTCCTTCAAAAAGGTTTCAACAAGGCCCACCATATAGTTCCCACCCGCCTGTTAGTCAGCGTACAGGTTCAAGTAAAACTCTCTATATAACAGTGAAGAAAGGGTCAATACAAGAATTACTGTCCTTTCAATGATCTCCGAGCCATATTATTGTAGATCACTATTTTGGACCCACTGAAGTTTGTACACAAGATCACCGTAGAAACTGGGATGGGAAATTTCAATGAATACAAAGTAATATTTACGAATTTTGATAAAAGTTCTGAATAGGACCTAAACAATTTCCGAGGGCCTTTCTAAGTTTATGATACTTGTAACCCTGAGTATAAAGTTCCAACGTTATTTGTAAATTTTTTCTATGAAAGTCCAAAACGTTAGTGCAGGCGCTGACAAATCGAAGCAACTGAATTTTATAAACATCATATGATGGGAGTCTAGTCCAGGAACATCTATAACTATCCAACTAGGAGAAATTTACAACAGAAAATCTGAAATCATCATGCTTATCATAAATATTGGTATGAATTTTATAAATAATTGTCTTAATGTATAGGTCCATATAAAGTGTTTCTGTATCACAAATATTTTCTTTGTGTAACTGAAGTTCCGGTGGGTATATGTTACATGTAGCTAAATATCTTTCAAACTCAGGATTATCAATAACATAGATGTCGTCAACATACATATACACGTAACTATAGGTATCATCCAACATCTCAATAAGGTCGAATTATTTAGATTTTTAACAGAGTCAATGACCCCCCCCTCCCAAAAAAAACCAAAAAAAAAAAAAAAAACCAAAAAAAAAAAAAAAAAAAAAAAAAAAAAAAAAAAAAAAAAAAAAAAAAAAAAAAACAAACAAACAAAACAAAAAAAAAAAAAAAAAAAACCATACATAAGAAAATAGAAACAAATCTGCTATAACAGGTGCACAGTTAGTACCCATAGAAATCCCAACTATCTGCTGATAAAGCTTGCCATTTAATTCCAGTAACAAATATAGTAGGTTTGTCCATGATTGAACTGATGAAGAACAAAAGATCATAATAACATAAACTGTTGTGTTATGTATAGTACTGGTTAGCTTGACTCGCCAGGAAAAACTGAGTTTTAATACCTAATTTTTTTCCAAAGTATGATTTTAGATTACGCTAGTCTATTGGACACGGATTTTTTTTTCACTGTGTGACATTTTTAAAGTCAAAATCAAGGCAAGAATTTTTTTTCGTCGTCGGCGCCGCAAACAAAGCGCTTAACCACTACACCAAGCCTGCCCCTGAATATCAAATGGACGGTGCCTAAGTGCCTATTGATGTGAATAAAACAAGAATCAATCAATCAATCAATAGAACAGAAAACAAAGATCATGAAATTAATGTAGTCATGATCTCGTCTCTGCAAACGAGGTACAATGATGAATTCATACATTTATTTATCATATACTATTCATTATAAGTAATTTTATGTATATATGTAAATATAACAGTAAGTTGTATATAGCTTTATATTTATATACATGTATACAACTATTACATGAAATATTCTGTATAAAATTAAAGTTTTTGTTTTTGAAACCGATGTATCACAAAAGAGAGAATTTGATAGAATTTTCATATACCGTCTAGGTATATGTTATGTACCCATTCGGGAAATAGAAGATAGGCCTAATGACATGTTTGCATTTTATCAAATAATATAAGGGCATTCTCTTTGGCTGTCATAGTACATGTAAAATCAATATTGCTTTAACTGGTGTAACATAACACATATAGTTTGAAATAGTGCCTTTCATTACACGAGAATGAATCGTTTTTAAATGTCTTGAATGCTTTCATATCCAAATTCAATCAATACGTCTCAAGATCGTACACAAATGAATTTCGGAAACACGTATTGGATGTGTAAATATTAATTATTAAGTTGTATATTTGATCAAATTGATCGCATTATTTGCTAATGGGTATCAGTACACTTCTGGATTACCTGCATGTTACATACAGGCCCGTAGGAAGAAATTCAGAAGTGGAGGGCCAAACTTGTAAAAAACTCAATACAAAATTTGCAATATGATACCAATGTTTTGAGTTATTTTTTGTGCCAAGGAATCTTGCTTGAATCGCATAGAGCGAGGCACTGACCAGAGGCGCATCTAGAAATTTTTGAAAGGGGTTGCAGCATGCAATGACTACTATTTTCCACTATTCAGTCTGGAAAGGGGAGGGGGTGGTAGTGTTGCAGCCTTGAAAATGGGCGAAAATAGCTTTTTGGGAGGTAAAATTTTTCGACCAAACCCACTAATGCTGACAGTTAATAATAAACTCATTTCCACCTCCCAACCAGGATATTTGGTGTTCAGGGCATGTCATTTCAACTTAGAGGCACTAACAGGAATGGGAAATTGGCCTATGTTTGCATGAGTAAATGTTCTCCAGAGCCCGAAAACTTTTTACCTGTGTGTGATGAAAATTGACTTGTAGTATTAACGTACTGCTGCAATAGAATTTACAAAATCGCAAATTAACTGCATGTTAAGTGTAATTCAATGAAAACAATTTAGTAAATTAGATAACAACCTATGAAACAATTATAATTTGCCAAAAACCTGGAGAGGCCAGGCTCCCCTGCCCGGTTCCTACGGCCATGACATAGGTACGTTATCAAGGAGATGATATCAAGAATCCTTCTTAAAAACATCAATATCGTTTTAGTATGGAAACAAGGATTTCATTTAATTCATGCAATGTGTGTGTATGTGTGTATATGCTTCTGTGTGTGTTTGTGTGAATGTGTACGTATGGGGGATGTTTGTTCGGTATGTAAATCAAATATATGTAGGAGAGTTCCGATAAAGCTTCGCTCCTCTAACGAACCTGGGTTTCATTCCCGTGGTGAACAAATCCTAAGGGAAATGGCTACCAATATGACTGTGAAATGACCTTAAATGTGATGTAAAATGACCCTGAACGTAGCATGGAATGACCCTGAATGTGTTGTAGAATGACCTTGAATGTACAGTTTTGCAACCAGTCTTACGACCAGTCGTGGCAATTAACAATGACTGATCGCACAATTAATCGCTGCTACCTGCTACTGGTCTTTTAATAAGTCATACGATCTCAGTCTTGTGCGACCAGTTTTAACAGATCGAGACTACTCGTACCAAAGTTCGTGGTGCCTCATTACAGTCTTGCTATCGGCAGTGTATGTGACCAGTTTTGACAGGTAATTATTGTCATACCACGGATTGATACCGCACCAGTGTTACTATCGTTATGGTGTGCGACAAGTCTAGACAGGTCATTACCAAGTTGTAACACACATCGTGATGCCGCACTAATCTTAGTGTCGTTATGGTGTGCGACAAGTCTAGACAGGTCATTACCAAGTTTTAACACACATCGTGATGCCGCACTAGTCTTACTGTCGTTATGGTGTGCGACAAGTCTAGGCAGGTCATTACCAAGTTGTAACACACATCGTGATGCCGCACTAGTCTTAGTGTCGGTAGGTTGTGCGACCAGTCTAGACAGGTCATTACTAAAGTAACACACATCGTGATGCCGCAGTAGTCTTACTATTGCTATGGTGTGCGACAAGTCTAGACAGGCCATTACTAAGTTGTAAGACAGATCGTTATGCTGCACAAGTCTTTGTGTCGTTATGGTGTGCAACCTGTCTGGACAGGTCATTACTAAGTCGTACCACCGAGTTTGCTCGTGCGTTCACTCATGACTTCTACTGTGTGTATGACAATACGATATTTACAGTACGATTCCATCGGGTTATCGCATAATCTGACCTCACGTGATTGTCACAAGAGTCTATATGGGAAAATGATTGAATGCACGGGAATGTTAATGATTACATTATTGAAATATATATGTCGCAAGTTCGTTGTGCCAGTGTCAAACAGTGGTGAAGCTGGGTAAAGAAAAATGAGGAGCACACCATTTCAGAATACAGAAAAAAGAAAAAAGGTATTTGTAGGTCAATTCAGTTAATCCCGCTTGGAAAGGGGGGGGGGGGCAAAGGTCACATTACCAAATTTTTGGTACCAATAGTAAAGTCTTGTCACAAGGCACATTGCAAAAAATATTATGAAAATCAGCTTATATTTTAATACAATATCCACGTTACTAAAGTATAGTTCTGATGTCCGTTTTACTATGCAACTTACCAAAATTCTTTTAATACTTGCCCCATGAAATTCGTGTTTAGTTGCATTAAATTCTCAGACATTATGATTAAGGTTTGGAAGTTTTATATATAGCTTGATGCCTATTTCAATCAAATTATTGAATGAAGCTGTCATCGTTTAATACAGAAAAACGTAGCTCGCAAAAATTTACGAATTTTCGTTAGTTACTTAGTAAACCTGGCGTCTGATGCTTGCTGAGACAAGCATTCATTTGATAAAACTTGTAAATTAAAAGAAGCAGAACCGTCAAACTACAAGTGCAATTTTCATTCATTTTTCTTTTAACTTATTAAAATCATATCAAAATACACAACTGAAACTGAATGTTATATTGATGGAGCAGACGGGGTAGCCTTCTCCCGGCACCCTTTTTTCTTCCTTCTTCCCGCCTCTTGTTCCCTTCATTCCCTCTTCCCACCCCTTGCCTCCCCCTACCTCTCACCCTGTCCGCGTCCTCTATATCGGTAAATCAGGCATTTTTTTTCTTTTTCTGAACAACAGAAGTTGGAGGTCGAATCTGTTACGGTTACCGTAACTTTTGCATTTTATGTCAGACTATTTCTTTACAATGGTTGCATCAAATTCCAATTTAAAACCGATCACCCACCTCATCCCCCTGGATCTACCAACAGTCAATCTGCACAAGTCGAACTTGCATGTTTCTTTCACCATTCCAAATGTTGGTCGACACCCTCTCGCTGCCCCCTTCTCCCACGCCCTCGTCAAATTGTGATAAGAAGCAATGGACCCCGATGCTTGAGATAATCTTGAAAATTTTCATATGTTCTGACCAAAGCCTCACCACTAGCTGTCCAGAATCGCCATCAAAGGAGGCGATTGGACAGTCCAAGCTGGTACACTGGTGATAGGGACTTTAGGTTTGGTCAGCGACCCTTATAATACTTGACAGGGGCTTCAGAATGCTCTTCTGTCAGAACCTTACTATATAGATACCTGTGATATAGTTGCCAATACTTATACGACAGAATATAAGCCGGCGTGGCCTAGTGGTATCGCGCTGGACTCCTGATCGGGAGGCCGGGGTTCGAATCCCGCTCTGGTCATGCCGGTGTCCTGTCTTTCGGATGAGACAGTAATATATGGATGCAGATGTAATACCAAGTTTGTGTGTTTATGTATCATTTCATTTCTTCCCATGACATTAAAACTCAATAGATACCTTAAATTTTCATTTAAAAACGGGATTGGTAGGAAAGTAAACGTTGCTTCAGCATGCTCTCATATGATGAAATATTCATAGCATTCTCCTGGGACGTTTGTATTCAGTGAAAAATGATAAAAGCTACGAAGATCGATTCTACTCAAAGGTATCTCACGACTCTTATATCCTGTTTCCAATGTGAAATCAAGGATTAAATACTGAAATTAAATTTCGCTCAATCCTATAATGACAATGGATATCGATCTGCTGGCACATTTGACATTTTGTTGTAGAGGTGTGCAGAGCATTCCTTCGAGGACAGCTGTAATTTATTCATGTTTGTTAACGTTACATCGGGCGGGAACTGTTGTTATATTGTAAGTATGATGGTAAGGATAGTCCGACTTGTCAGTCTCTAAAATAGCGAGATGCCGACAATCAAACGTCGGAAAGTGACAGGTAGGAATAGTTAATTGCATTATCAGCCTGCTTTTAGCTCACCTGCGTCGAAGGCTCAAGTAAGATACAGCCATATTTCTCTTGTCTGGTGTTCGTCCGGCGTCCTCTAACTTTTTCACCCTCTTAAGAACCGCTGAAAGTATTTTAAACTTGTTAACGATGAATTACTTAATATCCTCTACAATTGTTGTCCAATAAAGAGAAACAAATAGGCACTTATTTAAGCTTTATTAGAACATATCTGTTCCAAGGGTTATTTGAAAGATTGGTGTCAGAATTTAATTTTCTTGATTTTTCATGATTGTTTTATATCTTTTTTTATTCTATTATTTCTGTTTTTTATTCGCAAAAGCATGGGGGCATTAAATCTCATTCAACTGTCCGTCCGCCTGCCTGTCACAAAAAAAAAAAAATTAACCTTGGTCATAACTTTTTAACCATAAGACGTCGGGCTTTCATATTTGACATGCGTGTTCCTAATTGCAATGCCTTTCCGTTGGTACCAGAATGATTTATCATGTGACATTGACCGAATATCATACACAGATCTTGGAAGGAAGGATTGAAATCCGTGCTCTTATCTCCAAAGCTCTGATAAAATATCTTACCCTCTAGATAGACCATCTTGTCTATGTGCCTTGTTGCTCGAGTTCAGCCCTCCTCACTTCGGGTTGATCTTTTTCATGTCACATCGTTCCTTCCCCGTTATTGCAATCCACTGCCTATATTTTGTTGTTCAAAGGCCATGTTGACCATTACAGGCGTTTCCTATAATTTAACAGCATGGCTAATGGCCCACTTTTGTCCTGTTGTTGACTTTGGAATTTCGTACAGCATAATCATCTACATCAGCCTGGGCAATATACGCCATGTCGGTAGATCTCGGAGGGTGAACATCCCCTCCGACCTCTTCTGAATGCGCCAGTGGATCATACACATGTCAATTCGCCTTTCTTCTCATTCACTTCGCGTATCAACTGACTGATAGCACTTGCATGTTCCACACATTCGGAAAATCCTAGAATACCGCCTTTTTGGATAGTATCGACATAGTAGTTGGCTGCCATATACCTAGTCATCTGCTGTGCAAGTACAGTTGAGATCTTCCCTACCACACTCAGCAGAGAGATTATATGGAACTCATTGATGTTATTTGAGCCTTTCGCCCGCGGCACGAAACATCCTTCTGATCTACTCCAGAATGTTGGTACCAATCCCTTTCTCCAGACTCTCCTATCAGTTGTCAGCTCCCACAGCATCTTAGACAGCCTCGGATACTTTTGTACACCTTATATTAGATGCTACTCAGTTCAGGTGCTGATCCAGATTGTACTGTATTTACTACCTTTTGGATCTCTCTCCTCACTGGACTATTCGACCACACTCTCTACGGTAAGTGGTATTCCCATGCAAATATCTTTATGGACTTCCTTTAATTGTTCCTCAGTTTGCTCTCTGGTGGATTTGAGGGTACCAGACCATTTTCCATTTTGTTAAGCGGTAGGGGTCTCTAACGAACTGGTTTCACCTAATTCATTCCTCTTTTCGCTATTCCTGTCATTTCTGCTATTTCTTGATATTGTCTCTCTACATTATATGCAGCTACCCGATTTCTTCTTGCCTGTTGATTATCGGTATCTTCTTGACAGTTCTTTCATCTCTTTTCGAAGATTTCCCATCTCTCTCCTATTGCCCTTGGCTTCCTCTGGATGTCGCTTGTCCTTACAATCCATACCACATCGTTCTTTGCAGAGATGGTGGTGGTAATTGACATTAGTTTCTTCTCCAAGCTCCCTTGCATGACTCTTAAGGATACCGACTTAGGTCGTTGTCAAGATCTGACCAGGCCGTGATTGCCACTTTATGCACTCTTTCCTGGCTTCTGCTTCCTCTGTTTTATTGTCACCATGTGTGTAGTTACTGTCGTTAGTTAAGCCCGAAACTAAGAAATTCCTTGTATTGATGTATGAATCCGGACTAGGGTCCTCCAACGTCTCACAATAGCTTTTGTTGTAAGAGAGAAGACTGACCACACAGAGTGCGAGAAAGTGTCAAGTCCGTTGGCCGTCAAAGTGCGGCACATGGTGCGAGAAAGTGTGGTGTCCGTTGACCGTCCCAGGTCGGCACATAATGCGAGAAAGTGTCATGTCCGTTGATAATCCCAGGTCGGCACACAGTGCCAGAAAGTGTCATTTTCGTTGACCGTCTTAAGTCGGCACATAGTGCGAGAAAGTGTCACATCCGTTGACCGTCCCAGGTCGGCACTGTGACTGCTGTGTGAACAATTTGTGACGATATCAAAGTATTGCATAAGGTCATTCGGAAGCTGAATACATATAACACCATTTCGGGCAAGATAAAAATGATGTGATCCGCATACGTCTCTCAGTAAGTTATCAGTCAATCCAAATTTATTGTTTTATGTGTTCAACAGTTATTTCTCGGGTTTATACATGTATATAAATTTTGACAAATAAAACGGGTTTGTTCTACATAGTGACAACTTATTAGCATACCGGCGTAAACACTTAAGGAAATATGATTCAAAATGTGTTCGAAAAGGAGCATACATACTATGGTACTGTGTACTACCGCCAATCCCTTGGTTGGTGTGAAATACTGCAGAAGAGTCTACGCGTTCGTAAAATTGATACTACTTGTGAAAGTTGTTCTCTAATATAATTGTGAGTTGTTCATTTTACGAATTGTATGATCCTTTTCGAACACACTTTGAATCATATTTCCTCAAGAGAATATGTTGTATCAAGTTTGATTGAATTCGGTTGAGCAGTTCGCAGAAATCGGAAATGTTAAAGGGACCTGGTCCGAGCCTGGAAAATTATAGCATGAAAAGTATAAATTACTACAATATCTTATTTTTCCTGTATTGCATAACTTGTGTTAATTGCAAAATTTAAAACTAAAATCACTCAATGTTTTCGTAGAATAAAGGTAAAAGAGTCGAACTAAATTCAGTTAGTTTCAATTCTCCAAGTAAAGCGATGCACCGCCCATAATCATGCGCTTGTGCGGATATTTACATAGAAACTAAAAACAACAAACAATGGCACACATGGGGGATTACGCGCACGGGAAAAAGCAGAAATGTGGTAAAAAAAAAAAAAAGAAAGAAAGAAAAAAAAAAAAAAAAACGATACACGGACTCCGAGGCCAAAAAAAGGGGGAGGGGCGAGGTCAACGTTAACGACATGGATTTAAGTAACGACACTTTTTACACATTTTAAATAATATACTATCAATCGATTTCCGTTTAAGAAATCCGTTGACATTTGTTTTTAATTTTCCCCGACTTCAATCGGACCATGCTCCTTTAAATCATTACAGACAGACAGATGGACGATGAACTATCAGAAATACTATTTGAATAATATCGCGTTTCTTATCTATTATCATTAGAAACTGCTAATAGAGTTTATTCATGCGATACCTAGGCCTATAAAGCAAACAGAAAATGCATATTGTTACATGAATTATAGATGTATGTAAACATGAATAATAGATGCATGCAGCAAAAAGACTTCGCATGTCGTATATTCCTATGTGATTTATAATAAATAGCTCTTTTATGATCTGCTTCGACTCGGGTATAATTGACTATGACGTCAGAATCATAAATAAAACTCCGATAAAGCCTAACCCAAGGGAACCTGTCACATCATTTATCAACCAAGCATTATATGTTTTTCTATTTCGTTATGGAAATTGGTTACATGTATATCAATGCCATCTTTTAAATCAATACACTTAATTAGAATATTCCCCTGTAAGTTGTGCGCCTTTCCTTAAGCTGTATCGATTTTAGAAACTCAATTTTGTTGTCAATTTATCATTTTAAGAGCATATAAATGATCGTCGATTCACACTGTTGGATAAAACGATGGCATTTAATTTTCTAACAAGCTGAATAAATACTATATTCATTTTTATTTAGGGTGTGCGAACACTAAATGATTGGAAAAATGTATGGTACAATAAGTTCATCATTCCCAAAATTCATCTGACTTTGCATTTAAGTCCTGAAAAAATATCTATTGTTAAAATTACGTTAAAAATTCCTGCCTCTTCTGCGTCTAAATATCTAGAACGGTAAATACGAAAACCGTTACTATAATCTACATGTAAAACATTATATAGCATTTATATCATGGGGATCATCAAATAACAGCAATGTCTGCATTGCAATATAAATCATTCGTCTAATTGCTGAGGAATACACTTTTACAAAAGGCTTTACCTCTTGTAGAATTAGGTCAAACGCAATAAAAATCGAAATCACAAAGAATTGCCAATAAAATTACCTATGTTCACAGTGAACTTGACATAAACGTATAATACTGCATAAAGGCATAAAGGAAATTCCACGGACTGGGCCAGAGAAGATGCAATCAAGTTGACAGTGACATCTTTGAACAAAATCTCGAAAACCAGATTGACATTGCATTAAAATTGTCAGTTGACACAAGACTAGTATCTGAAACGAACACTCCTTCCACGTATGAATGTATGTTCCGGTCAATAAACACCTTAGTGGACATTAATTTTTATGCATGACCTTATTTAAAAGTCATAAGGAACTCTCGACGTATAAAATTTTTTTAAAAGTATTAAATATTCCAATGAAGCGATAGGAAAATAAAAATTCAAAGCTGACTGTGTACTTGACCTTTAAAGGTCATGGAAAATATAAATTTTTATTGTAAAAATAGTGATACTTGGACAAATTAACCTTCTTGTTTAAAAACAGATTTTCTACTGTATCATATAGGAATAATTGCAATTATAAGTCAGTAATTAAGAGTAAATACAGAGTTAAATGCCCCTACAGAAATAAAAAGTTGTGACGTCACATTAGGTCAAGCGCGACATTTCTCCATGTAACATACAGGTTGTGAATACAGCTTATATAGTAATTGGCCTAATATAACGTCATAGCAATCACAGTCACGAAAATCCGCGAGACTTGCCGAATCAACACACATTTACATTTACATTCAAATATCAATATCTCCAGAACGAGTAATTATTTTCAAAAACAAAAAATATGAGTATGTTATTTAAAGAATATATATTTTATTTAAGCAAAAACATAAATTTGTATAATTTAAGTTTCCCATGACCTTTAATATATGATCCTGAGTAAAGGTCAAGACACACAGCCTTCCTACTATGAATTTTCTATCAAGTATGAACATATTCTTAAAAAGCATGTAGAAATAATAGGTCTGACATGAAAATTTTGCCCCCAAGTTGACACTTTAATGCATAATCTTTGGTCTTGAGTCAAGGTCATATTACATCGCCTTCCTATGGGTCATTTCGATAAATTGATTTGTCTGCCCCTTTTAAGAACTCTCTCACTTTGTTTTTATCATAGTGTGGTATTTAAAGATTACTGCTACTTGGCTTAGTATATCTCGCCATAGTTACTGATAATATAAATGAGAAAAGTAAATTGAATGAACAGTCATTGTACAACTTCCACTACCACCCCTTTTCCACTTTCTTGAGTGGAAAACTTTAATAAACAAGGGAAGATAAATCACCCTATTAAAATGGCCCATGAGGATCTTTTCTACCAGGTATGAACTTATTCCAGAGAAGCATGTAGAAATAATGGGTCGTACATGAAAACAACACTTGTGTCTTCCCTGGTGACAGAGACCTTCACCTATGATACACAACCTTGAGTGAAGGGCATGACATAACACACTTTCTACTTTTAAAGATATTTTACGATCTCCATCGACGAATTTTATCAAAAGCTATATTTTTTAATGAAACAATATTCAATATAGAACGGTATGTAAGGAATTGCAATATCTAGTCCCAATCGATTGTATTTCATTATTTGTGGGATATAGTACAGTTCAATACATTATAAATCGATACGGAAAGCTTGTAAAAGGTAAACCCATTGAGTCAAAAGTCTTTTGTAGGTTTGAATGAAAAAATACACGATTAGAAGGAGATAGGTTTGTTTATTCTGCGATGTGTATACAGAAAATAGAATACATTTATCGTAAAGGCGTTTTCCTGTGGTCAAGAGCAATAGGTGAATTACAGATTAGAATGTGAAATACCTATTTCAGATTAAATCATGGGTTTGTTTGTGAAGTAAGAAGGAACTCTGTTTGACTAAGTTGCGTCAATGATTCTTTAGTTGGAATAGGGAGTACACACATCGCATGGTAAATATCTTGATTTAATTATTATCCGCATTATAATATTAAGTAAATTTAAGGATCAACTTTGGTAGATTACAAATTAAATGTTTACGATATCATAGGTTCATTGCGTCAACGAAAACAAAGGTGTGTATTTAGAAGTTAAGAACTTAGATTTTTAAGTAGGGGGTCGACCCATGTATGTATATATCTATTTTTGGTCAACATCCATATATTCTGTTCTGTCTCCAAATAATATACATGTATAAATAACAGTATCGAGTAATGAATTTAGGCTCTGAGTTCCAAAGTAAACATTTTGAAATACTGAAAAAAATTACACGTAAGTACTTTTTTGAAGTTTATAATGAAATTGAGATTTATAATCTTCAAAGCAAACATAAAATAACACTTCAGTTTAAATTGCACCATTAAAATGTATTTACTTTTTACCTACATAGATTTTAATCAAATTTGGCAGGTAGTTATTAGTTTGTGCGTTTGACTACGACAACAAGAGTCCGGCATTTAAGAGAAAGGACCCAATTATGTGAAGTGTTTTGATCAATCAATTCGGACAGACGGTACTTCATGCTTAAGGAGCAGGTTAAAATATAAAGAACTGAGACATCAAATACGCCATAGGCAAAGAAACTCCGCTTGGTACAGGTCCTCAAAGGTGACTCGTACAGCTGGAAACAGTATCGCTGTGAATAACAGAAATAGGCGTTTTGTATTCCCTGTATATTTGTTACTACGATGAAAGACATTGATCGTTTTCTGGATAAATAAGTTTATCGATACACATAAGTACGTAGCACGTCTGACATCATTATTATTTACACAAAGAATATTTTAGAGCAAAAGCAAATGAAGTTGATTACAAACCGATGACGAAAAATTAATTTCAGTTCATCACAGTTTTAAAACGGAAATAGAAGAGCTCACGATGGCTTACTATGTATATACTCCGAGGTCGAATTTCTCGGACAGTAAAAATCTCCGACTGCGTATAGAAACGGAGGATCCTCTGTATCGAGGTCAAAAGAAACTGAAAATCCGAGGTTTGGAATTAAGTGAATTGCCGTATGCTATTTTTAACCTTGTGGAGTTAGAAATCCTAGATCTAAGTCCCGAACGCGAGGCTTGTTTGAACTTCAGACTGATAAGAGTTCCACGGGAGATCGGGAGACTGGTGAATTTACAAGTGCTTATCCTTGACACAAATGAGTTGACAGAGCTGCCGAAAGAAATAGCCCTTCTTGTAAATTTGGAAAGACTTGCTTTAAGCAATAATGCACTTTCGGCGTTACCAGTGGGGTTCAAAAACCTTCAGAAGTTACGGAGTTTACACATGGCGAATAATCATTTTGAAATTTTTCCTGTCGAGCTTTGTGATATAGAAAACTTGGAATTTTTAGATATGTGTGACAATATGTTGAAATTTCTACCGGAAGAAATATCAAATTTCAAGGAAATACATACTTTATTACTCTTCTATAATAAGTTGGAATCGCTACCAGATGGAATCTGTAATTTGACGTCATTGCATTGCTTGTGGTTGGGAAACAACAAGATCCAAGAACTTCCGCGTGAATTTGGTCGTCTGGAAAATCTGGATTGGGATAAGAGGTATGTGTCATCAACTCTGGATGGAAATCCGCTCATTACACCTCCTCTGGAAATTTGTCGTTTGGGACCGAGAGCAATAGACCGATATTTACGGTCGTCGAAGAGGCTAGGGTCGGGTGGTAACATAACCGTGGAACAAGATGGAGCAACCGAGGAAGATGATAGTGACGAGGAAAAGAGAATCACGCCAGACAAAGTGTAATCACCTTATCGCATGGGGCACTGAACATAGGATTTTTTTTCTGAACTACATAAATGTATATTAGTGCACAGTTAATTTAATTTAGAACATTAATTAACATTAACAGCACATTCACTACAGTTGTTATGATAAAAAAGTCGAGCAACTGATGCCGAAACATGTTGAAATGATTATGTCATTAACCTACATTACTCTCAAATTCAAATGGCAATATCAAATGCAACTTTATAGGTACTGTATCGCTAAATGTCTGCTGTCATAATTGAGATATTTAGATATTAATCGGCTAACTGCCTGTGAATGGCTGATACTTAAATAGTAAATTCAGAATAGATAGTATCTTTAGTCAGATTGGTTTATCCTAATCATTTATGCTTTAATAACATGTTTGACCCTCAAATTTTTTCTCTATTTCACTATGCACTGTCATTTATTTCCTGTATTCATGTTCACACTCGTGTTCTCCATGTACAACACATCTGGAGGCTGAAACGCATGAACACGAATATATATTAAGTATTAATACAGTATTCAATCAAAGTCACTATTTTTCTAGAGGCTTGTCATTTTACATTGCCACACTATAGTCCTAGAGTCCCTCTGTGACATAAAACACACTGATATACATATACATGTAGAACCATCATATTTACTGGTAACATTGAACTACAAGTAGTCATATTATCTAGGATGATAGCGACAGGCATGTTCTTTTTAGTGTCTTAAATATCTAAGAATAATCTGTCTCATTCTTAGGATTTGTTTACCATATCCTCCAATCTTATCGGAATATTTTTTTTTCTAAATATACTATAGATTTTACAGTTACATATGTATTTCTTAATAAACGATGGTTCGAAATGCATACTGTATTGGTATATTCAGTATTTCGATATTTCTAAATGACTCATTTAATTGCAATATGTATTTATTAAGATATTAATTGTGTTGATGTGCATAGTGTATGTAAGAATGAACATTTGTATATACAGTTTTACTTATTTTATTTCATTAATATATAACTGAACCGTGTATCCATGGTGAAATAAACAAATTAATTGATTTTTCTACATGAACGTCTAACTGCATGTAGCATTACTTTCCAGGCAGGCATAATACTCACTTTGAAATGACTCCTTTGTAAGTAGAGCGCAAATGAGTAGGACAAAATGACATGTATAGAGAAAGTGTCAGATTACAACAAGTTTAGAGTACACAGCAATAGTGAAACTCTGCAGTTTGTTTCTGATTAATTTTCGTGAACTGGGATGTAATTGAAGTATGACGTGACAACGACTCTAAAATATAAAATAGTTTAATATATATATATATATATATATATATATATATATATATATATATATATATATATATATATATATATATATATAATGCAATTCATTCATTTTGAGACGTATGTCTCATCAATGTAATATATATACAAAACATCAATAATATACGTACAATAAACATATTACATATTCAAGCATACAAAATACATATATATTCAATTTGAAGTGACTTGCAATCACCTTTGAATGATTATACACTTTCGAATAAAATATATATATATAGAAGAGAGGATTGCATGGTTACCATACATTTACAGAAGTAGAAGTGAAGAAGGAGAAGTATAGCAGTGATACAGGTAGAAGGTATTGCAGCCATACAGGTAAATTGATTGATTGATTGATTGATTGATTATTGTTTTACATCACTCCACGATTATTTCACGTATATGGTGACGGCATCTGCCGGATACATTGCATACAAATTTAGACCTTTGCAACGGACCCACCCGAAGCAGTGAGGGATCTTTTACGTGCCACGCTTACCGTGACACGGTACCTCAGTTTTTACTGTCTCATCCGAAATGCAGAACACCGGTGTGTCCAGGTCGGAAGTCGAACCCGGGACCTTTCGATCACGAACCGAGCACATCATCCACTAGAACATACCGGCTTCATACAGGTAGAAAGTATAGCAGCCGTACAGGAAAAAGATATAGCAGTCATACACACAGAATGTATGGCAGTCATACAGGTAGAAGGTATAACAGTCATACAGGTAGAGGGTAGAATGTATAGCAGTCATACAGGTAGAAGGTATAGCAGCCATACAGGTAGAAGATATAGCAGTCATACAGACAGAATGTATAGCTATCATACAGGGAGAAGGTACAACAGTAATACAGGTAGAGGGTAGAATGTATAGCAGTCATACAGGTAGAAGGTATATCATAGCAGTCATACAGGTAGAAGGAATAGCAATCATACAGGTAGAATGTATAGCAGTATAACAGTGGTATAGGTAGAAGTTATAACAGTGATATAGGTTAGCAATCATACAGGTAGAATGTATAGCAGTATAACAGTGATATAGGTAGAAGTTATAACAGTGATATAGGTACAAGAAGCAGAAGTGGTGGAATTTGTTTGGCTCTTGTTTTACGTCACACTAAAATTATTGACTCACTTGGTTACGGCATCTGCATCTGGTGAAGGCAATTATCTGATGCATTGCACAAATATTTATAGCTAAACAAAGGGCCCTCTGGAAGCAGATCTTCAACGTAACACCGTACCACGATTTGTACTGTCTAGTTCGAAATACGCGAACGTGCCGACAGTGGAACTCGAACCCCGGACCTCTCGGCAAGTTTGGAGACTGTAGAATATAATGTTAAAGCAGTGAATAGTAGATAAACGTGTACTTGGGTGTATAGGACAGGGATTAAACTGAAAGCATGAAGAGATAGTGAAACAGGACGAGGCAACGCCACTATCATTACAATCACTAATATTATATTCTCACTCACTTTTAAATGTCTAAATGTCATGACAGATCAATAAGTTTGAAACTGATCCGTGCAAATGATGTAATATGTATCATGATATTGCAATTTTGAACAGTATGTATATAAAGAAAACGCCTTATTTAAATGCATAGTAGCTGAAGGCCGTGTTGTGTCTACCACGGTATGTAGTCAGTCTGACCTTGTCAGGGCATTATCTTAACGTTCGAATCAATAACACCCTTCAAACTCATTTAAAGTCGACAGATTTCAGCAAATATCTTTATTTGAATTCATACTTACACTATAGAAGTCAAAGTACTACATGTTCTACTCGAACATTATAGGTAGATCGCCAATTGGATAAGAGCAATAACTCTTATTCAAGAATGAACAAATTCAGGTCATGTTCCTATTGATGCCCTCCAGAACTGTTTGTTTTGTGAAAACAGAGACGGCTAACCGATGTCAGGTGATTTTCAGGAAATGGGTAGGCGGAGATGAAAATAAATAAATAAATAAAAGTAGTCGGGGCCTGATTACCCATGCTTGTATGTGGCAATCATACAAAGTCAATTTGCAATGACCAAACATCAAGTCATATCAGCGGATGACTTAAGTCGCTTTTACTAAATTACTTACTTGTCTGACAGTGATAATGATAGTTGCTGAAAAGGTAGATGACGTTAAGGTAATCAGCCTCCAACACGTACACTAGCAAACCAGCCCATTTAACAAACAGGGAATCGAACCAAGCTTTGTTATAAATAAGCCCGGATTATCTGACTACTCTATATTGAGAGGATGCTGAGCTCAAATCCTGTTGTATGTACAACAATAAGATACCGAGTAAGGTTCCGTCGTAATATCGATACAAAGAGACAAAATAATGAGTAAAGGCAATCACGTACCCCAGAAAAATCCAGAGGTGGGATCAGGTGCCATGGAGGAGTAACAATGAGTAAAGGCAATCACGTACCCCAGAAAAATCCAGAGGTGGGATCAGGTGCCATGAAGGAGTAACAATGAGTAAAGGCAATCACGTACCCCAGAAAAATCCAGAGGTGGGATCAGGTGCCATGGAGGAGTAACAATGAGTAAAGGCAATCACGTACCCCAGAAAAATCCAGAGGTGGGATCAGGTGCCATGCAGGAGTAACAATGAGTAAAGGCAATCACGTACCCCAGAAAAATCCAGAGGTGGGATCAGGTGCCATGGAGGAGTAACAATGAGTAAAGGCAATCACGTACCCCAGAAAAATCCAGAGGTGGGATCAGGTGCCATGGAGGAGTAACAATGAGTAAAGGCAATCACGTACCCCAGAAAAATCCAGAGGTGGGATCAGGTGCCATGAAGGAGTAACAATGAGTAAAGGCAATCACGTACCCCAGAAAAATCCAGAGGTGGGATCAGGTGCCATGCAGGAGTAACAATGAGTAAAGGCAATCACGTACCCCAGAAAAATCCAGAGGTGGGATCAGGTGCCATGGAGGAGTAACAATGAGTAAAGGCAATCACGTACCCCAGAAAAATCCAGAGGTGGGATCAGGTGCCATGGAGGAGTAACAATGAGTAAAGGCAATCACGTACCCCAGAAAAATCCAGAGGTGGGATCAGGTGCCATGAAGGAGTAACAATGAGTAAAGGCAATCACGTACCCCAGAAAAATCCAGAGGTGGGATCAGGTGCCATGGAGGAGTAACAATGAGTAAAGGCAATCACGTACCCCAGAAAAATCCAGAGGTGGGATCAGGTGCCATGGAGGAGTAAGCATCCCCTGTCGTCCGGTCATATCCGCCGTGATGCCATCATATAAGTCGAAATAAAGTACAAATATAAAATAGCAAAAAATAAAATAAAGTAAACTATAAAATAAAGTAAAAAAGGAAAATACAAAAGTCACACTCAGAAGACGATATAATGCCGTAGTCATCTTTGGTCAAACGTTCCGATCAGTATTGTTATTGCAATAAAAAACTACCACAAGCTAAACGATAAAAAAACATCTTCAACGGAATCCATTATCACAGGGGATGTATGTCTGAGGTATGTTCGTTTCTTTGATTCTTGATTGACGTCATGCTAGATTTATTTCATGATATGGTGGCAGTATCTGCCTGATGCGTCATAAAGAAGCTTAGACCCATTTGTAGCAGTGAGGGATCCTTTACGCATACGTGGTCAAAGCATAGTAATTCCTTTTCAAATAGGGTCCCATTTTAAATTATCAAACATCCAGAAAAATTTACACAACTTTCTATCTATTAGTTTTATATCATATATCAATTTTTTCAGCCCCTCCTCTATCAGAACTTTAATAGTTTACTATAGGCCATCAACCACAAGTTTGAAAAAACCTTGCCTGAATGGGGTCAAACCCCCCCCCCCCCCCCAAATATTTCTTCCAGTTGTGTACAGAACTCTGAGATGAGATTACAATTCATGATTTTACAGCAGAATAAATCTTTATTTACAGATTGATAAGATAATTCCATCCAGTCAGGGCACTTGATACTTTGAGTAGTCCCTCTCTATAGTTGACTTCACTATTTTAATTGACTGTTTAAAGATGAAGAATACAGGACACCAACACGGTCCACTGAAATTTGAACAACCAATGATAAAGTCGGAGGAAAAGAAGTATGAATGGTATTCCGCGTCGGAGAGTAATGCATATAATGCACGAAGTACGTCAACATCACCAATACTTCTTTCTGGAACATTAACACAAATTACACTTCCCATGCAGTCGATCATCCTCGCCTTTCTGTGATGCATTAGTCCCTCCCTCTCTGGGGCTATAAAACCAAGGTTATTATACGACATGGACTAGATATACATAATAGTGTATACATGCGTGGCTTAGGACTACATGTGCGGATCCAGGGGATGGATCGGGGGGTCTGTGCCAACCCTGAGATTCTGCGAAAATTAATTTTCTTGTTATTTATCGATGTAAGATAAGTAATTTTACACATAAAACATGAGTAGACACTCCCCCCCCCCCTCCCCCCTTCTAGAAAAAAATGATTGGGGTGGACCCTTTCTCGACAAAATTTCTGGATCCGTCTGAGACCAGCAGCCCCACTTCTGTGAAGAGGATTACCGGAATACCAGTACTGAAGCATTACCTCCTGCAGCAGTGGCGGATCCAGGATTTCCGAAAAGGGGGTGGGGGGCACATGTGTATTAGCCAAGCTACTCAGCCATTTTCGGTGCCAAATTTGGATTTTTACTAGTAAATATGTGGCGAAAGGGGGCGGGCCCCCCTCTAAATCCGCCACTGTGCAGGAGCAACTATTGCAATCTGGAGGATTAATTTTTTTTGAGAGCCATCATACTGGGTGTGTGTGTGTGTGTGTGTGTGTGTGTGTGAGTGTGTGTGTATGCATACATGTATGTGTGAAGGGGTGGGTGGGTGTTAACTTAAAGGTTTATACAGACGTGTGGTTGAAATGGGGTATACTTTTAAGACAATCCAATATATATATATGCGTATCATTTTCAAGCGGTAAAATATATAAAGACAATCAAATATATAAATGGGTATCTGTCATTTTCACGCGGTAAAAATATATACATGTATATCAAGGGCTATTAATCAAATAAAAGAATATATCAATAGGTAAAGCGTACGAGTAGATCAAGGAGAAGACATATTTGCACTTGAACTCAAAAACAGAATCTGCACATATTTATTAAGCCTATTTATGATAAATGAATTTGAAAGGGAAAATATGTCAGCCAATCATAGCTCTTGGCGGCCATCTTGAATCACAGATTGGGTCGATGATACTCTATGCGGCAGTTGCTGCAAAGAAGTCAAAATGTGTCAGCTAATCAAAACCCATGGCAGCCTTCTTGGATAACTGATCTAGTCCAAAGATACAATTTTGGTAGAGGACCTTGAGTAGTTATATCCTATAAGATTTGGCTAAATTCTGTGAAAACTGTTAATGAAAAGAAAGTGAATATATATGTGTCATAGTCCTTAGAGGCCAACTTGGATGCTGGATCAAGTCCAAAGAAATAATTTTGGTAGAGGACCTTGAGTACTTTCGTCCTGTCAGGTTTGGTGACATTCTGTGCAGCGGTTTCAGAGGAGAAGTGGAAAATGTGTCAACCAATCATAGCACATAGCGGTCATCTTGGATTGCGGATAGGGTCGGAAACACAAACTTAATAGAGGACCTTAATTGATTACTTGCTTCTTGTAAGTTTTGGTGAAATTCTGTAAAGCGGTTGTGGAGAAGAAATAGAAAATGTGTCAATAAATCAGGGCCCATGGCGACCATCTTGGAACACAGATCGGGTCGAAAAACAAAAACTTGGTAGAGGATCTTTAATACTTACTTCCTATAGGGTCTGGTGACATTCTGTGCTGCGGTTTTGGGAGAGGTCCTTAAGTACGTACTTCTTGTGAGTTTTGGTGATATTCTGTAAGGCGGTTGCCATTTTGAGATAATAACACACGTTTGTTAACAATTCACAGCGTATTAATTTCTGCGACAGTTTTCGGGCGTCATTTCTGCTTAATGGAAACACTTTTTATCGCGGAAGTTTTAGGCATGTTGGCGCCGAAGTATTCGGCACCGAAAAAAATAAGCTTTATGGAAACCCGTCTTTACTCTCCAACAAATTTTGCCCAATTCCGGCAGTAATCAGCGTGATTCCACTGACGCAAACACTTAGCATTTGTTTTATAATGACCCAAATGGTATTCTATTATCCTAGCTAGCAGTGGTCCTGTATAATTGCAAATTCTCCGACAATATCCCTATAAATGCTTTAACATCATAGGGCGTATCCAGTGATTTCCAGTCTAATACTAGTTCTGATTTAGCCGCAAAGTAGTGGCCCTATATGAATGATCATTCATATACATGTAGGGCCACTACTTGCGGCTAGTTATGATTGCGATGAAAACGGGCGAACCTCTTGACATTACAAATGCAAAATAAATCTCTAAAACTTTTAAAAGAATCTTGTAAGAAAATGTCCAATTTTAGGCAAAATTTATTATAATATGGCGCTTATATTTACCATGTCCATAAGTGATCTCTGGATCCGCTGACGGGCTACCGGCGACCTCTCGTTTTCTACGCGATAAGAGTTTGAACTGACGTGGATGGCTGTCAATGGCGGAGACCTACGAAGAGGCACAGGGGTTGCACATGTTACATTTGAGATCGATCTACACGAGAATGGCCAGACATCCAGAGCTTTGTGTCCTTATTGCTGGAATGATAATGAATGTGATTGTTAATTATTCCACAAGGTAATAATTTTTTAATAATACCGAATTAAGTACTCATAATTTGTAACTTTTGTTTACGTTTCAAGTCGAAAGTGAAAGTAAACATGCCTATTAATGAAACGTTTTAACTCAAAAATAGATTACAAAATTATTTTCAAAGAAAATTCCATGTCGAACAAATTAATAGTTCTCCTGGACGAATTTGACCGATGAAAATATGAAACTTATCATTTATATTTTCGAATTTCCTCTGATACGTGTAAAATTTATTGTACGCAGTATTTTCCTAGAAACTTTTGTGAATTTTAAATGCACTTTATGTATAATCTGCAAATATTTATATGTAGCATCATCATGTGCTAAGAGTTATTTATCACAACATATTTTAGGAAGAAATTGATTAGTCTAACATTGATTAGCTACACTTACTGTCCGCGCCACTCACTTTGTAAATCGAAAAATCTGGATTTTCACTTATTTATCTTTAACATAGTTTTACAAAATTAATATCAATCGACAGATCTTGTAGAGTCGTAACTTTTGGTGTATGTTATATGTTTCTACGAAGAAGCATTCGTATTTTATAGGGAAAAAATCATTTTAGATAGGGCGTTTTCTATGTTAATTTTGACGTGACGTCGCCGATGTTTAACATTGAGTCTATGGGAAACGTGGCGACGTCACGTCAAAATTTAACATGGAAATTGCCTTATCTAAAATTGATTTTTTCTATAAAATATGAACGCTTCTTCATACAAACATATAGCATACACCAAAAGTTATGACTAAACAAGATCTATCGAATGGTTTTGCCTTTTTGAAATTATTCTGAAGATGAATAACTGAAAATCCAGATTTTCCAGTTTCCAGAGTGAGTGGCGCGGACAGTAGTTAGATGAGGGAAAGAATGGACTTTGCCGCCATTAACTTTGGTACTAATGTTTAGGTAGGAAATTAAACGTATTTCTGTAAAAAAGATGTAAAGAACTATGAAATGTTCTTATGACATCATAAGGTTGCAAGCGTTCATTGTCGTTTCTAACTCATTAGTACACAAGTGCCGCTTAACGGATGATAATGGACGGCGAAGCCCATTGATCTTTCACTAAATTACCCTTACCCATGTCTTTCAGATTTTATACTGGGCCATTACATTACAATTATTACTGGCCCATATGGTCTAAGATTAAGATATCTTAATATAGATCCTAGTGAATGTATACTTGCAGCAGGTTCTGGTACTGTCATTCTTGTCTTGTCATTCCCTGAAATCCTCCTACTTGATCGCCAGAGTGGCGACTAAAATTTCTTGAATGTTAGTAAACATTTATGAAGTATAACGCTCAACTTTTGAGTACACTTTATATTGGAAAAAGAAGGAGAAGAAGTCGCTGCAGTGTCTGCATATCTGTCCATCTGTTTTTCCTTCTGAAATCATATCTCCTAAACGAGGGCTCGAAATTAACGTATGTCCGTAAGTCCGTGACTAATAAATTATGCCACGGACTAACAGATTTTCATTGTGTAAGTTCGACAGACTAATGAAAACTCTGTGATACCCACTCAAATCCTCTCACCCGCCCTGCAAACGATTGAAAACTTATTTTTCTGGAAATCTCGTAACCTATTTTTAGTGACAATACGGAGTATCGCAAGTACTAAAATCTATTATACACCGTTCCACTTTCGTCAAAAGTCAAGCACTTTAGCGCAAAATCTGACTATGATGACGTCATGCAAGGTTGGACAAGACCGACATTTGATTATGACGTCAAAAGTATAACAATCAAAAATCCGCTAAACATCGCTTTCTATGCTGAAATGTTGAACAGTGCATTCGCGATATGGGCTCTTTTATGTGGGCAACATACATCACAATTATATGACGTCATAACAGTTACAAAATGCGCATGTATGTTGACGTTATTTTAGTTGCGATATTCCGTATTCGCCGGAAAGTACATGGAAAGTAATGAGTCAGAGTCGCTGGTGTGCTTCGTTGAAACAGATTATAGAGCAGCTTCAATACGTTTTCGAATGACATTGACGTTGTTTTGCATGGTGATCGTGGGGCCACAGAGAAATGTGGCGATATATTTAGCCATCCTTTCTTTATGGACGAGAAGGAGCTAGAGGCATATGTGCCCCACAGTGTCTTGAAATGTTAAATCTGACAAATGAAATGTGTTTACCCTGAAATTAAATCAATTTAAAATGAATAAATAGTCTATTTTTCTGCGGACTAATAGATTTTTCTGCGGACTAATGGATTTTGTAACCAATTAGTCCGCCAGACTAGTGCTTGAAAAAGTTAGTTTCGAGCCCTGTAAACTGTTATCAGAATTTAATCATACCTATACCATTGTATGACTTTCAGACAAAGGTCACTCAAGATCATTTCTGAGAGGTCAAGGTCATTGAACAGATATTTGTTAAAATGTAATTAAAAGGCCTATATATCTGCAAATTTTCACCAGCGTATGTTGGTATTTCATATCAAGGATGCATGCAACCCCACCTTTTTATGAATTTAAGTTAAAGTGTTTCCTATTTGATGGATCAGTCATCCATTGGCTTGATTCAGTTTAAGGAGCATTCATCTGTTTTACTGATTTTCTTGTTTTTCACAAAGTTTGTCTACTTCACCATGTACTGCACAGAAATAGATAAAAAGTGAAGCTTGAAATGGAAAGAGCACTTTTTTGGGCACAGTGTGTCATGAGAATATTTGGAATGTTGCTTTGAATCTGTGTCTCACCGAACTCTGACAAAATACTTTAAGTTCAGAGAGATATGAATACAGTGCAAAAATCTTGTGGTGTTGCTATATATATTCCCAAAACTCCTCATAATATCTCTGAGTAACATAACAATATTAAACATTCAACATTCGGGGAGTTGTATATATGTGCATATGGTTGAAAAATATTGTTTTGAATGTTGTTTTCCTGGTCCATTGCTGATATTTTGGTGGATGAAACTTCTAAATAAAAGACTCTGTCAGCGTTTAGAGTTAGCATATTTAACATATAACTACATTAATACGGGGATGGCATTATGCATTTCAATGGCAAAAGTTTCTTTAGTGTTTGCACTTTCATTCACTTACTTTTAACGGAGCACTATGAAGTAGTTTTAGCTCTCCTGCATCAAAGTCACAAATGAGCTTTTGTCATAATGTGCTGTCTGTCATCCATCCATCTTTTTCCATGAACTTTATTCATTTTCAACTTTTTCTGTTGACCTACTGAAGGACTTTGATGAAACTTGTTATGGATGAAGTTCTCAAGGTCCCCTGCAAAAGTTGTTACATTTTTTTTATCCAGGTCAGGCTGATAGGCACCAGAGGGTACCCTCCTTTGACATACTTCTATAAGCTGTATAGATCAAGAAGCCAAATACACCAGAGTGATCTAGAAGGATACCAAGAATTGTTTAAGGACTTGAGAATTTACATGAACAGATACTACAACTTGTCACACATTATGCATATAAATAAAGAGGGTTATTATTTCAGCATCAAACCAAAACCAGTGACAGCACCACCAAAGTTTCCAAAGCATTTCTTTCCTGTTGGGTCTTCAGTTACTGATTTTCATTTTGGCACTGTGGGGAATATTCCTGAAATGATTTTGGAGGATGAAGTCTTATTTGTGATGTACTATGCTCCCTGGTGTGCTCAATCTATGTCAGTGCGTCCAGAATTCCAAAAAGCTGCCAAAGTTATGCAGAGCAAGGTATGATGAATTAAAAATTGAAATAAAACACAACTATCCGTTTGCATATATTGACATAGAGATATACAGTACAGTCCGGGTGAAATTTCGATTGCCCACTGTGGGCAGTCCACCTGAAATTTCAGTGGGCATTAGGAGTGGACATTTACCTGAGCTATCAAGCTGTCCACTTACCTATATGTTAATTCTAACTGGCTCTTACAAGAATGTCCATTGTGTCCAGTGGACATTTTTAATGCCCACTCTAAAAATGCCCACTGTGACCAGTGGGCAAATTAAGTTCCACCCGGATTGTACTGTAGCAACAACCATTTAATGGTCATAATTATATCTAACACCTGAATTTCACTTAATTTAAGAAGACATAATATTTTCTGTCTCTGTTTTCTTTTAGGTTCAGTTTATTGCTGTGAATTGCTGGTGGCATCAAGGACATTGTCGTCAGCATTATAAATTTTACAGATTTCCAGAGCTCTATCTTTACCACACACATTTAAATGGATTTAGATACTCAGGTATATCTCATAAATATTAGATCATTTGTTTCTTAATGTTTGAAGAACCAAGTGCATGTACTGCAAGTATGTATGTTGATAACACATTGTTATAACTTATATATCATACAACTGTGTGCTTTAGATTGTAAGAATCAGTTTCTCAAGGATCTGAATGTGAAAGCTCTTTATTTAGACATGGTGTTAGTGGTGTTTTTACTAATGTTAAAAGAAATGTTTTAAAGTAATTTTACTGATTAAAATACATGTTACATGGATCTCATAACTTATGGATCCCATTAATTATGGAACCTATGACCTATGGATTCCATGACCTATGGATCCTATGACCTATGGATCCCATGATTTATGGATCCTATGACCTATGGATCCCATGACTTATGGATCCTATGACCTATGGATCCCATGACCTATGGATTCTATGACCTATGGATCCATGACTTATGGATCCTATGACCTATGGATCCCATAACCTATGGATTCAATGAATTATGGATCCTATGACTTATGGATCCCATGATCTATGGATCCCATGACCTATCCATATTAACAGAGTCTGTTAACCACTTCCATATTCAAGATTCACAGAAGATCAATACATAAACCTTTATATTTTGTAGGACCTATGAAAGCTGACTACATAGTAAAGTTTTTAGAAGAAATAATCTATCCAGTGACCTTGCTGCACTCTAGTGATGAGATCCTACAGTTTGTCTCCAAACAAGATGTAAGAGATACTTCTCTGAATCATATAAGATGGAAGAGATACTTCTCTGAATTATATAAGATGTAAGAGATACTTCTCTGAATCATATAAGATGGAAGAGATACTTCTCTGAATCATATAAGATGTAAGAGATACTTCTCTGAATTATATAAGATGGAAGAGATACTTCTCTGAATCATATAAGACGGAAGAGATACTTCTCTGAATCATATAAGATGGAAGTGATACTTCTCTGAATCATATAAGATGGAAGAGATACTTCTCTGAATCATATAAGATGGAAGAGATACTTCTCTGAATCATATAAGATGGAAGAGATACTTCTCTGAATCATATAAGATGGAAGAGATACTTCTCTGAATCATATAAGATGGAAGAGATACTTCTCTGAATCATATAAGATGGAAGAGATACTTCTCTGAATCATATAAGATGGAAGAGATACTTCTCTGAATTATATAAGATGTAAGAGATACTTCTCTGAATTATATAAGATGTAAGAGATACTTCTCTGAATCATATAAGATGGAAGAGATACTTCTCTGAATCATATAAGATGGAAGAGATACTTCTCTGAATTATATAAGATGGAAGAGATACTTCTCTGAATCATATAAGATGGAAGAGATACTTCTCTGAATCATATAAGATGGAAGAGATACTTCTCTTAATTATATAAGATGGAAGAGATACTTCTCTGAATCATATAAGATGTAAGAGATACTTCTCTGAATCATATAAGATGTAAGAGATATTTCTCTGAATCATATAAGATGGAAGAGATACTTCTTTGAATCATATAAGATGGAAGAGATACTTCTCTGAATTATATAAGATGGAAGAGATACTTCTCTGAATCATATAAGATGTAAGAGATACTTCTCTAAATCATATAAGATGTAAGAGATACTTCTCTGAATCATATAAGATGGAAGAGATACTTCTTTGAATTATATAAGATGGAAGAGATACTTCTCTGAATCATATAAGATGGAAGATATACTTCTCTGAATTATATAAGATGGAAGAGATACTTCTCTGAATTATATAAGATGGAAGAGATACTTCTCTGAATCATATAAGATGGAAGAGATACTTCTCTGAATTATATAAGATGGAAGAGATACTTCTCTGAATTATATAAGATGGAAGAGATACTTCTCTGAATCATATAAGATGTAAGAGATATTTCTCTGAATCATATAAGATGGAGGAGATACTTCTCTGAATCATATAAGATGGAAGATATACTTCTCTGAATCATATAAGATGGAAGAGATACTTCTCTGAATCATATAAGATGGAAGAGATACTTCTCTGAATCATAGAAGATGGAAGAGATACTTCTCTGAATCATATAAGATGTAAGAGATACTTCTCTGAATCATATAAGATGTAAGAGATACTTCTCTGAATCATATAAGATGGAAGAGATACTTCTCTGAATTATATAAAATGGAAGAGATACTTCTCTGAATTATATAAGATGGAAGAGATACTTCTCTGAATCATATAAGATGGAAGAGATACTTCTCTGAATCATATAAGATGTAAGAGATACTTCTCTGAATCATATAAAATGGAAGAGATACTTCTCTGAATCATATAAGATGGAAGAGATACTTCTCTGAATTATATAAGATGGAAGAGATACTTCTCTGAATCATATAAGATGGAAGAGATACTTCTCTGAATCATATAAGAAGGAAGATATACTTCTCTGAATCATATAAGATGGAAGAGATACTTCTCTGAATCATATAAGATGGAAGAGATACTTCTCTGAATTATATAAGATGGAAGAGATACTTCTCTGAATCATATAAGATGTAAGAGATACTTCTCTGAATTATATAAGATGTAAGAGATACTTCTCTGAATCATATAAGATGGAAGAGATACTTCTCTGAATCATATAAGATGGAAGATATACTTCTCTGAATCATATAAGATGGAAGAGATACTTCTCTGAATTATATAAGATGTAAGAGATACTTCTCTGAATCATATAAGATGGAAGAGATACTTCTCTGAATTATATAAGATGTAAGAGATACTTCTCTGAATCATATAAGATGGAAGAGATACTTCTCTGAATTATATAAGATGTAAGAGATACTTCTCTGAATTATATAAGATGGAAGAGATACTTCTCTGAATCATATAAGATGGAAGAGATACTTCTCTGAATTATATAAGATGTAAGAGATACTTCTCTGAATCATATAAGATGGAAGAGATACTTCTCTGAATCATATAAGATGGAAGAGATACTTCTCTGAATTATATAAGATGGAAGAGATACTTCTCTGAATTATATAAGTGTGTTTTTGTGCCTTTTCCTTAGCCCTGTAGCAAAGTGTTTACTTTGTCTATTGTGTTGCCATTCAGTCATGTATATTGTTTCCAAATTATTACTCTTACAGAAGAGTACTAATTAGTATGTTTTCATTAAATTTCAAGTTATTATGACAAGATGTTATCAGTGTTATAATTGACTGTTCTTCCATTTCAGAACACTTTGATTGGGTATTTTGATTTCCATGCTTCTCCTCAACCTCCGGGATATGCTCAGTTTTATTTTACGTCAATGAGATTCCTTGAAATAGGTAAACTGTACTCGTATACATATATATTTTCATAGTGCAGAGATATTAGCTTGCATGTCTTCTTCATGGTTTGTAGTGTCCAATGTAAAGAAATCCTATGTAAGCTAGAAAACATTTTACTAATGTTTTTGTATTGTAAATAATATCTTCTCTAAATTCCTTTATCATACATCATTTTAATGATCTACTTATAATTTGTTTCAGATTCTCTGCAACCAGTGAAATGTGCCGTGCTTGCACAACAAGATCTAGCCTTAGAGTTGGGCATGACTGGCCCTAAGCAAGTTGTTTTTGTTAGGTCTTTTAATAAAACTCTGGTAAGTTATCTTCATATGTTACCTTTAAAGATGTTAGTGTTCATGGTATACATACTGAGTAAAGTAATATATTAAAAATATTTTAATTGATACTTGATAGAAATGTTGCATTTTCCTTATTTATAGTGTACCATTAATCTGATCATAAAAGTTGCTCCATTTTACATGGGTGGGAGTACTTAGGTTATAATGGTGTGAATACTCCAGATTATAATGGTGGGAATATTCCAGGTTATAATGGTGGGAACACTCCAGGTTATAATGGTGAGAATACATCTGATTATAATGGTAGAAATACTCCATTTTATAGTGGTGGGAATACTCCATGTTAAAATGGTTAAAATACTTCCTGTTATAATGGTGGAAATACTCCAGGTTATAGTGGTGGTAATACTTCTGGTTATAATGGTGGGAATACTCCAGGTTATAACAGTGGGAATACTCTAGGTTATAATGGTGGGAATACTCCAGGTTATAATAGTGGGAATACTCCAGGTTATAGTGGTGGGAATACTCCAGGTTATAGTGGTGGGAATACTCCAGGTTATAACAGTGGGAATACTCCAGGTTATAATGGTGGGAATACTCCAGGTTATAATAGTGGGAATACTCCAGTTTATAATGGTGGTAATACTTCTGGTTATAATGGTGGGAATACTCCAGGTTATAACAGTGGGAATACTCCAGGTTATAATGATGGGAATACTCCAGGTTATAATAGGGGGAATACTCCAGGTTATAATGGTGGGAATACTCCAGGTTTTAATTGTTTGAATACTTCAGGCTATAATGGTGGGAATATTCCAGGCTATAATGGTGAGAATACTCCATTACAATGGTGGGAATACTCCTGGCTATAGTGGTATGAATACTCCAGACTATAAATGTTGAAATACTCCAGGCTATATTGGTGGAAATACTTCTGGTAATAACGTTGGGAATACTCCCGGTTATAACAGTGGGAATACTCCATGTTATAATGGTGGGAATACTCCTGGCTATAATGGTGGGAGTACTTCAGGTTATAATGGTGGGAATACTTTCGAAATAAAGTTGGGAATACTCCAGTCTGTAGTGGTGAGAATACTCTATAAAGATGGTAGGAATACTCTAGGTTATAATGATGGGAATACTTCAGGCTATAATGGTGGGAATACGCCATGTTATTTTGTTGGGAATACTCAAGGTTAAAATGATGGGGATACTCCAGGGCTATAATGGTCTGGATACTCCAGGCTATAATGGTGGAATACTGTTACGATGGGGCTAGAATACTCCAGGTTATAACAGTGGGAATACTCTAGGTTATAATGATAGAAATACTCCAGGTTATAATAGTGGGAAACTTCCATGTTATAATGGTTGGAATACTCCAGGTTAAAATTGGGAATACTCCAGGTTATAATGGTGGGAATACTCTAGATTATAATGGTGGGGATACTCCTGGTTATAATAGTAGGAATACTCCAGGTTATAACAGTGGGAATACTCTAGGTTATAATGGTGGAAATACTCCTGATTATAATAGTGGGAATGTCTTTAATGCTACCTGATGAAGGTTGGTGGGAATGTCATACATGCTACCTGATGAAGGTTGGTGGGAATGTATTGCTTGCTACCTGATGAAGGTTGGTAGGAACGTCTTACATGTTATAAAGGTGGGAATGTTTTACATGCTACCTGCTGAAGGTTGGTAGGAACGTCTTACATGCTACCTGCTGTAGGTTGGTAAGAAGGTTTTACATGCTACCTGCTGAAGGTTGGTAGGAACATGTTATAATGGTAGGAATGTCTTATATGTTATAATGGTAGGAATGTCTTACATGTTGTAATGGTAGGAATGTCTTACATGTTGAAATGGTAGGAATGACTTACATGTTATAATGGTAGGAATGTCTTACATGTTGTAATGGTAGGAATGACTTACATGTTATAATGGTAGGAATGTCTAACATGCTACCCACTGAAGGTTTGTAGTAACATCTTACATGTAATCATGGTAGGAATATCTTACATGTTAAAATGGTAGGAATATCTTACATGTTATAATGGTAGGAATGACTAACAGGTTATAATGGTAAGAATGTCTTACATATTATAATGGTAGGAATGTCTTACATATTATAATGGTAGGAATGTCTTACATGTTGTAATGGTAGGAATGTCTTACCAGTTATAATGGTAGGAATGTCTTACATGTTATAATGGTAGGAAAGTCTTACATGTTATAATGGTAGGAATGTCTTACATGTTATAATGGTAGGAATGTCTTACATGTTATAATGGTAGGAATGTGTTACATGTTATAATGGTAAGAATGTCTTACATAATATAATGGTAGGAATGTCTTACATGTTGTATGGTAGGAACGTCTTTCATGCTACCTGCTGTAGGTTGGTAGGAATAGGTTGGTAGGAATGTCTTATATGCTACCTGCTGAAGGTTGGTAGTAATGTCTTACATTTTATAATGGTAGTAATGTCTTATACATGTATGTAGTAATGGTATTAATGTTTTACATGCTACCTGCTGTAGGTTGGTAGGAATGTCTTTTAAGCTACCTGCTGTAGGTTGGTAGGAATGTCTTCTATGCTACCTGTTATAAGTTGGTAGAAATGTCTTACATATTATAATGGTAGGAATGTCTTATATGTAATAATGGTAGTAATGTTTTACATGCTACCTGCTGAAGGTTGGTAGGAATGCTACATGTTATAATGGTAGGAATGTCTTACAGGTTATAATGGTACAAATGTCTTGCATACTACCTGCTGAAAGTTGGTAGGAATGACTTACATGTTTTAATGGTAGGAATGTCTTACATGTTATAATGGTAGGAATGGCTTATATGTAATAATGGTAGTAATGTTTTACATGCTACCTGCTTAAAGTTGGTAGGAATGACTTACATGTTTTAATGGTGGGAATGTCTTACATGTTATAATGGTAGGAATGTCTTATATGTAATAATGGTAGTAATGTTTTACATGCTACTTTCTGAAGTTTGGTAGGAATGCTACATGTTATAATGGTAGGAATGTCTTACATGTTATAATGATTTATTTTATAATAATGGTATGAATGTCTTTCATGCTACCTGCTGAAGGTAAATAGGAACCTGCTTCAGGTTTTGTGTTGCACAAATACTTCAGTCTTCTCATTCACTGGTCACTATATACCTGTCAGCTGACCAGACTTTGGCAGGACACATAGCTCATGCCCAGACAAAAGCAGTGAAACAGATGGTCATGTAAACTTCCCATTTTTTCTTCACATGCTATTCTCTAATTTTTTTTGGTTTTCCTATATGATTTGTGAATAGACATTAATAATCTCTCCTGCCACTGGGGGTTGTCAATTACAAGTTTCTGCTTACAGTGAGATTTACCTGATATCTTTTATGCAGAGACATAGATACTTTCAAGTATCTGTGTCTCTGCTTTTATGTCCCTTTCATTCATTCTTGATATTCATTGGTTAATTAGTAATACACAAACATCTTACTGGACGGGGGATATGATAGTTATTTTGGTGTAAAGAAACTGTATGTTATAGAGGATTTCGTGAGTTAATAAGTTAAGTAACTGTTGTCATTTATCATTGGCAGAGACGATTGGTTCATCTGTACTCAGTTAAAAGACAGTGCTACTACAGTAATAGTAGAATTTGAAAGAGATGGATATATGAGTTAATGTGATGCAAAATTAATATCGAATTGAAGTATTCAAGCCGTAAATGTGTAAATCTGCAACTGTTAAAGACCCTTGTAAAATTAAATTATGATACATGTAGTGAATGCTTTGAGTTCAAACCATCTCTTACAACTCAGAAATTTGCTGTAAATGAACATGACATAAGTTTTATGAGGACTATAATCTTTAAGAAGTGAAATATAGAACAGTGAGCCAGTCATAATGTTTTCTTGCATACATATTGGTGGTACATGTATCACTTTGGGGACAATTAGGAGATAATAAAGGTCATCATGTGCATGTGTTATGACCTTAACAATTATTGAGCAGAAACGTCGTCACACTTTACAGCTGTATTTTTGAGAATAGATGGGGTCATTACCAGATCTTATGAACTGTATAGATAATTAATCTTACCCAGTGTGATTTTAAATAGTAAGCAAACAAAGAAACAAAACCATAGTCTGATACAGCATTTTATGCTTTAGCCATTGGATTATTTGTTCTTAAAGTTATACAACTTAAGTAAGTGACTTTTCACTGTTATTTTACCCAAAATTGTTGCCTAAGAATTTTGTTTTCCTTGTACATCATCATATAACTGTTGTTATAGTGCATGCTGTAACTTTTCCAGCTCTATCCTCTGGATCATAACTTCACCAGTTCAGATTTACAGAAGTGGACTTTTAAGTATCAACAAAAGGTACAACATTTTCTATATTTAGGGTTGTGTATTTTCAGATTTAGCATTTTTATTAGAAATGAAGATTAATGTGTAGTATATTTAATGTAGTTCTTTACATTGACCTTTATTTTATGTATTAATGGTTGATAGCACAGAAGTTTGATGCTAGATTCATTGTTGATACTGATATGGAACTTATGCTGCATTCATTGTTAATTAGATTATGAAAATTGAGAACCAAGTATTACATGTAAATACATTTTGATGCCCCAAATTCAAAGATTTGTAATTCTCTCCTGAACTGAACTTTCAGGGTACAGTTGAATTGTCTCTCAGCGAACTTTTAGAGGTATACACTTAAATATCACCAGGCTATGATAGTGATAGACATAACCAACCAATCTATAGACTCATATTGGCTCATATACAGGACGTTTAGAGAACTACTTATTTTCTAATGGTAATGGTCTTTCAATGATGTTTGGTATATCTGAATGTGGCTTTACAGTATTTCTGTATTTATCATTTCAGCCTGTTGTTTCATGGCTTGCTCCTCCTGGGCATAAGAGTCTCACCCTCTCGATGGCTCTGGAAGAAGGACCAGCACTCCTCATGTTTGCACCAGTCAATCAACTTCTGGCTAATAACTTTTATTATAATCAGGTGAGAAGACTGGTTGACGTAACTAAATCAAAAATATAAATTCCTGTAATTTTAGAGTTGAAAACCATTGTATGTGCAATATATATTTTCATAAGTGGTAAATTGTAAGTACATAATTGTTCCATAAAATCAATGGAATATGAAAAAGGTTATGTCAGAAGTTACAGGGGAATAGCAGAAATGTAATAGACATTTAGACCAATAGAATTGGAATATATCAGATACCTAAGATAAAGAGTTGGAAATCAGTAATAAATTATATACAATGTACAGATATGATAAATGTCATGTGATTAGCTAGCCACAAGTAGTGGCCCTAAATGAATGATAGAGCCACAATTCCTTACGTTGCGTAAACTTGCATTTTTGATAAACGGAATGGCCGACACGATTCTACGCATTTCGGCATCAAATGGAGCAAATATCTAACATATATAAATATAAAGCAAACGATCAGCAATGATAACGTACCCCCGATCTGTCTTCTTAAGGCTTAACACGCATTTTTTCCCAACCTGTTTCAAATTTGCCAGTTTCTGTGTCAGCCATTCGGTCTCGCGAGATCTTGTTTAAAGAAACCTCACAAAAGGAGGCAGAGCTGACGAAAAACACGTGGTCATTGTTATTTTTATGTCATTTCTCAGTTTACATTTTATTCATTGGCTAGTTATTTATGAAGAAGAAAACTAAATTGAAATGGCCAGAAATGAGGTAACTAACCGATAAATAGAATGTAAACAGAGAAATGACATAAAACTAACAAAAACCACGTACCCATGACCATGTGTTTTTCGTAAGCTCCGCCTCTTTTTGTGAGGTTTCTTTTAATGAGATCTCGCGAGACCGAATGGCTGACACAGAACCGGCAAATTTGAAACAGGTTGGGAAGAAATGCGTGTAGAGTCTTCAGACGACAGATTGGGGGTAAGTTATCATTGCCGATCGTTTGCTTTATGTTTATATATGTTAGATATTTGTTCCATTTGATGCCGAAATGCATAAATTGTGCCGGCCATTCCATTTATCAAAAATGCAAGTTTCACAACGTAAGGAAGTATGACCCTATCATTCATTTAGGTCCACTACTTGTGGCTAGTGATTAGCAATTAAACAGAAAATTTCTTTTTGTAAGACATTTTATTCTGAAGGTTTTTTTTTCTAATTTATTTTTCAGTTAAGAGAAGTAGGAATGCTGTATAGGAAATGCAATGATAGTGGAGTGCTTATAAATACCTTTATTCAGTTTAGTATAAAGGGAAGGAAGGACTTGGAGAAATTGTATAACCAAGATATACACAATTGTCGACATCATTCCCATGAAGAAACAGTTTCCAATGTGCAAGGAAGAAATTGCTGCATGTCACTAGTAGAAAGACAGAAGAATATAGGCCTGTCAAGTCATTCAAAGAGAATATGTGAATTTTGTCGATATATAGAAAAAAATATACCAATATCTAGAGTGAAACCTTGCACTCTGGATATTTTTTCGACTTCCTACTTTGATGCAGAAGCTGTGTTCAGTGGAATACAAACTCCATCTTGCATGGATATTTCTTCAAATTATAATGCTCAGGAATATCGCACATTATGTTGTAAACAATGTAGTCAAGAGATGCCAGATTCTGCATGTGCCTCACAACCTTTTAGACAGAGTACTGATAGCTTTGTGCAAAATAGTTTCTCAAATCTGTGTAAACATATATGCAGAAAATTATCTTTACAAAAATATAGTAAATTGTTGTCTCCTATTGAAATTGGAGAGGATTTGACATTTGATTTTGTTCCAGAAAATTTTACAGGGTTATCTTGTAGGACTAACAAGTCTCTTAATTTATTATTTTTGGATGAAGCAGAACATTCTTTGTTTGCTGATAGAATACTTTATAATGGAACTGATAGGAATATCTCCATGCCAACTGTGATTATTATTGATGCAGAGGTAAGAAATATTGTATACTTCAGTTGTTTAATTATTGTTTAATGCCATACCAGAGTTATTTCCCCTATCCAGTATTAACACATTGCTGATTGTAGGATAAACTAAAGTACTGGGAGAAAGCGATTGGACTTGACTTTGTATATTGGCAGGTCTTTTCCTTGGAACTGACTGGCCCATGAAATGAACGTTAAATAAAAGACATTACAGAGTTTTGTTTTTTCAAAACTTCAGTTTATCTAAGTAGTCCAATTATTGCCATGATAGCAATATAGAATTTGCTCTTTATAAAACTGTGAGAGACCAAAAAATTTTAAGCAACTTTCAGTATTTAGTAAGGAATGAATATGTGTATATAAGATTCACTTGAGAAAGAATTTTACCACATCATTTAAATATTTACTTCTACTTAGATGTTTACTTACTCTGATTAAACATTTCTTCATTTTAAGTCAGTCATGACCAAACTCCAACTGGATCTGTAACTCATTGATACAAAGCTACATGCCGAATTTCAGGTCAATAACTTCAATGGTCGCAAGAAATTGTCCCGAAAACCAGAGTGTCTCAGTCAGAGAGACAGACAAATGGAGTAGAAACCAGAGTGTCTCAGTCAGAGAGACAGACAAATGGAGTAGAAACCAGAGTGTCTCAGTCAGAGAGACAGACAAATGGAGTAGAAACCAGAGTGTCTAAGTCAGAGAGACAGACAAATGGAGTAGAAACCAGAGTGTCTCAGTCAGAGAGACAGACAAATGGAGTAGAAACCAGAGTGTCTCAGTCAGAGAGACAGACAAATGGAGTAGAAACCAGAGTGTCTCAGTCATAGAGACAGACAAATGGAGTAGAAACCAGAGTGTCTCAGTCAGAGAGACAGACAAATGGAGTAGAAACCAGAGTGTCTCAGTCAGAGAGACAGACAAATGGAGTAGAAACCAGAGTGTCTCAGTCAGAGAGACAGACAAATGGAGTGTATACCAGAGTGTCTCAGTCATAAAGACAGACAAATGGAGTAGAAACCAGAGTGTCTTAGTCAGAGAGACAGACAAATGGAGTAGAAACTAGAGTGTCTTAGTCAGAGAGACAGACAAATGGAGTAGAAACCAGAGTGTCTCAGTCATAGAGACAGACAAATGGAGTAGAAACCAGAGTGTCTCAGTCAGAGAGACAGACAAATGGAGTAGATACCAGAGTGTCTCAGTCATAGAGACAGACAAATGGAGTAGAAACCAGAGTGTCTCAGTCATAAAGACAGACAAATGGAGTAGAAACTAGAGTGTCTCAGTCATAAAGACAGACAAATGGAGTAGAAACCTAAGTCACCTCTGGTTTTAGCATTGAGGGTCTACAAATTATGCTTTAAGGCAAATGTCCTTGCAGGCATCAAATGGCCTAAAAATAAATTTATTTCTCATTAGAATATCAGATGAAATTCTATGTTAATGCTTTCTAATTTTCAGAGTTCTTTAGTAAAATTTTTATTCCAGAAGAGGTTGAAGGAGAAAATTATGCACTACTTTAGTTATTTTTAAAAGCTTTATCAGTTTTGTTGAATGAACATCTGAGTTAGGTTTGAACTTTTGTATTTCAGAATGAAGTTCATTTCGACCTCAGGGAATCATTATCTAGGTTAAATATTGGTAAGTTGTAAACTTTATTTCTAATTAGAAAATTAAAAAATCCTTGTTCAGAAGGAATCAACTGGTGAAAGTAATACAAAAGGATTAAAGAACTTTAAGAGTAGGTGATGACAGATTATACCCACTCCAGCAACAATTTGTGGAGGGGATATTAGAATCTGGTCTTCTGTGTCTGTCTATCCATCTGTAGACCTTACATCTTGAGATGTCAAATTGAAACTTGATACACATGCTTATAACCAAAAATTACAGACTGAATATAAATTTTCTTATGGAGAACTTACTTTTGCTAGCATTGGGTCACTTTGTCCGAAATTAATTTTTGTAAGTTTTTTCCTTTTAACACATCCCCTTAGATATTGGACTTAATTTGGTACACATCTTTTAAATACCAATAGTTACAGACTAATTTTTCATTTTATTGTAGTTACTAACAAACATGGACAAAGTTTATTTTGGTCACTATTGGCGTACTTTTGCCCGAATTATGTATTTTGGCTAAAATTAGTTTTTCACCCTTATTTTACTCATTCTTTAACATACTGGATTGTAACATTTTATGTATCTCTATTATTGACAACTCTACAGTGAGTTTGAATTTGTTGCGGTTGACCTAACTTATCAGGAATATATGATTCTTTGTCTGAAACTTGTTTCTGTACTTTTTTGACATACCCTTTATGACATTCGACAGTAACTTGATACCCATTATGTATTACAAACAGTTAGTAACAGATGAATTTTGAACTTTTTTTGGGGGGTTTGACATACTTTGCTGGAGTTATTTCTCTTTGACTGAAATTGGTTTACCCCAAACACTGGGTTGTTCCTCATTCTAGAGTCATGATGCCTAGCTCATACCCATGATCCAAGGCGGATCCTTATTGTTTTAGGGTTGAAAGGACAAATTCATAAACCTTCGTTTCATTAGAACCTTTTCCTGTCTGTGATTCCATGGATTTTCATCTTAGACTCATAAATTAAACAAGATGTCACAATTATCATCTATGACGTAAGGGGGTATCATGACCTTTACTTCTGTCGTATCAAAATGCAAATTTGAAAATCAAACTTGCTGCCAACAGTTTTCAGTATAACAGATAGAGAAGTTAAATGTTCAGAAATAAGAAACACTAGAATTAAGATTTTCTTGTTTCATTTGATACAATATAGAATTTTTTCTTGCTTTCAGCTAAATTTATGCTAGATTTCACATACAATAGCCTATCTAGACATCTGCGTTCAGAACCCCTTCCTGTAAGTTGTGATAATAGAACAGAAGTTTGCATACAGGATTTGTCTTCCCCTACATTCCAAGATGTTGTCATGCAAAACAATAAGGTATGTGTATATTTTGTATTAGTATAGAGTAATTGCCTAACATAAAATTATGCCGAAGATCCTGGGTAGGGTAAAAGAGTGTACACTGTCTTGTGAAAAGAAATTTCAGAATAACTACATAGGGTGAAAAAAACTAATAAGATGCAAAAGTCTGATATTTCATCATGTGCTCATGGTGCTCAGGTGAGTGATAAAGGCCTACTTTAGCCTTTTGTTTTCAGTTAAATTTGCAAGTTAAATTTGTATATTAAACATGAAGTCTTGCATACGAAGTTTAACGTTTCAAACTTACAAGTTTTATTTCCCTTAATTAGTGCTATTTTTGTCCTTTATAGAAATTCAATCTCTTGAAATTAAGAGAACGGTATATATTGAAAACGTAGAGCTTGCACTTGTATACAATAAAATTGCAAGAAAAGCATTTACTTTCTTAATGTTTAACTAACTTGTTAGTAAGTTTAAGTTAATTTTTAGTACATTTTTAAGTAATTAATGAATTAAGAAGGCAGCAGTGCAAATTATTCAAATATAAAACTGGTTGGTGTTACATTTTGCAACTAAGTAAATTTATTTTTATGCTTTCTGAACAATTTTTCGGAGTGTGTAGTTGTTGCTGTGTTTGTCTGTCTGACTGTCAGTCTGTCTTTCTGATTAAAACCAGCAAGTCCCATACTCCATTATCCAATTACCTCTTTGGGACAAACAGAGAAGCAGAATTAAGATCTGGTTTTAATCAGATCACCCAGAGTAAGGGACTTGAAGTATAAAAAAGAGCTATTTCAGTGAGGTTTAAACCCAGTAATGATTATACTTTATAAAAATGTTCATTGTCACTTGAGAAATGGGCTTTCTGACTAAGTTAATTTCTATAATGTCAAGATCACTCAGCAACTGAATCTTATAAAACTGAAATAAAACTGAAAAAAGGTTTATTAACTGGTAAATTTTCACCAGTTCATACTTCATATTAAGACTGCATCCTCCCCAACTTTTTATGCTTCATGATACATTTCTGAGGATTAAGGGTTTCCTATATGATGGAGTCATCCATTGGTCATGTGGAGTTCTGGGAATATCTGTCAGTTTTACGGATTTTGTTGTTACGTACTGTACCTTGTATTTACTCTTATAATAAGACATTTGGGATAAGTATGAAATAAATCTTTATTGCTTTGTATTTTTCTCAACAATAAGTTCACATATAATATATTGATTGATATTGATACATGTGTTATGAAACCATCACAGGATGTGTTGTTACTGGTGTATGCCACCTGGTGTGGATTTTGTGCAGCCTTTTCACACACTTATATTGCCTTAGCCAAATACTTTACAAGTGCCAGGGATATCATTTTCGCTAGGTGAGTAACTTCATATGTAAAAATATTCTGTACAATTCAATTTTACCCTCAGTGTAAATGTAGAAACTGAAATGCAGTTTGAAATTAGCTGTTCTGTACAAGATCAATGGTAAAAATGAGATATTCCATTGTCTGGCATCTATTGAGATGAACACGACTCAAATAAACATCATGTATTTTCAGCAGGGTATAAATTGTTCTGGAATTTTTGAGCTTGTAAAATTAAAAATTCAGGGACCTACATCAAATTCCGTGAGCCCACAATAAAAAAGGAGCAAAACGAAAAATGTTTAAAAGAAATTAATAGTCTGTTTTATTCAATGCAATATTTAGTATTTTCATTCAAATTCCAAATGACAAAAATTAATCATATTTCTAATTCACTTTCAAATTATTTTTCAATACGACAGTGGTGCAAGATGTTATTTGCATTAAGTTCACATTTAGATTCCGTATCTTGTTCTTCTTCGTGTTCATTGTCTGCCATATAAGTGTCATCACTGACATTGTCTGCCATATAAGTGTCATCACTGACATTGTCTGCCATATAAGTGTCATCACTGACATTGTCTTGAGTCTCATTGTTAATATCTTTCGCAGTTGTACAATCTGTTTCTACTGTCTGTGAGTCAACATGAACTGCATCAACTCCTTTTTGTTGTCTAGTAGGAGATGCTACCATTTAAGTGACACAGAGAAAAAGTTTCCCAGCTGAGCCTGTGGAGACATTTTGTTATAGCTCAGAGCATAGCATTTCCACTTGCAATAGGGTCCCATGTTAAATTACCAAACTTCTGGCAAGATTTACACAACTGTCTACATCTTAGCTTAATATATAACCCATATGTCAAAATGTTGTCGGATTTGAAATTCTGTTTTCATTTAAATGTTTTTCTCATCGAAAATTGGAGGAAGAAACAAAGCGGCAAATCTACCTAGATCAATAATGGCTGTATCGACTTCAAAATATTTCAATTGCCGTGTGGGCGAGGAAAAATACATTTTTGGTCACCCACAGCAAAATTTACTTGGCTTGGGCAAGTGGATTAGCGTTAAAGTTATTACCTGTCTGGGGTCTGTGTCAGTCTCTGATTAAGAGGTTTTCATTAGGTCAGTAGGCTATTGGACATTGTAGATGTACATGTATTTCTGTTAGAGTGACCAAACTTGCACTAGTGGTTCATCTTAGGATACCGAGGTGGACTCGTGCATGAGATGCTGCATCTGACCTACTTTTACCACTTGAGTGACTTGGTTAAGTTGACTTTGAACAAATTTGTCTGTATTCTATGAACAAATCTGAATTTTAACTGACTATTTTATTATGTTTCCAAAGTAATATTTAATGCTCTAAGTGCAAAATCAATGCATTGAAAGACTAATGCTGCTGTGGAAGTGGGCTATGCAGTCTTTGATAATCCTATGTTTTTCTTTTCTTACAGAATAAATGCTGATGTGAATGATTTACCTTGGGAATATACAGTGGATCATTATCCTAGTCTTATCTTTTTCCCAGCTAACAGGTAAGAATAACAGAATCTAGCACCACTTTGAGCTCCAGATATATAAAGATTAGTGGAGGATGGAATTATTCAACAAATCCCCAGCAAGGCATTAGCCAAAGTTGGAACATTAAACTAAAACACCTGTGACTGATTGTGGTCTATCTGGAGTTCATTGGACCACTTGATTATTTTTATGTCCCCGATCAATAGATCAGGGGCAAATTGTTTTTGTCCAGTCTGTCTGTTTGTTTGTCTGTCTGTTGTCAACTTTAACCTTGGCTATGACGTTTGAACCGTTAGGGATAGCGACTTCATATTTGACATGTTTACTCAACTAATGAAGCCCTTTCAAATGACCCCAAGGTCGATAACCTTTTGACCTTCATGCCAAAAATAACTTCTTGGATTTTGGTGCCACCTGGGGCATAAGTGTTTCACAAACACAGCTTGCTCGTACACCTTTTTTGCTTTAAATCTTTGTAAAGATTGTTTATGTCATCCTGACTTAGTTTAAAGACTAATAACTGAACATTCCTTGTCTGAGTTTGATATAATTCTGTAATGATGGCATAGATATAAATCATGAAATGTCCATAAAAATGTGTAACAATCATAAATGAATAGGCCATGCAAGGTCAGTTGTGAAGTGAGTATGGATTAAAGGAGATTGTAGAAAGTTGTATTGACATACTGAATTAAGTCACTTAAAGGTAAATAGGGTAGAATAATCTTTGACTTCATCTTTGTACACATTTTGTGCTCACCTCGATGAGCTTATGCTATCACCCCAGGCATCTGAGTCCCTGTCTGTGTCTGGTTAAGAAGTTTGGGGTAGTTCAGCATTGGACATTGCACTAATGACAGAGTGATCATACTTGCATCAGTGGTTCATCATAAGATAAGAAGATGAACCCATGCAGCAGATGCCACATCAGTGGTTCATCTTAAGATAAGGAGATGGACCCATGCAGCAGATGCCACATCAGTGGTTCATCATAAGATAAGAAGATGAACCCATGCAGCAGATGCCACATCAGTGGTTCATCTTAAGATAAGGAGATGAACCCATGTATCAGATGCCACATAAGTGGTTCATCATAAGATAAGGAGATGAACCCATACATCAGATGCCACATCAGTGGTTCATCTTAAGATAAGGAGATGAACCCATGCAGCAGATGCCACATCAGTGGTTCATCTTAAGATAAGGAGATGAACCCATGCAGCAGATGCCACATGAGTGGTTCATCTTAAGATAAGGAGATGAACCCATGCAGCAGATGCCACATGAGTGGTTCATCTTAAGATAAGAAGATGTACCCATGCATCAGATGCCACATCAGTGGTTCATCATAAGATAAGGAGATGAAACCATGCAGCATTTGCCACATCAGACCTACTTTTTCCACTTGAGTGACTTGTAAAGAAATATGGGGTAGCTCAGTATTAGACAAATTACCAATGCCAGAGTGGCCAAACTTGCATCAGTGGTTCATCTTTGGATATTGAGATGGACTCATGCATCAGATGCTGTATCTGAGCTGTGCTTTCCAGTTGAGTGACTTATTTAATAAGTTTGGGATAGCTCAGTATTGGACATATCTGTCTGTGTCCTATTTTTGTATCCTATCAATAAATTTGAAATTGAACTGACTTTTTAAAGAAATAATTTATGCTATAATTGCAAAAAAAAAAAATTATTTGCTACAATCAAGATGAGCTATGCAGTATTTGATTATTCCATGTTTTAACATTGCCTTGTTTTATTTAATGTAGAGAAGCAATAAGTATTTTACTACAATTTATATGTTGAATTTTATCTGAAAGCTTTATGTGTAAATTTGATTTTGTTGGTTTTTTAATGAAAACTTCCAACAGTTTATTTGAATCGGTACTAGTTTGCTAAAAGGTAACACTTCACCAGCTTGGGCAAAGTTTTTTCCCATTTCGTCATGGACCAAAACAAGTTGTAGAGCATTTGTTTGCTGTTAATCGTTAGAATCTATACATTTCAAGGGCAATTTGAAAATTTCATTCTCTAATTTGATTTTAGTTTGCCTGCTGGGACGAATGTCCGGAGAGCTAAAGCCATAGCCCTAGTGTCGGCATCGGTGGCGTAGACAAAAATTTTAACCTTAGCCATACCTTCAAAACATCAGGCTTTCATATTTCACATTGTGATATGACCTTGCCATTTGCACCATCATTTTTATCCTGTGACATTGACCTTGACGTTTGATCTACTTTCCAAAAACTCTAGCATTGCCCATACTCGTCAATTGGACTTGACCTTGAATTAAGAAAACATTGAAATTACATGTTTTCCCTCTGACAATGCCCCGCTGGCGAGCTGTCTTCCGAAAATTTTGGTTTTGAGGTTTATGATTTTTTCCTTTTGTTTAATTTTGCCTGTACTGACATGCTTATGGTTCATGATTCAGAAATAACAGTCATTTGTCAGTATTCAAAATGCAGTACCCAAAAGATTATATGTATTTGCAGTGTTTAAATGGCAAGTTGTTTGTGTTTGAACCAGTTGTGTTCAGGTGAACGATATATGCCCAGTTTGGGCCTCTTGTGAAATTGTTTTTGACTAGATAATCGATAAAGTTTCAAATATAATTATGTTATTAGAGGTCATTTGTAGACTGTGATTTATATTTAGTGTATAACAAGGAGAGGTGCACTGTCTTCTGGATCCGATATACACATGACTATATTGGTTGGAAAAACTACTATGATAGATGGCGAGAAATGAAGCATAAGAGCAATTACTAGCAAGATGAAATAATAGTATTGTATAAGTGGGTGAAAATTGCCGTCGGATGGGATAATTATTATGAAATTGATAAATTAAGTCATAAAAGACAGAAGGAAGTCATTAAAGACAGAAGGAGTGACTGTTACAGCATAAGACAGGTGCCAAACTGACTATGGTAAAGCTAAAAACGAAATGTCACTGTTTATAATTTCAGCAGGGAATTACATATAAAGGGTATGAATTTATCTTCAATAGGGTATAATTTGAACTTCAAGGGTTATATAAACTACTGTTATTTCATAAAGTTGTTGAGTCTCTCTATTTAAATTTATGCAGAAGATGAGTACTACAAATTTATTCACGCTTCAATACATAGAATTGTATTCTATCCTATTAAAAAAGACAAGAAGGGTTTTGTTTTTAAGTTATTATCATGCAATGGATTCATAAATTGGATTGGTAATGTGTTCCTTCAAGATTACATGCTCCATATGATACATCAAGTTGTACACAAACTGAAGCTCACTCGTAGAATGGTATACTACAAAGTAGTCTCTCGTAAGGATTTCGTTTACAGTGCAACCAAACAAAAATAGCATATCTTGAAAAGTAAACATTATTATGGAGGACATCCAACGTGGTCAGATATAATAACAAGTTATATTGTTTGTCTAGAGAATCAAAACCGATACCGTCGTCCCTAACCGTGTGACAATTATTGTAAAACATTCAATGCATATGATACACCATTTCACGACTTTATTAGCCCATTGTGCATGCCAAGTCAGGACAACAACATAATTATCTCGTGGTTTATTTTTCCAATTTTCTCTGTAATTACATCCAATATTTTCCGACATGGGATCCCAGGATATTGAGAAAGATGAACATAAAATGGTCAGCTCCTACGATGACCTTTCAATTATTGTAAAGCACGGCAGATATGTCAGAAGTCTGACATTAGTTCGGTGTTGGATATCAGGGCGTGTGGACTAATTGTAAACATTTACTTTTCACACCCTGTCATCACTACGTCAAAGGTTTGCAGTGATGCTCTCTTACAGGAGCGGAACCACGTACTCTTCTCAGATGAGCAGAACCACGCACTCTTGACGAAGTGAAATTGTTAACGCCCAAAGATTTATACGTTTCAAATATACATGACGTCACAAAATGACTATAGACGTCACTTGAAGTAGTTTATCATTTGTCTAAACCACTTTCCAGTCGACAGATAAGCTTTTGAAGAGAGAAGGAGATATTTTTGAAGTATTTGTCGAAAACAGACGAATGTTATGACGGAGAAAGAAAAAGAAAATGGGAAAAACTATTCAAAATTAGATGAAATCCGTGGAAGGCACCATTTATCATTGATTGGTTCATTGCTAGTTTTATTTATTACATTTATCAAAAAGTCAGTACCATTTTTGTCTGACAACCAGAATTTGATGACCCGTTATGAAATCAGATTACAAAGCCAAACTGAATCATTAATTCTATTCCCTATACTTAGGGGAAATAAAGTTTCCTCGGACAAGTAATGCGTCTGAATAACGTGGATAGACGTTGCTTTGTATCTAGATTCTGGATTTCGCTATTTGTATTTTATGATATTCATATTCATAATTCATAGCAGACTTTGTATGCCCCCGGATCAAAGGCATATTGTTTTTGTCCTGTCTGTTTGTCTGTCTGTCGTCAACTTAACTTTGGCTATAACTTTTGAACCGTGAGGGATAGAGACTTCATATTTGACATGCATACTCAACTAATGAAGCCCTTTTAAATGCCTCCAAAGTCGATGATCTTTTGACCTTGACAATGACCTTCACGCTAAAAATAACTTTTTGGACTTTGGTGCCACCGGGGGCATTAGTGTTTCACAAAGACAGCTTGTTATATTTTAGACATAGTAAACATCTTTTTTCGCGATTTCCGATATTATAGTGCTTTAAAATCTCTCTACATATACATCCTTGGTGACTTCTGCAGTACAGCCCAGTCAGTCTTTCCCTTTCCCCTTATTATTATCAGGTGATTTTAGTCAGATAACGTACTGCCATTGGTTACCGTCTGTTTTAAAATGACCTAATAATATATATATATATATATATATATATATATATATATATATATATATATATATATATATATATATATATATATATATTTTTTTTTTTCTCTTATGAAACGTATTTAGATGAAAGGAACATAATATGTAAACATTGTGAACATCCTATGGGGTCTTATGGGCAGGGCCAGAGCTTTCGGAAATAGAACAATCTTTTAAAGTTTCTCTACTCTGTCACGTTTGAAAGAAAGGGGGGGGGGAAGTTATGTAACTTTGCTGTATGAAAAAAGTCGCAACTGACATGTAGAGGAAGGAAGAATAATCTCGTATTAAATATCTGGCGAAGACGTGACATAATCGCAATTATGCTTGGAAGATCGAGTAGATATGTTAATCTTTGGCTGCAATATATAAGATTTTTGTTTTGCTTATTTTGATGTCATTTACGATTGGCATTAGTGCTGTGTCACTAAACCACACTATGCTACGTACAGTGGCGGACACTCGCGGACGTAGGCATGATAATAGTGTGACTAGGCCTTTAGAGTAAGTATCTCTTGTATTGCTAGCGTCATCCGCCATCAATGCCCAAAATATTTACTACACACATTATTGGATGACTCTTGACTGACACTTTATTTAGTTGTAAAGTCGTATAACATTATAACAAGGGTATACTATCACTAAAATTCATGGTTGGGAACGTTTTCACGATCTTTTGTGAAGACTTTGACAGCGAAAGCTATAAATAGTGTGACTAAAACATTAAAGGATCAGACTGTTTAACAGTAAATGGTCCAAAATATGAAATAGTGACAGTTCGGCCTATAAACAATACAAAGTTTGTGTATGACGTAAATTTGTAAGCAAGATTTTTCTGAGCTATCTAGACATACACACAGCTTCGATCTGTCTATCCTTTATCGCTATTGGAAACCTTCAAATGTTGAAAATATTATTTGGAGGTATGATTTCCAGTAAACATCAGATCAGACAGTGGTCAAATTCCTGGCATGACGGGGTTAAAGCAGAAATCATATCCCATCCACGATCAATGTTATTCTTGCGTTCATCTATCAGAAGTCGGGGGAATTTAGGTAATTAGATTATTGTAAGAAATTTCAATCTTTGATTAGTTTTATGAAAGCTGTTATTGAATTTTGTTTATCTAGAACGTGATGGTCATAATTCCTAATATGGAAAGTCATCTTTCTCCTTCTCCGAACCAAGAGTTATGGCCGGACTGGATATGATCAATACATTGGCACAAGATCTTTTACTCTTGATTGCCCAATGTTGAATTGTCGGAGGCTTCCTTTTTATTGTTATTGATAAGTTGTCACGACTATCCGCACGGAAACTAACGATCTAGTATATACGGCTACGAATCCCTGCCAAGGAAGATGCTTTGTGTTAGAGTAGCTTTTGTCATCCCAGAAATGATTATAAAGATGAGACAGATACAATAGATAAAGATGCTTTAAAAAGAGTATTGAAACATATGCTTCTCTAACTGCATGCTGTTTATGTGTAAGCGTTCTCTTTCTTACATGTGTCGTCCATTCTGGTCATTTTTGCTAGTATATGATTTATGAACCATACCTTTACACAATTTTATTAACCACACCTGAAACTGATTGATTGTCCCGAGTCGGCAAAACAATAAGTTTAAAATGGAACATTTTTTATTCTCACTGTATTTTCCTTTGTGCTTTGTCTAGGATAATTCTTGCCATGAAGTAAAATTTCTTTTCTATTCTCGGTGGTAAAACGATATACGTTTGTGAAAAACAGAAGAACATGTCTTATATGACAGTTACACATTTCGAAATGACTGGGTCTGATGACAAAATATTCGGTCAAATAACTGTGAATAGATACCAATTTTCAGTCTCTCCGGGCATATATATATATATGTGTGTGTGTACCACAAAATACTGTAGAAAACATATTTTTACACTGACCAAGACACTGATAATAATATTACTACAGTTATTCCATTCTGGTCAGAATATCGAAATGAAGCGGTACAAGTCATGAAATTGTTTCTCTCATTTGCTTCTGTTACCAATATAGGTGAAAAGTGCTAAAACATAAGTGCATTTCATGTCAAGAATAGTGTAATACAGTCTTGGAACGCACCTTGTAATAAATAAAGGCCAACCACAATCACCCAGAAACTGACATTTGATTACTCGTCTGCTGCTTCATACTGGCTATTCATTTTCATGAGGAATGCTAATCATTGACAATCAAATGGTTCGCGAGGACCGATACTTTATGTCGTCTGCTTATTACCCCTATCAGAAGCTCTCATTTCCTGTTTGCCTATAACGTACAGGCTTAAGTGAGGAAGGAACTTAATACGGGCTTTATGGCTTCTCCAGTGAAATGAAAACACAGAAACAGTTTCAAAAGTATCCTTGGACTGCTTTCGGTAATGATAATTGGTAATTCTTGATAATGATAGTGGCTTTCCTATATAGCTTTTATACTGGATGCTCCGTTTCAGAAGTTTTCAGAATGCTAATTATGGTTGGAACACAAAGTGAATTTAGTTGTACCAATAAGGCAAACATGGTCACGTGTTTCCTATGTACTCAAGTGTTGCAGGGGCAATGTCCTGAAGCAAGCAACTGGACATTTAGAGCAATGCCATTACAGAAAACCTAGATTATTTTATGCTCTTTAATGTCTATGTATTTTAACATTTTAGGGGAGTCTGGATGAAAAAAAATTGTATCTTTATTAAAGTCGATCGACTGTAATAGGAAGCGAACGAAAACTTGGTGTGCTTTGTTATTTATATTACATGTACTACACACCGACTTGGCTGTACCCTATTTGTATTGTCCAAAATTTTGATATGTAAACGAGTGTTACGTAACTAAATGAATTTACAGAGTATTATAAAACTGAATTTTGTGCTTAAAGGTAAAACGGCTGAAATCGGCGAACCATTTATCACCAGGTTTCTTGGTTGAATTCTAAGCCTCGTGAAGGCCAGCTGCCAAACATATAAGGTAGCTGGTCACAAAATCCTTACTTTGACAGCTGTTTCCCCCAAAATTTATCAATTGATATATTAAGTAAAAGAAAACAAAATGGAGCAGCTTTTAATTGCAAATTGGTATTGATTATTTCAGCTCCAAATACGTATAATGCTTAAATTTGGGTCCTCTTTATCATTACGCTTGGTGCTCAGCTATGGCAGAGTAAATATTCTGATGAATTATTTCGATTACTTCTCATGCCAGTAAAAGTAAAACCTTGTGATAATGGTCATTTATTTGTGATTATCCTGGAAAGCCAGATGTAAGAGCAACACGTCTTCATGATATCCGAATAAGATGTTGATAGCCCCTTTTATTTGGTTATTGATTAAGTGAACACAGTCATTCATGAACCATGACGGTATTTTTATTTAGACAAGATAAAGTGAAATGATCACTTGAGTTGTAATGGTTTTATGTTTAAAGATTAATCTTAAGTGATTGAAAAGGCGCTTAAAATTTTTATAAAATTTTCGTTTTTATACGCTCGTCTTCAGACGGAACGTATTATATTATGGTGTTGTCCGTGCGGTGTCCGTCTGGTGCAGTTTGTCTGGGCCATTACGTATGTTAATAATAGTTCACAGAATTGTTGCAAAGGCCCAGGATCTAAGGGCGTATCATAGACTTGAATCAAGGTCATATCTGCAAGGTCAAGGTCAGTGCATATGATGGGTAAATCTTTGTCCGGGCTGTAACATTTTACTCCTTGCATGAATTTGAATATTTCACATAATTTTTGCCCAGGACCCAAGGGTGTATATCAACAGTCATGGTCATAACGCATATGATGGGTAAATCATTGTCAGGGCCATATGTTTTTTACCCCAGGCATGGATTTGAATAACATTTCACAGAATTGTTGTCCTGATCCATAGAGTATGTCATGACCTTGAACCAAGGTCATATCTGAAAGATCAAGGTCACAGTGCTTATGCATGGTAAGTCATTGTGTGAGTCATAACTTTTTACTGTCTGTATGGATTTGAATAATATTTTACAGGGTTGTTGCTATTGATGCAAAGGTGTGTCGAAGACCTCAAACCAAGGTCATTTTTGCAAGGCGAAGGTCACAGTGCTTATGTATGTTAATCCTTGTCTGGGCCTTAACTTTGTACTGCTTGCATTGATTTGAATAATATATCACAGAATGTTGCTCAGGTCCCAAATTTGTGCCATGACTTTAAACCAAGGTTAAATTTTATGATTAACATTATCTTACAAGAGTTTTTCCTCTTTAATGACATTGAGCAGAAAATTAGGGATGGGACAATTTTGAAGCACTAAATAAAGGGAGAAGGAAATTTCTCCATACATTTAATTAATCCCCTCTTCAAATTAAGCGACATACTATGCAGTGTTAGGCGTCGCTCTCGTTCTATATGTCTTGTGTTTTCGTTGTTACTCTTTCATGTATATGCATGGTGTAGTACTGTATTACAGTGTTACTTACATAAGGTGCATATTGTCAATGGCGGATTCAGAGCCCTCCTCCCCGAAAATAAACCAAAGTAACCGCACATAAAACACCCGTCACCCACCCCATCCCTTTCTCCAAAAACAAAATCCCTCTTAAATTAGTAAGCGTTTGTTGCTATCTAATTTATCTGAAAGCCAGATTTATAACGTTGATGAATTGCGACCTATATTCAGTTTTAGATTATGACAACATGTTATGCAATTCCAAATGAAATCAGATGAATTGTCATTGATGGAATAATTAATACTTGATTGAAGTCCGATCAGGAAATGCGAACACTTGATTAAGTTGCAATTGATTTTTATGATCTGACCGTGCACATTTCAGAGATGTGTTTTAAAACAAAGAGAAAATCTGCGTTCTATGCCGTTATTTATTAGCAGGAGAGTATTCGGACAGATTGTGTACAATTGTACATGTATTTCGGTTTGTGTACATTTGTACATGTATGACGGTTGTGTACATTTGTACATGTATGGCGGTTGTGTATTTGTACATGTATGACGATTGTGTACATTTGTAAATGTATGGCGGTTGTTGGAGAGTAAGCATCTCCCATTTAAGGTGTTACAACTACCATATTGTATAGAAAGTGTCGAAGACACAAACACATGGACACACATACGCACATGCGCGGACGCACACACACTTGCACTCGCGGACACACACGCATATACACACACGCCACCACAGGACTTGCTTGATGACTTTGTTTTGTTATTTATGTCCCCTTTTATACAGTCTCACACACCCATTCCTTGCGAGACTAGCTGTTAGTTTCTGAAAAGTGTCTGAAGGTTATTAGTTTTATTTGTTCATTAGATAGTTTCAAAGTGTATGTATAGACGTCGTAGATCCTCGTTATGATACTGATCTATTAATAATCTAGGCACTTCGTACTCATATCATATGTAACACAGTCATCTTTATTCAAATACAGTGCATTTTACTCGATACAATTAAAATAGTTTAGATGATCTCTCATGATTAAAGTATGTCCAGAAAACGATTACACCCTTAATTACTTTACAATTGATTATCTCGATGCTCGTGTGGGATTCTGGTGTTGAAACAATTACGGAACTTAAATCTTCTCGTCTCACATTAGATGATGCCTGTACTGGAATTGTAGTAAAATGAATCTGTACGCATCATTCATTCTTTCTTGTTGAAATAAGATTTATTGTAGGAACTTGTAAGTATTGTAAATATTGTTTTGACGAGTTTTCGACATAGAGTATGAATAATTGTCCCCCGCTTTTCGCGAAAGCGTGGCGGACATTAAATCTCATTCGTCTGTCCGTCCATCTGTCCGTCCGTCCGTCACAAAAACTGTAACCTTGGTCATAACTTTTTAACCGTTAGACATGGGGCCTTCATACTTGGCATGTGTGTCCCTTATTGCATTACCTTTTTGTTAGTACCAAAATGTTTATCATGTGATCTTGACCGTGACCTTTGACCTACTTTAGTGTAACTCTTGAGCCGTAAGACGTAGGGCCTTCATATTTGGCATCTGTGTCCCTTATAGCAATACCTTTCCGTTGGTACCGGAATTTTTTATCATGTGACCTTTGACCTACTTCAATGTTACCTTTTAACCGTATGACGCAGGGCCTTCATATTTGGCATGTGTGTCTGTAGACATGCACAACCATGACAATATGTCACGGATCACTGCACCCTTACTGATAGAACCCCGAAAGCGGGGGACCACAATTCTCTGAATTTGCTTGTTTCATTTAAATAAGCTATGGTTGCTTTCATCATCTTAAGTTTCGTATTAATGAGTGTGGCATCCTTTATGTTGGCATGTACTAGTCCATGTATTTCGTGATTACAGCGTAAGTATGTGTCTACTGTATTACATAATAAAGTGCCAGATACTGTATAATGTGATCACGGGGCATGTATTTGTCTACTGTATTACATAATAAAGTTCCAGATACTAAATAATGTGATGACGGCGTAAGTATTTGTCTACTGTATTACATAATGAAGTACCAGATACTATATAATGTGGTGACGGCGTAAGTATTTGTCTTCTGTATTACATAATAAATTGTCAGATACTATATAATGTGATCACGGCGTAAGTATTTGTCTACTGTATTACATAATAAAGTACCAGATACTATATAATGTGGTGACGGCGTAAGTATTTGTCTACTGTATTACATAATAAAGTACCAGATACTATATAATGTGGTGACGGCGTAAGTATTTGTCTACTGTATTACATAATAAAGTGCCAGATACTATATAATGTGGTGACGGCGTAAGTATTTGTCTACTGTATTACATAATAAAGTACCAGATATTATATAATGTAATGACGGCGTAAGTATTTGTCTACTGTATTACATAATGAAGTGCAAGATTATATATATTGTGATGACGGCGTAAGTATTTGTCTACTGTATTACATAATAAAGTGCCAGATACTATATAATGTGGTGACGGCGTAAGTATTTGTCTACTGTATTACATAATGAAGTGCCAGATACTATATAATGTGGTGACGGCGTAAGTATTCGTCTACTGTATTACATAATGAAGTGCAAGATTATATATATTGTGATGACGGCGTAAGTATTTGTCTACTGTATTACATAATAAAGTGCCAGATACTATATAATGTGGTGACGGCGTAAGTATTTGTCTACTGTATTACATAATGAAGTGCCAGGTACTATATAATGTGATGACGGCGTAAGTATTTGTCTACTGTATTACATAATAAATTGCCAGATACTATATAATGTGATGACGGCTTAAGTATTTGTCTATTGTATATGATGTGATCACGGCGTAAGTATTTGTCTACTGTATTACATAATGAAGTGCCAGATACTATATAATATGATCATGGCTTGCGTATTTAATAAAGTATCTTATCTTTCATACTAAGAATGAGATCAAACCGTGATATTAAAAGCTAACTTAGAGGATGACGATTTGTTATTTAAGTAGACCCTTACGCATGGCACATGGTAAATTCTTTGCAAGTGCCTATGGTCCAAACTTCATGTATACTACACGTTTTATTTGATTTTCGTGAATGCGTATTGACAAAAATGAAAGCTAAGTATGCAAGGTAAAACATTTATGACTCTTCGTTTAAATATGCTTGTTTTCTACTTTAGACTATAGTGACAGCCAGTGTTATATAGTAGTGTTTCCCCCATAGTAGTCCCCCCCCCCCCCGGAAAAATGGTTATGTAGTAGTTTTTTCCCCATGGGGAAAACTGCTATATAGTAGTCTTTCCCCCATAGTAATTTTCCCCTTTTAAGTAACGGTTTGGAAATTATAAGCGTTCGTTCTTATTGTATAAATTAGATAAAATTTGAAATACAAATGTGGTACAGTAATAGCTTGTGGGTCAAACAGGTGTTTTGATTAAGGGGTGTCTGTATACTGTTAATTGTTTAGTTGTAAATCTGTTCATGTCTTTCTTATTATATATTTACCATAGTGTGGTATTTTCACCTATTACTTCATTGTAAAAAAATCGTCGTTTATTTGCATATACATGTCATTCATTGCTGTAAGATTGTCATGGATAACAACAAAAGGTGTTTCCACGCCATGAGATATCCCCGCCCATGCCATAACAGACATCCCCCTTCCCACCGAATAAGTCGCTTTCCACTTTGCAATCGTCAGAATATCGCTCACCACGACGTCATCTGACCGTGAAGCGTCTGTGAACAACACGTCTCCAGTGGATCAAACGAAACCGATTAGACGCATCATGGGGACTACGCATGTGAAATATGAGATGAGAGCCCACCTGTAACGGTTGGAAAGTTATGGCCAATGTTAAAGTTTCCATAAATGTTGACCAAAGGTCATTACGTCAAAATTTTTGGTATCACCTGATAGGGCTCATCCTAAGGAATATATATATATAAAATATGAAAGCCCTACCTGTAAGGGTTGGAAAGATATGGTCAAGGTTAAAGTGTTTTGGTACAAACGATATAGTCAATGTTTTTACCACAGACTCAGAGTCACAGACAGGTGAAAAACTAGATGCCCCCGAATTTCATTTCATAAAAATGAACTTCTGGGGTTTTTTTTTTGTACAGAAAATCCGGAATTTCAATCGGGGGGAAAATGGCTAGGGGGAAAACTACTATTTAACACCGGCCTTGACGATGAAACCGCTGAACCGATTTCAATTTTCACGGTAGACGTCTTGTTCATGGTAAAGACGTCATTACAGTAAGGATTGTCGGTTTCACATGTCATTGTTTCTTTGCAATGCAGATTGGAGGCCCAGCGTAGGTATATTCAAAATCTATCTAAAACTTAAATAAAATTAGAGCATAAATTATCCAATCGAAATTATTCTTGCTAGTAACACGCTGTCAATTTACGAATATTTCGGTCTCCTGGTCGTCATCGGTAATTTTCATTTCAGAATATTTTCTTGACTCCTTTTCATTTTTGTTTTGAAGTGTATATTGAATTATGAAGAGCATGAGACCCTCTTATGTAACTTACAATATGATTCGCTACTCAGAGCTTATTATACTTTGGTGACCGATAAGGCATGGGGGCTTCTGTTCTCTAGAAATTTGATGAGTCTGTTATTTCTGGTTTGTCGGCTGGGTATGGCTAGATCCAAACTTCACGATATACAACGTACTGGGAAACTTGTGTTGATCATTGAAGATTTAAACAATGAAATTGTCTTAGTATGTTACTAAAATTGAGAGACGTTGGGGCAGGATTATGTGGTGACCTTTATTACATATTGATTAATGGAATCATAAAGATGCTTTTATGAGAGAGATGTGTTATGTTAAAAAGCTGTTTATTAACATGGTAAAGTATTCGACTTCATCAGGGCAACAAAGGCACGCGTACTATAACTTGATAAAGATTTTTCTTGTTCTAGCAGAGACAATTGAATATTGTTTTGACGTGCGTCTCGAGACATGACTAGACTAGCATACTTATGAGGACTAAAATAAATACCTACTGGAATAATAAATTACAGAAATTACTGGCTGCACAATCTCTACAGTGTGTTAAACATCACTACCACATCAGCACCACCGCCACCACCAAAACAAAAAGGCGGAACAGTCTCGACAGTGTATTCTACACCACTACCACATCATCACCATCACCACCGCCACCACCACCACCAAAAAGAAAACACAAAATTTGCAGAACATTCTCGACAGTGTATTATTCACCGAATCATCATTACCACCACCAACACAAAAATGGTGGGACATTCTCGACAGTGTATTAATATTATGTACCACCACCACGAAAACGAAAATGGTGGGACATTCTCGACAGTGTATTGTGCACCACCACCACGATAACAAAAATGGCAGAACATTCTCGACAGTGTATTATGTACCACCACCACCAAAACAAAAATGGTGGGACATTCCCGACAGTGTATTATGCACCACCACCACCACGAAAACAAAATTGGCGGGACATTCTCGACAGTGTATTATACACCACCACCTACACCACGAAAACAAAAATAGCGGGACATTCTCGACAGTGTATTATGTACCACCACCACCACCAAAACAAAAATAGCGGGACATTCTCGACAGTGTATTATGTACCACCACCACCACCAAAACAAAAATAGCGGGACATTCTCGACAGTATATTATGTACCACCACCACCACCAAAACAAAAATGGCGGGACATTCTCGACAGTGTTTTATGCACCACCACCTACACCACGAAAACAAAAATAGCGGGACATTCTCGACAGTGTATTATGTACCACCACCACCAAAACAAAAATGGCGGGACATTCTCGACAGTGTATTATGTACCACCACCACCACCAAAACAAAAATAGCGGGACATTCTCGACAGTGTATTATACACCACCACCTACACCACGAAAACAAAAATAGCGGGACATTCTCGACAGTATATTATGTACCACCACCACCACCAAAACAAAAATGGCGGGACATTCTCGACAGTGTTTTATGCACCACCACCTACACCACGAAAACAAAAATAGCGGGACATTCTCGACAGTGTATTATGTACCACCACCACCAAAACAAAAATGGCGGGACATTCTCGACAGTGTATTATGCACCACCCCCTACACCACGAAAACAAAAATGGCAGAACATTCTCGACAGTGTATCATGTACCACCACCACCAAAACAAAAATGGCGGGACATTCTCGACAGTGTATTATGCACCACCGCCTACACCACGAAAACAAAAATGGCGGGACAATCTTGACAGTGTATTATACACCACTACCACATCATCACCACCACCACCGCCACTAGAAAAAATGGCGGGACATTCTTTTCAGTATACACCACTAGCACATCGTCATCACCACCACCAAAAAGAAAACACAAAATTGGCAGAACATTCCCGACAGTGTATTATGCACCACCACCACCACCACGAAAACAAAAATGGCGGGACATTCTCGACAGTGTATTATACACCACCACCAAAACAAAAATGGCGGGACATTCTCGACAGTGTTTTATGCACCACCACCTACACCACGAAAACAAAAATAGCGGGCCATTCTCGACAGTGTATTATGTACCACCACCACCAAAACAAAAATGGCAGGACATTCTCGACAGTGTATTATGCACCACCACCTACACCACGAAAACAAAAATGGCAGAACATTCTCGACAGTGTATTATGTACCACCACCACCAAAACAAAAATGGCGGGACATTCTCGACAGTGTATTATGCACCACCACCTACACCACGAAAACAAAAATGGCGGGACAATCTTGACATTGTATTATACACCACTACCACATCATCACCACCACCACCGCCATTAGAAAAAAATGGCGGGACATTCTTTTCAGTAAACAATAAAAAAAAAAAGAAAGAAAAGAAAAAAAAAAAAAAAAAAAAAAAAGTGAAAGAAAAAAAAAATCGTCGGACGTAACATTTTGGTTTTAAGCTTAAATTGTATCTTTATGGTTTTGATAAATTAAGCGTTATTTTACTTGCAATTTTGTTCTTAATGCAATTAAAAAGTTAGATTAGATGATTTATAGGAGATAGAAGCACGATTAGGAAATGCTCACAGATCATATTAAGTTACAATTGATTATTATGATGTAACAATGCACATTGGGATTCCTGTGCTGAAACGATGAGAGAATTTGATTTATTATATGATCTCATTTGATATTTAATTCATTACTGAGAGCAAATTCAATTTATGCTTTTTTCTAAGAGTATCTTATTTATCCGGGCTTTTATTCGGAATTGTAAAACCATTAATAGATTACTGTAGAAAATATAACGCTCTTTGAAAATGGCCGCTACTTGCACTACAGATTATAATCTTATGGCTTTGCATGTCTCTGAAGAAACTCTAAAATCTGATAAACAAAGAATTTTGTACAGACATTCTAATAGTAAGTATAGTACTTATGACATTACTACTTTTGATGGTCTTATACTTTGTATGGTACTTCGGACAATACCACTACTTATGGGCTTATACTTGTGTAGTACTTATGGCAATGCCACTTCTGATAGTCCTATAGTTAGTATAGTACATATGATGATAACACTTGTGATGGGCTTATACTTAGTACAGTACTTACGACAATACCACTTCTGATGGTCTTATAGTTAGTATAGTACTTATGATAATAACACTTGTGATGGCATTATACTTAGTATACCACTTCTGATGGTCTTATAGTTAGTATAGTACATATGATGATAACACTTCTGATGGTCTTATAGTTAGTATAGTACTTAGGACAATACCATTTTTGATGGTCTTAGAGTCAATGTAGTACTTTGAACAATACCACTTCTGATGGTCTTATAGTTAGTAAAGTACCCAGGACAATACCACTCTTGATGGTCTCATAGGTAGTATCGTACTTATGAAAATACCACATCTTATGACCTTATAGTAAGTATACTACTTAGGACAATGCCACTTCTTATGACCTAATAGGTAGTATGCTACTTAGGACAATGCCACTTCTTATGACCTTTTAGGTAGTATACTACTTAGGACAATGCCACTTAGGACAATGCCACTTCTTATGACCTTATAGGTAGTATACTACTTAGGACAATGTCACTTCTGATGGTCTTATAGTTAGAATAGTACTTAGGACAATACCACTTCTGATGGTCTTATAGGTAGTATAGTACTTATCAATACCACATCTTATGACCTTATAATAAGTATACTACTTAGGACAATGCCACTTCTTATGACCTTATAGGTAGTATACTACTTAGGACAATGTCACTTCTGATAGTCTTATAGTTAGTATAGAGCTTAGGACAATACCACCTTTCATGGTCTTATAGTTAGTATAGTACTTATGACAATTCCACTTCTGATGGTCTTATAGTTAGTATAGTACTTTGGACAATACCAAATCTGATGGTCTTATAGTTAATTTAGTACTTATGACAATACCACTTAGTATCATCGACCTAGTTTTGTAGTGATTCTGTACTGACACGAAATATATATTTTAAAATCGTGATACCTGTTTGTAAATTATTTAAAAGCTGAAGAAAATCGTCCTTTGTCCTTAAGTACATCAGTTCTAAAATTGCCCATTTGATAATGATATGCGATATATTATATAAATTGTAACAGAAATTGCAAGTTATTTTCAGTTATTAACTTGTAATGATAATTACATCTAATGATGTCGAAGCTGCAAGACATTTATCGTCCGGTTCACCAGGTTTTAAAATATCTGGATTTTGTTGAAATGTTTCTTTTGAGTTAACTTGAAACACAGATCTAACAAAAACTCACGAAATTAGTTAGAGACAGAAATTGTTAGGCTTGATAGAATATCAGTGTGATGGATGTGACAACTGAATTACATGGTCAGGGTAACTTGTAAATCCTTTACAATAGGAAAATGGCACACTACAAAATGAAATTTGGTAGACGTAATGACTTTACTCCATTGTTATTTGTTTCAAAATCATATTTGAAATGAAGATGATTCACGTTCTTTGCCTGACAGCAACGAAATTGAATTTGGAATTTTTTTCACCATAGTCTTTGGTAATTGCTATTAACATGACAACGAAGAAAGTGTTTGGACTATAAACCATGTATTTGCGTCTTCCGATATCATAATTTAATACACAGAGGTTTGTTACATCTCGTTTCTTTGACGTCTTTAATTAATTTTCGTGTGGCATGTATGAATATGCTTCATTTTTGTGTTTGTCAGATTTGAACAGTGGGTGCGCAATTTTAGTAAAGTTTAAATGTATTTCATTAAATCATGCATTATATTAGAATTTTCACATTTCCTTTTTGTACGCCTTGCATAAAAATGTGGGCTTATGATATGCCATCGTCATCTGCCTGTCTGTTTGTCCGTCTGTCGGCACCATTCTGTCTGTGCATCTTCTTGTAAGGCCTTGGAGGGATTTTGATGAAACTTGGAAAGAGAAGAACACCGTACGAGATGTTTATATTGGAAGGGAAATCTGTCCAAGACATTTACAGTAGCTATAGTCTCGGACTAGTCTCGATTTTCCTTTGCAAAATACCCTGTGTTCGGAACTTCTCCAAAGAGGATGATGAAACTTTGTACAAAGAAAGATCACATTATGAAGATTTGCATATTGAATAGGAAGTTTCACTTCTCCTAATAATTTCATACAACTGTAGTTGGTGTATTTATGAAAAGAAGGGTGGGGATGGAGGTTGTCCACATGGGAAATGATGGATGCGTTAAGAAGATGAATTAACGTAAAGATTTGATAAAGAATAAAAATGCATTGTATTGTAGTATTTACATGTACCAAAGTGCTTATCCATAATAACAAAATGGGGGCGTGTCATGTACTGATTTAGCGGTGCCCTATTTAGAATGTTATATTCTGTATCTTTGAACATCAGTTTCATACTTAATAATTTAGGACAAATGGGTGCAGTGAGGAAGAGGTTTGCCTAAACCACAGGACAGAATCAGAATTCATAAGAGAAGTTAATATCCCAAATTCCTAAAGACACATTTGAAAACATTGCAGTCATGTATTACATGGGTGTAATTATATCATTTATACATCTAGTTATCATATCACTCCATCCTGCAACATTAAGGACGAATACAGATACACACCGAACCGATTGGACTAGGACTGTCAAACTTACTATACCTACACGTTATGCCAAGAAGACGTACTTTTTTTACAGTCAGGAGTCAAAGACACACACTAAACATTGTTGTGTAACTTTGTAAATAAGATACAAACTGAAACACGTAGACTAATGCCGTCAGACTTGAAACACACGCACTTAATGTCAAGAGGACGACGCCTATCGTTTTTCAGGGTCAGGGGGCAAAGGTCAATGTCACATTGGTGATATAAAATCTTTAAACATTCAGCCAACGAACTAAGATCGTGTTTAGCTTAGAGGTGACCATGACTTTGCACTTAGACTCCGTATTCGAGATATATTAAGATTTCTGATAAGAATTGACTGGAATGGTCTCTATTGGCATCTCAATAATTCTTAACGTTAATGCTTGAATACAAAATACAAATTTATCTGTCATTGAAACTCTAATTTGAAATCGAAAATGCTATTTCATTTAAAAGTAGATTGACATCATGAATTACGAAGCATTGGAATCTTGTAATGCATGTCACACATTGTGTTCTTCACATCAGATTGGAAAAGAGTTTTTGTGTTTTGATTGTACGCCGGCAGTTGCGTGACACGCCATTTATATTCTGTACGAGACGTTACCGATGGAACAGGAGCGGGTGTATTTATGTCTGCTTTGTAGAGCTGGTGGGAGTGTATTCGTGTTTGCTTCGTAGAATAGGAAAGAGGAGGGGTGTATTTGTGTCTGCTTTGTAGAGCAGATGGGAGTGTATTCGTGTTTGCTTCGTAGAATAGGAAAGAGGAGGGGTGTATTTGTGTCTGCTTTGTAGAGCAGATGGGAGTGTATTCGTGTTTGCTTCGTAGAATAGGAAAGAGGATGGGGTGTATTTGTGTCTGCTTTGTAGAGCAGATGGGAGTGTATTCGTGTTTGCTTCGTAGAAAAGGAAAAAGGAGGGGTGTATTTGTGTCTGCTTTGTAGAGCAGTTGGGAGTGTATTTGTGTTTGCTTCGTAGAATAGGAAAGAGGATGGGGTGTATTTGTGTCTGCTTTGTAGAGCAAATGGGAGTGTATTCGTGTTTGCTTCGTAGAATAGGAAAGAGGATAGGGTGTATTTGTGTCTGCTTTGTAGAGCTGGTGGGAGTGTATTCGTGTTTGCTTCGTAGAATAGGAAAGAGGAGGGGTGTCTTTGTGTCTGCTTTGTAGAGCTGGTGGGAGTGTATTCGTGTTTGCTTCGTAGAAAAGGAAAAAGGAGGGGTGTCTTTGTGTCTGCTTTGTAGAGCTGGTGGGAGTGTATTCGTGTTTGCTTCGTAGAATAGGAAAGAGGAGGGGTGTATTTGTGTCTGCTTTGTAGAGCAGATGGGAGTGTATTCGTGTTTGCTTCGTAGAATAGGAAAGAGGAGGGGGTGTATTTGTGGCTGCTTTGTAGAGCAGATGGGAGTGTATTCGTGTTTGTTTCGTAGAATAGGAAAGAGGAGGGGTGTATTTGTGTCTGCTTTGTAGAGCAGATGGGAGTGTATTCGTGTTTGCTTCGTAGAATAGGAAAGAGGATGGGGTGTATTTGTGTCTGCTTTGTAGAGCAGATGGGAGTGTATTCGTGTTTGCTTCGTAGAATAGGAAAGAGGATGGGTGTATTTGTGTCTGCTTTGTAGAGCAGTTGGGAGTGTATTTGTGTTTGCTTCGTAGAATAGGAAAGAGGATGGGGTGTATTTGTGTCTGCTTTGTAGAGCAAATGGGAGTGTATTCGTGTTTGCTTCGTAGAATAGGAAAGAGGATGGGGTGTATTTGTGTCTGCTTTGTAGAGCTGGTGGGAGTGTATTCGTGTTTGCTTCGTAGAATAGGAAAGAGGAGGGGTGTCTTTGTGTCTGCTTTGTAGAGCTGGTGGGAGTGTATTCGTGTTTGCTTCGTAGAATAGGAAAAAGGAGGGGTGTTTTTGTGTCTGCTTTGTAGAGCTGGTGGGAGTGTATTCGTGTTTGCTTCGTAGAATAGGAAAGAGGAGGGGTGTATTTGTGTCTGCTTTGTAGAGCAGATGGGAGTGTATTCGTGTTTGCTTCGTAGAATAGGAAAGAGGAGGGGGTGTATTTGTGTCTGCTTTGTAGAGCAGATGGGAGTGTATTCGTGTTTGCTTCGTAGAATAGGAAAGAGGAGGGGTTGTATTTGTGTCTGCTTTGTAGAGCTGGTGGGAGTGTATTCGTGTTTGCTTCGTAGAATAGGAAAGAGGAGGGGTGTCTTTGTGTCTGCTTTGTAGAGCAGTTGGGAGTGTATTCGTGTTTGCTTCGTAGAATAGGAAAAAGGAGGGGGTGTAATCATAGAACAGGAAATAGGCTTGATTTATGTTTGCTGCGTAGGACAGAAACATCGAGCAAGAGGGGTATATCCATAGAACTGAAAGCGGTAGATTAATTGAACTGGATGGGGGTATATCCGTGTTTGGAGGGGTTGTATCCATATAACTTGAGGTTTTTAGCTCACCTGAGCGTAGCTCAAGTGAGCTATTGTCATAGTGCAGCGTCCGTCGTCCGTCGTCCGTCCGTCGTCCGTCGTTAACTTTTCTACATTTTCGACTTCTCCTCCAGAACCGCTGCACAGAATTTCACCAAACTCCATAGGAAGTAAGTACTCAAGGTCCTCTACAAAGTTTGTGTTTTTTATGCCGATCCGTGATCCAAGATGGCCGCCATTGGCTCTGATTGGTTGACACATTTTCGACTTCTCCTCCAGAACTGCTGCACAGAATTTCACCAAACTTCATAGGAAGTAAGTACTCAAGGTCCTCTACCAAGTTTGTGTTTTTTTGCCGATCCGTAATCCAAGATGGCCGCCATTGGCTCTGATTGGTTGACACATTTTCGACTTCTTCTCCAGAACTGCTGCACAGAATTTCACCAAACTTCATAGGAAGTAAGTACTCAAAGTCCTCTACCAAGTTTGTGTTTTTAATGCCGATCCGTGATCCAAGATGGCCACCATTGGCTCTGATTGGTTGACACATTTTCGACTTCTCCTCCAGAACCGCTGCACAGAATTTCACCAAACTTCATAAGAAGTAAGTACTCAAGGTCCTCTACCAAGTTTGTGTTTGTTATGCCTATCCGTGATCCAAGATGGCCGCCATTGGCTCTGATTGGTTGACACATTTTCGACTTCTCCTCCAGAAAAGCTGCACAGAATTTCACCAAACTTCATAGGAAGTTGGTACTCAAGGTCCTCTACCAAGTTTGTGTTTTTTATGCCAGTCCGTGATCCAAGATGGCCGCCATTGGCTCTGATTGGTTGAAACATTTTCAACTTCTTCTCCAGATTGGCTGCACAGAATTTCATCAAAACTCATAGGAAATAAGAACTCAAGGTCCTCTAACAAGTTTGTGTTCGAGATCCAGATTCCCTCAGGGGTGGATCCGGGGCGGGACCAAAAGTGCCCAAAAGGGTACCCTTCTTCAAACATCTTCTTCTCCAGAACCAATACATAAATGGGGAAACTAATTGCATTTCAACAATCTATAAAGATGGGTTATTAAAAATTGTGTTCGGGGTTAAGATCCGTCAAATAGAAATTTACGCTTTTTTGACCTGTTTCTGGACTTAGTCATTTCAATGAAGAAAAGTGTCATGTTTTTCAGTTAATTGATATTGATGATTTATTAATGACTATTTTGATCACAATTGTGGTAAGGAATATTATTGTTAAAGAATTTTGTCATTATCTCAATTTTTGGATTTTTTATGAATTTTTTAAGACTTCCAGAAAGAGGGAGGGGGGGGGGGGTTTGGCCATTTTTTACATTTTCAACTTTTTCTATAAAACCACATGAAAGATTTTAATGAAACATGGAATACATAAAGTACTAAAAGTCCTCTATCAATTTGGTAAATTTCATCCAAATTGGTTAACAGATAATGCCACCATGTCTAAAAAGTAGGTCTCACAATGGTACATATACCACTTGGTAATTGAAATATGGAGAGTAGTGGTTCAAATCCAGCTGTGGTCAAAAAAAAATTATTTTTTTTTTTTACACATCTAAATAAGTTTTTAGATGTTTCTCAACACTCAACATATGAAATTAGGAATTTTACGTTTAAGACTTCCAAAAAAAAGGGGGGGGGGAGGCCATTTTTCACATTTTCAACTTTTTCTACAAAACTGTTCGAAGGATTTAAATAAATTTTGGTAGAAATAAGTCACTTATGATCCTCTTCAAATTCTGTTGTTTTTGTCCAGACCTCTTTACAGGTGGCGACACCATAGTCAAAAGTAGGTCACAAAAGAGTTCCCTCCTTTAACAATATTCTTTTTCATATGGGCTGTATACAGAGACAAACAGAATGCATAGAAATGATCTTGAGAGATGAGTGAAGGCGTATTGTCATTTTGGTTCCCTTCCAAAATCAAGTTTTAGAATATTTTTTCGACATTTCTTTGGACTTGGTGATTCAATGCAGAAAAAAAGTGTCATATTTCCTAGTTAATTGATAATGATGATTTCTTATGGACTATTGTGATCATAATTATGGTAAGGATTGTTACTTTGAAAGAATTTTGTCAGTATCTCAATTTTTGGATTTTCTATGAATTTTTTAAGACTTCCAAATGAGGGTGTATAGGAACAATTCAATCACATTTTTCACTTCTGCTGTTATACCGCATGAAAGATTTTAATGAAACATGGAATACATGAAGTACTAAAGGTCCTCTATCAATATGGTAAATTTCATCCAAATTGGTTAACAGATGATGTCACCATGTCTAAAAAGCAGTTCTCACAATGGTACATATACCACTTAGTAATTGAAATATGGAGAGTAGCGGTTCAAATCCAGCTGTGGTCAAAAAATTTTTTTTCATTTCTTTACACATCTAAATAAGTTTTTAGATGTTTCTCAACACTCAACATATGAAATTAGGCAGTTTTAAGTTAGATCTGGACAATATTTGAAACAATTGTTGTTCATGACCCAGACTTGAAATCAGTCAACAAAAGGTCCCACCTAAAGAAAATGACTAACTTGTTGCCCTGAATGACATCTTGCAGAGACAAAGGAAATGCTTAATATCAAAATCACCTGAGTGGAAGTGCAAAAAAGTGTTTTTATTCTAGCCTGAAATAAAATTTGACATATTTTCAACATCTGTGTTGACTTCGTCACATTAATGCAAAAATAAATGAATTCTTCCTTCATGCATGACTGATCATCTAGGTACTCAGATGAGCGATATAGGCCCACTTGGGCCTCTTGTTTGGGGTATTTGCCTCGTAGAACAGAGAGGTGTGTATTCGTGTTATATTTAATCAACTGCAAATATCAGCAATTTGTATTTGATTTAAACTGGGAATTATGATATCTTGAACATTTGTTCTAATATTTAATTAAAAAAAGATATATAGATGCACTGTAACTGCTTGGTACAAGACTGTCTGGACGCGATAGGGATGATTTGATAATCTACATTTTGAATATAATGCCTTAAAAGTTCGATCTAAAGTTTGCTGTAATCTCTCTCCCTATCTCTCTCTCTCTCTCTCTCTCTCTCCTGGGTGCTTTGTGTTTTAATGAAATAACTGAACTTTCGTTGAAAATTACTACCAATCACCAGCAGCAATACACTATTACAAGAATTATGATACTGTGATACTGATATGGAATCATCCTAAAGCAGTCATTCCATTCTAGCTGTCGAGTCCGATCCAACAAATTTCTGTATATGATTCGTGTTTCTATAATTTTATAACCAAACGTAAGAAATTTTGATTGATAAATACTTCATTTCACGACATAAGCAATATTTCTATAGCAACTCGCTATTATTATCAGTGTATGTGTATTGATCTTAATGTTGTTAATTTGTATCAGATTTGATAGACATTTGTAGCTAAATAAAACGAATTATTTCAGAATTCAGATGAAATGTAAATCTAACAATATGGGAATGTATTTCCTATTAAGGTTCATAGCGTATGTTTTTTCTCTTTTTGCAGGAAATCAGATAGTGTTGTGTTCCCAGACCATATATCTAAAAGCCTTCCAAATCTGATCAAGTTCGTTCTCGCCCATGCAGCTACAGATCTGCGCATAGATTTAGCCACAGACATCTGCACAAGGGAATGTATCAGAAATAATCTGCAGCATACACGAATCATAATCGTAAATCTTAGACATCGAAAATCATCTATTTGTAAACGTATTATTATATCTTACCATATTGGAAACAGCCATGGATCTCAATCGGTCCCTGTTTCTAAAGATGTTTTAAGGATATTATGGCAACGCATGAGCAAGGTTCAAAGACAGTTAAAACGTGCCTTTGCTTTACAGAAGTTGTTGAGTGAAAATTCAGAGGGTTTGCCAAAAGCCAAATTAAAACAATATTTTGAGAGCAGTAGCCAAACCAAAGAAGGCTACCGTACAGCTACTCGACGTCCAGTTCATACTGAACTTTGACAATAAGGTCCATTAGCATTGTGAAGAGGTATTGTATGTATAGAATATGTGGACTGTGTTTTTTTTTTTAGTGCAAATACTTGTAATTAATTGAAGAATGCCACTGGGATTGTAGAAGAAATTCAGAAATCGATAAGAAAGTGGGATATCGAAACACGAAAGCAAAGATGTTAAAATTTTGTTATTCGTCAGATAGTTAAGCATAACAAATCCAAATAATGAGATGAGTTTTATTGGATATTTATCACTCTGTCTTTCAGAGTACTGGGGGTAAAATGATTAACATTACTGGAAAGTGAAATACTATAGTGATAATTGGAAAGTGAATTGAAGCATAATCTGTATCAGTCACGATTCGCAAACTATAACAGTTTATGTAATAATACACTAATATACCTATACATATGTAGATATATAGCTATGTTAACGCTCCTTTTTATACGCTCGTCATTAGACGGGACGTATTATGTTATGGCGCTGTCTGTACGTCTGTCCGTCCGTCCGGTGTCATGTTATTCGGACTTTTTTTGCCGTCTTTCAAGATATTGAGTTGAAATTTGCTATATAGCTTTATTTCAAGCGCTGTCAGTACCAGTTCGAGTTTGGTTACGATTGACCTACTTTTGACAGATTTATGGCCCTTGGACTTATAAATTTCAAGATTTTTTCAGAAATTCATTAAAAATCTATTTTTTGTCAAAACATTATGAAATTTCTTATGAAACAAGTAAAATGTACCGACTATCACATATGTTACGGGTTTTAATATCTTTTATTTCATTTTTGAGAAATTTATAAATTTAGGGGGGGGGGGTGGGTGACCATATGTCCTAGGTCATGTTTTCCGAAATTTTTTTTGCCGTCTTTCAAGATATTGAGTTGAAATTTAGTATATAGCTTTATTTCAAGCGCCGTCAGTACCAGTTCGTTTGGTTACGATTGACCTACTTTTGACGGATTTAAGGCCCTTGGACTTACAAATTTCAAATTTTTTCCAGAAATTCTTTAAAAATCTATTTTTTGCCAAAACATTATAAAATTTCTCATAAAACAAGTAAAATTGACCAACTATCACATATGTTACTGGTTTTAATATCTTTTTTTTCATTTTTGAGAAATTTATAATTTTAGGGGGGGGGGGTGACCATATGTCCTTGGTCATGTTTTCCGAATTTTTTTTTTTGCCGTCTTTCAAGGTCTTGAATTGAAATTTGGTATATAGCTTTATATCAAGCGGCATCAGTACCAGTTCGAGTTTTGTTACGATTGATCACTTTTGATTTGGAAATTCATTAAAAATCTAATTTTTGTAAAAACATCATGAGATTTGTCATGAAACAAGTAAAATGTATCAACTTCCACATTTTACCGATATTGATATCTTTTTCTTCATTTTTGAGAAATTTATAATTTCAGGAAGGGGGGGGGGGGGCTTGTACTAGAAAATTTCACGTTTTTTTGCAGGTCAAGTTCCTAGATGTGTTGGATAGGACCATTTCTGCAGGAGTTATTGCCCTTGGACTTATTCCTATGATAAAATGCTATGAAACACAATTAACTTTAGTAAAAGTCAGATGTTTTTCATGAAAATCATGCCAAATGCGAATTGATCCCGTCCGAATTAAGCGACGGGCGTATTATGCCACGCTAGGCGTTGCTCTTGTTGGTCATTCATGTACAATGACCTCACAAAACGCGGAATCCAATATATACAATCAAAATTATCATCTGTGTCCGACTGTATCCGTGATGATTTTGTAAGCACAAAATAAAATAATTATAATTTGTTAAATGCAACAAAGAAATCTATTTAGAATGTTAGAAAATATTTTTTTAATTATTTTGAACTGTATGTGTACATTTTATAATTAATTTTCGTGAAAATAGCGATATTTGAAATATACGGGAAAATGTAATTATTGATTAAAATCATATTTTGATGAAGAATCGCGGAATTTTGCAAACAAAAATGCTGTGATACATTTACAGTTGTGATGCAATGTGTGTCTCACTTGTAATTTCAGCCAGTACAACTCGTTGATTGTTGATTCTGTAAAAAAAATCTTTATATTTTTTAAACCTTTGAAATTAAATTCTATCTTCGATTTCAAACATTATAGTGTTAATAATGTCGACTTTGAATAAAAAATCAGATGATAGAAAAGAAATACGGAGAAAATACTGTGCAAGATATATATTAGAATTTTATTTTCCTACCAATATCAAAGATGAAAATAGTTATGTATTGATTACTATTTGACTGTATTGTATTGCTTGAATTGCTATTCCTTACATCAATTGTTTTTCGTTTTTGTGTTAAACAAGCACCTTTTTTCGTTTTCTGTTTTATCGGTTTTATTAAAGAAAGAAATCAGAAATATATTGAGCAAGAAAAAACCTTGCACTAGCTGCATATATAATTACTTTACTACAGTTTGTAGAGACAAATAATTTATACTTACACCGTTGTGATCTCAAACTCGTGCAAAAGAAGCTAGTATGAGATAATTTTTACCTAAGTAAATATATTTGTATACTGTGGTTTGGATAAGTCTTTGGCATGAATGATAATAATAATAATAATGAGAATAATAATAATAATAATAATAATAATAATGATTATAATAATAATAATAGTGATGATAATTAAAAATGATAATAATACTTTACTATATGCGCTGTTATTTTACGATTAAAATCATTCAGTTACTAATCCACAGCACATGTTGAAAGGTCATATAGGGTAACCTATTTTGAGATACTATTTCAGAAAAAAAAGAGAAAGTAACTAGAAAGTAATTGCATTTCGTGTCCTTGAAAGTGAGTGCAAAATCATTTTTTTTTAAAGATTTTGGGGCATTTTGTTGTTTGTCGTGAACAGTGAAATGTTTTGTTCAGTTTCGTTTAAAATTTAATTGGTTAAAACATTTAGACACTTCGACATTTCTCTTTAACGTCTAGCTGTAAACATTTATTTCCACTGCAATTCTGATAATTTAATTAATCTTAGAAATTAAATTGTTAGTGTAAACTTCATAGTTAATTGTTTTAGTAATGTGATTTTGGTTCTGTTTTTGACTAAGACCAGATTTTTTGATCGAGAAAAGGGGCTAAGGAACATGTACCAGACTATATCATCTACTTCTCTTCTACAATTTTATAGCACATTTTAGGTCGGAATTGCGTAAAAAATTCAATACCTATCAGCACCGTAAGGCATGAAAATTTTGGAAACTCCCCTGAAGAAAAGTAATTTTTGAGCACAACTTCAGTTTTTCTCGTGTGAAGTAGTGCACGAGTTTGAATAAAAACAACGTACGATTCTGTTTGCTATAAATATGACTCTTAATCTTAGTTAATTCAGATTATTGAATTGCATAAACACGCGGTAATTATGCATTTACTATGTGTCCACAGTTATTTATAAATTGCTATCTATCAATTACAAAAGCAATGAAATCACAGGGTCTCTTCAAAACAGTTTACAGTTACAAAGAATTTAGATCAGATTTGGTCAGTTTCTTCCTTGTATTTGATTTTCATTTTCTGGCATGTTTTATCTTGTTTATTCACAACCGTCAGAGGAAATTTTCGTCGTAGAATATGATTGTGTAAAAACACTGGGCTGGATAGAAAACCAATAAAATAAATGATGATATTTTAAGATATTTTTACACAATTTGTCACAACATTTTATAGGTTTAGCCCTGTTAACACTACTCAGTATGGTAATGTGTGTATCTCTGGAGGAATAATAAGATTGAAGTTTAAAACATACAAGTCTCTGGCACATTCCCGATCTGTAGATTATCATTTATTGCAATTGTTTTCTTGTTATAAATAAATACTAAAGTGTTTCTTGTAGATACCTCATTCTCTCCATTATCTACATGTACATTGTATATCCAATGAAATCATTCATTTAATACTACTGATTAGGAATATATTTCAGATGGAGTGAGTGGAAGTTTTTAGTATTGATTATTTATTCTTCTCTCAGCATACTGTAAGATACAGATTGCTTGTTCATCATATATGATATGTGTCTTTGTATGTAAAATTATTTGTATATTCCAGATTATGAGTCATTAAAGCAGTTTCAGTCTTTCGGGCAAGGATTTGCAGTTATGGTTATGCATACACATAAATAAATACATGTAGATATTACGAGATTGTTGCTTTTGTAGAATAGTAGAAACGAAATATAAATACAGACCATATGTATATTAAGGGCTTTAATTATTTGATTATATCATCAATTCATCTCAATTTATGCATTTGCTAAGATAGAGTCTCTTCCAAAGGCATGGTCAAGTATAAGCACACTGGCGCTTCCACATCGTGTGACAAAGACAACCTCTCGCCAAAGATGTTATCTGAAGTTATTCAAATGCACTTCATCGTTAAACTGTAATATTGGTTGATGATGTTATGTTATGTGATGTGTAATTTATTATAAATATATCATTTATTATATGTTATACTTTGCTCATAGCAATACAAATTTTCATCCAGAACTGACTAGCAATTAAAACGTTTCTTTGATAGAAATTTGTTGACTTTTTTCGCGCAAAGGGGATCCTGATTATTGATTTTAATTAAATAGACTAAACTGGCTATGAGTACGAGTTCCGTGATTTCGTTATTAACAAGTATCGTTTTAAACCAGTATGTAGTTACTATTCTATTCATCCTTGTACGAGCTTTCGTTTTGCGATTTTCCATTATTTTCTTGTACGCATACGACCTTAACACGTTATACTTTTCGTTATAATAAAAGTATATGTTACTATCAACGCTGATAAACCTTGAATAAATTCTACCTAACAAAATAGTGATATTGACTATCACGGATCCCTTCAAGAAGCAGGAGTGGGATTGGGTGTCATTTAGTAGTAAGCATCTTCTGCTGAACTAGAAATCATATTTATATTTACGGTAATATCGTAGTCACAATCAGTAAGTCTTGAGTAAAGTGGTTGATTTTGTATTATCACAGTACAAACAGTTTAACAAAGGACTACGCTCAAATGAGTAAGTCAACATGGCGTACAATGATTTCTAAAAAGCGTAAAGGAGGTTTTTAAAGCAACGTCTTTATAGCGAACGCAAAATTTGCGGAATGTTGACGTGGGAATTTTTTTTTGTGATATTAACTTTTCATTTAGTAGCTTGCTTAGGGAAATCATCCAAATGTAAATTCAATGTTCCTCTTATGATCAAAAGGCTTTTCAGGGAAAACGTAAGAATCTTTACAAAAGCATTTGTCTGAAAATTTGACCAGAGGCCAATCTTCGTTGACATGTAGTAAATCGAATTTAGATGTTTCCTTCCACATTTCTAGTTCTATCATTCTATTACATGCTGAAATGCAGAAATATTAGTAAATATAATATCACCCCAGAATATCATTCGTCGGTGATTCCCCCAGGTGACGTTGCACCATTAATCTTAGCCTCTACTGTTTCTATAATCTGTCACTTTAGGTCCTAAAAGAGTAATGGGAGTTGAGGCGGAATGGTGATTTGAAAAAAGTGACAGTTCCTAAAGAGTAAAACTAGAGGAGTAAACAGTATCGATTTATTCATACACTAGAAGGTCTCCAGAAAATTAATAAAGAAGATGGAAACCGTAACACACTCTGGAGGAAAGCTGCTGATTTGGAAAGTAGTAAAATAAATCCGTTTTACGAAATATCATTATTTTCCATCATCGGAAAGTTTGGTATGCCCTCGGGAAGAGGGATTTGCAGTAAGGTGACATTCATTTCTTTTTTCAGATTAAAGGGTATTAAATCCAAAATAGATGGGGAAAAGTGCTTAAAATTTGTATACAGTTTTAATTTTGCTTTCTATTTTTCGCTTGTTACGTGCGGATTTCTCTGAAAGTTTCTTTTTGATGATACTAATAAATATAGAACATATATACCTTCTAATTTAGTGCACCATATGCGCATTTCGACAACTTATGTCTCTTCAGTGATGCTCGTGGCCAAATGATTGGAATTGTCAAAATGAATAAATATTTGAAGAGCAGTGTTGAAACCAAAATGTGCGAAAAGTGAACCAAAGAATCTATCTAAGGACAGAGCTATGCATGAGGGAGATACTCCTTAGTTTTAGAGTGATTTACAAACAACGCTTTATCGCTGGTTCCTCGAAGTGTTCCACAAAATCTGTGTCGATGCTATTCACAAAAATATTATCAGAAATTAAATCTGGCCTTCATAGATATTGCGAAACAGTATATTCCAGAAGTGGAATTAATCAAATGTGGATCCTTAAAAATTCAAAAGAGTTGTTAGAACATCTAAAATCAAAAAGTTTTACTAAAATTCACTCCATCAAGTCTTTTGACTTTTCGACTCTTTACACAACGATCCCTCATCAGAAATTAAAAGACAGATTAGCGGAAATTATTCAAAATGCATTTACTAGTAAAAACGGAAGCCGCAAATTCAAATATATAGTAATAGGCCACGATAAAACTTACTTTGTTAGGAAAAATCTGATTCCAAAAATAAATACACTGAAACAGCTGTCATCCAGATGTTGAACTTTCTGATCGATAACATTTTTGTGGTGTTTAGAGGTAAGGTTTTTCAACAAATTGTCGGCATTCCAATGGGCACTAACTGTGCTCCGCTTCTGGCTGACATATTCCTTTACTCATACGAAGCCGAGTTCATTCAGTCTTTGCTTTCGCAAGGAAAAAAACAATTGGCTCTTGGCTTCAATTTTACTTACAGATATACAGATGACTTGCTTTCAATTAATAATCCTTCATTCGCGGATTACCTTAGCATCATCTATCCAAGTGAACTGGAGGTCAAAGAAACCACAGAAAATAGTAATTCTACTTTGTATTTAGATATTATGTTGTCTTTCGACATTAATGGTCAATTGAACACCTCACTCTATGACAAACGTGACGATTTCAATTTCGCTATCACAAACTTTCCCTTCATAAGTAGCAACATTCCATCATCGCCCGCATACGGGGTATTCATATCTCAGTTAATACGTTATTCCAGAGCATGTTCAAATTACAATGACTTTGTTCTGAGGGTTAGGCGACTTTCAGTTCAGCTGCTCAACCAGGGTTATATATATGCTAGACTAGCAACGTCACTGAGGAAGTTCTACGGTCGTTACGAGACTCTTATTACACCATATGATATCTCGTTATCCAGACTTTTAACTGATATTCTGGACTGAGACCGATTCCGATCACTTTACACAGATTTGACACCTTCTATACTACTTCGAGTTCTCCATATATAAATACATATGGAATTCACACGATTTGACTCTTTCTACGGGGTATATGTGACGGGTGTTGCTAGCAAGCAGGAGATGTTCACTCTCCCCGGGCACCTGATCTCACTCCATCACAGGGGTTCACATATGCTCTTCAAGTAGACATATTTTGTTATTTTCCATTTGTTTTTCATTTTCACTGATTTTGGATGTCCTATGGTTTCATGATTTTTGGACTTGTGGTTTGGATTTATCCATCATCTTTACATTACTTAATTTGATGACTGAAAATTTGAAGTATATATTTCATGTCGGTACAAAAGCACAGAAAACTAGACTTATGATGCCCTCGGGGACTATCAGTCCACCAGCAGTGACACCGGTCTAGTGGTTTTAATAAATATAGAACATATATACCTTTTAATTTAGTGCACCATATGCGCATTTCGACAACTTATGTCTCTTCAGTGATGCTCGTGGCCAAATGATTGGATTGTCAAAATAAATAAATATTTGAAGAGCAGTGTTGAAATCAAAATGAGCGAAATGTGAACCAAAGAATCTATCTAAGGACAGAGAATTATTTTCCATCTTGTCAAAATAATTGTAGATCTTATTCAAATGTAAATTGGTAGCAAATCTTACAATGTATTTCGCCAAACTAAACTAACGAAACTGATAAAGCCAAAAGCCAGTATTTGTACTGAACCAATTTACAAAATGTACTGGAACGACACATTTAGAGTTGTTACTGGATTTTTAAGATATTAATGTAGATAACGGATTGAAACCAATGTGAGTGACTGGATACAGGAGTGTGTAGGCAGGGATATATATCCTCTATAAATCGGAGCGACGTACAAATACTCGATACACATATTTGTTTAAGTTTTGCATTAGATTTCTTTTTTCACCTAAGAACAGTCAATCTTTATGTCATTCTTCAACACATGTACATGACTATGGTTTCAGATAATAAATATTAGAACATATATACATTATAATTTTGTGCACCAGATGCGCATTTCAACAACTTATGTCCCTTCAGTGCTGCTCATGACCGAATGATTCTTTACAATGCGATTAGCATTGATCACCATGCAAAGACAATATGTTCATTTTGATTTATAAAGCTGTACTTAATGGCAATGTCAGCTAAATGTATATCGTTAAATAATATGACAAAGTAGTTTCAGGAAAATTTGTACCTTTGCCACAGTCTAAAATATTGCGTCATTTTATTGGGAATTAAATATAAATGTATCGACGAAAAGGCAAACACTGACATGAGAAGAGATAATATTTGTTAAAACGTACTTCTGATGCCCTCAAATACTGGCATCGTATAATATGGTAAGTGTCTATTAACCACTTGGTAGCATGTGGAAATCCAATACTGAAGTCTGAACTATTTGTCATCGAACTTTTAAAATTTTCATGTCTTTATGCAATGCTCCTCGATTAATTCATGACACACTATACGAATTTAAGAAACTTATTTCTTAAATACATTGAAAATATATTCTGTTAGCTATTTTGTGATAAAAATGTGTAAATCATTTTAAAACAGCCTTGTACTGGAATACGTTTTAGTTCTTCCTAATGGTTTATTTTGGTGATAAGTTTGCTCTACAAATATCTTATTTTTCAAAGTTTTGCCTTGGTTATCAGAAGAAACATAAATTGTTGAAATGCGCATAAGGTGTGATGAATTAACACTAGTATATACCATCCGGTATTATACTCCATGTGTACGTGCACATACCGCAATTTGAATTATGTACTTTTTGTTGGAAAACTTCTAGAGAAAATATTATAAGGATGACAAACATACATTTCCAAATGTGCGAATGATGTGTGCAGTAGCAGGATGAAGACAAACTCATGAACTGTTGCATAAGGTAATACCAAAACATTATATAAAACGCATGCACCGATATCTTATTGTTTTCTTGAATGTTCGTATCGTTAATTAGGTGAACCTTTTCTGAAACAGAGAAACACAACAAAACAAACATTAGTAAGTCAAGTATTTCAATGCTAAACTACCGATCAACCTTTTTGCATAACACAACCTTAATCAAACACTCTGATTACAATGAGTGTATCCTCTCATAAACCAGAGTTTTAACATTGTGTCTTCATGTACATGTCATCATCGTATAATGATTAGCTTTTTTCTTTTCAGGTTCTTAATTTGATCAGGGTTTTAACAAACGTCACCGATGTTTTCCTCGGTACTACAGCGCCGTAATGAGTTGACATGCTGAGTGCGACGAGACCAAGCATTCTACAAAACTAATAAAGACGCTTCCATCATTCATACGATACAAATGGCAAACAGGGATTATTCAATTTCGGGACACTTTGTTGTTTGTATTCAATTTGGGACTACTGAGTTGCTTATATGCATAAATGTCCCAGACTTCTGTATTTGACATAATATGGGCTCTAGCTTTCTCCCTCTGTGGGAATGAACAATCTACTTATTCCAACATAACGATGGATTCCAAGCAAAAAAAAAAAAAAAAAAAAAAGAATTTACCCAGTGACACATACTATATTATTACGTGAACTTATTTCGAAAAACAAACTTTGAACAATGACTACTGATATTGTGACAATCGCTGATAGGTATCTGTAAACGTGATGAGAACGTGCATTTACATTAAATTGCAGTATATAAATATCTATCTTGATGATGACACCTTTGGTAACAGAAATGATATATCTTGAAAAATACAGGGAAAAAATTGACAGCTGTATCATAGTCTCATGGAACTTTGAGAAAGTGAAGTACGTAACTGCAAAAGGATTGAAAAAAAACCAATTTACTGTGATGCATGTTTGTAAATTATCGTAAAATTAAGGAGTATCTCATCGATGAAAATTTCTGTACCTAGATGGATTTTGCTCTTACTGTTTTGTCCTTTTATTCATTTGCTTGAGTTTCAAATATTTTTAATATTCAGTTTTTTGGGTTTTGGCCTCTGAAGGAAGTATATAAGGAAGAAGTGCCAAAGGGTAAACCATATCTCATAGTCCATGGAATAAAAAGACAATATCATATGAAGCGTCATATTGAGACAAATGCGAACCCCAATAAATCGAGGTGAGACCAGGTGCCCGGGAGGAGTAAGCGTCCACTGGTTGTATGCAACACCCGTTGCAAAAGTCCTGGAACAACTTTTTCAAGTGGAGGAAGTAAATACATAAATATACACGTATGAACACATGAAGAAGACAAAAACCCGATTTCAAATTTTCCTATTTAAGGCAAAAAATGTTGTTTAACTGAAATTCCGTTGTGGGAAATGCACGTGAACAAAGGAACATAAGTTGTCAAAAAAGTTGTCTCTCTCTCTCTCTTTCTCTCTCTCTCTCTGGTGTTATTGTATTGTGTTGTTTAGGTCTCTAGTGTAAAGAAGTCAGAAGTTAAGCCAAAATGCTGACGTACATAACGGTCCATATGATGCAAAGAAGTTCGCCATTTGGAAATTAACGTGATATATAGTTAAAAAGCAAACCAATTTTGCTTCACATTTTATTTAAATACATGATAAGAAACGTGCAATAAAAAAGGAATGTACGGGCACACGAAAGTATAAATAGCAAACTATTGTTTCACACAACCGATATAATATTCATATCAATTAACATCTATTCAAATTTTGTCTTGCAGCATTTCATCAGCAATGTCTGACAAAGACGATGTCTGAGATAAAATCTAGAATCAAAATTATATTGTGATAGTGGTGGCCCGTGTGACAGTTGTTAAGACACCATCGTATAAGACTTCAGGGAAGACATTTACAACTTAACGTATCAACACAGACAGAGATTTGTCATGTTCTGTCAACCTAGTAGTCGAATTTCAAATGAGATGACAGAGTGGAAAAATTTACTTTTGAAAATTACTTACGTATACTTGACACGACATTGCACACGATATTGTCCTTTTTTGTATATATATATATATATATATATATATATATATATATATATGTATTAATTTAGAACATGCCCTGGCATATATACAAGTCGTCAAAGTCCTGCTATAACAATTCAAGTTCAAGAAGAGTATACATATCTATACATACATCAGCACCTGTAGTAGGCAAGGGCACCAAATCAAATTATCAAATTCAAGGTATGAATAGTTTTTGAACGGAAATTCCGGTGTCCGTGATCAAATGTCTGTATGTATATATATAATGTCAGATTAAGTATAGTCAAAAAGTTTAAGACAGTTAGTTGGTATGATCAGATCCCAAAAATGTCGGTTAACATTTTTGAAAGAGGGATCTCAAATTGCACCAGATCACAATATCGACTATAAAAGTTCTTTAGTGACAATTTCAAACGTTCCTTGTTATATCCTTGTACCATGGCACGAAGCCTCACCCTCAGAACGAAATCTTTGAATTTAGAACATGCTCTAGCATAGAGTACAAGTTGTAAAATGAAAACGCCATAAATACGGGAAATGCAGGTATGTTGCTACTCAGGAATTGGAAGTGGGTAATAATAAAATTGAAATCATATCGTTTGTCATAAGAGAGGGAAAAAGCGTTCCGCCCTAAGATTTCTTTTTCCTTTCTTTCAATTTTATCACAAAGAAAAAAATTCATTGCATTTCAAAACATTTTATGAAATAATAAATGGACGATGATGGTAATGTTTTACACTTTCAGTTGCTTCTTCAAAAATGCATTGAAATAGCAATTGTCATATCAATTTACTGAATTTTAAGATGTCATATTCTTATACATATCGACTTCAAGGTTTGTGTTCTTGAATAAAGTTCTGTATGAAAGAGCAAATTGGATCATAATTGCATTTCCAAAATTGCAAGTTAGAACATTATTGTAATCCAAGAGATTTTATATAAGTAATGTTCATTTGGTTAGTATGTAAATATTGTCGACAACGGCAACTGGATAATATTAGATGCTTACATACAAAAGGGTATCAAATTAAGCATTTTTTCTATTGAATATTGACAGTGACCGGAAACCTTTAGTTTCACTGTGACAGATGTGACGATTTCAATTTTTCTATCACTAATTGTCCGTATACGCGTAGTAATATTCCTTAATCAGTTGCGTATGGTGTTTAAATGTTTCAACTAATCCGATGTGTATTTCGATAAGAGCATGACAGCTTCATTTTCTATACTCTAAAATATACTTTTAAGCATGTTTTCTGCTTTTCGTTTTCTTAGAATTTTACTTTAAACTGTATTTATTGGTACTAAACATGTATTTAACAAATATGCACAATAATACAATGATCAGGATCTGAAAACAAGCTAACAGCTTATATTAATTCATTTCCTGAATTTTGAACATCTGTCATATGACGACCACCTTAACATACTAGATCTACATTTGATATTTTCAAAACAGTCTCACAGACGATAATAGTCTTGCAAAAATATAAGTATTTACCCGCATGTTGTGTCGACTTTTCACCGATGGCCTTAAATTGATCTGAGTCTTAAAGAATTTATTGAAAGTGCTTTAATATTGTATAGTTTTTTCTTTTTGTGTGTTTCTGTTTCCCTGTTCCAGGTGTCATTTTTTCCTTGTTGATTTACATTTTTCTCCGAATTTAAATAACACAACCGAAGTTAGTGACAGTGAGGCTTACAGAATGTTATGTTGCTATGACCCTTTTTAAGAATCTTATATTAACAATTATTATGAGAGATAAACAGAAAAAAAAAGAATCTAGTGGAAAATACTGAATTTTTTTTTTCTTTTTTGTTTTGAAAAGAAAGAACTGGTATATCTTTGCACTTCTCTTACAAGTACTGGACAGGATCGATCCAGAACCTGACCTGAAAAAAGTAAGGGAATACCTTGAGTTTAAGCATACATCGTCGACCAAGTCTTCTTGTAGATTTCTATCACTATCATATGACATGAAATTTATAGTTAGCTATCCAACATTTATAGGGCTATCAATAAATACAAAATATTTCATGCTTTAGTTTGCCAATTTTGTATCATGGGATCAGGGCTGATGTAACTGTTCAGCAAAGGATATTATAATTTCAATACCTATAACAGATTTGAAATATATTTTCATGGTTCTGGTATTCGCTTATCGCCCGCCATTGTTGTATATTTTACTTAATATTTGTATTTCATGGTATCTATTTATTTTACGTAATAACATCCATAAATAGGAAAAGGAATGGAATCACAATCATCATCATTAAAAAAACAAATTGTTTGAAAAGTTTAATCCCTATTGACATATGAATCCCTTGTGTGTTAATAAATAATGACATTTCAATATCAGATATTGACATGCAATATGACCAAGTGTAATACGCTGTTGGTTAATGCATAATAATGTTTCTATCTCGGGGGTTCAAAAGACTTTACGGGAACCTGTAGTGTGCGAATTCGTAAATAAATAATAATATCGCTACCTCCCAGTTTATTTCTGCAGTGAATAATTACGATATATGTCGAATTGCAATAAGTTTTCTCCGCATCACAACCCTATCAAATTACAGCTCGCCCAAATAGCAAATTGAAAGAGATAAAATAAAATTACTCTTCCCAAAATAAGCGGTGTGAACGAAGCAAAAATTTCAGTATCATTACCAATGACTTAAGTGGTCAGAGGGATTTATAAACCAATGATATATGCCATGTATGAGTTCATCCTACTACGGCTCTCCACTAATATGTTTTAGGCAACTGCCGTAAGAGATTGGACAATTGATTCTCCATGTGACATGTCTCATTCTTAATGTTGAAAGCTTGTCAAGTTTCTCTGCGAAATTTCTTTAGTGAAGACGTCTGTCCTGATCCATCAGCTCTACAGATTGCTTCATTTGGCAGAGGATCTCGTCCCAAGTGTGGTTAATGAATGACACACGACTTCTTACGTTACGGACGCCATAGTAAGTATATTCTTCACTCATTTGAAAGATTAGTCTGTATGTCTTGATTGCTGTGATAGAAATAGCTAATCAATAGGCAAGCGAGCAAATAGGTACACACGAACGTAATAATATTTAGTGTAACATAACGAAAACATGTTGGCTTCATACACAAGCATCTAAGACTTAAGAAAATGTATGTCAAACCTGTGAGAAATCCCGTCCCTTGCTAAAATTCTGCAGTTTTAGCGATTGCTGTAAAATGACTTAGTTTGGCAATTCATGTTCTCAGTATATTGCATATTTATTTTTGTACTCACTCCTCCCGGACACCTGGTATTTCTTCTGAATTTCAGGGGTCCGTGAATGCGCACTGTGGTATATTGTTGTTTGTTCTATAGTCATGCGACACCAGTTACTTTCGTAATTTACATTATCATAGCTTTGCCGTCTAGATTGTGGTTGGTAAGTGCGAGGTCAAAGCTGGTATCGCCAGTAAGTGAGTGATTACTTATTACGCCATCCAACTCACAACAAATTTTCCAGTGATCCATACTAGTCTACTATTTTTGTTCTAAATACGGGTTACAATATTATTAACGACAAGGAAACATGTATTTTACTTGAACATGCATAACTGTGTAATGCTACTAAAATGTGTTTCTTATGTCAGACCTATTAAGAATTTTAGACAGAAATTGAATTATAAATATCAATATTATCTACTGAAGTCACTATTATAAGAGTATTGTAAGAGTACGAATAACAGGAAATCAGTTGACGGCAAACATTGCTAACTTCTTTTTCCCGTATTCTGTAATGATGATTCTTGTAACAGTGAATGAATGAAAAACCTTTCTTTAGGAATGAATATTAAACTGCCTCATACAATGCTAAATATTTAATGCTGAAAGGTGACTTCTAACCGGTCTGTTCACATTTATATTTTGTTGAATGTTTAAAAAAAGCCTATCTTACGTTCCATTTTATGTCTATATAATTACTTGCACTGAGGTGAAATTAAATTTTCATTGCTTCTGTACTGAACTGAAATATATACTGACAAATTACAGTAATGAAAGTTTTTCAATTAGTCTTTGAAATTAATAAAGAGCCTAGCTCTTTTCTTACATTGTTTGTTTTTGGTTTTTAGTTAAGGCCTTCTGGTTAATTTGTCTGGAACCAGTTGTTCAAAATTTTAAACAATAATTAAGTTAACCAACTGTTAAAGTTTCACGGGGAGATGAATGTTTAAAGTGTAGGCATTTAAAGTGCATCAATTTCCTTGTTACAAAAATGTGAATATATAACTAATGAAATCTGCATTCACTTCCTTGTTGTATTAAGTTGGAATTTAGCCACAAGTGAATAAAGTTTTTGACAAAATATCTATTTCTCTTAAGTATTTTAAATTTCCACCGTTCCGGCTTTGATCATCAATGAAGAAACTTAAATTGTCAAAATGCGCGTATTGTGCAAAAAATGATACAAGTATGTATGCTGTTTAGCAAGTATTGGGTCGATACCGCAGATGGTGAACTCTCCTTCCCAGAGAGTATTATAAGCCCCGTCTTCTGTGATTTTGTACTAACATAGTTCAAATTTAGTGTGATGAAAGTAAATTATTATTAATCTTAGTAAATATTTTACTCCATGTTTAGCTTTGTTATTTGCTCGGTCTTTCGGTTCTACAGTTGGATAAATCAAGGAACTAGTTTGCTCATCAAATATTTTTTTGATTTAAGCATCACTGGAGAGACATAAGTAAGGTATAATTATTAATCACAATGAAAAAAGCAACCAAACTTGAAACTTCATTCAAAGAAGCAGAATGAAATAAAGCTCTTTTTGAGCAAATAACGTCCAAAACAAACGTAAATGAGAAAAAGTAAACATATGGAATATCAGTCTTTGTTAGCTTCCAGAGATATTTAATATTATTTATTTATATTTAATTTATTCAGTAAAAACGAAGAAGTACCGAAGGGTAAACTATATCTTATAGTCCATGAAATAAAAGGACAATATTATGTATAGTGTCATATTCAGACAAATGTGAACCTCAATAAAATCGATGTAAGACCAGGTGCCCGGGAGGAGTAAGCGTCCCCTGGTTGCATACAATACCCGTCGCAAAAGTCCTGCAACAACTTTTCAAGTCTAGGAATTAAATACATTAATATACACGTATGAACACATGAACACGAAGTCAAATTTTTTATTCAAGACGTGAAATGTTGTTTAACTTAAATTTCCTTAGTTTCGTATACCTCATGCAAAATACTAAAGTAACTGATGTCAAGTGACTATGGTACTAACAACAATGTACTACAGCGGAAATTCACGGATCCCTATAGTTCAGAAGTGAGACCGGGTGCCCGAGAGGAGTAAGCGTCTCCTTGAATGGCTAGCGACTCCTGGCCACACCCGCCATGAATGTCCTTACATATAGAAGAAACAAATGTAACTCATCACTGTATGTATAAATGAATGTGAACCAACACTGTGTAGAAAGTGTCACAACCATATAACATCTGGAAAAAGGCATAATAACACATAAGTTAAACCCTCTGCGGGCAACCAAGAAAGAGTAATATAAAAAGATCTTAATTTTGATTAGAAATACTCCATTATACTTAAAAGTTCTGTAGATATTTTTGTTACCTGTAATCGCTATTTATCATACCCAAGTGACTTTGGGTATGATGTAAATGATAAGGCATATTGAAACATTTTGTAAATGGCAAAGCAGAGCATGGTTGGTTAATGTCACTTTATATTTCTCATTTCTTAACAATACTGTACTCGTGTATAAATTTGAATTTACTTGATCTCTTTATTTTAGTAACTTGTTAAGTTAATCCTTGTTCTCTCAATGGAGGGTATATCATAATGTTTAAATGTGTACATGTGTTCCTTAATTGTACTATTTGATTGGTGATTGGGAATTTTTGTCTGAAAAACCATGAACGAGACCAACTGAGTGGCGATTTTCACTTCATATTGACCGTTCTAAGTCAGTGCCACAATCGAATATTCTTATGTGCTTATTTTTTCATACATATCCTTGACAAAGTTTACCAAACATCATTGTATTTGATCATTAGATTGTATCCCTGTAATTTTACGATTCTTCATCTCATCCCATAATTCTACATTCAGTGCCATTCTATTTGATATTATTAATAATTTGCCATTCGATTTAATATCCAATTATATTAACAAATTAATAGATTGTGTTACAGGCGCTAATTAAACAATCTAAAATTAAAATGAAAACACAATAATAAAGAAAAAATAATAATAATAAAATAAATAAAATTAATAAATGAAATAAGATAATGATAAAAACCCCAACAACAATAATAACACAGAAAACTGCCCCCAAAACAAAGTAAAAACCGAAGAAGTACCGAAGGTGAAGCCATATCTCATAGTCCATGGAACAAAAGGACAATATCGTGTATAGTGTCATTTTTTTTTTTACGAACTCCATACTTCAACGAGAATAGTTGGGACAACAACTTATGATACTAGAATATATCATATGATGCGATTATTGCATTATATAAAAAAAAATCGATAAATAAAGGGCACCGTTGAAGGAAACGGCACAAAATACACCTGCACTTTATTATCCTAGGGGTCAGACGAACTAGAAGTGAATATCTAATCTAATTGTGATAAATTTGGATTACCTTTGATACTGGTGAAATAGTTCTTCCCCAATAGTTAGTATGTTAATTGATCTTCTTCGCGCATCCATCATTTCCCATGTTGACACACCCTTCCTCTCATAAATACACCGATTACAATTGCATTAGATATTGAAATGTGAAATTTTTTATTCAATATGCACATCTTCATAATGTGATATTTCTTTGTGCCACTTTCATCAAATCCACAAAAGGGTTTAGGGCGAATTGCAAAGAGAAGGTATTTTGCATTGAAAAATCGAAGTCCAAGGGTTATATCTCTAGTAAAGTTTTTCTACAGCATTACCCTTCCAATATGCACATCTTCATATGTTGTCCTTTGTACCATGTTGTATCAAATTCCTCCGAAGGTTTAGGGGGAGTTGCAATGACAAGATATTTTGCATAGAAAATTCTTAGAACCTTTAAGTCCAACGGCCATAACTCTTGTAAATTTTTGGGATAGGATTTTCAGACGGTGTTCTTTCTTTGTACGAAGTTTCATCAAAATCCCCTTAAGGGTTTAGGAGGAGTTGTAAAGACAAGGTATTTTAATAACATCTAAGTCCAAGGGCCAATGCTCCTGTATTATTTTGGGCAGCATTCCCCTTCCAATATGTACATTTTCATACGGTGTTCTTTCATCAAAATCTCCCGAGGGTTTGAGAGGAGTTATAGAGACACGATTGTGGGACAGACGACAGACGGACGATAGCGTTATACTGCAACATGCCCATATTTTATGCAGGCGTATAAAAATAGTGCATATTCATGATTCCCTAAATCAAAGGTGAGACCAGCTGATCCCAAACTCTTCGTTAAGATTTAATTTTGCAACTTGATAGCAAAGAATTAGATATTAAAACAGTATTATTTTGAAAAAAAAAGTTTTATTAACTTTGTATTTAACTTAGGTATTTATCATCTGATATAGTAATATGCATACACAAATACTGAAAGTGCTCACTCGAAACTTAGTGTTACCGATAATATTTTTCACTCTCATAAAAGCTACAAACGCCATGTTGATTCATATTCGGACTATTGGATGATAATTATGAACTTCAGAGGAGATGGGAATTTAGATGAATTTATGATGTTATTATGAAGACAATGCGACTCTCCAAATAAGATTACTTCACAGTATCAGACTTCTAATATCAAATCACCATCCATCACAAAATATATAAAACAAAAACAACTCTGCTAATCTAATATAGGGTATAGATTTGCAAATTTTGTTGCACTTTTATTTCTACCCATTCAATATTGAGTGACAAAATAGTTTGTTACGATGAAAACTCCGCGAAAACTTACACTGTCTGGATATTTGTGTGTGGCCATAACTTATTTGCAATCAATTAGTCATATCCTGAACAAATAATTAGAAGGCAGGCTCTCGAGACAAATAGCCAGCCTCATTATTGGTTACATACATGCCACACGTGGGAATCATGCGTTCTTTTAACCAGGTTAAAGGGAAATGAACTTGAATTTCCGCTGAATATATTGACTTTCAAAATGTCAAAATTTCCATTTTGTCGTAACAATTTTATCTCGAAATTGTAGTATATATCGATTGAAAGTAATTCTCTGCATACAAAAATAGAAACATTTCTCTGTTTATTTCCCAAAAGACATAAGAACTTCAGTCAAACCCTTATGCATAACCAACTGATTTTGACAATCACCTGTCTTCAGTCCCTCATTGTTTATATATGTTTACAAGGTAAGTATATCTATACTATATCAACTTGTACTGAGAGATCATAATCTACATTTTCCTTTTATTAACAAAAACTATTAAAAGAAGTTATGCCACAGTTATTCTGAGATTTATGCAAAGCGATAAAAAAGAGAGACAAAATTTGTAGTAAATTGCAATTAGTATGTCAAATTGCGGATATAAATGATAAATATGAAATTAACTGGTGTCAAGTGACTATGGCACTAATAACTATATACGACAGCGGACATTCACGGACCCCTGATGAGACCATGTGCCTGGGAGGAGTAGCGTCTACTGAGGCTAGCCACACAGAAAATATCCAATACTTGAACAATATACAAGTACACAAAGTATGTTCAGAGATAATATGATCTTTCGTAGAGCAATGACCAATTTTTATCTAAATGCATGGAACAAAGACATCTGACTCAGCTGTATGCGAACACTCCTACCACATTGATATATAGGAGTTTCTCTTTTTAATTTTTGCGCAATATTCTTCATTTGGAAGAAAATTATTTGATATAGAGCTTGATATATATATTGTTTCCCCAATTTCAGTTGAAATGTCATGTAGATGATAAAATAATTTTCAAAGTTATTTGTCAAACGAAAAACATTAAACGTGCGATTTATTTTCACCTTTCTACATCGCAAACGTGACAAAATTTCAAATTTTGTATCAACAACTTCCCTTTTCTGAGAAGCAACATGCCTTTCTCTCCTACCTGTTCTTTTCACATCTTATAGGTTAAGTTAGGGAATGTTCTTGATAATAAGAATGAATCCGTGATGGGCTTTGAACTCCTTTCCACAATAGCTTGTGACTCCGGTCGTCGACTTATATCTGTACAGACTCTACATGATATACGAACAATTAATTGGCATCCATGCCAATTGTGTAGCTATGGGAAGCACTTTCGTATTTAACATTTGAAAGGAAGTTGTATCTTCTATTTACTGGTTACTCCCATTATGATACATAAGTCAGGATTAACCCAGCCGGTAGTCAATAAATGGTGTATCAGTAGTAATAATCAGTAAAGGTAAAAACCCAAATAACAAATGCCCCCCATAATATGTATACATAATGATAAAACATGATTCGTAATGAAACAGAACTCATAAGTCCTTTCATGCCACATCCCTATGCAGAAATGGTATTAATGCCTATAGATACTCACCAACAACATTAAACTGCATCAAAGTACAAATCAGAAGTAAAATTGTAATCAAAACCAATTTTCCTCCGGAGGCAACTCAATAGATCACTGTATTATTTATACCAAAATGTGAATACAATAAATGAACTACGAGGAGTAGTGGCATAACGTAAGGATTTTGTGCAGTATTTGTTTTTGTATTGTGTTTTTACTTTCTCTTAACTTCATTTTTTAGTGATCTAACATCTAAAAATCAAATCTAAGAAAGTTTTTTCCTTCAGCGTCGCACTGTGACTAATAGGAAGATGGGGTCTCTACAACGGGTCTTGTGACACCAGTCATTTTCGTATTTTACTTGTACAAATATTTTAGAGGCGAAAAGGTCCCGAATCTTGGGTTTCATTTGAAAAACCAACAAATTCAGTGAATATTGTTCAGAACAGTTACAAATCATTAATTGCACTTTCGAATCATTTATTGGATCGAAGTGAATCGGAAGTCTCCGACAGCACATTAAACCTACTATAACGGACAGCAAAGCTCCGAATGAAGTGTCGATTTAAAGAGCACTCTAAATTTACAATTATCCAGATCTAATGAATTTCTAAAATACTAACAATTTCTCCTTACTCTTTCCTTTCGATTCATTATTAACTACTTGATTCATCCATTTAGTTTATACTTCGTTTCGTTATACAGTTATTGAGAAAGGATTGTTACCTAAGACATTCATTTATGGTCCATATTTAGATTCTACGTGTATTTAAATGTTGCATTAAATTGAAGTCTTGTTAATTGTGGCCAAATAATAGATAACAAAGTAGGTGTACTTGTGTATTTGTTTATGTGTTAAACAGTATGATAATACAATGCAAAATGTTATTAACATGTGACGTGTCAGGTCTTAGGTCATGGAAACGTGCATGATCACACTGCTGATTTTCATGTTTATAAACAATACTTTTCAATTTTATATGTAATTTACAGTGACGTGCAAAACGATAAAAGTATATTCCTTTATGTAGAACACTAAGCATTCTGAGAAATCGTCGAACTTCCTGTATAGAGGTATTAAGGATCCGCTCCGATCTTTTCTTATTTATTTTCAATCATGGCTTGGCGTCAGATTGCAGCTTCAGAGTAGGGAAAGTATACAGACAAGCAATTCTCATCGCAAACTTTCTCCTTTATGTAATCTTGTCAGTCAATACAAACATTTGAAGTAATTACCTAGCTAGCTTTCCACACACTATGTATGTGATAAGTAGTCATTAAAACGCATTATGCTTAAAGGGGAACCAAGTTAATATGCCAATAGATGTACGAACGATGATGGAGCTCAATATGAAGAGGGTTTACCAGCCATTTGCAAGACAGACGTCGCCTCGAAGTATACTAGATGAAAGATGACATATCTAAGCTTGTATGAAATAAGTAAAGTTGTGTATTATTCTTGAAAAGTAACTAGAAAAACGCCAATGAAATGTGCAATAAGAAAGTAAATTGTGAACTGAGAAATCAGTTTAAAAACCCAAACCTAATCATTTGTTATAGCATAAATTTTTATTGTGAAAATGATAATTTATTTTTATGAATATACTGATTGTTGATTGAGTTGAAAACGATATACTGATCTTCAAAACACGTGAGTCAACTATTTTATTCGATGTGTGTTCAGTTTGTTTTGGGAAGAACAAAATCACAAATTGTTTCAACTTTTTGTAAGATAAATCAGGAAGAGGGATAAACATGATGCATGGAATGGTATCTTTGAGTCATTTGACTATAGTTGTAGTCTGGGGTTCTAACTACTTACTTAGAATGCATATAACAAAATAAAGGATTATCTTTTGCCTGTTTCCAGCATAAAAATAAACATATGATAAAGAGAAATAGTCAATCAGCAAACATATAAAATATACATTAAAAACAAAATATACAATGAAAAACCTAAAATAATGAAATGATTGTATCTTCTAGTAAATAATTTTCTTTGGGCAAAAATTTGAAAAAACAATTTTTAAATATAAATTCATTTTTCAATATCTTAGATAGGATCTGTAGGATAATTTTCAATTTCCACATTCATGTAAGATGGCTAATTATAAGTTTATCGACATCATGACTGTTTTACTATAAACTCGACACATTGGTTGGACAATAAACATACCAAAATAAAAGATGGCTGAAACTTTAGGCATAAACTCTGCCATCAACGTTAATATTTCATGTTATGTTTGTCAGTCTAACGTCGTTAAAACTGGAAAAGATGACGGCCGTGGGATTTCGTTAACAACTTCTTATTTTAATTATATGAACAGAGAGTCACAAGAGAAAAGGGTTGAAGGAAATGAATAAAGGATATGTAAACTTGGTTATGATGCCTTTCTGTGCTTCATAGCACGGACTGAATTACTGATCACAGAGTGTTGTATACTATAAAACATAGATAAAAATCTCCATATCAATGTAAACCATAAATGAAACTTGACCAATGCACGAATTACTTTCCAATTAAATAACTTATTATGGAAATTAGCCTTTTCGTTATATATTTTATGCTACCAAGTTGTAAATTGTTCTCGACACTTGCTGTAATTTTATTACCAAATAAAAGCTGATGGTTTTCGTGATAAAGAAAGCTCAGTAGAAAACCCCTTTCTATATGGCGGCACAAGTTTCGAAATTCTGTTTGTGGAATCTATCTTTTAATGTAGCGTCTGTGCCATGCCTCCTTTGGTTTCAGTTGAACCAGTTCATAAAGAAAATACAAAAGAAAAAAGAGGAGTTACTGGCTCAGTTATGTGGCAGAAGTCACCAAGGAGCTATACAATACATGAATATAAATAATATACTAGAACATATAACACATTACAAAATATTTGATTGTACTGCAATTACGATACCGACTTAGTACGGTCATTTAATTTGACAAAAGCCAAACAAATGGTGTGGTTAACCGGTTTAAGGGCCCACCTTCCCACTCACCGTAACAGCAGAACAATCAAACGACGTACATTTAAAAATTTATAAATAATCCTCCATGTAAAGAACAAGGGTCAACAGGTATCGCATATTGAGAGGTCATAAAAATATAAACACCTGTTAAAAATATAAAAAACCTGTTTTTATCAGGAAACTGCCTATCATTTACCTAGCTAATCAACAAATGTAAGACGAAGTTCATAATACTCCATATTTAACACAATGAAGGAATGAAAATATTTTGAAAAGTATAGGTAAACTATCAACCACAGCATGAGAAAAAATGTCATATTGTGTGATATTGACAGATAGTTGTTTTGTTAACTTCCGACATTAATTTTTAAAGTTAAACAGACAAGATAAGAACCGCAATTGCACTAAGACGATTATACAAAAAGATTAATTTTTGTTTGTTAATGTTGTTTTTAAGTCCCTCCCCAAATAAAAGATTGCCTTTTGCTTTACTTATCCATATAAACAAAATGTAAAGAGTGCGACACCACCATCTCAGAATCGAGGAATAAATCTGTACATGTATTTGTACTAACAAGAGGGTGAAGATAAAAATACATCCTAAAACTCCAAACGATTTTGAATAAAGAGTACGTACATTTGTAAGTATAGCCTTGTGCTAGTCCTGTACTCAATGATTATATTCTTTATCGGTCGCAGGATTTGTTTTAAATATTTTCATTTTTTTCCCTCATATATGATAAGTGCAAACAAAGTTATGTATCATGAAAGTATGAAATTTGAAGAACAAAATGTATATAAGTAAAAAACTTTCCATAACACAATACTTATTTCCAATTTTATGGCAATGCAAACATACATAAAAATAATTAAATACATATAAATAAATAAATACATAATTATATACACCCTTATTTACTTTCGTACAATTTAAGATATTAAAATATACCGTAAGAAGCATCTTATTCGTAACCATAATTAAGTGTTTGAATTTATGATTTTATATCAGATATATTTTATCATTTTATAATTCAAGTTTCTACATTTAAAAGGAGTATGAGTATATGAACTTCCATAAAGTTATTGATGAATTTGGTTTAAATCTATTGTAAGCATATCTAAGCTAAATTAACCGTTACTTGTGAAGAAATATGAAGAAGTAGAAGTATAATACTGTAAAATAAAACTATATTTTGGTTCGAATTTCAAAGGGTTCAATGCTTCCTATTTCACATCAACAAAAGTGGTCTATGTAATGCAATATTGATTCTGGACATGAAGTTCTATAATGTGTGGGATATTCTGGTGAAAACATGAGCAGCATTACCATGTATTGTAGAGTAGGATTATTAGACTTTTGCCCTTGCTGTTGAATGATATCATTTGAAAAGATATGCTATGACGTTAACGGTCCAAGGTACCATACATACGTACTAATAATTCTCCCATAGTGTATAATGTCCGCAGCTGTCAATACCAGATCTTGTTGACATAATCTGTGAAGTCCTTTCAGAGGAGACCGCTCTTGAGATTTGACATGTCTTAGAATTAGGTGAAATGCATTTTCCAAGTGATTGTTGAGGACTGATTTCATCGGAGTCAATGGTTTATGAACAGAAATGTGGAAAATGATGTTGTCTAGCCTGACTGAATGTAAATGAAAAGATTGCTACAGTATATGAGAAATAAATGTTTGGTAGATGTACGATAATTATGAAAAGTTTCTTGCGTTTAATGTTTATTGAAATATAAGCAGTAATGATATTCATTGCTAATAGTATTTTTCTGCACACATTCTTAGATAAGTGTAATAAACTAAATGTGATTTCTCAAGAATAACAACAACCCTAAACATTAAATCTAACTGAATAAATAGTAAAAATCAATTAAGAGATTCATGCTCAATTTGATATGTAGCTTGCATTGTATCTACCAAAACAGACAGTCATACAGGCCATATATACTCTTAAGAAAACCAGAGATAGATATATATATAAACTGAATAGTTAGTATTAGGTATCATATGTTGATATTGGTAAAATGATGGTATATCTTCCATGAGAAAAACAGAATATACCAACTCCTTTGGGACATAATTCCACATTTGAAATAATCAATTATGACTGTTATTTACTGTAAAAATTCTGTCGGGAGATAAATTCATACTTCTTTATTCATAATGCACTTATCATTGTTTTAACAAAAAAGTAATTTGATTAAGTATATACCTCTGAGCAACACATCGTCGTCAAATGTGTTTCCCTATATTACACCTAAAAACCCCTTATTTGCCCTGAAAGAGAACATATCTAACCAGTAATCGCAGATGTTTCATCAGTATGACGTACTGAAATGTGCAATACAGTAATTTCCCACGACGTCCTATTTTGGGCTAATTTTTCTTCATGTAGTAACTGTCTTCACAGTGTATATCCTCTAGACTGAAAAGAGGGCTTTCTGTTCGTGAACCTTGCAATAATTCAATAAACTTCCCATCACTAATTCTTGCGGATGCGTCAGAATTTAGGAGTAAGGGGACACTTCGGTAAACATGATATGATCTTGGGAATTAAAAAGTCTTTGATACCATTTATCTTCTACTTATTGGATCAAGCGCTGAATGTAACATAACTCGATTGCATGAATGCAATTCTGTTACTGAGGTAACAGGTCAATAATGTTACGTGTGAAAACTGAATTAATTCATCATCTTTTATTGGATATTTGTATTAGAAAGAGAGATTAGCACGTATGCCGATTAGATAACCTCCAGCTTTGTATCTGTAGTTTCATGAACAAGAATTGAAATTCCCTGATCGACGTCGCGTCGGTAGTGGGGTAGACTAACGGAGTTCTGAATCTCAAGAATGAGTGTGTTTAGATGGTTGTGTTTAGTATGTGGCTCTAGGAAGCTGGTAGTATATACCGGGATTTCTCTGTCCTTCACATTGCAAAGAGATATTTGTAAACAAATAAGTACCGCATTAATCATTTTTAATAGAGAAATACATGAGAAAATAAAACAATACTAAAAATGCAAAGTAGATACTGCATACAAATACCAGTTGATTTCTATCATATCTGATATTGTCCATACTAGATTTTTCAAACCTGTCAATCTTCTCACATTCAATACTTTACTACATTCATTCATGAAATTATTGATACAATAAAGCGAACAGTAATATGACATAAAAATACATAGATTTGGTTTTTAACTTTTGTACGGTGGGTTGTAGCTAACTGTAAAAAGATGTTTAGTTTTTCTTGGCCTCTGATCTCATTATCATATGACGATCATTGTTTCCACGTAACGCTTTTGAGGGTGAGGGTGGGGTGGGGGGGGGGGGGCTTGTGTATTAGCCAAACTACTCAGCCATTTTTGGCGCCAAATCTGGATTTTATTAGTAAATAGGTGACGAAAGGGGGGAAGGGGGAGCCCCCTCTTAATCCGCCACTGCTTTTTCTTCCTGTATAGTCACAACTGACACCAAATGGTTTGTTTCTGTTAAATAACTGGATATTATTAACATAGTTACGAATGTGATACATAGAAAAAGCTAATTACGGCAGTGTACCTCTCACCAACTTGTTGATATTTTGACGTCCTCAAATGTTGGGTTTAGGCTGAAAGACCATCAGCGCAGAGCGGACACTATTCACGTTCGGTACAAATTTTTAAAATCGTTATTTTTGCTTCATTATTTCGGTACAACTTTAACCACTCTCTTACTGTTTTTATTGTTCATCCTTCGTACATTTTGTAAATCTTGTATCATCCAGTTCACACAAATTTATCACGGGATCTGAAATTATTGTCTACAGCCATTTTGTCACCTGTCTGTGAAAACATCTGGTCACAACATTTTCTACATTTGGTTATCAGAAAATTAAAATCAAAATTATAGAACAGAGAGAGTCTGTGCCGAATGCGAATCGTTGAATTGAGCGGTCTTGAAGCCCTAACACGACCACTGAAAACATCACAAAAGCAATGAGTCGAGGTAGGGATACATTGTTGTAATTATGAAAGATGAAACAATGCGCAATATCAAATGAAAACATTCAAAGTGAAATCGGGTGTACTTCAACTTGCATCGTCAATATTTCTTTGTTGGTACTTCTCGCTAGAGTACATTATGCTTCACGATTTATATGGTTTATTATATTGTTTAATCTAAACAATAAGAATTACACCAGTGTATAAATACCACTAATGTAACAACTAGATTAATTTAGCTTGCATGCAGATTTAATATCTTGTTTTATAACATTTCTCTAAAATGTAATTTCCAACCACTCTTGTTCATATGTTATTTCGTAAGGTAGATCATAGAAATTAAGTTGACTCGTGCATGAGTTAAAGAATATCGAGAAATAGATAAAATATAAAGTATAATGTATAAACGTGAGTGTTAAAATACATGTACATATAATACGTCAGTTTCGAAATACAAATCCGGACCGTAAATTTTCGGTTTTTATGTGCTCATTGAATCGGATGATGGGAAATGGTATCTCAGTAATTGTAAATTATAACGAATTTTCATGTGAAATTACCAACACTGATTTGTTGAGAATAGTCAAAATAAAGTATCCTAGATGTTCATTTGTTATATTTTCCCTGATAATTTTATAATTCCTTGTAGATGCTAATTTTCCAAAAGGATCCGTTGTACTGAAGATCTAAACCGCTAGAAAAAGTAAGTTTACTCATGAAAGCAATAGTTCTGTTTTACTCTTTAAATCTATTGGACCATACAAACATTGCTATCCTTCATTATTTTCGTTTATTTGACTTATTCGCATTCAAATGGAGGGGGGTCATTAACTTTACACAGAGATCGATGTAAACCTGTCCCACATTTGCCACGAGGAACGCGTAAATTTCGAAAAGTGTCGGTCCGGAAATCGGTATCCCGACACTCTTGTATTACTATTATAATATCTATTGTTACATTATCTCTGTATACAAATATCATAAAGTCAATGGGTTCTAATATCATTAGAATTCATTTAAATCGGAAATCAAGGATGTGATTATTGAAAGCAATTATCAACCATGGTTTTATATGTGCTAGACTAGCATCGTCACTGAGGAAGTTCTACGGTCGTTACGAGACTCTTATTACTCCATATGATATCTCGTTATCCAGACTTTTAAATGATATTCTGGACTGAGACCGATTCCGATCACTTTACACAGATTTGACACCTTCTATACTAGAAGGTTACCTACTTCGACTTCTCCATATATAGATACATATGGAATTCACACGATTTGACTCTTTCTACGGGGTATATGTGACGGGTGTTGCTAGCAAGCAGGAGATGCTCACTCTCCCCGGGCACCTGATCTCACTCCATCACAGGGGTTCACATATGCTCTTCAAGTAGACATATTTTGTTATTTTCCATTTGTTTTTCATTTTCACTGATTTTGTATGTCCTATGGTTTCATGATTTTTGGACTTGTGGTTTGGATTTATCCATCATCTTTACATTAAAAGTGTGTACCAAGCATTGATAAAATGCGTATTAGCAAGACTGAAATGTGTTTTGCTGCAAAATCTCCTATCAAATTCTATATTTGTATCAGGAGGCGGAAGTGCGAGCCATTTACTCGGATATTACCACTATCTGTAACCTCGATTTCAATCTGATACGATCATAGAATGACTAGATTAGGACTGTTAACCACAGTAAAGCCTGTTATCCAAAAATATTCGCTAATTTTAATAACAAAATTAACGAGCATAACACGTCCCATTATTCTAGTTTCAGCATAAAAGTGCACAGATTTTTAAAGTAAATTGTTTCAAAATTATAGTCAGCGAAGATACGAATGTGAATTTAATCGTAATTTCATTTAGTATGTACATTTCTATTAGTTGTATAAAATTAATGCAATTTGTGCGGATAAAGTGATGTTTTCAAATAGTGTTTAATAGTTTGGGTGTATCATTTAGTAATGCAAAACTGAATACAAGAGAATTCAAAAGAACAATGTACCATTGGAATAACAGGTGAAGTTTAGTATAAGGACCATGCATGTATGCTTCAGATATCTAACTTCAATCAGTCATCCTAAAAGCAATTGATGAATGCAATAATCAAGAAAAATTCTAGAGAGAACATGGGGTAAATGATACAAAAGGAACTTAGTGTAGAAATATAGATAACAATAAGTTTGAAATCCTGTGAAAATCGACACTTCAGCCCAAGAAGACAAGATACTTTTAAGCATCCTCGAAACTATATGAACATTCGCAGTGACAGTCATTAAGTTGCACTGATGTACAGGAAGATTGTTAATGAGAACCAAACATGATTATTTCGGTAAAAATCACAATGCAATGCTCAAATCAAAGTTCAAAGTTCAGCATACAAGGACTGTATGAGATGGGTTTCAATTATGATCAATATTTGTTTTTTTTAAGTTTTGGTTTTGTTTGTTTTTTTCATAGAGGATCAACATCAAAATAAAGAGTTTAATAATGATGTATGGATCTTGTAATCAGTTGCATAATTCAATGCTTAAAGATTAAAATAAGAAAATGGAAACGATTAATGAAGACATTGATCTGTTCATCATATACATGTATATCATTCAAGAACTTAAATCTTACTATACATGGTAATTTCCAAACTTATCAATATGTATGTCACTGTTGGTGTAATCAGATATACCATCACATTACATATATTGAGGATTTCGATAATTCACTTACATGTATTGCTGTAGATAAATAATCAAATACAGGCATGCAAAATTGAATCAACTTGCAACGGCCTCATCAACAGAAAATGGCGATCGTAATAGATGTACTTAAAGCACATCATTGTCATATATATTGCTCATTATCGTTATCACTGGTGAAGAGACATGTCTAAGTACTGGACATTATCTTCGTGAGATATTACCGAAAAACAAAATGATAAGTGTAACATATACCAGCAATGATACCATGTTCATAAAATATACCAGAAATGATATCATGCTCGTAAAACATCATGACATCTGAAAGCTGACATGCAACAGACCTAGTGTACCAACAGTAAACCAGACCTACACGACATTCTTGCCAAACAAATGGTGAAACAAAGCAATGAAAGTGCTAAATGTAGTAAGAGTAAATACGGATCATTAACCGATAATAAGAATGTACAAGGGGGGGGGGGGTCAGTTAGCCTCTCCTCCGCTTTGTCATACCTGCCATGTCCGATGCACAATTAGTATAAGGCCAACTTCAATATGTGACCGAAAGAGATGATATTAAATCAACAGACTTAAATAAAAGAGAAACATTTGAAAGAAAGTAAAAGTCAATACACAATATCCAATAACGAGATGAGAGTATACTAAATTAAAACAATATAAAATGAATTGAGAAATTGATACCCCCATAGAAAGATTATCTTTTTATACATGTATACCTTCTTTTTACAAGATACAGGATTCAGAACAGCAATGTATAAATGGAAAAAAGGTAAAAAAAAACACCAACCTTCTTTCCCTTCTTTCCCTTCTTTATCACAAATGTGTCTAAAAGAGAAAACTGAAGACATCTGACAAAGCTGTATGACACAAATCACCAAGGACCTGCACACAAAAAATGACAATAGCATGGAACATGGAACGACATTACAAAAATATTCGATTGTACTGCGTTTATGATACCGACTTTGGACGGTCAATTGAAGTAACAAACGTTACTAAATTGTTGTGGTTAACCGGTTTACGGGCGCCCACCTTCCCACTCACCCCAAAACTAGCATAATCAAAGCAAATTAGATCTATATGACAAAAGTGGCCACGTGCAGACAAATCAAAGAAGATCTGTGTGACAAAAGTCGCCAGGGACAGGCAACGCAAAAGCAAACAAGATCTTCGTGACAAAAGTCGCCAATGACAAGCAAAGCAAACAAGATCTTTATGACAAAAGTGGCCAAGGATAAGCAAAGCAAACAAAATCTGTGTGACAAACGTCGTCAAGGGCAGGCAAAGAAACAAGATCTGTGTGACAAAAGTCGCCACAGACAGGCAAGGCATTTAAGATTTGTAAAACAATCTCACCACGGACAGGTAAAGCAAACAAGTTATGTGTGACAAATGTCGCCAGAAACAGGCAAATCAAACAAGATCTTTATGTCAAATGTCGCCACGGATAGGCAAAGCAAACAAGATCTATATTCTGTATGACAAAAGTCGCCACGCACTTTCGAAACAAACATCTGAAAAATAAAAGTAGCCAAGGACAGGCAAGGCAAGCAAGATTTGCATGACAAAAGTCGCCACGGGCGTGCACAGCAAACAAGATCTGTATGACAAAATTCGCCACGGACATGCAAAGCAAACAAGATCTATGTAACAAAGTAGCCAAGGACAGGCAAGGCAAACAAGTTATATGTGACCAAGGTTGCCACAGACAAGCAAGCAAACAATATCTGTATGACAAAGTCGGCATGGGCAGGTAAGGCAAACAAGTTATGTCACCAGAGACAGGCAAAGCAAACAAGATCTGTATGACAAAAGTCGCCACGGACAAGCAAACAAACGAGATCTGCATGACAAAAGTCGCCAAGGGCAGGCACGGCAAAGTTATGTATGACAAAAGTCATCATGGGCGTGCAAAGCAAACAAGAACATGCCCACATATGAAGTAACATACATTTTAGTCAATTTATTCTAATTGATTCTATTAATTCACCATCATTAATATATCCGTTCTAAACACATTTAGACTTGAAGCTTAGAATCTTTCTATAGACCTACATGTATTGCATTCCTTTTCCAACTATATGTTTTCTTTATCGCATGTTAAAGCTGCAATTCTATTGGACTGGTTTTCTACTTATTATTAGTTATCTGGTCGTACGTGTAGATCCTGTTTTTCGTTGTCTTATTTTGATGCCTGCATCCTCAAGTGTATTCTTTCAGGGAAAGTATTTATCGTAAATTTGGACTTAAGCGTCTTTGATATATCCTGTTGTATCGATTTGTCTTGGTGTCGTTAGCATTACTGGCATATATCTAGCTTAACAATCTGCTTTTATTTAATGTTTAATCGCCGTATATATGATTATAATTCGTTTATTTATTTTCAATTTTATTATTTACTGTAATAAGAGCACTATAGAAATATTATTGTCTATTAAATTAAGACTGTTGCAGAAAAGAGAAGGGTACATCACTGTAATAAGACCGGTAGTATCCATTCTCAATCGTTCATTTCGCGCAAAACCAACCAGTTAACAAGTAATTACATGTATAATGAGGAATAAATATAACATATTGTCCTCTGTAAAATGTCCATTTATTTAGTTTTTAATGTTATATAACCATTCATGAGATAATACTTCAGATTGAAACTTACCTAGAACATAACGTGTATACATACTGTACCACGTTCCAGTGTATGTTGGAAACAACGCCCTATATATGTGATGTCAATTTCTTAATAATTTCAGTTTCTTAGCCGGTACGAGGGGTGTTCTGAAATTATTGTTACTTGCGCAATATCTCGTGGAAATAGTGCTAAATGAGCTTAAAACTACCTCATGGCGTTAGCGTGATATCTGAAGCGTGGTATAGGTAAATTTCTCGCTCACAATTACACTGACCTTGGTGCTGTGTACATTGTTTTGTAGCGTACTCGTTACACTCTATATAAATATGGTTGGCAAGAGAGCTGAAAACGTAATTGAAATTAGGGCCTATATCAAAGGTAGGTCTCTACTTGGCTTAAAGGCGGTAGATATTCATCGTGAGGTGTGTGATATTTATGGGAAGGGTCAAATGTCATATATGACTATTTGTAGGTGGGTTGCTCGATTTAAGTCGGGACACCAGCAGCTGAAAGATGCTGCTCACACAGGTCGCCCTGCAACAACAACAACAAAGCATAACATTGAACGAATTCGGCAAATCCTTGAAAAAGATGCAAGGTACACTGTCAGGCAGTTAGCTAAAATGACAGGCTTGTCCTTAGCACGTATTCACTGTATTTTAAAGAAACATCTTAAGCTGGACAAGATCAATGCCAGGTGGATACCCCATTTACTAACTGACGACCAAAAGAGGTCCCGGGTTGACAAGGCCAAATCCTTATTGAAGAAATACCCCAAATACAGCAAAAAGGCTTTTGATAATTTGGTCACAGGTGATGAAACATGGGTGTATTTTTTCGAGCCCAAAAGAAAATGCTCTAATCGAATCTGGGCAAACAAAAACGCCAGGCGCCCTAGCATTGCTAAAAGAATACGCACCGTGAGGAAGGTTTTGTATGTCATATTCTTGGATAACAAGGGTCCAATCATGCAAATCCCTGTTCCGAAAGGCAAAACTGTCACAGCAAAGTATTATAGAGACGTTGTACTTCGAAAACTGAAGAAAGTCTACAAACGCCGCCGCCCACATACAGGTTTGAAGTACCTCAGGCTCTTGCATGACAATGCGCCAGCACACAAGGTGCGTATTGTAACGGAGTTTTTGAAGGCAGAAAAGGTCACTGTCCTCCCCCACCCTGCATTTTCACCAGACTTGGCCCCCTGTGACTTTTTCTTGTTCCCCAAACTAAAATTTCACCTATCTGGAAAATAATATAAATCAAGAAATGCCCTTGGCTCTGCCATTCACCAGTATTTTATGAGTATACCAATTCAAGAGTACGAAAACTGTTTCCAAAAGTGGATTGATCGGTTGAAACGATGCATAAATGCAGAGGGGGAGTACTTCGAAGGACAGGGCAAAGTAAAATGATCACAATTACTTCTATCAAAAAGAAATCGCCAAAGTAACAATAATTTGGGAACATCCCTCGTATGATGTATGATTCGAAATCTTATAAACTTGGTTGCTTAACGATTCGGGCTTTTTGTACTTGTAAAGGAATATTTTGTACAGTATTTTTCATGAATTATAGGTGTAAACGACCGTAATTGAGATACTTCATACTTAACACAGATGGTGAACCCTACAAATTCATTTTCAAAATCGGTCATACATGTTACTTTTCATTGATAATTGGAGCGGTAGTAGAATGACATGAAGAAATTGCTTGCTTTAAGTTAGCGGATCGCAGATGATTGACAGACAATCTATATGTCTTTTGATGTTATGCCTTGAGCTATAAGACCAATCAATATCGCCTTAACCTCGTTGGGAAGGGAATGGTATGTCTTGGGTCTGTATAATTTCTACAATATGAGTCTGATTAATCTCTTAATCAGTTAATCGAGACAAAGTGGCTAGCAAGATCAGCTTCTATTCGGAAGTTCTCGGGTTCAAATCTAGCCAGTTCCTTGTGATGGCGTATCAATGAGTGACATTTTCATTTCGAGCGCATCAGTGTGATATAATTGCTGACAAATTTTGACCATATTTTCAGCTTTCTAGAAGATGAATTCAGCAGTAAGTTATATTTTGAATTATACAATAGAAGTACTGTCACTGACACCATATAGCTGGAACGAACAAAGAAGTAAACACATTGTTTAATGTCAGTGTTACAATCTCACGCATCTATCATCATGGAGTATAGAGACTTATTCTATTGATGTCCCATGTAGGAGTCCATATCTGTTTGAACCATAGCAGTCTTACCCATCCCAACAGCGTATAACCTTGCAGGGTCTCTTGAGGTCTAGGCTATGACCTTTATTTGTGTGCTTGCTTGATCTTGGGATTCTGAAGCACAATTCGTCAATATAAGGGTTTCATATTAGATAAGATTTATCATATGGACAAATGATTCATACGTATAAATTAAGATACCAAACTTGTAGCCATTTATTTTCATTACAATCGTGTTGATGTAGACGGGAAGAACATTTACGTAGATTTTCTCAGCCATTTGCAATAATGATATACCTTGATTCATTTGCATGAAATTGAAACGTGCAATGAAAATGCTGAAAACTTAATCAAATAAATTACGTTATGATAATTTGGATGGATCTACACATTAATAATGGCGTTGCATCTGTTACTCGAAAACAGATGGAGAGTATAGGACACATGATGTCGACATTAAAAACAGATGAAGATGAAAGGAATATTATGTTGACATTGTTGGAGGGGAGAGAACACGTAATGTCAACATTAAAAACAGATGGATAGAAGAGGATACATGAAGTCGACGACATTGCAAACAGATAAAGAGGAGAGGACACAGGATGTTGACAATGAAACCAGGTGTCGAGGAGAGGACACGTGCTGTCAACGTTGAAAACAGATAGACAGAAGAGGACACATGAAGTCGACGACATTGAAAACAGAGGGAGAAGAAAGGACACAGGATGTCGACGACATTGAAAACAGAGGGAGAAGAAAGGACATAGGATGTTGACAATAAAAACAGATAAAGAGGAGAGGACACAGGATGTCAACAATGAAAACAGGTGTCGAGGAGAGGACACGTGCTGTCAAAGTTGAAAACAGATAGATAGAAAAGGACACATGAAGTCGACGACATTGAAAACAGAGGGAGAAGAAAGGACACAGGATGTCGACGACATTGAAACAGATAGAGAGGAGAGGACACAGGATGTTGACAATGAAAACAGATAAAGAGGAGAGGACACAGGATGTTGACAATGAAAACAGGTGTCGAGGAGAGGACACGTGCTGTCAACGTTGAAAACAGAGGGAGAAGAGAGGAAACAGGATGTCGACGACATTGAAAACAGATAAAGAGGAGAGGACACAGGATGTCGACAATGAAAGCAGATGGAGAGGAGAGGACACATGATGTCGATATTGAAAGTATCAATGGTCCATGCAGATTATGTAGTTGAAACAAAAATTCTCTAAATAGTGACTAGATATGGGAAACAGCTAGATGTATAGAATACAAAATATTAGAAATTCAGAAGGCTGTTTGTAGAAAATCCTACAGAGTAGTGGAAAGGAATCAGTGCAGGAATCAAGACCAGATTCAAAATGCTGTATGTAGAAATTCCTACAGAGTAGTGGAAAGGAATCAGTGCAGGAATTAAGACCAGATTCAAAAGGCTGTATGTAGAAAATCCTACAGAGTAGTGGAAAGGAATCAGTGCAGGAATTAAGACCAGATTCAAAAGGCTGTATGTAGAAAGTCCTACAGAGTAGTGGAAAGGAATTAGTGCAGGAATCAAGACCAGATTCAGGAAATGGTATCCATGTCTATTCTTTCAGTTTTTTTCGACTTATTTATTGTGTTTTGAATGTTGTATGTAAAACTAATAAAGAAGATTATATTAAGAAATTCTGTCGATTTGAAACCATTATCTTGTGTCAAATCTTTACCCTGACGAAATGTACAACAGCGAAATAAGGAATAATTTATTTGATGAGAGTAAATGTACAGCATATGTGTTACATTGTGTATAAAATACCAAACAATATTGAAATATATAAAAACTTTTTGTTTAATTTGCAAACATAAAGAGCACAAACAAAGTAATGTAAAATAGCGTACATCACAATCAATGCAATGTAAATATGAGTGTAGCACATCCAATGATAAGCGTACAACTGTGCAACACATCCAACATACAATGAGCCCACACTGTGCAACATATTCAATGTTCTGAGCCCGAACTCTGCAACATATCCAATGTAATGAGCCCATATTGTGCTACACATCTAAATGTGATGAGCCCAAACTGTACAACACTTAAAATGTAATGAGCCCAATCTGAACTACACATCCATTGTAATGAGCCCGAACTGTGCAACACATTCAATGTAATGAGCCCAAATTGTGCAACACATCCAATGTAATGAGCCCAACCTGTGCAACACATCTAATGTAATGAGCCCAAATTGTCCAAAATATTCAATATAATGAGCCTTAACTGTGCAACACATCTAATGTAATGAGCCCAAATCGTGCAACACATCCAATGTAATGAGCCCAGACAGTGCAACACATCCAATGTAATGAGCCCAACCTGTGCAACACATCCAATGTAGTGAGCCCGAACTCTGCAACACACAATGTAATGAGCCCGAACTGTGCAACGCATCCAAAATAATGAGCTCAAACTGTGCAACATATCCAATGTAATGAGCCCATACTGTGCATAACATCCAATGTAATAAGCCCATGCTGTGCAGCACAAAAGTAATAAGCCCAAATTGTGTAGCATTTCGAAAGTTATTAGTCCAAATTAAAAAAAACCCCAAAACTGTGTAGCATATCCAAAGTAATGAGTCGAGACTATGAAGCATATATAACGTAATGAACCCTGTGCGTCATATTCCGAGTAATAAACCCGATTTCTCAAATCAATAAAAATATCCAATGTAATGAGTCCATATTGTGTACCATACCCAATGTAATGAGCCCAAACTGTGTACCATATCTAAAGTAATGAGTCCAAATTTGTACCATATCCAAAATGATGAGCCCAAAGTATGTACCACATCCAAGGTAATGAGCCCAAACTATGTACCATATCCAATGATGAGCCCAAACTGTAATGAGAAAAGCTACGTAAAAAGAAACTAAAGTACATCTAATGCAGTTTAATCAAAATGTGCAGCAAATTCAATACAATGTTGTCTTTTTCTAACTTTAAATTTTTGTTATTTAAAGTGAGTCATATGCGCAGTTTAAATACAAAAATTTAAGGTTAGAAAAAGACAATGTATATAATGTAAAACAAAAACAAAAACAAAACAAAACCAAAAAAAAAAAAAAATAAATAAATAAATAAATAAAAACTAAAATAAAAAAAAAAAAAAAACAACAAAGAAAAAAGAAGACCAAACACCCCCCTCCGCCCATCAACAACAACGACAACAAAATAAACAATCCCCATCCAAAAAAAGAAACAAAACAAAACAAAAAACTAAAACTCAAAACTCACCTGGTGTACAAAATATGGGCAACACGTTAAGGTTTAGTGCAAGATCATATACGTACGTAAAGAAAACAAATATCAAAGAAAACCTTAAATATCGACGGAAGGAATAGGAAATAGGCAGGAGATGTGGGGAAGGAAAGAGGAAGGGTGAAATGGGTTGGGAATGTAGAAGGCTGCTCCCTTCTTTTCCGCGCCCTCTTCAATGTCTATGATTATTATTTCGAACCACCCCCTTGTCCTACGCCCCTACGTTCAAGATAAGGTAAATCAACAAAGAAATTCAGTTTACAAATAGATAGATATATACAAAAACTGTAAAACTATAAACATAGATAGGAAGACTCATTGAAACTGGCGCGAGAACCATTCTCGAAGGGCTTCTATTAAAGTGTGTTCGTCTGTCGTCTGTTTGTCTCTAGCGTGATATTAGTAGTCTATAGTGAAAATGACATAGACAACTGAAATGCACTGTTTTGTCTTCCTTCTACAATTCAGGATATGGCATAAAACACGTGTATTGTAATATGTATTCCAGACAAAAAATAAATCGTTCTTGTATAGATTTACATATTGCTTCACCAGTAAATTGTGTCAATTTTATCTTTGGCATTTTATAAGTGTAGCAAATAGAACTGAATAATGTATATTTGCCCTTTTGTTGTGGAAATTTAAGACTTTCGAGATTAGTTTAAGTAGTTAACTTCAATTACATACATCAGCCATCATACTAGTAGGATTGTGAAAATCCAGCCTCCCAGGAGTACACACTTTATATGCAATGGTAGAATATATCTTATCAAACGAGGAGGACTTTCTCAGAAGTCAGCAATATGGTGCAATCTGTATGATATATTTCTGAAACGGAGGAATTCCGATTCGTTGATTTTGCTTTGAGAAGATGAATAAGTTTTGTGATGGAGCCATCTTTTCACAGAGGCAAATAGAATTTTTCACCAACCTATATGTTCTATTACTTTCTTACTTTCCAACTTACAAGTTCTGTTTTCAATGTGGATTTGCACGACATCGTATTCTAAACTGATATATTGAGAAACCTTGATACAGACTGTCAGGTTCCAATCTCTATATTAGGACGCTTTTAGGTTTGTATTTCCCTCTGTTGTCGGCTAAGTTACAAGAATCTGTAAAACACGAAATACTCTCGTACTTCAACTCAATGTAGATTTATTCAAATTGAAAGATACAAACAAGACTATAAGGAGACTTGCTTTACTTTGTTTTGCCCCATGAAGACTGTTATTCGAACAACATCAATAATGGACTATTTTTCTTTCATTTTCCTACGCTGTATTTTCGCTTTATGTGTCAGTAATGTCTGTAGAGCACACACTACGATTTATAGTGGAAAGTGATGACACCTCATTACAACTGAAGGAAAACCAGAGAAAAGCTTTTTTGAAAACAATGTTATCATTTGGTAAATCATGTGACGCCCCGAACTATTTCTAACCGACAGTAGAGAGAAATGCGAACCCGAAAACACCCATTGGTAGAGATTAAGCCAGGTCATTAGCAACCACATGACAATGACACGAACTCCGGCTATCGGATTTATATAACCAAGCCTTCATTAAGGTTCTTACTCCCCGGCATTCGCCGGCATGCGCCCTGCAATGATCTATCACAGCTAACTTCCTAAGCGTACGATCGCGCTGGAATGGTTGATATATTATTCCAAAACTACGGAGTGTCTTCCTCATGCATGGCTCTGTCCTCAGACAGGTTCTGTGGTTCTTACTTTAGACCAATTTGGTGATTTGCAAGGGCGGATCCAGGATTTAGTTTCAGAGGGGGTTTCAAAATGCATCCCTGCTTCAATAAAAATTACCTGCAATTGCACCTTTCGTAGGTCGTACAACTTTGATGATTCCTGGGTCTATTTCGGTTTTAAAAAATAAAAAAGATTTTAGATAATGTTGTTGTCTTAATTCCGTTAACCGTAGATGTTAGCCGTTCTGACATTGTTCAAACGTTACTGGTTCCAGACACGAGGAGGCCTCCACGATATAGAACAGTGGGTTTTTAATTATAATAAATTTTTTAATTTATTTTAATTTTTTTTATCAAGAAGGCGTTGTCTCTAAATTTCATTTTAATTAAAAGGAGAAGCATCAGATACAGTATCGATGGCGCATACATTTGGTACTGTGAAGATAAGATCTGTATTAAATATGCACATATATTACTTTTATTAACAATATTCGATAATTCCAAGGGGGTCCAGAACCACAACCCCCCTCCCTCGCTAGATCCGCCCTTGATATGTTTGCTCCTCAAATATTTAGATTTTCACAGTTTCGGTCTTGACCATCACTGAAGAGACATTAGTTCTCGAAATACACATACATGTATAGTGCACTAAAGCAATACCGATATATGTATACGGATATATGTAGATATCTACCGGTATTATACCGCTTCTTCAAACTAATGGCTGTTGTTTTTCGTAAATAGTGCAATTTATCACTCATTCACCAACACGACAATTACTTAGATATGCCTGGAATGAGGTGATTCAATGAATGCAACTGACGCGTCAGAATGTACTTTGTTAACAGCTTACATTTTCTCTAAATATGGACTTGTTATCGGTCCCGTGTCATATAGTAAACCTTCCATCTTGGCAGATTTTCTCCCCGGAATATTTACTATGTAGAAAATCTTACCCCTGGGGAATTGTAATTGTAAATGTTTAATTGTCAGTCCAAACGAAGGCATATATGTCACTCACCTAAGCCTTCAATTTGTCCATAAAGATCTTTAAGAGGTTTTGTTCGAATAATATGCAATGACTACGGAAATGAAGCAAAAAATTATATTTACCGATCAGATCGCTTTTTCGACCAGTTTGGTTGATATGTATCAGCGAATTGGAGCTCTTTTTGGACATTTGGGTTGATGGATCGGATCAAAAAATTAAAGTTTAATGTCTACTATAGTGTCTCAATCTTTTTTTTCTTTTTTTTTTGTTTTGTAATTAGGGCCGCTCGTGAAAATGCAGAAGCTCTGTAGGAGTCACGTTTTCTGTTTGTCTGTCCGTGTGTCAACACTTTGGTTCTGACACGCATGGTCATAGGAACATGTCAGTTTCATATGTAGATTGATGGTAGGGAAAGAAAGACAAGTATAATTTATAATGTCAAAGTGGTCAGAGGTCACGAAGAAATGTATAAGGTTATTATTTTTGTCATTCCCATTTGGATATGATTCATCTCTCAGGTAGTTTAGAACAACGCCAATATTGGGGGGGGGGGGGGTTGCCAATTTTATATTTAATACAATTAATTTTTGGGGTTTTTTTTAATTCACATTGAAACATACATACATATATACACACATACACACATACACACATACACACACATACACACACACACATACATACATACATACACACACACATACATACATACATACATACATACATACATACATACATACATACATACATGCATACATACATACATATGATGATGATGAAAATATAAATGATGATGATGATAATATCAAGAATTGTTTTCGGTTTAATTTATTAGAATGCAATTCCGGATTTAGGGGGACACTTTACTATATTGTAAACCTTCCGAGGGGAAGATTTTCTGTGCAAAAAAAAAAAAAAAAAACCCTTCTGGAGGTAACCTATGTAAACCTATCGGGGGAATATTCTTTACATAGTACACCTTCCAATGGAAATTTTACAATGCAGAAGGTTTACTATATGACACCGGTACTATCACGCTCTCCAAAACAATACCCCACGAGAGTGCCATCCTCGAAGTCGGTGTGACGTCACAGTTTTTATTGGTCTATGTACATGTATCAATGTGTATCAATCAATCTCCTGTATCAATTCTAAAGGGGTTTGCTCATAAAACACGATTGGAAATGTGTAAAACATGTATTCTGTTTCGAAGTGTACGTGTTTGAGCAATGAAATATTTTAATTATTCCTTTTTACCAAATTCCTTTAGGAATACGCTTTGGTCTTTATGATAAATCCGATGTTTTACCCCAAATTTTCCGAATGCCCATTATCAAATATTCGAATGTGCAACATCAGACATTAATGCACGTAGCACATAATATACTTTAGATATCACTCAGGTTTTGTGGAAATAATATTTACATGAAGTTGTATTAATTATATCAATATGACATAATATATTTTCTGTGTACAAAACAAATGTTGCAACCTATAACTGCGGTCATGGGAAGTAACTCTATCAAGCACATGTCCTGGTACAGCTTATTATGTTTTGCTGTGATAACTGCGACGTCATTCGATAATATTGAAAGTGATGCACTAATTAGTAATTGAAAATTCTTTTGCAATATGATGCAAACAGCGCCTATCAGTTATTCATAAACTGAATTGATTTCTTGTATTTCTAGGCGTTAGAACTGATTCTAAATCACAGCCTGTAAAATTATAAAAACTGCGCGTATGCTTAGCGGAGTGTCTACAACGTCCCGAGTTTTGTTATTACTGCATTCATGTCAGGAAGAAATTGCAGTTTTAAGTGTGGTTAAATACATGTCATAGACCAATTTGGTTATTGTGGAAGGACATTTTGGAGCATTTCTATAAATAAATATCGGTGTAAAAATGGACAGAGATTCGAATCGTCTAGATGTTTAACCACCCTTACCTTTATATCGTAAGGACTATTCCAGGCGTGTTTAGAATTGGACAATTTCCAGAGTATAGATGTGAGATAAGTATGGTATATATAACTTACATGAGAAATAGCTGCGCGAGGTTTTGGTAATATACATTTGTCTACAACGCTATTAAAATAGGGCCACGTCTGGTGGTTAACCTGTAAGATTGTACATGTCGTCCGTAGCAACGCAGAAAAGATCATGAGAGAACGAACTAACGGTCCCTACCTTCCCATCCGGAAAGTATGGAAAGCTGTAAACACACATATTTTACTATATGAAGTGTAGAACAAAGCAAAGAATACAGTTATTGTAATTGAAAAATACTAATAAAACTGATTAAAAGATGAGTTAAAACATAGCTATAGAGTTTTGGAAAGTCTATTAATCACCCAAAATTGTATGGCTCTCAGAACTTTAAGTACTCTTATCTCTTTCTACATTCTTTATATCTGGTGTCTTATTATAGACTCTATTTTCATGTTTGAGTCCTGAACTTTAAGTACTTTTATCTCTGTTTTACATTTTTTATATTTGGTGTCTTATAAAAGAGTATAATGTCAAGTCTGAACCCTAAACGTTTAGTACTTTTATCTCTATTCTACATTCTTTATGTCTGGTGTCTTATACTAGAGTCTATTTTCATGCCTAAGTCCTGAACTTTTGGTACTTTTATCTCTGTTCTACATTCTTTATTCTCTGGTGTCTTTTTATACCGACAGGGTGTATTTTCATGCCTGAGTCTAGAACTTATAGTACTTTTATCTCTATTCTACATTCTTTATGTCTGGTGTCTTATTATAGACTATATTTTCATGTCTGAGTCCTGACCTTATAGTACTTTTATCTCTATTCTACATTCTTTATGTCTGGTATCTTATTATAGAGTCTATTTTCATGCCTGAGTCCTGAACTTTAAGTACTTTTCATTCTGTTCTACATTCTTTATGTCTGGTGTCTTAATATAGAGTCTATTTTCATGTCTGAGTCCTGAACTTTTAGTTTTTTATCTCTATTCTGCATTCTTTATGTCTGGTGTCTTATTATAGAGTCTATTTTCATGCCTGAGTCCTGAACTTTAAGTACTTTTCTCTCTGTTCTACATTCTTTATGTCTGGTATCTTATTATAGACTCTATTTTCATGTCTGAGTCCTGACCTTATAGTACTTTTATCTCTATTCTACATTCTTTATGTCTGGTGTCTTATTATAGACTCTATTTTCATGTCTGAGTCCTGACCTTATAGTACTTTTATCTCTATTCTACATTCTTTATGTCTGGTATCTTATTATAGAGTCTATTTTCATGTCTGAGTCCTGACCTTATAGTACTTTTATCTCTATTCTACATTCTTTATGTCTGGTGTCTTATTATAGAGTCTATTTTCATGTCTGAGTCCTGTCCTTATAGTACTTTTATCTCTATTCTACATTCTTTATATCTGGTGTCTTAATATAGAGTCTATTTTCATGTCTGAGTCCTGAACTTATAGGTTTTTTTTATCTCTGTTCTACATTCTTTATGTCTGGTATCTTATTATAGAGTCTATTTTCATGTCTGAGTCCTGACCTTATAGTACTTTTATCTCTATTCTACATTCTTTATGTCTGGTGTCTTATTATAGAGTCTATTTTCATGTCTGAGTCCTGACCTTATAGTACTTTTCTCTCTATTCTACATTCTTTATGTCTGGTGTCTGATTATAGAGTCTATTTTCATGTCTGCGTCCTCTGTTAATCCCTATGCATGTTATTAGTAAGTACCTTACATAACATTCAATATTCGATAAGATGTTAAATATTGTTGAGCATTTTTTTTCAATACAAACTTTCGTATTTGTCTTTCACAGAATTCCTTCTTATTCTAATTTCTCGACTAATTATCCCTACACTTCCTTTTCATTACACTGAGCTATTGACGGATGTCTGATTTCGGTAACATCAAATTTTAGAAATTGTTATTTTTTGTCAATCAAAGAACATTTCCATATGAAACCGAGAAACTAAATCTGACGTGGGAAACAATCTCTCAAAGAACAAAGAACTTCACGAGGTATGTCTTGTGATACACGCAACACTCGAGGAGCAAAGAACTTGATGCGATATGACTAATCATAATCACATCCATTCATGTGAGGTATGCTTTAAAACGTTTACCGTGTCATGAAACCTTTGGCTTTACTTTCTCATTACTAACGTCTATTATGTCATGGAACATCTTGGATTACTATCTCATTACTAGCGTCTATTATGTCATGGAACCTCTGGCTTTACTATCTCATTACTAACGTCTATTGTGTCATGGAACTTCTGGCTTTACTGTCTCATTACTAACGTCTATTATGTCATGGAACCTCTGGCTTTACTATCTCATTACTAGCGTCTATTATGTCATTGAACCTCTGGGATTACTGTCTCATTACTAACGTCTATCATGTCATGGAACCTCTGGCTTTACTATCTCATTACTAACGTCTATTATGTCATGGAACCTCTGGCTTTACTGTCTCATTACTAGCGTCTATTATGTCATGGAACCTCTGGCTTTACTCTCTCATTACTAACGTCTATTATGTCATGGAACCTCTGGCTTTACTGTCTCATTACTAACGTCTATTATGTCATAAAACCTCTGGCTTTACTCTCTCATTTTTAACGTCTATCATGTAATGGAACCTCTGGCTTTACTCTCTCAATACTAACGTCTATCATGTCATGGAACCTCTGGCTTTACTGTCTCATTACTAATGTCTATCATGTCATGGAACCTCTGGCTTTACTCTCTCATTACTAAAGTCTATTATGTCATACAACCTCTGGCTTTAATCTCTCATTACTAACGTCTATCATGTAATGGAACCTCTGGCTTTACTCTCTCAATACTAACGTCTATCATGTCATGGAACCTCTGGCTTTACTCTCTCATTACTAACGTCTATCATGTCATGGAACCTCTGGCTTTACTCTCTCATTACTAACGTCTATCATGTCATGGAACCTCTGGGATTACTGTCTCATTACTAACGTCTATCATGTCATGAGACCTCAGGCTTTACTCTCTCATTAATAACGTCTATTATGTCATGGAACCTCTGGCTTTACTGTCTCATTACTAACGTCTACCGTGTCATGGAAACACCGGCTTTACTGTCTCATTTCTCACGTCTACCGTGTCATGGAAGCACTCGCTTTATTTTCTCATTACTAACATCTATCATGTCATGGAACCTCTGGCTTTACTGTCTCATTACTAACGTCTATTATGTCATGGAACCTCTGGCTTTACTCTCTCATTACTAACGTCTATCATGTCATGGAACCTCTGGCTTTACTGTCTCATTACTACATGTAACGTCTTTCGTGTCATGCATCCTCTGGCTTTGTTGTCTCATTACTATCGTCTACCGTGTCATAGATCCACGGCGTTACTGTCTCATTACTAACGTCTACCATGTCATGGGTCCTGTGGCTTTACTGTCTCATTGTTAACGTCTTCCGCGTTATGGAACCAGTGGATTTACTGTCTCATTGCTAACGTCTACCTTGTCATTGAACTTTTGGCTTTACTGTCTTATTGCTAACGTGCACCATTCCATGGAACATCTGATTTTACTGTCTCATTACTAACGTCTACCTTGTCATTTAACTTTTGGCTTTAATGTCTTATTGCTAAAGTGCACCATTCCATGGAACCTCTGATTTCACTGTCTTATTACTAACGTCTTTCGTGCCATGGATCCTCTTGTTTTACTGTCTCATTACTAACGTCTACCTTGTCATTGAACTTTTGGCTTTACTGTCTTATTGCTAACGTGCACCGTTCCATGGAACCTCTGATTTTACTGTCTTATTACTAACGTCTACCTTGTCATTGAACTTTTGGCTTTACTGTCTTATTGCTAACGTGCACCATTCCATGGAACCTCTGATTTTACTGTCTCATTACTAACGTCTACCTTGTCATTGAACTTTTGGCTTTACTGTCTTATTGCTAACGTGCACCATTCCATGGAACATCTGATTTTACTGTCTCATTACTAACGTCTACCTTGTCATTGAACTTTTGGCTTTACTGTCTTATTGCTAACGTGCACAATTCCATGGAACATCTGATTTTACTGTCTCATTACTAACGTCTACCTTGTCATTGAACTTTTGGCTTTACTGTCTTATTGCTAACGTGCACAATTCCATGGAACATCTGATTTTACTGTCTCATTACTAACGTCTACCTTGTCATTTAACTTTTGGCTTTACTGTCTTATTTCTAACGTGCACCATTCCATGGAACCTCTGATTTCACTGTCTTATTACTAACGTCTTTCGTGCCATGGATCCTCTTGTTTTACTGTCTCATTACTAATGTCTACCTTGTCATGGAACTTCTGGCTTAACAGTCTCATTTCTTACGTCTTTCGTGTCATGTATCCTCCAGCTTTACTGTCTCATTAACAACGTCTATTGTGTCATGAAATGAGTGGATATATATAAATAACATCCTTCTTTCAAACGCTTCATTCGCATTTGTATACCTTAAATACTTAGAGGCGGATCCGGGTGGAGACGTCTAAAAGATTACCATGCCTATTTTAGTCTCATTATTTAAGAACGAAAGATCAATCATTTTGAAGAATATATTCTTGATATAATATTGTATTGTCTGCTCTCGCTGTACAATCAACATTTATTGAACGACGTCGCATGAAGGATTTTGATTTTGTTTTATGCTTTTGTTTTGTTTTTGTTTTTGTTTTGTTTTGTTTTGTTTTGTTTTGTTTTTGTTTTTTGTTTTTGTTTGGTTTTTTTTTTGCTTATTTGCATTACAGTCAACTCTCGTTACAACGGTCATGTCTGTTTCTAGGAATCTTGCCGTTATTTCGAATATGCTGTTTAAAGATTGTTTTGTTCTGTTTTTGTTTTTTGTTTTTTGTTTTTTTGTTTTTTGTTTGTTTGTTTGTTTGGTTTTTTTTTTTTGCTTATTTGCATTACAGTCAACTCTCGTTACAACGGTCATGTCTGTTTCTAGGAATCTTGCCGTTATTTCGAATATGCTGTTTAAAGATTTCCCACCGTTATCTACGTATTCTACTATACATACTGGTATACATGTACGAGTTATTTCCGTTTACCTCTATAGACGTCGATTCTTCATTCTTAATTGGTGACAGACAAAAACTACATGTGTACAGATAATATTCTATGTTAATCATAGTCATCTTTAATAATGGCAAAAAAGAGTGCGCCACTTCTTCTTAGGTGGTTCTGTCATGTTTTAGAAATTTTACGATCCGTAATCGTGTTCGACTCAATTTGAAGTGTTAAATAAATCAGAATATTTTAATTAATAAAACATAATTTAGATACCCCTATAAGTTAAACGCAAAGACGTAATAAATGAATGTGAGCTATTGATGAATAGATCATGGGTGTCGTATGTGCGTATGCCACTTCTTGGATAATTAGTGCTTTTATCTTTTGAATTAAGTTCTTTATTAAACCATAGGTACAAGTATTCTTATATCAACAAGGCAAATAACAGGCTTCATGGTGTATGTGTTCAATAGTCAAAGAAAGGTAATTAACGAGATCCGTGATTGGCTGATGTGGTGTAGGGAGAGAGGGACTACTATTTCAATATATTAGGAGCTGTGATTGGATGGAATTATTTGATCTATGTATAAATAAAGATTGATTCTGCTGTAAAATCATGAATTTTTATCTCATTTCGCTAATGTAAAAATTTAATGACCTAAAAAGGGGTGGTTGTTTACATTTGAATTTTGGCCAATTTTTGGGGGTATCCCCCTTCCAGCATTATTTTCTCGAAATTAAGGTGGATAACCTATGGTAAACTGTTAAAATTCTGATAGAGGAGGGTCTGACAAACATTTCGATATGTGGATTATATATATCTAAAATGTAGGATGTTGTGTAAATCTTGCTGGAAGTTCGGTAATTTAACATGGGACCCTATGGGAAATGGAATTACTATGCTTTGACCTAATGCGATTCCGCGATCTACCGTGAAATCTATATGCAAATGGCCATTTATCTAGATCGGCAATTCAGGTATTCTTATGGTATATCGAGTTTTAGAGGATGTGAAAAGGCACATTTGTTCGCAATAGGCGCCACCGGTGCTGGAAGGCAAAAGAACAGAAATAAGAATATGTAAGTTTGTTGCTGGCGAATTTCCGCCGGTATCCGAATATGCTGGTATATCGAGTGACTGTGTAACGAGAACTGTATTTTCAGTGCTTGGCATCAATATGAAAATCTGTGTGCATTTTTATATTGTTGCACAAACATAACAAAACAAAAAAGCAAAATTAAATCAATAATTTGAATTCTACCGCAATTAATCTTCGTAATTCAATTCATACTCTGGACATGAATAGCTACGATCGAGAAAGTGGTAAATTTTGGTCCTCATTGATGAAATCATTGCTTCATCAAACGGTTCAAAAATCAATAAAACCATAAAAAATAAAAGGATAACATTAAACTGTAATGTTTGTCTTATGTTAAAAACTGATAAAACTAAGCTTTGTCGCCTTTATCAAAATAATTTGAAGTTCTTGTGACCCAGACAGGCATCCATAGACTATTACTTAGAGCCGGACGTAGATGCGTCGTATTTTGTGTACGGTGTGCCATGTCCATGAAGAATTGATGTAATGTGGCTGAAATAATAAGATTTCTTTTATTGACAAAATAAGATTAGGTAAGAAATATGTGTAATATCTATTGGATAATATCTTATCTTCTTTCGAATTGACAGCTGGTGCTTTACGTAATGCGACAAAATTATTCTCGATTAAGAGAACTATATAATATGTACAACTAAAAGGAGTAGAACACAGAAATTAAGATCAAGGTTGTGTCTGAATTATTTCTTTGAGTATATAGATAAATAAATAGTAGTAAAAGGAAAGAAATACCCATAACTCACAGTATAAATGTGGGTTATTAATCGAGACATATAGATAATAATAGAAAATTACATATAGATAATACATTGTAATAGAATATTACATATAGATAATACATTGTAATAGAAAATTACATATAGATAATACATTGTAATAGAAAATTACATATAGATAATACATTGTAATAGAATATTACATATAGATAATACATTGTAATAGAATATTACATATAGATAATACACTGTAATAGAAAATTACATATAGATAATACATTGTAATAGAATATTACATATAGATAATACACTGTAATAGAAAATTACATATAGATAATAGTAATAGAATATCAGAATATATATACATGATAATTTTGTGCACAAGATGCGCATTTCGACAACTTACAATGTATGTGATTGGAATTCTCATAATATATAGATAAAATTCGAGAAATGATTACATATAATCTCCATATGAGACAGAAATCTTAGGATTATCTCCAATAGGATTAAGCTAATTGTTCTATTTCATGATAAGTTTCTGATCAATAGTGTTGCATGCGGTGTAACAGATTTTTGTCTCTGGTAGCTGTCGATCACAGAATGCACTCGTCCAAAACGATTTAAGTTCTAGTAAGCAATGATTAGCAGATTTCGATTATTTTGGCATATGTGATGGTTTTCATCATCCAGCAGACGCGTCCTCTCTAATGGCGTCCTTAGTGTGTGTTTCGTGCCAAACGTCTACGTTCGATCTTACAGTTATTGTACAAACGTTTGTATACATCATAATATTATCACAGTTGTCGACGTTCTTTGCTAAACCTTACTAAGCACAATGTACTTTGTTAATTGAAACGTTTTTTTCTGGCATATCTATTTGAATATCTCATCACCTTAAACACGTTAATAATGTAAATTTGGAATTATAAAGCTAATGGTTGATGCCGGAAAATAAACAAAAATTAGCTGGATATCTTTGTTCAATAGAAAAACAAAAATACGAGACGGTCTGGTGTTGACTATAACATATAAACAACAACAGGCGATTTCGTTTATATGTTTTTCAAATACCAAGCCTGCGTGGCCTAGTGGTATCACGCTCGTCTCCCGATCGGGAGGTCGGGGTTCGAGTCCTGCCCTGGTCATGCCGGTGTCCTGTCTTTCGGATGAGACAGTAAAAACCGAGGCCCCGTGTCGTGATATGCATGGCACGTTAAAGATCCCTCACTGCGTCTGGTGGGTCCGTTGCAAAGGTCAAAATTTGTATGCCCCGCATCAGGCAGATGTCTTCACCATATACGTGAAATATTCGTGGTGTGACGTTAAATAAAAGTCAATCAATCAAATACCAAGTATTATAACCCCCCCCCCCCTCCCACACACACACACACACACACACACAAAACACTGATTAAAACGATATGACCGTATTAAAACGTTGACATTTCTAGAAACATTCGCCACTCAACCGTGAAATGTTTAATTTGATATGAAATCATACACATATACACATAAAAGTAACCTCACAGGCACAGCATCAAGCCTGTGGACCATCTAAGGACTGAAATTAACATAAAACCATCGAACCTGTGGACCTTCTAAGGACTAAAATTAACCTTCATAGCAAAACTTTATAAGATAGGCAGACACGCAGACCAATATCATCAATCTATAGACCAAAGTTGTTTCGCAATCCCAGCAAAACTAAATGAATAGACTAGATAAATGAATAAACAAGCAAAACTTAAATTCAATTTTAATTTTTATTTTTTGGATATAATTAACAGGAAATTAAAATGTAACGAAATAGCTATAGGGAAGAGGAGACACTGGTGGTTGTAACATATTGTTTATTATTGACGTACTGTGTTCTTTGATCAATACAATACCATCTGCCTTTAGATCACTACTGCAATGGTCTATATATGAAAATATGTACTGTACTGTAACCGATAAATCAATCTATTTTCGATGTTATCTACTCTTGAATTTGATATTTTGTTTTTTAATAGAGCATGCTACTGATTTTTTTGTTTGAATCATTCTATCTTCTTACGTAGAACACTGCATTTCTCATTTGAATTATTTTACGTCGTACTAGAAAAAAAACCCGGTTATTAATCAGTTTACAACGCAGAGTGTATATATACAATGAAGGTTGTTATAAATGATATAACTTATACAAATGTCATTTTCTAACTTTCAATTATTTGAAATATAAAATATAAATTACTCGAAAATAAGTTAGGAAATTTAACATGTATGTAGGCATCCTGTACAGTTTCAAAATTTCCCTGAATATGCACTAATGGTTCAATTTTAAAATACTGTTTGAAATCAACCATTCATTAGATAAACAGATTATAAATTGACTTCTTACTATTATTTCAACAAACACATACATACCTGAATTGTCACCAAAATTTTTACCTAATGTAAAACTCGTACCTATCTTGAGGCAGCTAATGTAAATACATCATGCCACATGACAGTTTTCCTTTTCTTTTAGGTTGTATATTTTAGATAAAGCATATACTTGTGAAACCCAAGAAAATGGAATGCTATGAGACAGGGAGCATCATGTCATCGGGAGTTATAGAGGCATCATTAATTCCGGAATAAGTTATCCGTCGTGACCCGCTGTTTAGAATCGATATAGGATGCCAACTGCATTACTAACAATGATGAAGCGTTGGGTTACCGATAAACCCAGAGACTTCATTGATGTAATACCATCGACTAATTAATACAGTCCGAATATTAAAACAGGCGATGAAATACAGGGAACAGAGTTTGGATATACTTTACGCAGAAAATAACTAGTTGAGTAATGCCAGCACGTTCTGAAAACTTCTGTGATTTTACAACTTCAGTGCGGTGTCAGAGTTGGTAGAATAATTCGGTATAATCGAGTGATATATGTACATGTAGGACATCATGCGTAATTTGAATTATTTGAATTGTCTATACGTCATAGTGATGATTTTCCTTATATTTCTTTTTCCTACCATGTTACACGCCTCAAAGAAAACGGTGACGACCGGTCTACATTTGCTGATGTCTTACAGTTCGCAATTCAATAGTGGTATTTCAAGTATAGTTCCTAGAATGCAACATTCTGCAGAGAAACAATTAAGAAAACGTGGATACGATTATATTGTCTCTATAAAGCACACCGTTGTTGATGAAAATAATCCTAGGGAAGTACTTAAATTATTTTGTGACACGATTTTCAAAGATAAAGTGAACACAATTTTTTATTTGAAACTTAACACCCGTAAGGAAGTTCATACGGAGGACTATTTGGTGACCATGGCGACTATATTGGGCTATCCAGTCATATCATGGGATCCGGAATATCCAGGCGCATTACAGGTTTGCTATTTTAGTTTGCTGATTTGATTTTATTGTCATTTGACGCCATTTGATGATAGTAATTTGTTTTTATAAATACTGCCAAACCTGCTTACAAAAGCCTTCATAAACAGAAATCACATAATTGTTCTAGAGATTTAATTTATGGTCAAGGCACAAAATGTTGTCGGAGATGAAATTTTATTTAACATGTACGAATGAAACAGTAAACAGACTTGTATGAAAAAAACCCCAAAGAAACAAAAATAGATAATGGAAAAAAGAACAAATGCGAATAAATAAAAATTGTAATGAACACAGAATGAACAAATACAGAGAAAGAAAAATGTGCCTCTAAAGAATATAACCACAAACATCAATCTGCCTCTTAAGAGCCATCAAAGATCAGATAAACTGACTGTCATGCTATGGAACCCCCCCCCCCTCCCTCGAAAGATACAGGTGCATATTTGGTGTACTTTCTCCCTATAGCAAATAATTTTGTGGTCAGTCTTTATATGCATTGTCTGATACACTGTATTTTTCGCATTAGAATATTAATGGCTGAAATTACTTCCTATTGAAACATTCAAATGACCGATTTTGTTTTGTTTCTTTTCTTTGTAATGTTATTAAATATTCACTAAACGTTGATTTGTACAGGTGTTATTGCACATGTTGTACGTTCAATTAAGTAAATATAACAGAAATATACAATTTATCTACATGTTAAACATAGATCTTTTGCGTTAGCTTCTATAAAATATATTTTATCCGTAAAAACAATACTCAAATACATATGCAGCCTTTATAAAAGGTTCCTTTCGGCACGTACTAAAGCGCGTACAACAGATCACATGACTGACAGATGTCACTGATCAGTCTTACACAACAATACGTGTAAATTTCATTTTTCGAGAAAACAACAGAAAAAATGAAACCAGTCACTCTTTCAAATATTACATTAGTACGTCGAATATATACGTTTAGTAGTGAGTACGTACTTTTAGTATATCAGATACCTTAATGGTGAGCTTCAAAAATGGTGAAATCGTCTTCGGAACAATAAACCGGGTATTTGAATTCCTCATTATACTTGTGGATTACCAAGATTGCATTTAGAATCAAAGTAAGATATATCTCATGTTATTCTTAATTGCCTGTATGTCCTGCTGGCAGGAAATCGCCAAGGCTAATTTTCAACACAGACTATGGTCTTTGAAATCTTGTTGCAAAACAGATAACTGGTGATTTAACAGTTTAGTAGAAAACGTAATACAGATTTGTGAGTCTGACAAACTAATTAAAATCTGTCCACTTAAGTTCCAAAATGTGTAAAAGATCGTAGAATAACACAAGTGACAGATTACATTTCATCAGACTGTGTGTTGAAAATTGACGGCTTTATAGTGCTCACCAGCTTATCGAAAAAAAAAAAAATATAGCGGGACATTGGGCGGGGGACTCACCACCACCACCACCACCATCATCATCATCATCATACCACAGAATTTCTAGAATAGGCCTTTCTATGGATATACTTTAAATTTTTCCACAGCATTCACGTATTTAACATTCAAAACTGATAAATGGCATTGCACGTAATAGCAATAAAACCTTAACCAATGGCAGATGTGTTTTTCTGAAAGTGATTTGCCCCAATCCACAGATACAATTGAATATGCCAGTCAAAGACAGTGGATGATAAATAATTTGTACGGCGTATCCAGTCCTCGCTTGGCTAAATCTTTACGTTGGATGGTCAAATAATTTCACTGTAAAATACGAGATACCTCTGCATTTCACGTAGAAACGAACATAATGCTTATTGTGTCTTAAAACTGCTCTAGAATTAAGTACATGGGAATAAGATGATAAACCTGACTATATAAAGCAGGTACAGCATCAAACATCTGTTGTTTTATTCCTCTTTCTATATTGTTCTCCTAAATTTTCTTAATTTTTGTTTGACTTCCATCAATTGTCTAGGCCATGGGCAACGATCTTTAACTAGCTCAGATTATCCATACAATGGACTCACCTTAGGTATTAATCGATTGACGATCCCATTACATTTCGATTCGGGTGGCGAAACATTGAACTCTCAGTTATGACTGTTTTTTGAAAACTTGACAAAATTATAGATATATGAAGAGGACAAATAACAACAGCACGTCCCTTTATATTACCTCTGCCTAATCTGACGAGCCGAGATTTCACATCCTGTCTAGGAGTAGGAGCTGAAGATCAATACTGAAATAATTTTCCTCTGATCATTAGTATCGCAGCTGTACGAAATTTACTTTAAATGATACCTTAAAATCACTTATCCAATGTTAAAACCCATGTATGTTGTCAATTTGGGAACCATAATTGAAGACGAAGGGACAATTTGTATATAAGTGAATTTAACTCTACTTGTTCATAGGGAAGTTGGGTTGACATTCAAGTGTTCTGAACACAGAAGTCCAATCAATATGTGACAAAAAGAATTCTAACTTACAAGCACGATGTTTTAAGTCTAAGTACTTGAAAAAAAAAGTTTTCAGAGCATGTTTGCCTGTATTTGTCCAAAGGCGAGTCAAAAGCTGATTCATTTCCATTTTCCGTAGTCGTATTAGGTCTTTAAAAAGGTTCAAAATGTTTAAAATGCAAGCTTCGGTCAATATCTTCTTAATCATGTAAACGAATCAAGACTTTACAATGGGTACTTGCATTGGTCGCTTCATATTCAGATGATCATTTGAATTCGGCATATCTCAGAAAACTTAATACTGCTTCATCCAAGCATTGTCCTACGTTATTGTGGTGAGACTATTTCCCACTATGGAATATACGGTCCAAAGTGCAGATAAATTCTTATGAAGCAAATTGAATTGTGTGAAGAAGTATTCTACGACCGGAACTGGTGTTATATCGCCGTTACACCTACAGCAAGAAACCATGCTGGATTCCTAGAAATTGAAGGTGAGACCTGGAATGGGTTCAGAATTGTAGCGGCTAGCCGCGTCGCTAGGTTTGTAGACATCGCTTTTCCTGAAAACGTTTGTGAATTAGTGGCTGTATTGATATAATTTGTTTCTTTAAAAATTGTATTATTTTACATAGTATTAGGCATCTATTAATTGTAAATATTAAAACCAACACGATTATTCATTTTATTTCCGTAAAGCAAAGGCAGTCGAATATGATAACATTCCATGAAATAGTTAATCTTTTCCTAAAATTTTCACTATGATTTTGAAACACAAAATTAACTAAACGTGTTTGTGCTGGATAGTGTTACGTAGCGGAAAGCCTAATTACATAGGTGCTAGGATTCGGCACGCACCCTCAGGTGTCTTTTGTTTGGCTAACCACACCTGCCATGACTACACAGTCACATTTCAACATTGCACATGAGATTAACGTAGTCTGTCATTTAACAGAGTGGATACAAAATCCATCTAAATATGCCATTTATGGAGACGGAATAAAACCTTTCACTCCCAAATAGTGTAATAATCATGAAGTTATTAGAAATAGTATAAAAACCTTAAACAACTCAAACGTTAATTGAGTTTTGCGAATTGTAATAAATATTCTTATTGCAGTCGCAAAAGAAAATGAAGGATAATTTGAAGAGACATATTATTATGAAAACCGAGAATGTGTTCAAACAGCATATTCATGATGACAATTGAAAGCTACCTCTCTGAAATTATCAGGGCTTTTGTAGGATACATTTTTTTCTAAAATTCTTTGTGGAGCTTGGTAGTTAATGTACACGGTTTGTAATTTTATTTAACTGAGTGTTTTTCACATATAAAGACGATTTTCACTTTTTGCATGACTATGAATATTACAAGCAAGTCCCATATTACCCATTAATTTCACGTTGTCAAGGAGTTGTAAATCACTCTTTATATTTGATTGCAGAATGTAATCACTCTAAGCACTCCATGTATCATCCTACCTCATCTCATGCATCACAATTATGGAGAGGTTGTCTATATATCTCCATAAACATGTCATAAAACGAAATATGTTTTGCTTGGTGAGCTTTTATTCCTTTGAATCAAGCTTAACACATCAACAACATGCCATGAGAAAATTAGGGTTATTTCTTCATTCATGGGGTTGTTTTCCTATGAGGAAGGTTGTAGTGTATTTTGGATTATACTTGAGTTAAGTTATATGTGATTTACTGAACTTTCTGTCCCACAAATTACTCGTCTGTTCGTACAATTACCATCCATATATAGATTGAATTTCTGTAAAATTGTTCGCTTTTTAAACGAAAAATAGAGAATGCAAACAAGTCATGACTTGGAGGCAAAATGTTACCAATCCGCCAAACTTTAATGGTGTTATCCTTGGTTGCTGTAGATTTAAACATGACCATCTGTGCTTCAACCAAAGGTTTTAACCACTATACTATCTCTAAAGAAAGAGGAATAACTGAGTATAACACAATATGATTGGTTTGCACCACGTAACTGACTGGCAGTACGAACCGTGTTCATACGTTAACTCCATGGGTATGGCATTTACATCTGGCTGAACCGCCGGGGTCTCGTCATGTCAATATATTGAAGAAGCATATTTAGATTGTGATTAATAGATTTTTACTTTCTGAAAAGTGATAACAACAGTTGAAGTCATTCCCTTATTAAGTATTCAGTCCTTGATTTGGGAAAGTTCCCCTTTTCCACAGCGCTTATTCGCTTCAAACTGATATGAGGACATAAACCTACTACCCAATAATACAGCCCCCAAATAAATGTTATTCTAATTATATAACGTTAACCAATATAAAATTAATTGTGTAACGTGTATTAAGAATATATATATATGCCCTTGTGTTGTGTTGATTGCATGGTCCATCTTGCTCGTGTTTTCATGTAAATGATAAAAAAAAACTTTACTTTTAAGTAAAAACTTGTTCTCATTTATTCATCCTTTAAAATCTCGGTAAAATCTTTTATTGCAAGAAGTATAAATCAGTTTTGACATCGTGTGACTTTATTTCAATAATCACATTTCGTCAGTACTTTATCTTTCGTATCCGGCAAGTCACAATTCCTCACGTTGCGTAAACTTGCAATTTTGATGAACGGAATTGCCAACACGATTCTACGCATTTGGGCATCAAATGGAGCAAATATGTAACATATACAATGTATAAACATTAAGCAAACGATCACTAAGAATAACTTAGCCCCGATCTGTCGTCTAAACGTTCCACACACATTTCTTCCCAATCTGTGTCAAATTTGCCGGTTTGCTTATACATAGTCTGAATCATCCACATGTTTGATTCTGCTACCGAGATGCAGTAACGCAAACGTGTGGATGATTCAGACTACATGTAAACAAACCGGCAAATTTGACACAGAGAAAAAAGGTGTGTACAGCCGTCAGACGACAGATCGGGGGTAAGTTATTATTGCCGATCGTTTGCTTAATGTTTATATATGTCAGATATTTGCTCCATTTGATGCCGAAATGCATAGAATCGTATCGGCCATTCCATTTATCAAAATTGCAGTTTTATGCAACGTAAGGATTGTGGCCCTATCATTCATATAGGGCCACTACTTGCAGCTAATTGTAAATGTAAAAATACTTTAATGCGCAGAAGAGTAATGGCCTAACTGGTGAAATGGACTTCATACTCTCCTATGGTAATTCATTGACGTTATAGATTATTACATTCTTTTCAGGAACAAAAGGAATCTATGATATTACAAATGGCACCAACAATCTATCACCAGAGCAGACTAATGGTAGAAATATTAAAGAAATATAATTGGACAGAGTTTAGCCTCGTGACAACAGCAACATCACACCATCTAGAATTTATCAACTCCATATCGTCTATAGTGAAACAGTACAACGAAGACATTGATTTCAAAAAGCAGTTCCGGTAAGTTTAAACTGCCCCTGTTCTGTTCCTTTACAAACTGGGTATAAAACGTGGTACCTTGTGTTCTCTATAGCGTCTTATACAAAGGTGGTCTCCATGTACGCTTTAGCAGTAAAGCAAAAAGGACGTCATCACTCACTCAACAATCCTATTATTACAACTGTTTGATTATATTTATAAACTTATCAGAATGAACGAATAAATAAATAAATAAATAAATAAATAAATCGAAAAACGGCTTTGGTTTTCTTGCAATTATACTTTTTGGACTTTAGATAAAAAAATGCCTTCACGGTTTATTGATGTCAACATTTAGCGCAATGCCCATATAAGACATAGCTGGTCAGCAGACTAATGACTAGCTGTCAGTAGCGAAGTCCGTCAGCTCCGGAGCCGGTTACATTCTCTACCTCGTACATCTAATGTCCTTATTGCTTGGCTGATCAACATTTTCAATATGTTTTTCTCATATTTATTAATCAACTTGAAAATAAATTTCGCAGATCGCTGGTCCAGGTGAAAAATTGAAAATAAATTCCTGACGAGATGTTAGGAAGCTGCAGTTTCTAAATCACGTGTTATTTTATACATGTACTGCTATTCTCTTATTTTTTTTGTACGTGTACTGTTGTTCTCTTGTATATTTGGCCTGGTTTCTTCGCAAATAATATATTAGTGTATATATTTCGTTATGTTTTATATTTTTATGTTGTCGATTGTTGTTTCTTTGGACATATTACATATTTCGCATCGCTCTATTTGTACATTTAATGGCATTCTTTATGAGTTAGTTCCATCAGCTCCCCCTTATCTTTTGCTTTGCTTTAGATTTTTTTTTTCGTTTTTGTTTTGTAAATATAGGGTACTGAATGACAACGTTTCATAAAAAACATTACTGAATTTATAGCATCATAATTACATTAATTTTTAGTTTCGCAGGTTATTCATAATATATTTTGGCGGGGTTTTTTTCGGTTTAAGATCACCAATTTTTTAAAAAAGCCACTCGTTATAGATCTAGGTATGTGTTGTACTAAAATATGTATCATTTTAGAATTATCTGTAACAATAGATTAACAAAATAAATGGTTTAAACTTTTCAAGTATGATCTGAACGACCGATTTTCGTTGACCTGTATGTGCCCGTTTTTAGGATGATTTCTTTCTTGTACACATATAAACGAAAGCATGAATCATTTCATCTCATATCCTCGTTTCATACATTCAGGTTTATATGATTCTGAATATTGGAATAAAGTTTCAGATTTATTAGACTCAAGTTGTCAGATTCCTTTATGGTGAATGATGAGGCTTCAGAATTCAAAACATCAGAGTAGTGAAAATGTATTCCACAGAAATAATCTCACATCTCATTGTTCCACACGTATCTCAGTAGACAGCACGCTTGGTCGTGCTCAGAAATCTCGTGTGGGTTCCTCATTATCTATTTCTTTTCGTATTATCGAAATAGCACAGCTAGGTGGGTATGCCGTGTCATACGATATAAAATAAAACATTTACCAAGGATGAGTCAGCATCCCCTGTCTATCGATCACACCTGCCATGGACTTTGAAATGAGGCAATTAAGACATTGTAGCCTAAATATCATATATATATATATATACGTGTATGAGTTAATTGTTCAATCTCAGATGCGTCATAATGATGTTGACAAAACAACATATGACATATCATGAAAGCGCATATTAGCTACAATTAGATTTAAACCAAAGACTAAAAAGGATAAAAGGAGAGAGAAACGGAGGCGACATTGTGTCTATATGAGGGTCTAGTAATTGATTACAGTTTTCATGATAAGGGATGTTTGTTGCCAACAGAATAGTTTTTAGTTGGACAAGAAACAATGTATAAGACTTTCGTGATAAGTCACAAAGTGGCTACAGAGACGTCTGTAAACGCATAGTCCCTTCCCATTAAGTCAGTTTGACACTATCGTAGACATTGGACGAGTTAGAAACGAAAAGAATGATTGCAAATGATGATTTTCCAATATGTATATGAGGATAGCTCGAAGCGTGATAGTTCTCCCGGGGTGTACACAATGTCTAAGATAAACGATTTCTTTGACCTAAGACTTCATGCATCTAAATTTAAACTCAGTTTTTCTTATTGAATACATTTTTTCTGTTAGCAAGACGTAAAATCAATTTCAGATGAATTAGGAAAACTTTCAGCTTCGTTTGGCGATATATTTGTCTTTAACTAGACGGAAATTGGCTAGTCCAGCATGTTAAATAGATATGAAACGTTTCTTAATCTCAAAGATATTGTAAAAATTGTTGTATTTTGATGTTTGCCAAAGTAAGAGTAAAGGCATGGGAAGAGGGAATCAATGAACATTTAGTTAGCATTAAGGGGATGCTAGTGATAAAAAAGAACGTAATACATGGTTTTGTTTGTGTAGGTAGGAGATAATGAATATTGTGTTTCTTAATCTTTCATTTACTGCTTCCAATCGTAAAGCTTCCGAGTTTTGATAATACCAGTATTCTGTATCTGGTCGAGACGAATGTATGATATGAACAATCCCGGTCAAGTACAGTATCAATAATACTTTCAAACAGGACAAAGGCACTGACCCAAAACTACGGAATTTTTTTTTTATTTAAACACTATATATCAATAAATGACACATTCAAATCATTTCTCATCAAATATAAAACATAATCTAGAACGATGGTATTTTTGGTAATGAAAATTTTGCAAAAAATTAACTTTGACCAAGCATTATATTCATTTTATTCACTAAGTAATTACCATTTGAGCTCGTATGTAAATTGCCAGTAAATAATGTCAAATGAGACTTATAAACTGAATGTGGCGTAGATAATACTACAACAGTGTGTCCTCTACTCTCATTATATCGTCATTACCCAAATGAAACTTCTAAGCATCAGATACGCCAGACGGAGTTAAGCGAGTTACACTCCAAGTGTGATGTCCAAACAACACTTAGCTTCTTTTATTATCCACTGTGACAAGGGCAGTAGACTAAATTACAAGCGTTTCCTGTCGTCTTTCCATATCCGTTTCTTTGGAAATTAGATTGGTCATACAAGCATTCTATGAGGACTTCCGTTCTCGGGTTGCAGTTTTATTGAAGCGAACTATGTAGTGTACAATAAAGAGTACAAACAGAAATTAGGGTGTCATTGATATAATCATTAAGCAATCATTGACTTTTAAAAGTTTTTTTCTATACTTGTTGTCTTATATAATTTGATTAGTTTTGGGATTTACAGGCAAATGCCAATATATAAATACTTTTGCGGTTTGTTTTCTTATGATTCATGGTGAAGTTAACTATTTGTGTTTTGGGGCACGGCGGGTGTAGCTAGTCAATAAGGAAATGATAACCATTACGGGAACCAGGTATCACCACTAGTTTTCATGGGTCAACTGTGGTACGTTTTCATGCCCCCTCTGAACCCGGGGCATCTAAAGTTTGGATCTTTGTCCTTTTGTCTGTCTGTTTGTACGTAATTTAACAATACAATATCTTCTTTATCTCTGAACACTAAATTCACCAACATTCAACTGCATGTGTACCTTGAACTTCTTCACATTTCAAGTGGATTGAGCGGAATCAATATATAGGACACTGTGAAATTTTATGAAAAAAGCTACTATATCAAGTTCTTGTAAGGGACCCGCATTATGCATGTGTATCTTGGGCTTTCTCGTATTTCAAGAGCATCCTCTGCCCTTAGACCCAAAGGGTTAGACGATGTCAATGTGTAGGATATTGTGAAATTTATACAGAAGCTACAGTGTCATATTGTTCAGGCACCAGCTGTGTTTCACAATCACATCTTGTTAAATGTCACGTTGGCATTACATCATTTATATTTTGGCATTTCATTCTGTCCGAAATATATTTACATGCATAAATTGAACATGATTTATAAATACCTAAAACACATTACATACATTATTATTTTACGTCATGTGATATGCAGAGTCAGTTTGGAAATAGCTATGAGAGAAAGCACCTTGCTTACTGTAATAATAATCAACATAAGATGTTACATGACAAGGTTGTACTATATATTTATTGTTACAGATATATTAAGATATATTTCACACACACACACACACACACACACACACACACACACACACACACACACACACACACACACACACACACACACACACACACACACACACACAAATTCCCTTGACAGATTCAATCATCGCCAGTTTGTTATTTATTTACCTGTATATTTATTTTCACAGACTGACAGTTCTTGCTTCTGTTGTCATCAAATCAAACCAAACAGGACGAGAATTAAAATACCAAACAATAAAACGAAAACTAATGTCTGACATTCCTGCTCAAAATAGAGTTTTCCTTTTACATGCAGAGTAAGTACTGTTCTATGAAATGTTGAAATTCAAATAAACGAAGTGGCAGCACTGGAAACTATGCCATTATATTTCCAAGATTTTAATCTGAGTTGGTAAATTGTTTATTTAATTTCTTAATTTTGTATTAATGGGCAGGATGTCGAATGGTATTGTTCCTAATTTCAAATCTGACGACCCGATTTGAACTTCATAGTCAAACACAGATACCCTGTGTCATGGTAGATGCTGGCATGTCAAAACACATACCCTGTGTCATGGTAGATGCTGGCATGTCAAAACAGATACCCTGTGTCATGCTAGATGCTGGCATGTCAAAACACATACCCTGTGTCATGGTAGATGCTGGCATGTCAAAACAGATACCCTGTGTCATGCTAGATGCTGGCATGTCAAATAATCCCCAACTTCTAGCCGGTTGGATCACTTACATCGGTAAAACTATGACGTCAAACTTAGAGCGTTATAACTTTTGTGACGTGTCGTTTATGTGAGTCGGTGTAGCTCTTCTGATGAGGTACTTGGCTCGTGATCGAGAGATCATGGGTTCGACTCCAGCCATCGTCACATCGGTGAAACAGGAAAACCGAGGTTCCGTGTCAAGGTAGACGTGGCACGTAAAAGATCCCCCACTGTTTTGGGAGGGTTCTTTGCAAAGGTATAAATTTCTGTGCAATGCGTCAGGCAGATGCCGTCACCATGTACGTGAAATACTTGTGGAGTGACGTAAATCAATAAATTAACAAACGAATTTCAACAATAAAAGGTAAGAAACACAGTTGTCATGTTAACGATATTTAAACGCTAAATCGATTAATTTAGAATATGAAGACAAATTTGTTAGCTTGAACTTCTTGCAAGTCGAAGATCAGGTGATCAGTCAGAGTGAATATCTCGTGCTGGCTTGCCTGTGATGATATGTATCCTTAGATGAAGTTATTATGATATAAAATAATATTTTACATTGTTTTAACGTAATTTGAGTTGTGTTAGGTACCAGTAAAATCTGAGATCTTGGAATTAATGGTATTGTTCACCATGTGATACCAGTTACTTTCGTAATTTACATTCCAATTTCAATCATTTTCTTTCCAATCTCACTTTGATTTAATTCTTTTAATTTAATTCGAATCACAAAAAGTAAACACTATTCATTCTCACAACACGATGTTAAACTCTAACCAATTTCAATAAAGCACGCTTATACGTCACTATGTGATTTGGGCACTATGAATTTAGGCTGTAACGGTTACCAGATGTCAGTAATTTGCACATTAATCGCGATAATGAAGCTATGATTTCATATGATGCTTGCTTTTCAGCTATGCTAAAGACATACTTGATGTCGCAAAAGACCTTGGACTGACAGGGAAGAAATATATCTGGATTTTGTCCTCCTTCAGTGTAGGATTGCCAGCTAGAAAGGCATCAAACTCTTTCCCAATCGGAAGTTTAGGTCAGATAATTCATTCTATAAATTGCATTGGTATGCAGTGTTCTTGAACACAAGAGTTTCATTTATATTTCATTGTTTGTGTATATTTATCTGTCTATATTTTTGTAGTTTCCAAGCGGTTCAGGTTACCTTAAATACTGTTGTACCGAAAATAACAGTGTGTATAGATTGTATACAAAACACACCTGTTTTCTGTGGTCTACATGTCAATGAGTTTTACTCTCGACACAGCAGCCCAAAATCCTCTCAAAATTTCGTAAATAAAAGCGCCATAATGTGATTCATTGCATAAATAGATTGTACAGTGTGCATACTGTCAGATAATGTGTTACAATACATATTTCGTATACAACATTCCCTATTAGGTGTGAAATAGACCTGTAAACTGAATTTAATGTAAACATTTACCGTTTGTACATTTCAATGCCAATGTGTAATGCGTACTATGACACTTTGAACGTTTGCAATTTTGAATGTCACTATAGAAATAATCTTTGTGATATTAACGTTTAATGCCCCACTCGGGTGAATTTATATTTCAATAGAGACAACGTTTGAAATTGTCGCTCGTTTGATTTTTGTCAGTTTAACGTTGTTGCCTTAACGTTCTTCTTTACAGACGCCCGTAAGGTACGCGTACTATAACAGTTCGACAGTTGTCAATATCTTATTAAATATGTGAAAGATTTTTTTTTTCATTTTATAACATTTTGTCCAGTATAGTATCTTTTTTTAAATATAATAATATACCATACTCGATTCGTTGTTATTTTGACGTGTTCATCGTCAAGACCACCTGTTAATCTCTTAAGTGGATAGCGAACATAATACACATTCAGCACAAGGGTTTTTTTTTTCTAAATTCTCATGAATACATCATAATTTTAGTAAATATATATCGTCATGTTAACTTTAGTGCGCGGAAAAATGAAATGGGATCGTCTTGTAGCTTATAACCCGACAACCGAAAAAGTCAAAATAGCAACGAGTCGAGTAGGGGCACGTTGTTATATTTATATGTTGTTGCGCGATTCAAAGAGACACAGTACTCTACGTATTTATTCAAATATTTCTTTCTTTCCTTACCAATAATCAATTTTATTGTGTTGAGTTCGTATGTGTTGCCGTTCACCGTCTCTTGTCTGTATATATGTAATTGGCTTAGTCCGGAGTGTCAGACCCAAGCATGATCCTTGTGTCTGAATTCCTCCAATAGAGAGAATCGACGACAATTGTACAAAATCGAAACGCTTTATTACTGACCATTCGCTTTGTTGTGCACAGGTTTACATCCAAACTATGATGCTTTTATGTCAGAATGTTCGATATAAATTCTGTAGCAAAAACAAAAGGAAAAAAGATAACAACGAGATAAATTTTATGCTTTATGTTTTAATAAAACGGATAAGACAAGTGTCCTGATTTGCATCTAAAATACTACGTTAAATCAAATAAATTTTCGGTTGCAGTATTACATAATTATTTAAAATGATGATAAATATATATGGCCTATCTTATTATTTAATTATTTGAATGTTAATTAAATATATAATACGAAAGTGATTTATGTTATGTGCTTTCACACCCAAAAACGACGGAAATTCATGGACCCTCAGAGTGGAGACTATGTCCTATGGAATAGTTAGCGTCTCCTTTTAGGCTAGCCTTATCTGTCGTTGATGCCTTACACTTACATACGGCATAATATGATTTTACTGTGATAGTATGGTATAACATTTTATACTTATCGTGACTATAATCCTATTATGGCTGCGGTTATGCCGTTAATACTAAATGCCACTACGGAATTTACAAGTTCTGTTAACCCTCTGGCAGCATGTTGTACGTCTGCAGGGAATGCCTACCTCTCCATGGTACATACTCTTACCTCTGGTTCTACCCCAGGTTTGTAATTATCCTCTTTACCGCTTTTGCTTTTGGTGTTTGTCACCATATACCTATCTGTATATCATCACTGTTCTTCAACACCGTGTAGGAGGAATTTATGTCGACTAAAGAAAGTGTCACCCTAACACAACAGCATAAAAACAGTATGATAACACTAGAATCAAATTTCAGATTTCCTGGAAAGACTTTATGTATGATATTGAATTATCAACATACCGAGAACACGCTGATTACTAATGCTGCTGTTATTTATGCTTGCTGTTAGACATTTAGCATATAATAACAGGTTTTGATGATTCGAATTAAACAATTTGTACCTTAAGCATTAGTAAATTCTTCGATGTTTTGATAATTCTATTAAATACAAGTTATTCTATGTTTGCATAACAAATTCTTACCAGCAGTGAACCGGGAAATCGAATAGAATGATGATGATAGTGTCTGTTTTAACACATGCATTAGTCTTCATGCGTTTCCTAATGGGTTCTTGTTATATGTGCTGTCACGACATAATGTGGTGTTACAAGAATAGACTTAAAGATGAAATGTTTCGGCATTCTTAGATATATATATATATATATATATATATATATATATATATATATATATATATATATATATATATATATATATATATATATATATATATATATATATATATATATATATATATATATATCCTGTGTGTGACAAGCTGTAGAGGAAGTAACCATTCCTTGTTGACTAGTCAGAACTGTGATGTACATGTAATCAATGTAAACAAAGTTATTATATCATTAATACACTTTTAGGCCGGTGTGGTTTAGTGGATAAGGTGCTCGTCTTGTGATTGAGAGGTCCCGGATTCGACTCCCGCCCTGGACACACCGATGTTCTGTCTTTCGGATGAGACAGTAAAAACCGAGGTCCCCTGTCACGGTAGGCGGGGCACGTAAAAGATCCCTCAGTGCTTCTGGTAGGTCCGTTGCAAATTTATAAATTTGTATGCAATGCATCAGGCAGATGCCATCACCATATACGCGAAATAATCGTAGAGTGACATAAAACAATATTCAGTCAATCAATCAATGATACACTTCGTATAAAAATGACGTAAAATGGCATATCTAAATTCTTTTGACAACAGTTTTAACATGATTAAATGCATGGCAATTCGTAGGCGTTCACGCTATAGATAAATCGATCTTTGTGATATGCATTCCATTAGAAATGTAATTAAACTGCATATTTTACATTATCTTTGTCTTGGCCAATAGAACCTCTACAAACTTGATGAATGGAGACATCTATAACAATCACAATTGATGGCATTGTTTTTATTATCCTTCTTTGTCTTTTCCCCATCACTTGCAGTTTGTGTCACTGATTAAATCAAGCAAATGATTTGCCAAATCATTAGATACCTGAAGAACATTTTCTTAAAGCATAGCTCTGTCCTGAGATGGATTCTGTCTGTGCCTTTAAGGTCACATGTGTAATAATTTTGCATCTGCAACAGACTTTGGATATTCACATTTTCGGTTTCATGCATCAATGAAGACCGTTTTTGTATTTGGTATTACGTACTACTAAAATGTCATTATCAATATTTGTTTATGTAATCAGCATATTTAGTGTTTATGTGACTGACCTTATGTATAAATATAATGTTACTCCTATTTTTATATCTGATCTATGAGCTGTATCTGTTTATGATAAATAAACTACTACTATGAGAAGACGTAATTTGTCGAAATGCAATGGTGATGCAATTGATTATTGCTGATACATGCATCAATAACAGTATTACTATATATTAATTGGACACCATACTTAAAATTATGTTAGATGAAAATACAAAAACTGTAAAACAAACCAAAACAAGACAAAAATGTAAATTAAATAAAAACCAAACAAACAAACAAAGGAAGAAAATCTCGACTAATATGACTTGAATTCTGACATTTTTCTTTGGAATGAGTTTGAAAGAGAAATAAAACTCGAGGAAGTTTGTTAAGGTGCAGTATGTGACAAATTGTTATAGTATATTTCAGGAAATATCATCGCAAATATATTAATTTCGTTGGCAGAGTTCCATATTTCTGCCTTCTCATCTAACAGGTCAATATGTGTAAACTATGTCATTTATCTTAACTAAATAACAATGTGTGTACTGAGATCACTGTGTGACATACTTTGACCGATGCTTACCTATCTTTGTTTGTTTTTTATTTTTGCAGGTACTTTGAACATTTCTTATCTCCTTTACATGTAACTTTTAGATTTCGTTTGTCTATTATTTATTTTTGACAACACATTGATAAATATCACGGAAATGGAATTCACAGTCATCAAAATGTTGTCTTCAAAATTTTCGAATACGTTTAATTTTTTTTGCATACATTTGTTCAAAGTCGATGTAATGGGCCATATAAGAGGTACACATACCTGTGGATTCAATATAATCCAAAGTGTTTCAAAGTTAAACAGTATCAACAATTCACTTGTGATATTTTTATTCTTGATTTACGTCCCACCAATACTTTTGCATTTATATGGTGAGAGGATCGGCCTTATGCAATCCGATAGGACTGGAATCCGAAACCTCTCGATCACCAGTCAAGCACCTTATTCATTAAGCTATGGGAACTGCACATATATATAATAAAGATATACTATCAACTCTTGCTTCTAGATATTTCTATTGGTTGCTATCAGTAATATAATATTGTTCACCACCACCAAAAAAAAAAAAAAATAAATAAATAAATAAATAAATAAAAAAAAAAAAATGAATAAAGACCACCATTACACAATCGTCCTTTTGAGTGCATGTCCTTGGTGATTTCTGTCATGCAGCTTTGTCAGATGTCTTCTGTTTCTCTTTTGAATTCTTATGAGTGTTAAAACGTTGACACCCCATTTCTGTTGATATTTTATAATGGCTTAACTATTTATTTTTTATCCTGTAATTGTTCCGGAGATTTCCTTATGCTGTTATACAAATACAACTTTACTTAAAACTAAACATTTGTATTGTTTGAGCCGCATTTGATGTACTTTATCCTTCATCTATAATGCATATAATGTGGACGGTTAATGGTCTTGTTATTATCAACGGAATGTGAATGTTTGATTTCCACGAATCAGTAGCACTTAATAAATGGAACATGAAAATGAGAGCTCTTCACTAACGTGAACTCGAGGATATACAAAGGATATTTAATCAGTTTACATGGTACGTTATTGTACTTCATCTGCTTTTTGAGGTTTAGTCACTTTCAAGAGTTTGGCATCTTTGATGTGCTTGCTATACCTACCGCGCGTTGTTCGAAGTTTTAATCTCGCATCAGAATGCTTGTAACTTCAAGATTCGTTCGTGACACATGTTGTACATTGCACTTTTGTACACACAGTATTGTATGAAGTATAGTATGAAATCTTTAAATTCGAAATTTACTAAATTATACGTGGGATCAGAACTCATCAGACGAAGAGTAAGAGTTGAGACAGTTTCAAGAAACGTTAACTGTAGTAAAGTAGTTGCCGGTACATTGTATGGATTTAATGACTGATACAAAAAGTTGTAGAATTTGGAAATGCATATCTTTTGAGTGGATATTAAACTGAACTGTTTTGTTTTTGCCAGTACTATTAATATGAATATTATATTCATATGGCATGATATCAAAATAATTACATTTTACATATTACATCACCGGGAACAAATAATGTTTCATTTGACTACGCAATTATAGTGCACAATACATTGCATACTGAAGATCGTAATTAAAGTTATTACCACTTTCTTTAAAATCATAAGAGAACGTTGTTGGTTCTTTTAGGAACATGAGAAAGCAATAATAACAAGGTACAATGAAATCCATTTATATTTGATGTTTTCAATGCAATATAACGTTGTAATCTGTGGTTTTATTCTACACTTTATTTCAGAGGAAAGCATTAAGACATTTACTGCATTCGTTGCATTATCTAAATTCGGATGCAATATTTCTTAAAGTGCAAATATATTTGTTTCTACATTGACCTTGAAGTCTTCTTATTTTCCTGTTGTATTAATAATAAGAAATATTTCCCTATTTACTTAAGAACTCGAAATTAACGATACAACAGAATCTAGTTCCTGCTCTTTGTAATTAGATCTTCTACTAAATATTGACTAAAACAGTTAATTTACTACTTTACTGTATGATTATGATGACGATCTCAATTTCTTTATTGTTAACTTTCTATATACGTGTATTAATATTCCTTTATCATTTGCGTATGATCTCTTTTTGTCTCAATTGATCCAATATGCTAGAACCTCTTCAGACTACGACTCCTTTATTTACCAAGGCAATCTACCGGGAAAACAGTAAAAATCACAATGATACGAAAATCCCGTTTGAATTCGTTACATCCGCTATAAAGATGTTCTTTGCACTTGTACGAAGTCATTGACCGACATGTTGATTTCCTTATTTCGTTGTAATCCTTGTTTAACCGCCTGTATTGTGAAAATACAATATCACACAGTTTTACGTATCATAACTTTAACCGATTGTGACAGCAGTGTTACCGTTACCGCCCTATATGACTCCGAGTTATACTAGCGCAAAAAACATGGCATCGCATCGGGTGTGACTGGACAACTGAGAATGTTTGTACCTCTCTGCCACCTGACCGCTCCTCTGGTTCTTCAAGGGATCCGTGATAGCCATAATCACTTTTTATCTAGTAGAATGCATGTTCCTTTTTAACTGGCGCTCGGTATCGTTACACTTTAATTAATAATAGGGGTCGGTTGGTCAGGTGGTGTCGCACTCGTCTTCAAATCAAACCGGGCAAAATGCGACTAACGGTTCGGATTTTAAGGTAATTTATCATCTACTGCTTCCCTATCTGTCCTTTGGATTAGACAGAATGAACCCACGCCCCGTGTGACGATATACGTTGACATGTAAAATATCCCTCACGTCTCCAGTTGTGGTAGCTGCTTCCTTATCTTAAAATGTATATGCCTCAAATAATACTTCAATGTAAAGATGATGGATAAATCCATAAGTCCGAAAATCATAAAACCAGAGGACATACAAAATCAGTGAAAATTAAAACCAAGTGGAAAATTACAAAATATATCTACTTGAAGAACATATGTGAACCCCTTTGATGGAGTGAGATCAGGTGCCCGGGGAGAGTGAGCATCTCCTGCTTGCTAGCTACACCCGTCACATATACCCAGTAGAAAGAGTCAAATCGTGTAAATTCCATATATATTTATATATGGAGAAGTCAAATTAGGTAACCTTCTAGTACAGAAGATGTCAAATCTGTGTAAAATGATCGAAATCGGTCTCAGTCCAGAATGTCATTTAAAAATCTGGATAACGAAATATCATATGGAGTAATAAGAGTCTCGTAACGACCATAGAACTTCCTCAGTGACATTGCTAGTCTAGCACATATGTAACCCTGGTTGAGCAGCTTATCTGAAAGTCGACTAGCCCTCAGAACAAAGTCATTGTAGTTTGAACATGCTCTGGAATAACGTATTAACTGAGATACGAATACGCCGTATGCGGGCAATGATGGAATGTTGCTTCTTATGAAAGGAAAGTTTGTGATAGAGAAATTGAAATCATCACGTTTGTCATAGAGTGAGGTGTTCATTTGACCATTAATGTCAAAAGACAACATAATATCCAAATACGAAGTAGAATAATTACTTTCTGTGGTTTCTTTGACCTCCAGTTCGCTTGGATAGATTCTGCTAAGGTAACCCGCGAATGAAGGATTATTAATTGAAAGCAAGTTATCTATATATCTGTAAGTGAAATTGAAGCCAAGAGCCAATTGTTTCTTTCCTTGCGAAAGCAAAGACTGAATGAAATTAGCTTCTTATGAGTGAAGCGGGGCACAGTTAGTGCCAATTTGAATGCCGACAATTTGTTGAAAAAACTTTCCTCCAAACACCACAAAAATGTTTTCGATAAGAAAGTTCAACATCTGGATGACATCTGTCTCAGTGTATTTATTTTTGGAATCAGAATCTTCCCTAACAAAGTAAGTTTTATTATGGTCTATAGCTATATATTTGAATTTGCGGCTTCGGTTTTACTAGTAAATACATTTTGAATAATACTGAACATACTAGATTACTGTGAGCATACAATGAATGAATTACAATCAAATGGCATCAGAACACGTGTATGAATGGTATATAAGGAATTAACATTATATATTTCAACAGGAATACATCGAAGTATAATTCCTAGTTATTCTTCTTCTCTTGCATAGTAATATAAATGACTAGGATTAAGGTTTTTCTATGATAAAAATTGGTTATAATTACTAACCTTTGCTGTACCAGTTTAGGTTTCCACTGCGTATAAAGAAGTTTTGTAATTTTCTGGTATTTGAAAAGCTTTATTTATTTCAGTATCTCCCTCATACAAAATTCTGTCTGTAGATGGTTTAAACTCTTTTTTTGAAAATTACTTGGATCTGCAAATACTTTAGTCACCTATCCCGTGTAATAAGTTGATAATGGTACATAACATTCATTATATAAGGGAATTACAAATATATAATACAGAAACGTCGAGTTAGTATGTTGAATTATGTCTCGGGCTTGTAAAATTGACTTCTGTCTATTGCGCATTTTCTTTGAGCATAGAATACTTATCAGCAACACGGATAAAAAAAATTAAAAAAATGAAAAGACTTTGTACACGGTTTATTTTACCTAACATTTTCAATTAATGACAATTTTTTAAATCATAGACTGTTTGAATTAGCAACACGGCACTGATGTATATGGCCCAGGAAATTATGAAATATTCCCTTCCTAATTAACATTATTCATATACATGTATAATTTATCTGATCTGGAGCTACCATGCCTTTTTTGGATTCCAAAGATGCATAAAATTCCATAAAAGCATCAATACATAACTGGATCTTCCAAGTGTTCCACAAGCATCTTTCAATATTACTCACCAAAATTCTAACAAAAATCAAACATGGTCTTCAGAAATGCTGCTTTACTGCTTACTCGAGAAGCGGAATCAATCAGATGTGGATCCTAAAGAATTCTAAGGAACTTTTGGAGCACTAAAATCTCCTAATTTCAATAATGTCACTAGATAAAATCTTTTCACTTTTCGACCCTTTATACAACCATTCCTCATCAAAAACCTACGAAGAGAACATCAATTATTCAAAACGCCTTCTTTAATAAAAAAGGAATTCGCAGGTATAGGTATCTCGTTTTAGGCCACAACGGCACATATTTTGTAAAGGAACAGTCTGGTTCCAGAAGCAAGTACACAGAAAAAGAGATCATCCAAATGTTCGAATTTCTTATAGATAATATTTTTGTAATATTTGGTGGGAAAGTGTTCCAACAGATTGTTGGTATTCCGATGGGTACTAATTGCGTGCCTCTTCTGGCCAACATGTTTTTGTACTCTGACGGAGCAGAATTCATACAGTCTCTGCTCTCTAAAGGCAATAAATAATTAGCATCTCGATTCAACTTCACATATAGATACATCGATGGCGTTTTGTCGATTAACAACCCCGTATTTAAGGATCACCTCAACATTATATATCCAAAGGAACTCGAGATAAAAGATACAACATACCTCGATATATTCCTATCAATTAGTGACGATGGTTCATTAGTAACCTGTCTCTATGATAAACCTGACGATTTCAATTTCATTATTACCAACTTCCCTTTTCTGAGTAGCAACATGCCTTCCTCTCCCGCATATGGCGTCTTCATTTCACAAAATATTCGCTATGCTAGGGCATGCTGTAAATACGAAAATTTCGTCCTGAGAGCGAGGCTACTTGCCACGAAACTACTCTCACAAGGATATATTGAGAAACGTTTGATATTGTCACTGAGGATCTTCTATGGTCGATAAAGGGATCTAGTGCAATTTCAGGTTCATCTTTCAAAAATGTTAATCGATATTTTGGAACCTCACCATACAAACTATACATCATAACTTTTTGACTATACTTGATTTGACAAAATACGTATATATACAGGCCTTTGTTCACGTGCATTTCCGATGCCGGAAATTCAGTTAAACAACATTTCATGCCTTGAATAGGACAATTTGAAGTCGTGCTCTTTTCTTCTTCATGTGTTCATGCGTGTATATTTATGTATTCACTTCCTAGACTTGTAAAGTTGTTGCAGGGCTTTTGCGACGCATGCAAAAAGGGGACGTTTACTCCTCCCGGGCACCTGGTATCACCTCGATTTTATTGGGGTTCGCATTTGTCTGAATATGACACTATACACGATATTTTCCTTTTATTCCATGGACTTTTAGATATGGTTTACCCTTCGGCACTTCTTCGTTTTTTACTTGTATTTTTAAATTGCATTATTTCAGGAATAACATTCGACAGCATGTACGAGGTATCGGGGAAAAGAGACAACTACAAGAAGAACTTGATAAATGAGAGTGCGAAACAAACTATACAGCTCTGGATAAAAGCTTTAATTAATATCTATGCAAACAATTCTGCCAATGAAATTGCACCTTCCTTTTCCTGTAATAGCAAATCTAAGAAACAACGTTGGCCAGGAGGAAAATTAATGTATGAGTAAGTGTAAACATAACAAAAAGCTAAGGCGTTTTTGTTTAACACGTGATATGGTAGCATAGCATGTGGTACCGAAGTAAATCTATAGATGTTGATTTTATGGTCACACCGTCTGTTATTTAATCTTTTAATCATTGTTGTCATATATCAATGTTTATATAATTTCATGTATGTGATGTTTTAATGATGAACGAAATACCATTGTAAATATGAATTTGAAAAGGTATACCGACGGGTAATCCTTCCAACATTCCAATCGATATGAGTGCATACGAGAAGTTAAACACTGAAGATTCGAATTTCATATTTAACCATACAATACACATAACAAAGAAAAGTTAATAGTGAATAGTAATTAAATGATTTTTGTATATATCCAAATACTTCGAAAATTGATGAGAACACGTTTCCTCGGTAGGGCGTTATGACAATTTATCAAGACACAGATGGTGATATAAACTTCCAAAACGACAATCTGAATAACATTCATTGCTTATTTTTACATTCAGCTTTTTTTTTTCTATTTTTTTTTAAATCTAAATCTCCTGCTATGTTCCCGCAAGTTCAGGGGGTTTTTTTACATTAGGTGTTTAAAATAGTGGTATTTGATGACAAACAAGATTTCGAGTACATTATACATTTTAAATTCGTTGAGAAGACTGCATGTAAAATATATATATGTCTGAGTGAGTTAGAATATATACATACACATTGCATATACCCTAGTCGAGGTCAGGTAGTTCTCGATAAAAATTGCCTCTTTTTATGTTTCATGATAATGTTATGCAGGCGAAGTACATGTCAGTAATGACGTATGTAAATCAGTTTTTTAAAGTCGAATACAGAATATAGATTTTGGTGGTTTCAGTTACCTTTAAAGCCTAAATTTGTTGAAAATTTAAGGGGAAAAAAAGGAAAAAAGTACAAAATGAACACCAGTTATTTAATTTTATTGTTTAAACAGCTATAATAATTAAGTTAAGTAATTTTATTTTATAGTGCCAAGGCAATCCACAGATATGGAAGTGACCATATTGTTTGTACAAAAAAGTGTATTGGAATCTTTGTGCATTCATCCGCACGCGATTTGATTGGTCCTTAATTGTGTATGTACAAGCAAAAAATATCAACAAATTAGATTGCATTGCAGTCAATGCAGGGTAAAATCCAAAAAGTTAATATAAATGTGAAATATGTATTTAAAATGAACAAGAAAAAACTGAGGTAGAAAATATGCATGCATTTATAGCAACGTAAAGCGGGAAATTATTTAGCGAAGACATTTGCGCACATCAGTCATTTGTTAGTTACGGTATCGCACTGAAAAGAGGTCTTCATGGTAATGCGTACAGTAATGAGGTTGCCAGTGTAAACTTTGGTCCCTCTGTGCCTATTTAAACCAAGTTAGGTTTTCCATTATATGTATTTAGTTTACAGATTTTATGCTTTCAGCTTCTCAGTTCTATTATCCTTATATATCCCTTCTGTACATAAAGCTTTTTTGATTTATGCTTTGAGGGATCCGTTTTAATAATTCATAATGTCATATCAACACGTGCCATTCATGACAAGATAACGAGTGTAAATGACAAATATATACACGACATAGTTAGGGGTCATTGTTATTGTCAAGACCATGTCTAAACCTATGAATCTATAACGGTGATGACGTGTACGACAATCCATTTCCAAGTTTGCAGGCTATTATTCAGTTTCGAACATTTAGGATATATTGGTTTTATCTTTAGATTTCCTTGGGGAGGTAGCAAAATATTTCATGAATTTGTTTCCATTCTTCAAATTCAGTTTTTGAAATTCACTTATGTTTGAAACATGAAATAAATTGCGTTTGTTAACAATCCATATAATGGCTTTGAAATGGAAATGTATTTTGTAATACATATGTTTTTATTGAAGCAGACTGTGAACAGCTTAACTACAGTATTTAACGTTCAGAGAAGGAATACCTATTTATAGTACAGTAGATAACCCCATGATCTTGATCATAATGTACATGTTTACTGATAATAATTTACTTTTATTTAAAATACGAAAATAACTGGTGTCACATGACCATGGCACTTACAACAATGTACCGCAGTGGACATTCACGGACCCCTGAAATTCCCGGGAGGAGTAAAACACGTATTTATACGCCTTAAAGAATACATCTTTGGTCAAACATAATACATAAAACTTCAGTTTGATTTTATAGTCTGTGTAAATCTGTTACTGTAGCACGCTGGGAGCAGGGATATGTGTATGTCAAACCAGCTGCTGTCCATTATGCTCTTATTGTTTAGAGAATATTGCGTAATATCAATGGCTGAATTCAATTTTTCCCCCGTTTTAGAACCATGAGGGACATTCGAGAGGTAGATGGAGGACGACAAATAAGATTTAGTAGAAACGGTGTGAATCAACTTATTAAGCTGAGGGTCATCAATGTTCAACAAAGGTTTACAAACTACAGGTTAACTCAAGTCTGGTCAGAGGTAGGTTGTCACATTAAAGCACATAAATCATTTAATATCTGAGGCCATGCAATCTTGCCTTTTAAAGCCGCATTCTATGACAGTGACTACGGGTATTTTTATGGAATAATTTTAAAAGTGCTTATCAGTTTTTCCAAATTATCCGTAAAGGGTATTACTTGTTCTATTGTCCTGAGGGATTGCCATCATATAAAATGCCAGAAAACTAATGAGAACACCAACTAAGGAGTATCTGCGTTACCATGATATAAAATATAGGGCACTTGGTATGTGAAAAAACGCACACTGTCATGATATATGTTTTTATTGCGCATTTGCAAAGCTGTTTTCAGTTGTTTATAAAGAACAACATATACTATTTTCGTTCATGAACACGTCGTTTGTGAATTTTGTAATTAACTGTATATAGATATCTTATTGATCTCTCCTTACTGAACACTATGTTTAGATCATCGTAATGATGATAATAATAATAATAATAAATCATCTCTCTGTATATTACAAAGCTTACACATAAGACATATCATTAAATAAATAATCCATGAATTTACTGGCAGTGCATTAATTGAAAATTTGATTGATTACCACCCTTTTTAATACATGAGTATTTGTTTTAATTGAATATTTGTCAATGTTTCAATTTAGGTTGGTTCATGGGTTGCACAAAGAAATAAAACAACGACTAAAATGAAAGTAGAAATGAAAGGTATTACGTGGCCTGGATATTCAGAAACGCCGCCAACTGGTAAACCAGAGAAGCGTCATTTCCGGATTGTGACATATAAAGAGGATCCCTATATTATGTACCGTGAAAAAGACAAACTTACAGGAAAATGTATCTATCCATCCGTAGAATGCCACTTGGTATATAATCCAAAGGAACAGTAGGTAGATTTTGTTTGTATAACTATTAAATGGTAAATTGACAATCATTTTTACTATGCTAGAAAATGAAGCCACATTATTATTTTCTATTTGCATCTGAGTTCAACGTTTTAACGCAATGACATTCATCAATGTTTTAAATACGAAGAATTAACCTACAACATAGTCTGTTGCTTACATACCCCAAAAATACCCCAAAATGCGTGGATTCGTGATATGACTTTAAAAGAAAACCGAAACTTGTCTTTTAATCAAAGTTGTCCAGTGTCCGTAAATTTTGATAATGTGTTGATGTCGTAGGTCTGTTGCTATGGTCGAACAGGATAAGAGCAGCTGATTGGTGGAGATGACTGATTCTGACAAAAAAAAGAAGTCTGGTCATATTCTTGCCAACACAAAAATGTCTTTAATTTAAGTCAAGAAATGTATGTTTGTTTCAAGATATATTTTTTGCTTTCGGAATGGTTATAAAAACATGTAATAAATTTTGTCTTTAAATCTTTCGAAATTGTTTGATTTTCTTTTCACAATTTTTCGCGTAAATTTACAAAACTCACAGATTATCAAGAAATAACACAGTATTTTCTCCATTGTACATACTTGGAATATATGTATATGGATATATATCAATAAAGCTATATGATGATGACACAATCTGCTGATAGATAAATTCATTTTTATTCATATAATACGTAAATTGATTATTGCCATAGAATCTAGCTATAGCAATATTAACATATCTAACGAAGAGGAATCAGAAATACGAAAACCCCGCCATATGTTATCGACTGCTATTGTTCTAGGAATGTATGTGAATCACAGGAAGACCTTTATTACCCTTAGTGACATTAAGTAACAGACATATCTAAGATTATGATCGTTTTACACGTAAATAGTCAAAATTGACGACTGTAATGAAGACACAGATTGTGAATTCACATCTTGCATTGCATAATGTGATAGAATCCAAAGACATCTTATTCTCCTATGGGTTCGCTTTAGAAGTAGTCGACCGTCACGAAGCCATCCCTGTTGAATTCTTTCATCGATTTTCATGTATCACTCTCTTCTTATTTCTCTTTTTCCCTTATAGAAATTCAATAAAGTCTAATATTCAAGATTCAGTTGGCCCTTCCTAACATGTACGACACCCCTGGGTGATAAGGGGTTTGATGTATGGTCTGCCAGTGATGCCATGATCAAATGTTAATAGCAGACGGGATTGAGAACGAAAGACCTAAGAGTTGTTATCATTGACGACTTCCAGGTCTTAAGGGCATGTTGGCTGATAAGATTCAAGAAAAATTGGATGAAAAATAAATCGCTCGTAGTCCAGATTAATGTAATGTGAAAAAGTTAAATTACTTGACGCCGATTTAATTTTTTTCCTTAACATGATGAAACGTTCCTGGACATTTACACTATAAAACTTAAATAAGTAAATAAAGATTACGCAACATTAACTTTTATATATTGTTATCTCTCTACAACACTAGATAAACTCGTATTGTCGGCTTTTATTTTGTCTTAACTCCAATCAAGATAATCCCAAGCGTCATATTGTAAGGAAGATATTATTTAGGAGTGGAGTTAATGACTAGGAAAGGGAAACGTAGTACTGTTCTGGGTTTATTCTCTGGGTACATACAGCTACTCTACGCTTCAAGAACTTGCACTTTTAATAAACTGATAGGCCGGCACAATGCAGTGATTTATTGCACCAAATGGAGCAATTGATCTGTTTGTAACAAGCATAAATTTAAGCATTCAGTCAATGACCCGGGAATATTTTATGTCAATTCTCTGTTAACATTTTATTTTTATTTATGACAAAAACTAAATTGAAATGACCAGTAACTAGCCGATAAATAAAATGTAAACACAGAATTGACATAACAATAACAATGACCACGTGCTTTTCGTCAGCTCCGCCTCTTTTTGTGAGGTTTCTTTTTTCTCGCGAGACCGAATGGCTGACATAGAAACCGGCAAATTTGACACAGGTGGGGAATAATGCGTGTAGAGCCTTCAGACGACAGATCGGGGGTAAGCTATTATTGCCGATCGTTTGCTTTATGTTTGTATATGTTAGATATTTGCTCCATTTAATGCCGGCCATTCCGTTTATCAAAAATGCAAAGATTACGCAACGTAAGGAATTGTGGCCCTATCATTCATATAGGGCCACTACTTGCAGCTATATTAAATGATACAATGTCAGAGGGTAAAGTTTGCAAGTTTAAAAAGTATATAGTTCTTAATTTTCATCCACAATTTCTGAGATGTTTGGTGTACATCAAACCCATAAATCAACATTTACAATCTTACAGCAATTGTCAGCACATCTGCATTGATTACACACTTAGTAACACCATCCTTCTGACACTTGTGACATCTGAATTGATTACACACTTAGAAACACTATCCTTCTGAAACTTGTCACATCTGCATTTATTTCACACTTAGTAACACTATTCTTCTGACACTTGTCACATCTGCATTGATTACACACTTAGTAACACTATCCTTCTGACACTTGTCACATCTGCATTGATTAAACACTTAGTAACACTATCCTTCTGAAACTTTTCACATCTGCATTGATTACACACTTAGTAACACTATCCTTCTGACACTTGTCACATCTGCATTGATTACACACTTAGTAACACTATCCTTCTGAAACTTGTCACATCTGCATTGATTACACACTTAGTAACACTATCCTTCTGAAACTTGTCACATCTGCATTGATTACACATTTAGTAACACTATCCTTCTGAAACTTGTCACATCTGCATTGATTACACACTTAGTAACACTATCCTTCTGAAACTTGTCACATCTGCATTGATTACACACTTAGTAACACTATACTTCTGAAACTTGTCACATCTGCATTGATTACACACTTAGTAACACTATCCTTCTGACACTTGTCACATCTGCATTGATTACACACTTATTCTCATTACATTCTCCTTCTCATACTTGTCCTCTATGGACCAGTCGGTATTCCTATCTTTGAGTTCAGAATTCTACATTCTCCTTCTCATACTCGTCCTCTATGAACCAGTCGGTATTCCTGTCTTTGTGTTCAGAATTCTCCTTCTAATACTTGTCCTCTATGAACCAGTCGGTATTCCTATCTTTGTGTTCAGAATTCTACATTCTCCTTCTCATACTTGTCCTCTATGAAGCAGTCGGTATTCCTATCTTTGTGTTCAGAATTCTACATTCTCCTTGTCATACTTGTCCTCTATGAAGCAGTCGGTATTCCTATCTTTGTGTTCAGAATTCTACATTCTCCTTCTCATACTTGTCCTCTATGGACCAGTCGGTATACCTATCTTTGTGTTCAGAATTCTACATTCTCCTTCTCATACTCGTCCTCTATGAAGCAGTCGGTATTCCTATCTTTGTGTTCAGAATTCTACATTCTCCTTCTCATACTCGTCCTCTATGAAGCAGTCGGTATTCCTATCTTTGTGTTCAGAATTCTACATTCTCCTTCTCATACTTGTCCTCTATGGACCAGTCGGTATACCTATCTTTGTGTTCAGAATTCTACATTCTCCTTCTCATACTTGTCCTCTATGAAGCAGTCGGTATTCCTATCTTTGTGTTCAGAATTCTACATTCTCCTTGTCATACTTGTCCTGTATGGACCAGTCGGTATTCCTATCTTTGTGTTCAGAATTCTACATTCTCCTTCTCATACTTGTCCTCTATGGACCAGTCGGTATACCTATCTTTGTGTTCAGAATTCTACATTCTCCTTCTCATACTTGTCCTCTATGAAGCAGTCGGTATTCCTATCTTTGTGTTCAGAATTCTACATTCTCCTTGTCATACTTGTCCTCTATGAAGCAGTCGGTATTCCTATCTTTGTGTTCAGAATTCTACATTCTCCTTCTCATACTTGTCCTCTATGGACCAGTCGGTATACCTATCTTTGTGTTCAGAATTCTACATTCTCCTTCTCATACTTGTCCTGTATGGACCAGTCGGTATTCCTATCTTTGTGTTCAGAATTCTACATTCTCCTTGTCATACTTGTCCTGTATGGACCAGTCGGTATTCCTATCTTTGTAATCAGAATTCTACATTCTCCTTCTCAGACTTGTCCTCTATGAAGCAGTCGGTATTGCTATCTTTGTGTTCAGAATTCTACATTCTCCTTGTCATACTTGTCCTGTATGGACCAGTCGGTATTCCTATCTTTGTGTTCAGAATTCTACATTCTCCTTCTCATACTTGTCCTCTATGAAGCAGTCGGTATTGCTATCTTTGTGTTCAGAATTCTACATTCTCCTTGTCATACTTGTCCTGTATGGACCAGTCGGTATTCCTATCTTTGTGTTCAGAATTCTACATTCTCCTTCTCATACTTGTCCTCTATGAAGCAGTCGGTATTCCTATCTTTGTGTTCAGAATTCTACATTCTCCTTGTCATACTTGTCCTCTATGAAGCAGTCGGTATTCCTATCTTTGTGTTCAGAATTCTACATTCTCCTTGTCATACTTGTCCTCTATGAAGCAGTCGGTATTCCTATCTTTGTGTTCAGAATTCTACATTCTCCTTGTCATACTTGTCCTGTATGGACCAGTCGGTATTCCTATCTTTGGTTTCAGAATTCTACATTCTCCTTCTCATACTTGTCCTCTATGAAGCAGTCGGTATTCCTATCTTTGTGTTCAGAATTCTACATTCTCCTTCTCATACTTGTCCTCTATGAAGCAGTCGATATTCCTATCTTTGTGTTCAGAATTCTACATTCTCCTTGTCATACTTGTCCTGTATGGACCAGTCGGTATTCCTATCTTTGTGTTTAGAATTCTTGAAGAGAATGTACCTTTACATCTGTTAGTTTTCTTAAGTGAAAACAAACGTTTACTCGAATTCCAGTTTGGTCTCAGAGGACCCTATTCTACAGATACTTGCTGCATCCATATATCAGATCATATTATAAAGATAATAATGCCAAAAATCATTTAACTGCAAAGGTCATGCTTAACGTACAATCAGATTATGACACTGTTGGTCATTCTGTTTTATGTAAAATACTAAAGATTTTAGTGGTTCGGTTCTTAAGTTGGTTTATATCTTATGTAAATTACAATATGTTTGTGTAAGCGGTGACATTTCAAGTCCCGGATTTGTTTCATGTGGTGTATTATTGACGGCATCATTGGCTGGTTTTATACTCGTTGATTATTGATCATGAATGTAAGTTGATTTTGTGTGCAAATGATAGTGCAATTGTTATATCCTCAAAGATGTATAGATTCAGTTTTAAATGGTTCAGGTCTGACTGGAAACATATACTAAAAACTTTTGAAGATTATTTGTAGATTATTTCAAAACAGGAGAATCTCTCACAAGCATAGCAATTTTCTTAAATTTCTGTTAGCCCTTACTGGTAGTTGAATTCGGTAATCAGCTCTTCAAATATTTATATTTTGGATCTCTACAGTTTTGGCATTGAGCTTCATTTTACATATATATGTTATACACGTAATTGTCTTCTAATAATAATAATAAAAAATGTAAAATACGACAGTAACTGGTGTCACATGACAATGGCACTAACAACAAGGTGCCACAGTGGACATTCACGGACCCTGAAATTCAGAGATAGAAAAATGGTAAAGTACTTGAATCTTACTCTAAATGGTTGATCAAAAACAAATTATCATTATATCTTTGAAGATAGTGTGATTTGTTTGTTCTTAAAAGAAAATAATGCCAAGTTGAAGATTTACCTTTTGTCTGCTAAGATTATGTAAAAAATCATCTCTGTATGTGATATATCTGGGTTTATACATGGATGACAAATTGTGTGGTGAAAGTATTGTATCAACCATTGTTCAAAATGTAAACGGTATACTGAAATTTTGTAAAGACCTAGTCAAAATTTTCTTCTGATACTATCTATTAAATCTGTATGCATTGTGCATTTTACATACTAGTAACTCCCTCCTTTTGATACTTTGATAGCAGCATCTTCTATTTCAGTAATGACAGTGAGGTTCGTAATAATACAGTATCGAGATGTTGTGCCGGTCTGTGTGTTGATTTACTGAAGATACTGAGTGAACGTATGAGGTTTGATTACGAACTGTATGAGGTACCAGACAAGACATGGGGACTCATAGACCAGGTATTTTTAATTACATTGTATTTTGATGATTACCTCCATAAATTAAATTTGTCCTCCTTTGATTGTGCTGCTTTTGCGTTAAGTGGGAAGGTGGACGCCCGTAAACAGCTTAACTACACCAACTGAGTGACGTTTGTTACTTCAATTGACCGTCCTAAATCGGTATCGTAACCGCAGCACAATCGAATATATTTGTAATGTCGTTTTTCCGTGTATTTTTACTATTAACATGTTTTGTGTGCATGTTCTTGGTGATTTGTGTCACACAGTTTTGTCAGATGTCTTCTGTTTTCTCTTTCAAAATGGATACTTATTGTTTTGGGAGGGACGTTATGGGAGGGACGTTATGGGAGGGACGTTTTGGGAGGGACGTTATGCATTCTATTAAAAATCTAATCGTTTTGATCTGATTGTTAAATTCAATGATATCTTGATGATATCTTGATGATATCTTAGTTATCAATAACCCTGAGTTTGAAAAATGTATACCTGAAATATACCGACTCGAACTTCAATTAAACAAAAACACCTTTCTTATGCTTAAACATTAAGAGGGGCAGGTTTGGTGTAGTGGTTAAGCGCTTGGCTTGCGGCACCGACGATCCGGGTTCGATTCCCGGGTTGCGCCACTATGTTTAAGAGGTTGGTAACCTCCTGCTTCCATGTCGCGATATAACTGAAATATTGTTGAAAGCGACGTAAAACACCAATCAACCAACCAACCAAATAAACATTAAGATAATTAACAATAAAATTCCACTGCTGGTGGAGTGATAGTCCCCGAGGGCATCATAAGTCTAGTTTTCAGTGCTTTTGTACTGACATGTAATATATTCTTCAAATTTTCAGAGTCATCAAATTAAGTAGTAAATCACTCTAAAACTAAGGAGTATCTCCCTCATGCATAGCTCTGTCCTTAGACAGATTCTTTGGTTCACTTTTGGGTCATTTTGGCATTAACATTGCTCTTCATATTTTTATATATTTTGAAAATTCCAATCATTCGGCCACGAGCATCACTGAAGAGACATAACTTGTCGAAATGCGCATATGGTGCACAAATATAAAAGGAATATATGTTTTATATTTATTAGTAATACTTACAATAAACGTGACGATTTTGGATTCCTTAGTGTAAATTGCCTTTATTTAGATAGTGATGTCCCTAGACTCATATTATATGGCATCTATATATCTCAGTTGTTTCGATTTGCCAGGGGCAGATGTTTTGGATTTTACACCAAAAATTTACAAATAACTTTGAAACTTTTAACTCAGGGTTACAGATATCACAGACTAAGAAAACAAAATATTTCGCAAATTCTTTAGATCGTATTCAGAACTTTTATCTAAATTCTGAAACATACAGTTGGATGCAGTCCTAACCTTACATTCAAGTGTAGTTTTTCGTCCTGAAAAGCAGTCATAAAGTTTAGTCAAGTGCTCTTGATATCAAGTTCACTTTAAAGTAATTCCGTCTTCAAGTTTACTACCACGTGACAACAAGTTTACTTTCATGTTTGTTTATTACAATTATCCAGTTTCATATAACACGATAGAAATAATTGTCTTATTATGTACAATTGCATATTTTATATACGAAATTGTTTTAATAGAAAAATATCGTAAATGTACATGTATATAGAAAGTAAACTAAACTTGAAGTGCACTTGGAGTAAATTTGGAATCAAGTGTAGTACTAAACCTGGAATCAAGTGTAGTACTAAACCTGGAATCAAGTTTACTACTAAACTTGATTCCAAGTTTACTCTGTTGTCGCCAAGTAAACTTGAAAAGCAGTCATAAAGTCAACTTGAAGTGCACTTTATGTAAGGTTAGGACTGCACCTAACTGTAACTTTTCAACAATATGTATCCAATGGAATTTCCCATCCCACTTTCTACGGTAATCTTGTATAAAAACATAGGAGGGTCAAAAGTTCCCACAATTTTATTTCGTCGGGTTCCAAAGTAATTTAACGTCATAGTCATAGACAATATGACCCGGAGATCATAAAAATATTGTATTGGGCCCCTCTACAACCTTATACAGACCTTTACTTGAACATTGCACGCTGACCATCAGGGGTTTAAATGAAGGACCTTGTTGAAACCTCCTTCAGAGGAGACATGGTCCTAAACCTCGTCCCCACTGACTGTTCTACGTGAGGATTTTGGATTTCCTATTGTAAATATCCCTTACTTGGATGGCGATGTCCCTCGACTCCCATCATATGGTATCTATATATCTCAATTAGTTCGATTTGTCAGAGGCTGCACCGATGTTTTGGACTTTCATAAACGAAATTTACAAATTACTACTAAACTTTTAACTCAGGGTTACAGATATCACAAGCTAAGAAAAACATTCGGCAAATTCTTCAGATCTTATTCAGAACTTCTATCTAAATTTGGAAATATTTCTTTTCAACAGTATGTATCCAATGGAATTTCCCATCCTAATTTTTACGGTGATATCGTATATAAACTAAGGAAAGTAAAGGCTCCGATAACCTTATTTTATCATGTAATAAAATAGTCAAACGTCTCCTAAATAGACAATATGATATTGAGATCATCAAAAAGACTATAGGTCTTATATTTGGCCCCTCTACAGCCTTATGCAGACTTTTACTTGAACGTTGCACGCTGACTAAAGGGCGGTGGGGACTATATGACGGGCCTTGTCCAAACCTCTTTCAGAGGAGACATGGTCCTGAACCTCGTCCCCTCTGACTGTTAGTCGGGACTCCTACAGATCTAGGGTCTTAGCTCGCTTTCAGACTGGCAGAGCACGGTTTATCATGTTGATGTCGCATATATTTTTATACCATTATGTGTTTTACAATACCTTACGTGTTTATATTTTTATGACCTCTCAATATGCGATACCTGTTGACCCTTGTTCTTTACATGGAGGATTATTTATAAATTTTTAAATGTACGTCTTTTGATTGTTCTGCTGTTACGGTGAGTGGGAAGGTGGGCCCGTAAACCGGTTGACCACACCATTTGTTTGGCTTTTGTCAAATTAAATGACCGTCCTAAGTCGGTATCGTAATTGCACTACAATCAAATATTTTTGTAATGTGTTAAAAGTTCTATTATATTATTTATATTCATGTATTGTATAGCTCCATGGTGACTTCTGCCACATAACTGAGCCGGTAACTCCTCTTTTTTCTTACATATCAAGGGTCTGAGCTTGCTTTCAAACCCGCAAATTACTGTTACTTCATTTTTGATACCATGATGTTTTTATGCATTACCATATGTGTTCATATAGTTTAATGACCTCTCAAATTGAGACACTTGTTGATCCTCGGTCCGTAAACCGGTTAATCACATCATTTGATTGACTATTGTTATATCAAATGACCGTCCTAAATCGGTATCGTAACTGCACTATAATTGAATATTTTTGTGATGTCCTTATGTGGGTTTTTTCATATCATTAAATACTGGATATTTCCATAGTGACTTCTGTCAAACTTTCCTTTCATAAGTAGCAACATTCCATCATCGCCCGCATACGGCGTATTCATATCTCAATTAATACGTTATTCCAGAGCATGTTCAAATTACAACGACTTTGTTCTGAGGGCTAGGCGACTTTCAGTTAAGCTGCTCAACCAGGGTTATATATGTGCTAGACTAGCAACGTCACTGAGGAAGTTCTACGGTCGTTACGGGACTCTTAAAACTCCATATGATATTTCGTTATCCAGACTTTTAAATGATATTCTGGACTGAGACCGATTCCGATCACTTTACACAGGTTTGACACCTTCTGTACTAGAAGGTTACCTACTTCGACTTCTCCATATATAAATGCATATGGAATTCACACGATTTGAATCTTTCTACAGGGTATATGTGACGGGTGTAGCTAGCAAGCAGGAGATGCTCACTCTCCCCGGGCACCTGATCTCACTCCATCACAGGGGTTCACATATGCTCTTCAAATAGACATATTTTGTTATTTTCCATTTGTTTTTCATTTTCACTGATTTTGTATGTCCTATGGTTTCATGATTTTTGGACTTGTGGTTTGGATTTATCCATCATCTTTACTTTTGAACTACGATGCATAATCAAAAAGTTGGTCAAACCGCAAAAATGGAGATAACTGAAGTTAGAGCAGTAATTAAGTATCTAGGAAGGTAGAAAGTGAGATGAAAATTCGTTCGAATGAGTCTTTCGAATAGGCTGCTGAATTTAGAAAGGGGAGGGAGAGTATTGAAGATAACGAACAGTCCGGACGTCCGAAGGGGGCTACCTCAGACGAAAACGTTGATATGGTGTACACAGTTGTCATGTGTGACAGAGTGCGAAACCTCCAAGATATAGCCAGAGAAGTTGGCATGAGCTGTGGGGCTGTTAATCAATTTTTGCCGACATTTTAGGCATGTCTAAGATCTTGGCGAAATGGGTCCCTAGAATGTTGATTGAAGATAAACAAGAAACAGATAAGATGCTTCTTTGTCTCGCTATGAAGATTTTATGGGATTTTATATTTGAAGGGAGGCAAAAAAACAGGGGTGAAGAAAATGAGTTGAGATTATATCTAAAAATTATGACAATTCTTACAATCCTTGATATTCCTAAGTACATGGGGCCGAGAACTTTTTGGTCATACCTCGTATAACGGGAGAAGCCATTTCGACCATTGTACCAAGTTCCGTGACTGAAACATTGACGTTGACGTGTATATTGAAAATTTTCTTGACTTAAGTGTTATTATACCCTTTTCCTGATGTTATGTGGCTGTGACACTTTCTTTACAGTGTTTACATTCATGTATATATACAGTGCTGAATTTTATTGTTTCGTCTGTATGTCAGAGCATTCACGGCGGGTATGGCTAGCCAAACAGGAGACGCTCACTCCTCCCGGGCACCCGCTCTCACCTCTGAATTTCAGGGGTCCGTGAATGTCCATTGTGGTACATTGTTGTTAGTGCCATAGTCATGTGTCACCAGTTAATTCGTATTTTATACGGGGATTGCAGTTGCAGCGTCACATATTAAAGCGAGGTCATGTGCTCACTTTCAATCATTTGAAATTAAAGGTTAGTTAATGGCAGCATCCCTCTAGGTTAAACCGTACCATTGAGGGTAATAGGTTTAGTGTATAAACAGGTGTTCACAGAGTTCTTGGTTATCAACAAACAAGAGTTCGTGCAATGCAGTGAATTTCGCGAAGCTCGTATAGGTTTAATAATAGGGAATTTTCCCCCGCTTTTCGCGAAGCGTGGGGACATTAAATCTCATTCGTCTGTCCGTCAGTTTGTCTATCCGTCTGTCACAGAAACTTTAACCTTGGTCATACCTTTTTAGCCGTAAGACATAGGGCCTTCATATTTATCATGTGTGTCCCTGCATATACATGTAGACATGCACAACCATCGCTGCACCCTTACTGATAGAACCACAATTCTCTGAATTTGCTTGTTCAATTTAATACGATAGATAAATATATTTTGTAATATTGAGGGCAAAATTTAATTCAATCTCATTAAAACTTGATCTATCACGCTCCTTTGCTTTATTATCAGATCGCCTTTGACATGGACCAATCAGCGTCCGCTGTGGGAAGGTAGTCAGTTCTCTTGTTTTTCCCATCGATTCTATAATAATTCGAATTTGAACCCACAAATTATGCACAAATTGCCAATCGAATAGGTTTTTCGAGGCGTGCTAACGGGAGTTATAGGCACAGCCATATTTGTTTACACTCATTGACATGGGATTCCTGAGTGGTCAGTGTCAAAGGTCGATCTGAGATGAACTGCTACGCAGTGTATTGAGTCTACCACAGCGAACATGACAAAACTAAGGAGCGTGATAGATTTTAATGAGATTGATTAATTTACATCTGAATCTTGCATAACTGTGAAAACCTATTCTTTATAAATTTTTGTAATTAGATTTAAAATGTATTATTTTTTTGTAATTAGATTTAAAATGTATTATATGATTTATGTTAATTATTATATTTACAAATTATAGACTTAAATATTGTATTTTAATAAATAAAATATCGGATTTTAGTATGTTGAAATAGTGGACCTGAGCGAAAAGAAATATATCTCAGATGTATATTGAGATTCGCTCTGACAATGAAATCTACAGTTACAGAAAAAAAAAGAAAAAAAAAAAAAAAAAAAAAAAAAAAAAAAAAAAAAACCAACCCCAAAATGTGTATTCTAATAACCAGAATTCCTGAATTAACATTTTCAATATGTCATTTATCTTACTGTAAATGACGTTAAAGCTATTTTTATTTTGAAGAATAACAGTAAGAAAAAAGAGTACTGACTGATGTCTCTTCGCTGCAGATCTGACATGATATATACATAGTCAAAGAGTAATAACTCTTCCGACATTTGATATCAATGATTATCGATTCCTGAATCGTATATCAGGAAACATTAATCAATGCACAGCGTCCCCATGATATATCGCAATGCCAAAATTGAAAAAAGGACGAAATGATTAGAACGTTTATAGTGCATTTAGCTATAGAGATACAGCTCATAGTTTGGGATTTCAGACCTGTTTCCATATACTTTGTTGTATTTGACCAATATACATTTTGCTACATGGATACAGCTCCTAGTCTGGTATTTCAGGCTTGTATCCATATAGTTTGTTGTATTTGATCTATATACATTTAATTGCTACGCGTGTTGTTTTTATATAAAATGTAAACTATATTACTATGTAACGATTAGTGTCTAATGATGTATCAGGTGATTCATGGATTCACTTTCTCGTTTACATTTTTTATAAAAAGAACAGAAGACTTTGAACACCTTGTACTAAAAACAAGTCGGCCCGACATACAGATAATAAATAAATCAGTATGCTAAAAGGCAACAAGAATAATCGATTGTAGCACAATTGTGGTATTGTTGAGACGCTTGTCACTCGATTGGTGTAGTCAACCGGTATACAGACCCATCATAATGTACCATTTCATTTTACGTCATCTTCATGTTTCCAATATACATGTATTTCTTGAATGCCCAGACAAGTTTAACTACGTACAATATATTAATTTATTTCTCATTTCAAAAATGCATTTCAGAAAACTAAACAATGGAATGGATTAATTCGTGAAATTTTGGAACTGAAAGCTGACATGGTAATCACATCGCTGAAGATTACACCGAAAAGAAGCGAAGCTATCGCTTTCTCCTTACCTTTCCTCGAAACCGGAATAACAATTTTAGTTTCTATACGAAAGGGCAACATTTCGCCAACTGCTTTCTTAGGTACGTTTCAAGTGTTATTAGCATGCACCATCTGCGTACTGAATCTAAATTATCAATAACAAAAGGGGAAAATGATATGTATATAGAATTTAATATAAAATAAAATCAGCATAGAATGAAAAAGCCAAAACATGCCTATCAGACTTCCTCCTTCAGTGTTAATATTGAATGGGATACATTTGCAGCTAGCATGTGTCTAAATGTTGTTTTACATAGAACATTTGAAGCAGTATAAAGGGATGTCCCTTTTGTTAAGTGATAAAAAATTGATACTTAGATTGAATAAAACTTTTACATATAGATGACCTTTCATAAATGTAGCAATGAGGGTTGAGACCATTTGAATGCTGTTTTGATAAACTGTATAATATATTCATTACACTTGTGTTAGACATTGTATATAGCATCCTTTTTCAATAGTCTAAATTGTTTTCAAAATTTATATAAAAGAAAGGTATCAATTACAACATTACTAGTATTGTTGCGCGATACTGAAACATTAATTTAATTTAAGTTAAATGCAGGAAAAGGACTTTTTAATTAACATTAAGAACAAGTTTTTTTTTCTAAATTGATATTCAGATGAGAAGAAATAATAAAGTATTTTGTAAATCTCTCGATGAAAAGAATTGCCATAGACACGAAAAAATTCTCTCCTTCAGTCATATATAACAAAACTAATTTCAGATGTCTTTAAACCAGCTACGCTATTAGCAACTATTTTTACCGCATCATCGGTAGCCATTGTAATACTAGTCATGGAATACTATTCGGAAATTCGTTTTAAATATGATAAAGGTAAACTCCTGATTTGGATTTATCAGAAAAGTATGTTTCTTTCATCCTTGTTACTGTTCTATGCTTTTGTCAGTACTTCGATCTCGATCTTAGCTTTTTGAGATGCATCTTTGTTTTTGTAAGACTCCATTTTTAACTTTTATCTTACTATTCATTGACTTCTTCAAAATCAGTCTTTTACATTTTTGTGTCGTTAAAATGATATGAGATAATCTTTACAAGCAAATCGTTTAAATAAACCTGTTAAGTCCGTGAAATAAATTTACAGGAAGCAAGAGCAAATTGTCATCCAGGCGGTACATCACTTTAAGTTATTTGTGGTGAACTACTTTGAACAATTTGAGATTTGAGTGACGTGTAACGAATGGGTTATGTTTTCCTCGTTTTTATGAGTTTAGAATACAGAGAACACAAGTCTGTTAACAAACCTGGGAAGCACATTTCCATTCAAAATGTCGGAGATATTTGATGTACTTGTCCTGAATATAGGTTTGCATGCAATAAACGCATAAATAGGAAGTGGTAAAAACAAATTTAAGAGTTATATTCATAAATATGAATGAAGAACAGTCGTGTTACTCCATGTTTAGTACTGGGATTAGGTAGTCCGGTGCATGTAAGTTCCGAAGAGACAACACAATACAGGTTGGGTATTCCAAGCCATGACATAATTGCTTATTTCAACACACCAGTACATGATAACCTTTGTGATAGTCGTTACCTTCCTTGCAGAACCGTACGACTATCCTTCCTGGTGTGTCATTCTGGTGTTCAGTGTTCATGCTACAGGTGCTTCGATCTTTATCTATGAGTGGCTCAGCCCTCAAGGACTCAACAAGGGGCGTACATCAATGCGAGGTAACGGCGAGGTAAATCATAGAAAAGGTGTCAAAACTCAGAGACGTTGCCCTTTATACTTACATTTATTGTCTAAAATCATTGCAAATGTATAGTGATGTTTTACAATTATATTTTCATTGAAGATATCTCATTGAAACTTAAATGTAAATTTTGATTTATAATGTATGTCGTGATTGAAACCAAAATTTAAATAGAAAAGAAAATGTTTTCTTTATTTTGACTTTTTGTGTCAGGAATACATTGGTGTAAATTTGAAGTTTATTATACCAAATCAGGTTATGTTTCATATTCAATTATTTCTTTAATATTTATCTTGAATGTGTTTTGAGATGCGCTGCATTGTTGTACATATTTCTTATCTTTGTTGCATGGAATTCTTCAAATTCCGCATATTATATAATCACTCTGATCTTTTTTTTTATTTTTCTTAACTATTACTTTTAATAATAGTGTAATTCGAACCTTTATAAACATTTTTCAAAAATGCCATTTAAAAAGCAAGTACATATAATTGAAAAAGAAAGTTAATTTAGAAATATACAAATTTATAAAGTAAGATTTAATTTTATTCTGAAGACACCTATAATGACAGTTTACTTTTACGCAGAACATAAGTTCTCATTATTTCGTTCCTTGTGGATGATTTGGGCGATGCTGTTTGGAGCTGCTGTGTCTGTAGATAATCCCAGAGGTGTATCGAGTAAATTCCTAGCAAATGTATGGGCTCTCTTCGCTCTAGTATTCCTTGCCAGTTACACTGCCAACCTGGCGGCATTCATGATAACAAAGGATGAGTACTACAATCTGTCTGGCATTAAAGACTGGAGGGTAAGCAATGTATTTCGGCTCGCTTTTTATTTTATTTGGTTTTATATGGGACGTGTAAAAATCTTGAAGAAAGATAAAAAACCATTTTGTCTGAAGCTTCCTTATATTTTCGAAATAATAATGAAAGTAAATAATCATAATCACTTATGATTAGTAAGATAACATAGTATAGCAAGGTTTGACTTCTTTACACTACACGTATAATGGAGCCAGAGTAGATTAGCGTACATGGTGCTTGGCTAGGGGTGAAGAGGTCGTGGAGTATTACACGACACGTATAACTGAGCTGGAGTAGATATGTCTGTATGGTGCTTGGCCAGTAGTCAGAAGATCCCGGTGTTGTAGCATAGACTATCCCCCCGTATAGACTTTTCCTCCGGATAAACCGACCCAGTATAGAACTTGATTAGTCAGACATGGTGCTTGGCTAGGGGTCAAGAGGTCACGGAGAATTATACGTATAATGGAAATGGAGTAGATTAGTCTGAGCTTTACTTCACAAATATAACTGAGCTGGAGTAGACAGGTCTGAATGGTGTTTTGCCAGGTCAGGAGGTACCGGAGTTTTACTAAGTAGAGCTGAGCTGATCTAGATTAGTCTGTATGGTGTTTGGCCAGGAGTCAGGAGATCCCGGAGTTTTACTGAGTAGAGCTGAGCTGGTGTAGATTAGGCTGTATGGTGTTTGGCCAGGAGTCAGGAGGTCCCGGAGGTTTACTAAGTAGAGCTGAGCTGGTGTAGATTAGTCTGTATGGTGTTTGGCCAGTAGTCAGAAGATCCCGGTGTTGTAGCATAGACTATCCCCCGTATAGACTTTTCCTCCGGATAAACCGACCCAGTATAGAACACCGACCCAGTATAAATCCCCCCACGGAAAAACCGACCCTGCATAGATTATCCCCATGGATAAAACGACCCAGTGTAATTTATCCCCTCAGAGATCAGTACGCTTTTCCCCCTTAAGAGATAAAATCCGGTTTGATTCGAATATTACAATAAGTGAATGAAACTAAAATGCATAATGCGTTATCATGTTTATTTGACAAAATCTCATTGGATATCGGCACATTGCCAGTTGGAAATTAAAATTTTGAAAAATCCGATTTCCCTGCATAAGGGCATGTGGTTTATTTTACAAATTAAAGATATCTCTTTACTCTAGCTAGTCCTAAGTGAGAATCAAATTATGAATTGATTCCCCATTAGGACACATTATCACCTACATGTGGAGCAAATGCAGATATAAAAACATAGTTTTGATCAAATTACATTTTAGAAGTGCCAAAAATTACATTTTTAATTTCTTGAGTGAAAATTATTTGAAGAGACATTCAAAATTCGTTTAACAAATTATTGGATCTTGAGAGTGCAAAAATTATCGAGGAAAGGAACCAAGAGGTCCCTACAAGTTTTGAGAGAAGTATCACAGACGAGAAGATGTTTTTTATCTTGGGAAGCTCTTTTCAGTATTTGTATAAGGATGGCACGATGTTGCATACCTACATATATATTTACATACAAGTCTCTCTCACATACATGTGGCCGTTAGTATTATGCACCAGTAGTTTTGTCCTGTCTGTTAGTTTGTCTGTCTGTTTGTCTACAAAAACTTAGACCTTACACATAATTTTGAATGCTATGTGATAGAGCTTCCATTTTCACACTAGGAATCCTTGTGATAATAGGCCAAAGCACAGTAATTCCATTTCCCATAGGGTCCCATGTTAAATTACGAAACTTCCAGCAAGATTTACAGAACATCATACACTTTAGCTATATATAATCCATATATCAAAATGTTTGTCAGACCCTCCTCTATTAGGATTTTAACAGTTTACCATAGGTTTTCCGCCTTAATTTCGAGAAAATCATGATTGATAGGGGTCACTCCCAAAAATTTGCCAAAATTAAAATGTAAACAACAACAACCACTTTCTAGGTTATAAAATTTTTACATCAGCAAAATGAGAAAAAAGTCATTATTTTACAGCAGAATCAATCTTTATTAATAGATTGATCTAATAATTTCATCCAATCACCGCCCCTGATACATTGAAATAGTAGTCCCTCTTGTTTGGTTTGTTATTATTATTATTTTTTTTTTTTGGTGTTTTTTTTTTTTGGGAGGGGGGGGTTGTTTGTTTGTTTGTTTTTTGTTTGTTCTGCGTCCTTGTGCCATAAGATTTCGAACCACAAAACCATGAAAACAACCAAAGGAAAACCATTTTAGGGATTGAAACTTCTTTTCTCAATACCAAATCTTTTCTGTTCTAAATGTGAGCTAAAATATGAAGTGGCATCTTGACGTAATGATAATGAAATTTCCCTAATGATTCTTGCTTAATAACCATACATGTGTATCTTATTTTTCCTTTTTGCTGTGTATTTGATATAGTCTACACAATTAAGATTGATGAAAAGGGAACTTTGTTTTGTATGCATGGTTGTTTATTTTCCTCCACGACCAGCTGGAAGGTACATGTACTTCAGTTTCAAAAGGACGTAAAATCAAGACTACATTACGGTTTGAGATTTCCGATTTTACGAGAATCCGGAATCAATAGGGGAAAGATGAACCTAGGTCGGTTTATCCGCCCAGGATGGGAAAGTCTATGCTGATAATCCGACGGGGGAAAACCCGTACGGATAGAATATCCCCTTAAGAGGGGGAAGATCTATACTGGGTCGGTTTATCCGGAGGGAAAGTCTATGCGGGGAATATTCTATGCTACAACACCGGAGGTTTACTAAGTAGAGCTGAGCTGATGTAGATTAGTCTGTATGGTGTTTGGCCAGGAGTCAGGAGGTCCCGGAGGTTTACTAATTAGAGCTCAGCTGGTGTAGATTAGTCTTTATGATGTTTGGCGAGGAGTCAGGAGGTACCGGAGTTTTACTGAGTAGAGTTCAGCTGGTGTAGATTAGTCTTTATGGTGTTTGGCCAAGAGTCAAGAGGTCCCGGAGGTTTACTGAGTAGAGCTGAGCTGGTGTAGATTAGTCTGTATGGTGTTTGGCCAGGAGTCAGGAAATCCCGGAGGTTTACTGTGTAGAGCTCAGCTGGTGTAGATTAGTCTGTATGGTGTTTGGCCAGGAGTCAGGAGATCCCGGAGGTTTACTGTGTAGAGCTCAGTTGGTGTAGATTAGTCTGTATGGTATTTGGCCAGGAGTCAGGAGATCCTGGAGGTTTACTGAGTAGAGCTGAGCTGATGTAGATTAGTTTTTATGGTGTTTGGCCAGGAGTGTGGAGGTCCCGGAGGTTTACTGAGTAGAGCTGAGCTGATGTAGATTAGTTTTTATGGTGTTTGGCCAGGAGTCAAGAGGTCCCGGAGGTTTACTGAGTAGAGCTGAGCTGATGTAGATTAGTCTGTATGGTGTTTGGCCAGGAGTCAGGAGGTCCCGGAGTTTTACTGAGTAGAGCTGAGCTGATGTAGATTAGTCTGTATGGTGTGTGGCTAGGAGTCAGGAGGTCCCGGAGGTTTACTGAGTAGAGCTGAGCTGATGAAGATTAGTCTGTATGGTGTTTGGCCAGGAGTCAGGAGATCCCGGAGTTTTACTGAGTAGAGCTGAGCTGGTGTAGATTAGTCTGTATGGTGTTTGGCCAGGAGTCAGGAGATCCCGGATGTTTACTGAGTAGAGCTGAGCTGATGAAGATTAGTCTGTATGGTAATTGAGCTGATGTCGATTAGTCTGTATGGTGTTTGGCCAGGAGTCAGGAGATCCCGGAGTTTTACTGAGTAGAGCTGAGCTGGTGTAGATTAGTCTGTATGGTGTTTGGCCAGGAGTGTGGAGGTCCCGGAGGTTTACTGAGTAGAGTTGAGCTGATGTAGATTAGTCTGTATGGTGCTTAGCTAAGAGTGAGAAGATGTGAGAGTTTTACACCACACGTGTAGCTCATTTTGTATGGTGCTTGGTTCGGCTAAAGAGGTCTTGGATTCGAAACCAATTAACTCGTCGATGTCTTGTTTTTCGCAGGAGTGACGTAAATAGTAAATATCAGAGCGTACATTATTGTATACGTTTGACACACCCTATGAGCATTTCGAAAACTTATGTCTCTTCAATGATCTGCAAGGCCGAATCTGGTCTAAAGCATGATATTTGAAGAGCAAAGCTAATTTCCAAAGTGACCTAAAATAAAAGCCAAAAAACGACAGATATAAATTTGAAAATAGTTTACTAGTTTTTGTGCAATGAATTGGACGTATATATATTTCGGGTCAGTACAGAACACTGATATTTGTGTTTGTGATTACCTTTGGGGACTAACAATCCACCAGTAGTGATATCGACACAGTAGTCCATGGCCGTGTCTTAGTAGATGTTGGCTTGTAACAGATTCCTAATTGCTTTTGATGTGTCTGTTGCATAGGTCCTAATTTTTGTATTATGCATCAGACAGTTGTGATCATCATGTAATATTCTCTTGGTGTGGTTGGTTGGTTGGTTGATTGGTGTTTTACGTCGCTTTCAACAATATTTCAGTTATATCGCGACATGGAAGCAGGAGGTTACCAACCTCTTAAACATAGTGGCGCAACCCGGGAATCGAACCCAGATCGTCGGCGCCGCAAGCCAAGCGCTTAACCACTACACCACGCCTGCCCCTCTCTTGGTGTGACATGAAACCAATATAACCACGTGAAAAAGTTTCTTTTTTTTAATCTTTCAATTTCTAGCTACAATGAGTCAGAACCAATCATTTTCTTTCATTTATTTACTTTCAAATTGCACTTGTACGAGTGCATACGACATTATTAAACTCGTGAACATTAATCAAACTACACTTTAGTGAACGACAATTACATCAATAATATCTTTGAAATTTTAATGTCGTTTATTATCTCTGAAAGGCGTCCCTCATGTTCGTTGAATTTTCTGTGTTGCTACTGCTTGAAAAAAAAAAAAAAATAAAAAAAAAATTAAAAACCCAAACTATTATGTGTTTTGAAAAGTACGTATCAATTATTATTTTCAGCTCAGAAATCCTTATTCCATGAAACCGCCATTTCGTTTTGCAACGGTTCCCAACGGAAGTACAGAGGAAAACCTTAGTCAAAATCATAAATCTATGTTCAATTATATGCAGAAATATAATCAGTCCTCCGTGGCGCATGGCCTGCAGTCACTGAAAAAAGGGTGAGTCATATTGCATCATCTCACCAATAAAGACCATTATTGCACGCTTTCTGTTCTTTCATTGCAGCTATATAAATATAGTTTAAGGGAGTAAAACGTTAAAAGATTCTAAAGTCCTCAGAGAACAACATCTCAAATATCACACATAAGTATATAGGTAGAAGTCACGTTAGCTGGAAATGGTTGACGATGAGGAACTAAAACAAAAAACAAAACAATAAATAAATAAATTATCAATACAAACCCACAAACACAAACTTACATAATTTGGTTCATTTATGAACAAGTATTCAGGTATATACCTCAAAGATGGCGGACAACTTCACACAGAGGAGGTAACTCTTATAAAATTCCATGCTAATGAAAGTTCTTTAGTAGCCTAAACGTATAAAGACCCCATATAAAGAAATAAACAATTCAGCACAGATATGTATAATATGAAAAATTTCAGTCGTTACAATGTCCTCAATTAATGCAATGGATGCGTATATTTCACACTAGACATCTGAATCTTGCATAACAGAAATTTGAAGGTGCCTGTTTCTTCTAATACTAAACTGTCCTTCAAGATTTGGATATAACAGACTGATAGTTCTTTCTGTATCGAAGAACAAAACACAATTACACTATCTCGAGCCTTTTCGTTGCATAATCGGAAAAACAACCTCGAGTGTATTACGACGGATTAAACATGGCGACGCCAAAGATGAAACATATAAATGCAGAAAACAATTTGTTCATGTTGTTTGTAAATAACGTTAAACTTTTATCTGCTGCTTATTTATATTTTTAGAAAACGAAATATAAAAAAAAGAATAATAATTATAATAATAACAATAAAATGAAAATATTCTATTTCAAGGAAAATCCATGCTTTTATATATGATGCTACGCCACTGGAATATCACGCGGGCAATGACAAGGATTGTGATTTGAAGACTGTAGGAGAAAAATACGCAATGACCGGATACGGTATTGGTGTTCCGAAGGGAAAAGAATATCTCGATGAGATCAATGAGGTCATTCTTGATTTACAGCATGAAGGTTTGTTCTTAGAGAAAAAAAACCCTCCAATCTGTAATAGTTTCTTTCATACTACTTAACTTTTGTCAGCATTTCTTAATATATATCGATATTATTTGTATGTTTGAATACATCAACATATGTACAAATAGTATGTAACATTTGCAGAATGACCTTTATTTCCAGTTTATTCTAGAAGGGAGATTTTTGCTGTATGTCTTAAATGATGTCAGATATCTCGATTGAGGGATGTCTTAGTCCTGCCGTTTTGTCTGTTGTATTTAAGTGCAAGTATCGCCTTGTTTTGGTACAATTATTGCTGCAATTGGTGTATTTCATTACAATTATCGCCTTGTTTATGCATTATTTTCGCCTTGTTAGGTACAATTATCGCCTTATTTAACACTTGATTCAAATATTGTTGTTTCTGTTCCAATAGTGATGATTCAGACAGGGACGTATATATATAATGTACGTTCCTGATTCAGACTATATTTTGAAAAAAAAAAACGGTGGAAACTTTAAATAGAGTCAAACAAAAGGTCTGTGTAGTGCCTTCTAATGACACGTCAAAAGGCATATTTTATAGCTAGTCGCTTGCTTTATGTGCAGTTATGTAGAACTTTTGATCCGTTTGACGCAGGAATCCTGCCAACCGATCGCTTAATCAAAAGAGCAAGTTATTTAAACTCTCGGTGTGAACAAGCCAAGTACTATTTCTGATACAATCCGAAAAAAGATCCGTGTCTTGGGGCCAACTAAATAATGTCATAAATAATGTGGTAAATTGCCTTACGTTCATTATCATTAGAGTTGACAAATTTTATGCAATGTGTAGATGATTGATTGGGACAGAAAGGAGCAAATTGCGTTGTAACATCTAAATTCTGGGTAGATTCACTAGACACTCTTCAAAGTGTATGTAGTGTATTGACGATTGGAAAGGATAAACCGGTTGAGAGAAATTCAACAAACAAAATGGAAACAAAGTATTTACTCAGTTCTAGGTATATGTAGATTGATTGTAATAATAAAATTTATGACAAAATCCAACAACTGCTATTATCATAATATCTATATTTTGTTTAGGTGAACTAGAGCGTCTCCGAAAGTTCTGGTTAGCAGGAGCATGTCATCGGAAAAAGAAAGTGGGTATATCCAGGCAAAATATAGGAATATTAAATTTTACAAGCGCTTTCATTTTACTGGCTAGCGGCATGGTGCTAGGAGGAATTCTGCTGCTGTTAGAACATTTTTATTTCAAATTTGGACGCCGATGTCTGCGAAAATACGACAGAACAGGCTGCTGTGCTTTAGTGAGCTTAGTAAGTAAATATGATAAGATTAACTGTTATGATGTAGAAAATACAATAATCTCATTCAGTTTAAATTTAAATCAAGATATAGACTAAATCTATTACGAATCACTCGATTCGTCAAACTCGACTGACACCAGATGTGACGGAGATTTGATGGACGTCGACAACCTCATTGTTGGTTCAATTTAATGTAGTCATCACCCATGCATTGTATGCATATATAGGGCTTATATAAAAATATCTCTCCTTGATGCTACAGTACTCTAAATGTCTCCTCAATTACAGAGTATGGGTCAGTCCTTGACCTTCGAAGAATCTGTCATGGAAGCTATCGACCTGCACAAAAGACATAAATGTAAAGATCCGATTTGTGAAACACAGTTATGGAAAGTCCGACATGAACTTGACCTAAGCTTACTGAGGATAGACAAATTGAAAAACCAGTTGGAGTAAGTAACCCAAGAAGAATTCAGCTGTTATCTGTGGATTGTTTTCAAAGTTGTGGGGATTGAAATAGTTTTCAAGCCTACACCTTACAGCCGTGTGACCCAGGATAAACATAATTTACATGTTTTATGTCCATGGCCTATGGAGAATCCTCTTTGAGTTGAATAAGCCAAAGATCACATAATATGCAGTTCATGAAATTTGGGTTTTGGTTGAAACTCTTTGATATTATGTACTTTATTTGATGGATAAATATCCCTGACCTAAGGAGGATGTGTATTAAATTTGGGGATTGATGGTCACACTTCAAGATCACGGGACACATTTTACTTAAATGATTTTCTTGTCTGTTACTCCAACATCTTTCTGATTAGGGTGATGATGCATCACAAATTGGATGCCCATTGCCTATTTGTGTGAATACTCACATCGTAGTCTAAGAAAATAAAGTATGTGAAATATCCTAAATGGGGGTATTTTTCTCTTTCTTTGAAATGGGTCTTATATAAGCCCCAATGATACGTACTGCCTTCTATAATAATTTTAGTTATCTATAATGTCAGTTAAATAGCTCTGTCCTTAGAAAGATTCTTTGGTTCACTTTTCGGTCATTTTGGTTTCAACGCAGCTCTTCAAATATTTATATATTTTGAGAATTCCAATCATTTGGCCGCGGGCGTCGCTGGGGAGATATAGGTTTTCTGAGTGCACATATGGTGCACCAAATTAAAAGGTATATATGTTCTATATTAGTATAACCACTAGGCCGGTGTCACTGGTGGACTGATGGTCCTCGAGGGCATCATAAGTCTAGTTTTCAGTGCTTTTGTACTGACATGAAATATATACTTCAAATTTTCAGTCATCAAATTAGGTAAATCACTCTAAAACTAAGGAGTGTCTCCCTCACGCATAGCTATGTCCTTAGAAAGATTATTTGGTTCACTTTTCGGTCATTTTGGTTTCAACGCAGCTCTTCAAACATTTGGCCGCGGGCGTCGCTGGGGAGACATAGGTTGTCTGAGTGCACATATGTTGCACTGAATTATAAGGTATATATGTTCTATATTATTAAATGAAATATCTTCTTATAACACTTGATTATAAAACAACATTTTATTAATTACAGAAGTTTCGGTATTAAACCTGCGGAAGGAGCAGTATGGAAAAAACCACAACTGCAACAGAATATCCGGAAACCAAATGGATACCCTGGACATACTGTTCGGGTGTCACCTAATATGAATAGAGTAAACACCGAGGAATCCAAAATTCATTCTGAAGAAAAAGATGCTCAAGACGAACAAGAGTCTTTCCAAAAATGGTCGCGTAGATCATTGAAAAGATCACCAAGCTATACGAACGCGGTCACAATAGATACTGATTCACCATCAAATCTGTGTCACAGACCGCAGACAAAAGTGCGTTTTAACGAAGGAAAATTATATGTCGGCATTACAAACGATTTTTGTGATATTAACAAGGATCTGACATGATTGACTTTTTGTTACTGATCTCAAACAATAATTGCTCATGTTCATTTACAGAAATAGTCATTGTTAATGGATTTTATTATAAGATGTGAAATCCAGAATATGTGAATTAGTTAATGAGTTAAATTTGCATTCTGTATACTTCACCAGAATAGTAGCCTAATATTGGATTTTACAAGGGGCGATATCCTATGGTATTAATAGTTAATATATTGCGCATTGTCAATGTTGATTCATTTATGAATTGACTAAATCATATATACATTATGAGTAATACTATGGGCAATCGATGTATATAAAAACTGAAATCGTGTACATTTACATCTTTTCTAACTTAAAGTTACCTCTTTTTTAATATTTTGTGTAGTTTGAGCGGCAGTACATCTGTACAACCTGACTGTGAAAATGCCAAAATGTATATATCGATGTGCAGATGAGATCATTATCGGTACTTTGTGGTTCATAGTAGTGTAATTACTTTCGTTGATTTAAAAATGAATAAAAAAAATTGGATGGATAAAACCAACTCAAAAGTCCACAAATCCTGAATCCAGAAACAATCTTCTTAATAATATAAGGGAGTCCCTAAAGGGAATGGGATCAGGTTCACTGGAGAGTATAAGCATTTACTGCTTACCAGCAACACCTGTGAAATTGTCGAGTCAGGTAAATACCGAATGTAGGATAGGAAATTGCAATACCTTCAACATTAGTAGAGTAGCAAAGTAAGTATGATGGATGAGTGTATTATCATATCTCAGTGGTCAGATGCAGGCTTAGAGTAGTGGTTAAACATTTGGTTCATGGTGCAGACGATCCGGGATACCGGATAGCACCACCATAAAAAAGAGATTCTTTACCTTATGCTTACATGTCGAGGTGTAAATTTAAAAAAAAAATTGAGAACGACTTAAACCACTAATCAACAAACCATATTTCAATTGTTTAAATTTATTAGGAATAACATCAAACGAGTTCTTATATCTCAAAATCTAATACTTAGGTAGTAAAGAAGTAATTCTGAGAGTTATACTAGTAATATGGCGTTGATTGTCTAATTATCACCTTTGATACAATAATGTCATGCAATGTATATGTATTTAAATTCAATTTTCGTATAATTGAGTTTGATAATGTCGAAATGGATTTTAATGTAAGTATTAATTTGAAGACTATAAAATCATGAATGATTTGGGCCGACGATTGATTATAAATGGAAAAGAAATATGGCTTCGCACAGTCAATAATATGTAAAACATGTGATTTATGAATGATCATTTGCTAGCAGTATCTAGACACGTAAGTAGAGTCTTATATGGCTCAAAATCCATAACTATGGACACATGTTTTCAGTTCCGAACATGATCGGGATAACGAAGGTATTATGTCAATTTATGAGTACACTGATTTTGGGGTATAAGAGTGTATGACATGTACAATAATTCATATCGGCATTGCCATTGCTCATCCATGCTATTGATAAAGTATTTGTTGAAGACAGAACATTTTTAATCTATTATGTATGACAGAAATCCAAATATAAAACATTATTCTTTGTATGTGTATATATCTATGTATGTTTCGATATACATATAATGGAAGTGAAGTACATCAATTAAATTGATGTATGACAGAAATGGGTGTGTATAGCATCAACATGTATCATGAATTGTTCATTATACTGAATATCATAATATTCATGCTTCAAATGCTATTCTATGAGGACCTGAGATACTAATACATAGTACAGTACTAGTGTACACTATTCAACAAACTCGTTATTTACTTCATTGATATGCTCGGGTGTTGCTGGTGATTGAAAACACTGCGTTGTTCATGACGCTGTTATCCATTTCTTAATAAAGAAGCAGAATCATACATGACATCGTAGCTTTATTCTTGTTTATCTTTTACACTAGCATTGGTATTTATTTCAATGAATTTCCAACGAAAGCTTTAAAAATCCATTTCTCGTCGAACGTCGTCACAGCACTTGCTCTGACAATCTCTGAAAGTTCAGATCAAAGTGTAGAACCTGTTCTTTATTACTAAAAAAATATTTTCTGTATGAGTACGAATTCTCCTGTGAAGGATTGTAAAGAATCTTATTGTTTGTTTATACTTTGACTAAGCTAATATATATATATATATATATATATATATATATATATATATATATATATATATATATATATATATATATATATATATATATATATATATAACATTTATTAATAACTTGATCGACTTTATCTTTGTTATATGTCTATCATCAGCCTCTCTAGGAAAAGACTGACGGTCTATATATGATGTTTCAGGTCAGTATAAAGAGGCTTTATTGGGTGGTGCCGGAAAAGAAGACAAGAGTTTATATGAGAAAATATCATTCATTTGAATTAAATTAGATAGAAATTTATCAATACATAAAAATTTATTCTTATTCATATAAAGGCTAAGTATTATTCCTTGATCTAAATGTAATTCACATTACAATTAAAGACATTCAATGAACAACAGGGTTACAGTTTGATATATATGTTCGACTTAGAGCTTGTGCAGATTTGAATTAAAATATTACTCTTCCGGAGGCAAAATAAAGCGGTCAAAAGTACTATACGTATAACTACTTATCTTTAACTATCTAACTATCTTTAACTCGGAGAACTGAAAAATAAGTGAAAGAACCCTATACTAACAGCAGACTGATAGTGCACGACAGAAGTATTTGGTAAACAGGGAGACTAAAACAGGCATGTTCTGAGTGGAATCAAACATTGATGAGATCAGACGTAGAGGATAGCATCTGACTCCGAGAATCAGCGTCAGACGCTGAGAATAATTATATATCAGACACTGAGAATAAGTATCAGGCGCCGAAAATGAGCATCGGACTCCGAGAATAAGTATCAGACACTGAGAATAAGTATCACAATTCATGTCGAGAATAAGCATCGTGCTCCAAGAATAAGAATCAGACGCCGAGAATAAGTATCAGACGCCGAGAATAATTAGTAACTGATGCCGAGAGTAAGCATCGGACTCCAAGAATAGGTATCAGACACCGTGAATGAGCATCAGATGCCGAGATTAAGCATCATCAGACCCCTAGAATAAGCATCAGATGCCGAGAATAAGCATCGTGCTCCAAGAATAAGAATCAGACGCCGAGAATAAGTATCAGACGCCGAGAATAATTAGTAACTGATGCCGAGAGTAAGCATCGGACTCCAAGAATAGGTATCAGACACCGTGAATGAGCATCAGATGCCGAGAATAAGCATCACCAGACCCCTAGAATAAGCATCAGATGCCGAGAATAAGCATCGTGCTCCAAGAATAAGAATCAGACGCCGAAAAAATGTATCAGACGCCGAGAATAAGCATAGGACTCCGAGAATAAGTATCAGACGCCGGGAATAAGTTCAGATGCTGTGAATAAGCATAGGACTCCGAGAATAAGTATCAGACGTCTAGAATAAGTATCAAACGCCTAGAATAAGTATCAGCCGCCGAGAATAAGTATGAGATGCTGATAATAAGTATCACACGCCGAGAATAAAGTATAAGACGCCGAGAATAAGTATCAGACGCCGAGAATAAAGTATAAGACGCCGAGAATAAGGATCTCCTGTCGGCTTATCAACCCTGTCGTCTCTGAGAACACAGTCAATGTAATCAAGAGAAATAAATGATACGGTACTTTCTACTAGGTGGACATGAGTATTGTTGTCATGTCTTATATTACATATGTACTCATTTGGTCTTGGTACCCAGTTTATTTGAACATATAAAGTAAACATATAAGTAATTCCCGAGGATAGGCTGTACTGGTTCCTTTTATCTCCCATTACTGATTTCAGTTCTTGATAAAATGATACATACGTTATGTTCTAATTTTTGTATGTACAACCCCCAAGTAAATTAAAAAATTAGAACATGACACATATCATACGCATACGTAAAGTCTCAAATTGTGTTGTGAAACTTACTCTGAGATTATTCCTATAAAGGGGAACTTGGTTACATATATTTGCTATCATGTGATATATGCACTTGCCAGAAAAAAAAATAAGTGAATTGAATAACAGAAATCTCAAACGAAGACTGATACGTATGCCATTATGTCAGGTCTGTGAATTAATTAGGGATTCCACACACGTCTCTATTGTTTCGTGCCTGGGCAAAGAGTAGAATATACATACATAATAAATGAAATATACAGTACATGTAACATTTTAGTGCCACAATTCATGGACGAATTCGTGTATTATTTACTTCCGTGTTTAATACCAATTTTCATACAGGTTTACGCTCTGACCTCATCATCAGACATCCGTATAACCGTCTAAGATGCGGTATCTATTCAGAGGTTTCGGACTAATTTTTCTTTCTTTGTTTTGTCAGATAATTGCTCTTTTATGGTGGCAGCACCTGCCCAGTGCTTTGCTTCATGATTTTGCCTTATGCTAGGGACACAACCGAAGACATACGGGATATTTCACGTGGCACTGAATAGGGTGACACAGGGTCTCGGTTTACACTGTCTTAATCGAAAGACAGATATGGAGGCAAAATAAAAATCCGATAAATTACCGTAGAAAAATCCACATAACACCAACAGCCAACTTCGAACCCGGGCCACAGATTTGAAGTGCACTGCGAACTATAACTTTTAATGAACGTTATGGAAGACATCAGTGGTGTATTCAGTAGGCAAAGGGGAACATTCGATTAAAACCACAGAGAGAGAGAGAGAGAGAGAGAGAGAGAGAGAGAGAGAGAGAGAGACTATCATCTGTAATTGTCTACGCAACAATCTAGTATGAATCCGATAATCATATATTTACTCGGCTTCTCCGGGTTATTTGGCTGCGTTTAGGGATTGAACTCTGGTTCTTTCTCTTTTCTGACTGCCAGAAAAAAAACCCAAACAAACAAACAAACAAAAACAAAACAAAACCCCAAAATAATATAAGTGGCTTATATATCTAAGCCGTCACACTTCCCCCTTCTCACGGAAGCGTCGTCCCGAAGCGTACTCATGTGCGTGAGTTCTCTCTGTTATTGGATTTTTCCCCAGGCCAGTGTTTTTCTGCTGTCATGGCTTCTACCCTGGATATGTTTGAGCCCGAACATGGACGCACCATCCACCGAGTCTTGCTGACGCCACTGAAGCCGATAGGGTATTACAAATACCACGTCTGATCACATGGACCATCGAGTCAACACTAACTCCAACAGAGGGCTTGTCGCAGACGCAAGAGTCACTACACTGCCACCAAATTGTAACGTGTAGCGACGACAGGGCTAGATCCAAAGGTCTGAAGCCAAGTGTACTTGACTTCTCTTCTTGAGAAACCTGTTGATCCTTGTTCTCTATATGAAGGACTATTTATAAAGTTTTAAATGTGTGCCCTTTGATTGTGTGCTTTTGCGGTTAGTGTGAAGGTGGGCATCCGTAAACCGGTTAACCACACCTAATGAGTGACGTTTGGTACTTCAAGTGACCGTCTTAAGTCGGTATCATAACCGCAGCATAATCGAATTTTTCTGTAATGCCGTTTTTCCGTGTCTATTATCAAGTTTTATGTGCATATCCTTGGTGACTTGTGTCATACAGCTTTGTCAGATGTCTTCTGTTTTCTCTAGAACTGCCTTCCACGGCGGGTAATGCGGTTAAGTGCGCTTGGTTTCAGACCCTAGTCGTTGCTACACATTACATAACATCACAAAATGCTTCGATTATCCGGTGCTATCTGAATTAGGAGGGTGAAAGTGCGCGTTCTTAGACCTTAAAACCGTCAGATAGCAGGAGCTTCTAGGGCGGGGGAGGATCCCCACCAGGGCTCTGCCCTGGACATCAGGGGATCTTAGCGGTCCACAAATTCCCCGGGTCTCGTCTTAGCGCCCCCCCCCCCACCCCCCTCTTTCCAACTACATAAGCTCGATCCATTCCTGGAAATGCTTAAGGAACGAAATTCATTATTACAGTCGACGTTGGATAATGCAATAAAATAATCCTCATATGTAAATGTAGATTACCACTAGCGAAAATGCGATAAATACATAAAATCCGAGTAAACTAGAATCCGTTATAATTTGACTTTTACATTATCACAACAACAATCGCATCTCCGTACGCGGGATAAGTCAAACGAGGCGTTCAGCATTGTAACATCAGAAGTTCGCTTTGAGAGGAAATTCCCAGGTTTGAACTTTATATTTATTTTTCACAAAGTAATATAATTTATTATTGTCCCAATGCGATTGTATTTCTACGAGACTTGTCGGATGAATGAGTTTTGCACTAATTTATTTTAAAATGATAGAAACAGAAAGTAAACCGGGAAGAGGTACTGCACAGTAGAGATGAGATAAGTTGATTGTTGACATGTTTGTTTACTGTTATTTTATGTCACATGAGTGGTTTTTATGTTATTTTGAAGTTGCAGTTACATGCACTCGGTGCATTGCATTCATGAATAATTGCAATTTACGTGAAATCTATGTAGGAACAGTACCATGTAAATTATAATGAAGAACAGACACAGTACTTCTGTGATATTTTCATGTGAGTTATTTCAATATGATATACTCAAAAAGTAAGCATTGTTTTGGAAATGAGCAGTTTCGTGTATTGTTACCTTGAATACATTGTCTCTGAACACTGCTAAACAGTAAACTGGTCTTGTAGATTCCCACTCATCAGACATTCGTCACTTTCTACATGTGTGACCACTTCCTGTGGTGTCTTAATCAAAATTTACTAGACACAAAAAAGAACTAACTAGCTTTTCCACAGCTTCTCCGTTAGCTTCAAAAACAAGCATCAGACATTTGATGTCTGCTTCTTTACTTTTCCTACCTGGACTTTTCTTGTTACTCTCATCTCTCCAGCTGTCCTATGACTCTCCTAAATTCTCCGATGTCATCTATCAATGATTAATACTTCTGCAGCTGTCTCATGTTGGCTTCTTCCATTCGCACTTCCCATGGTAATATATGCATAAACTCTATTACAGTGTCTTACCTTGTGCTTCTCAAACATACATGTATGTATCACAATATCACCAAGTCAATCAGCAATTTGTTGATGATGGAAAAGTTGTTTTAAAATCCAAATATGCATACATCTGTCACTCATTACCTGTGCCAAATATTCCTCTCCCAGCTTTGATTTCCTGCTGTATTCTTCTCTCTTCACGAAGTTGATAACTTGGGCTCATTTTCAAACAGTCTTTCTCCTCCTTTTTATGTCTCACTCTGCTGCTGTCTCCCACAGCAACCGATCGTAACTGTCACACGCCATTCAAATTGCCATTTTTAAGCACTATGATCCAGGAAGACAGAACATTCCTAAGATTTGCTGCGTAACTCACAACTTGTTTGGTTGGTGAGGGCAGGACACTATATAAGGAACAAAACAGGAAATTAACCTTCTGCCCTTCATTCTCCACATTTCACTCCAAGTGAGATTCTTTTGTCTAGACATTTTTCATCTGGTAAATTGCCCTAGTTATTTCATGGCAACAACTCTAGCTTGTTTCGTGACTCTTGTCTCCTCCTCTTCTCGCCTTACTTCCTGTTGAACCTTCTCCCTCCTTTCTCCCTCATTTGCCTTTGTCCTCATTAGAGGTTTGATGTCACAAAGTACCTATCGTGTATCATTGTTTAGGGGGGAAAAAGAAAGCCACAACAGAGTGAGTTGTTAATGTCCAGAGTTGTGACTGTAACTTAGTGTAAGTATAAAATGTATATGTATATGATTCGTTCATGCTGTGAGAAAAAAATTGTTGGGTTTGCTGTTTTCTGACTAACTGGTTAAAGTGAATGTGAATGCACTGTTTTTATTGTAGTTTTCTAAAAAATACTGGGGATTGAAACTGTAAATTATAATTTGTAGTCATGATTTCTTTTTTAATGAATCTGCTTCAAAACGCTGCAATAATTACATCATTTGTTTAGTGTCAGCTGTTGATGACTAGATAATAGCCATCATTTTACTTCCTGTGCCAATTAGGTTATAGATTAAAAAATGAAAAGGCTTAATCATTTTAATTAAAAGTTTAATTTGAGAACGATGGACAGGAAATAGTTTGTTTTAGTCTCAAGTGATTTAAAACCAAATCTAAGTTTTGATAATATTATAGACCTTATTAACCTTACTGATGAAAAATATTATAGAATTTTACACAATTTTCCAGAGATTAAAAAATAAAAAGGAAAGGGCAGGGGGATGTATGCTATTTTGTATGCTTTGACGGACTTGCCATTTAGAAAGAGTTTAATAGGGTTGGTAAACTTAAGGTCCCCCAGCAGTTTTGCTATTTTTATTTTGACCAAGTCCGTCAGAGAATGGATTTACGGTAGGGCAACGTACACATGTAGGCCCAAGTGGTTACTTCCTTTGATTTCCTTTGACAGGCTTTTTCAGATTAATAGGTCAACAAAAGCAATAGAAGTTTTTAGGCCATTTTGGGTTTTGTTGTTCTGATTTGGCATATGCTTTTTTATTTCAGGTGATTTTTATACCTTCACCATGAAATGAACGGGGGTATATAGTATTACCCTGCTCCGTCATTTCCTCTTTCCATCAACATTGAGTTTCCACTTATTTTCTCTTTGAAGGTTTACCGAAATGGATTACATTGAATTGATATTGGGTATACAGATGTATCAAGGGAAGATGCAGGTCAGGTTTGAATATGGGTTTGGTCTGGTAATTTTTGACAGAGTTATTGCCCTTGAACATAGAAAATTTCTTAAAAATGACAGTTTCCGCTCATTTTCTCTTTGAAGGTTTTATGGATTAAATTGATATTGGGTACATGTACTTGTATATAGATGTATCAAAGGAAATGGGTGTGGTCTGGTAATTTTTGACAGAGTTATTGCCCTTGAACATAGAAAATTTCTTAAAAATGACAGTTTCCTCTCATTTTCTCTTTGAAGGTTTGATGGATTAAATTGATATTGGGTACATGTACTTGTATATAGATGTATCAAAGGAAATGGGTGTGGTCCGGTAATTTTTGACAGAGTTATTGCCCTTGAACATAGAAAATTTCTTAAAAATGACAGTTTCTGCTCATTTACTTGGTGAAGTATTAATGGATAAAATGATTTTGAGTATATAGATGTATCAAGGGAAAATGCAGGTCATATTCGAATATGGGTGTGGTCCAGTAATTTTTGAAAGAGTAATTGCCCTTGAACATAGAAAATTTCTTAAAAACGACAGTTTCCACTCATTTTCTCTGTGAAAGTTTGATGGATTGAATTAATATTGAGTATATACATGTGGATGTGTCAAGGGAAAATGCAGGTCAAGTTAGAATGTGGGTGTGTTCCAGTGTAATTTTTGACAGAGTAATTGCCCTTGAATATTAAAAATTTCTTAAAAATGAAAGAGATGAGGAGTTTGTCCATGGTATGGCAAAGTAGGTCCAAAGAGGTAGCATCTTTTGGGAATAGAAAGTTTACATGAGTAACTTAGAATGAACAGCTAAATGTATGAGAGTGTTTCAGAATGATGTGGTGTTGTTTTGGTTCAATTCTAAAAGAAAATTTCTGAAAAAGGATACTTTCATTAGAGAATATTCTTATACTTTCAGAGTTTCTCATGTGCTCATGGTACTCAAGGAAGCTACATGTATATATACATGTATTTTCAGGCCCATTTTAAAGACGTACATGTAACTTGCAAGGGGCTTGGATAGGGGGTTCTTTTGTCAGTTACCAGCATACAGCTATGACAAACTTCTTCTGAAGAAGTAATGGATTTGATTGAAAATGAGCATAAATTAATTAAGTACTCGATATCCTTACCAGTATTGTTGCTTCTTTGACTGGATCTGCCAGGTATGAGTGTGTTTTAGATGTAGATTTTTTTTGTTCACCCAAGCCAAATAGATAAAGATTTTCACCTTGTAAATTGCTTATAATGCATTGATTTTGTGTATTTTAACTGATTTTACTGTGATCAGAGTAACTTGAAGGAAATGGAATACATTTAGTTTGAATGATAAACTTGATGGAATTCTTCTTCAGAATTAATTGAAAGATTTTGATGGTACTTGGTAAGGTCTTTGAAGGGATGGATCTTGGGCAGGGCAGCATACAGTACAGTCCGGGTGGAACTTTGAATGCCCACTGTCCACAGTGGGCAGTCCACCTGAAATTTCAGTAGGCATTAGGAGTGGACATTTACCTGAGCTATCAAGCTGTCCACTTACCTGTATGTTAATTCTAACTGACTCTTACAAGAATGTCCACTGGACACAGTGGACATTTTTAATGCCCAATCTAAAAATGCCCACTTTGACCAGTGGGCAAATTAAGTTCCACCGGACTGTACTGTAGTCCCAATAGGGTACCCTCCTTTGACAGACTTCTCCAGACCAGCTGCATTGATCATCAAACCAAATGCACCAGGGTGATGTAGAAGAGTGTTCAAAGAAGTGTTGGTTGAATGATTGGTGTTTTACGTCGCTTTCAACAATATTTCAGTTATATCGCGACATGGAAGTAGGAGGTTACCAACCTCTTAAACACAGTGGCGCAACCCGGGAATCGAACCAGGATCGTCGGCGCTGCAAGCCAAGCGCTTAGCCACTACACCACGCCTACCCCTTCAAAAAACTGTTGGTGATTTAATTATATTTTGAAATAAAAATTTTGAAGCTTTTTTGATTTTTTTAACGGATTATTTTTACCTATTTTCAGGTAATTCCTGAGATTTTCTTCTTGTACTTGTAGGTTGCTTTTAATGCATTGATATTGTGTTTGCCTAAGTGAGTCTGGGGGTTGTCGTCCGTCCATCCTTCTGTCCATCTGTCTGTAAACTTTTAACATTTTCAACTTCTTTAGAACTGCTTGGGGGAATTTTGATAAAACTTAGTACAGTCCAGGTGTTTTGTAATTTTTCCTCTTGCCACATTGGGCCACATCCAGGTGTAGTTTCAAGAATTGCACGTTACACAGTGTAATTAAGAAAGATGTGAATAAGCACAGGTAAATTTTCACCTGTCTTCCCAGTGTAATTTCGAGTGTTTTTCCCACTGTGTTTTGTGCAGTTTCTCAAAACACCTGGACTGTACTGTTTGCATGAAGTACCGGTACTATAGGTCCTCTACTAAGTTTTTTGATTTTGTCCAAATCCATTAACAGGTGGTGACACCATGTCTAAAAATAGGTCTCAGAGAGTACATTTCTGTAAAAATCTTCTTCTCCAGAACCACTGTATGGTTAATAAAACTAATGGTATCTGGGTGATGTAGAAGGATGTATGTTTCAAGTTTGTTCATTTCGTTGAAATCCAATACCAGGAAATGATTTCTGATGCTTTTTTGACATCTTTTCTGACTTTAAATTTTCATGCAAAATAGCATGGTTTTCATTATTATTTTCCCTAAGGTTGACTTATAATGTACTGAAATGCATATTTTATCCAGAGTATAGTAGGGGCAGGCGTGGTGTAGTGGTTAAGCGCTTGGCTTGCGGCACTGACGATCCGGGTTCGATTCCCGTGTTGCGCCTCTATGTTTAAGAGGTTGGTAACCTCCTGCTTCCATGTCACGATATAACTGAAATATTGTTGAAAGCGACGTAAAACACCAAACAACCAACCAACCAGAGTATAGTAAAGAAATGTTTTTTGAAAGAATTTTGACAAAATATGAATTTTTTGATTTTTCATGAATTTCTTAAGATTGCAAAAAAAATGTAGAAAGGGCATATTTTTTTTTTCACATTTTCAAATCTTACCATACTCTGGAACAACTCATTGGATTATTTATGAAACTTTATACATGAGGTACTATAGGCCCTTTGCCAAGGTTGTTCATTTTGTACAAATTCGTTGACTGGTCAGGCGACCATGTACTAAAATAGGTCTCTAAGGTTTACTCTCTTTGAAAATCTTCAGCTCCACTGTATTGATAATGAAACTAATTGCATCTGAATGCTCTACAGTACAGTCCAGGTGTTTTGTAATTTTCCCAACCACCACAGTGTGCCACATCCAGTTGTAACTTCAAGAATTACACCACACACTGTGTATTTTACAAAGGTGTGAATGAGCACAGGTAAAACACCTGGACTGTAGAAGAATGTATATTTCAAGTTTTTTCATTTTGTTGAAATCTGATAAATAATTTATGACGATTTTATGACATTTTTTCGCGCTTTAAGATTTTCATGTAAATTACTATGATTTTCATCAGTAATTCCCTATGGTTGACTTTCGATGCACTGAAATGCTTATTATAGCCAGAATGTAATAAAGGAATGTTCTTTGAAAGAATTTTGATAAATTTTGAATGTTTGGATTCATCATGAATTTTTTAAGATTGCAAAAAAGATATAATGGTTGGAGTGTGTGTGTGTGGGGGGGGAGGGGGCTGTTGTGTTTATTTTTTTTTTTGTAATGTTTTCTTTGTCTCACATTATTGATACAGGCTCAGATGGGTCTCTTTTCTTTGAAAATGGCCATTTACCTTAGAAACAAATGAAGTCTCCACTAGGTAGTTTTTTATGCCCCCACCATGATATGGTTGGGGGCATATAGTGTTACCCTGTTCTGTTATTACAAAGGTATGAATAAGCACAGGTAGATTTACACTTGAATTTCCTCTGTGATTTTGGGTGATTTTCCACTGTGTTTTGTGTAATTTATCCAAAACACCTGGACTGTAGAAGGATGTATATTTCAAGTTTGTTCATTTTGTTGAAATCTGATAAATAATTTTTGACGTTTTTATGACATTTTTTCGCACTTTACGATTTTCATGTAAATTACCATGATCTTCATCAATAATTCCCTATGGTTGACTTTTGATGCACTGAAATGCTTACTACAGCCAAAATATAATTAAGGAATGTTCTTTGAAAGAATTTTGACAAATTATTAATGTTTGGATTCATCATGAATTTTTTAAGATTGCGAAAAAGATATAGTGGTTGGGGGGGGGGGGGTTGCTTATTTTCTATGTGCAATATTTCTATCTCTCACATTATTGATACAGGCTCAGATGGGTCTCTTTTCTTTAAAAATGGCCATTTACCTTAGAAACAACTGAAGTCTCCACTAGGTAGTTTTAATGCCCCCACCATGAAATGGGTGGGGGCATATCAAAGGAAAATGCAGGGTGTAGTACGGTAATTTTTGACAGAGTTATTGCCCTTGAACATTAAAAATTTCTTGAAAGTATTAGTTCTTTGGCAATTGTATTTCACTACCTTAGCTGGTAGTGGGGGCATTTGTGTCCCACCGTTACATTAAAATTCTAGTTGTTCCTTGTGTCAATAAAAGATCATTGACACATATACAGAGAACACCTGGGTCATGCCTGAACCCGCCTTTTTATAAGTGGTCTAATATCATTACAAGTATTGAGATCCCCTCCCTTATTGCAAACAACAAACTTACACATTTTTCATCTCTCTCTTCATAAATATTTATACATATTGAAAGATCAAAGAAGTTTCTAGATACCATTCTACTTTTTTTTTCTTTGACAGTTACACATGTAGATGCTCAGGTGAGTGATGTGGCCCATTGCCCTCTTGATTAACTGATTTTACTGTATTAAGTTAAATTGGAAAGAAATGGAATACAGAAGTAATTTGTAGGATTTTTTTTGCAAAATTTAAGGTAGCTAAGATTAAGGTAGTTAAAGAGAGCAGTCTCACAAAAATAGTAACCATTGAATTTTCTTAGATTTTAAATATGTTAAGATTTTATTTGGCACAAATAACATATCATAATTTCAGCATGCCTTGATGTTTACAGTTTATTTTTATTTTTGCTGTAAGAGTTAGCTATCTTTGACAATCATTAAAATAGTGATAACACATAACAGTGAGCCTGAAATACATGTATCTTATAATACTCTCTGCAAATCATTAATGAAGTTTGGAGAGGTATATTGTAATCACCTTGTCCGTCTGTCTGTCTGTCTATCTGTCAATCTGTCTGCATGTCTGTCAAGAAAACTTATACTTGGCCGTAACTTTTGAACCAAAAGAGATGGGACCTTCATACTACACATGTGCATTCCTTGTGGCAAGACCTTTCTGTTTGTACCAAAATTGAGGTGAACTTGACCTTAATGTTTCACCTACTTTTGAAAACTTTAACCGTGGCCATAACTTTTGAACCAAGAGAGATGGGGTCTTCTAACTACATATGTATGTTCCTTGTGGCAAGACCTGTCTGTTGGTACTAAAAGTTTTGACCCCAAGACCTTTGACATTTGACAGACTTTTGAAAAACTTTAACCTTAGCCATAACTTTTGAACCAAATCATGATGGGGCATTCAAATTACAGGTGTATTCCTTGTGGCAAGACCTGTCTGTTGGTAACAAAATTTTTGACCTCATGACCTTGACCTTGATGCTTGACCTACTTTTGAAAAACTTTAATCTTAGCCATAACTTTTGAACCAAAAGAGATCATGATGGGGCATTCATATCACAGGTGTATTCCTTGTGGCAAGACCTGTTTGTTAGTAACAAAATTTTTGACCTCATGACCTTGACCTACTTTTGAAAAACTTTAGCCTCAGCCATAACTTTTGAACCAAAAGAGATGAGGCATTCATACTACACGGGTGTAAATTATAAAAATTGGACCATAATTCCTACCACAGTAACACATGATCTTTTGTTGCCATTACAAAATAATTACCATACAATATTCATTTTTTTATTTTTTACATTCATCAATCGAAATGCCTTTGACTGTACGCTTGGTGAGAAAAACACAAACAGTATCTGCATGAATTTTCGAAATTTGTCACGTGAAAGCCATCCGTAGCTACCTTAAAGATAGGAGTGGGGATATATCATTATCATTTATGGAAGTCTTCTTTTGTTGAAAATTGGTGGGTAGAAGTACTCATATCTCCTACAATTATTGCTGTTGTTGACTAGATCAATTGAGGGGTGGATCCTGGGGTAGATGTCATAGGCCCCAGAGGGTACCCTATGTTGTCAAGCTTTTTATTCAGACTTGCTGCATAGCTTAATGCCCCAGAATTCTTCAAAGTGATATAGAAGGGTGTCTTAAGAAGTGTTGGTTTTGGTTCTCTTTTTTAGCTCACCTGAGCCGAAGGTTGTCCGTCGTTAACTTTTCACATTTTCGACTTTTTCTTCAGAACTGCTGAACAGAAGTACTCATGGTCCCCTACAAGTATTGTTGTTTTTTGTCTAGATCTGTCAGCAGGTGGCACCACCACAGGCAAAAGTAGGTCACAGAGGGTATCCGCCTTTAACAAACTTCTTCTTCAGACCGGGGGCATACAAAGACAAACCGAATACATAGGAATGATCTAGAGGGATGTCTGAAGAAGTGTTGTTATTTTTGGTTCTGTTCCGAAAGCAAATTTTTGACGTTTTTTTCAACATTTTTTTGGACTTAGTAATTTAAATGCAGAAAAGTGTCATGTTTTTCAGTTAATCAATAATGATGAGTTTTATGGCCTAATTTGATAATAATTATGGTAAGGAATATTATCGTGAAAGAATTTTGTCAATATCTCCATTTTCTGATTTTTTATGAATTTTTTAAGACTTCCAAATAAAAGGGGGGGGGGATGGGTGGGGGGTTTGGCCATTTTCATGTTTTTCTACAAAACTGTTCAAAGGATTTTAATAAATGTTTGTAGAAATAAATCCCTTATGATCTCCTTCAAATTCTATTGTTTTCGTCCACACCTCTTACAGGTGGTGCCACCACAGTCAAAAGTAGGTCACAAAAGAGTACCCTCCTTTGACAATCTTCTTTTTCATACTGGGCATATACAGAGACAAACAGAATGCATAGAAATGATCTAGAGGGATGTGTGAAGAAGTCTTGTCATTTTGGTTTCCTTCCAAAATCAAATTTTAGAAAATTTTTTGACATTTGTTTGGACTTGGTGATTTCAATGCAGAAAAGTGTAATATTTCCTAGTTAATTGATAATGATGATTTCTTATGGACTATTTAGATCATAATTATGGTAAGAAATGTAATTTTGAAATTTTTTGTCAATATCTCAATTTTTGGATATACTATGAAGTTTTTAAGACTTCCAAATGATGGTGTATAGGGACAATTCTTCACATTTTTAACTTCTGCTGTTATACCACATGAAAGATTTTAATGAAACGTGGTATACATGAAGTACTATAGGTCCTCTATCAATTTTTTACATTTCATCCAAATTGGTCAACAGATGGTGCCACAATGTCTAAAAAATAGGTCTCATAATGGTACATATAAACCACTTGGTAATTAGAATATGGAGAGTAGCAGTTCAAATCCAGCTGTGGTCAAAATTTTTTTTTTCATTTCTTTTATACATCTAAATAAGGTTTTAGATGTTTCTCAACACTCAACATGTGAAATTAGGCCATTTTAAGTTGGATCTTGACAATATTTGAAACAAATGTTGTTCATTACCCAGTCATGAAATCAGTCAACAACCTAAAGAAAATGACTAACTTTTTGCCCTGAATTACATCTTGCAGAGACAAAGCAAATGTTTAATATGAAAATCACCTGAATGGATGTGCAAAAAACTGTTGTTGTTTTTTATTCTGGTCTAAAATTAAATTTGACATATTTTCAACATTTGTGTTGACTTAGTCACAGTAATGCGCAAATATATAACTTCTTCCTTCCTGTATGACTGATAATCTAGGTAGTTAGGTGAGTGATATAGGCCCACTTGGGCCTCTTGTTGATTTTTTCAATACAGAGTCTAAGCAATAAAGTATTAATAATTTATTTGCTTATGTATATTTTAAAAAATATCTATTTCAAGGATTATTTGAAAGTGTCATGTGAAAATTTCTGTTTTCTAAATTTGTTATAATTTGTTTTTCTGTTTTTGATATATAGGCCAGTTTTGGCATGCTGAAGGTATCTGCTGGAGGCAATTTTTTTTTCATTTTACACCAAAACAAGATTTGAATAATATTCAAGACCAAAAAAAAAATGGAAAATATAATTCTGGCTTGATGTTTTTTTCACATGTTTTTGCATCAGGGACTTTATTTACTCAATTTTGTTTAGAGAGGCAAGTTTGTCAGTTTAAAAAACACAATCAGCAAGATAATATATGTATCTGCAAATCTCTTCAAGCAGTCTGCTGTTCGTAGCTGAGCAAGTTGTGTTCATGTGAGTGATATAGGCCCACTTGGGCGTCTTTTTTATTATTATTTTTTGGGGGGTTTAAATATGAAATGATATTTTGAAAAATGATACTTGTAATCCCGTTTTAGAATATTCTGATACTTTCTAAATTTCTCATTTGCTCAAGGTTCTCAGGCGAGCTTGCTTGGGCTTCTGGTTTTGCACTCTATACTGGTTAGATATACAATGTATTTAAGTAACTGCGATGGCCCCATCAACATTTGATATATGCTTGTGGTCCAGTGAGTCTTAATTTTATGTTTGCAGAAAATATATTAACATAACAAGTTGTAAATCATCATGCTTTAAATACGTAAGCCAACAACGGAAATTAAATATATTATTTATATTAGCTTTAAATTTAATTCTAATAAAAAGGCTTTTATGAAATGTACTACATTTGGATAAAAAAGTTGATGATGTTTTTATAGTTGCAAAACAAAGATTGATCATATTTAAATATAATTACTGTTTAGATATCTACCATTTCGTAAGATTTACCGAGTCATTCATTTCATATGTAATAAAATGCTAGCATATTTATCTAGCAAAGTGGAGAAGGGGGGAATATATCAGGTTGTAAACATACTGGTTTAAGTTTAACCAATTTTTCCACACGTCTTTTGAGACACTGTTTTGAACCTCTGAACCTACTGATTAGTGGATTACAGATTCATTGGGTTTGAAGTTGTGAAGTTTACCAACATTTTGTATGCCAGAAATTTGGCTCTTTTATGACTTTGCTGCTGAAGATGAGTACATGTATTACTCACTGCAGGTGAGTATTTGCCTTGTTACTCATTGAAGGTGTGTATTTGACCTGTTATTCTCTGGAGGTGAGTATTTGACCTATTACTCCCTGAAGGTGAGTATTTGCCCTGTTTCTCCCTAAAGGTGAGTATTTGCCCTGTTAATCACTGCAGATGAGAATTTGCCCTGTTACTGATTGAAAGTGTGTATATGACCTGTTACTCACCTCAGGTGACTATTTGCCCTGTTACTTCCTGAAGGTGAGTATTTGCCCTGCTACTAACTGCAGGTGAGTATTTTCCCTGTTACTCATTAAATGTGAGTATTTGCCCTGTTACTGCAGGTGAGTATTTGCTCTGTTACTCACTGCAGGTGAGTATTTGCCCTGTTTCTCATTGAAGGTGTGTATTTGACCTCTTAACTCACTGCGGATGAGTGTTTGCCCTGTTACTCATTGAACGTATTTGCCCTGTTACTGCAGGTGAGTATTTGCCCTGTTACTCACTGCAGGTGAGTATTTGCCCTTTTGCTCACTGTTGGGGAGTATTTGCCCAGTTAGTCACTGCAGGTGAGTATTTGCCCTGTTACTCCCTGAAGGTGAGTATTTGCTTTGTAAGGACTGTTCTAGTTTTGCAAGTAACAGTGCGTAGTCATTGCAACGCTGATTTTATAAATTAATGGTAATAACTTTAAAAAAAATGTTGTCTAATCTAATGATTATTCATGCTCGTTATTTGCTAACATAAACTAGTAATGATAATACAAAACTAAAATTATGTATGTATGAACATACATGTAAAATCTAGATCTTGCTGTTTGTTTTGATTCTTTACACTGGAACAGAATCTGAACATACTCTGTTTGATTATATTATTTGAAGTTTTGAATCTTTCCAACCTGATACTAAGTGTAATTTAATGCTATATGGAGACCATGCTACATGAAGTGATTGGATAAATTAAAAATTTCAAAAATCTTGACACAAACACAGCACTGTCAGAGGTTTTTTCAGCAAATAAACTCAAAGCAACTGGGAAAAAATCCGATTTGAATTATATTTTGACTTTGATATGAGATTAGATGTAAGTACTACAATTAAATGCCAACATAATATGCAAAGGTGAATGTTGAATCAATTTAGGTGGCAAAGAAAAAAAATATATTATACACCATGCAGTTCTAATTATTTGACAACTTTGCAAACTCTTTATATGATAGACAGACTTCAGACAGAGGACTTTGCAAATAGTATTTTATTCTACTTGAAACCTTTTTTTCCAAACAATAAAATATAACATGATTTGATAAAATTAATACATGAAAATGATACATAAACAGTGCTCTAGAATTACATTCTCCCGTCACCCGGCGTGAATTGTTTTTGTGTTCGGGAAAGTTGACTATCAAATGTCACTCACTCGGTCGGGAAACTTATTGCAGAGACATACATATGTATTTTTATATGTCTCCAATAATATCTTTTTAAGGTGTGGAAATTTAACTTTAAGACAATAATAATTCATAAATCATTCTTGTAACTGAGAACAGATTTCCTCAAGTTAAAAGTTACATTGTTTTTGTAGTTTGTCAGGGTAAATAATTTTTCTAATTGGGAAAGTAGATTTTGAAAAGTCACTCACTTGTTGGTGAGTGGATCATAAAAGGATTCTAGAGCACTGATAAATCCTGGTAGATACCTGTATTATGAGTTGTTTGGTGATCATATGCTGAATTTGCAGCATTTAAACATAAATTGTTACTGGCTTACTGCACAAGTATTGAAGTTTGTGGTTTTTTTTTCTTTTCACAGGAGCATGGCCTCTATAGAGGAAACATTGCAGCAGATGTTTCCCAGCATTGCCAAGGATACCATTCAAATACATATTGGACGCTACAATACCCCTACTGCTGGGAAAAACTACATAGTTGAGAGATGTATTGATGATTTGCTGGAATTACATTCTACAGAAGAAAATCAACAACGTTATGATACTCTACATTTACCTGATTTCAGTGATTCAGATGGTGAGTCTGTTATTTGAGGATTGTGCATAATTAGGATAAGAAATATAAATATGTCTTTTTAGGGTTTGTCTGTCCTTCATTTTCAGCCCTGACCCCAAAATTTTTTTGTGTCTGTTTATGATTTCCTAACTGACCTTATTTTTTAGCACTGACCCTGAATTTTTTTATGGGTTCTACCATATAGTGTACCAAAGCTTTCCAGAAATAATGAAGAGTCTTACTTTGTCAACTACTAAATGATTAATCTGCATTACAAAGGGTACTAAAGAAATAGGGTACGTTAATGCAAATTTTTATGCATCATGTTCAACATTGCAGGTCTAAACAAGAAGACAAGCAAAATCCAGTTTTTTTAAGTAGTTTAATCAGTGGTTACAAGTGTACATTTTCATTCCTAAAATGAATGTTGTCAAAGCTTACCGAAGGCTCAAGGTTGCCAAGGGCTCAAGTGAGCTATTGTGATTGTATGCCTTCCATCAGACAGAAAGACTTAAATAGAATAGCAAATTTTTGATACAGAACAAACTGTTAATGTTAGAACAGGAGAATGAAGGTTAGTGATTTTCAGTGTCAATGTCAAAGATTGAGGTCATTTTGGAAATTTTTTTTTAGAAAAATAGCCTAGCACACTTCTTTTTACTGCCTTCATGGATTTGAATAACGTCTCACAGAATTGTTACCCATGACTCAAGGGTAAGTCATGACCATGACCCAAGGTCATCCCTCCAAGGTCACAGTGAATTTGATGGGTGAAATCTAGTCTGAGTTATAACTTTATACAGCCTTCAAGGATTTATATAATTTTTCTTAGAATTATTGCTCATGACTCAAGAATGTATCATGACCTTGACCTAAAATCATATCTCCAGGGTCAAGGTCACAATGCATTTGATTGATTTAATATTTTTAATAATAAGATATGCACATCAAGATATCTGTTGTGTTTGAAATAATATATGATGAGTGTACTGGTATTATGCTACGTTGGCATAGCTGTTGTTTACAGTTTTTTGAAGAATAGAAAAAAGGCTGGGTTGGAGATAACAGGGCTTGAAATTCTCACTTGCCCGTTTGCCAATGGCGAGTGGTTTTCTGTCTGAACTCGCCTGTTTGGTGAGTAAAAAAAAAAATAGAAGAAAATATCGGGTTTGGAATGCAGTATTTTTTAAAATCTGGATGGCTTCGGTGTTTGACTTATATATAGCATTATATTGGGAGCTCCATATTGACCATGATTGTCTTTGCCCATATTTACAAATGGCGGAGTTTTCAAGTTAGTCTACTGTAAGTCAGTCTATTGTAAATGCAGAAAGTGAGTTGTCTACTGTAAATCAGTCTACTGTAAATGCAGAAAGTGAGTCTACAACTACAAGTCAGTCTACTGTAAATGTAGAGAGTGAGTCTTCAAGTCAGTCTACTGTAAATGTAAAGAGTGAGTCTTCATTTCAGTCTTCTGTAAATTTAGAATGTCTTCTTCTTCTTCTCTAGTAAGTGCCTCCCTCGAGTTGGAGTATGTTCACACTATGTTTAAAAGCCCATTCGTGGCACCCAGGACACTTATTTACAATTAAAAGAACTATAAAAGGATAAAAATACTGCTATCTGGTTTACAGGAGGCTGATGTTGGCAAGGCTCTGTCTGAAAGCCTCAACAGAGCTGATCTCCATCAATGTCACTGGTAGTGGCATTCCAGTATCTTATGGTACTTGGGAAGAAGGAATACTGGAATGCGAGTATTCTGGCATGAGGCTAAAGGAACTTCATAGAGTGACCTCTAGTTAGGCATCCAGCTGGTACCAGGTATGGATTCGATGGGATGTCGACCAGTCTGTTGACGATCCTTTAGAGCATGATGGTCTTCGCTCTAGCCCTGCAGTGCTGCAAGCTCTCTCATGTTAGTGCGTTCAGCATGGATGATATGCTACTGGTGTGATGGTAGTTACTAGTTACAAATCTGGCAGCCCGTCGCTGTACTGTCTCTACAGCATTGATTTCCGAGCTGTGTGTGGATCTCATATTGGTGATGCGTATTCCAGGGTGGGGCGGACGAAGGTGTTATATGCCTGTTCTTTTGCTCCTTGGTTACATATATTGGTGTTCCTTCGAAGAAAGGCTAAGTTCTGGATTGCCTTCTTTGTTATGTTGTCAACATGGGTATTCCATGATAAGGTCCTATTAATTGTGACTCCCAGGTACTTGGTGTGGTTGACATGCTCAACTTAGTGACCGTGGATGGTGTAGTCGTAGTGGATGGGATGCTTTCGGTTGGTGATGGTGATGACCTCACATTTTTCAGGGTGGAACTGCATCAACCATTTCTTCTCCCACTCCTGGAGCTCCTGTAGGTCTTACTGTAGGCTGGCACAGTCTACCACCGTCCTAATCTGTTTATATACAAGGCAGTCATCTGTGAACAGGTCAAATGTAAGTCAAGTCAGTCTAATACTGATAATGGAATGAACTGTTGAGTTGGTCTGTTAGTGAATTTCAATGCAGTGAAGACAGTGATTCTGAAATGTCAGAAAATGAAAATGATGTGTTTCAAAGATTAGAGCTAGACTATGAGATGGAATTTAATTATTGAATTAAATCATTATTTGCATTTAAATTGTTCTTAAAGATGTCTGTCACATTAAACAGTTGGTTTTATCAATTTTCTAATGTTTTATTGATAAAAAAAACCACTTTGAAATTTAGGAGCTCCTTGATTTTGGTACGGGCTCCTTGAATTTCAGATCTAGGAGCCCGTATGGCTCTTTAAGAATTTCTCTGACTTTCAAGCCCTGGATAAACTATTAGTATAAAGTAATTAGCTGTGATGAACTTCTCCTTCAGAACTAATTAAAAGATTTTAAAAGAAACTTAATAGGTATAAAGTACTTAAAGTTCCCTATGAATGTTGCTGTTTTTAGCACAGATTCATCAAGAGTTGGATTCAGGGGCAATAAAGAGTTAACCTCCTTCGACAAACTTCCTCTTCAGACTGGCTTCAAAGTAAATGCATCAGTGTGATCTAGAATGGTGTTTTAAAAAGTGTTGGTTCCATTTTAAAATCGAGTATTAACAGTATTGACACTTTTTTATTTCTTTTTAACTCTTTGTTTTTATGTCCCCACCTTTGAAGAAAAGGGGGTATATTGCTTTACTGCTGTTGGTCGGTAGGTCTGTAACCTGAACAGTTTCCGTTCATTATCTCTGCAACGGGTGCATGTATTGAAATGAAATTTGTTATGCAGATACATCATGAGAATATCTAGTTCAGGTTTTGATTTGGTTACCATCAAACAATTTTTGACACCCCTTGAACTTAGAAAATTTCCAATAATTCTCAGTTTCCATTCATTATCTCCACAATGGGTACATATATTGAAATGAAATTTTTTCATACGTGGGTTGGTTATGAGAAGTAGATAACCCCTAATGACTTTTCGGGTCGAAAGTTCAAAAGACACTGAGTGCAATGCAGTACTTTATACAATTGATGTCCACCCCAATACCTTGAAAACCCTTTGCTTGATAGTGATGATATATGTAGGTTGGTTATGAGTAGTAGATGACACCTATTGTTTTCCAGGTCATAGATCTAATGTCTTCAAGTGCATCATTTACTACTCTATACAGTTGTACAGTATAGTACCAAAAAGGGGCATATGTGTTTCATAAACATGTCTTGTTATACATTTACAGGTGTTTTCTTTGATTTTAACATTGTGTGAGTTTTCTTAAATGATATGGGGTAATTTATTGCTCAATTTTGAAATTAAAATAAATGAAAAAAGATACTTTCCTTGGAGAAATTGTGATACTTTCTAAGTTTCTAAACCTCACATGCTCAAGGTGCTTAGGTGAGCAATATAGGCCAAGTTGGGCCTCATGTTATTTGTTTTACAGGTAGTGTAGTGAAATGAAATCATATTTCTTATTCATGACACACCATTTTGTTACTTTATCAGAGAATGAAAATTGAGATAAGATGTCCCGTGAAGAATGGGGTCTCAGCGTTATTTATGTCATAAACTTTTTCCCTTAGAGTCATTATACTGGACTAAGATGTTTTAAAAATGGTCATAAACATTCCAGTATTGGCAAGTAATCCCATATTGTTAACATAGAAGACAACTGGAAAGTGTAAGAATTGGATTGCCTTCCTCATTTTATAGCAGATGTAATGAAGCATTTCAGGAATATTATATTCAATGATGTCTTAAACCTTTCCTGCCATTATGATTTTATTATGATGCTGAAGAATAAAAGCAAAATCTCTCTTTAAAAATTATTTCCACACAGTCTCTAAATGTCTCTACCAGCATCTTTGTTAGAAGTCAGAGACATAAACATTCATGAATATATCTCATTTGACATTACAGATGAGGGCCTGATACAAGCAAGTCAGGAAACAGAAAAACGATATGCTTGTTATGACAGTCCTCTCTCAGATAGTAGTGATGATTCAAACAAAGACATTACTTCAAACCACAATACAAGTTCTTGGAATATGCATTTGGAGCCAGAGGATGAATTACCAGCTCTGTTCAGTCCAATGAAAAATACAAAACCCCAGAAATCAAAAGTTGATAATGATTTACCAGTATTAAGACCTTCAGTGTTGACTAATTTGAAGACAATTTCATACATAAATGAAGTTGACAAAAATACAGATGACCTTAAAAGCAGTGAGGATCTACCATCTGTGAATGTGGATTTTCAGGCAAGATCATCCAATCAGTGTACCAAACCTTTCAATTTATTTTCTGCAGGAAAAGTTAAGGATGAAATACCAAAGCCAGGAATAACACCTTTACTTCAGAGTATATCAAAATTAAACTCACAGTCCCTCATAAAGCCTGCCTCATTCTCTCCAAAGAGAGATGTAAATATTGTTAAATCTCCTTCAAAACCTGTGATCAAACCAGCAACTTTTTCACCACAGAAAGATGTAAACATCATTGGTAAAATGTCACCATCAAAATCATTAATTAAAGCAGCCAGATTTTCACCCAAAAAAGACATAGGCCCACCCTCAAAACCTCTTATCAAACCGGCAACATTTTCACCAAAAGAGAAAATTTATTCACATTCAAAACCTGAAAACGGCACAAATACTAAAATGCTGAATAAGTTAAGAATTAAAAATAAAAGTGGTATTTGGACAGTGTCTACAGCAGAAGAACCATCCACTAGTGGTTCTAGTGGTGTAAATCATGAACAAGTAAGCCATGTCAAAAGACTAATCAGCATTCCAGATTCAAATGATATATCACGGGAACTTGTTTCTGATGTTGTGGAATTAGATAGATTTAGGAATAAGATGGATTCACTTTCAGATGAGGATAGAGGGAATGGTGCAAGGTATCCATCATTTCTCTTGTGTTTTTGTTTTAACCTGTTATCTAACACTATGTTTACTGTTTTTATGCCCCCACAAGGTATGCCAGGGGTATCAAATGTTTGCTTTGTCTGTCCTTCTCTCCTTCCATTCATCCATCACATATTTGGTTTCCAGATGATATCACAAGCTTGATAGACCTTGATTAAGAAAACATTCAAAATACATGCTGTCCCTCTGACAGTGCCCCACTGGCCAGCTATGTTGTCTTCTGACAACTCTTGATTCTTTATGTATGTTGTTATATCACATAAAAGCTGTCATTTTTATACGCCCGTCATTAGACGGGACGTCAGAGACATATATACTTCCAGAGACTGGAAACTAGCCACTACTTCCAGAAACATGCTGCACACCCTTTTGTTATGCAAATTAGGTTTCGCCGCGCTTTGTGGTCATAATACTCTTTGAATTGACCGCGCCGATAGCACGACAATTAACAAGGTCAAACCGCCCCGTACTTAAGAAATTTTATCATTTTTTAATAATTATTACTATTCTTAGCATTTTACCTATTCAAAGTAAAATTCTTTTGAACTCAACATTTCTTTTCATTTCATCAAAGACCAGCTTTAGTTAATGTCAATCCAGGTTAACCTGCTTCGGTTTTCACCTCTTATTACCAGGTGTTACCATAGATTGATTATGTAACCATAGGCTAGAAGCAGTCAACAAATCGTCCAACCTTAATTAGTGTTTATTTAACAATTAAGATCAGTAAATAACAAAATAAAAAAAAAAAAGATGCTGTCATTTGCACAGCCAGTGTAGTCCGACGATTTCGAATGTTTTACATTGGGACAGTGATCTCCAATTTGATCAGATAAATTCAAGAGGTAAGAAACATATCTGCTAAGATTCTTTTGAATTTTTTTAAATAATTTATTTATTTTATTATTATTATTATTATTTTGTTTTTTGGTAATTAGATAATGGCAATATGCCATACATTTCAAACGATTTTCTCAAAGAGGATTGCCCATCTAAACCCCCCCCCCCTTTTTTTTTTTTTTTAATTTACTGTGGTTTAGGAATAAATACCCCGAACCGGTCCCTTATGTTGCATTGAATGTAAAGAAGCAGTATTATCAAAGAAAAATATATATATACATTTAAGATAAATATCATGCCAGATGTGCCACATCCTATGATAATTTACTGTAAGCAGTAGAGAATCTGGCTATTTGACCACTGAAAATGCACCTAAAAAGGTGTTAAATAATAAATTACTGCTTTGTTTTTTCCAAGTGAGACCACATAATTGCATTCCCTCGTTAATTACTGAAACTATTTCAAATGATGAAAACTAAAATTTCTCTTCAGAAAGATATAAAAAAGTTGGGAAATATAAGGGTATCACTTTTCTTTTCAAAACCGGAAATCGCAACTTGTATGGAATTAAAGATTATAAACATTCATTTATATACCGCATATCATACTTATAATGACAAAAAAGCAAATATCAATAACCTACATACCATATAAGCATGAGACTGTACTTAGTTATTGAATTAATCGGTGTTGTTTTAACACATATTTGTACAAGGTCAATGTCAGCGACTCAGTTCAGAAAAATAAAATGTCGCCAATATACCCGTTTTACTAAGTGTGTAGTGCAGTATTTACAACAAGCTGATAATAAAAAATGCACAAAACATTTTACTGAATATCTATAACCCTGCAAACAAAATATTGTTGAGTGAATTACGATAAGTCAGTAGAAAATCTTGTGACAATGACGCTGTCGAGTGTCTGTTTGTATACCACACGCCGTGGAAATGGCGTCTTATTATGGGAGGTCATTTTGTAATAAACTTACAGTGGACCAAGGATTTCAAGCATCAGATCATATTTTCTTAACTATGTTTTATCTGAGACTTCTTCTTTAGTCGATTCTTTAAAACATTGCGATATTATGGCTTTATTGTTTCCAAGCAGAGATTCATGAAGAACAATATGGCGGACGGCCGTTGTTTACATCCGGGCTACTCAGACAGTTAGCGTAGCCAGTATTTTGCTAAGAGCTGAGAGGGAGTTTCCAGTCTCTGTGTATATATGTCTCTGGGGACGTATTATGTTATGGCGCTGTCCGTGTGTCCGTCCGGGGTCATGTTTTCTGGACTTTTTTTTGCCGTCTTTCAAGATATTGAGTTCAAGTTTTGTTACGATTGACCTACTTTTGACGGATTTATGGCCCTTGGACTTATAAATTTCAAAATTTTTTTAAAAAATTGATTAAAAATCTATTTTTTGTCACAACATTATGAAATTTATCATGAAACAAGTAAAGTGTACAAACTATCACACATGTTATGGTTTTTAATATCTTTTCCTTCATTTTTGAGAAATTTATAATTTTAGGGGGGGGGGGGGTTGACCATATGTCCTAGGTCATGTTTTCTGGATTTTTTTTTGCCGTCTTTCAAGATATTGAGTTGAAATTTAGTATATAGCTTTATATCAAGCAGCGTCAGTACCAGTTCGAGTTTTGTTACGATTGACATACTTTTGATGGATTTATGGCCCTTGGACTTATAAATTTCAAGATTCTTTCAGAAATTCATTAAAAATCTATTTTTTGTCAAAACATTATGAAATTTATCATGAAACAAGTAAAATGTACCAACTTCCACATATGTAACAGGTATTGATATCTTTTTCTTCATTTTTGAGAAATTTATAATTTTAGGAGGGGGGGGGGGGGAGGTGTTTGGCAGGGGGGCGGGGGGGGGCCTTGTACTAAATATTTCAAGGTTTTTTTTTGCAGGTCAAGTTCCAAGATGGGTTGGATAGGACCATTTTTGCAGGAGTTATTGCCCTTGGACTTATCCCTATGATAAAATGCTATGAAACGCAATTAACTTAAGTAAACGTCAGATATTTTTCATGAAAATCATGCCAAATGCGAATTGATCCTGTCTGAATTAAGCGATGGGCGTATTATGCCACGCTAGGCGTTGCTCTTGTTTCTTCTGCAGAAAGAAAATTACATATGCCAAATTCCAGATATCTACATGTAACAATAATACTTACTTTGACCTCCTATGACCTTGCTCTTAGGTCTTGGAGTAATGTATGTATACTACAAAATTTCGACCTCAGGACACACCAAGACATACAACAAAAAGATTTAATATCATTTTTAGAAACTTTTTATTCCCACGGATCAACAGGGTCATATTGTTTTTGTCCTATCTGTGTGTCTGTCTGTCTGTCTGTTTATTGTCAACTCTAACCTTGGCTATAACTTTTGAACCGAGGGGAATAGAGGCTTCATATTTGACATGCATACTCAATTAATGAAGCCCTTTCAAATGACTTCAGTGTTTTTGACCTTGACAAAAACCTTCATGCTAAAAATAAGTTTTTGAACTTTGGTGCTGCTGGGGGCATTAGTGTTTCACAAACACAGATTGTTTCAAACTGTTTTCTAACAAAATACAGGTTCAAATGACCAGAATAGAATAACTGTACTGGTAAATATATTTAGGGAGGAATCTTCAGTATGTGGTCAAATATGTGGAAGGAGTTATTTCCAGGAAACCCCTTCAAAGAAAGCAGAAAACACAGAAAGTAAAGTCAAATAATAGAAAATGTATTGAGAAACAGGCTCCTAGAAACTATTGAATAATATTATACAAATTTTGACTGGGGTTGAGGGCAATATATAATATATTGAACCCAATGACAAAATGTTTTTGTCTGAGGGTCCAACATATCATGTATTGCACGAGGCCCCAGTCAATAATTATTTTGTTAATACCTTCGGCTTTGGACTACATATCACATATATATTGCATAACGCTTCAGTCAGGCCCCAGTCAGTAATTGTTTTGTTAAACTTCAATATTATGATAATTGTTGATAACATTTCTTTTTATACGCCTGTCTAAAGACGGGGTGTATAATGCTATGGCATTGTCCGTCCGGTGTTGGGCATCCGGTGTCATGAACTTGACTCAAGGTCATAGGTCCGTCCGGTCACAACATGCAAAGTGAGTAAAACCTTGTTCGGGGCATAACCTCTTCCCCTGTGCATGGATTTCAATAATATTTCACAGAATTGTTATTTAGGACCCAAGGATGTGTCATGACCTTGACCCAAGGTCAAAGGTCAAGGTCACAACATGCAAAGTGAGTAAAACCTTCTGTGGACTATTACTTCTTTCCCTATGCATGGATTTCAATAATATTTCACAGAATTGTAACTAAGAACCCAAGTGTGTGCCATGACCTTGACCCAAGGTCAAAGGTCAAGGTCACAACATGCAAAGTAAGTAAAACCTTGTCTGGACTATTCTTTCCCTGTGCACGGATTTCATAAAATATTTCACAAAATTGTTACTTAGGACCCTAGGGTGTGTCATGAACTTGACCCAAGCTCATAGGTCAAAGGTCAAGGTCACAACATGCAAAGTGAGTAAAACCTTTTCTAGGCAATTACTTCTTGCCCTGTGCATGGATTTAAATAATATTTCACAGAATTGTTACTTAGGACCCAAGGTTGTGTCATGACCTTAACCCAAGGTCAGAGGTCAAGGTCACAAAATGCAAAGTGAATAAAACCTTGTTCGGGCCATAACTTCTTCCCCTGTGCATGGATTTCAATAATATTTCACAAAATTGTTACACTTGACCCAAGAATAGGTCAAAGGTCAAGGTCACATTATGCAAAGTGAGTAAAACCTTTTCTAGTCAATTACTTCTTGCCCTGTGCATGGATTTAAATAATATTTCACAGAATTGTTACTTAGGACCCAAGGTTGTGTTATGACCTTAACCCAAGTTCATAGGTCAGAGGTCAAGGTCACAAAATGCAAAGTGAATAAAACCTTGTTCGGGCCATAACTTATTCCCTTGTAGATGGATTTCATTAATATTTCACAGATTTGTTACTTAGGATCCAAGGTCATAGGTTAAAGGTCAAGGTCACAACATGCAAAGTGAGTAAAACCTTGTTCGGGCCATAACTTCTTCCCCTGTGCATGGATTTCAATAATATTTCACAAAATTGTTGCTTAGGACCCAAGAGTGTGTTTTGACCTTCACAGTAATCACATGAGGAGTATATTTGACTGATCACACTTATTATCATGGGAGGATTATTTTTTACTGATCACACTGATTATCGTGTGAGGAATATCTTTAACTGATCACACTGATTATCGTGTGAGGAATACCTTTGATTGATCACACTGATTATCATGTGAGGAATATCTTTGACTGATCACACTGATTATCATGTGAGGAATATCTTTGACTGATCACACTGATTATGGTGTGAGGAATATCTTTGACTGATCACACTGATTTGGGTGTGAGGAATATCTTTGACTGATCACACTAATTATCATGTGAGGAAAATCATTGATTGATCACACTGATTATCATGTGAGGAATATCTTTGACTGATCACACTGATTATGGTGTGAGGAATATCTTTGACTGATCACACTGATTATCATGTGAGGAATATCTTTGACTGATCACACTGATTATCATTTGAGGAATATCTTTGATAGATCACACTGATTATGGTGTGAGGAATATCTTTGAATGTTCACACTGATTATGGTGTGAGGAATATCTTTGACTGATCACACTGATTATCGAGTGAGGAATATCTTTAACTGATCACACTGATTATCGTGTGAGGAATATCATTGATTGATTACACTTATTATCATGTGAGGAATATCTTTGACTGATCACACTGATTATTGTGTGAGGAATACCTTTGATTGATCACACTGATTATCATATGAGGAATATCTTTGACTGTTCACAGTGATTATCATATGAGGAATATCTTTGACTGTTCACACTGATTCTCATATGAGCAATATCTTTGACAGATCACACTGATTATCATGGAGGAATATCTTTGATTGATCACTTTGATTATAATGTGAAGAATATGATCACACTGATTATCATGTGAGAAATTTTGTAGACTGATCACACTGATTATCATGTGAGGAATATCTTTAACTGATTACCCTGATTATCATGTGAGGAATATCTTTGATTGATCACTTTGATTATCATGTGAAGAATATGATCACACTCATTATCATGTGAGCAATTTTGTAGACTGATCACACTGATTATCATGTGAGGAATATCTTTAACTGTTCACACTGATTATCGTGTGAGGAATATCTTTGACTGATCACACTGATTATCGTGTGAGGAATATCTTTGACTGATCACACTGATTATCATGTGAGGAATATCTTTGACTGATCACACTGATTATCGTGTGAGGAATATCTTTGACTGATCACACTGATTATCGTGTGAGGAATATCTTTGACTGATCACACTGATTATCATGTGAGGAATATCTTTGACTGATCACACTGATTATCATGTGAGGAATATCTTTGACTGATCACACTGATTATCGTGTGAGGAATATCTTTAACTGTTCACACTGATTATCGTGTGAGGAATATCTTTGACTGATCACACTGATTATCGTGTGAGGAATATCTTTGACTGATCACACTGATTATCATGTGAGGAATATCTTTGACTGATCACACTGATTATCATGTGAGGAATATCTTTGACTGATCACACTGATTATCGTGTGAGGAATATCTTTGACTGATCACACTGATTATCGTGTGAGGAATATCTTTGATTGATCACACTGATTATCGTGTGAGGAATATCTTTGACTGATTACACTGATTATCATGTGAGGAATATCTTTGACTGATCACACTGATTCTCATATTCTTTTTGTTTTAGTAGTGCTACATTCTTAGGAAACCATTCACAAAACTTGAAGCCTTATACCATTACTCAAAGAGACCTTCAGCATGGGAAAAGTAATGTAGTAATGATGGAAAATAGTGCTAAATCTCCCAGATATTTACAAACTGTATCAATTGCTAATCATAACACTCAGAATAAAACACTTCATGATAATCATCAAGGAATAGAGGCTCAGTGTGGGATACAGAACAACTCAACTATAATGGAACCAAAGGCTGGACCAAGTTACATTAAGCTAACCGAAGGAAAAGCTAACAATCTGACCAAAACTGATTTTAATGATAACATGCAACCATCCAATGTGAATCTTTTACTAACCAACCAGAGGGATGATGTAATTGACATTACAGACCAGCCATTGATTACATCGGGTGAAGTCATCGATATCACAAATAGCCAGGAAGATGGACTTAGTCCATTACATGATCCTAATAAAGAGTTCCATTCTCAGTTTGTGAATGACACTGGTGCTAATAATGAATTTTATCCCCTTTTGTTACAACAGAATTTATCAAAGACCAAGACTGCTCCAAAAGTTGTTGATAAAAATGAAGTGCATAAAGCAGTAGCTGATGTAAATGAAGCAACTGTGCAAAATGTAAAGGATGTGCAAGTTATTCAGGAAAATATAGTGCCTAAAGTGAAGTCTTTAGCAGAACAGAAGATTGACATGGAGAAAGAAGTGGTAAGAGCTTCTTGTTATTGATCTATGTGTTTACTTCGTCCTTTTATACTGATTAAATCCGCATCTGCCCAATGGGTCATTTGATCTCCAAGAGAAACTTTCCAGTTATTGAATAATAGGGTTAAAGAATTGAGACACCATTTATAGCAACTATGCGGTACAAATTGGGTCTCTGAGACCTCAGTTATGAATTAAAAAATGTAATAAAAAATTCCATTAATTATAAGCAGTCGATGCGAAAATATTTTGAAAAAAAAAACTGTCATAAAAATAAGGTAACATGCAGAAACATCCCACAGTAACTTGAGTAAGTAATACAGTAAATGATCTCTATCATAGAAACAACTTGCATAAGTAGCACAGCTCAATGTAGTTAGAAGTAGTCAGTGAAATACAGATTGTCAGAATAAAGATGAGGACAGAGTCCTTAGGGAATCAATCATAAATATAGGTCCTCAAAATTTCTTGTTTAATTTATTTATTAGCTCTGAGGAAAGAATAACTTCTATGTATTAGGTATTATATTTTACTTATGATGCAATTTTTGTGTTGAGTATCTTACAGACATAAAATGCAGAACAAATGCAGACTCATATTCATTATTTGATTAGACCTTAAGGGTTTGTTTAATTTGTTGTTGTTAAAATGCCTTTCCTAGGAATAATCCTACCTGTGAATACCTCAAAGGTCCAAAGAGAGTCAAGTTGGTGGATGATGTGTTAAACTGGTGACCGAGAGGTTTGGGGATTGACTCCCACTGTGGGCCATTAGTGTCCTGTCTTATGGATGAAATAGTAAAAACCAAGGTCCTGTGTCACGCACGTCCATTGCAAAAGTATAAATTTCAATGCCATGCATCAGGCAGATGATATCACCATATGAGTAAAATAATTGTAGAGTGACATAAAATCATAATCAATCAATTTGAGAGAATCTGTGCTCCCTTGCTATGTATCTGCAACAATTAGAGATATATTTGATGTACCAATCATTTATACATGTTTCTTTACATGCTTACTTCTGCACTACAAACACCACACACATTCTGATAAGAATCATGCAATATTCCTTTATGCATTCTTTTACAGATAACACTTATACCAGATGTAGATGAGAACTATGTGAAGACATTAGTAGAGAAAGAGTGCACGAATCATGGATTCTATAGACAGTTTGAATATAATAATGACCACAGTATGGTTGTCAACAACGTATGTATGATGTTACTTGAACAGAGTGATTATCCAAGAAAAACAGTTACCATCACAAAGCCATCTCCAGATCCATTGGAAATCAGCGATAAGAATTATTATGAAGATTATCATGATGAGGTGGACTTTACAGCGCAGTATGAGTGTGAAACTCTGATACAGAATGAATTTAGAAGGGTAAAAAATTTGTACTTTCCAAAAACTTTAAGCTGACTAGTGTGTTATCGAGACAGCTATTACAGCAGGTTAATTCTATCAAAACTTAAATTATTTGGCAGGTATTCATCAACTTGACAAGTGAACACATTTAAGGTATATCAGGTCTAACTACTGACCAAAAGCTGAATATAAGAGCTTGGTTCTGTGAAATTAGCAAAAACTAAAGTCATATTTCCTAATCTTCATATTTAATGTGTGAAGTATGAAGGAATTTGAATTGAAAAAGTGAATTAAAGATTTCTCAATTTATGATTAAGACCTGGTTAATTACTTTAAGCAGGGATTTGTTTGACCTATAACAAAGTGCAAAATTCAGAAGGTTGAAGCCTAGGTCTATTACAAACTGCTTTGGACTATTCCAGATTAATTGTTCACATCCGACTGCACTATTACATTTCATGCACCTGTCATAGACAAACGTATTATGGTATGGTGCTATGTGTCTGTCTTTCTTTGAATTGAGGGGTCTTTTCACACACCATGTAAACAAGATGTAGTGTGAACGACTTGATTTAGGACTGTCAGGTTTGATACACATACTCCTTTTGACAAGAGGTTGACGAGTGTTATTTTTCCTGAGCTGGTGTAGCTCACTGGATGAAGTGCTTGCCTCATGATTAAGAGGTCTGGCTATCGTCTGCCACCATGGTCACAACAGTATTCTGTCTTTCTGATGGGCGGTGAAAACCAAGGTCACATATCAGGGTAGTTTTGGCATTTAAAAAATCCCACAATGCTTTGTGTGTGGGAGGAGGGGGAGGGTCTGTTGCAAAGGCATGAATTTCTGTGCAAAGCATCGGGCAGATGCCATCACCATACAGGAGAAATAATCCTGGAGTAATGTAAAACTAATATCAATCAATCAAACCTATTAGTTCTCCAAATCAGGGGTCGAAGGTCAAGATCACCAATTTAACCTTAACACGATACAGAGCCTATAGATCAGGGTTAAACATTCAAGGTCAAGGTCACATGCTAAACATTGTTGATTAAGTTTGTAAACAAAATTCACACCAAATGTTTTGGACTAAGACCTTCAATTCGGTACACTCACCACTGATGCTGAGAGACTGACACTGTCAAATTTATGCATCTTAACTTCAAGCTCATATGCTAAACTCTATTGATAAAACTTGTAACACGATACAGACCAAACCATTTGAACTTAAAGCTTGCAGTGTGCATTATTGATTGTAGCACACATATATGTACTTTTCTTGACTTTGGTGTGAATTGCAAGGTCTTGATAGCCGAAATGTACATGTTGAAAGTGCTTGAAAAATGCTTAGAAATATCATGAAAAGTGCTGGAAAAGTGCATGATTTTTCATTGGATGTATGAACCATGATATTTCCCACACCTTAACAAGTACTACATTTTGATATCAAGACATTTGACCCAGTGACCTTGAACTTTGGTCTTGTATGAGTAATTTGGATAAGTTCTTTATGCAGACAATTTGATTAAAACCATATTTTTATTCCGCTTCTCTGTTTGTCCCATTGCGGATCAAGATCTGGCGAAACTCCGTCACGGGTCATGTTCTGGTGAACTCTGATTTTCAGTCAATCAGTGGATCGGCTACGAATTCCTAGGAATGAAATTAACATTCACAGTGTGCGTGACCCACAAGGTAGTTTTTGAACATTGTTTGCTTAGTATTGCGTCACTATCACGTGCCTAGCCAAGTCATTGATTGGCTATGGGAAATAACGTCATCAGAGTTCACCAGAACATGACCCCTTGCTTCAGATCTTTATCTGCAATGGGACCAATACAGAAGCGGAATAAAGATATTCAGATTGGTATGTAGATTTCTCTTAAAGTGTAAAAGATTGAGCTTTCTTATTTCACACACACATTCACCATAACAAGTTCTAAATTTTGATACCAAGTCATTTGACCTATTGACTTTGATTTTGAACTTTGACCTTACAATAATAATTTGGTTAAGAAAGCAGATCTCTTTCATAATGTATGAGACAAGGGTTTCATATTTTTTAAGGTCATGGATCAGAGATCAAGGTCACAGGCTTAGCATTGTTGATAAACTGACCTTGTAAACAATATTCAGACAGAAACCATTTCGGCTAGGGTTTCAAACTTGGTTCTCCTTATGACAAGAGAATGGCACACTGTTTTTATAAGTGTTATTACATATTTGTAGTTAATTCTTTCTCGAAAAGTGTTGGTCTGTTGAGGATTCCTGGTAAATCTTTGCTTGAACTGACGAAATTTTAAACTCAGTGGACAAAATGACCTTTAACTTTTTTTTCTATTTAAAAGTTTCTAAAACTCCTGGAAATGTTTGGATTTAAAATGGTTTTAGGTGAAAATTTTAAAACAAATACTAGTACTGCTTCAACATTAATCTTTAAAACACATTCAATAGTCAGTGTTAAGATAAAATTGTCACATTTTGCTGCATTTTGTATTGCTAAATATCCAAAACACTGAAATCAAAATATGTCTAAATAAAAAACTCAAGATATTACATTTTATATTTTGCAAACTCATTTTAAGTTGAAATGCTATTAAAAACAAAACTTTTTAAAATTGCTTCTTTAATGGTGTCTTTTGAGATTTTCTATGAAAGTAATACATATCTGTTATTAGAAGTAATGATACATATGTGTTATTAGAAGTAAACATGCCCACTTTCTAATTCTTGCAAAAGTATTATCTGAAAATATATAATTAAAGCTTGTTTGAATTTAGATTTCCATCTTATTTCAATTATTATAAACATAGACAGTTTCAAAGTCCCCTGTTATCACTGTTTACCTTTAGTACTCAGATGGTCCCTACTACTGCATTGCAGTTGCCATGTAGGGGATAGGTGAATAACTACAACTAGCATTAATTAATTATATTCTTAAAATCTGTTCCTTTAGCTCATTCTTAATATGGCATTCGCACTTTAATTTATTTGAGGATTGTGTGAAAGACCCATTCCTGACCATGGCATTGCAGCAGCCCAGTGATAAGAATCATGAAATTAACAGTTGGCCTGCTTAATTTTCAATATCTGCCAGACAAATGTACTGTAATTTATTATTAGGGCTATTCCAGACTTAAACATGCTACCCAAATTCAAATTGGCATGGCTAATATCCACAGCCAGCAAGTTTTAGTATAGGACTCTTTTTGTGTAACATGCAGTTGTTACGGTATGGATTCTGTTGAGTTATCTACTATCAATAATAATCTAGCTCCACGAAGATGTTACAAAGCTTTTTCTATTTTTATGTATGGATAACTAAATGGTCACTGTATTCAATTATAGATCACAAGTTCAACAGCAAGTGTAAAATTTCTATAAAAAGCCATGGAACACTGATCCTTTGAAGGATCAAGAAAATTCCATGGTTCATATACGTTTGTATTCTGACGAAATTTCCATCTTCGATCAAATAGCCATCAAACGGGTATTTGATCAGATATTTCAAATTTCATACATTTAAGATTATCAATTCATTTGCAGGTGGGTTTATTTCATAGATTTAAATTTGATTGTATTGATATTGTGGAATACTTCTGAAAGCTGTAGTAATTTTGGTAAAACTTAAAACAGTTGAAATGGTCTTGTTCTGTAATAACAGATTTCCATGAAAACCATCCGTTTACTGACTTGTTGGTTTAGACATCACTATGCACCTGTTCATAAGGTTCTTCTTGAAGTTATGAGTGAAAGATCCAAACAACTTAAGGCTTGTGGTGAGTGTTATCATAGACTCTCATGTTGTAATGAATAAATTCTTCTGATTTACTGCAAAAAAAGGAAAATTATTCCTTTATATAATGTACATTGTAATTTTTATATGCCCGCATATGTGGGCATATTACCGGTATGCTATACCGCTGTCGTCCATCTGTCCCACCTATCTTGTCTTCGCAACTCCTCCTAAACCCTTGTGGGGATTGTAATGAAACTATATACAATGAAGGAGCACCATATAACGGTTTGCATATTGAAAGGGGAATGTTGTCCAAAAAAATACAGGAGTTATGGCCCTTAGACTTAGATTTTCTTGAAATACCTTCTAGTCGCAACTCCTTCTAAAACCTTTGGAGGATTTTGATGAATTATGGTACAAAGAAAGAACACTGTGTGAAGATGTACATATTGGAAAATGAATGCTGGCCAAAAAAATTTACAGGAGATATGACGCTTGTACTTAAATTTTTCTATGCAAAATACCTTGTCTTCGCAACTCCTCCTAAGCTCTTTTTGTGATTTTGATGAAACATGGTACAAAGAAAGAACACAACATGCAGATGTGCATATTGGAAGGGGAATGCTGTCCAAAAAATTTACAGCAGTTATGACCCTTGGACTTGATTTTTGTATGAAAAATAGCATGATCTGCAACTCCTCCTACACCCTTTGGTGGATTTTGATGAAACTTGGTACCAAGAAAGATCACATTATGAAGATATGTATACTGAACAGGAATTTTCACATATCCTCAATATTTAATACAATTGTAATTGGTGTATTTATAGAAGGAGGGGGTGTTAACATGATAAATGATAAATGTTTGAATATCAGTTTACCTACAAACAATGGAAGAAGGAAACATTTGATTAAATATTTAGCTCTAGTTTGTATGACACGTAGGATAATAAAATGTTGGTGTATTATGTGATGTTTCATGGTGCCCTATTTTTAATCATAATTTCTTTTTCTGAAATAAGTACTTTATTAGTGAAATGAAATATAAATCATAAGGCTACATTTTTTTCTGTATCTTGACTCTGAAATAATCTGTCATAAAATGTACAATACCATTATATCATTCTCTGTTTATTAATATTTTCAATATGTGCTCATTTTGTAGGAAAAAACTGTTATCTGTGCATGACAATGAAACACAAAGTAGTTGTTGGTAAGATAAAAATTCTTAATAACTGTTAGCTCAAAAGCTTAGACTGCATAAGAGTTTATCAATTCTTATTCAATATATTTTGGGAAGACTGTGCATTTTGTAATGTGTATTTACTGCAAAACATGGCAATACATCGTACTAAATTTTGTATATCCTTTTCTTACTCCTCAGTTTTAACACATTTTCTTGTCCATTATAAGCAGAGTTTGAGAGGACTCTATCTAAGTCTAGTTAATTAAATACTAAGACATATTTACATGTAGTGAATATCCTCACGTCCAAATCAATGGTTGTGATCATTAGACTTAATATGAAAAAATCCTTCCCAAAATGATAGAAAGTTTTGTGATAGGTAAATTGACACAATGCTAAACTTAGGAATAGTATATCATATACTCTTACATATAAGTGTGTACTTTTATTACATTTAATGAAAATAGTGTTTCTGAAAATAAAGAGGGAAATTGTTTATGATACATGCTCAAAAAGTCAGAGTTTTCATCATAAAATATTTCATGGTACTGCAAATGTACTTTGTTTTATTTTGTAGATAAAACAGAGAAACAATTATCTGTCCAATTTTTGAAATCTGCTCGCCCTCTAAAATCTCTAGGTGACATTTCGCAAAAGGTGATGATGGAAATACAGTTTGTACAAAAAAGAAATGCAGAAGAGGCCAAGGTTGGTTTCTTTTTACATATACTCTTCTATGAGAGGACATATTATAGTACGATGAAATCAGTCTGTTTGTCCGTAATACTTTGTCTGACCCATTATTGCTACAGTTTTTATTACAGTAAGTTCACACATGGTAGAAAAGTTCCTGAAGGGAAGGCGGAAGAACAAATGAAGACCTTTCCCTCAAGGTCATACTTTTAAGGTCAAAGTTACCATTATTTTAAGATACAATTTTTTTTTATCTTTACAAAATGTTCAAAGTTTGACACAAACTTCGTTATAGGTCAAGGTCATTGTCAATTTAGAAGGTTTTTTTTTTCTCAACCCATAATTTCTGCATACTTTATAGGAGTATGTTCATATCTGCTAGGTAAGAATCAAAGGTAAAGATCACTATTAACTTAATATCCCCTCACAACAGAATTGCAGGGGGATATAGTAATGGTACTGTTTCGTGTGTTGGTGCATGCATGTGTCTGTTACAAAACCATGGAGATACTGGAGAAGTTACAGTTTTTGCCCTATTGGCTTGATACTCAAGTATAATGAAAAGAAGATCCCTATTGATTCTTTGGTCAAAGGTCAAGGTCAAATTTAGTACCATGGATTAGTTGCCGTGTGAAGGGATGCCTCGCTTGTCTTTTAATTTTCTTTTTGTCAAGCAATAGAATTGTTGCCTATGGAAGAAATTATGATAATGAGGAGGTCTTATGTCTTGAGTTTGACAATTTTTATTGCAGGGTCATACATTTATGACTTTGACAACTTTATTGCAGATTGATACATTTTAAGTAAAGATCACTGTCAATTTAGGTGGAATGTTCCAAGTCATATTCAAGAATATACCTTTTATCAAAATAGAACCATGTCTTACTGCTAACAAATATGTAGTGTTGTATTTTATTTATTTAACGGTTTTAACAATTTTCCTTTTTTCCAATAAAACTCATTAAACTCTAGTTGCCTATTCTTAAACTTGATATAGCAGATTCATGGATAAGAAAATCTTACTATATCTATGTTTCTTTTTAGCTCACCTGAGCCAAAGGCTCAAGTGAGCTATTGTGATCAATCACCGTCCGTCGTCCGTCGTTAACTTTTCACATTTTCGACTTCTTCTCCAGAACCACTGAACAGAATTTGATGAAACTTGATAAGCATGTACTACTCATGGTCCCCTACAAGTGTTGTTGTTTTTCGTCCGGATTCATCAACAGGTGGCGCCACCACAGGCAAAAGTAGGTCAAAGAGGGTACCCTCCTTTGACAAACTTCTTCTTCAGACCGGGGGCATACAGAGACAAACCGAATGCATAGGAATGATCTAGAGGGATGTGTGAAGAAGTGTTGTTATTTTTGGTTCCGTTCCGAAATCAAATTTTTGACGTTTTTTTGTACTTGGTAGTTTTAATGCAGAAAAGAAAGGTATTTTTTTCTTTTAGTAAACATTGATGCATTAATTTGGTTTAATTTGATCATTTAGATGGTAAGAAATACTACTGCGAAGAAAATTTTTCAATATTTTATGTTTTGGATTTTTTATGAATTTTTTAAGACTTTCAAGAAAAAGGGGGGTGGGATAATTGGTTTAAACATTTCACAGTTTGAACTTTTTCTTCGGAACCACTTGCTGGAATTCAATGAAACTTGGCAAGCATCAAATACTCAAGGTCCCCGACAAATGTGGTCATCTTTGTCAGGATCCATGAACAGGTGGCACCACCACAGACAAAAGTAGGTCACAGAGGGTACTCTCCTTTGACAAACTTCTTATTCAGATCGGGTGCATACAACGACAAACCGACTGCATAGGAATGATTTAGAGGCATATGGGAAGAAGTGTTGATATTTTTGGTTCCATTCCGAAATCAAATTTTTGACGTTTATTCATTTTTATTTTGGACTTTGTTATTTTAATGCATTAAAGAGTTATTATTTTCTTTTAGTAAACATTGATGCATTCATTTGGTTTCATTTAATCATTTCTATGGTAAGGAATGCTGGTGCGAAGGAATTTTTTCAATATCTCGATTTTTGAATTTTTTTATGAATTTTTTAACACTTCCAAGAAAAGGGGGGGGGGGGGGACAATTTTTCATATCTTCAACTTGATCTACAGAACAACTTGAAGGATTGTGATAAAACTGGGTAGGATGCAAGTACTCATAGTCCTTTTCAAAGGTTTTGTTTTTTGTGCGGAGCATCCAAATTGGTTAACAGATAATGCCACCATGTCTAAAGTAGGTCTCACAATGGTACATATACCACTTGGTAATTGAAATATGGAGAGTAGCGGTTCAAATCCAGCTGTGGTCAAAAAAATTTTTTTTTTTTTTTTACACATCTAAATAAGTTTTTAGATGTTTCTCAACACTCAACATATGAAATTAGGAATATTACGGTTAAGACTTCCAAAAAAAAAAGGGGGGGGGGGGGGTGTTTTGGCCATTTTTCACATTTTCAACTTTTTCTACAAAACTGTTTGAAGGATTTTAATAAATCTTGGTAGAAATAAGTCACTTATGATCCTCTTCAAATTCTGTTGTTTTCGTCCAGACCTCTTTACAGGTGGCGCCACCATAGTCAAGAGTAGGTCACAAAAGAGTTCCCTTGTTTAACAATATTCTTTTTCATACGGGCTGTATACAGAGACAAACAGAATGCATAGAAATGATCTAGAGGGATGAGTGAAGATGTATTGTCATTTTGGTTCCCTTCCAAAATCAAATTTTAGAATTTTTTTCGACATTTCTTTGGACTTGGTGATTCAATGCAGAAAAAAGTGTCATATTTCCTAGTTAATTGATAATGATGATTTCTTATGGACTGTTGTGATCATAATTATGGTAAGGATTGTTACTTTGAAAGAATTTTGTCAATATCTCAATTTTTGGATTTTCTATGAATTTTTTAAGACTTCCAAATGAGGGTGTATAGGAACAATTCAATCACATTTTTCACTTCTGCTGTTATACCACATGAAAGATTTTAATGAAACATGGAATACATGAAGTACTAAAAGTCCTCTATCAATTTGGTAAATTTCATCCAAATTGGTTAACAGATAATGCCACCATGTCTAAAAAGCAGCTCTCACAATAGTACATATACCACTTGGTAATTGAAATATGGAGAGTAGCGGTTCAAATCCAGCTGTGGTCAAAATTTTTTTTCATTTCTTTACACATCTTAATAAGTTTTTAGATGTTTCTCAACACTCAACATATGAAATTAGGCAATTTTAAGTTAGATCTGGACAATATTTGAAACAATTGTTGTTCATGACCCAGACTTGAAATCAGTCAACAAAAGGCCCCACCTAAAGAAAATGACTAACTTGTTGCCCTGAATGACTTCTTGCAGAGACAAAGGAAATGCTTAATATCAAAATCACCTGAATGGATGTGCAAAAAAGTGTTGTTTTTTATTCTAACCTGAAATAAAATTTGACATGTTTTCAACATCTGTGTTGACTTAGTCACATTAATGCAAAAATAAATGAATTCTTCCTTCATGCATGACTGATAATCTAGGTACTCAGGTGAGCGATATAGGCCCACTTGGGCCTCTTGTTTACTTTAACCACATACATATACCTTTGTATTTGCATATGATGGTGTGCACTCATTGTAGGAAGCTGATTTTGCAATAGCTCAAGAAATGAATGAGAAAGAATATGAAGAAACTGGTCAATTAATAGAATGTGGTTGCTGTTATTGTGAAGTACCATTTGAGAATATGGTTCAGTGTTATGAAGGTCATTTGTTCTGTAGAGACTGCTTGATGAATTATGCAAAAGAATCGGTATTTGGCCATGGGAAGGTAAACTTTTCTTTCAACTGTATGAATTTTACTCTGCTGTATATTTATTAGTTGACTTTTCACTTACAAAATTCATTTAATATGACTTGGATGTAACAATAATAAAATTTTAAGTCACAATTACTATCACTGAAATGTGTCTTATTTTGATGTCAGTCAAAACTTCCAAATAATGCTTGAAAAATAAAGAACCATGATGGTCACAAGTGCATGTTAGTTTTAAATGAATACATGGTCCATTGTTCTGATGAAATATGATTGTGTTGTACAGGCAGACCTACTCTGTATGACTAGTGGATGTGAAGCTAGTTTTCCTAGTAGTGAGTATTTGATTTATTCAGTATTGTGTACTTAATATAATTGTATGTAATTCTTCAATAATTCACTTCCTAAGATTCCAAGTAGAACCTAAGTAGAACCTCAATATTGATTTGCTATATAAAAAGATAACAACTATTTGTTTCTTATTCTTAAGGTCAACTGAGCATTGCCCTACCTAAAAATATCTTTTCAAAGTATGAGGATCGAGTCAAAGAAGAGAATATCAACTTAGCAGATTTAGAAGACCTGGTCAAGTATGTTCATTGTTCTGATTTAGAAAAGGAAATTGTAGCTGAAAAGACATCGTGCTTTCAATCATTTGATTCCCTGCCATAAACAGTAGTTGACCCCCAGATTTTGTTCTACAAGCAGAACTGTTTGTGTCCCTGCCATAATGAAATAAAATGATTTTTCAGGTTTTCCAGTTTCTTTCAGATAGTCATTATGGTTTACAGGCTAAAGCAATAATTAAAAAGATTATCTTTTGTCTGAAATTGTTTGAATTTGTCTTAAAAATATATTGAACTTATTATATGGCTGTGTGATACACATATTTTCTATAGAAACCTGTACTATCTGTGTTATGATTATGTTTTTAGGTGTCCAAGTTGTGAATTTGCTGCCTTACTAGATCCTGGTGACAAAGTCTTTAAATGCCAGAATTCATCTTGTATGAAAGTAAGTGACTCTGATAAATTAGTAATGATGTAAACCATCTTCTATTCATGGTACCATTCAGAGAGCTTGAATAATCCATAGAAACCATCCTTGAGACTTGAAAAAAAAAAAAACAATAAAAATTCACAATCAAGCTTTATTATTTAATTTAAAATTTAATTCCAGGAATGACTTTACACCCAAATAAATACTACAGATTTAGTTGTAGATGTCAAATTCATGAAATTTAATTGTCATGCATAAAGGATTAATTTGTTGGCCAGATTGCAAAGCAATTCTGGTCTATTGATTGGCAATGTCTGTTCCTCTTTCTGTTTGTCTTGTCCATCAACTTTTTGGTTAAATTTTCTGGTTGAAGTAAGGTCTTAGCAATTAAGAGGAGTATAAACATAATACTTCACAGATAGGTTCCTTATGACTAGAGCTTTCAAATTATGCCATGACTTTTGACCTAGTGACCTTGACTATAGATTTTAACCTACTTTTAAGAAACTTTAACTATCTTCATCTTTGGAATCAATGGGGATAGGGCCTTGATACTTCACACATAGGTTCTTTATGATGGGTACTTTCAATTGATACCGTGACTTTTGGCCTTGTGACCTTGAACTTAGACTATGACTTACTTTTAAAAAACTTTAACTTTGACTGTATCTAGGGATAGGGCTTTGATACTTCACAAATAGGTTCTTTATGACAAGTGTTTTCAATTGATACATGACTTTTGATCTTGTAACTTGACCTTGTTTTGAATTTGCTTTGCAATCCATCCATATGGTCATTAGCAGTTTCTTGTTTGTTATTGTTTTATGCCACTCCAAGATTACTGCACTCCTATAATAGAAGGTTAACTGTATTATTGTGTTCTAGGGTGCTAGAATCTATTACCACTTTGTACAGGGAGAGGGAAATCCCACCCAAGTGTTGAAAATTTTCCTTCCCCAGTGAGGCTTGCTGAGTTATGTTTATTGCATTTATTTGACAGAAGTCAGTTCCCTGTATAATGTGGTGATTGATTGATTATTTTTCTCTAATATGTTTGTATGAACTTGATAATAAACGACAGTTCTGAAATACAACAGGCTATTTGATGTATACATAGTGACTTTACTGTGAATACATTGTACATTATAATGTAAATAGTGTGGTTGGAGACAAACATCTGGGGTTATCCCAGAACAGATAATTATGTGGATGATTTTGTCCAGTTGCTAAGTAGGTCACAAGTGGGGGGACAGTATATTCCTTCAAGTCATGAATATAGTTCTCATATCTTATTCATGTTGATTTTGTATACAGAATTTCTTGCATTTGTAAACACTAAGTTTCCTATGTCATTATGAAGTGTCTTACCTGGTCTTTATTATAAAGGACTTCATAGTGACCGACAAATGCTTATCACATATGAAGACTATCACTTACCATTCAGCATTTGTAGTCAAAGTGGGTTGAAGACAGTCTGTTTGCCCAAACTTTGTCAAATCTAGAATGTATTACAGAGGTGAATATATCATAATACATCTGTGTCATAATGTCATAGTAGAGTGGGTTGTATGTGTATATGACTCTATAACATACCAAATCATTCGGGAATTCATTGTATATGTGTGTGCCTCTATACCATACCAGATCACTAGGGAATTCATATATGTATGTGTCTCTATTACATACCAAATCACTAGGGAATTCATTGTATGTGTATGTGCCTCTATAACATAACAAATAACCAGTGAATTGTTTTGAGAACTTACCGATTAAATTTTTAAATACCGGTAATCAGTGTCCAATTCTTTTTCGCAAATGAGAAATTATATCATACATTGTATAAGATCTTTTTGTTGAACAGGAAACATGTCGATACTGTCAGGAAGAATGGTCTTCCCACTTTGGAAAACGTTGTGAAGAAATAGAAAAGAAAGATGAAGTTAAGCTTCGTACTACTTTGTAAGTTTATTTGGAAATTTATACATGTCCAAATTTCATACAGATTGTTCAAATTCTTGTATACTTACTGTATTGGTTGTGCTTGTAGAGACCCTTGGGTATCAGTTTGTACCTCATCTTGTCTCCTCATCTGTTATGCTTGTAGAGACCCTTGGGTATCAGTTTGTACCTCATCTTGTCTCCTCATCTGTTATGCTTGTAGAGACCCTAGGGTATCAGTTTGTACCTCATCTTGTCTCCTCATCTGTTATGCTTGTAGAGACCCTTGGGTATCAGTTTGTACCTCATCTTGTCTCCTCATCTGTTATGCTTGTAGAGACCCTAGGGTATCAGTTTGTACCTCATCTTGTCTCCTCATCTGTTATGCTTGTAGAGACCCTTGGGTATCAGTTTGTACCTCATCTTGTCTCCTCATCTGTTATGCTTGTAGAGACCCTAGGGTATCAGTTTGTACCTCATCTTGTCTCCTCATCTTTTATGCTTGTAGAGACCCTTGGGTATCAGTTTGTACCTCATCTTGTCTCCTCATCTGTTATGCTTGTAGAGACCCTAGGGTATCAGTTTGTACCTCATCTTGTCTCCTCATCTGTTATGCTTGTAGAGACCCTTGGGTATCAGTTTGTACCTCATCTTGTCTCCTCATCTGTTATGCTTGTAGAGACCCTAGGGTATCAGTTTGTACCTCATCTTGTCTCCTCATCTTTTATGCTTGTAGAGACCCTTGGGTATCAGTTTGTACCTCATCTTGTCTCCTCATCTGTTATGCTTGTAGAGACCCTAGGGTATCAGTTTGTACCTCATCTTGTCTCCTCATCTTTTATGCTTGTAGAGACCCTTGGGTATCAGTTTGTACCTCATCTTGTCTCCTCATCTGTTATGCTTGTAGAGACCCTAGGGTATCAGTTTGTACCTCATCTTGTCTCCTCATCTGTTATGCTTGTAGAGACCCTTGGGTATCAGTTTGTACTTCATCTTGTCTCCCCATCTGTTATGCTTGTAGAGACCCTTGGGTATCAGTTTGTACCTCATCTTGTCTCCTCATCTGTTATGTTTGTAGAGACCCTTGGGTATCAGTTTGTACCTCATCTTGTCTCCTCATCTGTTATGCTTGTAGAGACCCTAGGGTATCAGTTTGTACCTCATCTTGTCTCCTCATCTGTTATGCTTGTAGAGACCCTAGGGTATCAGTTTGTACCTCATCTTGTCTCCTCATCTGTTATGCTTGTAGAGACCCTTGGGTATCAGTTTGTACCTCATCTTCTCTCCTCATCTGTTATGCTTGTAGAGACCCTTGGGTATCAGTTTGTACCTCATCTTGTCTCCTCATCTGTTATGCTTGTAGAGACCCTAGGGTATCAGTTTGTACCTCATCTTGTCTCCTCATCTGTTATGCTTGTAGAGACCCTTGGGTATCAGTTTGTACCACATCTTGTCTCCTCATCTGTTATGCTTGTAGAGACCCTTGGGTATCAGTTTGTACCTCATCTTGTCTCCTCATCTGTTATGCTTGTAGAGACCCTTGGGTATCAGTTTGTACCTCATCTTGTCTCCTCATCTGTTATGCTTGTAGAGACCCTAGGGTATCAGTTTGTACCTCATCTTGTCTCCTCATCTGTTATACTTGTAGAGACCCTTGGGTATCAGTTTGTACCTCATCTTGTCTCCTCATCTGTTATGCTTGTAGAGACCCTAGGGTATCAGTTTGTACCTCATCTTGTCTCCTCATCTGTTATGCTTGTAGAGACCCTTGGGTATCAGTTTGTACCTCATCTTGTCTCCTCATCTGTTATGCTTGTAGAGACCCTTAGGTATCAATTTGTACCTCATCTTGTCTCCTCATCTGTTATGCTTGTAGAGACCCTAGGGTATCAGTTTGTACCTCATCTTGTCTCCTCATCTGTTATGCTTGTAGAGACCCTTGGGTATCAGTTTGTACCTCATCTTGTCTCCTCATCTGTTATGCTTGTAGAGACCCTTGGGTATCAGTTTGTACCTCATCTTGTCTCCTCATCTGTTATGTTTGTAGAGACCCTTGGGTATCAGTTTGTACCTCATCTTGTCTCCCCATCTGTTATGCTTGTAGAGACCCTAGGGTATCAGTTTGTACCTCATCTTGTCTCCCCATCTGTTATGCTTGTAGAGACCCTAGGGTATCAGTTTGTACCTCATCTTGTCTCCCCATCTGTTATGCTTGTAGAGACCCTTGGGTATCAGTTTGTACCTCATCTTGTCTCCCCATCTGTTATGCTTGTAGAGACCCTTGGGTATCAGTTTGTACCTCATCTTGTCTCCCCATCTGTTATGCTTGTAGAGACCCTTGGGTATCAGTTTGTACCTCATCTTGTCTCCCCATCTGTTATGCTTGTAGAGACCCTTGGGTATCAGTTTGTACCTCATCTTGTCTCCTCATCTGTTATGCTTGTAGAGACCCTTGGGTATCAGTTTGTACCTCATCTTGTCTCCTCATCTGTTATGCTTGTAGAGACCCTTGGGTATCAGTTTGTACCTCATCTTGTCTCCTCATCTGTTATGCTTGTAGAGACCCTTGGGTATCAGTTTGTACCTCATCTTGTCTCCTCATCTGTTATGCTTGTAGAGACCCTTGGGTATCAGTTTGTACCTCATCTTGTCTCCCCATCTGTTATGCTTGTAGAGACCCTTGGGTATCAGTTTGTACCTCATCTTGTCTCCCCATCTGTTATGCTTGTAGAGACCCTTGGGTATCAGTTTGTACCTCATCTTGTCTCCCCATCTGTTATGCTTGTAGAGACCCTTGGGTATCAGTTTGTACCTCATCTTGTCTCCTCATCTGTTATGCTTGTAGAGACCCTTGGGTATCAGTTTGTACCTCATCTTGTCTCCTCATCTGTTATGCTTGTAGAGACCCTTGGGTATCAGTTTGTACCTCATCTTGTCTCCTCCTCTGTTATGCTTGTACAGACCCTTGGGTATCAGTTTGTACCTCATCTTGTCTCCTTGGGTATCAGTTTGTACCTCATCTTGTCTTCTTGGGTATCAGTTTGTACCTCATCTTGTCTCCTTGGGTATCAGTTTGTACCTCATCTTGTCTCCTTGGGTATCAGTTTGTACCTCATCTTGTCTCCTTGGATATCAGTTTGTACCTCATCTTGTGTCCTTGGATATCAGTTTGTACCTCATCTTGTCTCCTTGGGTATCAGTTTGTATCTCATCTTGTCTCCCCATCTGTTAGCTGTAACAATTATTTTACTCCTAAGTTTTTAACATAGCAGAGATGTTACTTATATATTTCACAAATGTACTCCTTCTGACAATCTGTTTCATTTGCCATAACAAATTTTGACTTCTTGATTTAAAAGAACTGCAAATTTTGAACCATTCACTGAATGATTGAATATTTCACATGTATACTCCTCAAATAACTTTTTTTCTGGTAATCAAATTTTGACCTAGTAAACTTGACATTGAATTTTGACATACATAAAAATTTCTCTGTCTTGTAATTTTTTAATCAGTAAGAACAAGGTTTTGGTTTTTCGTGAATTAAATTCCATTTGACAAGACCTTTCTTTTTGTAAATATATAAAAGTTTTGAGCTTGCCTTTTTTCACAATAACCTTTCTTTGATTAGAAATGATATAGTCAACTCTCCTTTATTCAAACCCCAGTAACTGAAATTCTGGTAAGCATAAACTGATTTAAAAGTCCTAAATTTATAAGATTTTATGAGATATTCCAGCTTATTCACAATCACCTCCTTTTCTTCAAGCTATAAATGGGGTATTACTCCATTTAGAATAAATTCAAATTGTCAAATTTTGTGTATTTTTCAGTGAAGAGAAAATGACTGAAGCTAAGGTTCGAACATGTCATAAATGTAAAGCCAAATTTACAAAATTAGAAGGATGTAATAAGATGACATGTAGGTGTGGAGCCACAATGTGTTATATCTGCAGGAAACCTAACGTAAGTTTCTGTTTTGCCACAATGTAAATGTTTTCCATACATATTAAAATAATTGATTTTAAAACGTGTTTTAACTACTTGCGTATTTCTAAAATACAATACTATACAATCTGTATGTATCAAATAGATAAAATGTTAGTACATTTATGGTTATATTTTTCTTGAAGCTTTATCCATATTTTAGTCAACAATCATTTCATACTAGAGTATCGTAAAGAAATCAATACCTTTCCAATGCTGTTTATCAAATTCTTTCGTTTTCCCTATGCAAATCATACTTACAAAACAGTCTTGGATTAAGGGGTCCAGGTGGGCAGAGTGCCCTGCTGTTATGCACTGTACGATGTATGAAAGACCTGAGCCCTGATTTATGAGTGGCAAGGTGTACTGGTATGCCTGATGGGGTTCTGTGTAGGCACCCTAGACTTCTGTATTTTAAAAATGCTGGCATCATAAAGGAGAAATAATACTGTAGAAATCAAAAAGTTATACCCCTTCTCAAAGTTTGTCATTGAAAAAATAAGAGCTTACAGTCAGTCAGTATACTTCCTAGGGAAGAGTTCTGATAGAATATTTCTTCAAAAATTAGTCTGGTTTCTTTGGTAAGTTTGGATTGAGCACGTAAAATTTTTATACCCCCCGCAAAGAAAGTTTGGGAGTTATATAGGAATCACCCTGTCTGTCTGTCTGTCCGTCTGCCCACCAAACCTTGTCCGGGCCGTGCACAGATTTCAATATTTCACAGAATTGTTGCTTAGGATCCAAAGGTGTGTCATGACCTTGAACTAAGATCATAGGTCAAAGGTCAAGGTCACAATAGACACAATTGGTATAACCTTGTCTGTACCATAACTTCTTCCCCTGTGCACGGATTTCAATAATATTTCACAGAATTGTTGCTTAGGATCCAAGGGTGTGTCAGGAACTTGAACCAAGGTCATAAGTCAAGGTCACAATGGGTAAACCCTTGTCCTGGATGTTTTCTGATTCCTCATGACAAGATGAATTGTATAGCATAAGTTGGGGATCCCCAGGGTCATCCCCCCACCCTCCATCTCCTCATTTCAGGAATCTTCAATTACTGGTATCACAAAACTGGTTCAGATCCCCATCTCTAAACCACATATTTTCTTATTCTTCATGACGAAACAAATATGGATGCATCATGGGAAGAAGATGTGTCATGTACTAAAATTATGTCACTTTGACCTTAACCTTGCTTTGGACCTCTTTGATAGTAAAACCTGGGCCACTTCATGTCCAGAACATAACTTTTGAACCATAGCATCTAGGTTAAGCCAAACCTTGCATGTGGATGCATCATGGGAAGAAGATGTGTCATGTACCAAAACTAGGTCACTGTGACCTTGACTTTGACCTTTGACCTCTATGATAGTAAATAGCACCTAGGATTATTATACCTGTTCTATTGATGCATCATTGGAGGGCAATGTGTTGTGTACTAAAACTAAGTCACTGTGACCTTGATTTTGACCTTGACCTTTGACCTCTGTGATAGTAAAACTGTGTTTATCTAAAAAATAGTTCAGATCCCCACCCCTAAACTATATATTTTCTCATTCCTCATGACAATACTTGTTGTATAGCATAAGTTGCGGATCCCTAGGGTCATCCCTCCCCCTTCATTTCAGGAATCTTCAGTTATCTCAAAACTGGTTCAGATCCCCATACCTAAACCACATATTTTCTTGTTCCTCATGACGAAACAAATATGGATATGTCATTGGAAGGGGATGCGTCATGTACCAAAATAGAACACTGTGAACTTGAACTTGGCTTTGGACCTCTAATAGTAAACCTGGGCCACTTAGTGTCCAGAGCATAACTTTTGAACTATAGCACCTAGGTTTATCAAACCTTACATGTGGGTGCATCATGGTAAGGGAATGTGTCATGTACCAAAACTAGGTCATTGTGACCATGACTTTGACCTTTGACCTCTATGAAAGTAAATAGCACCTAGGATTGTTATACCTGCTCTATGGATGCCTCATGGGTTGTCATAAAGGGATCAATTATTGCATGTCTCCACTTTGTTGCCGCAGGGGGTATTTGTCCCGTTAGGACAGCTCTAATTTGGTTAAATATTTCTTTATAAGGCACTGGTTTCTTTTGTAAGTTTCAATCAGGCACATAATGTAAGTAACTTCATCTTGACAAAAGTTATGCTTAGCAAGGAATAAGTAATATCAAACTTTTAATTTTATAGATCGATTACAATCATTTCTGTCAGCATGTACGAGAACCTAAACAGCCTTGCAGTAGATGTAAAGATTGTTTTCTCTGGAGTAATGCTGAGGTTTGTTACAATCTTACGTGTATTATATACAATGTAACATCATGTGTTTGTTTATTTACTCCCATTAGTGATACTAGAAGCAGATTTCCCTTGAATTTTCCCTTCTATTCCTTGAAAACTACTAATTTTATTGTTTTACTTTTTTCTCTTTTTAAAATACATATTTGTAAAATCATGAATACTTAATTTATTTAGGAAGATGATGATAGAGTACTGAAAGAAATCAAGCAAGAAGAAGAAGAAGCAAAAAAACTGAAAGGTAATTATAGATATTAATGCCATCCATGAAGTGGTTGGGACATTGTTTTCTTATTCTGTCATTCCATCTTTTGATCATTTTGTGACTCTGTCCCATATATGGTTTCAGGATAATGATTCAGATACCTTCATTGGAATCAAACCAACTTAGTTATTAAATGACTGAAAATAAATCTGTCCATAGAATATTTTTAATAAACAGCTTTGAGAAAAAATATAGAAATTTTGTTCATACCGGTACAGTAACCTTGTTTACATCTGATATGATTCAGTTTCTGTCTGATTTTTCAGTTAACTTGTATGGTTTTCATTTTAAGTGCAGTTCTCTATAAAATTCCGGCAAATACTGAGTAAATACCAATTCAGGCAAATTAAAATCCCATGGAAGCCAATAGAATTCACTAACTGGATCCATAGATATATGAATAGGGGTTTCTCTTTCTATGTCTAGTTGCAAATTCAAGATATAAGTATGTTAAGTTCAGTGAATGTTTAAGAAATTATTCCTTTCAGTCTTATATTTTCCTTCTTGGTATTTTTTTCTATATCTAATATAGAAAAAATATCTAAAGCTTGCAACCTTGAATTTAGAAAATAATTGTGGTTTTGAATGTCTAGTGCCATATCTAAATTCAATTATAAATCTGAGGGATTTTTCACATATGAATCACCCCCTGCTTGTGTTCTTCATGAAACTGTCCTTAATTATGTTTGTGACATATTGGTATTATTCTTATACCCCCCGCAAACAAAGTTAAGGGGGGTATATAGGATCACCCCCTGTCTGTCTGTCTGTTTGTCCACCATACCTTGTCCTGGCCATAACTTCTCACCCTGTGCATGAATTTCAATAATATTTCACAGAATTGTTGCTTAGGATCCAAGGGTGTGTCATGACCTTAAACCAAGGTCACAGGTCAAGGTTATAATAGACACAATAAGTAAAACTTTGTCTGGGCCATAACTTCTCACCCTGTGCACAGATTTCAATAATATTTCACAGACTTGTTGCTTAGGATCCAAGGGTGTGTCGTGACTTTGAACCAAGGTCATAGGTCACAGGTCAAGGTCATAATAGACACAATATATAAAATTTGTATGGGCCATAACTTCTCACCCTGTGCACAGATTTCAATAATATTTCACAGAATTGTTGTTAGGATCCAAGGGTGTGTCATGACCTTGAACCAAGGTCATAGGTCAAAGGTCAAGGTCACAATGGATACAATTGCTATAACCTTGTTATACCTGTTCTATGGATGCATCATGGGAGGGCAGTGTGTTGTCATTGACCTTGACCTTTAACCTCCATGATAGTAAAACCTTGTTTATGTCAAAAATAGTTAAGATTCCCACCCCTTTAAGTATATATTTTCTGATTCATAATGACAAAACGAGTTGTATGGCATAAGTTTGGGTCTTCAGGGTCATCCCTCCCTCTCATTTCAGAAATCTTCAGTTATCTCAACTGGTTCAGATCCCCACCCCTAAACCACATATTTTCTGATTCCTTATGACAAAACAAATGTAAATGCTTCATGGTAAGGAGATGTGTCATGTACCAAAATAAGGTCACTGAGACCTTGACATTGGCTTTGGACCTCTTTGATAGTAAAACCTGGGCCACTTGATCTCAGGAGCATAACTTTTGAACCATAGCACCTAGGTTTATCAAACCTTGCATGTGGATGCATCATGGGAAGAGGATGTGTCATGTACCAAAACTAGGTCACTGTGACCTTGACTTTGACCTTAGACCTCTTTATCGTAAATAGCACCTAGGATTATTATACCTGCTCTATGGATGCCTCATGGTTGTCATAAAGGGTTGAATTTTTGCATGTCTCCACTTTGTTGCCACAGGGTGTCGGGGAGTATTTGTCACAGTCACCTTAGGACAGCTCTAGTTATTTTTGGCTAGGTTACACTGAAAGATACAAAAGCAGTGCTTTAGTTTCTGTCTGATTTTCAGTTAACTTGTATCTCATGGTATTCATTACTCAGGGCTCACACTGGCTTGAAAAAATGTGTAGCCACTTTTCTTGTGAAAGATGTATCGCAGGGACGCAATATCTTTCTCAGCTTAAATTACCTTTTTACAGCTGTTTAACAAATGCATAACACTTTTCTTTGTTTATATATATTTATTATACTAATTATTATATTAGTATATAATAGACAGTTAAAAAAATTGCTAAATGTAAAAATTATCAAATATAATAAGCACAGTGATGTAGTAGCAGAATGATTCTCTCACAAAATAAACAAACATTGGCATAAGTTTAAAAATGAACTGTGGGACACTGTCAGTCACTACATGTACCTAGTACTTTGGAACCATTATTCTTGTATTTTTCACAAGAACCCACTGCAGTCTACTCTTAGACACGGCATTCACAAGGCTATGTCCATGTTGGAACCTCTCGCAGTTTCATAACGGCAACAGTATAGCTGTTGCATGCTGAAATATATGAGCCAAAAACGTTAAGAAATATTTTATTTTAAAAGTACGTATGCGTAAAATGTTATCATCTTTTAATATACCTTTACGGTTCTCACGATTGTCTATGTTGTCTTTTTTATCCCAGCGCAGCCATCGGTAAATGAATTTTGGACACAAGCTTTTTTTACATACGTCGCAAAACTTAAGGCCTAAAACTGAGTCATACTTTACTATTCGTGATTGTAACGCCAGCTAGGATTAAATTATCTAACTGAAGTTGATTTCTAAACAGAGACATTATCCTTTATAAAAGATTTTGATTTCGACTCTGCAGTTTTTACTTTAAAGCTAAAGAGCGGAAAGTTTGAGATTTACTAGACCGATCGTCGGTCAATTCTAAATTTCGTTTGGCTACATGTATGTTATCAAGTTCTCGGTTGCATAAAGAATGATGAAATATTTGATTGTCGTATTCTAATTGGAAATTAAAAACCAATTACAAACAAATGATTAATTGTAGTTTCTCATAATTAAGAGGGTGTTCTTTTAAACTAAGTCCAATTGAAATAGCATAGTTGTGATCACGGATAATCCTTATGAAAACACATTAATTAACATAATAAATGTGTGTACCTACCTTGATACCTTCTTGACGAGGTGTTAATGTTGTCTACCAAGAATTCATCCAATCAACCAATTAAGTCATCAACTGCTATTTCAATACAGCACACAGACAAAAGACTTCATGTGCCAGTGACTTTTACGTTCAGCGTTAACTTGTATCAGTTCAATCAGAGACATAGACTACTTTCAGTACTTTGAAAGTAGTCTGTGTCTCTGATTCAATACAAAAGAAAATTAACCTTTTTTTTTAGTTCCGCACCCCTTAGCGGATTTCCCGAGATTCCAAAAACAAAATTGCAGTTTAGGAAGGCATGTGGTAATATATGTGAATCTCATTGTGCATTAAGGATGTCTCTTTTTATGATTTTTTAAATGAATTATTGACTGTTTAGCATAGAGCTGTTAATTAGATTATTCATATGTTTGTGTCTTTCATGTTTCTGAAGAGTTGTAGCTTGTAGCGCTAATAGAAATTAGTCAAATTTTGATAGGTGTAAAGCAGATTTGTCACCTGTATCACCAGATTCCTCTGGCAAAAGTCAATGCTGTCTATATTGTGTTACATAATTAGCTTACCGAATATAAGCCGGCTGTTTGACCCGATGATCTGTATTTGCTGGTATAATGTGTTACCTTTATGTTGATTAGGGCAACTTGATTAACTAATGGTACATGCAAATGCACGTGAGGGCAGTAGAACGGCATTGCTTTTTGAGTAATTTTGGACAAGTGTGATTTTGATTTGAATTAAAGTCACTTTTTGCAGGATGTATATATTTGATAACACGATGTTATTGAAAAGGATATATTTGTCCATTCCAGGGTAGAGTATATGTCTATACTTCCCTTTCCCTTTTTCTTTTTGAGACTTGTAGAGTTTTTTCTCCCCTTAAAAACATATTCTGAATTTACACAGCTATATATCTTACATTTCTCTGATATCTTGAAAAACTCTTTTAAAATATTAATGGCCATCACATAATTCGGAACAACTATGTATATTTATAAGTTATACTATAGTCATATACGGCTTTGTGAAGTTAGCCCATGGATCATCATAGATGGTATTACCCATTCAAAGTTTTGAATACTGTTGCCCTTGCATACATTTGTATGTATCGTTAATTAATAAAGTTGCCCAATCAACATAAAGGTAACACATTATACCAGCAAATACGGATCATCTAGTCAAACAGCCAATTTATATCCAGTAATACAATACGGACGGCAGTTTAAGGAATGTCACATTAGCCTTTTGCCAGAGGAACCTGCAGATACAGGTGACAAACCTGCTTCACAGCTAAAACAAAATTTGACCAAATTCACCAATGTCTGTTAGTACTACAAGCTACAACTCTACAGAAACATGAAAGACACAACCATATGAATAATTTAACAGCTCTTTGCTAAGCAGTCAATAATTCATAAAAAAAAAATCCACATTCTTAATGAACGATGAGATTCATTTGTATTACTGCATGCCATCCTATACTGCCATCTTGTTTTTGTAATCATGGGAAATCTGCTAGGGGGCGTTGAACTGGAAAAAGGTCAATTGAAAACACAGAAAAATCGGCTTTTGCCAATTCATAATTTTTTTTGCTGATTCCGAACTTCTTTTGCCAATGGCGAAGGGCAGAGCGAGCCTTGTTACACTCCCTGCAAACATAGTTTGGGGGTATATAGGAATCACCCTATCTCTCTGTTTGTCCAGCTTCTTGTCCGTATGTCTATCCATTTATCCATCTGTTCATGAACCTTGTCCTGGACATAACTTTTTCATGCTTATAATATTGCAGATTAATGATATTTCACAATTGTTGTCCAAGACCTAAGGGTGTGTCGTGACCTTGAATCAAGGCCATATCTACAAGGTTGCAGTATACATGTAGCCAAACTATTTGTTTGGACCATTATTTTTTCATGCTATTTCATAGACAAATAATATTTCACATAGTTGAACCAAAGTCATATCTACAAGGTCAAGGTCGCAGTGTACACTGAGCCAAAATTTTTATCTATGCTATTACTTCTTTGTGCTACATCTTGGACATTATTTGAAGATTCTCATGGAGGGAGATATTTCCATTCTTAAAATTTTTATAAGAGTTATGGCTCTTTCAATGTATTGATATTCAACTTTGTTGTTACTGAGGATATTTGTTACATTAGGACAGCTCTGGTTGTAATTATGTCTGTGATATATTAGTATATATATTTTGTTTTTGGTTAGGTTACACAGATAGGTACAAAAGCAGTGCGGACATTCAGCAACCACCCATTAAAAAAGCAAGGATTGAAGTAGTAACTTTGTAAAAGCAGTATCAACAAGTGCTATATGCGTTCGACATATACAGATCTTGTTTCATGTCATTTGGGAATTTTTTCATTTATATTTGTAACATGGTTATTTATTTGTGGAGCTGTGCATGCCTGATACGCAACATGTATTTGATAAACTTGATCTTATTTCATAAGTTTGTTTGTTATGCAAATTTTATGCCTTAGGATCAATTGATAAGGGGATTTTGTTTTTGGTTTTTATGAGTTTTAGGTCACATGGACAAATGTTGATAAGGGATGTTGTCATGCTCAGAAAAGTAATCTATAAAAAGCCAAAAATAGATTTACAATTAATGATTGATATGTACTAACCAGACTTATTTTTCTGTACATTGAAGATAAAATTATCCATGTTAGAACTGAGCAAGATCAAAACGTTTAACATTGATAATTGATTTTTTCTGCAAATAAAAAATCAAAGATTTTGAATGTTTTGACCTGTCTTTCCAGCTTTCTCTCTTCCACTTTGTGTTTAGACATTTAACTTTGGCTATAACTTTCAATGGTACAGCTTTGAGAATGAGTTTCATTTGAACATGATCTTTCCGTATTTACTATTGTTTTGGCCCTTTTGACCTAAATCTTCATCTAGTTTTGAGAAATTTAACAACCAAGTCACTTGTATTCTATTTTAGCTCTGTGAGATGCATTAGCCACAGCTGCTTTTCCATTTTAATGATTGAGCATTAATACGTCTTTTCATTAATAACATTCTTGAACAAGCACCTTGGCTATATAATTCAATGAATCATAGCTTTTGTCCTTGTCATTGTGTTTCACTAATATAACTTCTTCAGATTTCATGTGTATTATAGATAATCCTATTTCTAATAAAATGTGAACAAAATGTTATCATTACACATTCAATGTAAACCTTACACAATGTGTGCTGAATCAAGTTGAAAAGTAGAACATGTTTTTCTTTTTTCAACATTGACATTTTAAGATTACAAATAGGTCTACATAAATCAGATCTATTTTGATTGCACATCTGTGGTTAAATTATTATATTGCTGGTGTCTTTTGTGTCCAAAGGGAGTTGTGAATTGACATGTTGAATCAGTAATTTAAAACTGTAAGTGTTTAATTTGTCTAGTTTTCAGCATTTTTTACCTAGGTGTCATCTTTTTTTATTTACTTGGTATAAATGAAAGAGATGTTCATTTGGGGATTGTTTACTGATCTTATACAGACCTTAGACATGTATTGATATTTAATTCAATGATGTTGAATATTATTTCCACAGAAGGTTTGTGATTTTGGGAAGATAATACATGTAACCTCAAATAAGGGTCATTTATTAAAGATCATATTCAAATTGACTAATGGTCAGTGACTCAGGTATGACCACTATAATGAGGTTAGTGGTGTGGTTTGATCTCTATATATCAGGTTTGAATCTAAAATGCGGTACTTTGAAGTCTTGTCACGTTCTATATATGTTATTGGTAGATGTCCTATACATCATTCTATTGCTGTTTCATAGATATAGCACTCATTAAATTTTGTCAAGTCATGACAAACGGAAATTTTTGACTCAAACCAAAAATCATTAATTAGTGCTGAAAGTCTATTTTTAGTGATGGAAGTACCCTTGTTTTGATAAATGTTATCTATTTCAGTGCTTAATTAATTATACATGATTTCTAGTCAGTTATTTTACTTTTATTATCTTATGGAAATAGAATTCTAATGATAATATAGTATTTTGTTTATTCATTTGTTCATATGCTCTCATGTTCAAGATTTTTACTTCATATATTACTTTTGATTTCATGTTTTAATCAAGTTAAGTTGTAGAGTTCGTTTCTTGCATAAAAAGATGAGTTTCTTTTGATAACATCCCTATTCATGTGTCAGTATAGAAAATTTTTGTAATTAAACTTTATCAACTCTGCAATGGGACATCCTCTGTATGGAGCCAATTTTAGTTCACCTGAACTGAATGCCTGTATAAATTGTTGTGATCACATTTTTCCTGCATCCATTTGTCTGTTCGTCTGTAAATTTTCGCCATTTTTGAATTCTTCCTCCTAAACAACTGGACAGAATTTGATCAAACTTGGTATATTTGTAGTACTAGTGGTATTTTATAAAGATGGTGTTTTTGATAAGATCTTTCAACAGGTGGTGCCACCATAGATAAAAGAATGCCGAAGAGGGTGCCCTCCTTTGAAAATCTTCTCCAGAAGAGATACATGGATGAAAAAAATTAATGGTGTTTGAATATTCCAGAGGGATGCAAGATTCCAGATTTTCATTTTTGTTCAAATTGAGAAAAGAATTTTTTGTAGTTTTTTTGTAGGCCTGTCATAGACGTATTATGGTATGGCATTGTAGGTCTGTCCGCACCTTGTCAACATGGTACAGACCATACCGTTTAAGCCAGGGCTTGCAAACTTGGCACACTTATTCCTTATGGCATGAGGACAAATCCTACTGATTTTGAATATTAAGGTCTGAGGTCAAGGTCATTTTGGGGACAAAAATAGCAAATTTTTGAGAAAGCAACTTTTGCACACTTTTTTTTTATGACTAGATGATGAACCCTATTGATTTTCTAGGTCATATCTGCAAGGTCAAGGTCACAGTTCATATGTCAGATTCTTGTCCAGGCCCTTTTTACACTGCATGAAATTGAAAAAATTTTCACAAAATTGTTGCCCAGGACCCAAGGGTGTGTAATGACTTTGATGCAATTGTCATATCTGTAAGGTCGAGGTCACGGTGCATATGATGGGTAAATCTTTGTCAGGTCCATAACTTTTTACCCATTGATGCCCACATATGTAAATAATATTTTAACAGAATTGTTGGGAAAGGGGAAATGTTTTCATACTTTCAAATTTCATCCCTTCAGTCTAGGCAACGGGCATATTATGCCACTTAAGGTGTATTATGTCATGTTAGGCATTGCTCTTGGTTTTTTGTTTTGTTTTGTTTTTTTTTATGTCTATTTGAAAATTTTTATTTTTGCCAATTTTCAGCTTATTTCTCATTAAAGGTTACTTATAATGCATTGATTTTGTGTAGTTGAACTAGTTTTATTGTAATGAATTTGGTTGTAAAGAAATGGAATACAGAAAAAATATCTACAATTTTTACTATTTTTTAAAGATAATAATAAGTGGGGCAAGACAAGAGGATACCCTCCTTTGACAAACATCTTAGACTGGCTGCATAGATCATCAAAGTGATGCATCAGAGTGATTAGAAGGATGTCTTTAAAAGTGTTGCTGATTTTTGTTTTATCTTGAAATCAAATTTTTGTCTCTTGTTTAGATGGTGGGTTTTTTTGGTTGTTGTTTTTTTTGTTTTTTTTTTTTTTATCTGTTTTCAATTAATTTCTTAGATTTTCTTCATGTAGGTGTTGCTTATAGTGCATTCATTTTGTGTGTTTTAACTGTTTTTATTGTAATAAATATAATTGGATAGAAGTGAAAGACATTTCTAGGAATTATTTAAGATTTAAAAAGGTGGGTGGGAGTGGATATACTATTAGCATGGATATACTATTAGCATGTAAATGATAAGCTTAGATGGATGGCTGTTTCAGATATAATGAATAATGAGATTTTGTTGAAACTCTATGGGTATGACGTTCTCAAAGTCCCCTGCAGATGATACTGTTAAGACCAGATCCATCGTTGGGTGGATTCTAGGCTAGATGACATTGTCCCTGGTGCATACTATTTTGACAAAGTTCTTCTGACATGCTGCAAAGATCATCACACCGAATGCATCTGAATGATTTGGAAGGGTGTCTGAAGAATGTTGTAGTTTTTTTTATTCAATATCTGAATCAAAGCTTGATATCTTTTTAAGGTCTTTTTTGACTTTGTTCTTTTGAAATATTTGTGTTGTTTTATTATACGCCCGTCCAATAGACGGGACGTATTATGTTATGGCGCTGTCCGTCCATGTGTCCGTCCGTCTGTCCGGGGTCATGTTTTCCAGACTTTTCTTGGACGTCTTTCAAGATATTGCGATGAAATTTGGTATATAGCTTTATTTCAAGCGGCGTCAGTACCAGTTCGAGTTTTATTACGATTGACTTACTTTTGACAGATTTATGGCCCTTGGACTTATAAATTTCAAAATTTTTTCAAAAATTCATTAAAAATCTAATTTTTGTCAAAACATTATGAAATTTCTCATGAAACAAGTAAAGTGTACCAACTATCACATATGGTGCGGTTTTTAATATCTTTTTCTTCATTTTTGAGAAATTTCTGATTTTAGGGGGGGGGGGGGGGTTGACCATATGTCCTAGGTCATGTTTCCCTAGTTTTTTTTGCCTTCTTTCAAGACATTGAGTTGAAATTTAGTATATAGCTTTATATCAAGCAGCGTCAGTACCAGTTCGAGTTTTGTTACAATTGACCTACTTTTGACGGGTTTATAGCCCTTGGACTTATAAATTTCAAGATTTTTTCAGAAATTCATTAAAAATCTATTTTATGTCAAAACATTATGAAATTTATCATGAAACAAGTAAAATGTACCAAATATCTCATATGTTATGGGTTTTAATATCTTTTTCTTCATTTTTGAGAAATTTATGATTTTAGGGGAGGGGGGCAGTTGACCATATGTCCTAGGTCATGTTTTTCGGACTTTTTTTGGCCGTCTTTCAAGATATTGAGTTGAAATATGATATATAGGCTTATTCGAAGCGACATCAGTACCAGTTCGAGTTTTGTTACGATTGACATAATTTTGACGGATTTATGGCCCTTGGATTTTGTTTTGAAAATTCATTAAAAATCTAATTTTTGTAAAAACATTATGAAATTTATCATGAAACAAGTAAAATGTACCAACCTCCACATATTTTACAGGTATTGATATCTTTTTCTTCATTTTTGAGAAATTTATAATTTTAGAAGGGGGGGGGGAGGTGTGGGGGGGGGGGGGGGGTATTTATAAAAAATTTCAAGTTTTTTTTTGCAGGTCAATTTCCAAGATGGGTTGCATAGGACCATTTCTGCAGGAGATACTGCCTTTGGACTTATTCCTATGATAAAATGCTATGAAACGCAATTAACTTCAGTAAACGTCAGATGTTTTTCATGAAAATCATGCCAAATGCGAATTGATCCTGTCCCAATTAAGCGACGGGCGTATTATGCCACGCTAGGCGTTGCTCTTGTTGATTTATTTAATAAAAAGAAGCAATAAGTATTTATTTTCCTATGTTTAATGGAAAATCTCTATATCCCAAGGCTTATTTGAAAGAGTCATATTGAAAATTTGTCTTCTGGACTTTTTTGTATTTTTTTCTATTTTTGATGGAGATGAGTTCTGGCTTGTTGAAGGTTAGTGGTTTAAACCTGCTGGAAGAAAAAAATTGTTTCATTTTATTTTTTGCCAGAACAAGTTTTAAAGGAAATTCTGTTTGAAGGATTATTTGAAAGTTTCATGTCAGAGTTTACTTTTTTCAATTTTGAGATAGGCCAGTTTTTTGCATGAATGAAAAATGAAATGAAATTGATTAAACTCTCAGTAATTTGTAAATGAGAAATTTGTGCTCAGGTGAGTTATTTAGGCCCAGTTGGGCCTCTTGTTTTATATGTATGTATAATGATATTCCACTGCCCATGCCAGAAATTTAAAAAGACAAAAGTGCAGAAATGTAGTAGCAAGGTTTTGCATTTTATATTCAATTACATAATTAGTTTTATCCCCAAAGATACTGACAAAGAAATATGAGTGTATTATTATAAAATTTTCACAGTTTTTTAAAATGCTGGCAACTTTTCAGCTGAGTCACCTTAGTGAAATCAGGCATAAAAGTTTGATTTTAAACATCATAAAATTTTAGTATAAGATTGTATCAGAATGCCTTTTGTTTTGTGTACATACATTGCCATGAAGTAACTACATGAGGGGGCAGACAGGGGGTAGCCTTCTCCCCTTCCCATTCCATTTGCTCCATCCCGCTCCATTTTCTCCCCGCTCCCCCCTGAATACTAATTTTTCATTTGGATGTTGAGGCACATTACCAGTATGTGACAGCGCACAACAAATATACCCTGCATCTATCACTATGCATCTAAATATTAGAGGCAGTTTGTGTGATATTGCATATATCGTCTTTATCTGTATTTGTTGTTTCTTATGTCTGTCAAAGCATAATGGGAATGTGAGAATTGTACTCACTTACATACAGTCCAGCTGGTAAGTATGTTGGCTTAACTTTAAATATTTTACATCAAATATTTGTTCTTGTTCGTGCAGTCCATTTAACATAAAATTAGATCAAACTTGCCCCAAATTTTGGTTCAAAGTACCTAGCATTTTGAATATTGAAAATTTTAGAAAAAAAAGAGGGTGGTCTATATTTTCAAAATGTTAACAATTTAATGTTTTGTATTTTCTAAGGATGACTGATTTACTTCCATTGTATTGAATATCTAAGATACTTGAAACAGTGTTTAAAGAACTTTTCTCCAATTTTCTGTATCTTCTTTATTTTTTACGTTTTGATGTAATTTTTTTTTAATTTTGAGGAAAGTCATCGAATAATCTTCCCCTTACAAGTCAGAAACATACCAGATTAATCCAAAATGTATATAACATCATTTACCATGAAAGTTCTACATAAAATATTAATATTGAGATATATCTATAATTTTGTACAGAAAATGGCGCATTTAGCTTTCAAATGTATTATTATACCCCCCGCGATCAAATCTTGGGGGGAGGTATATAAGAATCGCCCTGTCAGTCTGGCCGTCTGTTCACATTTGTCTGGGCCATAACTTCTTACCACATTGTTGGATCTAGATAATATTCACACAATTGTTGTACATGACCTAAGGGTGTGTCATGACCTTGACTCATGGTCATATCTTCAAGGTCAAAGTCACAGTGCACACATAGCAAAACTTTTTGTCCAGGCCATAACTTCTTATCCCCATATTGGATCTGGATAATATTTAACACAATTGTTGTCCATGATCCAAGGGTGTTTCATAACGTTGACCTAAGGTTATATCTTCAAGGTCAAGGTAACAGTGCATACATAGCCAAAATCTTTGTCCTGGCCATTACTTCTTACTGCCAAGTTGGATTATTATCCAGGCTAATATTTCACAGAATTGTTGTCCTTGACCCAAGGGTGTGTCATGACCTTTTGTATGCTCAAGGTCAAGGTCACAGTACACACTTGGTCGAAATCCTTGTCCGGGCCATAACTCCTTACTTCTATGTTGGATCTGGATAACATTTCATGCATTTTATGTACATGACACATGGGTGTATCATAACCTCAACCCAGGATCATATCTTCAAGGTCAAGGTCACAATGCACACATAGCCAAAATCCTTTCCGGGCCATAACCTCTTACTGCCAAGTTGGATTATTATCCAGGCTAATATTTCACAGAATTGTTGTCCTTGACCCAAGGGTATGTCATGACCTTTTGTATGCTCAAGGTCAAGGTCACAGTACACACTTGGTCGAAATCCTTGTCCGGGCCATAACTCCCTACTTCTATGTTGGATCTGGATAACATTTCATGCATTTTATGTACATGACACAAGGGTGTATCATAACCTCAACCCAGGGTCATATCTTCAAGGTCAAGGTCACAGTGCACACATAGCCAAAATCCTTTCCGGGCCATAGCTTCTTACTGCCAAGATGGATTTGGATAATATATCACACAATTGTTTTCCATGACCGAAGGGTGTGTCATGACCTTGACTCAAAATTGCATCTCCAAAGTCAAGTGCACAGTTGTCAAAATCCTTGTTGGGCCATAACTCCTTACTTCTATGTTGGATCTGGATAACATTTCATGCATTTGTTGTTCATGTCCAAGGGTGTGTCATGACCTCCATCGAAGGTCATATCTTCAAGGAAAAGGTCACAGTGCACACATAGCCGAAATCCTTGTACATGCCATAACTTCTTACTTCCAGGTTGGATCTGGATAATATTTCATACAATTTTTGTTCATGACCCAAGGTTGTGTCATGACCTTGATTCAATATCATATCACCAAGGTCAAGGTCATAGTGCGTACATAGCCAGAATTCTTGTCTGAGTCGTAACTTCTTCCTTTTAATTTGGAGGGAGATGATATTTTACACAATTATTGTCCATGACCTAAGGGTGTGTTATTACCTTGAACCAAGGTTATATCTACAATGTCAATGTCACAGTGCACACATAGCCAGAATTCTTGTCTGGGCCATAACTTCTTCCTGTTACATTGCTGGAAGAGTATATTTTATACAATTGTTGTTAGGCATCCTTAAAGTAGCATTGAAATACTTAATAGTTCATGAAATACTGCATGGATTTTCATGTGTCATTTCCTTAAAAAATCAACACACTTTTGTTTGATAGAGAATTTTCTAGTATGATAAAGTAGTTAAATGGCTCTATAGGTAAAAGAATGGTAATTACCAAGATATCTGATTATTTGTTCTACTCTAAGGAGAGAGAGGGACTACAATCTCTATGTATCAGGGACTCTGATTGGATGAATTTATGTGCTCAGTCTATGAATTAAGATTGATATTGCTATAAAATCATGAATTTTAATCTCATTTTGCTAATGTAAAGATTTTATGACCTTTATGATGAAGGGGTTGTCAGTTTTTGCACATTTTAGGGGTGACCCTCTTTTCTCGAAATTAAGGTGGATTACTTAAGGTAAATTGTTAAAATTCTGATATAAAAAGGTGGTTTAAAAAGAAGGGGGTATTCTTTCACATTTTCATCTTCTTCAAAACCATTTGAATGATTTTCATTAAACTTGGTAAAAATGGTTAGAATAAGATATTCATGATCCCCACCAAGTGCTGTTGTTATGCCCCCAGTCTTGTAGACCAAGGGGGCATATAGCATTGGGTTGTCCATCTGTATACCTGTCTGTGTGTCATTCCATCTGTCTGTTCGTTTTGTCCCACTTTCAGTAAAAGAGGCATCACATTGTAAATGTAGGTAATAGGGCTTTCATATTTTACCTGTGTATTTCTTATGATAAGACCTTTCTTTTTGTACAGTAATATTTGACTTCCTGACCTTGACCTTGGAATTTGACATATATTTAGGGAAAAAACCTTATGCTATAACTTTTGAATGCTAAGTGATAAAGCTTTAATATTTCACATGTGCATATCTTGTGGGAATACATTTGTATTAGTACAAAAAATTTTACCTTGTGACCTTGCCTTTGGAGTTTGACCTAAATTTAGGAAAATATAGTTCATGCTATAACTTTTGAATGGAATGTGATAGGACTTTAATATTTTGCTTGCATATTCCTTGTGACAAGACCTTTCCCAGGTATAATTTTTGACTTCTTGACTTTTACGGTGATCTTTGACCTACATATTAAAAACTTTAAATTTGGTTGTAACTTTTGAATTGTAAAAGATAAGGCTTTCATATTTCACACGTGTATTCCTTGTGATAAGACCTTTCTGTCTGTACAGTAATTTTTGACCTCGAGAACTAGACATGTCCTGTGTCCAACATTTCAAAAACTTTTAACATTGGTTATAACTTTTGATTTGTGAGAGGTAGGGCTTTCATATTTCATATGCATATTCCTTGTGACAAGACCTTTCTGTTAAAACAATAATTTTTCACCTTGTGATCTTGACCGTGACCTTTGACCTTCATTTATAAAACTTTTTCGTTGATTATAACTTAAAAATCGCAAGAGTTAGGGCTTCCATATTTCTCCTCCTTAACTAAAGGGGGAGCAAAACTTTTTATGGTGTCATATGAAAGGGTATGGCTTTTAGTTGTGCATGTGGGTTTCAAAGTTTGGGTCAGGCCCCTGGGGTGGGGGAAAATGGGCAGGGTCTGAAAAGCTTGTCTGGGCTTCTCCTCCTTAACTAAAGGAAGAACAAAACTTTTGATGGGGTCATATGAAAGGATGTGGCTTGTAGTTGTGCATGTGGGTTTCAAATTTGGGGTCAGACCCCTGGGGTGGGGGAAAATGGGTGGGGTGGGAAAAGCTTGTCTGGGCTTCTCCTCCTTAACTAAAGGGGGAACAAAAGTTTTGATGGTGTCATATGAAAGGATGTGGCATGTAATTGTGCATGTGGGTTTCAAAGTTGGGGTTAGGCCCCAGGGGTAGGGGAAAATTGGCGGGGTCGGAAAGGTTTTTCGGGCTTTAACTCAGTAACTATAGGAGGAACAAAAGTTTTGATTGTTTCAAATGAAAGGATGTGGCTTGTAGTTGTGCATGTGGGTTTCAAAGTTGAGATCAAGTCCCTGGGGTGGGGGAAAATGGGCAAGGTCGAAAAAACTTGTCCAGGCTTCTCCTCCTTAAATAAAGGGGGAACAAAAGTTTTGATGGTGTCATATGAAAGGATATGGCTCGTAGTTGTGCACATGGGTTTCAAAGTTGAGGTCAGGCTCCTGGGGTATGGGAAAATGGGTGGGGTGGGAAAAGCTTGTCTTGGCTTCTCCTTAAATAAAGGGGGAACAAAAGTTTTGATGGTGTCATATGAAAGGCTGTGGCTTGTAGTTGTGCATGTGGATTTCAAAGTTGGGATCAGGCTCCTGGGATGGGGGAAAATGGGCAGGGTAAAAAAAGTTTGTCTGTGCTTCTCCTCCTTAACTAAAGGGGGAACAAAACTTTTGATGGTGTCATATGAAAGGATGTGGTTTGTAGTTATGCATGTGGGTTTCAAAGTTGGGGTCAGGCCCCTGGGGTGGGGGAAAACGGGCAAGGTCGGAAAGGTTTTCTGTGATTGTACTCCTTATCTAAAGGGGGAACAAAACTTTTGATGGTGTCAAATGAAAGGATGTGGCTTGTAGACCACAATAAAACATGATGCGGGCGTATCATGCACCCCTTAGTGTTGCCCTATTTTTCTTCAGACCAACTGCATGCAGAGACAAACCGAATGCAAAGGAATGATCTAGAGGAATGTGTGAAGAAGTGTTGTTGTTTTTTATTCCAATCTGAAATCATATTTTTGATGTTTCTTCAACATTTTTTTTTTCAGAAAACTGTCATTTTTATCCTTAAGTTGACAATGTTGCTTTAATTTGTATTCTCTTGATCATAATTATGGTAAGGAATGTAGCTGGGGAAGAATCTTGTCAATATCTTAATTTTTGGATATTCAGTGAATTTTTTAAGACAGCAAAAAAAATAAAAATAAAAAAAAACTGGGGGGCATTGGGGGGGGGGGATTTTTCCACAATTTCAACTTCTGCTGCAGAACCATTGGAAAGGTTTTCATGAAACATGGTGAGAATGAAGTACTCGTGGTCTCTTGCAAGTGTTGATGTTTTTCATCCAGGTCTGTCCACTGGTTATTGAGCAAAAATATTTTAAGCAATCATTTGCTGTAAATTATCATAGATTTTAGGGTTTTGAATTTTAATTTACCCATCATAAATATTCGCTTAAATGTTGATGATGATTCAAATTTTACTCTCAGTTTTCATTACAAAATGTAGTCACAATAAACATCAGGAAATATATATATTTATCTGCAAATTTTTCAAGCTGTCAGTCGATTAAGCAAATTGTGTTCAGATGAGCATTATAGGCCCACTTGGGCCTCTTGTTTATTGTATTTATTACTTAGTACTATTACTATTATTATGGCTTTTTTGATGGGCAAGTACCTCTCTCCATATCTCTTCCCTGCCCTTCCCTGCCCCTTTCTCCACCTCCCACCCCTTGCGTCTGCCCTCCCACCCCTTACCTGCCCCTTGCCGTCCCCTCCCTCTCGCCCTGTCCGCCCCCTTCTGAAGTGTAGAATCTCTTTGTTATACTTTAAATGTCATAGCTTAGATCAAATTTTCATAAAGTTTAAAGTGTATACTTTTGTGTATTTGTTGACCTGTGTTTTCCATTGTCATGTTCAAAGTTGTGTGGTTTTTTTTTTCTGTTCTTTTTTTTGTGCAATCTCAGTCACAAAATAAATTGAAATAACATAAAAATAAACAAGAGACAATAAATATTCACAAACTTTCAGCTTCTTGTCTATTATCAGATTCAAAGATTATAGAGTAAATTGTTTAATTATCATAACTAGATTAAGTAATACCAGGGAACATTAAACAGAGGAGTTTGAAGTTAACTCGTTTCATGTCAGATGTCTTCTTTGAAAAAAATATCCGAGTCTACTACTAAACATCATCAAACATGTTCTCCTGCACTGAAACTTAGTTGTAATAAAATGGATGCTGTCGATAACTAGGGCCCCACTATATGGCAGATGTCTTATAGTAATCATTCTGTCGGCTCATCTGTCCGTCTGTCAGCACTTTTTCTGCTCGTGATAACTTAAGTTTCCTTTGAGCAAGTTTGAACAATCATAAGTTTTATGTGTAATATTTGGATGATTGAAGAAGCCTTTCGCTTTTGAAGGTTATATGATTTGCATTTACAGAGTTATTGGACTTAGAAATTTTTGTTAATTCTAATAGAAATATATCCTGTCAGCACGTTCTGTGGTGCACATAACTTTTTGAAGAAGATTATCATAAATACTATCCAAAATGATATAGAAGATGATGAAAGGAAAACATCAAGTTTTTGAGGTCAAGGGTCAAGTCACAATTACCCCGGTAGATGTAAATTTTAAACATGGTTTTGGCACATTGGTTCTGATATGGTTACTCAACAAGAATATATCCTTGAGTCTTCAAACTTATACATGGATAGAGAAAGACCTTTTGAGGTCAAAGGTCAACATCATAAGATGTTACATTTACAGATTTTAAGATGAGATTAACACAAACTTTTAGAAAGTTTTGTTCATGTTAATAGAGTTATATCTTGTCAGCACTTTCTTTGTTACACCTAAATTGAGTTTTTTAAAAGGATTATCAGAAATACTATTCAAAATAAGAAGGAAGATAGTGAGAGGAAGACACCAATAGCTTTCGAGGTCAAAGGTCAAGGTCACAATCAGATGTGAATTATAAACATGGTTTTGACACTTGGCTCTGATGTGATAAACTCAATAAGAATATATCCTACATAAAGAAAGGCAAGTGATAGAACCTACACTTTTTGTGGTCAAAGGTCAGCGTCACAAAAAAGATGTTACATTTAAAGATTTTAAGATGAGAGGAATTAAATTGAATTGAATATTATGAGAAATAATGCTGCTATTTGCTATAAAAGCCTTTTGGCAGAGTCCTTCCTGACTTTGTCAATGTTCAAAGAATAATACTATTAATATTTCTTACTTTTATGAATGATCACATCTTCCACTAAAGGAAGTCAATTTACTACAGAGCGGCTTCCAAAACCGAAAGAATTGTCAGATTTCATTTGAGTTTTTTAGTTTAACATTTGGAAATTCTCAATAACACCTATCCTCCCAATAGTAATGATCATGACAACAGTTTTCTTCTCCGGTCATATATTTTTAATACCATATCATTAAAGCACCCATTAGGGTGGGACCTAGGTGTCCAAGTAAACTAAATCACCAGAACTCATTGTGGCTTATTGAATCTTTGTTCAATATTCACTGCAGCAAGTATAGGTGGCGGTCCAGGTATTCTTGTTTCCTCCACCACTGGTCACCACTGTATAGTTGAATGAATGCCAGTATGTCATAAAAGTCAGCAATAAGCAAAAGTTCTAAAGGAATGAATAGCACACTGGGAACATAGCCAGACCAGAATAAAAAGCACATTGGGAACATAGCTAGACCAGTATGAATAGCACACTGGGAAAATGGCCAGACCAGTATGAATAACACACTGAGAACATAGCTAGACCAGTATGAACAGCACACTGGGAACATAGCCAGACCAGTATGAATAACACACTGAGAACATAGCCAGACCAGTATGAATAGAACACTGGGAACATAGCCAGACCAGTATGAACAGCACACTGGGAACATAGCCAGACCAGTATGAATAGCACACTGGGAACATAGCCAGACCAGTATGAATAACACACTGAGAACATAGCCAGACCAGTATGAACAGCACACTGGGAACATAGCCAGACCAGTATGAACAGCACACTGGGAACATAGCCAGACCAGTATGAACAGCACACTGGGAACATAGCCAGACCAGTATGAATAACACACTGAGAACATAGCCAGACCAGTATGAATAGAACAATGGGAACATAGCCAGACCAGTATGAACAGCACACTGGGAACATAGCCAGACCAGTATGAATAGCACACTGGGAACATAGCCAGACCAGTATGAATAACACACTGAGAACATAGCCAGACCAGTATGAACCGCACACTGGGAACATAGCCAGACCAGTATGAATAGCACACTGAGAACATGGCCAGACCAGTATGAACAGCACACTGGGAACATAGCCAGACCAGTATGAACAGCACACTGGGAACATAGCCAGACCAGTATGAATATCACACTTAGAACATAGCTATCGCACTACCGGTAGGATCATAGCTAGACCAGTATGAATAACACACTGGTAACATCGCCAGACCAGTATGAATAGCACATTGGGAACATAGCTAGACCAGTATGAATAACACACTGAGAACATAGCCAGACCAGTATGAACCGCACACTGGGAACATAGCCGACCAGTATGAATAGTACACTGGGAACATATCCAGACCAGTATGAACAGCACACTGGGAACGTAGCCAGACCAGTATGAATATCACACTTAGAACATAGCTATCGCACTACCGATAGGAACATAGCTAGACCAGTATGAATAACACACTGGTAACATCGCCAGACCAGTATGAATAGCACATTGGGAACATAGCTAGACCAGTATGAATAACACACTGAGAACATAGCCAGACCAGTATGAACCGCACACTGGGAACATAGCCAGACCAGTATGAATAGTACACTGGGAACATATCCAGACCAGTATGAATAACACACTGAGAACATATCCAGACCAGTATGAATAGCACACTGGGAACATGGCTAGCACACTGGGAACATAGTTAGACCAGTATGAATAACACATTGGGAACATAGCTAGACCAGTATGAATAGCACACTGGGAACATAGCCAGACCAGTATGAACAGCACACTGGGAACATAGCCAGACCAGTATGAATAGCACACTGGGAACATAGCCAGACCAGTATCAAGACTGAAATGTTTCGTCTAATACTAGTAACTTTTAAGAGTTGTGACCCTCAGCGCTCGATGCACGTAACGATTGCAAGAAAACCGTCTACACCTGAAGAATTTTGATCACGTGCTATGAAATCGATTGCGTATGGTTATTAAAGATGTGTACGAAAACTACATACAACGTATGATACAAGGTATCCAAGTGTGAGTCGTATCGACATAAAGTGTCCCGCTTGTCTTGGTGGATGTACTCTTGGTTTAAGGTACTCATGAATATTTCAGAACGCGTGATCGATGATGTGATTTGAATATATGTAAAACGTAAATGAACTTCAATATAATAAAAGATCATATTAAAAGTTATTTTGCGAGCAGTTTAAAGTGTTGCGGACCGTTGTTTACCATGAGTGTATCAGTGTATAATACAAATGATAGTAAATGTTTATAAAACTTATCTCAAAACAAATGTTTTGAATGTTCAAGTTAATGACGATGATAAGAGACGTTTTACTCTCCGCATGTTTTATTAGTTCGTCGGGACAAATGTCCGGAGAGATATTGTCGTACAGCCGCCGCCGTCGTTGTTGTTGTTGTCATTGTCCGTAGACAAAAACTTTAACCATTAAAGACAGGGCTTTAATATTTGACACGTGTATTCCTTGTGCCACGACCTTTCATTGGGTGACCAAAACCTTTGACCTTGACCTCGAAGTTTGACCAACTAAACATCAAACTTGGTCATAACTTATGAATAGTAATTAAGAGATAGGGCTTAAACATTTCATGTGTGTATTCCTTGTGACAAAACCTTCATTACTTATCAGTTTTTACGTTTGAACCTAGACCTTAAAGATTGACCTACACAGACAAAACCTTTAGCCAGGACCATAACTCTAGAACCATTATAGTCTAGGCCTTAATATTTCACATGTGTATTCCTTGTGCCAAGATCTTTCATTGGGTACCACAATGTTTGACCTTGTGGCTTTGACCTTGAAGTTTGACTTACTTTTAATATACTTTAACCTTAGTCATAACTTATGAACAGTAAGATATGGTACTTAAATATTTCAAGTGTGTGTTCTTTGTGACAAGACTTTTCATTACGTATCAATTTGGTTTTTAACGTTTTGACCTTGCTCTTGAAGATTGATTTACTTACCAAAAAAAAAAAAAAAAAAATAAGAAGAAGAAAAAAAAAAGGAAGTTGCTACCTGCATTTCAATTTGGTCGCCACCGGCTAGCTCTGTTGTCTTCTAATTTTATTTGATTCGGTCCTTGTGCCATTACATTACGACATTTAATATTCATGATATTAAAGAAAACATTATATATAAAACTGTCCGCAGCGAATCGAGCGATATACCATCCCAGGATACAAGTTAACTTTTGAATTTTGTCATACAGGTGGCTTATATATAGTGTGTTTAGAACGTTTGTTGCGAGGAGTGGGTTTTCATGATCTTACATATATCGTATTTTTGAATAGGAAAAAATCTATACATACAAGTATATACGGCAGGATCCAGAAAACACTCCATCAAACCTCTATCAGCCCTCCTCTCCAAAACACTATGTGTAGTGAAGGAAAAACTTCAGAAGTCCTCAGATGTAATCTTCTCGAGAAGTGGTATTTAATTAAACAAGTTTCAGACATTGGAAACTTAAAAAAAATAAATAGAAAAAATTTAAGGGACCTTTTAGCTAACCCAATGAAATGAACCAGATATATATATATATATATATATATATATATATATATATATATATATATATATATATATATATATATATATATATATATATATATATAATCATCGCCCTTTTGGCGTCCACAATGTAATATGAGACCCAGGATGTCCAAACTTACACCAGTGATGCATCTGTATGTGTCAAGGAGGAATCTAGTTTCAGATGCTGTGCCTGACCCATATTTTGTTGTTGATTGAGCATGTTTAGTAGATTCTTATATTAATGTTAAGAAGTTTCATTTCTTTAACACAAGGCATAGAATGTTCAAACTTGCACCAATTATGCATTTATATATCTTGTTAAAGAGGAATCCAATTTCAGATGGTAAGGCTGACCCATATTTTCTGATTGTTTGAACATGTTTAGTAGATTATTATATTAATGTTAAGAGATTTTATTTCTTTAATCTAAGGCACAGGATGTTCAAACTCTCACCAATTATGCATCTATATGTGTTATAGAGGAATCCATTTTCAGATGGTGTGCCTGACTTATATTTTCCAATTGATTTAGAATGTGTTGTAGATTCTCATAGTAATGTTAAGAAGTTTCGTTTCTTTAATATAAGGTAAAAGATATTCAGATTTACACCGAAAATGCATTTATATGTGTTAAGGAGGAATCTAGCTTCTGATGCTGTGTCTGACCTATATTTTTCGCTCGAACATGTCAGTCCACCAGTCCATTAAACCTCCGGATAATAATTTCTCTATGCCTCCTTGAATAAAACATGTAAAGAAATAACTTTATCATGGTCAAAACCCCTTGATTACATTATGTTTTAGAATACTTAGAATCTGAGAATTGTTAAATACATACAATCTTGACTTTTTTGCTCTTTACTCTGGAGATAAAACCTTTATCAGCCGATTTTTGTTCGTATGAAGCTGGATTTGTGTCACTCGTCATGCCTTCTATAAGATTCAGATACATTGATGAAATATTGTCTACTTTTGGCATTCCGGTCCATTAGTAACTTCCCTGTATGACTAACGTGACAATTTCAATTTCATTATTACCAACTTCCCTTTTCTGAGTAGCAATATACCTTCCTCTCTCGCATATGGCGTCTTAATTTCATAACTTATACGCTATGCCAAAGCATGCTCTAAATACGAAAACTTCGTCCTTAGAGCGAGACTTCTTGCCACGAAACTTCTCTCAAGGATATATTGAGGAACGTTTGAAATTGTCACTGAGGTAGTTCTATGATCGATATAGGGATCTAGTGCAATTTCAGATTCCTCTTTCAAGAATGTTAACCGACATTTTGGGATCTGATCATAGAAACTGACCATCTTAACCTTTTGACTATACTTGATTTGACATAATACGTATATATACAGACATTTGTTTACGTGCATTTCTGACGCCGGAAGTTCAGTAAAACAACATTTCATGCCTTGAATAGGAAAAGTTGACTTGGTGTTCCTGCCTCCTTCATGTGTTCATACGTGTATATTTATGTATTTACTTCCTCGACTTGAAAAGTTGTTGCAGGCCTTTTGCGACGGATGTTGCATGCAATGTTCCTAGGGTTAACTTTCCATATACTTGTAATAATATTCCTTTATCACCTGCGCATGGTGTTAATATGTGTCGACTGATGCGATATTCTAGGGTGTATTCTGATAACAACTCCTTTGTTCACCGAGACAAGCTACTAAATGAAAAATTAATAACAAAAGGTTTTCGAAAACCATGTCGTAAAGACTTTATTTGCTCTTATCAGAGGTCGTTGTTTGGCATATTTACTTGCTTATTTTGATTGTAGTTCTGCCAGACAGTTTGTATGGTGGTAATACAATTGTGTCTACGATTATACCATTATAACGTAACGTGACTATAAAGTATACTTAAGATAATCCTACAGGGCGGATGATATCGTTTAGCAGGGGATGCTCAGTCCGCAATGGCATATGATCTTCTCTCTGGTTTTTCCAGGAGTGGGCAATTGCCTTTATTTCCTATCTTGTCTTGAATTATTAGTATTCAAATTTGACTACTGTATTTTAAATTTACTTCCACGTAATGCAAAGAATTACTATCTCACAAAGAGAGAAAATGAAAATGAAAGAAATAGGTAGTAATTATTTTTAAAAAAGTGGCATGTCACTTTAATCAAGCATACTATTTACTACACAGAAGACAACCAGAGCTAAGATGCATCGCTCACCAAGTGTTTTCAGGAGGAAATGTCAACATCACTATGTGGCTTTACAGGAACCTTATGAGATAGCATATTGCAATGATTCCCTATCATCTCTCACACATGCACAGTCTGGAGTCTTCGTACTACTTGAAGTCGTATTAATCATCTTTTACGAAGAGCGAGATGTTTGCTTGACGATCATTATGTTTACACGAACCTATTGAAAAGCCTTATCTCTTACGCCTGTACGATAGTAAAATGTATTGCACATTTACATTCCTGCCCACTTAGGCAATTATGATTTATTTATAACGCTGTAATGTTAATGTATTACAAAGACAAGGTTTCCTATAGTGATATCAAGAAGAAATGCGGAATCTCAATTAGTTATATTTTTTGTCGATGCCCGTTTAATTGTTTAGCACAAAAGAACCAAAGATCCCAGTAAATTGCTGTGATAGTGCGTTGTTGGTCACTTTTTTAAATTTTGATCACATTTCAATAATCAATGATAGTAAAAGCTGGAAAATGGTTATGAAATAGTTGCTGTTACTCTGGTATGGTCATCAATACAGAATAATTAAACGGCTGTAATAAATTATAATATTTTAGATACATATTCCCTTCATGTTCAGTCTACACTCTCAATAACATTTTGGTATCATGTAGTTTTTAACTTGCTACAAGTATAAGTTATAGTAATGTAAAACACCATCCCAAGATAAACTATGCTGTTGTAAAATTTCATTTACTTAAAAAGTGAACAGTACGTCCTTGGGTGATTTTGGTAATTTATGTTCTAAGATACATTTTAAACATCAAACTTTTAACCTTAAACATCACAGAAGAGTCTATATGTTTGATTTTATTTTTCGAAATATGCAACTGGCTCAAAGTAGTAATACTGGTATATTTGTTCTAAAATGTATTACGTATTACATGATACAGTAAAATCAAACTGTCCTCAGACCTCCAATAATAACCTTTGTGCCTTTCACTCTACAAGCTATTTAACCGTTACAAGCAAACCATTCAAGAACAGTTAGATACCCACATATCTATACTATGTATAGATAAACTGCCATTTCCACAATATTCTAAATCCGTGTATATATAATGATATTTTTTATCTCATCAGTATCAAAAGATATAATAAGACATAAACAATTGGTGTATATTCAAATAATAATATCTACTGATTGGGTTAATTATAGTAAATACAAACTCTCTACCCATTTTTGGAGATAATGTATAAAAATTGTTTTGAATTTCGTATCATATTAAGAAATCTCTTTGAATAGCTATTTGTTTTTAATTTTCCATGGCTTTGTCTTTTAAGATGAAGAACGTTGTCATTTATTGTAAAATGGAAAGTACCAACTGTGTTGTATTAATCAAAAATTCCACAAGAAAATCAAAATATTAATGTGACATATTAAGATAAAACAAGTCTCTTACACAGAAGTAAGCATTCCCTGCTGATCGGGTACATCCGCCATGAACCTCATTGATACCTCAAATGATAAAACAAATATGATCGAGATTCTGCAGAGGTTTAAAG